>CM059786.1:31605853-32888353 GCA_030435695.1 Brachymystax lenok tsinlingensis
TCTCCCCTCCCCAACCAAACCCCACCTAACAACCCTCCATCCTAACTGCTCTACCCTCCCCAACCAAACCCCACCTAACAACCCTCCATCCTAACTGCTCTACCCTCCCCAACCAAACCCCACCTAACAACCCTCCATCCTAACTGCTCTACCCTCCCCAACCCAACCCCACCATACCACCCTCCATCCTAACTGCTCTACTCTACTCTACCCTCCCCTACCAAACCCCACCTAACCACCCTCCATCCTAACTGCACTACCCTCCCCACCTAATCGCACATTCTTACAGCACCTTACAACCCCCCAATCCTCCTCACACATCTCACATCCTCTTTTATTGAATTTATTGAGGTTTTTATCATCCAATAAAAAGAGGGGAATATCTCCCCCCTATTCTGCCACCCTATTTATGGTGGAGAATTGGCGCAATTTCCGATCTCTCCACTTTTATTTCCTTACAATGACATTAGCATGTCATTATACAGAAACGGCTTGTAGCGGGAATTTTATCCCGGTGTGTCACACAGAATTCCGAGGACCTTTCAGTTGGGAGTCATGGAGGAGGGACAAGAAGAGACAAAGGCCACCAGCTGCACCCACTTGCCCTCTCTCTCTCTCTCTCTCTCTCTCTCTCTCTCTCTCTCTCTCTCTCTCTCTCTCTCTCTATATATATATATATATATCTCTGTGTTTGTGTCTATGACGTTCCTGGCGTTCGGGAAATGTTCCGGCGCCCTTCCTCCCACACAACACGACGGGCAGCATTAAAGGAGCAGGATAGTGTGATCATGGCATCTGATTAGGGGTTGTTTGGAGAGAGATTGCAGTCACTCATAGCATAGTTTACCATTATGCTCCCTTGTCTATAACCACTTTTCACTTTGTCTGTTTCTGTGGTTCAAATGGTGGAGAAGTCACCAATGCATGTGATTGAGGTTATTCAGTAATTAGAAACAGTGGTTGTTCAATGGCAGCCAGGAGGAGTCATTGCGTTGGGATTGCTGTGGCTGTGGATTACAGTACAGTGTGTTGGGTAGGCAATGTGATTCAGATAATGTAAAAGATAATGTAAAAGTCCCACATGAAACTGGAACTGATGGTGGGGAAGGTGTGCTGTTTCCATCTTTTTGTGAGAAATTACATTGGTCCCTCAGAAATGTATAAAGTATTTATAAAGTATAAATAGCACTCACTTTAGATTCGTTACTGCAAAAAGACAAAATTCCCCACAAAATCATAATGAACAATGTTTTGAAGTATCTGTCCTATATCTAGGAGATAAGAAAGTTCAGGAAAAAGGACACATATTTACCCCCTTAGTTTTGTTGGCACAAAACTACTTCCTTACCCCCATTCATTTATATGGGTTACCTTCAGATGAGTCCCGTGACATGTGTGGGGGTCGTAGAGCTATGGACGCTACAGACGTTTTCATGAGAAGACTGATTTTCGGAATGTCTCATGGTCTGGCAAACATTGCTGTAGATCTGCCATCTTCCACCGCAGACGTGGAAGGCCGACATAGGTGGATGCCATGGATTGAGACGCAGCACACACAAAAACATCTCTAGTTTAAACTGACAGATTTTGATGGAGATATTTTTATTACGTTACTTAGTTTGATGCATGGGAGCGTCAATAGACTCTTAATTCATGTTTTGACTGTATAATACAGCCAATGGCTACGTTAAGGAACTGGCAGTCTCTCTGTCCCTCTCTCTGTTTTATTCTGTTGAATTCAATAGAAAACCTTCTGTGTTGTCATAGAATGATGCCGGAACTAGTTAATGTCGATTTGGATAGATTTCCAGCATTGTGCTTGTTTGACAGTATGTGTATCTTTCTGCCAAGAAGTGATGGACCTTTCAGTGAAGGAAACAGGTGGGAAATAGGTGGGACTTTCCAGCCTCCAGTGGCAGTGGCTATGTAATGTATTCTGACACCAGAGTCACTCATTACTACAGCTCATAAACTAGAAGTGTTGGCCTCAAGAACCTTTTCAAGAACCGGCAGCACCTGTCATTTTTTAAAGCTTATCCATGATCTTGGCTCACTGATGGCAGAGTGTCAGAGCAGGTCTCTTTGCTAATGCTCGTTTGACTTTGAATGTGCATTTCTGCATGAACTCAGCTCAGCCTATCAGAAAACCGGGCCAGCCCATCTTGGTAGGGGGGTCTGCCATTGCCCACTGATATGGCAAATGCTCAAATATATTATTATGACAGAGAAATTGCACAAAAATAATTTAAACAAATCTTAACAGGACCAGACCACCCAACAAAAAGATTTTCGTGCCCATCTGGCATTTGCCAGAATTGCCAAATGGCCAATCCGCCCATGCACACACGCACACAACCTATTAGAGTGTAAATAAGGCAGCATTGTTTCAGTCCAACTTCAACAGACATCTTGGATATTCACGTTTCACGTGTCTGATGTGGTTGTCTACCCTACCTTAGTTGAAAGCACTGACCGTAAATCACTATGTATAAGAGAGTCCGCTAAATGACCAAAATGTTCAACGTAAATGTGTCTCATCTACATCACAGAAACCTGACATCTGCTGGGTAGGCCTCTGGACTGACTGGTTTAGGATCAGCTAAAGCAAAGTTTGACCATTGATGTTACTTTGTCTGATTATGTAAGATATGAAATCTAGGGCTGTGCTTTATAATCCTGAATATAATCTCTAATCCGAAATGTGTCCAATCCTGTAACCTGGCTGACCTGTTTTAACTAAAGACGTTGATGAGATCAGGCTGTCAGCGAGTAGGCCCATGACATAACTACTGTAGTGTTATTTTATACAATATACATTTAAATATGTTTATCTGAACAGAGCTAATTGCCTTTTTAATTATAAGCCTATGGTCACTGAGGAACTCACAACATCACACATTTATAGTATGGATCTAAAATCTTACTGGTTATTCTGATGCCTGGCCCTTCTCAGCTCAACACACGTTTCTGGTGCCTGGCCCTTCTCAGCTCAACACACGTTTCTGGTGCCTGGCCCTTCTCAGCTCAACACACGTTTCTGGTGCCTGGCCCTTCTCAGCTCAACACACGTTTCTGGTGCCTGGCCCTTCTCAGCTCAACACACGTTTCTGGTGCCTGGCCCTTCTCAGCTCAACACACGTTTCTGGTGCCTGGCCCTTCTCAGCTCAACACACGTTTCTGGTGCCTGGCCCTTCCTCAGCTCAACACACGTTTCTGGTGCCTGGCCCTTCTCAGCTCAACACACGTTTCTGGTGCCTGGCCCTTCTCAGCTCAACACACGTTTCTGATGCCTGGCCCTTCCTCAGCTCAACACACGTTTCTGATGCCTGGCCCTTCCTCAGCTCAACACACGTTTCTGGTGCCTGGCCCTTCTCAGCTCAACACACGTTTCTGATGCCTGGCCCTTCCTCAGCTCAACACACGTTTCTGGTGCCTGGCCCTTCTCAGCTCAACACACGTTTCTGGTGCCTGGCCCTTCTCAGCTCAACACACGTTTCTGGTGCCTGGCCCTTCCTCAGCTCAACACACGTTTCTGATGCCTGGCCCTTCCTCAGCTCAACACACGTTTCTGGTGCCTGGCCCTTCCTCAGCTCAACACACGTTTCTGGTGCCTGGCCCTTCCTCAGCTCAACACACGTTTCTGATGCCTGGCCCTTCTCAGGTCAACACACGTTTCCGGCAAGCATGTCCAGACAAGCAGGCATACTATGGGTCTCCATGCGCCAGCATCCCCCCTCCTTCACTCCCCTCTCTCTGCCAGGGAAGCAGAGGGTCTTTGGATACATACTGCAGCCTCCTGCCCGCCGTTCTCCTTCTCCTCAGCGGCTCCTGAGCCCAAGTGCATGATGTGTAGGATATCATTGTAACTTAACTGATGAAAGTATTACCTCCGTCTCCTGGCATTTACTTGTTAATCTTTAGCCGGAGAACAGGAAGAAAAAGAGGAAGAAAAAACAGGAAGAGGAAAAAAAAACAGGAAGAGGAAGGAAAAACCATTCAAGCTCCATTGCACATTCTGCGCGAGAGAGATAGACATAGAGACACGAAAAAACAAAAGGCAGCCACTGAAATTTGCATGGTGCTCAATTATACATTAGCGAACATCACTTGGCAATCTGTTCATATCAATTTAATTGGATTTTAATACTGCCTCTGATCTTGTTTTCTAATTAACAGCAGCGGCTGGCAATAAAGCAGAACCATGCACCCAGCAACACCTTTGATCCAGGCCATATGGAGTTCCTTAGAGCTCATTGGGAAAAAAATCAGTCACCTAAAAATGGGCCTATGACAAGCCCAGCAAAAAGAGGTGAGGGGGGTAGTGGGTAGTTGGGCATGGGGGGTGGCACAGGAGTGTGTGTGTGTGGGGTGTGTGTGTGTGTGTGTGTGTGTGTGTGTGTGTGTGTGTGTGTGTGTGTGTGTGTGTGTGTGTGTGTGTGTGCGTGCCTGTGTGTGTGTGCCAGGGGGCGGATGGATAAGCACGACCCCCAGATGGCCGGATATTGCTCCTGGTAGCGCCTTCATTGATTAATTTCTCTTCTGATTGGTTGTCATTACTGATAAATAAAACATGATGTTGGAATCAAATGCAAATCAGCTTCTGAGCTTTAGGGAAATGTTAATTGCTTTTTCAAATCTGTTTATTTCTACCCTTGTTGCCCTCAACTTTGGATTTGAGGAGGGACCTAGTAGTACCAAGGAATGAAGGATGGATGGAGAGAGAGCATTTATTTTTTTCATCTTCCCTCTCTCAGGCTTCAAGAGCAGAGATGTGAGTTGTTTGTCTCACTGGCTGAGCAGGAAGTGGGGATGGGGAACATTGCTCAGACCCATGACAATGTAACTCTTATCACCGTCTATTGGAATGTGGCAAATACAGTTTTCATTTTGTTGTGTCACAGCCTGAATGTATAATTGATTCAATTAAGATGTTTTGTCACTGGTCTACACACAATACCCCATAATGTCAAAGTAAAGCTGAAATGTCTTTAGTCAATAAGTATTCAACCCTTTTGGTATGGCAAGCCTAAATAAGTTCAGAAGTAAAACAACTTGCTTAACAAGTAACATAATAAGTTCCGTGGACTCAGTGTGTGTGCAATAATAGTATTTAACATCAAATCAAATCAAATCAAATTTTATTTGTCACATACACATGGTTAGCAGATGTTAATGCGAGTGTAGCGAAATGCTTGTGCTTCTAGTTCCGACCATGCAGTAGTATCTAACAACTAATCTAACAAATTCACAACAAATACCTTATACACACAAGAGTAACGGAATGAATGCGAGTATGTACATATAAATATATGGATGAGTGAGGCAGGATGCAGTAGATGGTATGGAGTACAGTATATACACATATATATGAGATGAGTAATGTTGGATATGTAACATTATATAAATGGCATTGTTTAAAGTGGCTAGTGATACATTATTTCATCCAATTATAATTATTAAAGTGGCTAGAGATTTGGGTCGATGGCCGAACGGCATAGGCAAGATTCAGTAGATGGTTTAGAGTACAGTGTATACATTTGATATAAGTATGTCGTATAAGTAAACATTATATACAAAATTGTTTAAAGTGGCTAGTGATACATTGTTACATCCAATTCCTATGTTTAAAGTGGCTAGAGATTTAAGTCAGTATGTTGGCAGCAGCCACTCAATGTTAGTGATGGCTGTTTAACAGTCTGATGGCCTTGAGGTAGAAGCTGTTTTCAGTCTCTCAGTCCCAGCTTTGATGCACCTGTACTGACCTCGCCTTCTGGATGATAGCGGGTGAACAGGCAGTGGCTCGGTGGTTGTTGTCCTTGATGATCTTTTTGGCCTTCCAGTGACATCGGGTGGTGTAGGTGTCCTGAAGGTCAGGTAGTTTACCCCCGGTGATGCGTTGTGCAGTCCTCACTACCCTCTGGAGAGCCTTACGGTTGTGGGCGGAGCAGTTGCCGTACCAGGCGGTGATACAGCCCGACAGGATGCTCTCGATTGTGCATCTGTAGAAGTTTGTGAGTGATTTTGGTGACAAGCTGAATTTCTTCAGCCTCCTGAGGTTGAAGAGGCGCTGTTGCGCCTTCTTCACCACGCTGTCTGTGTGGGTGGACCAGTTTGTGATGTGTACGCCGAGGAACTTAAAACTTTCCACCTTCTCCACTACTGTCCCCTCGATGTGGATAGGGGGGTGCTCCCTCTCCTGTTCCCTGAAGTCCACGATCATCTCCTTTGTTTTGTTGACATTGAGTGAGAGGTTATTTTCCTGACACCACACTCCGAGGGCCCTCACCTCCTCCCTGTAGGCCGTCTCGTCGTTGTTGGTAATCAAGCCTACCACTGTAGTGTCGTCAGCAAACTTGATGATTGAGTTGGATGCGTGCTTGGCCATGCAGTCATGGGTAAACAAGGAGTACAGGAGAGGGCTGAGAACGCACCCTTGTGGGGCCCCAGTGTTGAGGATCAGCGGGGTGGAGATGTTGTTTCCTACCCTCACCACCTGGGGCCGGCCCGTCAGGAAGTCCAGGACCCAGTTGCACAGGGCTGGGTCGAGACCCAGGGTCTCGAGCTTAATGACGAGCTTGGAGGGAACTATGGTGTTAAATGCTGAGCTGTAGTCGATGAACAGCATTCTTACATAAGTATTCCTCTTGTCCAGGTAGGTTAGGGCAGTATGCAGTGTGATTGCGATTGCGTCGTCTGTGGACCTATTGGGACGGTAAGCAAATTGGAGTGGGTCCAGGGTGTCTGGCAGGATGGAGGTGATATGATCCTTGACTAATCTCTCAAAGCATTTCATGATGACGGAAGTGAGTGCTACGGGGCGATAGTCATTTAGCTCAGTTACCTTAGCTTTCTTGGGAACAGGAACAATGGTGGCCCTCTTGAAGCATGTGGGAACAGCAGCCTGGGATAGGGACTGATTGAATATGTCACGTGAGGTAATACAGCGTGAGGTAATACAGTAGCGGGAGTGCGAGTGCTTCTCAAATGTAATGTTTTATGCGTTCTCCACATTCTCTTCCACACAAGAACATACTCAAGAGAATGTGGTCGGAGAATGCACTCATGAGAGTGTGGAGAACGGTAGTATGCATATTGAAAAACACTCTCTGTCTCTCCCCCAACATTTTGACAGTTCTCACCTCCATTTTGTCTGTTTCTGGGCTAATTGAAGCTGTTTCACGGTAACGCCACCTAATGATGTTCAGTGACTCAGGGCTAATATTCACCCATGCAGCCCAGCCTCAGAGCTGCCTCAGAGCTGCCTGGTGGCTGATGGTAGGAGACAATGGAAGAGGCTCAGCCCCACCTCAACACTTACAGCACTAATTGTTATTAATGCTGCTGATTACAACCCACCAAGGCCAACGTGTGTGTGTGTGTGTGTGTGTGTGTGTGTGTGTGTGTGTGTGTGTGTGTGTGTGTGTGTGTGTGTGTGTGTGTGTGTGTGTGTGTGTGTGTGTGTGTGTGTGTGTGTGTGTGTGTGTGTGTGTGTGTGTGTGAGAGCGATGCATAGAGAGTGTGTGTGTGAGTATGTGTGTGTGAGCCAGAGAGAGATGAGCAAGCCCACGCTGGAGTCTCCTTGTTTTGTTTTTCCTTTTTCCTCTCCCTCTCTTTCTTATTTCCCCTTTTCTGGGAAGTGGACAATTGAGGGGGATAATCACAGAAGAAGGATACAAGAGAGGAAAGTGGGAGTAGAGAGGAGGAGGAGGAGAGAAGGGAAGAGGAGGAGCAGGAGGAGGAGGAGGAGGAGGGGGGAAAGCTTTTGTGCATCAGGCACTCCGCAGAGGTATTAGCCCGCCAGGCTGATTCACCGTCCCCAGGAAGCCAAGGTCTTAATTTGGAAATCTAGGACTGTTATGTGGAGAATTCTAATTTGTAATTAGGAAGATTAGGCAAATCTTGGGAATAAAAAAGATTATTGACTTATATAATAAAATCAACAATGTGGGCCCTGGTTAAATAATCATTGGCTGGGCTGGGTAGAGAGGCAGTGTGCCAGTATGGGAAAGGAGGGTTAGCTGGATCCAATACCGGGGTACTCAGAGAAACCCCCCAAAACAACAGAAACACTTAGAGAAACACGTGACTGATCACACAGTCCTCATGAATCTCAATGTTCAACACTTCACTTATGGATCTACCGAAGCCTTGTTCTTATTGGACACATTGGTGCCTAAGTGGCGATTAGGCCTACTTATAATGATGATCTGACGAAATTGACTTTTATCAATTACTAGTTAATAATTATACGAATCCATGTGTATTGTAGAGGCTAATTCTACAAAGCAGTTGATGATATTCCTGCCAATACTTGATACACTTTTCTATTTAGTTAGGACTTCCACAAGTACAGTAGCAGGCAGGCAGACACACAGACAGATGTTAGGTTGAGAGGGCGTGGGGAAGATGTAGTTTGCATTGCTTTGCTTTTCTTCTCTCTGTGCATGTTGTTTTTCTAGTGACACTCAATTCCCTGTGCAAAGTTTAAGGGTTGCATTCTACAATATTATCCCAGTTTAGAGAGTCTCTCTTATGCAAAGTCAATTAAGTGGGGAACGGTGTTCAGAAAATAGGGTTCAGAGGGAGAGAAAATAGAGGGTGAAGTGTTTGAGATGGGGAGCGATTTCCAATACAAACAAGCCCACCACCCACTCTGCTCTGTCCTGAAGACTTCATTATAGAGACAATGCATAAATCTACATCTAAATCTGGAATTCTCTCCTCAAAATGTCATACTTTCAGGTATTTCTACATCCCCAAGTAGCAGGAAATTGTGTATTTTACATGATAAATGGGAGCGTTTTTATTGCGGCATGATTTTAAACCCATATAGGTGTTTGTGCACACAACTCTGAGGATAAACTGTATGACTTACAGTATGGGCCATCTTTCGTTGAAGGGTAATTTGGATAACAATTAACTGGACAGTCACTGTCTTAAGGTAATCAAATCAATCAAATATGAACCAAATCAAATCAAATCAAATTTTATTTGTCACATACACATGGTTAGCCGATGTTAATGCGAGTGTAGCGAAATGCTTGCTTCTAGTTCCGACCATGCAGTAGTATCTAACAAGTAATCTAACAAATTCACAACAAATACCTTATACACACAAGAGTAACGGAATGAATACGAGTATGTACATATAAATATATGGATGAGTGAGGCAGGATGCAGTAGATGGTATGGAGTACAGTATATACACATATATATGAGATGAGTAATGTAGGATATGTAAACATTATGTAAATGGAATTGTTTAAAGTGGCTAGTGATACATTATTTCATCCAATTATAATTATTAAAGTGGCTAGAGATTTGGGTCGATGGCCGAACGGCATAGGCAAGATTCAGTAGATGGTTTAGAGTACAGTGTATACATTTGATATAAGTATGTCGTATAAGTTAACATTATATACAAAATTGTTTAAAGTGACTAGTGAAACATTGTTACATCCAATTCCTATTCCTATCACTAGAGGGAAAGAAGGTTAGAGTAGTAGTTGTGTTTAAAACTATTTCATCTTCATCTTGCCACAGTGTAATTTCTACAGTTAGGCTCAGGCATTCTGACCATTTCTCATGACAACGAACAATATGGCCATTATACCCTGTAAACCTTGATGATGGGCATTTTATCAAGTCAATTCACAGTTTTCTCAATAGACTATAGGACACAGACATCCATATGAAGTACCAGAGAAAATAAAAGTACATAATTCTTTGTCTGTATCCCAAAAGGCACAATACTCACTACATAGTGCACTACAAGGACCATATGGATCTGCTAAAAAGTAGTGCAGTATATAGGGAACAGGGTGCCATTTTAGATGCAGGCTTTGACTTTTGAGATACATAGTCGTCTTGGACGTTTTCTATTGTTGAGATACGCTAAAAAGCACAGGAAAGGCCGTACAATGTTTATGGATGTCATTCTGAGGTTATTTGTTTCACATAACCATCCAGCTTATTATTTAACAAAAAGTATATATATACAGTATATATAAAAAAAAAAGCACACTGTTCCACCTCTAAATTATCAAGCACACTGTTCCACCTCTAAATTATTATTTATTTACACGTTTTTGCCTTAAAAAGTAAAGAAGGGACGTAGCCCTTTCCTGCAGTCAAAGGACCAAATCGCCCTCTAGTGGCCTCATGGGTGGAATATTACTAATATTTTTCATAATTTCCTAATTAATAAATATTTTGTAATATTTCAGTCTTCTGTGATGTATATAAAGTGTAATATTGGGATGCAAACTCAAAATGTTATAAATTTCAACTTTATATGTGGTATGGTACAGGTGTCTTGTTTTTTTTAAACCCATAACCATGTGTGTGAGGTGTATATTTTTGTTTCAAAGTAGATTTGTTTAAAACTACCAAGAAACACTCTGTGTGACCCTCATTTAGCCCACTGCAGTAAAAGGTTAAACCTTATGAAAAGACAAAATGTAGTCCATCTCAGTAACGTATCATCTCCATCCCAACTGTAAATTAAAATTAAAATTAGTGGGTCCCCTGTGGGACGGTTGAGCTAACGTAGGCTAATGCGATTAGCATGAGGTTGTAAGTAACAAGAACATGTCCCAGGACATAGAAATGTCTGATATTGGCAGAAAGCTTACATCCTTGTTAATCTAGCTGCACTGTCCAATTTACAGTAGCTATTACAGTGAAAGAATACCATGCTATTGTTTGAGGAGAGTGCACAGGTTTGAACATGAACAATTATTAATACACAAATTAGGCACATTTGGGCAGTCTTGATACAAAATCTTGAACAGAAATGCAATGGTTTATTGGATCAGTCTAAAACTTTGCACATACACTGCTGCTAAATTGCACCTGGGCTTGAATAATACATTATGGCCTTTCTCTCGCATTTCAAAGATGATGGTACAACAACAAAAAAACTGTTGTTTTTTTCTTTGTATTATCTTTTACCAGATCTAATGTGTTACATTCTCCCTCATTCCTTTCACATTTCCAGAAACTTCAAAGTGTTTACTTTCAAATGGTACCAAGCAAATGCATATGCTTGCTTCAGGGCCTGAGCTACAGGCAGTTAGATTTTGGTATGTTATTTTAGGCGAAAATTGAAAAAAAGGGTCCGATCCTTAAGAGAACCAACACCCTTCACTCCTCAGGTTAAAGAAAGAAAATAATACATTTTACAATATGTTTGATTGCATAGCTGCATTGAGCTGTGGTCATGATACATCATGTCAGTGGAACTGATATCAAACAAAAAATAAATTGAATCTAAAGAAGTTTGAAAAAGAGAAAAAAATTAGAAAAAAAGAGATTATCCAGAGGATAAGGTAACAAAGAATTTGTGAACTGTGTGTGTGTGTTTGTGTGCGTGCGTGAGTGTGCAAGTGTGTGTGTATATAGATGGGGTTTCATTGGATTAAGGTCTATTGTATGCTGATATAACTAGCCTGAGGGCTTTTCATTTTGAGACGATTTAAGGTATTTTCTGTACAAATGAAATTATTCCCTTCCATTGGCATGTGTGATTTTCAAATGAGCTACTTTCTCTCTATTGTGTGGACGATAAGTAGTGACTGAAAGGGGTTTTCAAAGTGTAGATGGAACCTACTCTGTTAACAACAATTTCCTATTTTGTGTGAATAGTTGCAGCTAGTAGTTGTTGGGATAGTGGCATGCATGTATTCTCTGTGGGATCTCTCATACTATTGTAAATACATTTGAAATAGCCAAGAAGTCATTAAGGGATGCGTTCCAAATGGCACCCTATTACCTATGTAGTGCCCTTTTTTTGAACAGGACCCATAAGGCTTCGGTCAAAAGTGATGCACTATGAAAGGAATAGGGTTTCCTTTGGAACATACGGTATATAGATCTGGTGGGCAGTAGTGGTTTAGCACAGTTGGATATTTGAAATAGAGGCCTGGCTGCTTTCATGTAGTGGTTTAGCACAGCAGGGTTTTTGAAATAGAGGCCTGGCTGCTTTCATGGTAAAGACATGCAGCTCTATTATTATGCTCACATAAATGTGTTGTGATGATGACGTGGCTTTCAAGGGCCAGCACTTTTATGACTAAAAAGCACCTGTGTGTACGTTTGTGTGTGTTTGTGTGTGTGTGTGTGTGTGTGTGTGTGTATATGCATGCTAGTTACAGTCTCTAATAAGGTCCAAGAGCTTTACCTGATGAAATTATAAGATTAGATAAACGTCCTGGCCCTACCTGGGGATGATGGAAGAATTGGCCTGAATGGAGGTTGACGTGGAGAGGGTTGGGGATGATGGTGGTGGCCAGGGGTGATGGGGTTTGAGGTTGATGGAGAAGGGTTGGGGATGATGGTGGTGGCCAGGGGTGATGGGGTTTCAGGTTGACGTGGAGAGGGTTGGGGAGGATGGTGGTGGCCAGGGGTGATGGGGTTTGAGGTTGACGTGGAGAGGGTTGGGGAGGATGGTGGTGGCCAGGGGTGATGGGGTTTGAGGTTGACGTGGAGAGGGTTGGGGAGGATGTTGGTGGCCAGGGGTGATGGGGTTTCAGGTTGACGTGGAGAGGGTTGGGGAGGATGGTGGTGGCCAGGGGTGATGGGGTTTGAGGTTGACGTAGAGAGGGTTGGGGAGGATGGTGGTGGCCAGGGGTGATGGGGTTTGAGGTTGACGTAGAGAGGGTTGGGGAGGATGGTGGTGGCCAGGGGTGATGGGGTTTCAGGCTGACGTAGAGAGGGTTGGGGAGGATGGTGGTGGCCAGGGGTGATGGGGTTTGAGGTTGACGTAGAGAGGGTTGGGGAGGATGGTGGTGGCCAGGGGTGATGGGGTTTCAGGTTGACGTGGAGAGGGTTGGGGAGGATGGTGGAGGGGCTTGGGGAGCTGCATGTCTGAAGTGGAGGTGGAGGGGCTTGGGGAGCTGCATGTCTGAAGTGGAGGTGGAGGGGGTTGGGGAGATGCATGTCTGAAGTGGAGGTGGAGGGGGTTGGGGGTAATGGTGGCTGAGTGATGTAGTGTGATGAGTCAGTGCTTGAGTTTACCGTATTGAAAGTGAGGCCTGATGGGGTTAAAGGTGGAGGCAGTTGGGGATATTTTGGGTATGATGGGGAGTCAGTGGGGATGATGATAGTGAGAGTCAGTCAGTGGGGATGATGATAGTGAGAGTCAGTCAGTGGGGATGATGATAGTGAGAGTCAGTCAGTGGGGATGATGATAGTGAGAGTCAGTCAGTGGGGATGATGATAGTGAGAGTAAGTCAGTGGGGATGATGATAGTGAGAGTCAGTCAGTGGGGATGATGATAGTGAGAGTCAGTCAGTGGGGATGATGATAGTGAGAGTCAGTCAGTGGGGATGATGATAGTGAGAGTAAGTCAGTGGGGATGATGATAGTGAGAGTCAGTCAGTGGGGATGATGATAGTGAGAGTAAGTCAGTGGGGATGATGATAGTGAGAGTCAGTCAGTGGGGATGATGATAGTGAGAGTCAGTCAGTGGGGATGATGATAGTGAGAGTAAGTCAGTGGGGATGATGATAGTGAGAGTAAGTCAGTGGGGATGATGATTGTGAGAGTCAGTCAGTGGGGATGATGATAGTGAGAGTCAGTCAGTGGGGATGATGATAGTGAGAGTAAGTCAGTGGGGATGATGATTGTGAGAGTCAGTCAGTGGGGATGATGATAGTGAGAGTCAGTCGGTGCTGAATGGCTCCTGTTTGACAGGCTAGTCAGCTGACAGCTGGATCTGTTTCTCATTAAGCCCTCTCCCCATAATCCCTCAGTTCATTTGAAACCCCATCCACCCCTCTGCTCTCTCCTCGCTCCAGCCTCTCTCCTTCCTCCATCCTCTCCTCTCTCCTCTCCTCTCCTTCCCTCTCATCTCCTCTCTTTTCTTCTCCTCTCTCCTCCCTTCATCCTCTCTCCTCCATCCAAGGAATGACAGCACGCTGTTTGTCAGAAGAAGCGCCCGCTTCTCTCCCTCTCTTCCCCTTCTCCCCCCTCCCACTTGTTTTTTTTTATCAATGAATATGCCACTCTTGACACTAAAGACTTAACATGAAATGAGCTTGGAAATCCATTATCACACTTTGGCTGCCCATTCCAGAGTCTTTGTTTTCAGAAGGAGAGGGAGAACCGGTGAGCTCACAGACAGTTGTCTTTGTTCCTCTACCCTCTGGCCCAATGTGCACGGGCGGACTGTACCACGGGAGACAGAGGGGTGATCACCCCCTCCAAAAGAAAGACCCATTACCTGGCCCCCGATGATGCCCCCTGGCACTCGCAATTAAATCAGCTAGCGAGGACATTTCCTCGTAACGTCAATCAAAATAATTTACACTGGCATGGTGTTTTTTCTTAAAGACACACCGCTGCTTTTCTGAGGAGGCCCTGTCCACTTAATTCAAAGCTCTTTATTCAAATCAGGCTGAGGATGAAGAAGAAGTGCCTGCAACCGGGATTCATATGCTCCTCTCCTGCCTGCAGTTGTCCTCAAAAATAATGTGAAAGGGAAACGGAAAGGGAGAGAGAGAGACAAAGAGAGAGAGAAAGACTGAGAGAAGAGAGAGAGAGAGAGGCTGGTGAGGCTGTCTCTGTGTGTCATTTGAATAATACGCTGGACACTTTCAATCTCCCAGAACATAAGAGGAGGGTTTTAAGGCTTGGGGAGTCGGGCTGTGGGGAGGCCCCTGGACGTCTTGACTGAGATATGTTGACTTAAAAAGAGATATGTTTAAGTCACATGGAGGTTAAACTAAAAGTTACTGTGACGAAAGAGGTGGGTTGAATTTAAAACAACAGCAACCAGCACTGTAAAGAAAGAGAGATGGTGTGTGTGTTTGTGTGTGTGTCCTTGTGTGCATATGTCCATTGATATGGTTAGCACTGAGTTTTTTGAGCCCATCTATTTTTCACTAAAATCACAGCCATAAATCCATTATCAACGTGCCAAGCAGTTATCAAATACCCTCTTGCAGGCTTGAGGAGCTGCTATGTAACTTGGTCGCTTGATAACTATCAGAAAACACCAACCCTGCTAAGCCCCAGAGAGCTCTGTGCCGCACTGTCCTTCCTGAGGATGTGCTGATATCTGACTAAGGACGATCCAACAAACACATCCCACAGAACCTTTATACTGCACCTGGAAAACCACTTCAGCCTTGTGGCTCTCTTTCCCTTTCTCATTCTTGTTTTCTCTCCTGCTCTCTCTCTCTCTTTCTCTCTCCTGCTCTCTCTCTCTCTTTCTCTCTCCTGCTCTCTCTCTCTCCTGCTCTCTCTCTCTCTCTCTCTCTCTCACTCTCACTCTCACTCTTCCTGCCTCACCTGCCTCACCAACACAGGCTCATTTGCTAAGACTCCTACAGCCATTTTTTGTGTATTCAGTCCAAACCTACAGTGCCTTGCGAAAGTATTCACCCCCTTAGCATTTTTCCTATTTTTACACAACAGGCCTACCACTTTGAAATGCAAAATATTTTTTCTTGTTAAACAAGAAATAAGACAAATAAACTGAAAACTTGAGCGTGCATAACTATTCACCCCCTCAAAGTCAATACTTTGTAGAGCCACCTTATGTTTGGCACATCTCTGGAAGACTGAAACAGGTTTCGCTCATGAATGTCCTTGTATTTCGCGCCATCCATCATTCCTTCAATTCTAACCAGTATCCTAGTCCCTGCTGATGAAAAACAGCCCCACAGCATGATGCTGCCACCACCATGCTTCACTGTGGGGATGGTGTTCTTGGGGTGATGAGAGCTGTTGGGTTTTCACCAGACATAGTGTTTTCCTTGATGGCCAAAAAGCTCAAGAAGAGTACCTTCTTCCATATGTTTGGGGAGTCTCCCACATGTTTTTTGGCAAACAGCAAACATGTTTGCTATTTTTTTCTTTAAGCAATGGCTTTTTCCTGGCCACTCTTCTGTAAATCCCAGCTCCGTGGAGTTTCCGGCTTAAAGTGGTCTTATGGATAGATACTCCAATCTCCGCTGTGGAACTTTGCAGCTCCTTCAAGGTTATCTTTGGTCTCTTTGTTGCCTCTCTGATTAATGCCCTCCTTGCCTGGTCCATGAGTTTTGGTGGGTGGCCTTCTCTTGGCAGGTTTGCTGTGGTGCCATATTCTTTCCATTTTTTTTTATAATGGATTTTATTGTGCTCCGTGGGATGTTCAAAGTTTTGGATATTTTTTTTATAACCCAACCCTGACCTGTACTTCTCCACAACTTTGCCCCTGACTTGTTTGGAGAGCTCCTGGGTCTTCATGGTGCCGCTTGCTTGGTGGTGCCCCTTGCTTAATGGTGTTGCAGACTCTGGGGTCTTTCAGAACAGGTGTATATATCTTCACAAGTACCAGCAGCAGAGGTGACTGTTTTGGAGAGCCTGGCGTGCCCAAAGTAAAATGCCTCCTATTTAGGCCCAGAAAATGGGATATGCATATATTTAGTACCATTGGATAGGAAACACTCTGAATTTTCCAAAACTGTTAACCATTTGTCTGTGGGCCAATCAGAACGCATATAGCAGGCAAAACCCTGAGGAATCTCTGTCCTGGAAAAAGTCATTTTGACACATTGCTCATTTTGGAACCCCTCCCTATCGAAAAGGACCATATATAGGCATATGAATGCAGTGCACGTCACTTCCTTATGATGTCATCAACCACGAGACGGTGTTTTACTCCATCTTGGATGTATTTAGACCATTGATACACAGCATGGCATGAGGACCCCACGTTCTGAAAACTCTTCAGATTGCGCGCGCACGAGAAGGCGCGCAGTGCCTTATTTATCGTCTTTAGCGTTCAATTCATATTCCGGCTGATTTATAATAGTAAATATACGTAAAAGTGTTCCTAAGGATACATTTAAAACTATGTTTGATTGTTTTTGGACAAGTTTATAGGTATAATTTGAACGAGTTGGCGCCACGTTTCAAAGGAGGAGTGGAGGCTGTCGTTTCTGATTATAACGCGCGAACCAAATGGAGGATTTATGGATAAAAGACGTTACTTTTTCTAACAAAAGAACCATGGATTGTCTTCGTTGGACACTTAGGATGACCTCAGCAGAAGTTCTTCAACAGGTGATTGATTTGTTTTCGCTGTGAAATGTGTTATGTGTGTGCCATGATGGCTAATCGATACATGGCTATTGAAAAATATGTGAGGTGCTAGCCTCAAACAAATGAATGTGCTGCTTTCGCCGTAAAGCCTTTTTGAAATCTGACAACGCTGTGATATTGCCAAGAAACAGAGCTTTTGATGAGTATGGAACACTTGTATATTGGTGGATGTTTAATAATTCAACTTTCGGAATTTGAATTTGGCGCTTTAGATTTTTGCTGGTAGTGTCGGGATGAGCCCGCTAGCGACCCACTGGTACTTGAGAAGATATACTGAGATCATGTGACAGATCATGTGACACTTAGATTGCACACGGGTGGACTTTATTTAACTAATTATGTGACTTCTGAAGGTAATTGGATGCACCGGATCTTATTTAGGGGCTTCATAGCAAAGAGGGTGAATACATATGCACACACCACTTTTACATTTTTCTTTTTTGTAATTTTTTTGAAACAAAAAAAAATGCCAAGGGGGTGAAAAATTTTGCAAGGCAATGTACAATCCGACTACAGCCATTGCTCTATCATGCTCAGTCCTCATGGCATAAATCATATTACGTAATTCGCCACTTCACATTCTTTTTGTGTTGAATCTTAGTAACCGCAGGGTGCTTCCTAAGACCTTTGTGTTTCTCTGATAGACCGCCACTGTATTGTTACCGGATTCAGACAAAGGTGGGTAATCATGTTTTTGTGTATTGTATCCTGTGTGTGTGTTTCTTCCATCTAGTGTACGTAAGCGCTCATTGAAATTGCAGTGTCTGTGTGTGTGTGGGAGAGTGAAAGGACAGGGTGAGAGGGAGAGAGAGAGACATTATAAAATCTCTAGCCAACCTTATACAACCGCACCTCGTCACTCACCGGTCTGCTTTGGATATAGAGCTCCTCAACAGCTTGTTTCATAATGCACTCCGACTGTAACACAAACAGGGTGAGAGAGTTGAGTTGCACTTCAAGTTTTCCAGCAAGGGACCTACACTGAGTGTACAAAACATTAGGAGGACCCCTTTGCCCTCAGAACAGCCTAAATTTTTCCGGGCATGGACTCTACAAGGTGTCGAAAGCATTCCCATGTTTACTCCAATGCTTCCCACAGTTGTGTCAAGTTGGCTGGATGTCCTTTGGGTGGTGGACCATTCTTGATACACACGGGAAACTGTTGAGTGTGAAAACCCCAGCAGCATTGCAGTTCTTGACACACTCAAACTAGTGTGCCTAGCATCAACTACCATGCCCCGTTCAAAGTCATTTAAAATATTTTGTCTTGCCCATTCATCCTCTGAATGGTACACATACACAATCAATGTCTCAAGGCTTAAAAGGCCTGTCTCCTCCCCTTTATCTACACTGATTGAAGTGGATTTCATATTTTGATTTAATTAGGCAAGTCAGTTAAGAACAAATTCTTATTTTTCAATGACAGCCTATCCCAGCCAAACCTTCCTCTACTTCAGACAATTGTTCGCCACCCTATGAGACTCCCAATCACAGCCAGTTGTGATACAGCCCGAGCTCGAACCAGGGTCTATAGTGACCCTTCTAGCACTGAAATGCAGTGCCTTAGACCACTGCACCACTCAGGAGCCCTCAGAAAGGGTCACATCAATAAGGGATCATAGCTTTCACCTGGACTCACCTGGTCATTCTATGTCATAGAACGAGCAGGTGTTCCTAAGGTTTTGTACACTCAGTGTATAACTGAGTGTTCTCAGACCAGGCAGAACAGAGAGAGCAGAGAGAGCAGAACAGAGAGAGCAGAGCAGAGAGAGCAGAGAGAGCAGAGAGCAGAACAGAGAGAGCAGAACGCAGAGAGAGTAGAGAGAGCAGAGAGAGCAGAACAGAGCAGAGCAGAGAGAGCAGAGAAGAGAATGAAGGAGGGCGTGGTTAGGATTTAATGGCTGGGAACATTCCTGACCTGTGGGCAAATACTCCAGGGGAAACTTCAAATATTGCCAAACATATTTTTTGACATGTTAATTAAATGTCAAACTACATTGGTGAATGCAATGCAGTGCAGATGGGCTAGTTTCAAGGGAAAGGTACAGTAAACAGATTCAGAGAGCCCAGCCCCAGTTTAGATTTTCCTATAAAGGAAATAAGGTGGTGGAGAGGAAAGCACATGCTACATGTTTCTTCTCTAGCGAGTCACTATCCAAAAAAGAGAGATTCATCACTGACATATAAAACAATGAAATCTGCTGCTTTGAAAACTATTTTTATTTAAATATATACTTAAGTACATTTAACTGACCAGGAGAATACTTCCAATAAACCAAAATTAAGTACTGCCTTGCTTTGATTCCAGCGTCTTGGAACTGAAAACAAATGGAATTTTCTATAAATCATGATAATGTTAGACTGGCAAAAAATAGCACAAATATTAACGTTACGAGAAGAATCCTCTAGCAGATAAAACGTAGGGAATTAAAGTGAACTGTCATTGTCAAAAACCATCCTCCACTGCATCAAAGTTAAGTGATGAGAAGCTTATGAAACTGCACTCTGCACCCAGTACTAACAGACAGTACATACCCTGGGGCATCTCCGGCACCAACATCAGACCCACTGGACAAACCCTGGAAAACAGAGAACTTCTCTGTGGTCAAATAAAAGCTGTCAATGTCAACAGAGCTCTGATGTTACAGCTGGGGGGTAATGGAGTGTGTGACCTTCTAATTCAAAACGCACACAGAGAGCGGCATTTTTACAAAGGTAGACACACGTCTCTTCAGGATTCCTCAACCGTTGACTGTTGACTGTAGTGAACAGGGAAAGGCCTGTCATCTCAAGTGGACACAATTCTACAGTTGTTAGACCTGAAACATGGAATTGGCATCAGAAGAAGGAGTAAATCATTGATTCAAGTTAAATGTTGATTTTATTATTAGACAGACAGACAAGCAGACATATAGACAGACAGGCAGGCGGACAGACAGACAGAGGCATAAGGAAACCTGTCCTTTACCTGGACTAAGGGTAAATCCACAGTCATGTAACATGTATGCAGCTGATCCCAGCCAGGTATAGAACTCTGAGAGAGAAGCAGAACCCTGGAATGGAATGTAGAATGTGGAATGACAGAGAGCAGAGAGGCCTCTAGCATCTGAGTTAACCTCAGAAGGCTTCTAGAATCATGACTCCACTTGCATGTGAGAGAGAGATCTGGGACATGGTGTTCATCTGAGCACAAGTTGGACAGGTATGAATCCTTGACAGACAGGTAGGTTGAAATAAGGAAGGACAGGTGGTCATTCATTACTTTTATCTAAGCACCAAGGGTTAAAACTTAAAATAATGTATTATTTATCATTTAGGACATACGTTTAAATCTGCACCGGAGATGGAAAGGTGTCAAAACAAAGTGTCCTGGAGGCCTCTGATCAGAAGTATACTAGTTTGTATGAATAGGGTGTCATTTGAGAGACACAGTCTATGCATCAGTCTCTTTTGTGGCTTTTTGTTATTTTCAGACCAGAGCCCTTGTCAAAAGTAGTGCCGTTTGTGATGCATGCAAGGGGTAGTGTAATGTAAACACTGCTAATTAACACTATCATACTGTCTCTATGTCTCTATGTCTCTCTCTCTGTCTCTGTCACTCTCTCTCTCTGTCTCTCTGTTAAATTCAAAGGGCTTTATTGGCATGGGAAACATATGTTTACATCACCAAAGCAAGTGAAATAGATAATAAACAAAAGTGAAATAAACAATCAGAATGAACAGTAAACATAAGAGTCACAAAAGTTCCAAAAGAATAGAGACATTTCAAATGTCACATTACATCTATATACAGTGTTGTAACGATGTGCAAATAGTTAAAGTACCAAAGGGAAAATAAATAAACATGAATATGGGTTGTATTTACAACGGGGTTTGTTCTTCACTGATTGCCCTTTTCTT
Source organism: Brachymystax lenok tsinlingensis (assembly GCA_030435695.1). NCBI lineage: Eukaryota > Metazoa > Chordata > Actinopteri > Salmoniformes > Salmonidae > Brachymystax > Brachymystax lenok. Next base: position 31,626,845 of record CM059786.1, read on the forward strand.
GTGGCAACAGGTCACAAATCTTTCTGCTGTGATGGCACACTGTGGTATTTCACCCAATAGATATGGGAGATGATCAAAATTGGATTTGTTCTCAAATTCTTTGTGGGTTTGTGTAATCTGAGGGAAATATGTGTATGTAATATGGTATGCTATGCTCACTGAATCTGTTCATAGTCAAGCTTTCCTTAAGTTTGGGTCAGTCACAGTGGTCAGGTATTCTGCCACTGTGTAATCTCTGTTTAGGGCCAAATAGCATTCTAGTTTGCTCAGTTTTTTTGTTCATTCTTTCCAATGTGTCAAGTTATTATCCTTTAGTTTTCTCATGATTTGGTTGGGTCTAATTGTGTTGCTGTCTTGGGGCTCTGTGGGGTCTGTTTGTGTTTGTGAACAGAGCCCCAGGACCAGCTTGCTTAGGGGACTCATCTCCAGATTCATCTCTCTGTAGGTGATGGTTTTGTTTTTGAAGGTTTGGGAATTGTTTCCTTTTAGGTGGTTGTAGAATTTAACGTCTCTTTTCTGGATTTTGATAATTAGCTGGTATCGGCCTATTTCTGCTCTGCATGCATTATTTGGTGTTTAACGTTGCACACAGAGGATATTTTTGCAGAATTCGGCATGCATTTTGTGAATTATTGGCTGGTGAGCGGACCCCAGAACTTACAAACTTGAAGGACAATGGGTTCTATAACTTACGTGGTGAAGTATTTTTAGCCAGATCCTAGTTGGTATGTCAAATTTGATGTTCCTTTTTATGGCATAGAAGGCCCTTCTTGCCTTTCAGATCGTTCACAGCTTTGTGGAAGTTACCTGTGGCGCTGATGTTTAGGCCGAGGTATAGTTTTTTGTGTGCTGTAGGGCAACGGTGTCTAGATGGATATTTTTGCAGAATTCTGCATGCAGAGTTTGGTGTTTGTCACATTTTGACCCCAGACCTCACAGCCATAAAGGGCAATGGGTTCTATAACTAATTCAAGTATTTTTAGCCAGATCCTAATTGGTATGTAGAATTTAATGTTTATTTTGATGGCATAGAAGGCCCTTCTTGCCTTGACTCTCAGATCGATCACAGCTTTGTGTTAAATTACCTGTGGCGCTGAAGTTTAGGCCAGGGTATGCATAGTTTTTTGTGTTGTCTAGGGCAGGTATTCCCAAACTGGGGCACGTGTACCCCAGGGGTACGCGCAATGCCGTCGAGGGTACGCCAAGTAAAAATGTGATTCACATTCAAACAGTACAGTTATATTTTCCAACGGGGCTATACATTTGGATGAGGTTTTTTTCTCGCCTGAGTAGCCTTGTTTCACTGCCAAAAATAAAATTAAACCATCTATTGTTCATGGAAATAACAACACAATGTCAAATACAGGTATCCTATTCAAATAATTAACCTCCAATCACATTAACCATTACTTTCTCATGTGAATTCCACTAACGGTCTGTATGTAGCCAAATGTAGCTGCTGCTCATGTTGGTATCTATACTGATGGCGCAAAGCCATGACAGGGAGACATAGTGGAGTGGTAACGCGCGTTCAAGCAGTTGCTCCCGACGCCACTTGGGTACACTGCAGCATCCACCGAGAGACTCTTGCTGCCAAGGGAATGCCTGACAGCTTGAAAGACATTTTGGACACTACAGTGAAAATGGTTCACTTTGTTAAAGCAAGGCACCAGAACTCTCGTGTATTTTCTGCACTATGCAATGATATGGGCAGCGACCATGTAATGCCTTTACAACATGCAGAAGTGCGCTGGTTATCAAGGGGCAAAGTTTTGACACGTTTTCTTTTAATTGAGAGACAAACTTAAAGTTTTCTTTACTGACCATCATTTTCACTTTTCTGACCGCTTGCATGATGACGAGTTTTTCACACGACTGGCCTATCTTACAGGGACTCTCCGCAACTGTATTCAATGTGCGGGAAAAAATTGAGGCTATGATTAAGAAGTTGGAGCTCTTCTCCGTCTGCATTAACAAGGACAACAAACAGGTGTTTCCATCATTGTATGCTGATAACAAAACAGTGGTAGGCCTGATCACCAACAACGATGAGACAGCCTACAGGGAGGAGGTCAGTGACCTGGCCGTGTGGTGCAAGGACAACAACCTCTCCCTCAACGTGATCAAGACAAAGGAGATGATTGTGGACTACAGGAAAAGGAGGAACGAGCACACCCCCATTCTCATCGACGGGGCTGTAGTGGAACAGTTTGAGAGTTTCAAGTTCCTTGGTGTCCACATCAGCCGTGAAGAGGGCACGACAAAACTTATTCCCCCTCAGGAGACCCCTCAGGAGAAATATTTGACATGGGTCCGCATATCCTCGAAAGGTTTTACAGCTGCACCGTCAAGAGCATCCTGACGGGTTGCATTACTGCCTGATATGCCAACTGCTCGGCCTCCGACCGCAAGGCACTACAGAGGGTAGTGCGTACGGCCCAGTACATCACAGGGGCCAAGCTTCCCGCCATCCAGGACCTCTATACGAGGAAGGCCTTAAAAATTGTCAAAGACTCCAGCCACCCTAGTCATAGACTGTTCTCTTTGCTACCGCACGGTAAGTCTAGGTCCAAGTCTAGGTCCAAGAGGCTTCTAAACAGCTTCTACCCCAAGCCATAAGACTCCTAAACAGCTAATCAAATGGCTACCAAGACTATTTGCACCCCCCCACCCACGTTGCTGCCACTCTCTGTTATCATCTATGCATATCCACTTTAATAACCCTACCTGCATGTACATAATTACCTCACCTACCTCGACACCGGTGCCCCCGCACATTGACACATTGACTCTGAACCGGTTCCCAAGTATATAGCCCTGCTATTGTTATTTACTGCTGCTCTTTAATTATTTGTTTGTCTTGTCACTTACTTTTAACATTATTTTTAAGGTATGTTCTTAAAACTGCATTGTTGATATGGGCTTGTAGATAGGCATTTCACTGTAAGGTCTACACCTGTTGTATTCGGCGCATGTGACAAACTCAATTTGATTTGATTTGAAACAGTAGACATTTGACCTCAATTTCTCTGTCTCTGTCTCTGTCTCTGTCTCTGTCTCTGTCTCTGTCTCTGTCTCTGTCTCTGTCTCTGTCTCTGTCTCTGTCTCTGTCTCTGTCTCTGTCTCTGTCTCTGTCTCTGTCTCTGTCTCTGTCTCTGTCTCTAACTCTCTTTCTCACTCTCTCTCTCTCTGTCTCCCTCCTTCCCTCCCTCACCAAACACTTGTTCATCCCAGACGCTAACCCCCGTGATGCCCCCATATTCCCAAGTTTTTCTGTCCAGATTTCTCAAAGTCTGGGCTGTTTCGCAAGTGGTGTTGCCAAGCTATGATACATTAACAAACAGTTTATGGATGTTTGTTTGCTGTAATATGCTACAAATCCCACAGCTTACAATTACATTGATTATGTTGTAAGTTATGTAGGGACAACAGACATACCAAGAGGCAAAATAACAACAAAAATAACAACAACAACAGCAAATAACCTACATGAATTCTAAAAGGTAAACACCATCAAGAGAGAAAATAATGTACAGGGCAGGAAGGGCCAGGAGTTTTACTGACCGTGTGCCCTGACATATGGCTCAAAGTTGAAGCTGCTCAGGTTACGATGTCAGGAAAACCACTTGCCCTATTAAGGAGATGTTTTCTTTCCCTTTAAACAGTATTCGTCTGTGAGTTATGGGCTGACTTCTTTCTTTCTGTCTCTTTCTGTCTCTTTCTGTCTGTAGATGTTCCAATGTTAAAGGCGAGAGTCCATATCTCCCATCTCTGTGATAGCTTTCCCTTTCTTATCAAAGCCTGGAGGGTGTAATGGGGATTATGAGGGAGGAGGGAGGGATGGTGGGTGTGTGTGTCAGTGTGTGTAGGAGGGTGTGTGTGTGTGTGTGTCTGTCTGTGTATGTCACAGTGTGTGCGTGTGTGTGTGTGTCATAACACGTCCGAGCCGGGGCCCAGTGGGCCTTGATGTGACAAGAAGGGCAGAGTTGCTCAACCATGTTACTAATTAAAGGAGGTTCTAAACACAGGGCCCGGGCTATTAGCATAAAAATACATCCGATCTGTTCTCTTTTTTCTTCCATCTACAAGGACATAATCAAAACCATTTAAGGCGTCATGTTGCGCCAATCACACATCAATCTACGGGCCGTTTGGATCTGTACTGCGGGGCTGCCCCACATCACCAGTAATAACATTTCCGGTGTAATCGTGCAGACAGTATATTTCTTATTCCTTCAATCGGCAGCGGCTATGGCGGGATGGAGTTGTAATGTATTCCGAGTCAGACCAACTGTCGCTCGCAAAGGGAAAAAAGAGACTTGGTTGAGTAACCGTAATAATTGGAGAATCATTTTGATAGCCTGAAACAATCTAATGTATTACTGAATTGTATTTTTTTAAAGTATCAAATCAAATTAACTGCTATTCCATAATGAATTAAGTGACAAGGTAGGCAGATATTAATCGTTATCCCCTCCCTCAGGGTAGGGGAGACAGGGAGAGGGGTGAGGGGGAGGGAAGGAGGGAAAGGGAGGAGGGGGAGTTATTAACCTGGCTCTAGCTAGTTAGAACTCAGAGGAAGGGAAGGAAGGAGGGAGGGGGGGTTATTAACCTGGCTCTAGCTAGTTAGAACTCAGAGGAAGGGAAGGAAGGAGGGAGGGGGTTATTAACCTGGCTCTAGCTAGTTAGAACTCAGAGGAAGGGAAGGAAGGAGGGAGGGGGTTATTAACCTGGCTCTAGCTAGTTAGAACTCAGAGGAAGGGAAGGAAGGAGGGAGGGGGTTATTAACCTGGCTCTAGCTAGTTAGAACTCAGAGGAAGGGAAGGAAGGAGGGAGGGGGTTATTAACCTGGCTCTAGCTAGTTAGAACTCAGAGGAAGGGAAGGAAGGAGGGAGGGGGTTATTAACCTGGCTCTAGCTAGTTAGAACTCAGAGGAAGGGAAGGAAGGAGGGAGGGGGTTATTAACCTGGCTCTAGCTAGTTAGAACTCAGAGGAAGGGAAGGAAGGAGGGAGGGGGGGTTATTAACCTGGCTCTAGCTAGTTAGAACTCAGAGGAAGGGAAGGAAGGAGGGAGGGGGGGTTATTAACCTGGCTCTAGCTAGTTAGAACTCAGAGGAAGGGAAGGAAGGAGGGAGGGGGGTTATTAACCTGGCTCTAGCTAGTTAGAACTCAGAGGAAGGGAAGGAAGGAGGGAGGGGGGTTATTAACCTGGCTCTAGCTAGTTAGAACTCAGAGGAAGGGAAGGAAGGAGGGAGGGGGTTATTAACCTGGCTCTAGCTAGTTAGAACTCAGAGGAAGGGAAGGAAGGAGGGAGGGGGTTATTAACCTGGCTCTAGCTAGTTAGAACTCAGAGGAAGGGAAGGAAGGAGGGAGGGGGTTATTAACCTGGCTCTAGCTAGTTAGAACTCAGAGGAAGGGAAGGAAGGAGGGAGGAGGGGGTTATTAACCTGGCTCTAGCTAGTTAGAACTCAGAGGAAGGGAAGGAAGGAGGGAGGGGGTTATTAACCTGGCTCTAGCTAGTTAGAACTCAGAGGAAGGGAAGGAAGGAGGGAGGGGGGTTATTAACCTGGCTCTAGCTAGTTAGAACTCAGAGGAAGGGAAGGAAGGAGGGAGGGGGTTATTAACCTGGCTCTAGCTAGTTAGAACTCAGAGGAAGGGAAGGAAGGAGGGAGGGGTTATTAACCTGGCTCTAGCTAGTTAGAACTCAGAGGAAGGGAAGGAAGGAGGGAGGGGGTTATTAACCTGGCTCTAGCTAGTTAGAACTCAGAGGAAGGGAAGGAAGGAGGGAGGGGGTTATTAACCTGGCTCTAGCTAGTTAGAACTCAGAGGAAGGGAAGGAAGGAGGGAGGGGGTTATTAACCTGGCTCTAGCTAGTTAGAACTCAGAGGAAGGGAAGGAAGGAGGGAGGGGGTTATTAACCTGGCTCTAGCTAGTTAGAACTCAGAGGAAGGGAAGGAAGGAGGGAGGGGGTTATTAACCTGGCTCCAGCTAGTTAGAACTCAGAGGAAGGGAAGGAAGGAGGGAGGGGGTTATTAACCTGGCTCCAGCTAGTTAGAACTCAGAGGAAGGGAAGGAAGGAGGGAGGGGGTTATTAACCTGGCTCTAGCTAGTTAGAACTCAGAGGAAGGGAAGGAAGGAGGGAGGGGGTTATTAACCTGGCTCTAGCTAGTTAGAACTCAGAGGAAGGGAAGGAAGGAGGGAGGGGGTTATTAACCTGGCTCTAGCTAGTTAGAACTCAGAGGAAGGGAAGGAAGGAGGGAGGGGGTTATTAACCTGGCTCTAGCTAGTTAGAACTCAGAGGAAGGGAAGGAAGGAGGGAGGGGGGTTATTAACCTGGCTCTAGCTAGTTAGAACTCAGAGGAAGGGAAGGAAGGAGGGAGGGGGTTATTAACCTGGCTCTAGCTAGTTAGAACTCAGAGGAAGGGAAGGAAGGAGGGAGGGGGTTATTAACCTGGCTCTAGCTAGTTAGAACTCAGAGGAAGGGAAGGAAGGAGGGAGGGGGGTTATTAACCTGGCTCTAGCTAGTTAGAACTCAGAGGAAGGGAAGGAAGGAGGGAGGGGGTTATTAACCTGGCTCTAGCTAGTTAGAACTCAGAGGAAGGGAAGGAAGGAGGGAGGGGGTTATTAACCTGGCTCTAGCTAGTTAGAACTCAGAGGAAGGGAAGGAAGGAGGGAGGAGGGGGTTATTAACCTGGCTCTAGCTAGTTAGAACTCAGAGGAAGGGAAGGAAGGAGGGAGGGGGGTATTAACCTGGCTCTAGCTAGTTAGAACTCAGAGGAAGGGAAGGAAGGAGGGAGGGGGTTATTAACCTGGCTCTAGCTAGTTAGAACTCAGAGGAAGGGAAGGAAGGAGGGAGGGGGTTATTAACCTGGCTCTAGCTAGTTAGAACTCAGAGGAAGGGAAGGAAGGAGGGAGGGGGGTTATTAACCTGGCTCTAGCTAGTTAGAACTCAGAGGAAGGGAAGGAAGGAGGGAGGGGGTTATTAACCTGGCTCTAGCTAGTTAGAACTCAGAGGAAGGGAAGGAAGGAGGGAGGGGGTTATTAACCTGGCTCTAGCTAGTTAGAACTCAGAGGAAGGGAAGGAAGGAGGGAGGGGGTTATTAACCTGGCTCTAGCTAGTTAGAACTCAGAGGAAGGGAAGGAAGGAGGGAGGGGTTATTAAACCTGGCTCTAGCTAGTTAGAACTCAGAGGAAGGGAAGGAAGGAGGGAGGGGGTTATTAACCTGGCTCTAGCTAGTTAGAACTCAGAGGAAGGGAAGGAAGGAGGGAGGGGGTTATTAACCTGGCTCTAGCTAGTTAGAACTCAGAGGAAGGGAAGGAAGGAGGGAGGGGGTTATTAACCTGGCTCTAGCTAGTTAGAACTCAGAGGAAGGGAAGGAAGGAGGGAGGGAGGGGTTATTAACCTGGCTCTAGCTAGTTAGAACTCAGAGGAAGGGAAGGAAGGAGGGAGGGGGTTATTAACCTGGCTCTAGCTAGTTAGAACTCAGAGGAAGGGAAGGAAGGAGGGAGGAGGGGTTATTAACCTGGCTCTAGCTAGTTAGAACTCAGAGGAAGGGAAGGAAGGAGGGAGGGGGTTATTAACCTGGCTCTAGCTAGTTAGAACTCAGAGGAAGGGAAGGAAGGAGGGAGGGGGTTATTAACCTGGCTCTAGCTAGTTAGAACTCAGAGGAAGGGAAGGAAGGAGGGAGGGGGTTATTAACCTGGCTCTAGCTAGTTAGAACTCAGAGGAAGGGAAGGAAGGAGGGAGGGGGGTTATTAACCTGGCTCTAGCTAGTTAGAACTCAGAGGAAGGGAAGGAAGGAGGGAGGGGGTTATTAACCTGGCTCTAGCTAGTTAGAACTCAGAGGAAGGGAAGGAAGGAGGGAGGGGGTTATTAACCTGGCTCTAGCTAGTTAGAACTCAGAGGAAGGGAAGGAAGGAGGGAGGGGGTTATTAACCTGGCTCTAGCTAGTTAGAACTCAGAGGAAGGGAAGGAAGGAGGGAGGGGGTTATTAACCTGGCTCTAGCTAGTTAGAACTCAGAGGAAGGGAAGGAAGGAGGGAGGGGGTTATTAACCTGGCTCTAGCTAGTTAGAACTCAGAGGAAGGGAAGGAAGGAGGGAGGGGGTTATTAACCTGGCTCTAGCTAGTTAGAACTCAGAGGAAGGGAAGGAAGGAGGGAGGGGGTTATTAACCTGGCTCTAGCTAGTTAGAACTCAGAGGAAGGGAAGGAAGGAGGGAGGGGGGGTTATTAACCTGGCTCTAGCTAGTTAGAACTCAGAGGAAGGCGGTAAGAAAACTCCTTTAGGAGTTCTATATCATGTTTTCCCTCTTCCCATGGATTATTTTCTTCCTGCTTCCTGAGGACTTTTCTTTTCCCCCTGTGTGCCTGCCTGCCTGTTGATGTGGGTCTACTGTTCTACACTACAAACCACACGGATACAGGGAGGTACAGTTTAGTCCCACCCACGTCCTCCTCAGGCTTGATCTGATTGGCTGGTTTAGACAAGCTCCCTTGGTTGGTCAGTATCCCGTAATTAGGTTGGCGTGCCATGACTTCATCCAGTGCACCGCATCGCGGCTCTCCTTACCGGCGTTCTGCGAGGACGCCTACGGGGGCCTTCCAGGCCCTTACATCTGTCCGGTTGGTTTTAATCAGGCTCAGGTCTGGGCCCTTTGAAAGCAGAATCAGATGGCTGTCTGAGCCGTGCCAGATATTTAATGTATGAGGTCCATGCCAACTCCCCCCTCAGCACTGCAAGCCTCTTCTAATTCCAGGATGCCAATCAATTACTGCACACATGGAACGAGCCAACTAAATAACCAGTTGCAGCAGAGCGCTAGGCAGGTCTGGCTGTGTGTGTAGTGTAGCTTAATGTTGTTCTCCTCCATTATGGCATGATGAGCTTGTGATTTTACAGTGAGGGTTGGAGGAATTACCTGTTTGGGAAAGGAAAACCGTCTGCCAGAGAGGGATGGTAGACCCCTGTAGGAGAGGGGTGGTGGCCCCTGTAGGAGAGGGTAGTAAGACCCTGTAGGAGAGGGATGGTGGCCCCTGTAGGAGAGGGTAGTAACCCCGGTAGGAGAGGGGTGGTGGCCCCTGTAGGAGAGGGTGGTAGACCCTGTGGGAGAGGGCTGTTGGCCCCTGTAGGAGAGGGTGGTATACTCTGTGGGAGAGGGGTGGCGGCCCCTGTAGGAGAGGGTGGTATACCCAGTAGGAGAGGAGTGGTTGCCCCTGTAGGAGAGGGTGGTAGACCCCTGTGGGAGAGGTGTGGTGGCCCCTGTAGGAGAGGGTGGTGGACCCTGTAGGAGAGGGGTGGTGGCCCCTGTAGGAGAGGGTGGTGGACCCTGTAGGAGAGGGGTGGTGGCCCCTGTAGGAGAGCGTGGTATACCCTGTAGGAGAGGGGAGGTAGCCCCTGTAGGAGAGGGTATGGGACCCTGTAGGAGAGGTGTGGTGGCCCCTGTAGGAGAGGGTGGTAGACCCTGTAGGAGATGGGTGGTGGCCCATGTAGGAGAGGGTGGCAGACCCCTGTAGGAGAGGGTAGTAGACCCTGTAGGAGAGGGGTGGTGGCCCCTGTAGGAGAGGGTAGTAACCCCGGTAGGAGAGGGTGGTGGCCCCTGTAGGAGAGGGTGGTAGACCCTGTGGGAGAGGGCTGTTGGCCCCTGTAGGAGAGGGTGGTATACTCTGTGGGAGAGGGGTGGTGGCCCCTGTAGGAGGGAGAGGGTGGTATACCCAGTAGGAGAGGAGTGGTTGCCCCTGTAGGAGAGGGTGGTAGACCCCTGTGGGAGAGGTGTGGTGGCCCCTGTAGGAGAGGGTGTTGGACCCTGTAGGAGAGGGGTGGTGGCCCCTGTAGGAGAGCGTGGTATACCCTGTAGGAGAGGGGTGGTAGCCCCTGTAGGAAAGGGTATGGGACCCTGTAGGAGAGGTGTGGTGGCCCCTGTAGGAGAGGGTGGTAGACCCTGTAGGAGATGGGTGGTGGCCCCTGTAGGAGAGGGTGGTAGACCCCTGTAGGAGAGAGGTGTGGACCCCAGACGTCAACACATCTCCTTGGCTTAAACAGGATGATAACCCTAACGATTGCAGGGCCAATTACATTATTTATATGGCCGTGCAGTGTAGGCTGAAAAAACCCTTATCCAAACATAGCTGATAGACGTGGCTTAACCTAGTCCAGAGGATAGAGGTGTTGTCAGTTTAGGATCACTTTACCAGGATTTGGCTGTGTGGTGTCGTGGATTATCGTTGGTGGCCCGTGGCACACTGGGGGTATCTGCCCTCAAAGCCCAGGATAATGGGGTCCTCTCCCAAAGGAGATAAGACAAGCTACTTATCTAAGACATTGCAGGTGTTCGCATAGTCAATTGCCCAGAAAGACACACAACTTCTGGGGATTTCAGCACTGAGAGACGCTCCTGTTGAGCCGCCTTTAAAGACACGTCAGATTCGACAGAAAGAGGGAGAGATTGATGGAATGTGAGAAAGTGCTACTTTGAGAAGATTACGCAAACCCCCAATGAGGCCTTGTATCTCTCATAGCGTTAATGTCAACAAGTAACACCAGCGCATTCCCACACATCTCCCTCCGACAACAAAGAGAGAAAAATACATTTCTTGGCGCTCAATGCACTTTGTTATTTTTAAGGGACCTCTTCTGTCGTAAACCAGGAGTGTGTGTGTGTGAGAGAGAGAGAGAGAGAGAGAGAGAGAGAGAGAGAGAGAGAGAGAGAGAGTGTGTTTGGCCTGATACCACTGTTAGCACATCCCTCCTTTCCTCCTTCTCTAATTTTTTCCTTCTCTCCATGTGGATAAAGACATGAATCAGGGAGGAAATAGACTAGAGAGGCGGCACTCCTGACACCTATGATGCCCCACTGCCACACTTGCCACCTGACTCCTGGAACACAGTCTAGCAGAGCAGAGGAGACAGGGACAATTGAGCAGCAAAAAATATTTTAACATTTTAATTACTAATTATTTCAGAGGCTTTTTTATGGCTTTATTTTTAGTGGTGACAGTCAGCTGGGAGAGTGGGATTAGGTTCCTCAGGGGAAGAGACGGAGGAGAGGAGATGAGAAGAGAAGCAGGCAGAGGGAGGACAGCTCATTTCTGATCCAAGGGGGGCTTTGCAGGCCAGGGGGGTGACAGCTGCACTGTCTTTAGCCCGGATTTGAATTTGAATTTTATCTAACGAAGCAGCGCCGCGCGGACTTGGCAGGGCAGTCGGCTAATCTTCCAGACACAAATGCCTGGGCTTTTCTTGTGTGCCCTCACAGAGATTTGAGTAATTAAAGTTAAATTGAAGGAATAAAAAACTATCCTTCTTGTGCTGAGGCTGTCTTGCCTAATTCCAAGTGTGAATTGTCAGGTTTGTCCTCAGAACTCTAATCCCCAATGCTATTTCTCCTGAACCGAGTTGCTGCCAAGTTTTCACACAAGCTCTAAAGACTGTGATAAGGCAAGGCCAGAACCACAGCTTTCTTTCATCTTACAGCCATCTTTAAGGAAGGGGAAAGAAAAGACAGGAGAGAGGGAGGGAGGGAGTAAAGGGGTAGGGTTAAGGGAAGAGAGGGAAATGTAAACGTGGAAATGGCCAACTGACTGTCAGTGAACATCATTCATGTCCAGAAGGAAGGAACATGAGCAGAAGAAGAGGGGATCAGGGGAGGCAAGCAGGAGGAGTCCAGGCTTGCCAGTGTTTAACATGTTGAGGAATGATGGCTGGAGAGGACAGGACAGCAGGTGGGGCATCTACCTTCACTTATATACTGTCTGTCTGTCTGTCCCCCAGCCACATAACTCTTTAACCTGATCCATACTTCATGTTTATAACCTGGGGTTGGTATCATGTCTGACAGTCAGGTACTGTATGCAGGTCTGCTGTTGGCTCGTCTGTCTGCCATATACAGTACATTCCCACAGAGAGGAGGGACAGACAAACACAGTTTCTTTCTTTCTCTCTCTCTCTCTCTCTCTCTCTCTCTCTCTCTCTCTCTCTCTCTCTCTCTCTCTCTCTCTCTCTTTCCCTCCCCCTCTCTCTGTCCTCTTTCTAAAAGCGGAAGCCCACATACAGTATAAAACTCTACCTCCCAGAGCCCAGATTGTATCGAGGATCAGGGGATCCAGCAGGGAATCACAGGCGTGAACTGAGTAAATAGAACAAGAACTAACTTCTCCCATGGCCATCTGCGGCTTGATAATAGGACTAGAACTGCCAAGAAATGAACCTGTGATTGGAGCAAGGACATGCTGCATTTACTCAAGTGGGGGAGACAGAGAGAGAGTGTGTGTGAGTTTGTGTGAGAACGTGTGTATACAGACAGCAGGTCACAACCCAGCACTGAAGCTTTTTTCTTCATTTTTTTTGTTAGTGCAACCTGACTTACACTTGAGATTTTATAATGTTTTGCAGGCTGACAGCCCGAGGCGTAATACCTCTGAAATTACCGGGGTGCTCATTTTTGGTAACCAGAGAGATGTGAACGTTGGCGGCCGATCAACAAGGCTCCAATTGTATACCCCTCTCTCTCTCTCTCTCTCTCTCTCTCTCTCTCTCTCTCTCTCTCTCTCTCTCTCTCTCTATTTTTCTCTCCCACTCCCATGCACTTTACTTCTCTATATGCTCATTAAGAGCAGGGTGTGAGGGAGGAAAGGATGGATGGAGGGAAGGGGGAGGGAGAGTGTGTTGTGTGTGTAGCAGTGTGGTGGTGAGGCCCAGGCCAGGTTTACCTGCTGGGCTGCAGCAGCAGACATTGAGGCAGCCAAGAGGCATCAGGAGTCACTGAAGCCTGACAGTCGCCCACATCAAAGTACAGAGGGACCACACCTTGATCCAGCCGGCAGGTCCCCCACCCCGCACCTCTCTCTGCCGTTTTCTCTCTTCCCCTCTCCTCTGTTTATCCTCCCGTTCCCCTCACACACCCGCACTCTCTCCTCTCCTCCTGCACCTTGATCCACCCACCCCTCAATTTCCTCTCTTCACCTCTCAGTAGGCCACCCAGCCCCAGCCTAAAAAGACCTGAGACACCAATAAACGTCTAGACACTTTCTCTCACAGTGACCTAATGGCTTCTTTCTTTTTGTTCCCTTTTTTTCTCACTTTCTGTTTTTTTTTACCTGCACTCTGTGTTGAGTTAAGATGACAGGTCGGGTCCAGGAAGTAGTGAAGGGAGTTTCTAAGAGCAATTAAAGACTGGGTGGGTACATGAAGGGATTTGTTACTTTACTACCATGCCTCAGTCTCAAAACTTAAAGGATCAGCACTCAGATGTTATGCCGGGTATGTCTAGAAAATGAAATGCGTACGAACTCACAGAGATCCACTCCTATATGCTGTCATCCATTTTGGTTAACTAAAGGTCTTGCTTGCCTTTCAGAGTGTACTTGATTCCAGACACTCAGTGCAGCTGTTCCATAGACGAGCTATTCAACTGTCACACTGCACACGGACACATAGAGAGAGAGAGAGAGAGAGAGAGAGAGAGAGAGAGAGAGAGAGAGAGAGAGAGAGAGAGAGAGAGAGAGAGAGAGAGAAGAAGAAGAGAGGCCGCCAGGCTCACAGTGTCTATGTGGACATTTATAGCAGATAAACACTTAATGGCCTCCGTCATCTGTGTGGTTTATGTCCTTTCCTCTATCAGTCTCTTTATTAGAGCCTCCTCTAACGGTCTGTAAAATCCAACATAGTCAACGTGCACTAATACACCATGTGGCCCTGAAAAACTGGGTGGCGTTCTACTAGTTTTGAGGTGGGACTGAGTCTCTCTGCTATTGATAGGCCCATATATCATGTCTCCTACAGACAATCACAGATGGGTAATTGGAGCTCTTATGGTTGCAGAGTTTATGCAGCTAGTTGATATAAACTACCACACAAGGCACTAGCTGGCCCCATCCTTTTTATACCCTCACAGTCTTTGTTGGATTGGACAGGGCCTGTCTGAATAGCTCCTCGTAATAGTGTGAGGACCTCCGAGCTGTTGGATCCCAATATTGTTTTTAATACATACCTGTTCCAGTTCTGTCTGAGGCCATTAATTATGTCTAGCATTATGCCTGCAGACAAAAAGAGAAAGGAAAAAATCTCTCTCTCTCTCTCTCTCTCTCTCTCTCTCTCTCTCTCTCTCTCTCTCTCTCTCTCTCTCTCTCTCTCTCTCTTTCTTTCACTCTCTCTCTCTCATTTTCCCATCGTAGCACACACCCTGCCACCCAGTGCTGGTAGACAATTTTAATTGCCATGTGAAAACCACGAAAAATGTTGCATGCTCCCTATAAACACAGAGACACACCTAGCAGGGGAATAGTTTCACCTCGCAGCGGAGAGAGAGGGAGAGAGACGGACAAAGAGAGAGGGAGGAAGAGAGCGAGCGGAGAGAGAAAGGCTGTCCTCACTAATTACAAAGGGAAAGTGTTCTAGTGTTGCACTTAGTGATCTAGCTTTATAGTGCTGAGGTGTTGTAGTAGGTGGTTGTAGTGGAGGAAAAAATAGACAAGGAAAGCTTAAATCAATGAATTTACTACAGTCAACCACTATTGTTTTCCAAGGTCACAGCACACTCCACCTCAATGATTCTGTAATGTATTTCACTGTATACTTTATAACATTTTTAAATGTAACCTTTATTTAACTAGGCAAGTCAGTTAAGAACAAATTCTTATTCTTATTTGGCCTAGACCGGTCAAACCCGGACGATGCTGGGCCAATTGCGCATCACCTATGCGACTCCCAATCACAGCTGGTTGTGATACAGCCTGGACCATTGCGCCACTCGGGAGCACCGAGTGGACATTATCTCCTCTCCTCTCTGAGCACCTGGTAAAGATAACGTGTCTTAATCACTCCTCCTGGGTGTTAACCAATCAGGTTGTCTGATGAACTTCCTCCCTCCCTCCCTCGCTCCCTCCCTCCTCTCCTCCCTCTTCCTCCCTCCTCATCACCCCTTCTCCTCACGCTTTCCCTTGCCCTGCAACACAACACATTTCTCCCCCTCTCTTCCTCTCTTTGTCCCTGGGATAGAGGGATGACAGACTGGGGCAGTGAACGATAGCACGGGGGGCGAGAGAACATGAGTAGGCGCTCTCTTCTGGAACTGGATCTCTCAGGTCTGGGAGAAAAAAGGAAGAGAAGAAAATGAGGAGATTAGAAGTGAGGTTGGGTCGCTGGTTGGAGAAGCTGGCCCTCCGTAGTGGGGACTACTGCAAGGGCGTTCTGGTGATATGGACTATAGGGAAACACACTGACACGAGGCAGAAGCATGTTCACTATTATAACCATGAGCAGTAGGCCTAAATGTTTGAGAGAAAGCTATGGAAATCGTTTTCATGTTTTATGGAGTGGTGTGAAAGTCTATGCCTGTGGTTTAGGATAAGGATGATTATATAGTTTGATTAGGATCTTGTGATTTTGGCTGTCTATGGTGTATCTAGCAGGACGGGTATTGATTTGAGGCCTGAGGAGGCAGCTTGTGTATGTTAGTGTATGTGTGTGTGTGTGTGTGTCTAGGGGTGATTTGGGCAGGCAGGTCAAACGTGATATGTCATTACGTCGGCCTATCCCAAACCTTAACCCTAACCTTAACCATTCAGAGTTAATGCCTAACCTTAAATTCAGAGTTAATGCCTAACCTTAACTTCTTAGGGGAGCGGCTCCCGAGGTGATGGGAGCCGTGCCCAAAGTAAAATGCCTCCCACTCAGGCCCAGAAAATAGGATATGCACATAATTAGTACTATTGGATAGGAAACACTCTGACGTTTCTAAGAGTGTTAAACTTTTGTCTGTGAGTATTACAGAACTGATATAACAGGCGAAAACCCGAGGAATTTCTGTCCTGGAAAAAGTATTTTTGACACATTGCCTCATTTTGAACCCCTCCCTACTGAAAACAGACATATATAGGAGTAAGATTGCAGTACCTATTGCTTCCACTGGATGTCAACAGTCTCTAGACAGTGTTTGATGATGTTTAGTTGCTCTGGATGGTAATAGAAGAAGAATTTCGAAGTGGTCATCGGATGTAAACAGAAGAGGATGCGCGTTCACGGGCTCGCGCTCGCGCTGTGGTTTTTTCCTTTCCTATCGTCCAGTTTATAATACGGTTGAAATATTATAGTAAATATACATAAAAGTGTTCCTAAGGATACATTATCAATGATGTTTGATTGTTCTTGGACAAGTGTATTAGATATAGGTTGAACGTGTTCTCTTCACGGTTCAATGGGCGAGTGGATGCTGTATTTATGGATATAATAAATGACTTTTTCTAACAAAAGAACCTTTGGATGTCTTCGTTGGACACTTGGGAAGCCCTCAGCAGAAGTTCTTTAACCATTCAGAGTGAATGCATAACCTTAACCATTCAGAGTTAATGCCTAACCTTCAACGTTGGGTGAGGCAGGGGGAGACAGACAGAAGGGAGTGAGGCAGGGGGAGACAGACAGACAGAAAGGGGTGAGGCAGGGGGAGACAGACAGAAGGGGGTGAGGCAGGGGGAGACAGACAGACTGAAGGGGTGAGGCAGGGGGAGACAGACAGAAGGGGTGAGGCAGGGGAGACAGACAGACTGAAGGGGTGAGGCAGGGGGAGACAGACAGACTGAAGGGGGTGAGGCAGGGGAGACAGACAGACAGAAAGGGGTGAGGCAGGGAGACAGACAGACTGAAGGGGGTGAGGCAGGGAGACAGACAGAAGGGGGTGAGGCAGGGGGAGACAGACAGACAGACAGAAGGGGGTGAGGCAGGGGTCTTGGTAGGCCTCAGCGCAGCACTGCAGGGTAAAACAGAGTTATCAGAAGGAGCCATGAGTGTCCCTCTCACCCCAAGAGACCTGGGAGAACAACAGGACTACTGGCCTGCATGGTTGTACCCTGGCACGGGATACACACGTGCACACACAAGCATGCAAGCGCGCCAGCAAACACACATATGCAAACAGAAACACACATTCAGTAAGGAAGCACACAAATATGCAAGTACAGTATAGAACTGCGGGCACCTTCACTATCATGTTCAGTTTGAATAACAGCATTTGATGCACATCCTTCTTCCCTTACTACAAATCTCTACCTCCTTCTTCCCTTGCTCTAAATCTCTATATCCTTCTTCCCTTACTCAAAATCTATATATCCTTCTTCTTCACTAACTCTAAATCTCTACATCCTTCTTCTTCCCTTAATATACATCTCCCCATCCTTCTTCGTCCCTTACTCTAAATCTCTACATCCTTCTTCGTCCCTTACTCTGAATCTCTACATCCTTCTTCCCTTACTCTAAATCTCTACCTGCTTCTTCTTCCCTTACTCTAAATCTCTACATCGTTCTTCTTCCCTTACACTAAATTTCTACATCCTTCTTCTTCCCATAATCTAAATCTCTACATCCATCTTCTTCCCTTAATCTAAATCTCCACATTCTTTTTCTTCCCTTACTCTAAATCTCTACATCCTTCTTCTTCCCTTAATCTAAATCTCTAAAACCTTCTTCACTTACTCTAAATCTCTACATCCTTCTTCCCTTAATCTAAATCTCTACCTGCTTCTTCTTCCCTTACTCTGAATCTCTACATCCTTCTTCCCCTACTCTAAATCTCTACATCCTTCTTCTTCCCTTACTCTAAATCTCTCCATACTTCTTCCCCTACTCTAAATCTCCCCATACTTCTTCCCCTACTCTAAATCTCTACATCCTTCTTTATCCCTTACTCTAAATCTCTACACCCTTCTTCTTCCCTTACTCTAAATGTCTACATCCTTCTTCTTTCCATAATCTAAATCTCCACATTCTTCTTCTTCCCTTACTCTAAATCTCTACATCCTTCTTTATCCCTTACTCTAAATCTCTACACCCTTCTTCTTCCCTTACTCTAAATGTCTACATCCTTCTTCCCATACTCTAAATCTCTACATCCTTCTTCTTCCCTTACTCTAAATCTCTCCATACTTCTTCTTCTCTTGCTCTAAATCTCTACATCCTTTTTCTTCCCTTACTCTAAATCTCTACATCCTTCATCCCTTAATCTTAATCTCTTCATCCTTCTTCTTCCCTTACTCTAAATCTCTACATCCTTCATCCCTTAATCTTAATCTCTTCATCCTTCTTCTTCCCTTACTCTAAATGTCTATATCCTTCTTCCCTTAATCTAAATCTCTACATCCTTATTCTTCCCTTAATCAAAATCTCTTCATACTTCTTCTACCCTTACTCTAAGTCTCTACATCCTTCTTTCCTTTCTCTACATCTCTACCTGCTTCTTCGTCCCTTACTCTAAATCTCTACCTCCTTCAGCTTCACTTACTCTAAATGTCTACGTCCTTCTTCTTTCCTTACTCTAAATCTCTACATCCTTCTTCTTCCCTTACTCTAAATCTCTACATCCTTCTTCATCCCTTACTCTAAATCTCCACATTCTTCTTCGTCCCTTACTGTAAATGTCTACATCCTTCTTCTACCCTTACTCTGAATCTCTACATCCTTCTTCCCTTACTCTAAATCTCTACATCCTTCTTTATCCCTTACTCTAAATCTCTACACCCTTCTTCTTCCCTTACTCTAAATGTCTACATCCTTCTTCTTTCCATAATCTAAATCTCCACATTCTTCTTCTTCCCTTACTCTAAATCTCTACATCCTTCTTTATCCCTTACTCTAAATCTCTACACCCTTCTTCTTCCCTTACTCTAAATGTCTACATCCTTCTTCCCATACTCTAAATCTCTACATCCTTCTTCTTCCCTTACTCTAAATCTCTCCATACTTCTTCTTCTCTTGCTCTAAATCTCTACATCCTTTTTCTTCCCTTACTCTAAATCTCTACATCCTTCATCCCTTAATCTTAATCTCTTCATCCTTCTTCTTCCCTTACTCTAAATCTCTACATCCTTCATCCCTTAATCTTAATCTCTTCATCCTTCTTCTTCCCTTACTCTAAATGTCTATATCCTTCTTCCCTTACTCTAAATCTCTACATCCTTCTTTATCCCTTACTCTAAATCTCTACACCCTTTTTCTTCCCTTACTCTAAATGTCTACATCCTTCTTCCCATACTCTAAATCTCTACATCCTTCTTCTTCCATTACTCTAAATCTCTCCATCCTTCTTACCTTACTCAAAATCTCTACATCCTTCTTCTTCCCTTACTCTAAATCACTACATCCATCATCTTCCCTTACTCTAAATATCTACATAATCTAAATGTCTACATTATTTTTCCCTTACTCTAAATCTCGAAATCCTTCGTCCCTTACTCTAAATCTCTGCCTCCATCATCTTCCCTTACTCTAAAACTCTACAAACTTCTTCGTCCCTTAATCTAAATCTCTACATCTTTCTTTCCTTATTATAAATCTCTACATCCTTCTTCTCATACTCTAAATCTCTTCATCCGTCTTCTTGCTTTAATCTAAATCTCTTCATTCTTCTTCTTACCTTACTCTAAATCTCTACACCATTCTTTTTCCCTTAATCTAAATCTCTACATCCTTCTTCTTCCCTTAATGTAAATCTCTACGTCTTTCGTCCCTTATTCTAAATCTCTACATTCTTCTTCTCTTACTCTGAATCTCTTCATCCTTCTTCTTCCCTTACTCTAAATGTCTACATCCTTCTTCCCTTACTCTAAATCTCTACACAATTCTTCTTCACTTAATCTAAATCTCTACATCCTTCTTCTGCCCTTATTCTAAATCTCTACCTCCTTGTTATTTACTCTAAATCTCCACATCCTTCGTATTCCCTTACTCTAAATCTCTTCATTCTTCTTCTTGCCTTACTCTAAAAGTCTACATTATTCTTCCCTTACTCTAAATCTCTACCTACTTCTTCCCTTACTCTAAATATCCACATCCTTCTTCTTCCATTACACTTAATCTCTACATCCTTCTTCCCTTACTCTAAATCTCTACCTCCTTCTTCCCTTACTCTAAATCTCATCATCCTTCTTTTTCGCTTACTCTAAATGTCTACATTATTCTTCCCTTACTCTAAATGTCTACATTATTCTTCCCTTACTCTAAATCTCTACCTCCTTCTTCCCTTACTCTATATCTCTACATCCTTCTTTCCTTACTCTAAATCTCTTCATCCTTCTTCTTCCCTTACTCTAAATGTCTACATCCTTCTTCCATTACTCTAAATATCTACATCCTTCTTCTTCCCTTACTATGAATCTCTTCATCCTTCCTCTTCCCTTACTCTAAATGTCTTCATCCTTCTTCCCTTATTCTATATGTCTACATCCATCTTCCCTGACTCTAAATCCTTCTTCTTCCCTTACTCTAAATTTCTACATCCTTTTTCTTCCCTTACTCTAAATCCCTACATCCTTCTTCTCTTACTCTAAATATCTACATATTCTCTTTTTCCCTTAATCTAAATCTCTACATCCTTCTTCTTCCCTTACTCTAAATCTCGAAATTCCTCTTCCCTTACTCTAAATCTCTACATCCTTTTTCTTCCCTTACTCTAAATTTCTAAATCCTTCTTCTTCCCTTATTCTAAATCCCTACATCCTTCTTCTTCCCTTACTCTAAATATCTACATCCTTCTTCTTCCCTTACTCTACATTTCTACATCCATCTTCTTCCCTTACTCTAAATATCTACATCCTTCTTCTTCCCTTACTCTAAATATCTACATCCTTCTTCTTCCCTTACTCTAAATATCTACATCCTTCTTCTTCCCTTAATCTAAATCTCTACATCCTTCTTATTCCCTTACTCTAAATCTCGAAATCCTTCTTCCCGTACCCTAAATCTCTACATACTTCTTCTTCCCTGACTCTAAATCTCTACATCCTTCTTCTTCCCTTACTCTAAATCTCTACATCCTTCTTCTATCCTTACTCTAAATCTCTACATCCTTCTTCTTCCCTTAATCTAAATCTCGAAAGTCTTCTTCCCTTACTCTAAATCTCTACATCCTTCTTCTACCCTTACTCTAAATCTCTACATCCTTCTTCTTCCCTTACTCTAAATTTCTACATCCTTCTTCTTCCCTTACTCTAAATCCCTACATCCTTCTTCTTCCCTTACTATAAATATCTACATCCTTCTTTTCCCTTAATCTAAATCTCTACATCCTTCTTCTTCCCTTACTCTGAATCTCGAAATCCTTCTTCCTTTAATCTAAATCTCTACATCCTTCTTCTTCCCTTACTCTAAATCTTTACATCCTTCTTCTTTCCTTTCTCTAAATCTCTACATCCTTCTTCTTCCCTTAATCTAAATCTCGAAAGCCTTCTTCCCTTACTCTAAATCTCTACATCCTTCTTCTACCCTTACTCTAAATCTCTACATCCTTCTTCTTCCCTTACTCTAAATTTCTACATCCTTCTTCTTCCCTTACTCTAAATCCCTACATCCTTCTTCTTCCCTTACTATAAATATCTACATCCTTCTTTTCCCTTAATCTAAATCTCTACATCCTTCTTCTTCCCTTACTCTGAATCTCGAAATCCTTCTTCCCTTAATCTAAATCTCTTCTTCCTTCTTCTTCCCTTACTCTAAATCCCTACATCCTTCTTCTTCCCTTACTCTAAATATCGACATAATTATTTTTCCCTTAATCAAAATCTAGAAAATCCTTCTTCTTCCCTTACACTACATCTCGAAATCCTTCTTCCCTTACTCTAAATCTCTACCTCCATCATCTTCCCTTACTCTAAATCTCTACAAACTTCTTCGTTCATTAATCTAAATCTCTACATCTTTCTTCACTTATTCTAAATCTCTACATCTTTCTTCCCTTATTCTAAATCTCTACATCCTTCTTCTCTTACTCTGAATCTATTCATTCTTCTTCTTACCTTACTCTAAATGTCTAAATCCTTCTTCCCTTACTCTAAATCTCTACACCATTCTTCCCTTAATCTAAATCTCTACATCCTTCTTCTTCCCTTAGTCTAAATCTCTACATCCTTCTTCTGCCCTTATTCTAAATCTCAACCTCCTGGTTGTTTACTCTAAATCTCCACATCCTTCGTCTTCCCTTACTCTAAATCTCTACATCCTTCTTCTAGCCTTACTCTAAAAGTCTACATTATTCTTCCTTTACTCTAAATCTCTACCTCCTTCTTCCCTTACTCTAATACTCCACATCCTTCTTCTTCCATTACTCTTAATCTCTACATCCTTCTTCCCTTACTCTATATCTCTACATACTTCTTCTTCCCTTAATCTAAATGTCTACATTATACTTCCCTTACTATAAATCTCTACCTCCTTCTTCCCTTACTCTAAATCTCTACATCCTTCATTTTCCCTTAATCTAAATATCTACATAATTATTTTTCCCTTAATCAAAATCTCGAAATCCTTCTTCCCTTACTCTAAATCTCTACCTCCATCATCTTCCCTTACTCTAAATCTCTACACCATTCTTATTCCCTTAATCTAAATCTCTACATCCTTCTTCTTCCCTTAATGTAAATCTCTACATCTTTCGTCCCTTATTCTAAATCTCTACATCCTTCTTCTCTTACTCTGAACCTCTTCATCCTTCTTCTTCCCTTACTCTAAATCTCTACACCATTTTTCTTCCCTTAATCTAAATCTCTACATCCTTCTTCTTCCCTTATTCTAAATCTCTACCTCCTTGTTATTTACTCTAAATCTCCACATCCTTCGTATTCCCTTACTCTAAATCTCTTCATCCTTCTTCTTGCCTTACTCTAAAAGTCTACATTATTCTTCCCTTACTCTAAATCTCTACCTCCTTCTTCCCTTACTCTAAATCTCCACACCCTTCTTCTTCCATTACACTTAATCTCTACATCCTTCTTCCCTTACTCTAAATCTCTACATCCTTCTTCCCTTACTCTAAATCTCTACATACTTCTTATTCCCTTAATCTAAATGTCTACATTATTCTTCCCTTACTCTAAATCTCTACCTCCTTCTTCCCTTACTCTATATCTCTACATCCTTCTTTCCTTACTCTAAATCTCTTCATCCTTCTTCTTCCCTTACTCTAAATGTCTACATCCTTCTTCCATTACTCTAAATATCTACATCCTTCTTCTTCCCTTACTATGAATCTCTTCATCCTTCTTCTTCCCTTACTCTAAATGTCTTCATCCTTCTTCCCTTACTCTATATGTCTACATCCATCTTCCCTGACTCTAAATCCTTCTTCTTCCCTTACCCTAAATCCCTACATCCTTCTTCTTCCCTTACTCTAAATCTCTACATACTTTTTCTTCCCTGACTCTTAATCTCTACATCCTTCTTCTCCCCTTACTCTAAATCTCCACATCCTTCTTCTACCCTTACTCTAAATCTCTACATCCTTCTTCTTCCCTTACTCTACATTTCTACATCCTTCTTTTTCCCTTAATCTAAATCTCTACATCTTTCTTCTTCCTTTACTCTAAATCTCTAAATCCTTCTTCCTGTACTCTAAATCTCTACATCCTTCTTCTTCCCTTACTCTAAATCCCTACATCCTTCTTCTTCCCTTACTCTAAATATCTACATCCTTCTTTTTCCCTTAATCTAAATCTCTACATCCTTCTTCTTCCCTTAATCTAAATCTTGAAATCCTTCTTCCCGTACTCTAAATGTCTACATACTTTTTCATCCCTTAATCTAAATCTCTACATACTACTTCTTCCCTTAATCTAAATCTCTACATCCTTCTTCTTCCCTTACTTTAAATCTCTACATCCTTCTTCTTCCCTTACTCTAAATCTCTAAATCCTTCTTCCCTCCCTCCCCACCCGCCCCCTCTCCCTCTGCCCCCCTCTGTCTCCCCTCCCTTCCCTCCCATCCCCCTCTACCTTCTGTCCCCTCTCTGTCTCCCCTTCCCTCTCCTCTCTCCCCCTTTCCCCCTCTGTCTCCCTTCCCACCCTTCCCTCCCTCCCATACCCCTCTCCCCTCTGTCCCCCTCTGTCTCCCTTCCTTCCCTCCCTTTCCTTCCCTCCTGTCCCTTTCTCATCTCTGCCCCCCCCCTCTCTCCTCTCTCTCCCTTTTCTCTCCCCTCTACCGCATGGGGCTGTTCTCTGGCTCCCGTAGGGGAGACCATCTCCACTTAGCATTGTTTTCTAGGTAGTTACCCTCCTCATTGTGGATTTAAAGCCACTAGAAAGACACCGATCTGCTGCCTGCCGTTAGCTTCCCTTCCTCTCTGGGCTAAAACACATCCTGACATCACATGAACCTGTTCAGATCTTCAGGGCTGTCGCTACGGACAGGGTCTGTGACTCAAATGGCAAGCTATCCCTATATAGTGTATTACTTTTGACCAGGGCCCTTAGGGAATAGGGTGCCATTTGGGATACAATCAGGCTCTTTCACTGCTGATGGCTCTGTCAGCATCTTGACCTGGAGATGAACAGAATGAACAGGTACGGATAACAACATGACAGACACTGATATTACGTATCTTCTATTTATCCAAGGAATCAGATTGGAGGAGAAGGAGATTGCCTCTGCTATGGAGGACAGACAACTCTGGAAGACCATCGTTTCATCCTGTCGACAACCTCATGATGACAGCTAGGTAAGGCATTTAGAAATGAAAGAAGAAGTGATCTTAGTGAACGTGTACATAAATCACTTTTTAATATATTTTTTACATTTGTAATTGGATTTAGGAGTTATGCTGATCAAAATGATTTGCCACTCAATTCTACACATTAACCTATCATTGACAAATTTTTATCTCACTAGATTTATGATATGTTTTGACCAGATAAATTGAAAGATGTTCATTAATAGTGGCGTTGTAATTTCCATCCACATAATTTGCTACGTTGATTGATGTGTTTTGTAGCATGTGCACCGGGAGATATAGGTACTTTTAACTGTAAAAGGATTTAACACGTCGGATTAGTGATAAAACAGAGACCTCTTCCAAATAACTAAACCTTCTTCATATTTCCTCATTTGGTTGTAAAGGGATCTTTGACTTTGTGTAATACCGTTAACATGTGTGTAGAGTTGGAGATGGAACTTGGCCCTGCGCTTCAACATTAAGCAGCCATATACGACAGCTCACTCTTTAATCCCTGATTTTAATCCACTTTGTATTATTCAAATTCGAGGAAAAACAACAAGATATATAAAAAATCTATTGAGTAAGAGAGAAAACTACCAGAAAAGGAACAGCTGACCAAACATCAACACCTACAGTAAAATAGCGTAGGCTACATATTCAACAAAGGATGGACTTACTGTATGTCTGTGTGTGCATAGCATGCAAATGCTCTTCTCTCTTTCTATCTCTCTCTCTGCATGCGTATGTCTGAACGTGCTCATATACTGTACACATTTTACATACCCGTAAACTCACTGACTAAGAAACATTTGCTCCCCAGAGCCGTGAAAAAAAAACAATACATTCGCCAGGAAATCCTCTCCACTAGCACTGACCCCATCGTGTTTATAACTTGTCTTTAAATGAAGTCAACTTAGCCAACCTGGGTTCATAAATTCAGCCGTGGAGTCTCTTTCTCCCCCTCCTTCCTCCTTTTCTCAGTGGATTTACTGTGTTAGGAGAAGTAACTGTCAGGGCAAATGCCTGGTAAAGTGCTGGACAAGGGACCAGCGGAGCGGGAGTATTTATCACGGTATTGACTTTGTGACTGCGGTGTCGTGAACTCTTTTGCCATAAACTGGAGCATTCGGAGCGAGCGCAGGCGATCGATACGGGGAAAACTGCTGTCAGGTCCTCTCCCAGGGAGCATTGCTTTTGTTATAGCCACTTAGCGGTCTGATAAATGCCCCCACCACGGAGAGAGATGGGAGAGAGGAAGTGAGAGGGGAGCAGAGAGAGATGGGAGAGGAAGTGAGAGGGGAGCAGAGCAGAGAGAGATGGGAGAGAGGAAGTGAGAGGGGAGCAGAGCAGAGAGAGATGGGAGAGAGGAAGTGAGAGGGGAGCAGAGCAGAGAGAGATGGGAGAGATGAAGGGAGAGGGGAGCAGAGAGAGATGGGAGAGAGGAAGTGAGAGGGGAGCAGAGCAGAGAGAGATGGGAGAGAGGAAGTGAGATGGGAGCAGAGATAGATGGGAGATAGGAAGGGAGAGGGGAGCAGAGCAGAGAGAGGAACCATGATCCCTACACCTCCCCCTGCAATACACACACAGAGAGGAAGGCACACACACACACACACACAGTACTGCTGGAACGTTTGGATTGTCATATATTTGCTGTACTTCGCCTCTACAGAACAAGACAGAGTTTTTTATTGTTACAGAGTGACTTGCATTTCTTGGATTCAACCTTACCTTTCATTGGGTTTAATATCTATTTTCTTATACTGAAATGGAATTCATGAAACTCTGTAAAAACATATCACTATACGTCCTCGGTAATCACTGGCAACGTTGATCCTGAGGTGAAAAGGCATGGAATAAAGCACAGAATGAAGGACTCACAATGGCAGTGGACAACAAATGCGTAGGTAGTGGTGGATTTAAGGAACCTACAGTATGTGCAGTACAGTGCACCACAGGAACCCTTCTGACCTACTGTGTCTTATGGGTATTATTAGAGAAAGTCACACAAATGTTGTATGATATCATATTTTAATATATTTTGTCGAGTTATTCACAGTTCGATAACAATGTGGACACACTCACTCATGCAAGCGGACATGCACGCACGCAAACATGTACACACATAGACAGAACTGTCAACCTCCCACCCCCACAGACCCCCCCAACCCCACAATACACACCCTACACACACCAACCTATTCTAAATACCATCTCTCCAGCTCTCACAGTCTCACGTCAGAATGAGACCTTCGTCCATATTTCTCAAATGTCAAATTTCAAAGTTGTTCCAAACGTCTAATTTTGAACATGCAACCTTTGGAATCAGAGGCAGATGCATGCGCCCATCCCCAATCCCCATAGCAAAACCCAAAACTAGTTGAAGGTAACAGTGCTCACTGTTGCTCCTGGTAGCCAGTTTCCACGTCATCTCCCCGATGTCCTCAGACATGAATGGACGGCGATTTTTGACTTCTATCACGGGTGACCTGCCTGCTCTACATACCTCAACTCCCCTTCCATTCCATCACCATCTGAGGAGGTGGTCCTAGTATCTGGTCAGACAGATGGTTAATCAAAAGTCTCTGTATTGATGACTGGTTGGGCGATCTGGAATGGACCAAGGGTGATGGATGAGATGAGGACAGGACGGTGTTGAGCAGCTTCACAGAAACACACACACACACACAAACCCACAGCACAGCGACAATACGACGATAACCAGACAGAAGTCTTGACCGTGACCCTGTGTGACCTCCTGTGACCTCATGTCTCTGTCAGACATCACAGGGGTTAGGGGTCGGGGGAGTTGACTCCCAGTAGGAGTCTGGGCCCTGGAGATGGAACCTCTGATCCCTGGTTGTCAGGGGGCGCTGGAATGCTGGGATTAACGGTCTTGTGGAGGAGAGGGTGAAGACAGGACTCTCTGTCTCAATCCTCTTTTTGCTCTGTCTCACTCTCTCTTTTCTCACTCTATCACTTTTCTCTCAGTTTCACCATTTCTCTGTTTGTCGTACACTTATCTTTTCTATCTCTTTTCTCTGTCTCACTCTGTCTCTTTTCAACATATTGCAGTGACAGGAACCCTATTGTAGAATGACTACACCTCTATAACTAACGTGGTGAAGTATTTTTAGCCAGGTCCTAGTTGGTATGACTACACCCTCCTCTGGTGCCGTGGCGGAGATCTTGTGGGCTATACTCGGCCTTGTCTCAGGATGGTAAGTTGGTGGTTGAAGATATCCCTCTAGTGGTGTGGGGGCTGTGCTTCGGCAGAGTGGGTGGGGTTATATCCTGCCTGTTTGGCCCTGTCCGGGGTTTCGTCGGACAGGGCCACAGTGTCTCCCGACCCCTCCTGTCTCAGCCCCCAGTATTTATGCTGCAGTAGTTTATGTGTCGGGGGGCTAGGGTCCGTCTGTTATATCTGGAGTATTTCTTCTCTTATCTGGTGCCCTGTGCGAATTTAAGTATGCTCTCTCTAATTATCTCTCTCTTTCTTTCTTTCTTTCTTTTTTCTTCTTCTCTCTCTCTCTCTCTCTCTCTCTCTCTCTCTCTCTCTCTCTCGGAGGACCTGAGCATTAGGACCATTCCTCAAGGCCTACCTGGCCTGATGACTCCTTGATGTCCCGAGTCCACCTGGCCGTGCTGCTTCTCCAGTTTCAACTGTTCTGCCTGTTTTATGAACATTTTAAAATCTTGTCCATGTTCTGATATAATCTGCACCCAGCACAGCCAGAAGAGGACTGGCCACCCCTCACAGCCTGGTTCCTCTCTAGGTTTCTTCCTAGGTTTTGGCCTTCTAGGGAGTTTTTCCTAGCCACCGTGCTTTTACACCTGCATTGCTTGCTGTTTGGGGTTTTAGGCTGGGTTTCTGTACAGCACTCTGTGACATCAGCTGATGTAAGGGGGGGCTTTATAAATACATTTGATTTGATTTGATTTGATATGTCCTCTTTCTTTTTGGGATATAGGCTAAAGTAGGCCAGATGAGGTGGAGGTGAATGGATGGATGGATGGAAAGACTGTGCTATGAGACTGAGAGAGAGAGACCACGAATACAAATTCCATCTAGACACCCTACAGCACACAAAAAACTATACATACCTCAGCCTAAACATCAGCGCCACAGGTAACTTCCACAAAGCTGTGAACGATCTGAAAGGCAAGGGCCTTCTATGCCATAAAAAGGAACATAAAATTCGACATACCAACTAGGACCTGGCTAAAAATACTTCACCACGTTAGTTATACAACCCATTGTCCTTTATCTACTTAGGGAGCAGTGGGGCGCTACCCGGTGAAATGTAAGGCGCCAAATTCAAAATCCAAAAGTTGAATTATTAAACATTCATCAATGTACAAGTGTTGCATAGTCATCAAAAGCTCTGCTTCTTGGCAATATCACAG
This sequence comes from Brachymystax lenok tsinlingensis, assembly GCA_030435695.1. Taxonomy (NCBI): domain Eukaryota; kingdom Metazoa; phylum Chordata; class Actinopteri; order Salmoniformes; family Salmonidae; genus Brachymystax; species Brachymystax lenok. The sequence continues at coordinate 31,655,713 of CM059786.1, forward strand.
CGTTGTCAGATTTCAAAAAAGGCTTTACAGCCGAAAGCACAACATTTGATTGTTTGAGGATAGCACCTTCCAATATTTAACCATTAGCATAAATTCATAAACCAGCACGGTTCACACAAAACCCATATCACAGCGAAAACAAATCCCTTACCTTTCGAAGAACTTCTGCTGAGGGCTTCCCAAGTGTCTAACGAAGACATCCAATGGTTCTTTTGTTAGAAAAAGTCATTTATTATATCCATAAATCTCTGTTTGGTTGGCGCGTTATGTTCAGAAAATCCAACTTCGAATTGCCCATTGAAACGTGAAGAGAACGCGTTCAAATATACCTATAAACTTTTCCTAAACAAATCAAAGACCAGTTATAATGCATCCTTAGCTTTCCTTTTATGAATATTAGCGATAACATTTCACTCAGATGGTCACCTACACGTTATATAAGTAAAATAAAGTGGGGCGCGCACCCAGTCTCGCGCCCGAGAAATCTTGTTGACATCTGAGCTCCCTTGACCATTTCCTCTTCCTATCCGTTTTGCTTACTCCCAGTCTTTGTATAGAGACTGCTGACATTTAGTGGAAGCCATAGGTACTGCAGTCTCAGTCCTGGTTAAAATAAAAATGAATAGGCAGCCTGGAGAAGAAGGTCAAGTACCAAAAAAACTGCAAATCCGGATGGATTTTCCTCTGGTTTTTGCCTGCTATATCAGTTCTGTTATACTCACATACATTATTTTAACACTCTTAGAAACTTCAGAGTGTTTCCTATCCAATAGTACTAATTATGTGCTATTTTCTGGGCCTGAGTGGCACGCATTTTACTTTGGGCACGCCAGACTCTCCAAAACCGTCACCTATGCAGCCGCTCCCTAAGAAGTTAAGGTTGTGAGTTCTGTGGTCCGCTCACCAGCCAATAATTCACAAAATGGGACAAACATTAAATTGAAACTGCATGCCGAATTCTGCAAAAATATCCTCTGTGTGCAATGTAAAACACCAAATTATGCATGCAGAGCTATCAGCTAATTATCAAAATCCAGACAAGAAACGCTAATTTCTACAACCTCCTAAAAGGAAGTGATTCCCAAAACTTCCATAACAAAGCCATCACCTACAGAGAGATGAACCTGGAGAAGTCCCCTAAGCAAGATGGTCCTGGGGCTCTGTTCACAAACACAAACAGACCCCAGAGAGCCCCAGGACAGCAACACAATTAGACCAAATCATGAGAATACAAAATATAATTACTTGACACATTGGAAAGAATTAAGAAAAAAACAGAGCACACTAGAATGCTATTTGGCCCTAAAAATAGAGTACACAGCGGCAGAATACCTGACCACTGTGACTGACCCCAAATTAAGGAAATCTTTGACTATGACTCAGTGAGCATGGCCTTGCTATTGATAAAGGCCGCCGTAGGCAGACCGGGCTCTCAAGAGAAGACAGTTCACAATACCCACAAAACTCCCATATCTATTGGGTGAAATACCACAGTGTGCTTTCACAGCAGCAAGATTTGTGACCTGTTGCCACAAGAAAAGGCAACCAGTGAAGAAAAACCCGATTGTAAATACAACCCATATTCATGTTTATTTCTTTTTCCTTTTGTACTTTAACTATTTGCACATCGTTACAACACTGTACATAGCCATAATATGACATTTGAAATGTCTCTATTCCTTTGGAACTTTTGTGAGTGTAATTTTTTATTGTTTATTTCACTTTTGGTTATTGTCTATTTCACTTGCTTTGGCAATGTTAACATGTTTCCCATGCCAATAAAGGCCTTATCACAGAGAAACTGTGATAACGGGGTTGGAGGGTTGGATGCTCCAGCAGGCAGAGAGAGACAGACGATGACAGATCAGTGCTGACCTGTGACAGAAGGGAGGAGGGAAAAGGAAGGAGAGAAAGGGGGTTGAGCTGGGGGGTTGGGTCGGCCGTAGGGGTCAGACACACTGATTGATGTCACACAGACACTCCCTCCTCTGGGAGTCCTGCCTACCTTAGCCCTCTGTGGAGTGGAACTCTGGGTACTTAAAACACTAATGACATAATGTCCATTGTGAGGTCAGAGGGAGTTCAGGCCTACAGGGCTCTGTGTGTTCTGGGGTTACACACAATGAGCTGCATGCCTTCACACAGACCATTAACAGTTCACAGTACAGAGACTGAGAATGAACTAGGCTTTCTCAGACATGAAACAAAGAAGCAAAAAAGTTAAATAGAAAGATGTACTTGAACATTTTAAAAATTTTATAAACTATTATGAGAACGGGGTGAATCGAGTACCGAAAAAATTATCTCTTCCCAACCCCTCTGATGTCATGTTTGACAGATTCAGAAGCAGCAGGGTTGAAGGTGAGACTGGTCTACGATAAGTTTGTCCAGTTTGAGATGCTATAGAAAAGTGCTAATGTTAACCCCAAGCTACAAATCACCCCTACATTTTTCTTGATTTTTTTTTTTATTTATTTCACCTTTATTTAACCAGGTAGGTAAGTTGAGAACAAGTTCTCATTTACAACTGCGACCTGGCCAAGATAAAGCAAAGCAGTTCGACACATACAACAACACAGAGTTACACATGGAGTAAAACAAACATACAGATAGGTTTAGGGTGAGAGACTGTGAGACAATATTGTGTTGTCACAGTGTTGTGAACTATATTTATGCTCACTGTGAGGGCTGTTGTCTGTGCCCAATGTTTGAAGCATGTTTGTGTTGCTACCATGTTGTTGTCATGTTGTGTTGCTACCATGCTGTGTTGTCATGTGTTGCTGCCATGCTATGTTGTCTTAGGTCTCTCTTTATGTAGTGTTGTGTTGTCTCTCTTGTCGTGATGTGTGTTTTGTCCTATATTTATATTTTTATTTTATATTTATTTTTAATCACAGCCCCCATCCCCGCAGAGGCCTTTTGCCTTTCGGTAGGCCGTCATTGTAAAGAAGAATCTGTTCTTAACTTACCCACCTGGTTAAATAAAGGTGAAATAAATACAAAATTAAAAGAAAAATGTAGGGGGGACTTGCCTAGTTAAATAAAGGAAAAAATAAATTGATAAAAATAAATAAAATAAATTGTATTTAACAACCTTCAAGTCGGCACCTAAAAATTTTAACAGCACTGAAACTTTCAAGCCTTCTTTTCTGTCACCTGTGAACACACATACATTTTGCGACACTCGAAATCAAACAAAGAAAAAGAAGATGTTTGAGAAAGTACCAGTGCTTTATTACAAAAGTTTCATGTACAGATGTAACAGGATGAATTAACCTCTCTCTCCAATTAGAGTGTTGCCGATGTTATAGCAGCTGGAGAGTGTTATATAGTCAAGTCATCTACCGCTATAGAGACAATTGAAATCAGACAGTCTGCTGTTCCTATTGACTGTTTGGGATGTGCAAATGTCAGGATTAATACTTTAACTACCGAAATAATACATTTCTTCGACATGAAATGTCAATATGTGAAAATAAAACGAGAAAGTGAAGGTCTAACGATGATGGCATGATCCGGTATTTTCGCTTTCCATCTTTTAGTATTATTAGGCTAACATTTTTATCCACTGTTAAAATAATTAGACACATACAGTACTTAATTAAAGTTTCACTTCTTCTGGTACGTTCTTGGAACTGAACTTTTCCCATTGTTATTCCTTACCAATCTGTGACAGAACTACTTCAACAATGAATTTAATAGAGTACCCTATTCCGTAACAGTAGACTGTCACAATCAGCAGAAGCTGTGCATTGGGATTTTAATGCACTGTCTCTACTGGTATAAAGTCTCTCTCAGCAGCTTGTATCCGTCACTATGGCAGGTTAGGGCTAGTTTTGACAGACTCCATTGAGGCACAGATAAATAATGAACCTCTGTGTGTGCGTCTGTATACCTGTACACATTCTTGTGTGCATATTGTGTCTAGAATGTGTTAGCTTGCGAACCCCCTCTCTCTCTCTCTCTCTCTCTCTCTCTCTCTCTCTCTCTCTCTCTCGGTCATTGTAATGTGTATTTGGTCGGTGTATTGCAGTGTTGTTGGGCGGTGCTCCGATGTTCCAGAGGTCAAGCTATTCTGGAGTCTGGAAGGCAGAGTATGCCTCATGTTCCTAGGAAGGCAGAGCATGCCTCATGTTCCTAGGAAGGCAGAGCATGCCTCATGTTCCTAGTTTTTTGTTCTCTCTAGAGTTGGTGGTGGAATGCTACACTGATGAATAGCTGACAATCCTTCCCTCTTTTTCTCCCTCAGACTCTCTCTCTGACTCTCTCCCTCTGACGCTCTCTCTCTCTCTGACTCACTCTCTCTCTCTCTGACTCTCTCCCTCTGACTTTCTCTCTCTGACTCTTTCTCTCTCTCTCTGACTCTCTCTCTCTCTTTCTGACTCTCTTTTTGCATGTGTGTGTGTGTGTGGGATTCATTCGATGGCTTTGAGGAGTTTACCACATCAGTCACTGGCGTCATTAATAAGTGCATCGATGACGTTGTCCCCACAGTGACCGTAAGTAAACAAACAGAAGCCATGAATTACAGGCAACATCCTCAATGAGCTAAAGGCTAGAACTGCTGCGTTCAAGGAGCGGGACACTATGACCTCCAATGAGCAATCAAACAGGCAAAGCGTCAATACAGGACTAAGATCGAATCCTAGTATGCGGGATCTGACGCTCGTCACATGTGGCAGGGCTTGCAAACTATCAGGATTACAAAGGAAAACATAGCCGAGAGCTGCCCATTGATGCAAGCCTACCAGACAGGCTAAATGCCTTCAATGCTCTCTTCGAGTCAGCAACACAGAACCATGCATGAGAGCACCAGCTGTTCTGGACAACTATGTGATCACGCTCTCCACAGCCAATGTGAGTAAGCCTTGTCACCTTATAAATGCAGTTGAAGTTGGAAGTTTACATACACTTAGGTTGGAGTCAATAAAACTTGTTTTTCAATTTCTTGTTAACAAACTATAGTTTTGGAAAGTCGGTTAGGACATCTACTTCGTGCAAAACACAAGTAATTTTTCCAACAATGGTTTATAGACAGATTATTTCACTTACAATTCACTGTATGGCAATTCCAGTGAGTCAGCATTTTACATACACTAAGTTGACTGTGCCTTTAAACAGCTTGGAAAATTCCAGAAAATTATGTCACGGCTTTAGAAGCTTCTCATAGGCTAATTGACATAATTTGAGTCAATAGGAGGTGTACCTGTGGATGTATTTCAAGGCCTAACTTCAGTGCCTCTTTGCTTGACATCATGGAAAAATCAAAAGAAATCAGCCAAGACCTCAGAAAATAAATTGGAGACCTCCACAAGTCTGGTTCATCCTTGGGAGCAATTTCCAAACGCCTGAAGGTACCACATTCATCTGTACAAACAATAGTACGCATGTATAAACACAATGGGACCACGCAGCCTTCATACCGCTCAGGAATTGGATACGTTCTGTCTCCTAGAGATGAACGTACTTTGGTGCAAATGTGCAAATCAATCCCAGAACAACAGCAAAGGACCTTGTGAAGATGCTGGAGGAAACAGGTACAAAAGTATCTATATCCACAGTAAAACGAGTCCTATATCAACATAACCTGAAAGGCCGCTCCGCAACGAAGAAGCCACTGCTCCAAAACCGCCTTATAAAAGCCAGACTACGGTTTGCAACTGCACATGGGGACGAAGATCGTACTTTTTGGAGAAATGTCCTCTGGTCTGATGAAACAAAAATAGAACTGTTTGGCCATAATGACCATCGTTATGTTTGGAGGAAAAAAGGGGAGGCTTGCAAGCCGAAGAACACCATCCCAACCGTGAAGCACTGAGGTGGCAGCATCATGTCGTAGGGGTGCTTTGCTGCAGGAGGGACTGGTGCACGTCACAAAATAGATGGCATCATGAGGGAGGAAAATGATGTGGATATATTGAAGCAAAATCTCAAGATATCAGTCAGGAAGTTAAAGCTTGGTCGCAAATGGGTCTTCCAAATGGACAATGACCCCAAGCATACTTCCAAAGTTGTCTTTAGGACAACAAAGTCCAGATATTGGAGTGGCCATCACAAAGCACTGACCTCCATCCTATAGAAAATTTGTGGGCAAAACTGAAAAAGCGTGTATGAGTAAGGAGGCCTACAAACCTGACTCAGTTACACCAGCTCTGTCAGGAGGAAGGGGCCAAAATTCAACCAACTTATTGTGGGAAGCTTGTGGAAGGCTACCCAAAACGTTTGACCCAAGTTAAACAAGTTTAAAGGCAATGCTACTAATTGAGTGCATGTAAACTTCTGACCCACTGGGAATGTGATGAAAGAAATAAAAGCTGAAATAAATCATTATCCCTACTATTATTCTTACATTTCACATTCTTAACATAAAGTGGTGATCCTAACTGACCTAAGACAGGGAATTTTTACTAGTATTAAATGTCAGTAACTGTGAAAAACTGAGTTTAAATGTATTTGGCCAAGGTGTATGTAAACATCCAACTTCAACTGTATACACAGTGCTTTCAGAAAGTTTTCACATCCCTTGACTTTTTAGTGTACATTTAAAATGTATTACATTTAGACACAATAGCCCATAATGTCAAAGTGGAATTATATTTTTAGATATGTGTAACAATGAATAAAAATTGAAAAGCTGTAATGTCTTGAGTCAATAAGTGTTCAATAAGTATGACAAGGCTAAATAAAAATGTCCTGAACAAGTCACATAATAAGTTGCAACAACTCTGTGTTTAACAAAATTGTTAATGACTACCTCATCTCTGTACCTCACACATACAATTATCTGTTAGGTCCCTCAGCTGAGCAGTGAATTTAAACACAGATTCAACCAAAGACAAAGGAGGTTATCCAATACTTCGCAAAGAAGGGCTTCTATTTGTAGATGGGTAAAAATGAAAAAAACCTTTGAGCATGGTGAAGTTATTAATCAGACTTTGGATAGTGTGTCAACACACCCAGTCACTACAAAAATACAGTCGTCAACGTAACTCAGTTGGAACCGCTCAGGGATTTCATCATGAGGCTAATGGTGACTTTAAAACAGTTACAGAGATAGTGGTTGTGATGGGAGAAAACTGAGGATGGATCAACATTGGAGTTACTCCACAATACTAGTCTAAATGACAGAGTGAAAAAAACTGAAGCCTGTACAGAAAACAAATATTTAAAAATTTGAGTCCTGTTTGCAATAATGCACTAAAGTAAAACTGCAACATTTTTGGCAAACAAATTAACTTTATGTCCTGAATACAAAGTGTTATGTCTGTGTCAAATCCTACACAACTCATCACTGAGTACCACTCTTCATATTTTCAAGCATGGTGGTGGCTGCATCATGTTCTGGATACGCTTGTCATTGGCAAGGACTAGGGAGTCTGGGTAGCCATTTGATTAGCAGTTCAGGAGTCTTATGGCTTGGGGGTAGAAGCTGTTTAGAAGCCTCTCGGACCTAGACTTGGCGCTACGGTACCGCTTGCCGTGTTGTAGCAGAGAGAACAGGTTATGACTAGGGTGGCTGGAGTCTTTGACATTTTTTAGGGCCTTTGACACCGCCTGGTATAGAGGTCCTGGATGGCAGGAATGGCCCCGGTGATGTACTGTGCCGTACGCACTACCCTCTGTAGTGCCTTGCGATCAGAGGCCGAGCAGTTGCCAACCAGGCAGTGATGCAACCCGTCAGGATGCTCTTGATGTGTGCAGCTGTAAAACCTTTTGAGGATCAGAGGACCCATGACAAATCTTTTCAGTCTCCTGAGGGGGAATATGTTTTGTTGTGCCATCTTCATGACTGTCTTGGTGTGCTTGGACCTTGTTAGTTTGTTTGTGATGTGGACGCCAAGGAACTTGAAGCTCTCAACCTCTCCCTCAATGAATGAGAATGGGGGCGTGTTCGGTCCTCCTTTTCCTGTAGTCCACAATCATCTCCTTTGTCTTGATCAAATTGAGGGAGAGGTTGTTGTCCTTGCACCACACGGTCAGGTCACTGACCTCCTCCCTGTAGGCTGTCTCATCGTTGTTGGTGATCAGGCCTACCACTGTTTTGTCATCAGCAAACTTAATGATGGTTTTGTGCCTGGCCGTGCAGTCATGAGTGAACAGGGAATAGAGGAGGGGACTGAGCACGCACCCCTGAGGGGCCCCCGTGTTGAGAATCAGCTTGGCGGATGTGTTGTTACCTACCCTTACCACCTGGGGGCGGCCCGTCAGGAAGTCTAGGATCCAGTTGCAGAGGGAGGTGATAAGTCCTAGGGTCCTTAGCTTACTGATGAGTTTTGAAGGCATTATGGTGTTGAACGCTGAGCTGTAGTCAATGAATAGCATTCTCACATAGGTGTTCCTTTTGTCCAGGTGGGAAAGGGCAGTGTGGAGTGCAATAGAGATTGCATCATCTTTGGATCTGTTGGTGCGGTATGCAAATTAGAGTGGATCCAGGGTTTCTGGGATTATGGTGTTGATGTGTGCCATGACCAGCCTTTAAAACATTTCATGGCTACAGACGTGAGTGCTACGGGTCGGTAGTCATTTAGGCAGTTTACCTTAGTGTTCTTGGACACAAAGCTTTATGGGAACGGTGACTATGGTGGTGTGCTTGAAACATGGTAGTATTACAGACTCAGACAGGGAGAGGTTGAAAATGTTAGTGAAGACACTCGCCAGTTGGTCAGCGCATGCTCGGAGTACACGTCCTGCTAATCCGTCTGGCCCAGCGGCCTTGTGAATGTGGACCTTTTTAAAGTCTTACTCACATCGGCTGCGAAGAGCGTGATAACACAGTCATCCGGAACAGCTGATGCTCTCATGCATGTTTCAGTGTTACTTACATCTGGTAGGCTTGTGTCACTGCAGCTCTCGGTTGTGCTTCCCTTTGTAGTCTGTAATAGTTTGCAAGCCCTGCCATATCCGACGAGTGTCGGAGCAGGTGTAGTAGGATTCAATATTAGTCCTGTATTGACACTTTGCCTGTTTGATGGTTTGTCGGAGGGCATAGCGGGATTTCCTCTAAGCTTCAGAGTCCCGCTCCTTGACAGCGGCAGCTCTACCCTTTAGCTCAGTGCGAATGTTGCATGTAATCCATGGCTTCTGGTTGGAGCATGTACATACAGTCACTGTGGGGATGACGTCCTCGATGCACTTATTGATAAAGCCAGTGACTGATGTGGTGTACTCCTCAATGCCATCGGAAGAATCCCAGAACACATTCCAGTCTGTGCTAGCAAAACAGTCCTGTAGTTTAGCATCTGCTTCATCTGACCACTTTTTACAGACTGAGTCACTGGTGCTTCCTGCATTAATTTTTGCTTGTAAGCAGGAATCAGGAGGATAGAATTATGGTCAGATTTGCCAAATGGAGGGTGAGGGAGAACTTTGTATGCGTCTCAGTGTGTGGAGTAAAGGTGGTCTAGATTTTTTTTTACCTCTGGTTGCACATTTAACATGCTGACAGATATTCTGTAAAACTGATTTAAGTTTCCCTGTATTAAAGTCACTGGCTATTAGGAACGCCGCCTCTTAGTGGTCTTAGTGCCAGCATCAGTCTGTGTTGGTATGTAAGACAGCTATGAAAAACAGAGATGAAAACTCTCTAGGTAGATAGCGTGGTCTACCTCAGGTGAGCAAAACTTTGAGACTTCCTTAGATATCATGTACCAGCTGTTGTTTACTTAAATGCATAGGCCCACACCCTGTGTCTTACCAGAGGCTGATGTTCTGTCCTGCCAATAGAGTGAATAACCCGCCAGCTGTAGGTTCTTAATATCATCAAGCCACGACTCGGTGAAACATAATATATTACAGTTTTTAATGTCCCGTTGGTAGGATATACATGCTTTCAGTTCGTCCCATTTATTTTCCAGCGATTGAACGTTAGCTAGAAGAATGGAAGGCAAGGGCAGATTAGTCACTCCTCTCCTGATCCTCGCAAGGCACCCTGATCTTTTGCCTTGAAATCTGTTTCCTTCTCCAGCGAATCACGGGGATCGGGCCTGGTCGGGTGTCTGTAGTATATCCCTCATGTCCGACTCATTGAAGAAGAACTCCTCATCATATTTGAGGTGAGTAATCCCAGTTTTGAAGTCCAGAAGCTCTTTTCGGTCATAAGTGACGGTAGCAGCAACATTATGTACAAAACAAATTACACGAAAAAACTAACAAAATGGCATGATTGGTTGAGAGCTGATAAGATGGCAGCCCTACCCTCTGGCGCCATCCTAACAATAGATAGATAAGTTGAGGTGAGAGTCGACAGTGGAAACAGAATAACTTGAGGCGGAACATTGTTTTGAGTTCCTGCATCCCCACTGTGATGGAAGGCCAATGAACAACTAAACCCCTTGATTGTCACTGTTCTGTTAAACTTTTTTTCTTCTTAAAAAAGTCTGAAGTGCAGCCTGCTTATTTTCCATGTAAAATTTTGACAATACTTTTTGGCCCCCACTGGCGTTCTTGGGCACAGGGACTATGGTGGTCTGCGGCAGGTAGCCTAGTGGTTAGAGCGTTGGACTTGTAACTGGAGGGTTGCAAGTTCGAATCCCTGAGCTGACAAGGAAAAAATCTGTCGTTCTGTCCCTGAACAAGGCAGTTAACCCACTGTTCCCTGGGCGCCGAAGACGTGGATGTCGATTAAGGCAGCACCCCGCACCTCTCTGATTCAGAGTGGTTGGGTTAAATGTGGAAGACACATTTTGGTTGAAGGCATTTGGTTGTACAACTGACAAATAATGGTGACTTTGACCTTTGACTTTAGGAACATGTAGTTGAATTAAAAAAAAAAATCACATTATTTCAACCCAAAATAAATACGTGATGACGTTGAATCAATGTGGAAAACTGACTGGATTTGCAAAAAGTCATCAATACGAGGGAATCTTGCCTTTTTTTTACTTAACCTTTTAGCTAAATCCAATGACATGGTGAAATGTATTGTTGATTTCACGCTGAATCCACATTATTTGATTACTCAGCGAAATGTAAATAAATCAAAACTAGACATTGAACTGACGTCTGTGCACAGTGGGATACCATTCATTAAGACCTTCACCTAGAATAAAAGGTTCTATCTCTATTTTGTAGTATTGTATGTTTGTCCTAAATAACAGCTTTCTTGACAGCTAAATAAATGACATTTTCGTCAAAGGACAAAAGTTAACCCATTTTAGTGATTTGTTTGATCAGCCATAGCAGCCATTTCTTCAGACACACACACATAGCTATGTCTTTAACATCAGTTTCAAGGAAGTTTGATTTTATAATGACAACGCCAATAAAACAGACATGAACTGCTCTTCGGCCTAATCACAGGGAGCTCGTAAACCACTCAGCCATGAAGGAGGGCACATCTCTTCAAACTGTCTTGCAGATGAGAATAGTCAACCCCCCCAGCACTGAACACACCCAGGTCCCACGACTCACTGCTCCTCCATCATTGAGAGGGATACATTTCACAGAGCTGGAGAGAGACATGGTGGAGCTCAGAGAGCTAGTCCACACAATCCAGACAGAAAGGACCCACAAAACAGACCAGCACAACAACACCCCCACAACAAGACCCGGAGGGTGGAAGGTGGAGAGCCACAGCTGTCTGAGAGAGCTGGCTGCACTCTGGACTGAGGTGAGAGAACTTAAGGAGGAGAAAGAGGAACACATGAGCACAGACTGCTTTTCCTTCACTCTGCTGAAGTCCAACTTGTCCGAAAAACCAACTCAATTGGGTTGAGGTCAGGTGATTGTGGAGGCCAGGTCATCTGATGCAGCACTCCATCATTTTCCTTCTTGGTCAAATAGCCCTTACACAGCCTGGAGGTGTGTAGGGTCATCGTCCTGTTGAAAAACAAATGACAGCCCCACTATGTAACAAAAGATGGCGCCGGAGGGGATGGCTGCCATCTTATCGACTCTTAACCAGTCATGCTATTTTTTTGCATTGTTTGTAACCTGTTTTGTACATAATGTTGCTGCTACTGTCTCTTATGACCGAAAAGAGCTTCTGGACATCAGAACTGCGATTACTCACCTAATATTAGACAAAGAGTTTTTCTTCAATGAGTTGGACGGGAGGGATATACCACAGACACCCGACCAGGCCCAGATCCCCATCATTCACTGGAGAAGGAAACAGAGATTTCGCTGAAAAAGATCAGGGTGCCTTGTGAGGATCAGGCGACGAGTGGCTAATCTGCCTTTGCCTTCCGCCCTGCTAGCTAACGTTAAATCGCTAGAAAATATATGGGATGAACTGAAAGCCCGTATATCCTACCAACGGGACATTAAAAACTGTAGTATCTTATGATTTACCAAGTTGTGGCCGAAAGACGATATTAAGAACATACAGCTGGCGGGTTATACACTCTATCGGCTGGACAGAACAGCAGCCTCTGGTAAGACACGGGGCGGGGGCCTATCCATATATGTAAACAACAGCTGGTACATGATATCTAAGGAAGTCTCAAGGTTTTGCTCGCCTGAGGTAGAGTATCTCATGATAAGCTGCAAACCACACAATCTACCTAGCCAGTTTTCATCTGTATGTTTCGTAGCTGTCTACATAACACTGTCATGACGTGCCCCTTTCGAGGTGTAGATCATGGCTTCCCCCTCCCTCACTTTCTCCTACACCCAGGTTCTGTTATCTCAGGTTGTAAATTCCTGGCGGAGACTCTCTCCCCCTTTTCATGTGGAGAGAGAGACCACAGAGTGAACAAAGGATTTCACGTGGCTGAACTCCTAAATCCCCGAAATGGGAGAATGAAACAATATGTCCACTTGTGAGAATGTGGGAATGGTCCGTGGGCACTTAAGGGACAGTGATGTTGAGTGTGTTTCATTTGGTGACCCCATGAAGGACAGGAAACACACATAACTATATATCTGAATGTGTACATTTCTCAATTATGGTGTTTGCATCTAATTCTTGTATAAAATGAATGAGTAAAGACGAAACTATTTGTGAAATGATGTAATGTGATGTTAACAATTAATTTTGAGAGAATTGTATTCCCTGTAAAGTTTAACTAGTCAGTGGCCACGCCCCCGTGAGCACAGACATGATCTGGCACCATGGAACCGCCCTTTTCTATTGTTACAAATAAAACCCCCTCCTGGGGAAATCCTCTTCAGACTAAGCAAACCCACAGCGGGAGCTGTGATTGCGAAATAGTTGAGTACCAAGACTAGAAAACCATACCACGTGGAGCATTGGCTACACGGCTGGAAATGGTTAAACTCTGAGACTATCGATCCCTACAGAATAAGAGCAAATCTTAGATACTAATTACTAGTCTGCAGCTAGAAATTATGTAAAAATATAAATATATTGATTGCAGTTATTCCCGAATGAGTGAGCATTCATGTGCAAAGGATTAGCATTTCAATGAATATAATGATCAACTGTGTGTAGTGATCCCTTTTGTCTTTCCCGCTCCTTTCTCAGTCCACACCCCATTCTCTTTGTCCACCAAGCCGTCATATCGGTTTAGCCCACTAGGATATCTTCCCTATCATTGTTAGTAACCAATATCTATTGTCTGTTTGTTATGCATTTCTGTGATTATTTAGTTAGTAGGTAAATAAATGATTAAGCCAATTGGTGTATGGATGATTCATAGTTTAGGCTGGGTTCGTGCAGATAACCAAGAATCCTATGACGTTCAGATAAGACTGACGTGAGATAAAGAATAATTAATTGATAGAAGACTAATTGATTGAGTTATATTCAGAAAATTTTACTATGTAATCTGAAGATTTTACGTGTGTCACGACTTCCGTCGAAGTCGGTTCCTCCCCTTGTTCGGGCTACGTTACCTCTCGAAGAACTTCTGCTGAGGGCTTCCCAAGTGTCCAACGAAGACAATCCATGCTTCTTTTGTTAGAAAAAGTAATTTATTGTATCCATAAATCTCAGTTTGGTTACGATCATAAAATCCACCGTTGAGTCGCCCGTTGAACCGTGAAGAGAACGCGTTCACATTATACCTATACACTTGTCCAAGAACAATCAAACATCATTGATAATGTATCCTTAGGAACACTTTTACAGTGAGGGAAAAAAATTTGTACGTTTGCCCACTGACAAAGAAATGATCAGTCTATAATTTTAATGGTAGGTTTATTTGAGCAGTGAGAGACAGAATAACAACAAAAAAATACAGAAAAACGCATGTGAAAAATGTTATAAAATGATTTGCATTTTAATTAGGGAAATAAGTATTTGACCCCCTCTCAATCAGAAAGATTTCTGTCTCCCAGGTGTCTTTTATACAGGTAACGAGCTGAGATTAGGAGCACACTCTTAAATATGAAATGTTTGATTCCCCGTACCTGCTTCATCTCTCCAGTGTCATTCCATGTGACAGAATGCAGCAGCCAACAGACGAAGCATCGGGGAGTACTGGCGTTCCGGTTGATGGTGACTTCGGCTCTGGGTCGACGTCGGGCTTCCATGCCCTAGAGGTTTCCTTGCCCCGGTTGGTTCGGATGGTGCCCATCCCACGTCGGGCCTCAGCCGGATCATCAGTTCTTGTTCGCCCAGCCGGCCCAGGAGTTTTTTGTTTTGTTGGTGACGTCAGGGTGGATTCCGCCGCCGATGGAACCGAGGATTCCTAAGCCAGCCCGTTGTTCCTCCACACCCTGGCTGGCTCGAAAGGTTTCCTTGCCTCAGTTGGCTCGGCAGGTTTCCATCCCACGTCACGCTCCACCAGATCATCGGGCTCCCTTGCTGCAGCGGGATCGACAGGCGTCTTGCGTCAGCCGGATCGTCAGGCTCCCATGCTTCAGCCGGCTCGCCAGGTTCCCATGCTCCTGCCAGCTTGCCCAGCACCCATATCTCGCCCCAAGAGGGGAGGGGGGGTACTGTCACGTCTGCTCCCGCTCTTCCCCCTCCTGGCACTTGAGGGCGCCAGGCTGCCCTGCATCACGCACTCCTGCCTTCCCTCGTCACGCGCATCAGCGATATTAGACTCACCTGGACTCACTCATCACCTGTTTATTACCTTCCCTATATTTGTTAGTTTCCCAGCTCTGTTCCCCGCTGCTGCATTGATTGTCTTTTGTCTGTGTTAGTTTGCCGGCGCTGTTCATGTCTCGTTCCATGTCCGTTATATATTCAATGTTTGACTCCCTGGACCTGCTTCGTCCCTCCAGCGTCATTCCATGTGACAAGAATGCTAAGAGCGTGCAAAGCTGTCAACAAGGTAAAGGGTGGTTACATTGAAGAATCTCAAGTATAAAATAAATTTAGATTTGTTTAACAGTTTTTGGGTTACTAAATGATTCCGTATGTGTTATTTCATAGTTTTGATGTCTTCATTATTATTCTACAATGTAGAAAATAGTAAAATAAAGACAAACCCTTGAATGAGTAGGTGTGTCAGAACTTGTGACTGGTACTGTATATATCAACAAATTGGCGAGGGCACTAGAACAGTCTTCAGCACCCTGCCTCACCCTACTAGAATCTGAAGTCAAATGACTGTTTGCTGATGATCTGATGATCTGGTGCTTCTGTCCCAAAGCAAGGAGGGCCTACAGCAGCATGTAGATCTGCTGCACAGATTCTGTCAGACCTGGCCCTGACAGTAAATCTCAGTAAGACAAGAATAATGATGTTCCCCCAAAAAAGTCCAGTTTCCAGGACCATGAATACAAATTCCATCTAGACATTGTTGCCCTAGAGCACACAAAAACTATACGTACCTCAGCCTACACATCAGCGCCACAGGTAACCTCCAGAAAGCTGTGAACGATCTGAGAGACAAGGCAAGAAGGGCCTTCTCTGCCATCAAAAGGAACATAAAATTCGACATACCAATTAGGAGCTGGCAAAAAATCCTTGAATCAATTATAGAACCCATTGCCCTTTATGGTCGTAAGGTCTGGGGTCCGCTCACCAACTGAGAATTCACAAAATGGGACAAACACCAAATTGAGACTCTGCATACAGAGATGGTTGTCCTTCTGGAAGGTTCTCCCATTTCCACAGAGGAACTCTAGAGCTCTGACAGAGTGACCATTGGGTTCTTGGTCACCTCCCTGACCAAGGCCCTTCTCCCCCAATTGCTCAGGTGGCCAGCTCTAAGAAGAGTCTTAGTGGATCCAAACTTCATCCATTGAAGAGGCCACTGTGTTCTTCGGGACCTTCAATGCTGCAGAAATGTTTTGGTACCCTTCCCCAGATCTGTGCCTCGACACAATCCTGTCTCAGAGCTCGACGGACAATTCCTTTGACCTCATGGCTTGGTTTTTGCTCTGGCATGCACTGTCAACTGTGGGACCTTACATAGACAGGTGTGTGCCTTTCCAAATCATATCAAATCAATTGAATTTACCACAGGTAGACTCCAATCAAGTTGTAGAAACATCTCAAGGATGATCAATGGAAACAGGATGCACCTGAGCTCAATTTTGAGTCTCATAGCAAAGGGTCTGAATACTTATATAAATAAGGTATTTCTGTTTAAAAGTTTCAAAAAAAAAAAAAACTGTTTTTTCATTAGCATAATGGGGATTGCGTGAAGATTGCTGAGGATTTTTTATTTATTTAATCTATTTTAGAATAAGGCTGTAATGGCATCTGAATACTTTCCGAAGGCACTGTATGTGTGTGTGTCCTTCCCTCTGTGTGTGTGTGTCCTTTTCTGTGTGTATGTGTGTAGAGTTATCTCAGAGGCTCAGACAGAGTCAGTCACGAGGCAGTTAGCATACCCCCTGCATAGAGTGTCCAGCAGGGCCAGTCTCTCCAGCTGACCCCAGTGCACCAGCTCGCTCAACCGTGCAGCCGAGCCCTTCTGATGACCAGGGTCACTGGGGCATCACCATGGCAACGCAGACAAGGCCCCAGGGAGAGGAGAGGGAGGGAGGGTGTAGTGACATCACACTGGACATAATATTGATGCATATAGATCACTGGTAAAATTAAAGAGGGAAAATAAAGAGAAAGAGAGAGAGAGAAGGAAGAAACTATAGTGTAATAGGGTTCTAGCTTGACTTGTGTGTTGTTTTGTCCATCCACCAAACTACCCACTGACCCGGAGGACATTTTGAGACATTCATTTATATATTTTTTACCTTTATTTAACTAGGCAAGTCAGTTAAGAACAAATTCGTTTTCATAATGACAGCCTACCCCCAGTGGAGGTTCTAGACCCTTTCAACTGGGGGGGCCAAGCTGGGGCCAGTTGTACTGTTAGAGGGGCCAGTTACATTAGACGTTATTGTTGTCATATCGTTTTCTTCACTTCATTGCAGGCATTAGTAGGCAAAAGACCATGTCCCTCTAGTGTCCCTCTAGTAAATGTGTGGGTTTAATTAGTGTTCCACGTTGCCATTGTCTAATAACTGATGTAAAAAAAGAACAATAGAAAAAATGTGTTATGCAAAAATAATTTCATACTCCACATTTAGGGGGGCCACAAGGGGGTCCAAAATTGTTGTCACAGGGGCACTGGCCCCCTGCCCCCCCAGAACCGCCATTGCCTACCCCATGCAGACAACCGACTTTACAGTCCTTTTGTGTGAACCAGGCCAGTGTCGAAGAGGCGAAGCGAGAGGGTTGACTCCGCCCCAATATCTGTTGGCGCGAGAATAAAGCGTGAAGCAGACCAAGTGAGGATTTTCTATAAGGTGGTCAACGAGAGAGTGTCAAATTTGGTCAGCATAAAACTGTATTTCTAATTTGCTAAGTGAGGCTTATTTGATCTAATCAACGTTTTGTCATGTTTAGGTTGTTACATTCAACACCATAGTGCCCACAAAGCTTATCACTAAGCTGGGACTAAAGACCTACCTCTGCAACTGGATTCTGGATTTCCTGACGGGCCGCCCCCAGGTGTTAAGGGTAGGCAACAACACATCTGCCACTCTGATCCTCAACACGGGGGCCCCTCTGGAGTGCGTGTTTAGTCCCCTCCTGTACTTCCTGTTCACCCACGACTGTGGGATTGTGCCTGTTGTTTACATGCGTATCTGCTCTCTCATTGGCTTGAATGTTCCCACCTGCTCCAGCCTCCTCCTGTCTGCCTTCTGCCTTTGCGGACATTTATTCCCATTGTTGGAGCAGACGGTCAAATATCTTGTCAATATATAGATAATCTTTGACCTGGATGACAGCGTAAGTCCTTATCCTAGCTTTAGCACCCCACGTTAAACAGCAAACATCTCATCCTCTTCATCTTCTCTCTCTCCCCCACAACCCCAGAGACACAGGATGCATCCCAAATGACACCCAATTTCCTCTATAGTGCACTACTTTTGACTAGAGTCCTATAGACCCTGGTCAAAACTAGTGCACTATATAGGGAATAGGGTGCCATTTGAGACACACCAACATCATAAAACCCGGTGGTCGGTCAGTTGGCCTGTTACAAATATCATCCATTCCTGCAGAAAGTCTTTGTCAGGCTGGGCTTGATGGTCATCAGGCTCTCCCTGGTGGCGTCCAAAATGGAAAACTGTTCCCTTTATAGTGTGCTGCTTTTGCTCAGGGCCCATAATGCTCTGGTCCAAAGTAGTGCGCTGTTTAGATAATAGGGTTCTATTTGGGACAGAGCCACAGCCATTCTGAGGGAGATAAGATGTCAACTATCTCTCTAGGAGGCTAATAGAGCAAGCCGGTCATCCTTCCTCTTCTACTCTTAATTTTGGGTATTTGCATAGGGGTAATCTGATATGGTCATTCACTGTGGCTGCAGTTCAAATTCAATTCCACACAGCTTCTGTCACAGAAGGCTCCAACAGGGAGCTTCTACTGTAGCAGGCTACTCTCTGTTACACTCTCTGATTCTCATTCATTATTGTATATCTGCTCTGAGACATTCAAGACAGAGAGAAACATGGGAAGATTGTAATTTTATACCTCCATGAACATAAATAAAATGTTGTCTGTCTCTCTGTTTACAGTACAGACAAACTCATTCCATGGAAGGCCATATGTGTCTGCGGGTTTTTCTCTACTCCGTTGTCCTTGATTGAAGAATTAAGGTCACTGATTTGTTAGGAACTCCCCTCACCTGGTTGTCTACTGTAGGTCTTAATTTAAAGGAAAACCAAAAACCAGCAGACACTAGGCCCTCCATGGAATTAGCTTGACAGCCCTGCTATACAGCTTACTGTATGTGCTGTATGTTTATTAGTTTTAAGTGGATATGAAGATTCCTTTTTGTTTAGAGGGTATAGGGGGCATCTGGCCAATGGCTCTCTCTGTCCCTGGAGAAAATGTTATTAGGTGATGATTAGGTGACAGCTTGGGAATTTAGCCAGGACAACAGGGTTAACACCCCTACTCTTACGAAAAGTGCCATGGGATCTTTAATGACCTCAGAGAGTCAGGACACCCATTTAACATCCCATCCAAAAGACAGCACCCTACACAGGGCAATGTCCCCAATCACTGCCCTGGGACATTGGGATATTTTTTTAGACCTGAGGTGCCTCCTACTGGCTCTCCAACACCACTTCAAGCAGCATCTGGTCTCCCATCCAAGGACTGACCAAGACCAACCCTGCTTAACTTCAGAAGTAAGCCAGCAGTGGGATGCAGGGTGGTATGCTGCTGGCCTATGGGTCATCGGCAGGTCAGCTCGATGTGATTCCTGTCTGGAGTAAACAACCCCCCCCACCCCCATCTTACTTTCAAAATGGACAGATCACACATCCATGTTTCTCTCTGTGTGTACACTAGTCTGGTGCATATCTGACTATCTGTAAGCCGGCGAGGGGGATTCAATAATTAATGGAATAAATTGTTTATGAAATCATGAACTGGGCCGATGCTGCTAGATATTCCTCAGTCATTTAGAGAGTGGACGATGACGATTGTAATTGTCATCCTTTTCTCTACACTGTACACTACTTTTTACCAGGGCCCATCGGGTGCTATTTTGGACCTTGAGAGTTGACGTCTTTTCTCACTGGTACTTAACTGATAAATTGAAGTCAATAATTTGCCAAAAATTCTGATATGACCACTCGATCTGCCAGTGAAAGGACTTACAGAATGAGAAATGACAAAAAACAAAACAATAGACAATAGCTTTTGCAAGATGTTTTAAGAGAAAACAAAGAAGAGCAAAGTCTGCTTTCAACCACTCCTGTAAGTGAAAACCTAAACTAGACAGTCTCCCATGGAGCCATATAGAGATATCCCTATCAGGCATGGAAGATGACAACCCTCCCAGTCTCCCTTTTCACACTTAATCAATGAAGCTGTTCTTTGCATATAGCCGCTTGCTGGGTGATTAAAGACAAATCTCAACACAGAAGGATTCTGAGGTAGGGAGTGTGAGGGAGGGAGGGATTGTGAGGGAGGAAGGGAGGGAGGAAGGGAGGGAGGAAGGGAGGGAGCGTGATGGAGGGAGGGAGGTAGGTAGGGAGGGAGGGGAAAGCCATCCAGATGGGGAGGAGAAGAGGACAACCTCCCACTGTTATGATGCCACTGTCATTTCCATCTCTACTGCCTACTGTTCCAATACACAGAGAGGGACCTCATACTGTTACGGACAGAGGATTCACAGCTAATAGTTTGTTATCTGTAGCCTGCATCTTACAATGCTCCTCTGTTCTATTCAGGTGTGATGTGTTACATTAACTGAGGTATAAGAAGAGACAACGGTTGTGATGTGTACCATTAACCGAGGTAGACAGATGGACTGAGGTTGCACAATGTCACGTGTGACAATTTCTTCACCTCTTATGAACTCAGCCAGTAGCTCCTGAAGAGGAAGATCACAATGGTTGGCACAGTTAGAAAGAACAAGCCTGAGCTCCCCCCTGCACTCCTCACCACAAGGGGGAGAGAGGCCTTCTCATCAAAGTTTGCCTTCACCACCCCACCACCACTCTAGTTCCTTACCTCCCAAATAGGAGCAAGAATGTGGTCCTCCTGAGCACACTGCACAAAACGGCTGAGATAAGTGATCGTGAGGACAGGAAGCCAGCCATCATCCTTGACTACAACCACAACAAAGGAGGCGTGGACAACCTGGACAAGGTTATTGGAACTTACAGCTGCAGGTGGATGACTGCACGCTGGCCCCTGGTCATCTTCCATAACATCATTGATGTGTCCTCATACAATGCCTTTGTGATATGGAACAAGATCAACCCCACCTGGATGCCTGATAAGCGGAACAACAGGAGGGTGTTCCTGGAGCTGCTGGGTAAGACACTTGTAACCCTACACATTCAAAGAAGGGAGTGCCTCCCCCACACAGCAGACTCTGCAGCGCTTGTGAAAGCTGTTCAGGGGGCTGAATCTTGTCCTGATCTACCTGAGGCTGCAGCTGGGGCAGGCAAGATGAGGAGATGTCAATTCTGCCCCCCAAAGAAGGACTGTAAAACAAATACTATGTGAGGAATACATCTGCAAAGTACATCCACACACACTTGTATACTGTCCTACATGTGCTGATTAGAGTTGATTTCTTTATGTTCTTTACGTTTTTGTTTTGTATCTATTATCTTATTTTATTCTTATTTATTGTTGCTGGTTATACACCTTGTGGGTGGGGGCAATGGTTCAAAAAATGGGAGAAAACTAGTATTTTGTAGTTGAATTCCTCATTGTACAGTATATATATATCACTATGTTGCCAAAAAAGTTCAAGAGTTATTGTTTCCCTTCAATAAAATGGATTCAAAACGACTTTCTGCACATTTCTGTTACTTTCTTAGGCTATACAAGTGCTATCTCTTGCTAAAAAAACTCTTTTTACACCTATGCAGTATCTTTAGCAATAATAATAATAAACCTCTGCTTAAGTAAAGAAAACAATTATGACAGGTGTGTTGTAATAAAAATTAGTGGTGTCCACTGATTAAATGCAGTCTTTCTGCATTGTGAATAGGGAAAACCCAGATATTCACAAAGTTTGTGATTAATGACAGGTTGTTTCTTCATGCAAAATAGATTTGGGGTTTAAAATTCAATTAAGCTGCTTTATTTTAGGAGTTTAGTGAAGGCGGGTCATTTCTTACCCTGAGGACAAAGGGAGTATACCGAATGCTAAGACTACACAAGGGTTAAAGTAATGATGGACTGTCGTTTCTCTTTGCTTATTTGAGCTGTTCTTGCCATATTATGGACTTGGTCTTTTACCAAATAGAGCTATCTTCTGTTTACCACCCCTACCTTGTCACATCACAATTGATTGACTCAAATGCATAAAGATGGAAAGAAATTCCACTATTTAACTTTTAACAAGTCACACCTGGTAATTGAAGCTGGTTGAGAGAATGCCAAGAGTGTGCAAAGCTGTCATCAAGGCAAAGGGTGTCTACTTTGAAGAATCTCAAATATAACATTTATTTTGATTTGTTTAATAACACCTTTTTGGTTACTACATGATTCCATATGTGTTGTTTCATAGTTTTGATGTCTTCACTATTATTCTACAATGTAGAAAATAGTAAAAATAAAGAAAAACTCTTGAATGAGTAGTTGTGTCCAAACTTTTGACTGGTACTGTATATATTTCGTTGATGAATACCAGGGAAATCGTTTCATGGAGGTAAAATATTTATAATGTGAACAGCACAAACTTTCTCATAAATCAAAACAAGTGCTTTCAGGTAGCAGGGCTGGCATTTATGCAAACCAAGCTGAGCAGGAGAGAGAGAGGATGGGAGAGAGAGAGACAGAGAAAGAAAGTGAGGATGGGAGTGAGAGATGAGAGAGAGAGATTAGGAGAGAGAGATCCTAGCCACACTGTTGCAACTATCCATTCAATGGTGTTGGGATTTTGGATCAGATTAAATTCTTACTTTATTGTTTCCCTCGCCTCTTGTCTGCACTTTCTTAACTCTTGCTTTGTCAATGAAACAGATTCATCTAAAATATTGCTGATTTATTGGTATTGAAAACACTTAACAACAAATACACAGAAATATGTTCATATGTCTGCAGACTGCCGTCCCTAACCCCCACTTCACTCCAGACACACTCCCAGCCCCAACATATTCTCAGTTTAACTGCTAACTGAAAAATGCTGACAGCCACACGTGATGTGCATGCTGGGTAATGGCCTGGTTTGCATCCCAAATGGCACCCTATTCCCTTTATAGTTCCCTACATTGAACAGAGCCCTATGGGCCCTGGTCAAAATAATGCACTATATAGGGAATAAGGTGCCATTTTGGATGCAACACTGGCCGTCACAGACAGACATGGACAGCGCATGTAAATGTCCTTATAACACTGCGTCCTGGAGAGGTGAACTAAACGACATGCCATCCAAAAGAACAACCGGCTATCCAGTCTAACCATTCATCTACTCTGGGGTTGAAGTTTGATGTTTCAGTGTCTTTTCTTTTCTGGTGATTGTTTTAACATGGACGGCTAAATGGCTGTCTGCAAGCGTCCCAAATGGCACCCTCTTTCCTATTTCCAACATAGGGCACTACTTTTGACCAGAGCCCTGGTGCACTATATAGGGAATAGGTTGCCATTTAGGACGTTCTCTCTGTGAATGAGAGCAGGGGACTCTTTGAAAAGGCAGGTAATTAAAGAGTGCTGGTGTGCAAATGACAAACTCCCGTTATGACACACAGACAGGACTAGAAATGAAGTTCACCCACCAGGTGTTTCTGAAGCATGCTGCCAATAAAATGTAGTCCGCCCACCAAAACCAGCTCTTTGGACCTTGATTGATGCTGGTGGCTTGCTTTATTGCCATGGAAATAAGTATTGTTTTGTCCAGTAAATGCTTTATAAACAGATGCCAAATACATGGCCTGGTCTATCAGTGTTTACTGCTGCTTCTGTCTTTCAGGTTTTCAGTGTATTCTAAAGAGAACCTGTGCAAATGGCTGGCCTTTCTAAAAGTAAATTATGTTGAACCAACGTGAAATAGACTTTGAATTGATGTCTGTGCCCAGTGTGTTCTTACTAGTTTTGGATGTCGGTACTCTTTATAATTAGTTATTGAACGTAGTATTCTAGAAGAGGTGTCTGTACTCAAGCAGTAGAAAATGTTAGGTGTCAGTACTGGCCCAATTCAAGAACTGGTTCCAGGTCAAGCTAAATGCATGTGTGTCTTAGATCCTTAGCACTGCCACGAGCCTGCCTGCCACTCTGTACCTCCTGGACTCTGATCTGGTTATGACCTTTTGCCTGTCCACGACCATTCTCTTGCCTATTCCCTTTGGATTTATTAAACATCTTAAACTCCAACCATCTGTCTCCTGTGTCTGCATTTGGGTCTCACCTAGTGTCATGATAAGCACTAGCTATAAGGAGTCAAGAATGGCAGGTAATGTAGTTCAGGAAGTGACTCATTTCCATAATTCCAGGAGAACCAAAGTGTGTGAGGAAATAGATGTCAAAACTCACTCCTCTCCAACATATTGATCAGTTAAACTGGTTAACTGAAAACGTAGTCCTGGGAACAAGAGCAGCATTACATAAGGAGCTTACAGTAGTTTGACCGTGTTAGATTACTTTAGATAACATTGACCATTTTTATTTACCAAAACGCTCAGAATTACGAGATGAGCCCCAACTAGCCCATGTAGACCTGTGTACTGTACGTACCACTGAAAAAAAAACACTGAAAAAACACCTCTGACCACAAGAAAAACGTGTTAGTACAAAAGTCTCCTTTGGATAGTTGCCAGCAAAAGCTAACGGGAAGAGAGGCGAAGGGAGGGCAGGAGCGATATCTTCTAGCCGGAGACAGAGAGAGGAATAGAGAGAGAGAAAGATAGACAGACACAGAAAGAGGGAGAGAGAGAGAGAAAGAGAGACAGAGAGAGAGACAGAGACAGAGAGACAGAGAGACAGAGAGACAGAGAGACAGAGAAACAGAGAGACAGAGAGAGAGAGAGAAAGAGAGACAGAAAGTGAGAGAGAGACAGAGAGACAGAGAGACAGACAGACAGACAGAGAGAGAGCGCGCGCAGTGTGAGACAGGAATATGAGAGAGAGAGAGAAAGACACTGAGAGATAGAAAGAGAGGAAGGGAAAGAGAGAGGCTAAAGCTAATCCACTAATAAGGCAACAGCTGCAGCATGGAACCAGTGCCTGATATTAATACCTAATCAAGTGTTAATTAAAGCATGGTGAGTTAGCGTCTAATCCTCTGTGATGGGGGTGTGATATGGAAGGGACTCACTGAGAGGGTCCTGAGCGGAACTAGGCCTAACTGTCCCCCAGGTCTGTGGACTGGGGGAAGAGTGGGTGGCTCTAGCTACCTATGGGCTGGTGAACATAGCTATAATAAAAAATAATATATAACATAGTAATAATATATGCAATTTGCAGATGCTTTTATCACATTCATTCTGTGTAAACTTTTTTTAACCCAGGATCTGAACCCACCATCCTGGTGTTGCAAGAACCATGCTCTACCAACTGACCTACAGAGGACCAATGTATATTATTATTGTTATTATTATTATTATTATTATTATTATTATTATGTGATTAAATTTAGCATTGATTCTTGGGTAGCGCTAGGTAGCTCTATGGGCTGGTGTATTGAGTAGCGCTAGCTAGCTCTACAGTGGGATGAGGGATTGAGATTACTTATTGGGTAGCGCCAGCTAGCTCTGGGCTGAGCTAGCATGGCGTCTTGTGTAGCGCCAGCTAGCTCTGGGCTGAGCTAGCATGGCTTCTTGGGTTGCACTAGCCAGTTCTGAGGGCCAGGTGAAGAGTGAACTTGACTTCAGTTATGCAACACCCAATTCCCCCTGTGTGATGACTGCAATGACTCCAACCAGCAAAGCTTCCCCAAACCATCCCACTGCCATCCCCATGCTTGACTGTTGGTATGAGGTACTGTGGAATGCAGTGTTTGATTTTTGCCAGGCATAATGGGATCAGTGTCTTCCATAAAGTTGCCTAGAGTTTGGCTAAAAGCACCTGGATTATCATCATGACTCTTGGTGATAATGCTCTGTGGACAGATGATTAAAAAGTAGAACGTTTGGACGACATGGGTCCCACTATGCCTGGCAAAAAATCAAACACTGCATTTCACAGTAAGAACCTTACACCAACGGTCAAGCATGGTGGTGGTAGTGTGATGGTTGGTGATGCTTTGCTGCCTCAGGACCTGGATGACTTGCCTTAATAGAAGGAGCATGAATTCTGCTCTGTATCAGAGAATTCTACTGTAGAATGTCAGCCCATCCGTCTGTGAGCTGAAGTGCAGCTGGGTCATGCAGCAAGACAACAATCCAAAACACATAATGAAGTCTACATGGAAATGGCAAAAAATCTACAAATTTGAAGTTTCAGAATGGCCTAGTCAAAGTCCAGAACTAATCCCAATTGAGATATTGTGAAAAGGACTTAAAACTAGCAGTTCAAGCTTGAAAAAACACAAGTGTCGCTGAGTTACAGCAGTTCTCCATGGAAGAGTGGGCCAAAATTCCTCCACAGTGACACAGGAGACTGATCAACAACTACAGGAAGCATTTGGTTGGAGTCATTGTCGCTAAAGGTGGCACAACTAGTTATCGAGTGTAAGGGGGCAATTACTTTTTGACTACTTTGTTAATGAAATAAATGAAATAAGTATGTAACTGTTGTGTTATTTGTTCACTCAGGTTCCCTTTATCTAATATTAGGTTTTGGTTGATGACATTCAGTATCAAAAATATGCAAAAGTAGATGAAATTAGAAAGGGGGCAAATACTTTTTTCACTGCACTGTATATACAGTACACTGTATGTGGGCTGGGAAAAGATCTGTGTAATAGTAGTCACAACATAAAAATGTGGAACACATAGTCACAATATAATCATGTGGAACACATAGTCACAATATAATCATGTGGAACACATATTCACTATATAATCATGTGGAACACATATTCACTATATAATCATGTGGAACACAAAGTCACTATATAATCATGTGGAACACATAGTCACAATATAATCATGTGGAACAGATATTCACTATATAATCATGTGGAACACATAGTCACTATATAATCACGTGGAACACAAAGTCACCATATAATCATGTGGAACACATAGTCACTATATAATCACATGGAACACATAGTCACTATATAATCATGTGGAACACATAGTCACTATATAATCATGTGGAACACATTGTCAAAATATAATCATGTGGAACACATATTCAATATATAATCATGTGGAACACATAGTCACTATATAATCATGTGGAACACAAAGTCACTATATAATCATGTGGAACACATTGCCAAAATATAATCATGTGGAACACATATTCAATATATAATCATGTGGAACACATAGTCACTATATAATCATGTGGAACACAAAGTCACTATATAATCATGTGGAACACATTGTCACTATATAATCACATGGAACACATAGTCACTATATAATCATGTGGAACACATTGTCAAAATATAATCATGTGGAACACATTGTCACTATATAATCACATGGAACACATAGTCACTATATAATCATGTGGAACACATTGTCACAATATAATCATGTGGAACACATAGTCACTATATAATCATGTGGAACACATAGTCACTATATAATCATGTGGAACACATAGTCACTATATAATCATGTGGAACACATAGTCACTATATAATCATGTGGAACACATAGTCACTATATAATCATATGGAACACATAGTCACTATATAATCATGTGGAACACATAGTCACTATATAATCATGTGGAACACATAGTCACTATATAATCATGTGGAACACATAGTCACTATATAATCATGTGGAACACATGCACATTGGCTAACTGGGCTATCTATCTGCATTGTGTCCCGCCACCCACCACCCCCTTTTTTACGCTACTGCTACTCTCTGTTCATCATATATGCATAGTCACTTTAACCATAATTACATGTACATATACTACCTCAATCAGCCTGACTAACCGGTGTCTGTATGTAGCCTGGCTACTGTATATAGCCTGTCTTTTTTTACTGTTGTTTTTATTTCTTTACTTAACTATTGTTCACCTAATACCTTTTTTTTTGCACTATTGGTTAGAGCCTGTAAGTAAGCATTTCACTGTAAGGTCTACACATTTTGTATTCGGCGCACGTGACAAATAAACTTTTATTTGATTTGATTTGATCATGTGGAACACATTGCCACAATATAATCATGTGGAACACATAGTCACTATATAATCATGTGGAACTCATAGTCACAATATAATCATGTGGAACTCATAGTCACAATATAATCATGTGGAACTCATAGTCACAATATAATCATGTGGAACTCATAGTCACAATATAATCATGTGGAACACATTTTTAATTCTATGTTAAAAACCAATGGATCTAGAATGCCAAACCCAATTTTCCATGTACAGTGTGTTCAGAAAGTATTCAGAACTTTAGATTTTTTCAACATTTTGTTACGTTACAGCCTTATTCTAAAATCCATTACATGTATTATTTTTCCTCCAATCTACACACAATTTCCCATAATGACAAAGTAAAAAAAAAAAAAATACAGAAATATCACATTTATGTAAGTATTCAGACCCTTAGTTGAAGCACCTTTTGCAGCTATTACTTCTTGGGTATGACGCTGCAAGCTTGGCACACCTGTATTCGGGGAGTTTCTCCCATTCTTCTCTGCAGATCCTCTCAAGCTCTGTCAGGTACATACAGTGTATGTACCTACTGCCTGGCCTCTGTGACCTCATGCATTCCCATTTCTTAGTGAGGCACATGACGACAATAACCCTGTAGCAAGAATGTGCCTGAACACTCATGTTGCTGCAGACATCTGAGATATGCCCCTGTCCCGCTGTCACCTTTACCATTTCCTGGAGAACAACAAAATACAGTTCATCCTGGACGCTTTACAGTGAGGTGTGTGTGTGTGTGTGAGTTTGCGTGTTCGTGTGCGTGCACATGTGTGTTCTTTCTCAGAGTCTTCATCTTCAGAACCTTGTGCAGTCTCTCTCTCTCTCTCATGTGTGTTAGTATTAGTGAGAGACACAAGGAGAGCTTATTGTCCACCCCTGCCTCCCCCTTGTGGCCCAGACAGACAGACAGACAGAGAGAGAGAGGTGCTCACTCTCATTTTCCTCTCCACAGCTGTACTGAGCCTGTTGGCCAATAAAACAGGCATGATACCTACCCTGTGTGTGTTTTTGTGTGTGTGTGTGTGTGTGTGTGTGTGCGTGTGTATGAATTTACATTCTAAATAAGTATAATTATAACTCTCACTATGGTAGACCACAAACAGCTGAGCACCAGCCTTCCTAACTTTAGGGAAGAAGAGAGACACTGAGAAAATACAATGAGAAAGGTGCAGAAGGGAAGAGAGAAAAAGAGGGAAAGAAAAAAACTATTTTCCTAGCTAAGTTCTCTGAACCTTGTCTGCTGAGTGGTTAAACATCTGAGCTTTTACATTAATGAGAGAAACAAAAAGGAAATTATTAATCCTTGGGAGAGAGAAGGGAGAGAGAAGGGAGAGAGAGGGGGAAAGAGAGACAAGGGAGAGAGAGCTATGGACAGAGAGAGATGGAGAGAAGGAAGTGGTCTTTACTGCTGGAGGGAGAGAGAGAGAGCAGGGGGAGAGAGAGACGGAGAGACATAAAGAGAAAGATGGAGAGACTTAGGAGAAGAGAGAGAGAGAGGGGAGTGATCTTTACTGACGGAGGGAGAGAGAGGGAGAAAGGGTCAGATAAACTCAGCTGCAGTGGAATAGAGGAGTAGGTTTAAGCAGGAGAGTAAACAGATGTAAATTCTAAGATGGCAGACGTTGGGAGCCATCCAAAGGGCAAACACTTTTTTTCTTCCTCACTTTTTTCTCTCCCTAAAGGTTGAGATTAATTAACCTGTAATTCTCTCTCTCTCTCTCTCTCTCTCTCTCTCTCTCTCTCTCTCTCTCTCTCTCTCTCTCTCTCTCTCTCTCTCTCTCTCTCTCTCTCTCTCTCTCTCTCTCTCTCTCTCTCTCTCTCTCTCTCTCTCTCTCTCTCTCTCGTAGTTGAGAGGCTGTGCGGAGGGCTCTGTCCTTAGTTATTTTCTTGATTCTTTCCTTTTGTCTTTAACACACTGTTAGTTTAGCGGTAGCCACAGTTTTTATTCAAAGTTAAGGAGAAAGAGGACAGAGTTTTAGTTTTCTGGGGTTTGAACGGTACAGAGGATACGCTGTCGTTACGGCATGGATTCAGGTCTGTTCCTGAGAATGGAGTTAACTTCTTAGGGAGCGGCTGCATAGGTGACGGTTTTGGAGAGTCTGGCATGCCCAAAGTAAAACGTATGCCACTCAGGCCCAGAAAATAGGATATGCACATAATTTGTACTATTGGATAGTAAACACTCTGAAGTTTCTACAACTCCCGACACTACCCGGTGAAATGTGAGGCGCCAAGTTCAAAATCCAAAAGTTGAATTATTAAACATTCATAAATATACAATTGTTGCATAGTCATCAAAAGCTCTGATTCTTGGCAATATCACAGCGTTGTCAGATTTCAAAAAGGCTTTACAGCGAAAGGACAACATTTGATTGTTTGAGGGTAGCACCTCTAATATTTATGCATTAGCATAAATTCATACCCAACACGGGTCTCACAAAACGCATAAAATCGCTAATATAAAATCGCTTACCTTTGATGAACTTCTGCTGAGGGCTTCCCAAGTGTCCAACGAAGACAATCCATGCTTCTTTGGTTAGAAAAAGTCATTTCTATATCCATAAATCTCTGTTTGGTTGGCGCGTTATGATCATAAAATCCACCGTTGAGTCGCCCATTGAACCGTGAAGAGAACACGTTCAAATTATACCTATACACTTTCTACAAACAAATCAAACATAATTTTTAATGTATCCTTAGGTATCCTTTTGGGTATATTTGCTGTAATATTTCAACCGGACGATAACGTGAACGATAGGAAAATAAAATAAAGTGGTGCGCGTTCACAATCTCGCGCGCGTCAAACCTTGTTTACAAAAGTGGTCGTCTGACAATTTCCTCTCCCTATCCGTTCTGGTCACTGCTAGAATTCCCAGTCTTTGACTGTTGACTGTTGACATCTAGTGGAAGCCATAGGTACTGCATTCTCAGTCCTACATAAAGTTGTATGCAATAGGCACAATGGAGAAGAAGCTCATTTACAAAAAAAACTGCAAATCCGGGGGGATTTTCCTCTGGTTTTCACCTGCTATATCACTTCTGTTATACTCACATACATTATTTTAACACTCTTAGAAACTTCAGATTGTTTCCTATCCAATAGTACTAATTATGTGCATATCCTATTTTCTGGGCCTGAGTGGCATGCATTTTACTTTGGGCACGCCAGACTCTCCAAAACCGTCACCTCGGGAGCCGCTCCCTAAGAAGTTAAATGTGCATTTATTGTGAGGTATGGGGAAGGTGGTGGTGAAGATGAGGCTGGGTATAGTCATGCTAGACATGATGGTGATGATGTGGCTGGGTCTAGTCAAGCTATGGATGGTGGTGTAGATTATGCTGGGCCTAGTCATGCTAGAGATGGTGGTGTAGATGAGACTGGGTCTAGGCAGGCTATGGATGGTGGTGTAGATGATGCTGGGCCTAGTCATGCTAGAGATGGTGGTGAAGATGAGGCTGGGTCTAGTCAAGCTATGGATGGTGGTGTAGATGATGCTGGGCCTAGTCATGCTAGAGATGGTGGTGTAGATGAGACTGGGACTAGGCAGGCTATGGATGATGGTGTAGCTGAGGCTGGGTCTAGTCAGGTTATGCTAGTGGATGAGGAGAGTATAGTGTAGAAGGGTAAGCATCTAGGGGGGGTGGAGGAGGTTGTCAAGTGGAAGATGAAAAAGGGGGAGAATAAAGAAGGTGGGAGGGGAGAGGCTGGAGTGGTCAAAGGCACCAAGGAACCTTTGCCTTTGTGCAGGAGAGGAGGCCCCGACTAGAGAGAACGGGCAGGTGGTCAGGATGGGAGATGGAGATGAGGAGGAGGAAGGTGAGTCTGAGGAAGAGGACTATGAGGAGACTCCTCCTCAATGGGTGCAGAGCTGACAGCCAGTCAGGCAGAAGGGTCAAAATACACGGTGAGGGAACTGTCAAGGTTCCTGAATCAGACTAAAGGGAAAAAGGTTCCTCTTCAAGATTTTTTTTGCAATCCTAGGAGGTTTGTAAGATCAGTACAACATGCTGTCTATTTCTATTTCACCAGGGCCTCGGCAGGCATCCTGTTGGAAGGTTAAGGTAAAGCTCTTACAAGATGCCACTTTTTGCTCAGGTTTCCATACTTTTTGGGAAATGTGGAGGCAGCGAAGAGAGAGGAGTATGAGCCTCTGAGTCAATGGTGGGATGTCTCAAAAGTCAAAATTCCACTTTTGTGTCAACAGTATACAGCTAGCTCTCTCATCCTCAGAGGCTAGGAGAGTATTTGGGAAACTCGAGCGTAGTATCAGTGAAGTGGAGGTAGAGCTGGTTGGGAAAGTCAATGTAGGCCTCCAGGCTAATTTATCTAAATTACGTAGGGACCTGGGCAGTTTTTTAAAGTTAAAGCAATGGGAGCACTTGTAAGAGCTAGGTTCTCCATGCTCATTGATATGGATGCTCCCAGCTCCTCCTTCTTAGGTTTGGAAAGACAGAGCAGTGAAGCCAAGGGAATGCATTGTCTATGGCTGTCTGATGGGCGGGTGACCTCTGTGGTGGGGGAGATGCGGGAGCGGACTGTGGAGTTTTATACTGAGTTGTATAGGGAAGAACTGTGTGATCCTATGTGTCCTCAGGTTTTGTTTGCAGAACTCCCTAAACTCTCTCTGGCACAGAGGGATGAGATGGACGTTCCTCTGTTGTCCCATGAACTGGCAGAGGCCGTAACCCAGATGTCCCCCGGCCGTGCACCGGGGGTCGATGAACACCCAGTGGAATTTTTTAAAACTTATGTGGAATAATTGGAATGGACTTCTTTTGCATGTTGCGTCGGGGTAGGAGAGTTGCAGATGAGCTGCCGTCAGTCAGTTCTGACTCTCCAGCCCAAAAAAGGGGACTTGTGTGAACTTAAGAACTGGAAGCCTGTGGCATTGCTCTGTGCAGACTACAATATATTTGCCAAGGTTCTCGCTAATAGAAATCCCATCTGGACTCTATAGTACACAAGGACCAGACATATTCAAGGACCAGACATATTGTGTACCAGGACGCTCAATCACGGACAACTTGTTCTTAATCAGGGACATGTTGGACTTGTCGAGAGTTTCTAATGTGAACTTTTAGACCAAGAGAAAGCTTTTGATAGAGTGGACCATGAGTGTCTGTTTAATGTGATGTCTGTGTTTGGGGAAAGGTTTTTGGCCTGTGTAAAGATGTTGTATGCTTGGGCGTCATGTATGGTCAAGGTGCGAGGGGGGCTCAGTAGGCCAGTCTGGGTGAGGCGGGACAATGATGCACTCTATTGGGGAAGTTGTATGCACTAGCCATTGAGCCTTTTTTGGGCCTGCTATGCAAGATACTATAGGCAGTGTGCTGGACAGGCATGGGTGTGTTGACAGGCATAGCAGTGTCGGCATATGCAGATGACGTTTCTGTGATGGTCAGGGATGGGCAGGACATGCAGACACTAGAGACTAGCCTGAAGGTGTACGAGGGAGCTTCTTTTGCTCAGGTGAACTAGGGCAAGAGCAAAGCTCTGTTATGTGGGGCATGGAAGGATAGGGCCCCAGCTCTGCTTCCAGGGGGTTTGCAGTGGGGTTGTGAATGGCTTAACATTTTGGGGGTGTACCTGGGCTCAGAGAGGTGGTCAGGAAGAACTGGGAGGGGCTGTCACAGGCAGTGGTGTCAAGACTGGCTAGGTGGAGGTGGCTCCTGTCCCAAGTGTCATATAGAGTGAGGGTGCTGATAATCAACAACCTGCCGGTATCTTCCCTGTGGCATAAACTGGCTATCCTCAACTCCCCGCTTGCAGACCTGCAACGCAAGATGGTGGATTTTTTCTGGTCGTGCCATCACCGGCTGAGGGCAACATACCACCCTGCATCCCACTGGTGGCTTGTTTCTGAAGCTAAGTAGGGTTGTCCTGGTCATTCCCTGGATGGGAGACCAGATGCTGTTGGAAGTGATGTTGGAGTGCCAGTAGAAGGCACCCTTTCCTCTGGTCTAAAAAATATCCCAAACCCCCAGGGCAGTGATTCGGGACATTGCCCTGTGTAGGGTGCTGTCTTTCTGATAGGATGTTAAACGGGTGTCCTGACTCTCTGTGGTCACTAAAGATCCAATGGCACTTATCGTAAGAGTAGGGGTTTTAACCCTGGTGTCCTGGCTAAATTCCCAATCTGGCCTTCATACCATCATGGCCATGTAATCATCCCCAGTTCACAATTGGCTCATTCATCCACCCTCCTCTTCTCTGTAACTATTCCCCTGGTTGTTGCTGTAATTGAGAATGTTTTTTCAGTCAACTTACCTGGTAAAATAAGGGTTCAATAAAAATGAAAGGGTGTTGTATTTGTATTTGTCCGTACACGAAGGAGGACATGCCCTGGTGGAACTGGAGAGCAGGGTGGCTGCATTCCAACTAGATGTGGTGCAGAGACTGCTGTACCATACTGATGACGGCTGAAGGGAACCAACATGCGCGCTGCTGATGAGAGCTGGCGGATTAGGGTTGGACCGGCAGCTTTTCCTCATGAGGCTGGAGAGGCTGAGTACAGCAGGTTTCTCTGATTTTTACTCTGCCTTGCTGAGGGCCTGGCAGCTGCAAAGGCCCACACGAGAACTGGGTGTGGCCCCTGGGCTGTGTGAGGAGCCTATCTTCCACAGCCCAGCCATCCTTTTGAGATCAGTTCAGTCGGCCACCCTGCAGAGGCGACTGATGGCAGCGGGTTTACTAAGGCTGGATGACCTGCGGCTGCTGGGGGAGGAGGGGTGGAAAACCCTGGATGTCCCTGCACAACAAACAGGGCTAAAATATCTTAGGCTGCTGGGGAGATCCCTTGGGGATGTCCAGGAGGCACTGTCTGAACTGGTAAGGGGGGTGTTTGAGCGGCCCAAGGGGAAGGGGCCACCAATGTTTCCACCACTACAGATGGCGGCAGAGACTGGGGACTGGCAAGGGGGTCTGGAAGACTTGCTATATTTTAACACTCCGAGCCTTGGGGAGTTTGAGGGGGTGAGAGGTAAAGCCCTCTACAACCTCTACATAAGGAACAAGGAACATTAAGGAACATTAAGGAATAAGGAACATTAGGAGCCTGACAGGAGTGAAGGCACATCGGGGGGGTATGTGGGGGGTATGTGGGGCGGAGAGTATGGTGGGTTTTAGATGGAGGGGGCTCTACAAACTCCCAGTACCAAAGAGGTCAGGGGACCTCCAGTGGAGGGTTCTACATGGAGCCCTGGCCACAAACAGCTGGTTGGCATGGGTTGACCCGGGAGTCGGACATGGGTGTCCTTTCTGTGACATGAGTGAAACTGCGATTCTTGTGTTTTCTGTGTGCGCCAGGTTAACACCATTAATGTCTCTGTTGGAATGGCTGTGTGAGAGGTTGTGGGTGGAGTTTACTGTTGGCATGTTTATGTAGTAAAGACATAAAAACTATTAAATAACATATGGAGTCATGTAGTAATTTTTTTTTTTAAACAAATCAGAATATATTTTCTATTTTAGATTCTTCAAAGTAGCCAACATTTGCCTTGATAAAAGCTTTACACACTCTTGGCATTCTCTCAACCAGCTTCACCTGGAATGCTTTTCCAACAGTCTTGAAGGAGTTCCCACATACGCTGAGCACTTGTTGGCTGCTTTTCCTTCAGTCTGCGGTCCAACTCATCCCAAACCATCTCAATTGGGTTGAGGTCGGGTGATTGTGTAGGCCAGGTCATATGATGCAGCACTCTATTACTTTCCTTCTTGGTCAAATAGCCCTTACACAGCCTGGATGTGTGTTGGGGCATTGTCCTGTTGAAAAACAAATGATAGTCCCACTAAGCGCAAACCAGATGGGATGACGTATCGCTGCAGAATGCTGTGGTAGCCATGCTGGTTAAGTGTGCCTTGAATTCTAAATAAATCACAGACAGTGTCAACAGCAAAGCACCCTCATACCATTACACCTCCTCCTCCATGCTTCACGGTGGGAACCACACATGCGGAGATCATCATGGTTGGAACCAAAAATCTAAAATTTGGACTCATTAGACTAAAAGACAGATTTTCACAGTCAATTGCTTGTGTTTCTTGGTCCAAGCAAGTCTGTTCTTCTTATTGGTGTCCGTTAGCAGTGGTGTCTTTGCAGCAATTCGACCATGAAGGCCTGATTCATGCAGTCTCCTCTGAACATTTGATGTTGAGATGAACTTGTCTGTTACTTGAACTCTGTGAATCATTTATTTGGGCTGCAATCTGAGTTGCTTTCTTGGGGCCCAGTGGGTCGCTAGCGGGCTCGTCCCGACACTACCAGGGAAAATCTAAAGCGCCAAATTCAAAATCCCAAAGTTGAATTATTAAACATCCACCAATATACAAGTGTTCCATACTCATCAAAAGCTCTGTTTCTTGGCAATATCACAGCGTTGTCAGATTTCAAAAAAGCTTTACGACGAAAGCAGCACATTTCATTGTTTGAGGTTAGCACCTCACATATTTTTTCCAATAGCCATGTATCGATTAGCCATCACGGCACACACATAACACATTTCACAGTGAAAACAAATCAATTACCTGTTGAAGAACTTCTGCTGAGGTCATCCTAAGTGTCCAACGAAGACAATCCATGGTTCTTTTGTTAGAAAAAGTAACGTATTTTATCCATAAATCCTCCATTTGGTTTGCGCGTTATAATCAGAAAAGACAGCCTCCACTAGTCCATTGAAACGCGGCGCAAACTCGTTCATCTTATACCTATAACCTTGTCCAAGAACAATCAAACATAGTTTTAAATGTATCCTTAGGAACACTTTTTAGTATATTTACTATTATAAATTAGCCGGAATATAAACTGATCGATAACTACGGTAAAAAAGACACTCTGTGACTTCTCGTGCGCGCGCGCTGGGTACTGTTGTCATCAAGAGGGGACTCAACTTGTTTGGTCTTTTTCTCTGCTCTAATTCATCCAAAAATGGAAGAAATACACCATCTCGAGGCTGTTGACATCATAAGGAAGCGACGTGTACTGCATTCATATGCCTTTCTATGGTCATTTTCAATAGGGAGGGGTTCCCAAATGAACAATGTGTCAAAAACACTTTTTCCAGGACAGAAATTCCTCTGGGTTTTGCCTGCCATATGCGTTCTGTTTCACTCACAGACAAATGGTTAACCGTTTTGGAAAATTCAGAGTGTTTCCTATCCAATGGTACTAAATATATGCATATCCTATTTTCTGGGCCTGAATGGGAGGCATTTTACTTTGGGCACGCCAGGCTCTCCAAAACGGTCACCTCATGCACTGCTCCCAAAGAAGTTAACGGTACCGAGTCAATGTGCGGGGGTATAGATTAGTCGAGGCAATTTTCACATGTAGGTAGGGGTGAAGTGATTATGCAAAGTTAATGAACAGTGAGTAGCAGCAGTGTACAAAACAAATGGAGGGGTGTCAATGTAAATGGAGGGGTGTCAATGTAAATAGTCTGGTGGCCATTTGATTGTTTAGCAGTCTTATGGCTTGGGGGTAGAAGCTATTAAGGAGCCTTTTGGTCCTAGACTTGGCATTCCGGTACCGCTTGCCGTGCAGTAGCAGAGAAAACAGTCTAGGACTTAGGTGACTCGAGTCTCTGACAATTTTTTGGACTTTCCTCTGACACCGTCTAGTATATAGGTCCTGGACGGCGGGAAGCTTGCTCCCAGTGATATACTAGGCTGTACGCACTAACCTCTGTAGCACCTTACGGTCAGATGTAGAGTAGTTGAAATACCAGGTGGTGAATCAAACAGTCAGGATGCTCTCGATGGTGCAGCTGTAGAACTTTTTGAGGATCTGGGGACCCATGCCAAATCTTTTCAATCTCCTGAGGGGGAAAGGGCTTTGTAGTGCCCTCTTATAATGACTGTCTTGGTGTGTTTCAACCATGGTAGTTCGTTGGTGATGTGGACACCAAGGAACTTGAAACTCTCGACCCGCTCCCCTACAGCCCCGTCGATGTTATTGGGGGCCTGTTCGGCCCGCATTTTCCTTTAGTCCACGATCAGCTCCTTTGTCTTGCTCACATTGAGGGAGAGGTTGTTGTCCTGGCACCACACTGCCGGGTCTCTGACCTCCTCCCTATAGGCTGTCTCATCGTTGTCGGTGATCAGGCCTACCACTGTGTGTCGTCAGCAAACTTAATGAGGGTGTTGGAGTCGTGTTTGGCCACGCATTCATGGGTGAACAGGGAGTACACGAAGGGAC
The DNA here is from genome assembly GCA_030435695.1 of Brachymystax lenok tsinlingensis. Classification (NCBI taxonomy): domain Eukaryota; kingdom Metazoa; phylum Chordata; class Actinopteri; order Salmoniformes; family Salmonidae; genus Brachymystax; species Brachymystax lenok. The sequence goes on from CM059786.1 coordinate 31,693,984, forward strand.
TAAGTACACACCCCTGAGGGGCCTCAGTGTTGAGGATCAGCGTGGCAGATGTGTTGTTGCCTACCCTTACCATCTGGGGGTGGCGTGTCAGGAAGTCCAGGATCCAGTTTCAGAGGGAGGTGTTTAGTCCCAGGGTCCTTAGCTTAGTGATGTGCTTCATGGGCACTATGGTGTTGAACGCTGAGCTGAAGTCAGTGAACAGCATTCTCACATAGCTGTTTCTTTTGTCCAGGTTGGAAACGGCAGTGTGGAGTGTGATTAATATTGCGTCATCTGTGGATCTGTTGGGGCGGTATGCGAATTGGAGTGAGTCTAGTGTATCCTGGAGGTTTCTATGTATGTGAGCCATGTCCAGGCTTTCAAAGCACTTCATGGCTACCGACGTGATTGCTATGGCGCAATAATCATTTAGGCAGGTTACGTTCGCTTCCTTGGGCACAGGGACAATGGTGGTCTGCTTGAAACATGTTGGTATTATAGACTCTGTCAGGGAGAGGTTGAAAATGTCAGTGAAGACACTTGCCAGTTGGTCCGCGCATGCTTAGAGTACACGTCCTGGTGAATGTTGACCTGTTTAAAGGTCTTGCTCACATCAGCTACCGAGAGCGTTATCACACAGTCGTCCAGAACAGCTGGTGCTCTCATGCATGCTTCAGTGTTGCTTGCCTTGAAGCGAGCATAAAAGGCATTTAGCTCTTCTGGTAGGCTCATGTCACTGGACAGCTCGCGTCTGGGTTTACATTTGTAGTCCGTAATAGTTTTAGAGCCATGCCACATCTGACGAGCGTCAGAGCCAGTGTAATAGGATTCAATCTTATTTGGGTAGAATGGCGCCAGAGAGGATGGCATACGTTTTACGTGCTCCTAAACAAGTGTATACCACCCCTGCCTTCTCACAACACAACTAATTGGCTCAAATGCATTATGAAGGAAAGAAATTCCACTATTTAACTTTTATCAAGGCACGCCTGTTAAAACTTCTTAGGGATTGGTGGGCGCTAGCATCCCACCTACGACAACATCCGGGGAAATGCAGAGCGCCAAATTCAATTTTCAAAAATAGTAATATTAAACATTCATGAAAATACAAGTGTTGTACACCATTCTTTAGCTTAGCATCTTGGTAATCTCACAGCTTTGTCAGATTTCAAAAAGGCTTCAGGTCGAAAGCATAGCATTTGATTGTCTGAGGACAGTGCCCCACATACTTCCTCAATTAACATAATTTCATAACCAGCACAGGTGTCACAAAACTCAAAAATAGCGATAAAATAAATACCTTACCTTTGAAGATCTTCCTCTGTTGGCAATCCAAAGGGTCCCAACTACACAATACATGGTAATTTTGTTTGATAAAGTCCCTCTTTATATCCCAAAAACTCTGTTTGGTTGGCACGTTTTGTTCAGTAATCCACCTGTTCAAAGGCGTTCAAACATGCAGACAAATAAATCCCAAAAGTACCAGTAAAGTTCGTCGAAACCAGTCAAACAATGTTTCTAATCAATCCTCAAGTACCCTAATATGTAAATAAATGATAATATTTCAGATGGAAAATAGCCTGTTCAATAGAAAAGAAAAAATAACGAAGAGCGCGCACAACAGTACAGTCCACTTCATGATCCAGCAGGAAGAACTGCTATTTCTTGTTTGTTTTTCAAAAAACAAGCCTGAAACTATGTCTAAAGACTGTTGACATCTAGTGGAAGCCTTGGAACTGCAATCTGGCCTCTGTAGTGAATAGCAAGTCAATGGAAAAACTGTGACATCAAAAAATCCCATTTTCCGGATAGATTTTCCTCGTTTTTTTGCCTGCCATATCAGTTCTGTTATGCTCAAAGACATTATTTTAAGTGTTTTCCATCCAATTCCATTAATTATGTACATATCCTAGTTTCTGGGCCTGAGTAACAGGCATTTTACTTTGGGCACGCCAGACTCTCCGAACTTCCGAACACTGCCCCCTAGCCCAAACAGGTAAATTGAAATTCATTCCAGGTGACTACCTCATGAAGCTGGTTGAGAAAATGCCAAGAGTGTGCAAAGCTGTGATCAAAGCAAAGGGTGGCTACTTTTAAGAATCTCAAATATAAAATATATTTTAATTTGTTTAACACTTTTTTGGTTACCACATGATTCCATGTGTGTTATTTCATAGTTTTAATGTCTTCACTATTATTCTACAGTGTAGGTGTGAGTAGGTGTGTCCAAAGCTTTGACTGGTACTGTACAGTTTGGTGCATGTGTCGTGTGTTCTTGGTAATGTCAAATGTACATACAGACACCTATCACACATAAACACTTACAGTACATCAAGCAGAAGACCATGAAAACAAAACCGTGACATTAATAAATTGTTATGTGCTGATCATTACACTATTCGAGATATATTTAAATATTTAGGCTGATGTTTCCTATGAATTATTGTTTTACAGTTGCTACATACAGGGTAATGCTCCTCGTGTGAGTATGTGTGTGTGTTTGTGTGTGTGTGTGTGTGTGTGTGTGTTTGTGTATGTGTGTATTTGTGTGATAGCGAAAGTGTGGATTAATCTCATCAGAGGCTGATATACGAGTGCTTCTGGATTCCATGCATCTAAAGCGAGCTCTTGGGCCTCATTCCAAATTGTATCCTGTTCCTTTTATAGTGCACTACTTTTAACAAAACCTTTGTCAAAACTAGTACACTATATAGGGGATAGGGTGCCATTTGGGAAGCAGCCCCTGCTGTAGGGGCTGGTCAGGGGACCCGGCTGGGAAGGGAAGGCTAGGGGTACGTTCCAAACAGCACCCTGTTCCATACATGGAGAATAGTGTGCATAGAGAATAGTGTGCATAGAGAATAGGGTGCATAGAGAATAGAGTGCATAGAGAACAGGATGCCATTTGGGACGCATTCCAACACAATGAGCTCTGGGGTAATTAGAAATGTCTATCTGAGGCTCATCCATCTTCTGCTGCTGGAATCACCTCCTAGCCCACCCCATTACCCTCATCACCCCTCATCACCCTCATTACCCCCATCACCCACCACACCCCTCACCCCCTCCCCGGCCCACCCCCAGCCCACGCCATCACCCCCAGCCTACCCCATCACCCCTTCACCCCCCACCATGTCCCTCTTGTGGTGTGGGGGCTGTGCTTTGGCAGAGTGGGTGGGGTTATATCCTGCCTGTTTGGCCCTGTCCGGGGGTATCGTCGGACAGGGCCACAGTGTCTCCCGACCCCTCCTGTCTCAGCCTCCAGTATTTATGCTGTAGTAGTTTATGTGTCGGGGGGCTAGGGTCAGTATGTTATATCTGGAGTATTTCTCCTCTCTTATCCGGTGTCCTGTGTGAATTTAAGTATGCTCTCTTTAATTCTCTCTCTCTTTCTTTCTTTCTTTCTTTCTTTCTTTCTTTCTTTCTTTCTTTCTTTCTTTCTTTCTTTCTTTCTTTCTTTCTCTCTCTGAGGACCTGAGCCCTAGGACCATGCCTCAGGACTACCTGGCCTGATGACTCCTTGCTGTACCCAGTCCACCTAGCCGTGCTGCTGCTCCAGTTTCAACTGTTCTGCCTGCGGCTATGGAACCCTGACCTGTTCACCAGACGTGCTACCTGTCCCAGACCTGCTGTTTTCAACTCTCTGGAGACAGCAGGAGCGGTAGAGATACTCTGAATGATTGGCTATTAAAGCCAACTGACATTTACTCCTGAAGTGCTGACCTGTTGCACCCTCGACAACCACTGTGATTATTATTATTTGACCCTGCTGGTCATCTATGAACATTTGAACATCTTGGCCATGTTCTGGTATCATCTCCACCCGGCACAACCAGACGAGGACTGTCCACCCCTCATAGGCTGATTCCTCTCTAGGTTTCTTCCTAGGTTCTGGCCTTTCTAGGGAGTTTTTCCTAGCCACCGTGCTTTTACACCTGCATTGCTTGCTGTTTGGGGTTTTAGGCTGGGTTTCTGTACAGCACTCTGTGACATCAGCCGATGTAAGAATACATTTTATAAATACATTTGATTTAATTTTGATTGGTTGAGGGCAGACCTGTTTTAATGGTCACAATAATATTTAAAAGGAGTTGGTTATGCTCTGGAGAGAAAAGGTAAATATCTTACTGCTTAATCAACACAAAGGACATTAATACTGACAGACAAAAAGCAGATAGAAAAAAGTTTCAGGGCATTTTAATTACATTATTTCATATACTGTAAGATGGGTAGTGGTTATTTCGTGACCAGTTACAACAAGCCTGCCAATAAGGCTTTTCCTGAACAACAGTTTGCATCCCAAAAGGCTCCCCATGCATGACTGTAAGTCACTTTGGATAAAAGCCTCTGCTAAATGGCATATATTGTAAATATTATTAATATTATTATATTATTATTCAATATATAGGGCACTACTTTTGACCAGGGCACATATGGTTCTGGTCAAAAGTAGTGCACTATGTAGGGAATAGGGTGCCATTTGGGACTAAGGTCAGAACGTTCATGCAAAATGCATATGCTGGACATAATGCAATATACCTAAAGTCCTTAGAACTGCCAATTTGCCAATGTAGAAAGTGTTTGTTATGTTTGATTAGTTTATTGATACTGTAGGTTTACAGGACTTCCCTTATCCCTTCTGGTGTTACTGTAAGAAAATACCCAGACTCCAAGTATTAAATGTCCAGACGTACACTGCAAGACACTAAAGTATGTGGACACCTGCCCTATTCTGGGAAGGCTTTCCACTAGATGTTGGAACATTGCTGGGACTTGCTTCCATTCAGCCACAAGAGCAGCATTGAGGTCGGGCACTGATGTTGGGCAATTAGGCCTGTCTCGCAGTCGGTGTTCCAAATCATCCCAAAGGTGTTCAATGGGGTTGAGGTCAGGGCTCTGTGCAGGCCAGTCAAGTTTTTCCACACTAATCTCAACAAATGATTTCTCTACAGAATTCGCTATGTGCACGGGGGCATTGTCATGCTGAAACAGGAAAGGCCCTTCCCCAAATTGTTGCCACAAAGTTGGAAGCACAGACTCATCTAGAATGTCATTGTATGCTGTAACGTTAAGATTTCCCTTCACTGGAACTAAGGGGCCTTGCCTGAACCATGAAAAACAGCCCCAGACCATTATTCCTCCTCCACCAAACTTTATAGTAGGCACTATGCATTCAGGCAGGTAGCGTTCTCCTGGCATCCGCCAAACCCAAATTCCTCCGTCGGACTCCCAGATGGTAAAGCGTGATTCATCACTCCAGAGAAGGCGTTTCCACTGCTCCAGAGTCCAATGGCGGTGAGCTTCACACCACTCCAGTCGCTTGGCATTGAACATGGTCATCTTAGGAAACCCATTTCATGAAGCTCCCGACAAACAGTTATTGTGCTGACGTTGCTTCCAGAGGCAGTTTGGAACTCGGTAGTAAGTGTACTCGCTTCAGCACACGGCGGTCCCATTTTGTAAGCTTGTGTGGCCTACCACTTTGCGCTGAGCCCGCTGTTGCTCCTAGACGTTTCCACTTCACAGCATTGACAGTTGACCGGGGCAGCTCTAGCAGGGCAGTAGTTTGATGAACTGACTTGTTGAAAAGGTGGCATCCTATGAAGGTGCAACATTTAAAGTCACTGAGCACTTCAGAAAGGCCATTCTCCTGCCTATGTTTGTCTATGGAGATTGCATAGCTATATGCTTGATTTTATACACCTGTCAGGAACGAGTGTGGCTGAAATAGCCAAATCCACTCATTTGAAGAGGTGTCCACATACTTTTGTATATATAGTGTATCACAGTGGCATCAGTAATGGTTATGGGCAGATTGGGTCTGACTCTGACCATGGGAACACTTTAGCCATTAGCACCTCTAGTGAGAGTTTATGAAAACATTACATACTCTCTCCATGCATCCAGCGCTCTGCCATCTAAGCAGCCAAGGATTACACATGTACGCAAGCACGCCCGCACACACACACACGGACTAAACTAAGCATACAGGCTGGCTGGCTGCTCCTACATCACTTATTAAAACCGTACCTTATCAGATACGGAGCGCCATTGAAGTTTGACATTAACAAAATAATCTGTTTTCCCAGCAGCTGTGTGAGGCAGCGTGTGTATGTGTTTATAAAGACCACCGCTGTAGTAAAGATCTGGAAAGTGTGTATGTGTTTTGTTTTTAATTCAGGCCTGTTGAATCAGTTGAGTTGTAATGGCTTAATTGCCAAGGAACTCTAAGGTCTACAAATAAAACAGCTTTTAGCTTGTTTTTACAAAACCTGCTGTTTGGGAAAATACCCAAAGAAACAGTCACAGTGATAACGTGTCAACAAAGGCACCCAAGGTAATAATGAGAGAACTCACAGTGCATTTTCATGTGTTACCAACATTTGTTTTAGATCTTGAGAAATAAATTCAGAGATTGTGTGTTGCCCGATTGTTCCTAAGATCTTTTCCTGTGAATAACATTTACTAATTCTCTTGTGTTTTAGACGGGTCACCATCCTTTAATGGTGCAAGCTTTATGTAATTTAGAGAGAGAGAGAGAGAGTAAATAAATAAAGGGAACAAGGAAAGGGACCCTTCACCCTAAGGAAAATGTATTTCTTAATATTAATGAATGATAATATAGGGGTGAAATATTCAGCAGATGATGTAGGCAACTCTCAGGGAGTTTGTGTACCATACACAGTATTTGGCTTTAGAACTTTTTATAGAACACCTCTTCTGAGACTCAATTTCACGGTAAGGTCTACACTTGCTGTATTCGGTGCATGTGACAAATAAAGTTTGATGGGATTTGAATCACTAGAGATACTGATTCAGATTCTGTCACTAACCCTGAAGTGTTAACTTGTTCACTTCCCGTCATGGATTTTAAAGGAAATGACTGATATATGGAAACTCCCTCTAGCACTTTACACCAAGCCAATGCTTTTAAATTTGTAGGCAATAGTGAACAAGTGCATACATCAGGAGGAAGGATAGGTTATTTGGGCAGAAACTCTGACTCTGACTAATGTTCATTTTAGTTGACATTCTTAGTGTGGCTCCCCTCGGTCTGGTTGAAGTGCTGGAACTGTCTAGTTTTATTCTCTAATGTTCTCTGGAGTACGTTCTTGTGAAGACGAGAATGTGGAGAACGCATAAAACATTACATTTAAATAGCACTCGCACTCCCCCTACTGTATTACCTCACGCTGCATCTCCCCATTCACTGAACCTTCTTCCAGCCAGGACAAAGGCAACAAGAAGAGACCAAACAAGATATACACAAAGCAAACGTTTTAATACATATTTATCAGCTAGATACATGTGAATCGACCAGCGAGCTAGTTAATCAGGAATAAATTACCTAAAACTAATGTTATGCAAGGTACAGTAGATTATTTGTGGGTAAGTAGCTAACAATTCTTTGTGGCTATCTAGCTAGCCAGTTATCCCTATTGATTTATGTTACGTACGCCTCTTGGCGGAGGGAACGCAACACCCTGCTACAACTCAACTCCCCATGGAGTGAAAAAGGTGTTTGATCGTAGGTGTGGGGAAGGACGACAGGCAGAGAAAAATACCGTTTACAGGGAATTTATTCATCCTTAAACACGGTAAGGTGGGGAAAAGGGGCTGGACTGAACCAAAGCAAAGAAAGTAAAAGTTAAAGAGTCCCCTCTCCTACCTTACCTGCCTACCTACTACTTACCTAGTCTTAGCACCACCTGGCGGGCTAACCAAAATACAGGGGGTGGTCCGCCCAGGTCTATGCCTAGTGTGCATAGGCAGAGTACATACTACGAGTATATGTATGCCCACAGGCCTCTTGCCTAAACACTCCCAAGGTGCCTTCCCCTTCCCCCAGGAACAAATGAAACAGAATAATTCACCAATACTTAGTGAACAGATTGAATAAGTCCTAATAAGTCCTATGGCATACACATACCTCTGCAGGAGCGGCTACAAAATACTTTCAACAACTTTACAGACCAATCACGAACACAGAACATTCAAAGACGCTCTCTCCTCTGAACAAAGCAACACTGGATTTTCAAGCTGCAGAAGGAATAGGTAATTGATGAGCCAGCTGTTTCCCCTGACGAGAGGGCGGGGTCAGTGCTCCAATCAGTGATGGGGCCGACCAATCAGCTGCTTGAGGAATCCAGGATTCCATTTCCTGAAATACACACATACACACACATACAAACCCACAACAACACAGAAACTGGGGAACGTAACACGCCCACCCCAAAACCTGCAAACCCCCAGTTTGCAACCAACTCGCATCCCCAGTTACTAATCCATGATAGATCACGTTTGCCGAACCCTTCACATAGTGAATCTGTATATTGTATCCTTGTACAATCAGAGCCCACCGCATAAGGCGATTGTTCTGATTATGCATTTGCTTTAGAAACTCTAAAGGATTATGGTCCGTCTAGACCAGAACAGGCAAGGCACTGTAGTCCACATATTCCTCAAACTTTAAGGCCAGCAATAAAGCCAGCATCTCTCATTCAATACTGGAGTACCTTGACTGACACGAGTTGAACTTACGGGCGAATAAACTGATGGGCCGATCCACTCCCTCCTCATCTTCCTGCAAGAGAACCGCACCCACCCCCACTATACTAGCATCTACCTCTAACTTAAAACGTTTGTCAAAGTTGGGGGCGGCGAGCAATGGGGCACTACAAAGCAGCTCTTTGGCGGACTCAAAAGCATAGTTACATTCCGGGGACCACTTAAATGGTACTTTGGGACTGAGCAGAGATGTAAGGGGAGCTACTACCATTGAAAAACTCGGACAGAATGTACGATAGTACCCTACCATCCCCAGGAATCTGCGCAACTGGTGGTGTGTAGTGGGAGCAGGAGCATTGCTTCCACTTTTCCAGTTATGGGGCGCACTTGACCTCGTCCCACCTGCTTCCCTAAGTAAGTCTCAGTAGCCTTCCCACTCACACTTGGCCAAATTGAGGGTTAAAGAAGCATTCTTCAACCGCTGAAACACCCTTTTCAAGGTGGCGAGATGATCAGACCAAGTTGACGAATGAAACACCACATTGTCAAGGTAAGCAGTACAATTTGGCACATCTGTGAACTCAATGTTAACTTGGCGCTGAAAAGTAGCTGGTGCATTACGCATTCCAAAGGGCATCACAGTGTGTTGTACGACGTTATCAGGCGTAACGAAAGCTTGAGAGGTCAGAGGCACCTGCCAAGTACCTTTTAGTAAATCTACAGTAAATATACATACATACACACATACATACATACATACATACATACATACATACATACATGCATATAAACACATATACATACATATACATACATATATACACATTTTTTTTTTTAAATACATTTTCCCTTATTACTTTCTAACCCTACCACCTACCAATTGGAGTAAACTAATGAATAACAACGCTTAGGATTCTACTTCCAGCTTATACATACTATATACATTTTACGGGCACATGGTTATATTTTGTTTGTTTTAACTCCTGTCCTTCCTCTAACCTCAACCTCTCCCATCTATTTCTTTCACAAAAGTTCTGAACTTATATACGTTTTATGGACACAGTATGATTTATATTAGTTATCTTGTTGTTATTAGTTGTAATTATTCCCAACCTTCAGCTCCATTCAACCCCTCCCATCTATCGCTTATCAATCAATATTGTATTTCTATATGCCATATATTTTTCAACTGTGCTGTGATGTTTCACAAAAGTCTTGAACCTTTCTGTTCTCATAATTTCTAAAGATTGTAAATTAAAAACAAACATTTTTTGTAAAATTGATATTATATTATTGATTGATTGACTATGACTTTTCAGACCATCCAGTATTGCTATCTGCAGAGTTGGCTCCAGGTAAATGTTGCAATTCAGCCATTCCTGGACCTGTTACCAAAACCATACGCACAAAATCTAAAGATTCTGTCTCTTCGCAGCTAAATCTGCAGAGCTGGGAAGATTGTATCTCCCATATATATATAACATTCTGTTGGTTGCAATAATTTTGTATAATAATTTAAATTGAAAGATTCTACGTTTTGAATCCGGCGTCATTTTGTGTATGAATTCATAAACCATTTGCCATGGAATCGGTACGTCGAAAATCTCTTACCAACTAATTTATAAGGCATAGCAGTCAATTTTGGTCCTTAAATGAAACTGGCATACTTTTATATTTATCACAATTTTCTTTAATCAATGCCGGTATTTAATGCAGGGCCGACAGACAAGTTCCCTACTTTTTCCCCCTTCCACTTTCCTCTTTCATTTTTGCGGTAATGCTGCAATTAGTTGGTTGACATTTTCACATATTTTTGCTAGCTGTATGTGTGACATAACTCCACCAGTCCTATTTATGATATCATTTGTAAAGATTATAGATTTTGTTTTTTTTATCTATTAGTATATTTGAGTTTAACCACAATATTTGTTGAATTATTGTTCAGTTTTTTTTCTGGTGGACTAAATAGAAATTGTACCCAACTTTCTATGGCTTGTTTTTAACTTCTTAGGGAGCGGCTGCATAGGTGACGGTTTTGGAGAGTCTGACGTGCCCAAAGTAAAATGCATGCCACTCAGGCCCAGAAAATAGGATATGCACATAATTAGAACTATTGGATAGGAAACACTCTGAAGTTTCTAAGAGTGTTAAAATAATGTATGTGAGTATAACAGAACTGATATAGCAGGCAAAAACCAGAGGAAAATCCATCCGGATTTGCAGTTTTTTTTTGTAAATGAGCATCTTCTCCATTGTGCCTATTGCATACAACTTTATGTAGGACTGAGACTGCAGTACCTATGGCTTCCACTAGATGTCAACAGTCTATATACAAAGTCTGGGAATTCTAGGAGTGACCAGAACAGATAGGAACAGGAAATTGTCAGGCGACCACTTTTGTAAACAAGGTTTGACGCGCGCGAGATTGTGAACGCGCACCACTTTATTTTTCTTTTCTATCATTCACGTTATCGTCCGGTTGAAATATTACAGCAAATATACCCAAAAGGATACCTAAGGATACATTAAAAATGATGTTTGATGAACATTAAGAAAATGTTCTCTTCACGGTTCAGTGGGCGACTCAACGGTGGATTTTCTGATCAGAACGCGCCAACCAAACAGAGATTTATGGATATAATAAATGACTTTTTCTAACAAAAGAAGCATGGATTGTCTTCGTTGGACACTTGGGAAGCCCTCAGCAGAAGTTAATCAAAGGTAAGCGATTTTATATTAGCGATTTTATGCGTTTTGTGTGACACGTGTTGGGTATGGATTCATGCTAATGCATAAATATTAGAGGTGCTACCCTCAAACAATCAAATGTTGTGCTTTCGCCGTAAAGCCTTTTTGAAATCTGACAACGCTGTGATATTGCCAAGAATCAGAGCTTTTGATGACTATGCAACACTTGTATATTGATGATTGTTTAATAATTCTAATTTTGGATTCTGAATTTGGCGCCTCCCACCACTCTGTAAGTAGTTAAAAGAGCGATATTTGGTAAATTATTTCCTTTTCAAATAACTGAAAGTGCGAGGTTATAATCTGAATAAAAGGAAGAATTGGTGAGACATTCTCATTAATTTGATAGAGAACCAGTTCAGATTTAAGTATAGCTTTTGAATGACTGAAGCCTTTAGTGAGAGGTCTAATGATTTAATATTTAATAATTTCTGCCCTCCAGATTCATATTCATTAAATAAATAGGCCTATTTAATTTGTCTGGCATGCCATTCCGAATAAAATATGTATTTTTTTGTTATATAATTTAAATAACTGTTCGCTAGGTGTAAGCAAGACCATAAGCAAATCTGTAACCTGGGATATGACTAGTTAGAGTCCTCTAAGTATATCAAAAACTTTATATTTCCAATATCCTCCCAAACATGGAAATTCAGTAAGAGTAATGTATATGCCAATTATCTAATGGTCCGACTGCATTCTGTCCCCTATCAACACTTTTTAAAATGTTTGTGCCATCGAGAATGACATAAGAAAGTGGTCAAGACGACTAGCTTGATTGAGCCTCCAACCTTGTAAAAAAAAGGAAAAAAGAAGAAGAAACATCCTCTCACTGTCAACTGTGTTTATTTTCAGCAAACTTAACATTTGTAAATATTTGTATGAACATAACAAGATTCAACAACTGAGACATAAACTGAACAAATTCCACAGACATGTGACTAACATAAATTGAATAATGTGTCCCTGAACAAAGGGGGGGGGGTCAAAATCAAAAGTAACAGTCAGTATCTGGTGTGGCCACCAGCTGTATTAAGTATTGCAGTGCATATCCTCATGGACTGGGGGGAATGGGGGGAATGGCCCTAGCCCTCACCCTCCGATCCAATAGGTTCCAGACGTGCTCAATGGGATTGAGATCCGGGCTCTTCGCTGGCCATGGCATTCCTGTCTTGCAGGAAATCACGCACAGAACAAGCAGTATGGCTAGTGGCATTGTCATGCTGGAGGGTCATGTCAGGATGAGCCTTCAGGAAGGGTACCACATGAGGGAGGAGGATGCACAGCGTTGAGATTATCTGCAATGACGACAAGCTCAGTCCGATGATCCTGTGACACACCACCCCAGACCATGACGGACCCTCCATCTCCAAATCGATCCCTTTCCAGAGGACAGGCCTCAGTGTAACCCTCCTTCTTTTGGCGATTAACTTGTTTGTGCCCATAGGCGACGTTGTTGCCGGTGATGTCTGGTGAGGACCTGCCTTACATCAGGCCTACAAGCCCTTAGTCCAGCCTCTCTCAGCCTATTGCGGACAGTCTGAGCACTGATGGATGGATTGTGCATTCCTTGTGTAACTCTGGCAGTTGTTGCTGCCATCCTGTACCTGTCCCGCAGGTGTGATGTTCGGATGTGCCGATCCTGTGCAGGTGGTTTACCACTTCGAGGACAATCAGCTGTCCGTCCTGTCTCCCTGTAGCGCTGTCTTAGGCATCTCACAGTACGGACATTGCAATTTATTGCCCTGGCCACATCTGCAGTCCTCATGCCTTCTTGGAGCATGCCTAAGGCACATTCACGCAGATGAGCAGGGACAATGGGCATCTTTCTTTTGGTGTTTTTCAGAGTCAGTTGAAAGGCCTCTTTAGTGTCCTAAGTTATAACTGTGACCTTAATTGCCTACCATCTGTAAGCTGTTGGTGTCTTAACGATCGTTCCACAGGTGCATGTTCATTAATTGTTTGTGGTTCATTGAACAAGCATGGGAAACAGTGTTTAAATCCTTTACAATGAAGATCTCTGAAGTTATTTGGATTTTTACGAAAGACAGGGTCCTGAAAAAGGGATGTTTCTTTTTTTGCTGAGTTCATATCTCACTAGGTCAGGGTATTTAACCCTCCATATATCCACTAGTTCCAGTTTATCCATGACATTTGTGATTTTCTTAAGAGCACGAGGATGATAGTTTGTAGTGTGATTTCCTTCATGGTTCATTGAGGTATTTAAAACCGTATTATAATCTCCAACCTTATTAATAGAGTCTTGTATTGCTTATATCTATTTTTAGATCTATTATATTGATCCTCATTATTTTGTCCATAAAGGTTAATGAGCCATATCTGTTTATGGTCCAATAACATATTTAAAATCATCCATCTACCTTTCGGATCTGTTTGGACAATTTGCACATTTGGATCAATATTACTGTTAATTAATATCATCAACCATTTTGAGTTTCTTTGCACATGGGAGAACAATTAATCTAGTGGCCACCCGGACTATTTACATTAAACTCCCCCCGCTGCTACCCCCTGTATATAGCCTCGTTATTGTTCTTGTGTTACTTTTAGATTTTATTTAAAAAAAAAATTACTTTAGTGTATTTAGTAAATATTTTCCTAGCTCTATTTCTTGAACTGCATTATTGGTTAAGTGCTTGGTTAAGGGTCTACACCTGCGCATGTGACAAATAAAATGTGATTTGATAGTATAACAGGCAAAAATGACCTAAAACCAATGTTATCCAAGGTAGATGTCAATTCTTCGTGGGTAGCTAGCTAACAATGCTTTGAGGCTATCTGGCTTGCTCACAGTAGTAGCAAGCCAGTTAGCTATATTGACTTACTATGGACTTGCGACCTATGCACACTACAGGGGGTATTGTTGGCAGGTAACATGCCAAAATGAATACAGCATTGTCACGACTTCCGCCAAAGTCGGTCCCTCTCCTTGTTCGTGCGGCGTTCGGCGATCGACGTCACCGGTCTTCTAGCCATCGCCAATCCACTTTTCATGTTCCATTTGTTTTGTCTTGTTTTACACACCTGGTTTCAATTCCCCAATTCATTATTTAACCCTCTGTTTTCCCCATGTCTTTGTGTGTGATTGTTTTGTGGTTTTAGGTCCGTATTGTGGGCTTGGTTATTCTTGTTGTAATGAGTACGGTTTTGAGTAAAATTACTTGTGGTACTCATCTCTGCTGTCCTGCGCCTGACTCCTCTGAACCAGCTACACCCAGACCATTCACATGCATGTATTTATTCACGAATCAAGTTAACAAAATGTGGTTAGGCAACGTATGAGATATGAATTGAACATTTAATTCTGAAGTCAGAGTATATATTCTCTTGCTTCAGCTCAAATAATGGTCACCATTGAATTCAAGAAAATATGCATATTTCTTTACTTGGTTGCATCATGTTTCTTTGCATACTATCATTGAAACTTGTGTCCAGTGGCGGTTCTAGCTTGGTACAAATAAAAAAGAGAATCGAATTATTACACTATTACCCTATTAATAACAAAAAACACACAAATGAAACTAAATTGAACAAATGCTACATCACACAAATACACAAATAGAATATCACACTTATAAACTGGAACGAATTGCAAAAATCACTGAAGCTGGAGTCTTAAATCTCCCTCTCTAACTTTAAGCATCAGCTGAGAGAGCAACTTACCGATCACTGCACCTGTACACAGCCCATCTGTAAATAGCCCACCCAACTACCTCATCCCCATATTGTTATTTATTTTTGCTCTTTTGCACCCCAGTATCTCTACTTGCACATCATCATCTGCACATCTATCACTCCAGTGTTAATGCTAAATTGTCAATATTTCGCCACTATGGCCTATTTATTGCCTTACCTCCCTAATCTTTGCACACACTAGATTTTTCTATTGTGTAATCGACTATATGTTTGTTGGTCCCATGTGTAAATCTGTGTTGTTGTTTTTGTCGCACTACTTTGCTTTATCTTGGCCAGGTTGCAGTTGTAAATGAGAACTTGTTCTCTACTGGTCCACCTGGTTAAATAAAGGTGAAATAAAAATAAATACAAAAAATAAACAAGTGAACCTGATTATTACACCATCGAACTTCAAACATGAAACACACCAACTGAATTGCACAACTAATTGCATTACTAATTGCATTAGTACTGTGCAAAGTTAGAGGTGCGCTCCCCACTCCCCCTACCTCGGGCTTCCAGTGGGGAGACCTGAGGTCAACCTACCCACGCCCCCCTCCCCATCTCGTATTTCTGAGTGGGAGACCTTCCCAGGCAGTAGCCTGCCTAGCTCACAGCTAGAATCAGGGTGCCCACTCCGACAAGGTTAATTGACCCACAGTCACACACGGTGACATGATATCATTGGCATGACGTGCAAGTAAGCGATAGAAAACCGATCGCGCAAATGTCACCATTCTGAATATATTTTTTTTATTTTTGTGCGGTGCCCCATGCCACCCCCGGCAAGATGCCGCCCTAGGCGGCTGCCCATGTCGCCTATGCCTAAATCCGCCCCTGCTTGTATTGACGCATGCATCAAAACATGTACAAACAGAGTACGCCTTCGAGAAGTTCCCTCCGTGGCTCCGTTTCGCCTAATTTGATTGATAGTATCCATTTTGAGAAACACCCAATGACAACATGGACCCATAAAATATACTTTTCTTACTTCTGTGTGCAGTAGGCAGCACACGTCTATTGTCTTGGTGCAGCAGGCACCACCACTGTGTACAACCTGTGTTTGCGCACTTACATGAGCTATTCTATATCTTGGTATTAGCATAGCCAAATGTTAGCAATAGTAGACCAATATTCCTTATTATTGATAAATAGGGAGACATAACAATCTCCTTTATTTTAGCCTGTCACTGTCTTTAGTTTCAGAGGGCCTGATGGAATCACACTTGGACATGATGTGCAGCGAATCAGTGATCCTCTCTGACCTGCTTAAATGAGGCTTACGTGTCTCACCCGCCACCATCACCATCACCACCACCACCAACATCATCACCACCACCATCACCACCACCACCAACACTACAATCACCACCATCACCACCACCACCAACATCATCACCACCACCATCACCACCACCATGAACACTACAATCACCACCATCACCACCACCACCAACATCATCACCACCACCATCACCACCACCATGAACACTACAATCACCACCATCACCACCACCACCAACATCATCACCACCACCATCACCACCACCACCAACATCATCACCACCACCATCACCCCCAACACTACAATCACCACCATCACCACCACCATCACCATGAACACTACAATCACCACCACCACCACCACCACCACCACCACCACCACCACCACCACCACCACCACCACCACCACCACCACCACCACCACCACCACCACCACCACCACCACCACCACCACCACCACCACCACCACCACCACCACCACCACCACCACCACCACCACCACCACCACCACCACCACGTAGCCTAGTGGCTAGCGGCAGGTTGCCTAGTGGTTAGAGCGTTGGACTTGTAACCGGAGGGTTGCAAGTTCGAATCCCCGAGCTGACAAGGAAAAAGTCTGTCGTTCTGCCCCTGAACAAGGCAGTTAACCCACTGTTCCCCGGGCGCCGAAGACGTGGATGTCCATTAAGGCAGCCCCCCGCACCTCTCTGATTCAGAGGGGTTGGGTTAAATGCGAAAGACACATTTCAGTTGAAGGCATTCGGTTGTACAACTGACAAATAATGGTGACTTTGACTTTATCATCACCACCACTACCAACAACATCATCACCACCACTACCAACAACATCATCACCACTACCACCATCATCATCATCACCTGGTGAACAAAAACAGCCACACTGTCTCTGTCCTAGAGGAAGGGATCGTTAAAGCCTATAGCCTGCAGGTAAGGTGAAACTTTTGTACACCGCACCTGTTGGAGGAGCTAATGGCATTACAGAGAAAGAGGCAAGTTAACGGCATCTAAATATACATGTGTTATAGAGGAGAGGAGAGGCAGTAAGGTGAAACAAAGCCCCCATCAACACATCTGAGGATGGCCATGGCACTGTGACCACTGTGTGGTTACTGTTCGATTCAACCTACACTTGTTTTGTTGATGTGCTCTTTTATCCTTTTTCTATCAAGTTTTTTATTTTATATTACTTTGAAAGATACATGTTTCTTTCTAAAGCGAGAGGCACCTTGTTCTTGGAAAATAAAGAGCATATTTTAATTAATTAGTTGAAAAACAGAGGTAATGAACTACGGAGGCAGCATGGCCATGATGCTAGGGATGTGCCTCAAATGGCACTCTATTCCCTATATGGGGCACTACATTTGACCAGGGCCCATTGTGCTCTATGTACAAAAATAGGGTGCTATTTCGTCTGCTGCCTTGATCTTCCTTCCAGGCAGGCAGTGATGTGAAGTCTCTGTAACACAATGGAGAGATGTAGGGATAAAAGGAATGTAGCGAGAGAGCGGCAGAAGAGAGAGATAGAGAGAGTAGTGGTAGGAGAGATAGAGAGAGTAGTGGTAGGAGAGAGATAGAGAGAGTAGTGGTAGGAGAGAGATAGAGAGAGTAGTGGTAGGAAAGAGATAGAGAGAGTAGTGGTAGGAAAGAGATAGAGAGAGTAGTGGTAGAAGAGATAGAGAGAGTAGTGGTAGGAGAGAGATAGAGAGAGTAGTGGTAGAAGAGATAGAGAGAGTAGTGGTAGGAAAGAGATAGAGAGAGTAGTGGTAGGAGAGAGATAGAGAGAGTAGTGGTAGAAGAGAGATAAAGAGAGTAGTGGTAGGAGAGAGATAGAGAGAGTAGTGGTAGGAGAGAGATAGAGAGAGTAGTGGTAGGAGAGAGATAGAGAGAGTAGTGGTAGGAGAGAGATAGAGAGAGTAGTGGTAGGAGAGAGAAGGGTATATTCAAGTTGAGGGCAAGGCCTTTGCATCAACTGATTCTGTGACCATGTGTCGTCAGTACTAACAAGAACACCACATTTAAAACATAACACTGCCGCTATCAGGCTAAGGTACTGAGAACTTGATGAACCGTAAAAGACTAGCAGGCAACTACTGCTCTTCTCTGCAGTGACATAGACATGGTTTTTGGCCGGGGCTGTAGTCTTGCCTTTAGGCCACAAACCACAATGATAAGTCTATGAAGAGATCATCGTAACCTCTGGTTGTACAACGACCACAGCTGGTCAGATTTGTCGGAGCTGTGAAACCACGACGACCGACCCGTCACCCCGACAACCTTAGCATCAACCTCAGCTGACCGGGAACACAGATATTACTGCAGCAGAGAGAGAGAGAGAGAGAGAGAGAGAGAGAGAGAGAGAGAGAGAGAGAGAGAAAATTATATTTTAATAAACTCCCATATCTATTGGTTTATTACTAATTTCACTTTTGTTAATAATCTTTTCACTTGCTTTGGCTATGTAAACATATGTTTCCTTGCCAATAAAGCCCCTTAAATTGAATTGAGAGATTGTGAGCAGCGAGAGAGAGAGAGAGAGAGAGAGAGAGAGAGAGAGAGAGAGAGAGAGAGAGAGAGAGAGAGAGAGAGAGAGAGAGAGAGAGTACATACGTAGATACTGTACACATTTAGGAGGGGACAAGTTCGTATACAATGAAGGAGAAAGAGTTTGAGCTTGATGAGAATAAGAGAATGACAACTTTTAAAGTAAGTTGTAAGGACTGAGGTTTACAGAGGTAGTATCTTAATTTGATCACTCTTTTGTAGGTGAGTTCCTGCACAGCAGGAAATGCAGACTTGTAGTGTGTACAAGGTTTAAAAAGAGTTCTAAAGTTTGTAATTCCCACATTAAAATGTCAGACTTGATTTGCCCCAACAAAAAATGTATCAACCAATACCAAAAAAATTATCTCTTAATTATAATCAACATAATATTCAAAGTTTTCTTGCTACGGAATCATTTTCTTGCTGTATCAAACTGACTCAAATTAAGATCTGTACAGGGCCTCTATAATGTCGATCTCGCTGTTGCGCTATATATATATATATATATATATATATATAAAATATCTTGAGTCAATATTTATTCAACCCCTTTGTTATGGCAAACCTAAATAAGTTCAGGAGTAAAAATGTGCTTATTGTTTGAGGAGAGTGCACAGTTATGAACTTGAAAATGTATAAATAAACTAATTAGGCACATTTGGGCAGACTTGATGCAATATTTTGAACAGAAATGCAATGGTTCATTGGATCAGTCTAAAACTTTGCACATACACTGCTGCCATCTACTGGCCAAAATCTAAATTGCACCTAAACTGGAATAATACATTGTGGCCTTTCTCTTGCATTTCCAAGATGATAAGATGTATTATCTTTTACCAGATCTAACGTGTTATATTCTCCTACATTAATTTCACATTTCCACAAACGTAAAAGTTATTCCTTTCAAATGGTATCAAGAATATGCATATCCTTGCTTCAGGTCCTGAGCTACAGGCAGTTAGATTTGGGTATGTCATTTTAGTCGATAATTGAAAAAAAGGGTTCAATCCTTTAGAGGCTTCAAAAATCTTTGGAAATCTAGCAATGATGAACAACCAACATGAAAGAGTTTGAAGAATTCTTTAACATAATAATGTGAAAATATTGTGCAATCCAGGTGTGCAACGCTCTTAGAGACTTACACAGAAAGACCCACAGCTGTAATCACCTTATATTTTACAAATTTTACATTTTTTTTGTAGATCCTTGACAAAAAAAATGACAATCCATTTTAATAATCCCACCTTCTAACACCACGAAATGTGAAAAAAAGTTATGGGGGTGTGAATACTTTTCGAAGGCTGTAGCTGATATTATATCACCAAAGAAACATCTCACCTCTGCAGAGCTACATTTCCTGTTCATAAAGAGGTGTGACCTTTAAAAACACCATCCTGCTCTCTTTATTAGTAACACACAGCACAGTATCTCTCCCTGTCTCACATGTGGTCTGGGGCCCTTTAAAGGGAGAAATATTTTTCAGGTTTTAACTTTATCTAACTGACATTCGGAAACTTGGCGCCCCAAAGGCCCCATGCTGTAACCACTAGCTCAGTCATAGACGCCCACCCACTCTCCACCTACACCCCCTCCAAAGCAGCAACCATCTTCACACCTGCTAATACCACAAAGAGGACGTTAACCAACAGCATTACTGATATTCATCATGCTGAATTGTACACTCAACGCGACCAAGCGCAGACACAAAAGCTCACTATATGAACACACACACAGACAGAGAGGGAGAAGAGAGAGAAGGCAGAGAGCAGAGTAGAGCAGATCAGAGAGCAGAGAGCAGAGCGCAGAGCGTAGAGAGCAGAGAGCAGAGAGCAGAGAGCAGAGCGTAGAGCGTAGAGAGCAGAGAGAAGAGAGCAGAGCGTAGAGAGTAGAGCGTAGAGAGCAGAGATAAGAGAGCAGAAAGTGGAGAGTAAAGAGTCAGTAGAGAGTAAAGAGCAGAGAGAAGAGATCAGAGAATAGAGATTAGAGAGCAGAGAACGTAGAGTAGAGAATAGAGAGTAGAGAGTCAGTAGAGACAGAGAGCAGAGAGTCAAAAGAGAGCAGAGAGCAGAGAGTAGAGAGCAGAGAGCAGAGATCCGAGAGTAGAGATCACAGAGCAGAGAGGAGAGAGCAGAGTAGAGATTAGAGAGTCAGTAGAGAGTAGAGAGCATAGATCAGAGAATAGAGAGTAGAGAGTAGAGAGCAGAGAACAGAGAACAGAGAACAGAGAGCAGAGAGCAGAGAGCTGAGAGCTAAGAGCAGAGAGTAGAGATTATAGAGTAGAGATTAGAGATTATAGAATATAGATTATAGAGTAGAGAGTAGAGAGTAAAGAGTAGAGAGTAGAGAGTCAGTAGAGTGTATAGTGCAGAGAGCAGAGAGTAGAGAGTAGAGAGCAGAGAGTCAGTAGAGAGTAGAGAGCAGAGAGTCAGTAGAGAGAAGAGAGCAGAGAGCAGAGAGTAGAGATTGGAGAGCAGAGAGCAGAGAGCAGAGAGCAGAGAGTTATAAGAGATTAGAGAGTAGAGAGCAGAGAGTCAATAGAGAGTAGAGAGTTGAGAGTAGAGAGTAGAGAGTAAAGAGCAGAGAGCAGAGAGCAGAGCGTAGAGCGTAGAGAGCAGAGAGAAGAGAGAAGAGAGAAGAGAGCAGAGCGTAGAGCGTAGAGAGTAGAGAGCAGAGATAAGAGAGCAGAGATAAGAGAGTCAGTGGAGAAAAGAGAGAAGAGAGCAGAGCAGAGATTAAAGAGTAGAGAGCAGTTAGTAGAGAGCAGAAAGTGGAGAGTAAAGAGTCAGTAGAGAGTAAAGAGCAGAGAGAAGAGATCAGAGAATAGAGATTAGAGAGCAGAGAACGTAGAGTAGAGAATAGAGAGTAGAGAGTAGAGAGTCAGTAGAGACAGAGAGCAGAGAGTCAGCAGAGAGCAGAGAGCAGAGAGCAGAGAGCAGAGAACAGAGAGTAGAGATCAGAGAGTAGAGATCACAGAACAGAGAGTCAGTAGAGAGCAGAGTAGAGATTAGAGAGTAGAGAGTCAGGAGAGAGCAGAGAACAGAGAACAGAGAGCAGAGAGCTGAGAGCTAAGAGCTAAGAGCAGAGATTAGAGATTATAGAGTAGAGATTAGAGATTATAGAATAGAGATTATAGAGTAGAGAGTAAAGAGTAAAGAGTAAAGAGTAGAGAGTAGAGAGTCAGTAGAGTGTATAGTGCAGAGAGCAGAGAGTAGAGAGTAGAGAGCAGAGAGTTAGTAGAGAGTAGAGAGCAGAGAGTCAGTAGAGAGCAGAGAGTAGAGATTGGAGAGCAGAGAGCAGAGAGCAGAGAGCAGAGAGTTATAAGAGATTAGAGAGTAGAGAGCAGAGAGTCAATAGAGAGTGAAGAGTAGAGAGTAAAGAGCAGAGAGTAGAGAGTAAAGAGCAGAGAGCAGTGAGCAGAGAGTCAGTAGAGAGTAGAGAGTAGAGAGTAGTGAGCAGAGAGCAGAGAGCAGAGAGCAGAGAGCAGAGCAGAGAGTAGAGATTAGAGAGTAGTGAGTAGAGAGTATACAGTCAGTTGAGTGTAAAGAACAGAGAGCAGAGTCAGAAGAGAATAGAGAGCAGCGAGTAAGTAGAGAGTAGAAAATAGAAAGCAGAGAGCAGCGAGTAGAGAATACCGAGAAGAGAGCAGAGAGTTAGTAGAGAGTAGAGAGCAGAGAGTCAGTAGAGAGTAGAGAGCAGAGAGCAGAGAGCAGAGAGCAGAGAGCAGTGAGTAGAGACTGGAAAGCAGAGAGCAGAGAGTCAGTAGAGTGTAGAGAGTAGAGAGTAGAGAATAGAGAGTAGAGAGTAGTGAGCAGAGAGCAGAGAGCAGAGAGCAGAGAGCAGAGAATAGAGAGTAAAGAGCAGTGAGTAGAGAGTGGAAAGCAGAGAGCAGAGAGTCAGTAGAGAGTAGAGAGTAGAGAGTAGTGAGCAGAGAGTAGAAAATAGAAAGCAGAGAGCAGCGAGTAGAGAATACCGAGAAGAGAGCAGAGAGTTAGTAGAGAGTAGAGAGCAGAGAGTCAGTAGAGAGTAGAGAGCAGAGAGCAGAGAGCAGTGAGTAGAGAGTGGAAAGCAGAGAGCAGAGAGTCAGTAGAGAGTAGAGAGTAGAGAGTAGAGAATAGAGAGTAGAGAGTAGTGAGCAGAGAGCAGAGAGCAGAGAGCAGAGAATAGAGAGTAAAGAGCAGTGAGTAGAGAGTGGAAAGCAGAGAGCAGAGAGTCAGTAGAGAGTAGAGAGTAGAGAGTAGAGAGTAGAGAGTAGTGAGCAGAGAGCAGAGAGCAGAGAGCAGAGTTCAAAAACTAGAGAGTATAGAGCGGAGAGTACAGAGCAGAGAGCTGAGAGCAGAGATTAGAGAATAGAGATTATAGAGTAGAGAGTAGAGAGTAAATAGTAGTGAGTCAGTAGAGTGTATAGAGCAGAGAGCAGAGAGCAGAGAGCAGAGAGTAGAGAGCAGAGAGCAGAGAGTAGAGATTAGAGAGTAGTGAGTAGAGAGTATACAGTCAGTTGAGTGTAAAGAACAGAGAGCAGAGTCAGAAGAGAATAGAGAGCAGCGAGTAAGTAGAGAGTAGAAAATAGAAAGCAGAGAGCAGCGAGTAGAGAATACCGAGAAGAGAGCAGAGAGTTAGTAGAGAGTAGAGAGCAGAGAGTCAGTAGAGAGTAGAGAGCAGAGAGCAGAGAGCAGAGAGCAGAGAGCAGTGAGTAGAGAGTGGAAAGCAGAGAGCAGAGAGTCAGTAGAGTGTAGAGAGTAGAGAGTAGAGAATAGAGAGTAGAGAGTAGTGAGCAGAGAGCAGAGAGCAGAGAGCAGAGAGCAGAGAATAGAGAGTAAAGAGCAGTGAGTAGAGAGTGGAAAGCAGAGAGCAGAGAGTCAGTAGAGAGTAGAGAGTAGAGAGTAGAGAGTAGTGAGCAGAGAGTAGAAAATAGAAAGCAGAGAGCAGCGAGTAGAGAATACCGAGAAGAGAGCAGAGAGTTAGTAGAGAGTAGAGAGCAGAGAGTCAGTAGAGAGTAGAGAGCAGAGAGCAGAGAGCAGTGAGTAGAGAGTGGAAAGCAGAGAGCAGAGAGTCAGTAGAGTGTAGAGAGTAGAGAGTAGAGAATAGAGAGTAGAGAGTAGTGAGCAGAGAGCAGAGAGCAGAGAGCAGAGAATAGAGAGTAAAGAGCAGTGAGTAGAGAGTGGAAAGCAGAGAGCAGAGAGTCAGTAGAGAGTAGAGAGTAGAGAGTAGAGAGTAGTGAGCAGAGAGCAGAGAGCAGAGAGCAGAGAGCAGAGTTCAAAAACTAGAGAGTATAGAGCGCAGAGTACAGAGCAGAGAGCTGAGAGCAGAGATTAGAGAATAGAGATTATAGAGTAGAGAGTAGAGAGTAAATAGTAGTGAGTCAGTAGAGTGTATAGAGCAGAGAGCAGAGAGCAGAGAGCAGACAGTAGAGAGCAGAGAGTCAGTAGAGAGTAGAGATTAGAGAGTAGTGAGTAGAGAGTATAGAGTCAGTTGAGTGTAAAGAACAGAGCGCAGAGTCAGAAGAGAATAGAGAGCAGCGAGTAAGTAGAGAGTAGAAAATAGAAAGCAGAGAGCAGAGAGTAGAGAATACAGAGAAGAGAGCAGAGAGTTAGTAGAGAGTAGAGAGCAGAGAGTCAGTAGAGAGTAGAGAGCAGAGAGTCAGTAGAGAGTAGAGAGCAGAGAGCAGTGAGTAGAGAGTGGAAAGCAGAGAATAGAGAGTAAAGAGTAGGGAGAAAACAGTGAGTAGAGTGTAGAGAACAGAGAGCAGAGAGTCAATAGAGAGAAGGGAGCAGAGAGCAGAGAGCAGAGACTAGAGATTAGAGAGTAGAGAGCAGAAAGCAGAGAGCAGAGAGCAGAGAGCAGAGCAGAGACTAGAGAGTAGAGAGTAGAGAGTAGGGAGTAGAGAGCAGAGAGCAGAGAGCAGAGACCAGAGAGCAGAGAGCAGAGAGCAGAGAGCAGAGAGCAGAGCAGAGAGCAGAGCAGAGAGCAGATCAGAGAACAGAGAGTAGAGAGTAGAGAGCAGAGAGTCAGTAGAGAATAGAGAGCAGAGAGCAGAGAGTGGAGATTAGAGAGCAGAGAGCAGAGAGTCATTAGAGAGTAGAGAGTAAAGATCAGAGAGCAGAGGGCATAGATTAGAGAGCAGAGAGTAGAGAGTAAAGAGTAGAGAGTAAGTAGAGTGTATAGAGCAGAGAGTCAGTAGAGAGCAGAGTGCAGAGATGAGAGATGAGAGATTAGAGAACAGAGAGCAGAGAGCAGAGAGCAGAGAGTAGAGAGTAGAGAGTAGAGAGCAGAGAGGAGAGTAGAAAGTAGAGATGAGAGAGCAGAGAACAGAGAGCAGATAGCAGTGAGTAGAGTTTTAGTAGAGAGTGGAGAGCAGAGAGTCATTTAAGAATAGAGAAAAGAGAGCAGAGAGCAGAGAGTAGAGAGTGGAGAGTGGAGAGTAAAGAGTAGGGAGAAAACAGTGAGTAGAGTGTACAGAACAGAGAGCGGAGAGTCAATAGAGAGAAGAGAGTAGAGAGCAGAGAGCAGAGAGTAAAGAGCAGAGAGTCAGTAGAGAATAGAGAGCAGAGAGTCAGTAGAGAGCAGAGAGTGGAGATTAGAGAGCAGAGAGCAGAGAGCAGAGAGTCATTAGAGAGTAGAGAGTTGAGAGTAGAGAGTAAAGATCAGAGAGCAGAGGGCATAGATTAGAGAGCAGAGAGTAGAGAGTAATGAGTAGAGAGTAAGTAGAGTGTATAGAGCAGAGAGCAGAGTTTAGAGAGCAGAGAGTCAGTAGAGAGTAGAGAGCAGAGAGTCAGTAGAGAGCAGAGAGCAGTGAGCAGAGAGTAGAGAGTAGAGAGTAGAGAGTAGAGAGTAGAGAGTCAGTAGAGTGTAGAGAGCAGAGAGTCAGTAGAGAGTAGAGATTAGAAAGCAGTGAGCAGAGAGTAGAGAATACAGAGAAGAGAGCAGAGAGTCAGTAGAGAGTAGAGAGTCAGTGGAGAATAGAGAGCAGTTAGTAGAGAGAAGAGAGCATAGAGTGGAGTTTGGGTGTCAGTAGAGAGTAGAGAGCAGAGAGTAGAGATTAGAAAGTAGAGAGTAGAGAGTAGAGAGTAAAGAGTAGGGAGAAAACAGTCAGTAGAGTGTAGAGAACAGAGAGCAGAGAGTCAATAGAGAGAAGAGAGTAGAAAGTAGAGAGTAGTGAGCAGAGAGCAGAGAGTAGTGAGCAGAGAGCAGAGAGCAGAGAGCAGAGAACAAAGAGCAGAGAGCAGAGAGCAGAGAAAAGAGAGCAGAGCAGAGATTAGAGAGCAGAGCACAGATTAGAGAGTAGAGAGTAGGGAGTCAGTAGAGTGTATAGAGCAGAGAGCAGAGAGTAGAGAGCAGAGAGTCAGTAGAGAGTACAGAGCAGAGTCAGTAGAGAGCAGAGAGTAGAGATTAGAGAACAGAGAGCAGAGAGCAGAGGGTTATAAGAGAGTAGAGAGCAGAGAGTCAGTAGAGAGTAGAGAGTAGTGAGCAGAGAGTAGAGAGTAGTAAGCAGAGAGCAGAGAGCAGAGGGTTATAAGAGAGTAGAGAGCAGAGAGTCAGTAGAGAGTAGAGAGTAGTGAGCAGAGAGTAGAGAGTAGTAAGCAGAGAGCAGAGAGCAGAGAGCAGAGTTCAGAAAGCAGAGAGCAGAGTAGAGAATACAGAGAAGAGAGTAGAGAGTTAGTCGAGAGTAGAGAGCAGAGAGTCAGTAGAGAGAAGAGAGTAGAGAGCAGAGAGTCAGTAGAGAGAAGAGAGTAGAGAGCAGAGAGTCAGTAGAGAGAAGAGAGTAGAGAGCAGAGAGTCAGTAGAGAGAAGAGAGTAGAGAGCAGAGAGTCAGTAGAGAGAAGAGAGTAGAGAGCAGAGAGTCAGTAGAGAGAAGAGAGTAGAGAGTAGAGAGCAGTGAGTAGAGAGTAGAGAGTCAGTGGAGAATAAAGAGCAGTTAGTAGAGAGTAGAGAGCAGAGAGTGGAGAGTTGGGTGTCAGTGGAGAGTAGAGAGCAGAGAGTAGAGATGAGAAAGTAGAGAGTAGAGAGTAAAGAGTAGGGAGAATACAGTCAGTAGAGAGCGGAGAGTCAATAGAGTGAAGAGAGTAGAGAGAAGAGAGCAGAGCGCAGAGTTCATAAACTAGAGAGTAGTGAGTAGAGAGTATAGAGTCAGTTGAGTGTAGAGAACAGAGATCAGAGAGTCAGAAGAGAGTAGAGAGCAGAGAACAGAGAGTAAGTAGGGTAGTGTCGGGAGTGGGGCGCTAGCGCCCCAGCGCTCCTTGCTGCTCCTTACGAGGTTTAATAAAAGTAAGAACACAGGGAATACAATAACCCCAAAAATGTGCAAATGGACACGAAATATACTGCCATCTATTTGCAAATGGACACGAAATATACTGCCATCTATTTGCAAAGGGACATGAAATATACTGCCATCTATTTGCAAAGGGACACGAAATATACTGCCATCTATTTGCAAAGGGACACGAAATATACTGCCATCTTTTTTTTAAAGTGACACGAAATATACTGCCATCTTTTTGCAAAGGGACACGAAAAATTCTGCCATCTATTGTTTCCTTAGGTATTCTTTTATGTATATTTACTATAGTATTTCAACCGGATTGTAGCCTGAATGATAAGAAAGGAAAAAACAGTGGAGCGCTTTCGGTTCTTGGCGCCTGCAAAAGCTTGTTGACATCTGAGCTCCCTGGACCATATTCTCCCCCTATCCGTTCTGGTCAGGGCTAACGTATCCTGGTTTTGTATAGAGACTGTTGACATCTAGTGGAAGCCATAGGTACTGAAATCTCGGAGCTGCTTGCCTTTGAAATAAATAGGGACAAAAAACAGTAATTCCGCATGGATTTTTCTCGGGTTTTCGCCTGCTATATCTGTTCTGTTACACTCACAGACATTATGTTAACACTTTTAGAAACTTCAGAGTGTTTCCTATCAAATAGTACTAATTATGTGCATATCCTATTTTCTGGGCCTGAGTGGGAGGCATTTTACTTTGGGCACGCCAGACTCTCCAAAACCGTCACCTCGGGAGCCGCTCCCTAAGAAGATAACAGAACTCATTTAGCAGGCAAAAACCTGAGAAAAATCTATCCGGAAATCAGTTTCTGGTGACCTATTCTCTGTTTGACACACTCCCCATTGAATCCATTTGTAACCAGGACTGAGACTGCAGTACCTATGGCTTCCACTAGATGTCAACAGTCTATATACAAAGACTCAGAGAGATTGGAGTAAACAGAACGAATAGGTACAGGAAATGGTCAAGGTAGCTCAGATGTCAACAAGTTTTCTCGGGCGCGAGTCTGGCTGTGCGCCCCACTTTATTTTACTTATATAAGGTATAGGTGACCATCCGAGTTAAATATTATTGCTAATATTCATAAAAGGATAGCTAAGGATGCGTTTTAACTGGTGTTTGATTTGTTTAGGAAAAGTTTATAGGTATATTTGAACGCGTTCTCTTCACGTTTCAATGGGCGAGTCGACGTTGGATTTTCTGATCATAACGTGACAACCAAACAGAGATTTATGGATATAATAAATGACTTTTTCTAACAAAAGAACCATTGGATGTCTTCGTTGGACACTTGGGAAACCCTCAGCAGAAGTTCTTCAAAAGGTAAGGGATTTGTTTTCGCTGTGAAATGTGTTTTGTGTGAACCGCGATGGTTTATGAATTTATGCTAATGAAAAAAAATTGAGGGGCTACCCTCAAACAATCAAATGTTGTGCTTTCGCCCTAAAGCCTTTTTGAAATCTGACAACGCTGTGATATTGCCAAGAAGCAGAGCTTTGGATGACTATGCAACACTTGTATATTGATGAATGTTTAATAATTCAACTTTTGGATTTTGAATTTGGCGCCTTGCATTTCACCGGGTAGTGTCGGGAGTGGGGCCCCACCACTCCGTAAGTAGTTAACATCCAATCACATTAACCATCACTCTCTCACGGGAATTCCACTAACGGTCTGTATGTAGCCAAACGTAGCTGCTGCTAATGTTGGTATCTGTACTGATGGTGTAAAAGCCATGACAGGGAGACATAGTGGAGTGGTTACGCGCGTTCAAGCAGTTGCTCCCGATGCCTCTTGGGTACACTGCAGCATCCACCGAGAGGCTCTTGCTGCAAGGGAATGCCTGACAGCTTGAAAGACGTTTTGGACACTACAGTGAAAATGGTTAACTTTGTTAAAGCAAGGCACCAGAACTCTTGTGTATTTTCTGCACTATGCAATGATATGGGCAGCGACCATGTAACACTTTTACAACATATAGAAGTGTGCTGGTTATCAAGGGGCAAAGTATTGACACGTTTTTTTAATTAAGAGACGAGCTTAAAGTTTTCTTTACTGACCATCATTTTCACTTGTCTGATCGTCTATCTGGGTGATGTTTTTTCTTGCCCGAATGTACCTATGTGAGAGTGGATTTTCGGCCCTTACTAGCATGAAAACTAAATACAGGCACAGACTGTGTGTGGAAAATGATTTAAGACTGAGACTCTCTCCAATACAACCCAACATTGCAGAGTTATGTGCATCCTTTCAAGCACACCCTTCTCATTAACCTATGGTGAGTTATTCACCATTTTCAATGAACAAATACAGTTTAATATGTAAGATGGCTAAATAAAGAGCAAAATGATTGATTATTATTATATTATCATTTGTGCCCTGATCCTATTAAAGCTCTTTGTCACTTCCTACGAGCCGGGTTGTGAGAAAAAACTCACACTCATTCTTATGTTAAATAAATGTATCGTATAGTGTGTGTGTGGCAGGCTTACAATGATGGTAAAAAACAACATTTGAGAGTGTGCTGACCCTGGTGCTAGAGGAGGAACGCATCTGGAGGTTGAATGTTTGAAGGGGTACGGGACTATAAAAAGTTTGGGAACCACTGGTGTAGAGGAAAGAGGCTAGCAACACCTGATAACCGCTTCATGACGTGATCCTGGTTGAAGACTGGCCTGGAAACGACTGAGGTGGTGTAGAGGAAAGAGGCTAGCAGCACCTTCTCCTTAACACACCACTCTTTGAGTAGTGGAGCAAAGCTTGAGCATACAGTACCTGCTTGTAGAAAAGGTGTGACAATACTGTACAATGAATGGGGTAACACTTCAGTTTAACTGGCCTGATACGTAGGCTAGTCACCTAAAAGGTTGTGCATGCAGAACACAGTACGGAATACAGATTTGGCTCCAGGTGCTGTTGCCTAAGAGAACATCTACTTTTAGTGGATAAAGACTACAAAACCACACATGCTCGCTACTGTAAAGTACTGAAACCCTGTCAAAGCAATTGCAAAATGCCTGTCTTACTGTATGCTACTGAATGCAGCAGAGGACTCAGAGGCTGTAGTCAGGTATATCGTGGATGACAAGAGCAGTGTGTGCCTGAGCTGGAAATTGCAATGAATCTATCAGTAAATAGCCTCATACCTCAATCAAGGTCTCTGTGAATGAAACCAATTTAATTTCTCTATAGATACTTGCAGGTGTAAAGACAGTGCTGGAGTCCTTCAACCAGGTCTTTCTCTCTGTATAAATGCAACAATCCTTTAATGAAGCAAGTCCCAAATGGCCCCATATCCCCTATAACAGGGATCATCAACAAGATTTTGGGCTCCCGAGTAGCCCAGCGGTCTAAGGCACTCCATCTCAGTGCAAGCGGCATCCTTACAGACCTTGGTTCAATACCTGGCTGTATCACAACCGGTCGTGATTGGGAATCCCATAGAGCGGTGCACCATTGGCCCAGCGTCGTTTGGGTTTGGCCGGTGTAGGCCGTCATTGTAAATAAGAATTTGTTCTTAACTGACTTTCCTAGTTAAATAAAGGTATAATAAAAATATTCTGGAGCGGATGGTTGCGGGACTGGAACATAATAAAACATTATTTGGAGATGTCGAATTGAATGCAAAAAGCCCAAACAGATATAATATTTGACTAAAACATAATAATTGAAAAATGTCCTTATGTTTGTATTTGATCACATATCTCTCTACTACGCGTGGGAATACATGGGAACAGATTTCCAAAATTAAAATTACTTGGAGCTGATTTCCTGGTGTTTTTAAAGAATGAAAAAACGCATTCACGCACTTACACACACACACACACACACACAAATGGAGCCACAGTACCTCAGACCATATACACAGTATCTGCTGCATACACATACACTGAGCATACAAAACATTCGGGAACATCTGCTTTTTCCATGACATAGACTGACAAGGTGAATCCAGGTGAAAGTTTTGATCCCTTATTGATGTCACCTGTTAAATCTACTTCATTCCGTGTAAATGAATGGGAGGAGACAGGTTAAAGAAGGATTTTTAAGCTTTGACACATTGAGACATGGATTGTGTGTAATTCAGATGGGTGAATGGGCAAGAGGCAATACTTAAATAACTTTGAACAGGGAATGGTAGTACATTAAGTGCCAGGCGCACTGGTTTGTGTCAAGCACTGCATAGCTGCTGGGTTTTTCACTCTCAACAGTTTCCTGTGTGTATCAAGAATGGTCTACCATCCAAAGGACATCCAGCCAACTTGACACAACTCTGGGAAGCATTGGAGTCCACATGGGCCAGCATGGGTGAGGGGGCAAGAAAGGGTCTGTGAGGGGGAAGACGGGGGAAGGTGGGAGATGAGGGGGGCGGCGGCGAGGGGAGAAAGAGATGAAGAGGCTCACTCTCATTCATGGATACAGAGCAGGGGGTGATTGTCAGCCAATTATAGGAGCTGGAGCAGGTTTGATTCATCTGCAGAGAGCAAAGGGGCTCCGCCGGACTGGCAGTTAGGCTATGTTAGATCCAAGGGGAGTTATGCAGACCGAAATCAGTCTCTGCCATCACACACGCACACCGCACTCTGCACTCTGGTGCGGGGAGCGGGAACCGGCCGAACTGGGCTCGTGACGCGCACTCTGGTGCGGGGAGCGGGAACCGGCCGTACTGGGCTCGTGACGCGCACTCTGGTGCGGGGAGCGGGAACCGGCCGTACTGGGCTCGTGACGCGCACTCTGGTGCGGGGAGCGGGAACCGGCCGTACTGGGCTCGTGACGCGCACTCTGGTGCGGGAGCGGGAACCGGCCGAACTGGGCTCGTGACACGCACTCTGGTGCGGGGAGCAGGAACAGGACGTGCTGGGTTCCCCACGGGCACAGGGATCCTGGAGCGTGGAGCAGGGACAGGACGTACTGAGTCCACGCCGGGCACAGGGGTCCTGGAGCGTGGAACAGGAGCAGGACATGCTGAATCCACGCCGGGCATAGGGATCCTGGAGCGTAGAACAGGGATCCTGGAGTGTGGAGCAGAGACAGGACGTACTGGGCTGTGGATGCGAACCGGAGATTCTGCCCGTAGGACCGGTGCATGATATCTTGGTCCCAGGAGACGCACTGGAGACCTGGCGCGCAGAGCTGGCACCACTCTTCCAGGTAGAACACTAACCTTGGCCTGACAGACGAGTGGCACTGGGATCTCTCGCACTGGGCTGTGGACACGTACCGGAGATACTGAACGCAGAACCGGTGCAGGATATCCAGGTCCTAGGAGGCGCACTGGAGACCTGGCGCGCAGAGCTGGCACCACTCCCCCCGGCTGCACACTCAGTCTAGCCCGACTGATGAGTGGAGCTGGAATTTTCCGCACCGGCCTCTGAATCCGCACAGGAGAAACAGTGCGCAAAACTGTATAACACGGTGTCCTCTCCGTGCGCCGCTCTCCCCAACGCTCTCTCCACAAAGCACGAGGAGTTGGCTCAGGAGTCCCTCCTGAACCGGCCAAACTCCTTGTGTGCCCCCTCAAAAATTTTTGGGGGCTGTCTTTCGGGCTTCCGTGCCCGGCGAGGTCTCATACACTCTCCTCTATCCGGATCCCATGCTCCGTATAGATCTTCGTACCTGCGCCGCTCCGCCGCCGCTGCTTCCAGTTCCTCTCTAGGACGGCGATACTCTCCAGGCTGGGTCCACGCACCTCCATAGAATAATTCCTCCTCCCAAGTCCTTAACTCCCGGGTCTCTCGCTGCTTGGTCTTCTTTTGGTGGGTGATTCTGTCACGATCTTCATAAGGGACAGACCAAGGCGCAGCGAGGCATCCAGTATACATGTTTATTATTCAAAAACTAAACTCACGTAACTGGGTAAGACAACAAAAAGTAAATGTAACGAAGATCGTGAAGTCGAACACACTAAACACAAACAAGCTATGTCCAAACAATCACCCACAAAACCTAAATGAAAACCCCAAATATATATTTGGTTCCCAATTAGAGACAACGACACACAGCTGCCTCTAATTGGGAACCATTACCCCAACATAGAAATATAACCCCTAGAACATAAAAACCCTACACCAAAACCAAAGCAAAAACACGTCAGCCTGTCATTTCAGGCCTGGACGTGACAGGGGGATTTAAACTATAATGTAGCTGTACCTTTTACAGTGGAAATGTGGTTTGTTGCTCATAGACATTATACTATCTATATATTTTATTTATTGGAAATACACTGAGTGTACAAAACTATATCCATGACAGACTGACCAGGTGAATCCAGGTGAAAGCTATGATCCCTTATTGATGTCACTTGTTAAATCCACTTCAATCAGTGTAGATGAATTGGAGGTTACAGGTTAAAGAATACTTTTTAAGCCATGAGACAAATGAGACATGGATTCTGTATGTGTGCCATTCATGAAGCGTTTGTGCCAACTTGACACAACTATGGGAAGCATTAGAGTCAACATGGGCCAGCATCCATGTGGAACGCTTTTTGACATTTTTACCTCTGAACCAGTCTGTAATACCTGCAGTGGGAAGAAAAGGTATGTGAACCCTTTAGAATTTCCTGGATTTCTGCATAAATTGGTCATAAATTTGATCTGACCTTCATCTAAGTCACAACAATAGACAAACACAGTCTGCTTAAACTAATAACACACAAACAATTATACGTTTTCATGTCTTTATTGAACACACCTTGTAAACATTCACATTGCAGAAAATATAAAATGTAATAACAGGTTGACCCTCCTTTGGCAGCAATAACCTCAACCAAACATTTTCTGCAGCAAAGCAACCCCAAACCATGATGCTCCCTCCATCCACCATAGTTTACAGTTGGGATGAGATTTTGATGTTGATGTGATGTTACTTTTTTTCTCCACACATAGTGTGTGTTCCTTCCAAAAACACAAATTTAGTTTAATCTGTTCACAGAATATTTAGCCAGTAGCGCTGTGGAACATCCAGGTGCACTTTTGCAAACTTCAGACGTGCAGCAATGTTTTTCTTTTGACAGCAGTGGCTTCTTCCATGGTGTCCTCCCATGAACACCACTCTTGTTGAGTGTTTTACGTATTGTAGACTCGTCAGCAGAGATGTTAGCATCTTCCAGAGATTTCTGTAAGTCTTTAGCTGACACTCTAGGATTCTTCTTAACCTCATTGAGCATTCTGCGCTGTGCTCTTGCAGTCATCTTTGCAGACAGTGCTGAAATATCTCCATTTATAGACAATTTGTCTTACCGTGGACTGACTTTTAGAGATATTTTTGTAACCCTTTCCAGCAATATGCAAGTCAACAATTCTTAATCTTAGGCCTTCTCATATCACTTTTGTTCGAGGAATGGTTCACATCAGGCAATGCTTCTTGTGAATAGCAAACTCACATTTTGTGAGTGTTTTTATAGGACATGGCAGCTCTAACCAACATCTCCAATCTCGCCTCATTGATTAAACTCCAGGTTAGTTTACTCCTCACTCCAATTAGCTTTTGGAGAAGTCATTAGCCTAGGGGTTCACATACTTTTTCCAACCTACACTGTGAATGTTTCAATTACGTATTCAATATAGACAAGAACAATACAATAAGTTGTGTGTTATTAGTTTAAGCACACTGAGTTTGTCTATTGTTGTGAGATCAAATGTTATGTCAAATTTATGCAGAAATCGTACTTTTTCTGTACATGTTTCAAGCAGATCATCATAGTCCCCGTGTCAAGGTAACCTGTCTAAATGACTATCACCCAGTAGCACTCACATC
This sequence comes from Brachymystax lenok tsinlingensis, assembly GCA_030435695.1. Taxonomy (NCBI): domain Eukaryota; kingdom Metazoa; phylum Chordata; class Actinopteri; order Salmoniformes; family Salmonidae; genus Brachymystax; species Brachymystax lenok. Next base: position 31,728,794 of record CM059786.1, read on the forward strand.
TGTATCCATTAAATACTTTGAAAGGCTGGTGATGGCTTACATCAATACCATCATCCCAGACACCCTGTACCCACTCCAATTTTTATATCGCCCCAACAGATCCACAGATGACGCAATCTCTATTGCACTCCACACTGCCCTCTTCCACCTGGACAAGAGAAACACCTATGTGAGAATGCTATTAATTGACTATACCTCAGTGTTCAACACCATAGTGCCCTCCAAATCATCACTAAGCTTAGGATCCTGGGACTGAATACCCCCCCCTCTGCAGCTGGATCCTGGACTTTCTGATGGACCGCCCTCAGGTGGTGAGGATAGGCATCAACACAACCACCACACTGACCCTCAACAAGGGGACCCCCTCAGGGGTGCGCGCTTAGTCCCCTCCTGTATTCCCTGTTCACCCACGACTGCTTGGCCGCGTGTGACTCCGACACCATCATTAAGTTTGCTGACGATACGGCTGTGGTTTTGGCCTGATCACCGATGACAATGAGACAGCCCATAGGGAGGATGTCAGTGACTTGGCATTGTGGTGCCAGGACAACAACTTCCCCCTCAGCGCCAGCAAGACAATGGAGCTGAACTACAGGAACGAACTACTGGAAATGGAGGCCCGACCACACCCCCATCCACTTCGACTGGGCTGTAATGGAGCAGGTTGAGAGCTTCAAGTTCCTCGGTGTCCACATCACTAAGGAATTGCCATGGTCCACACACACCAACATAGTCATGAAGAGGGCACGACAACACCTCCTCCCCCTCAGGAGGCTGAAAAGATTCAGCATGGGCCCTCAGATCCTCAAAAGGTTCTACAGCTGCCACCATTGAGAGCATCTTGACTGGTTGCATCACCATTTGGTATGGCAACTGCTTGGCATCCAACCGCACGGGGCTACAGACGATAATGAGTATGGCCCCAGTACATCACTGGGGCTGAGCATCCTGCTATCCAAGACCTCCATACCAGGCGGTGTCAGAAGAAAGCCCTAGAAATTGTCAAGGACTCCAGCCACCCAAGTCATACACTGTTCTCTCTGCTACCGCATGGCAAGTGGTATCGACATAGTAAGTTTGGAACCAACTGGATTCTACCCTTAAGCAATAAGACTGCTAGAAATAGTTAGTTAAATAGTTAACAAATAGCTAACATAAGACTGCTAGAAATAGTTAGTTAAATAGTTAACATAGTTAGTTAAATAGTTAACAAATAGCTAACAGAAGACTGCTAGAAATACTTATATAGTTAATAGCTAACAGGACTATCTGCGTTGCCTTTTTGCACTAACTCTTGTGACTCATTATCATGCACGTGTGTGTAGCTGGTGCGTGAGAGTCAGGTGCAGGAGAGCAGAAATGAGTGAACGAAAGCACTTTACTGTGGCACAGTTACAGTCACTGAATGCAATTGCGTCACAACAACGATTGCCTACAGAAAACAAGTGCGGCAGCACAAAACACAAAAAACCACAAGTTCAGCGCAAGCCAGCCGGAACGTGCCACTGACAATAAACAACTACACACACAGACATGGGGGGAAACCAGAGGGTTAAATACATGACAAGTAATGAGGGAATGATAACCAGGTGTGTGGGGAAACAAGACAAAACAAATGGAAAATGAAAGGTGGATTGGTGATGGCTAGAAAACCGTTGACGTCGACCGCCGAACACCGCACGAACAAGGAGAGGCACCGACTTCGTCGGAGGTCGTGACACTCATTACATGCCCTGCTGCTACTGTTTATTATCTATCCTGTTGCCTAGTCATTTTATCCCTACCTATATGTACAGATCTACCTCAATTAACTTGTGCACCGACTCTGCAGTGGTACCCTGTGTATATTGCCAAGTCATCGTTACTCATTGTGTATTTATTCCTTGTGTTATTAGGGCCCGTAAGTAAGCATTTTACTGTTAGTCTACACCTGTTGTTTACGAAGCAAGTACAAATAAAAATGTATTGCTTGATAGAACATGCCTGCGACACCTCTGGCCCCCAGCTCATTTGAATAGACATGGAAGGAGAGAAGAAAAACATGACATTTTCTATGTGAAAAAAACGGATTTTCTATGTGAAAAAACGGGTAAAAAAAATGTCTACTTGGAAAATTAAATAAAAATGAAATTCTATGTGAAAAAGAGAAAGATCAGCATGTTCTCTTGAAGATGCACTCCAGGATCTTTAACCACAATTTTTTTTTTTACATACAGTTCAAATTGGATTTGTAACATATCAAACGAATTGAACAAAAACATTTTTTCTACAATTATGATGTAGCACACCACTTTTTGTTTGTGAGTACCTCTTTCAAAACTACTGGCTGAAATTCTACAAAAGCCTGAGAGTGCATCTTTAAGGGAAAAAGACCCAGCTGTCCTTTGTCTTGTTGCCTCTGTCTGCGCTTCCTCCAAAGCCTGACAACTTCAATATCTCTGTCCATCTAATAACAGTCATTCCAGGGTGGATTCTCTTTCCTCCTTCTCACTCTCATGTTTCTCTATCTCCATGTCTCTCCCTTGGTCCCTGTGTGTGTGTTTGTGTGTGTGTGTGTTTGTGTCTCAGGGAGACTGGGTTCTTTCTCAGTGAGAGTGTGGCACTCTTTCTCCGATCTGAATCAATTTCATTAAGTAACAAATTCTGTTGGCATAGTAACAGACCAGCTAATTTATCATGGGAAATAGTCTGTGAGATGGACAGGTTGCCCGGCAACAGCCAATGGCAGGTCAAAGACAGGCCAATGACAAATTGCATGGGATGCAGATGCTTGTGATGGGGGGGCCTCCATGTTTGACTTGCGCTAGCATGGGAAGGGCACACACGCCACACACACACACACACACACACACACACACACACACACACACACACACACACACACACACACACACACACACACACACACACACACACACACACACACACACACACACACACACGCACACAGCTCTGCTTTATACCTTCCAAGGGCAGTAAAAACTAGAGTGATCAATGGACTATGATTTTGGAACAACTTGAGAGCCAAACACTTGAGAGCCATTCAGAGGCACATCCCTGAGAAGCAGTGAGCACAGTAACAAAGGCTGTGTGATGTATTCGGACATTTCAAGGGGACTCGTTATACTCCTTTGTACTGTGCACAGTTCACCTAGCTAAGTAACCCCTAATTCAACGTTTAGACTTTCTACGGAGTCAAGGCTACCAAACAAATAGTCACACTTTGCTCTAATAAATCCAGAAAACATCATCACTTGACCTTTTGATTCATATTTCTCATATCTGTATTCACTTTAATTTTTATGTTTGATTCTAAGACACCAAACGCAATAATATTAGCCTACTATATAGCCATCCTAACATGACTATAGTAAGAATCAATGTGTTAGATAAATACCGGACATAATGAACCTTAAAATAAATTGTTTTGTCTGATAAAGGCTTTCTGTGTACAGACAGCTACAGCGCCTTTGGAAAGAATTCAGACTCCTTGACTTTTTCTACATTTTGTTATGTTACAGACTTATTCTAAAATGGATTACAAATAAATAAATACTGAGCAATCTACAACCAAATATCCCAAAAGGACAAGCAAAAACTGGTTTTTAGAAATCTGTGCAAATGTATTAAATATTAAAAACAGAAATAGCTTATTTAAATAAGTATTTAGACCCTTTGCTATGAGACTCAAAATTGAGCTCATGTGCATCCTGTTTCCATTGATCATCCTTGTAATTGAAAAAGCCTTGGTTTTATGTATGTTAACATCAGAAGCCTCCTCCCTAAGTTTGTTTTACTCACTGCGTTAGCACACTCCGCCAACCCTGATGTCCTTGCCGTGTCTGAATCCTGGCTTCGGAAGGCCACCAAAAATTCAGAGATTTCCATACCATAACTACAACATTTTCCGTCAAGATAGAATTGCCAAAGGGGGAGGAGTTGCAATCTACTGCAGAGATAGCCTGCAAAGTTCTGTCATACTTTCCAGGTCTATGCCCAAACAGTTCGAACATCTAATTTTAAAAATCTATCTCTCCAGAAATAAGTCACTCACTGTTGCCGCCTGTTATAGACCCCCCTCAGCTCCCAGCTATGCCCTGGACACCATATGTGAATTGATTGCCCTCCATCTATCTTCAGAGGTTGTTCTGTTAGGTGACCTAAACTGGGATATGCTTAACACCCCGACAGTAATACATTCTAAGCTAGATGCCCTCAATCTCACACAAATCATCAAACCCACCAGGTACAACCCTAAATCCGTAAACATGGGCACCCTAATAGATGTTATCCTGACCAACTTGCCCTCCAAATACACCTCTGCTTCTTCAATCAGGATCTCAGCGATCACTGCCTCATTGCCTGCATCCGCTATGGGTCCGCGGTCAAACGACCACCCCGCATCACTGTCAAACACCTAAAACACTTTTGCGAGGAGGCCTTTCTAATCGACCTGGTCTGGGTATCCTGGAAGGATATTGATCTCATCCCATCAGAAGATGCCTGGTCGTTCTTTAAAATACATTTCCTCACCATCTTAAATAAGCATGCCCCTTTTAAAAAATGTCGAACTAAGAACAGATACAGCCCTTGGTTGACTCCAGACCTGACTGCCCTTGACCAGCACAAAAACATCCTGTGGTGGACTGCAATAGCATCGAATAGTCCCCGTGATATGCAACTGTTCAGGGAAGTCAGGAACCAATACACGCAGTCAGTTAGGAAAGCAAAGGCTAGCTTTTTCAAACAGAAATTTGCATCCTGCAGCTCAATCACCAAAAAGTTTTGGGACAACGTAAAGTCCATGGAGAACAAGAGCACCTCCTCCCAGCTGCCCACTGCACTGAGGCAGGGTAACACGGGTAACATGGTCACATAATAATCAACAATTTCAATAAGCATTTCTCTACGGCTGGCCATGCTTTCCTCCTGGCTACCCCAACCCCGGCCAACAGCCCCCCCGCAGCTACTTGCACGAGCCTCCCCAGCTTCTCCTTCACCCAAATCAGGATAGCAGATGTTCTGAAAGAGCTGAAATACCTGGACCCGTACAAATCAGCTGGGCTTGACAATCTGGACCCTCTCTTTCTAAAACTATTCGACGCCAGTGTTGCAACCCATATTACCAGCCTGTTCAAATTCTCTTTCGTATCATCCGAGATCCCTAAAGACTGGAAAGCTGCCGCAGTCATCCCCCTCTTGAAAGGGGGTGACACTCTAGACCCAAACTGCTATAGACCTATATGCATCTTGCCCTGTCTCTCTAAAGTCTTCGAAAGCCAAGTTAACTCTTTAGGCATCATCAGCAGTGGTGACGGTTTTGGAGAGTCTGGTGTGCCCAAAGTAAAATGCCTGCCACTCAGGCCCAGAAAATAGGATATGCACATAATTAGTACTATTGGATAGGGAACACTCAGAAGTTTCTAAAAGTGTTAAAAAATGTATGTGAGCATAACAGAACTGATATAGCAGGCAACAACCCGAGGAAAATCCATCCGGATTTGCAGTTTTTTTTGTACATTACCTTTTTGTCCAGGCTGCCTATTGATTTCTATGTTATCCAGGACTAAGACTGCAGTACCTATGGCTTCCACTAGATGTCAACAGTATTCATACAGGAGGCTGGAGGCTCTAGCACTAAGCAGAACAGATAGGAAGAAGAAGTAGTGAAGGGACAACATTTGTCAACAACGTTTCGCGGGCGCGAGATTGTGAGCGCGCCCCATCGTTCACGTTATCGTCCGGTTGAAATATTACTGTAAAGATACATAAAAGGATACCTAAGGATACATTAAAAATGATGTTTGATTTGTTTGTAGAAACTGTATAGGTATAATTTGAACGTGTTCTCTTCACGGTTCAATGGGCGACTCGACGGTGGATTTTCTGATCATAACGCGCCAACCAAACGGAGATTTATGGATATAATAAATTACTTTTTCTAACAAAAGAATCATTGGATGTCTTCGTTGGACAGTTGGGAAACCCTCAGCAGAAGTTCTTCGAAAGGTATTTTAGCTCTTATATGGGTTTTGTGTGACCCGCGCTGGATATGAATTTATACTAATGTCGCCGTAAAGCCTTGTGATATTGCCAGGAATCAGAGCTTTTGATGACTATGCAACACTTGTATATTGATGAATCTTTAATAATTTAAGTTTGGGATTTTGAATTTGGCGCCTTACATTTCACCGGGTAGTGTCGGGAGCGGCCCGCTAGCTCGCCGCTACTCCCTAAGTAGTTAAAATAATGTCTGTTAGTATAACAGAACTGATATAGCAGGCGAAAACCTGAGGAATTTCTGTCCAGATTCTTTTTTTTTGTGACATTTCCTCAGTTTGATAGGCTTCCTATTGAAATCCATGTAAAATACCTCCCAGATTGCAGTACCTATGGCTTCCACTAGATGTCAACAGTCTTTAGACATAGTTTCAAGGCTTTATCATTGAAGAACTGAATAGAAGAGAACTGAATAGAAGAAGAACTGAATAGAAGAAGAAATAGTGAAAAGGACCACGGATGTCAATAACTTTTCCTGGGCGCGAGACCGTGAGCGCACCCCTTTATTTTCCTTTTATATCATTTAGGATATCATCCGAGTGAAATATTATTGTTAATATTCATAAAAGGATACCTAAGGATGCATTATAAATTATGTTTGATTTGTTTGGGCAAAGTTGATGGGTACAGTGAGGGAAAAAAGTATTTGATCCCCTGCTGATTTTGTACGTTTGCCCACTGACAAAGAAATGATCAGTCTATAATTTGAATGGTAGGTTTATTTGAACAGTGAGAGACAGAATATCAACAAAAACATCCAGAAAAACGCATGTGAAAAATGGTATAAATTGATTTGCATTTTAATGAGGGAAATAAGTATTTGACCCCCTCTCAATCAGAAAGATTTCTGGCTCCCAGGTGTCTTTTATACAGGTAGCAAGCTGAGATTAGGAGCACACTCTTAAAGGGAGTGCTCCTGATCTCAGCTTGCTACCTGTATAAAAGACACCTGTCCACAGAAGCAATCAATCAATCAGATTCCAAACTCTCCACCATGGCCAAGACCAAAGAGCTCTCCAAGGATGTCAGGGACAAGATTGTAGACCTACACAAGGCTGGAATGGGCTACAAGACCATCACCAAGCAGCTTGGTGAGAAGGTGACAACAGTTGGTGCGATTATTCGCAAATGGAAGAAACACAAAAAAACTGTCAATCTCCCTCGGCCTGGGGATCCATGCAAGATCTCACCTCGTGGAGTTGCAATGATCATGAGAACGGTGAGGAATCAGCCCAGAACTACACGGGAGGATCTTGTCAATGATTTCAAGGCAGCTGGGACCATAGTCACCAAGAAAACAATTGGTAACACACTACGCTGTGAAGGACTGAAATCCTGCAGCGCCCGCAAGGTCCCCCTGCTCAAGAAAGCACATATACATGCCCGTCTGAAGTTTGCCAATGAACATCTGAATGATTCAGAGGACAACTGGGTGAAAGTGTTGTGGTCAGATGAGACCAAAATGGAGCTCTTTGGCATCAACTCAACTCGCCGTGTTTGGAGGAGGAGGAATGCTGCCTATGACCCCAAGAACACCATCCCCACCGTCAAACATGGAGGTGGAAACATTATGCTTTGGGTATGTTTTTCTGCTAAGGGGACAGGACAACTTCACCGCATCAAAGGGATGATGGACGGGGCCATGTACCGTCAAATCTTGGGTGAGAACCTCCTTCCCTCAGCCAGGGCATTGAAAATGGGTGGTGGATGGGTATTCCAGCATGACAATGACCCAAACACACGGCCAATGCAACAACGGAGTAGCTGAAGAAGAAGCACATTAAGGTCCTGGAGTGGCCTAGCCAGTCTCCAGACCTTAATCCCATAGAACATCTGTGGAGGGAGCTGAAGGTTCGAGTTGCCAAACGTCAGCCTCAAAACCTTAATGACTTGGAGAGGATCTGCAAAGAGGAGTGGGACAAAATCCCTTCTGAGATGTGTGCAAACCTGGTGGCCAACTACAAGAAATGTCTGACCTCTGTGATTGCCAACAAGGGTTTTGCCACCAAGTACTAAGTCATGTTTTGCAGAGGGGGTCAAATACCTATTTCCCTCATTAAAATGCAAATCAATTTATAAACATTTTCACATGCGTTTTTCTGGATTTTTTTGTTGTTATTCTGTCTCTCACTGTTCAAATAAACCTACCATTAAAATTATAGACTGATCATTTCTTTGTCAGTGGGCAAACGTACAAAATCAGCAGGGGATCAAATTCTTTTTTCCCTCACTGTATAATTTGAACGCTTTCTCTTCACTGTACAACGGGCGACTCGACAGTGAATTTTCTGAACATAACACGCCAACCAAACTGAGATTTATGGATATAACATATTACTTTTTCTAACAAAAGAACCATGGATTGTCTTGTTTGGACACTTGGGATGCCCTCAGTAGTTCTTCGAAAGGTAAGTGATTTATTTTAGCTCTTATATGGGTTTTGTGTGACCCGCGCGCTGGATATGAATTTTTGCTAATGCATAAATATGAGAGATGCTATCCTCAAACAATCAAATGTTGTGCTTTCGCCGTAAAGCCTTTTTGAAATCTGACAATGCTGTGATATTGCCAATAATCAGAGTTTTTGATGACTATGCAACACTTGTATATTGATGAATGTTTAATAATTCAACTTTTGGATTTTGAATTTGGCGCCTTACATTTCACTGGGTAGTGTCGGGATTTGGGCGCTAGCACCCCAGTTATCCCTAAGGGGTTTTAATAAACCGATCACTGACCATTTCGAATCCCACCGTACCTTCTCCGCTGTGCAATACGGTTTCCGAGCTGGTCACGGGTGCACCTCAGCCACGCTCAAGGTACTAAACGATATCATAACCGCCATTGATAAAAGACAGTACTGTGCAGCGGTCTTCATCGACCTGGCCAAGGCTTTCGACTCTGTCAATCACCATATTCTTATCGACAGACTCAATAGCCTTGGTTTCTCAAATTACTGCCTCGCCTGCTTCACCAACTGCTTTGCTGACAGAGTTCAGTGTGTCAAATCGGAGGGCCTGTTGTCCGGACCTTTGGCAGTCTCTATAGGGGTACCACAGGGTTCAATTCTCGGGCCGACTCTTTTCTTTGTATACATCAATGATGTCGCTCTTGCTGCGGGTGATTCCCTGTTCCAAATCTACGCGGACGACACCATTCTGTGTACTTCTGGCCCTTCTTTGGACACTGTTAACTAACCTCCCAACGAGCTTCAATGCCATACAGCACTCCTTCCGTGGCCTCCAACTGCTCCTAAACGCTAGTAAAACCAAATGCATGCTTTTCAACCATTCGTTGCCTACACCCGCCTGACCGACTAACATCACTACCATGGACGGTTCTGACCTAGAATATGTGGACAACTACAAATATCTAGGTGTCTGGCTAGACAGTAAACTCTCCTTCCAGACTGACTACATTACCGATCCTTGACTTCGGCAATGTCATCTACAAAATAGCTTCCAATACTCTACTCAGCAAACTGATGCAGTCTATCACAGTGACATCCGTTTCGTTACCAAAGCCCCTTATACCACCCACCACTGCGACCTGTATGCTCTAGTCGGCTGGCTCTCGCTACATATCCGTCGCCAGACCCACTGGCTCCAGGTCATCTATAAGTCTATGCTAGGTAAAGCTCTGCCTTATCTCAGCTCACTGGTCACGATAACAACACCCACCCGTAGCACGCGCTCCAGCAGATATATCTCACTGGTCATCCCCAAAGCCAACACCTCCTTTGGCCGCCTTTCCTTCCAGTTCTCTGCTGCCAGTGACTGGAACGAATTGCAAAAATTGCTGAAGCTGGAGACTTATATCTCCCTCACTAACTTTAAACATCAGTTATCTGAGCAGCTAAACGATCGCTGCAGCTGTACATAGTCCATCTGTAAATAGCCCACCCAATCTAACTACCTCATCCCATACTGTTTTTATTTACTTTTCTGCTCTTTTGCACACCAGTATCTCTACTTGCACATCATCATCTGCTAAATTATAATTTACCTTGCTGCTATAGCCTATTTATTGCCTACCTCCCCACGCCATTTGCACACACTGTATATAGACTTTCTTTTTTTTCCCTATTATGTTATTGACTGTACGCTTGTTTATTCCATGTGTAACTCTGTGTTGTTGTTTGTGTCGCACTGCTTTGCTTTATCTTGGCCAGGTCGCAGTTGTAAATAAGAACTTGTTCTCAACTGGCCTACCTAGTTAAATAAAGGTGAAAAAGAAAAACTTGATTGGAGTCCACCTGTGATAAATTCAATTGATTGGACATGATTTGGAAAGGCACACACCTGTCTATATAAGGTCCCACAGTTGACAGTGTATGTCAGAGCAAAAAACCAAGCCATGAGGTCAAAGGAATTGTCCGTAGAGCTCCGAGATGAGATTATGTCGAGGCACAGATCTGGGGAAGAGTATCAAAACATTTCTCCATCATTCTTAAATGGAAGAAGTTTGAAACTTCCAAGACTCTTCCTAGAAGGGCCTTGGTCAGGGAGGTGTGACCAAGAACCCGATGGTCACTCTGACAGAGCTCTATAGTTCCTCTGTGGAGATGGGAGAAACTTCTAGATGGACAGCCATCTCTGCAGCACTCCACCAATCAGGCCTTTATGGTAGAGTGGCCAGACAGAAGCCACTTCTCAGTAAAAGGCACATGACAGCCTGCTTGGAGTTTAACAAAAAACACCTAAAGACTTTCAGACCATGAGAAACAATATGCTCTGGTCTGATGAAACCAAGATTGAACTCTTTGACCTGAATGCCAAGCACCACGTCTGGAGGAAACCTGGCACCATCCCTACAGTGAAGCTTGGTGGCAGCATCATGCTGTGGGGATGTTTTTCAGCGGCAGGGACTGGGAGACTAGTCAGGATCGAGGCAAAGATGAACGGAGCCAAGTACAGAGAGATCCTTGATGAAAACCTGCTCCAGAGTTCTCAGGACCTCATACTGGGGCGAAGGTTTACCTTCCAACAGTACAACGACCCAAAGCACACAGCCAAGACAACACAAGAGTGGCTTCTCTGAATGGCCCAGCCAGAGGCCGGACTTGAACCCGATCGAACATCTCTGGAGAGACCTGAAAATAGCTGTGCAGCAACACTCCCCATCCAACATGACAGAGCTTGAGATGATCTCCAAAGAAGAATAGGAGAAACTGCCCAAATACAGATGTGCCAAAAAGACGCAATGCTGTTATCGCTGCCAATGGTGCTTAAACAAAGTACTGAGGAAAGAGTCTGAATACTTATGCAAATGTCATATTTCCATTTTTTGTTTTTGAGGAGTGTTTCTGTCTGTAATAAAGTCCTTTTTCCGGGGATAAACTTGACTGGGCCTGGCTCCCCAGTGGGTGGGCCTGGCTCTCAAGTGGGTGGGCCTATGCCCTCCCAGGCCCACCCATGGCTGTGCCCCTGCCTAGTCATGTGAAATACATAAATTAGGGCCTCATGAATTTACTTCAACTGATTTCCTTCTATGAACTGTAACTCAGTAAAATCTTTGAAATTGTTGCATGTTGCATTTATATTTTTTTTCAGTATACAACTGCTTATTATCAGCCATTTAATTTGCTCTATATGTAAAGATCTACAGTCTATGTCATCTGTATCGCTGTCACATGGAAGGACAATAAGCTCTAATAGGGGCCCCTTCAATTCTAATGGTGATAGTCGTGAAGAGTGGCAACCATTTATATGTGTGATAGGAACATTTGCTGTAATTTATGCATGTCTTTGATATGTTGAAATTCATAGGAGACTCTAGGCCCTTGTCTCTTGTCTCTCTCCACTGCACATTCCCCCTTTCCTAATGGGTACTCAACACAGAGGCACAAATCCCAAACAAACGAACGATGCACTCTCTCACTGGACGGACGTGTGAGATACGTATATGATGAAAGTTATTCATCACATTTGAATGACTCTAATCAATTCCCTGTCACAGACAGTAGCTGCTGCTGAGGCCCTTAGCGTGATGCTAGTGATGAGCAGCATTTGTTTCTGCACTCTAGTGCCCACGTGAAATTTATATTTTCCATAAGTACTCATAAAACCTTCAAGGCATGACTGAAAGGAACTCACTCTGCTCTTCTGCCATGGCCGCCGGCACAGCACCCGGAGGGAGAGACAACACAGCACCCAGAGGGAAAGACAGCACCCGGAGGGAGAGACAGCACAGCACCCGGAGGGAGAGACAGCACAGCACCCGGAGGGAGAGACAGCACAGCACCCGGAGGGAGAGACAGCACAGCACCCGGACGGAGAGACAGCACAGCACCCGGAGGGAGAGACAGCACAGCACCCGGAAGGAGAGACAGCACAGCACCCGGAGGGAGAGACAGCACAGCACCCGGAAGGAGAGACAGCACTGCACCCGGAGGGAGAGACAGCACAGCACCCGGAGGGAGAGACAGCACAGCACCCGGAGGGAGAGACAGCACAGCACCCGGAGGGAGAGACAGCCAGACAAACACAGTCAGATAAAAATACGAAATTAAGAAGCAAATTTTGCAACAATAAAAACATCTCGCAAATGCAATAACGGACATACACAGAGGTCGGTCTGTCTTGCAGAAGCCAAAACAACACATCTAGGAGCGAGCGAGCGATTGGGACGCTGCCCAACCATCACAACAAAATAACATTTCAGATGCCAACCAAATACATAACAATCTCAACTTTACACGGGGTGTGAATGATTCCCTGTATTAAAACAAAACCTCTAAACAACCAGTTAGAAGAGGGAGTCAAATCTGGTTGAAAGTTGTATGAATATAAAAGCAATGAAACTGAGAAACAAAGAGAGACGAAGGACAGGGAGGCATTTCTCTCGTCTGAGGTGTGGGATATAAATTCCCCTGTGCGTCTGCTGCCACAGCGTAGGTGAAATAAGATTGTCACTCTAATGCGTCGGTGAGATCTTGATGAGCTTGGGAATAAATATGCAAAAAAGGACCGGCGTGTATGAAAAGGGAGGCAATCAACGGTAGCAGCGGGCCATGCTGGACAATAAATCTTTGTCTCTTTCAATCGCGGCTGTGGCCGAAACAGTGTAAAATTCAAGCAGGGATGTCATCAATTTCTGTTAGCTGCTCTGTCCCTCTCTGTGTCAACTGCAGCGGTCGTGATAGATTGATTTAGTCACTTGTGCTCGGTTCACAGTATGTTAACACGGAAGGGCAGAGTTGGGATATGGAGAAAGGGTTATTAGAGACATGGATTTGACTTGACTCTTTTTCTCTCTCCTTCTCCTTCTCTTTCTCAACATCTCTCTCTCCTTCTCCCTCCTCTCTTGCCTCCCTCTTTCTCTGTCTCTATCTCTTCCACCTCTCTCTCTGTGTCTCCCCCGCCACCCTCCCTCTCTGTGTCCACTAGGATAGGAATGATGGCTTCAAACAGAGAACAAGAAAAATAAAATAAACAAAATAAAGGAGAGCATAGGCAACAGCAGAGAGAGAGAGATAGAGAGAAGAGGGGAGGGCAGAGAGAGAGAGAGAGAGAGAGAGAGAGAGAGAGAGAGAGAGAGAGAGAGAGAGAGAGAGAGAGAGAGAGAGAGAGAGAGAGAGAGAGATAGATAGATAGATAGATAGATAGATAGATAGATAGATAGATAGATAGATAGATAGATAGATAGATAGATAGATAGATAGATAGATAGATAGATAGATAGATAGATAGATAGATAGATAGATAGATAGAGAGAGAGAGAGAGAGAGAGATAGATAGAGAGCAGGTTTGACATCACTACAAACAGCTTTAACATGTTAAAAAAAAGAGCGCATGAATACCAAGACAACTGGCATTGCTGAAAACCATTCGGAAGGAATAGATGCATCTCTTCCTCACAATTAAAAATGGATGATTCATTTGAGTTAAAATCATGACATTTCAGCCGTCAATGGCCTTCTTCAGAGTCACTGTCATTGTCAGAATATTGGTGAAAACCACAACAAAACCAGTCAAATATTTAATCCATACCATATATTTCAACATGATATCCTAGGAAAACATAATTCTGTCATGTTTAGCAAAAAGGTCACAATATATGATGTTTTTGTCAGTACATTACATTCAAGGGGAAAATATGAGCGTGGGTAGGGGTTAGAGTTAGAGTACGGGTTAGACATACAGACAGACATACAATTCTATGAGCAAATTATTGAGAGACTCAGACAGACAATCAGAAAGACAGACAGAGCGCTCGACAGACAGACAGACATACACACAGAGAGACAGACAAACACAAAAACAGACAGACAGACAGAAATAAAAACAGACAGACAGACATATACACTTATAGACAGACAGACAGACAGAAATACAGACAGATAGATATATAGACAGACAGACAGACATATACACTTATAGACAGACAGAAATACAGACAGACAGACAGACAGACAGAAATACAGACAGACAGATAGATATATAGACTAACAGACAAACCAACAAACTAACAGAAACAGACAGACAGACAGATATATAGATCGATCGACAGACAGACAGACATGTGCACGTACAGACAGACAGAAAGACAGACAGACAGACAGATTAAATGGGACAATATGAGCGTCACATGGGTTGGGGTTAGGGTTAGGGTTAGGGTTAGGGTTAGGGTTAGGGTTAGACATACAGACAGACATTCAATTCTATGGGCAAATTATTGAGCAACTCAGACAGATACACAGACTGACATATACACTCATAGACAGACAGACAGACTGACTATCTATATATATATATATATATATATACAGCATATATATAGACAGACAGGCAGACAAGCAGACAGACATATAGACAGACAGACAGACATACACACTCAGAAGACAGGCAGACAGAAAGGCAGACAGATTCAATGGGAAAAGATAATTGTCACATGGTTGATGTCTTTGTCAATACATTGCATTCAATAGGAAAACATAAGTGTCACACGGGTTGGACATACAGACAGACAATTATATAGGCTAACTATTGAGAGACAGACAGATATGCAGAAAATGTTATCTTTATTTAACTAGGCAAGTCAGTTTATGAACACATTTCTATTTTCAATGACAGCCTAGGAACAGTGGGATAACTGCCTTGTTCAGGGGCAAAATTACAGTTTTTTTACCTTGTCAGCTCAGGGATTCAATCTTGCAACCTTTCGGTTGCTAATCCCAGGTAGCCTAGTGGTTACATATGCATTCACATACAGACAGACGGACAGACATAACAGACAAACACGGACAGTTTCACGTATCATGTCCTAAGTAATCTAAAATAATATTCTCTTCAGAATGCATTCTAACAAGGATCTTAGTTTCTAACACTGAAAGACAAGTGTACAACGAAGGTCAAAAATGCTTAAGGCATTTTCAATTCAAATTTCATATGATGGCTCATGACCGTCCCTCTGTAACAAATATGTAACATTTTGTAGTATTCAATCTTTGCAACCCTTCAAAAACGTCCCTTTGACCTCCAATTTTGGATTTTCCTTTAATTGTAGGAAGCTGAAATTCAATATTTTTTTATATATTTTTTTTATTTCACATTTATTTAACCAGGTAGGCCAGTTGAGAACAAGTTTTCATTTACAACTGCGACCTGGCCAAGATAAAGCAAAGCAGTGCGACACAAACAACACAGAGTTACACATGGGATAAACAAACGTACAGTCAATAACACAATAGAAAAATCTATATAAAGTGTGTGCAAATGTTGTAAGATTAGTGAGGTAAGGCAATAAATTGGTCATAGTGGTGAAGTAATTACAATTTAGCAATAAACACTGGAGTGATAGATCTGCAGAAGATGAGTGTGCAAGTGGAGATACAGGGGTGCAAAGGAGCAAAACAATTAATGACAATATGGGGATGAGGTAGTTGGGTGGGCTATTTACAGATGGGCTGTGTACAGGTGCAATGATCGGTAAGCTGCTCTGACAGCTGATGCTTAAAGTTAGTGAGGGAGATATGACTCCAGCTTCAGTGATTTTGCAATTCGTTCCAGTCATTGGCAGCAGAGAACTGGAAGGAAAGCCGGCCAAAGAAAGAGTTGGCTTTGGGGGTGACCAGTGAAATATACCTGCTGGAGCGCGTGATACGGGTGGGTGCTGCTATGGTGACCAGTGAGCTGAGATAAGGCGGGGCTCTGTGATGTCATTACTCAAAACGTTTTAGGATACCGTTGCAATAACATGTCAGAGTACAGTTACTTGAAGTGATTTTGTAGTTATTACTCAAACCGATAGAGTACCATCGGCTTTAATATTTTTTATGTCAAGACGTTGCAAAACCTATTAGTGGCTTGAACTCTAAGTTGATTGTAGAAAACAGATATTTTGTAACTTTACTTGCAGGCCTGATGTGGCCTGTAAACCACCAGTTTTAGGCCACTGTTTTAGGGTAAAACTAGGCCTATCCCAAACTTAACAGACTTTCAAAAAATCCTGGTTGAAGGACATCCTGCTTATTCTCTCCTGTTTCCATGAATCTTTCAAACGGAATTTCTGCAAAATGTGGGAAAGCTACCAACATGTTGCAACTCTACCTGCAAGTTATGCTTAAGTTATGCTGGCTTGCAAAGTGATGTATAATTCTCTGAATATTTTATGTATTCAGGGTTCACTCAAACGTCATTTTAAGTTTTGTTTTACTTTTGACAGTTACAGCTGATTTCAGGACTGTATATAGATTTGCTCTCCTTAAATATAAGTCATCTGACTTATTCGTTTCAGTTCTCTGAATTGTCTAATCAAACTTTTAGCTGCCAGCTCCTGATATCAGGGCATACAAACTACAATCTGTCTCCTGAATTGTTATCCTAGTACGACTGTGGGCGCACTAGCTGGGTGCAATTGTGCACTAGACCCAGGCTCGTTTTACTTGGCTAAACTAGTTGGCAAGTTTTTGTCCTCATTGCCAAACTTCATAAAAACTGCACACTCAACTTCAAAACTCCTTTGCTAGTTATCCTCTACAGGATCGGTGGGTCCCCCTCAGGATGCTTGAGCTAACATAGGCTAATGCGATTAGCATGAGGTTGTACATTGAGGGAAAAAAGTATTTGATCCCCTGCTGATTTTGTACGTTTGCCCACTGACAAAGAAATGATCAGTCTATAATTTTAATTGTAGGTTTATTTGAACAGTGAAAGACAGAATAACAACAAAAAAATCCAGAAAAACACATGTGACAAATGTGTGAGTGGCTCATGACATTTAAACATGGATGTAATGAGAAAATATATATTTTTTCCCTTTTTGTTGTCACTCATATTGGATCCTCCATGTGGGTGGTTCATGGTCGCTGATTGGCTCAAAGTCAAGCTGTCGACCACTGATGAGCATTGCGATTCTACAAGTGGAATCGGCAGGTTGGTAGCTACCAGGTCGGCAAGCAGCATTTACCGCTTTTGTTCTAGCAAGAGAAGTGACAGCCCACCCATTGTGATAAGTACCTATCAGCAGTAAGATTATCAGGGTCTTTCATGCTTAAGCCGTTTAAACTGGAAAAACCATTTCAGTAGCGAGTTTTCAAAAATCTAACTAACTGATTGGATTAGTTTAGAAAAATGTGTTATTTACAAGTATCTTTGTGCAGCATAAGATGATTCAACCTTACACATAACCCCAACCCTAATCCAATTATTAATTCATTAATTTGCCCCTCTGCTGACTAAATGGCAGAAAGATAGGCCCCACTTGAAGCCTGCCCTAGAGTTAAGGTGCTTTTGAGTGACATCGGTAGAACGGTTGACGCTAGAAAACAACTAACGTATCGAATCGTTCAGTCTGTCTGTCTGTCTGTCTGTCTGTCTATCTGTCTATCTGTCTCTCTCTCTCTCTCTCTCTCTCTCTCTCTCTCTGTAGAGATACAAAAAATTAGGGGAGTCCATTCAAGCAACACGGAGACTCTGTGACAAAAAAAAAAGGGAGCGCCCCATTCTGATGATGGAGCCAAGGTGTTTTGATTTTTAATGCATCAATTGGAATTGGACTCTTGAAGAATACATTGACAGTTTACAAAGAGCAGGCCCAGAGAGTGTTTGCCAAACGTGTGTGTGTGTGTCTGGTGTGCATGCGTTTGCGTGTGCATGACTGGAGTGGTTGTGTGAGTGTGTGTGTGTGTGTCTGGCATGTGTATGTGCGTAGGCATTCGGTAAACAGTGCGTTGTAATGCAGGGGGCTGTTGAGGGACCTGACCAGAAGACATGCAGGAGTGTTCTGTTCTGTTCTGTTCCCTCATCACCTTTTGTAAGACTGTTAATCCTATTAGACTTTCTTACTCACTAACTCCACTGCTAGAGCAATGCACAATCCACCTCCCTCTGGTTGCCTCTGCTTTTTCGCCACTCTTTCTTTCTGTTCCTTCTTAAGCCGTTTTAGTCTCTCTCGCTCTGTCTACAGTATGTCTTGCCCTCTCTCTCTCTCTCTCTCTCTCTCTCTCTCTCTCTCTCTCTCTCTCTCTCTCTCTCTTGCCAAAGCAAGTGAAAAATATAATAAACAAAGTTAAATATAAAATGAGCAGTAAACATTACATTCACAAAAGACATTTCAAATTTTATTTTATGGACATGAAGTGGTATAATGATTTGCAAATAGTTCAGGTACAAAAGGGAAAATAAATAAACGTAAATATGGGTTGTATTTACAATGGTGTTTGTTCTTTACTGGTTGCCCTTGTGGCAACAGGTCACAAATATTGCTGCTGTAATGGCACATTGTGGTATTTCACCCAATAGATATTGGAGTTGATCAAAATTTGATTTGTTTTCAAATTCTTTGTGTGTCAGTATAATCTGAGGGAAATATGTGTCTCTAATATGGTCATACATTTGGCAGGAGGTTAGGAAGTGCAACTCAGTTTCCACCTCATTTTGTGGGCAGTGTTCACATAGCCAATCTTCTCTTGAGAGCCAAGTCTACCTACGGCGGCCTCTCTCATAGCAAAGCTATGCACACTGAGCCTGTATGTAGTCAAAGCTTTTCTTGACCACTGTGTAGTCTATGTTAAGGGCCAAATAGCATTCCAGTTTGCATTCCAGTTTGCTCAGTTTTTTGGTAAATTCTTTCCATTGTGTTAAGCAATGACCTTTTTGTTTTCTTACCATTTTGGGGGGTCTAATTGTGTTGTATTTTTGCTGTCTTGGGGCTCTGTGGGGTCTGTTTGTGTTTGTGAACAGAGCCCCAGGACCAGCTTTCTTAGGGGGCTCTTCTCCAGGTTCATCTCTCTGTAGGTGATGGCTTTGTTATGGTTTTGGAATCGCTTTCTTTTAGGTGGTTGTAGAATTTAATGCATTTTTTCTGGATTTTGATAATTAGCTGGTATCGGCCTAATTATGCTCTGCATGCATTATTTGGTGTATTACGTTGTTTTGCAGAATTCTGCATGCAGAGTCTGAACTTGGTGTTTTGTGAATTTTTGGTTGGTAGGCGGACCACAGACCTCACAACCATAAAGGGCTTCTATTGCTGATTCAAGCTTTGTGTAAGTTACCTGTGGTGCTGATGTTTAGGCTAAGGTAGGTATAGCTTTTTGTGTATTCTAAGGCAACCTTGTCTAGATGGAATTTGTATTTGTGGTCCTGGCAACTGGATCTTTTTTGGAACACCATTATATTTGTCGTACTGAGATTTACTGTCAGGGCCCAGCTGAGAATTTGTTCAGAAGATCTAGGTGCTGCTGTAGCCCCTCCTTGGTTGGGGACAGAAGCACCAGATCATCAGCAAACAGTAGACATTTGACTTCAGATTCTAGTAGGGTGAGGCCGAGTGCTGTTCTAGTGCCCTTGCCAATTCATTGATATGGCCCACGGCCCTGTGGAAAGACATGGGTGTGTGTTTTTTGTTGTTGACAATTTTGACTCTCTCTCTCTCTCTCTCTCTCTCTCTCTCTCTCTCTCTCTCTCTCTCTCTCTCTCTCTCTCTCTCTCTCTTTGAGTTCAGGAGGACTTTGCTCTGCTCTAGCCTCCTGCAACACTACATATTGGAGATGTCTTGGCTTAACCTGGGCTTTTAATAAATCTCTGGATCCAGGTGCAGTTAGGACCCTGTACACACATTCTTCAGTGCCTACAGCAGTAGCAGCAGTAACTCACCCCCCTCCAACAGTCTTCCATGGCTGACAAATGGAGGGAAGAGGGAGGAAAGTTGACACACACACACACACACACACACACAAGCTCTACAGTATCTGTGGGAAGCTTGAGGAGGGTCGTTCATTACCATATCGTGGCACCTGGCCATATGAGGAACATTTGGTTTCTATTAGCCGACAGTGCATTTATGTGGCATAATAGAAATCAGAACATAAATTATGTAAGTTGTAAATTCTATCCATTTCGGGAAAACGTTTTGGGGTTGTGTTGCCAACTAACTCTCTGTTGAAAAATAAGAGGTAGAAGATTTATGGAAACACAAATATAAAGATGGAGAAGAAAACCAGTTAAATTGGACCTTTTTTGGTCATTTGAGGATAGAATCAAATCTAGCTGTTCAATTATCTTAATAAAACATAGATTTATTAGTCTACATTGCCATCCAGAATTATTGGCACCCTAGGTAAACATGAACAAAAAATGCTGTGAAAAAATGTCATTGTTGTTCATCAGCTTGATCATCAATTAGTAATCATCATCAATAAGCAATTACGTTACATTACCAAAATCATTCCAAAATCATGGGCATTAATATAGAGTTGTTCCCCCCTTTGCTGCTATAACAGCTTCCACAGCTCTAGAGTCCAATGGCGGCTAGTTTTACACCACTCTAGCCGAAGCTTGGCATTAGGCATAGTGATCTTATGCTTGTGTGCGGCTGCTTGGCCATGGCAACCCATTTCATGAAGCTCCCGACGAACAGCTCTTGTGCTGACGTTGCTTCCAGAAGCTGTTTGGAACTCGTTAGTGAGTGTTGCAACCGAGGAGAGACAATTTTTTGCGCGCTATGTGTGCTTCAGCACTCGGCGGTCACGTTCTGTGAGATTGTGTGGCCTACCACTTCGCGGGTGAGCCGTTGTTGCTCCTAGACGTTTCTAGTTACTGAGCTCTTCGGTAGGGCCATTCTACTGTAAATGTTTGTCTATGGAGATTGCATGGATGTGTGCTCAATTTTATACACCCGGTAGCAACGGGTATGGCTGAAATAGCCAAATCCACTAATTTGAAGGGGTGTCCACTTACTTTTGTATATATAGTGTATTTTATTCAAAAACATGCTTGTCACAATTATTGGTACCTCTAGAAATTCGTATAAATAAAATCTAATTGATGTATATTCCGATTTTACTAATCTGAGTCTTTGGGAACTCTTAAGTGGTCATCCATGACTTCCTGTTATACTGGGGTATAAATATGAGGTGACACACAGGCTAAACTCCCTTAGTCATCCAGCAACAAGGGAAAGGCTAGAGAACACGCAAATGAAATGAGACAAAAGGTTATTGACCTTCATAAATCAGGCAATGTCTGTAAAAAGATACACACCTGAAAATACCCATCTCCACTAACACAACTGGAGTTGTGATGAACTGGCCTGGAAGAGGACGAAAGTGTATTTTGTACCCCGCACATTGAGAAGGATGGTTCTAGTGGCGAAAAGATATCCAAGGATCACAGTTGGAGAATTGCTACATATTGGGGTCACCAAGCCTCCAAAACGACAATTTTACGCCACCTCCATGCCAACTAGTTATTTGGAAGCGTTGCCAGAAGAAATCCTCTGCACCTGGTTTGCTAAATGTCATTGGAACTTTGATTAGAACCAGGTTCTATGGTCTGATGAGACTAAAATAGAGCTTTTTGGCAACAAACACCAGAGGTGCGTTTGGTGTAAACAGATCCATGGTCATGCAGAAAATAACCTAATCCCAACTGTGAAGTATGGTGGTGGATCTGTGATGTTGTGGGGCTGTTTTATTTCCAAAGGCCCTTGGAACCTTGCTAGGATACATGGCATCATGGATTACATCAAGTTCCAGAATATTGCAGGCCAAAACCTGTCTGCCTCTGTCAGGAGGCTAAAACTGTGTGGTCGTTGGATCTTCCAGCAGGCCAACGATCCAAAGCATACCTCCAAAATCACACTAAAATGGTTCACTGACCAGAGAATCAAGATTTTGCAATGGCCATCACAGTCCCCTGACCTAAACCCCATTGAAAACCTGTGGGGTGAGCTGAAGAGGAGAGTCCACAAGCGAGGACCAAGGACTCTGAAGGATCTAGAGAGTTTCTGTATGGAGGAATGGTCTCAAATCCCTTCCTATGTGTTCTCCCACCTCATTCAACATTCTAGGAGACAACTCAGCGCTGTTATCTAGGCAAAGGGAGGGTGTGTTCTCCCGCCTCATTAAACATTCTAGGAGACGACTCAGCGCTGTTATCTAGGCAAAGGGATGTTTCACAATGTACTAAATGCAGGGGTGCCAATAATTGTGACATGCATGCTTATAAAATAATTGTATTGATAATTATAGTATTTTTTTTTTTTTTTAATTTTATCTCAATTAGATTTTTTACCTAGGGTGCCAATAATTCAGGAGGGCACTGTTACTGATACTCAAATCATCACTATCATTGCCATAATGAATATAGATAATAGTAGCATGATTATGGCAATAGCTATTGTCATTACTATTACCATTATAAGTATTAGTAATTCAATGATTGGTGGCAGTCCTTGCAGTAGTATTGACAGTAACAATATACAATATAAGTTGAAGTGTAGTACTAGTAGTAGTAGTAGTAGTAGTAGTAGTAGCAGCAGTAGTAGTAGTAGTAGTAGATGCAGTATAGTAGCAGTAGAAGTAGTAGATGCAGTATAGTAGTAGTAGTAGTAGAAGTAGTAGTAGCGGTAGTAGATGCAGCATAGTAGTAGCAGATGCAGTATAGTAGTAGCACTATGAGTGGTAGATACAGTATAGTAGTAGCACTAGGATTAGTAGATACAGTATAGTAGTAGCACTAGGATTAGTAGATGCAGTATAGTAGTACTACTAGTAGTAGATGCAGTATAGTAGTTGAACTAGTAGTAGATGCAGTATAGTAGTAGCACTAGTAGTAGTAGCAGCAGTAGTAAATAGTAATATATGCCATTTAGCAGACACAACTTACAGTTTATACATTTTATATATATATTATATATATATTATATATATATATATTATATATTGTACCCACAATCCTGGCGGTACAAGTGCCATGTTCTACCAACTTAGCCACACTGGACCAGCGGTAATAGTAGTATTTTTATGGAGGTGCTAGTACTAGTAGCATTATTATTAGCAGTAGTAGTAGCATTATTATCAGCAGTAGTGTTATGTATGATAGTCTTGACAGTAGAATTATAAGTAGAGATAGTAGTACTGGTCTAGTATTTGTAGCAGCAGTAATAGTGGTAGTATTGTATTGTAGTGATCTCATTGCTTCTGACAGTTATCGTACATGGTAATAGCCTCGCTGAACCCGACATCACCCTCTCCCTCTCAGACACAGTGCATAGTTCCCAGACACCGGTCTGATTTAAACATGCCCCCAGAGCACTCACTGGGTCTGCGGTTAAGGCTGATCCCTTCCCTCTGTCAGAGCCCTACCTCCATCAGGCCACAGCCAAACACCACCTAGGCTCCCATGCCTAGGAACAGCTGAGGAAGACGTGGAAGAAGGAGGAGGAAGGTGACAAGGAAGAGAAAAGGCCAGGTGGACAAAGCCCCCTCCCAAAAAGATCACCTAAACCAAATCTCCTCTTCCTAATTCATGCCCCCTCTCCTCCTCCTCTTGGTCTCGCTACCCCTCTGCTCTGTACTCTGCTCTGTTCCCGCTGCCTATTAGGTGTGAAATCCCTGGCAGATAATTTCTTTAGTAAATTTAACAGATGTCTTTTCCATTTTTTGGGGAGTGTGTTCCCAGGGGACTGCGTCCGGGGGGTCAGGCGGAATGCACCCCAGGGGTGGATGGAGGGAAGAGAAACAACAGGGCTGGTTGAGTGCCTGGGGACCACAAACATCATTCACATCTTCGCATAATCATCAACGCAATGCTTAGATGCTTCCTTAATCTGCATAATACCCCTCCTGACGCTTTTACTCCTGCTATCCATCACTGGCTGGGATGAGGACCTCTCCTCTCCTCTCCTCTCCTCTCCTCACTCTCTCTGTTCTCTCCTCTGATTGTGTCTTGTGTTTATCTGCCCAAGCATAAAAGATTGATTCTCCACTGTTTTTCTCCCTTATGCCAGATATGAATTTTCACAAGATGATGAAGTACAGAGTCAGCTAATAATAAACAAAGAACACACATTCAAAAGAAGAAGAGGAAGAGAAGGAGAGGGAGGCAAAGAGGGGACTTCTCTGATGTGTCTGTCTCCGTTTGGGTTATGCGAGGAGACGGATGTCGGGTTAAGGGACTCGGAGGTACTCTGAGACGAGAGTGAAATAAAAAATGCAATTCTTTTTCTGTAGCTTCTTTAAAATGTCATTGTTTCGCCAGGAGAAAATGGTAAGAAAATAGCAGAGACATTTTTATAAATAAAACTAATACACCAGACAGCCAGTGACAATAAAGATGTGTGGTCCCCAACATTGTTTTATATTGTCTGTGTGCAGTCTGGAAATGTGTTTGACTGATCAGACTTTAACTTCCGCACAAAGTGTGTGTCATGGCATTGTGCTATTTGTCAAAACAGGTCACTATGCAGACAATGCAAGGCTCATAGAGGAGACAATGGTAATGTGCATTGACACCATCATAGAGATGTAAATTATTCACATGCCATTAAATGCATGGTGGGCATGGGGCGGGGGCATGGGCTGGATGGGACATGGATGACAGGGTCTGCATCCCAAATGGCACCCTATTCTCTATAGTGCTCTACTTTTGACCAGGGCCCATAGAGCTCTGGTCAAAAGTAGTGCACTGTGTAGGGAATATGGTGCAATTAGGAGCACAGACAGGGACACATCGGCAGGTCCATGCAGATGAATTCTACATTCATGATGTGAACAGACCAGACCAGACTAATGAAGGTATAGGCTGGGAGGCAGGGGCACATCATCAACATATCTTCAATGGTTCTATACTCAAGTACTACAATAAGGCAATATCACAACAATGTGGCAATGCAAATAGCACTTGTATTTTGCTGCTATGAAGCAACAGTATTTTCTTTTTTAATATCTTATCACAAAAGAGTTAATGAAATATATATTTTAAGAACAGCTGTTGATATTGTGAGTGTGAATTCAATGTATGAGTTGTTTTGTTAACCAATTTAGAGGAAAACTAATTCCTGTAATACACATGGCCTTAATTGATGCACTAATTGAATTCCTTTTATGTGTATAGAATGATTTAATACTTTTAGTGTTCAACATTTTTGTAAAAAAAATAATCTAGGGTTTAAGGTAAAATACAGGTAACTAGTCTATCTTAGTTTCAAGACATGTTTCAATGTTTCATTTTAAAAAGACTTCATGGAGGAAAACATTCAATGTACATCACCCTATAGTCCGTAGGAATATAACTGAGCACTACATCAAACCAGCCTCTATGTACATCACCCCATGTCTGTAACAATTTAACTGAGCACTACATCAAACCAGCCTCTATGTACATCCCCCCATGTCTGTAACAATATAACTATGTGCAGCACCCTATAATCTGTACACATTGGATGACATATAGAAAAATACACTGTAGTCATCTATTACATGAAGGATAAGATGCTTTTCAATAAACAGGTATTGTACACCACAACAACACCACAACAAAAATAATTATAATGTTTATAAAACAACAGAAAAACTTCAAAGATAAAATAATAAACACCATACGTATTGTCTGCAGCTAAATTCAGGTTTAAGAAACCACATAAAAAAATACAGTCAATAGCCTATAAAAAAGACAACCTCAATATAAAAACACATATGTATGCATGTGCTCTGCATGTTCTGTCCTCCTTCCCTATCACATATTTTATGAGTCAACCAAGGGAGAGAAATATGTGGCCTACTTTGCATTTTTTTGGCAGTCTTAGTCCTCAAAGTTTCCTTTATGATATCGAAAAAACCATTAGCTGCCAAACCAAGAAGAAGAGAGATTTGTTTTTTTATTGAAATAAGATTAAAATGATAAGTTTGACTGCGGCTTCCACCTGATAAAATATTTCTGCTCATAAGTGTGGTTTGGGCACAGGGATTAGAGAGAGAAAGAGGGAAGGAGGGAAAAAGAGGAGGGGGGACAGAAAAATTCATAATGTATAATAAAACAAAAGGTGCCATGGGAAATAACATTGATATTAAAATTTGAATAAGACGGGATCTATATGAAAAATGTAGATTTAAAAATGTAAATGATGACGGGTTGGAGAAATAGATAGATGTGAAGTTACGATAGCGGCTTAGAAGTAAGAGGAGTGGTCTTTGAGCACGCTGTTTAAATCTGGGATTTCTGGTGACCTATTCCTCATGTCTCATTGTTGTAGAGTGGGGGCTTACACTGAGCTGGTCAACAAACAACACTGCTCTCTCCAAATCTCTGTACGTGGGTTGCAAGTAGATATGAAACATTTGATTTCGGTAGGGCACTGACAAATTAGGAATACATGTAAAATGATGCCGGATATAAAACACAAAAAAATATATTGGATGAAAATCAAACTAATGCACTTTCACCTGCAAATGTTCATGTGTTAATGGAAAATGCTGCTGTGTCAAACCACTTGTTTTCTATGTTGACAAAAAAGGTGCAGCTTTTCTTTCAATAAGGATAGCGTAATATCATCTAACTAAGCTTAGCATGAGGAATTGATTCTATGTAGATATAATCTGAACTCATCACCTATAAGCATTTAGAGAAATAACAATCTATTTATTTGAGATTAGCCTAAGGGGTAAATTAAAGTTCAAAATTACAATGCTACATTGTAAATAATTTATATTCCGCTTTACCTTCTTGAGAGCAGGAAAACTCTCAATACAGAGTTTACAGTACAGTGTCCAATTAAAAACACACTTTTTTGACCAATGGATAAGTTAATATGTTCATTTGGTAGATGATCATCTACCAATACTAATGCTCTATCATTATCCTACCCTTGTAGGATGGCCAGAATTAGGGTGAATAAATCAATGGAGGCGAGAGAAAAAAGTGGAAAAGAATATTCCTTCTAGAATCTGCAGGACATAAAACAGTATAGAGGTCAGGTGGATATTGATTTTGACACATGACATGTATTATTATCATAATTCACTCTTTATATTCATTTGAAATTCCACTTCTTTTTCAAAGATTTCTCACAAAAACAAGCGTATCTCTGTGAAATGTCAACGAAGCACTGAGCATATACCCAGCTTTTTATTTTCAAAGCCTTTTTTTTTTATTCAGCTCGTGTCATACTAATTTTACTTTTTGTGACCAAAAATATAAAATCCCCAAAAGTTGTTACGAGAAACCTGCACCGCTATGACATCAGAGCTCGGTGCTTATTATCGGATGTATTTGGTTGTGAAATCAGACTTTTTTTAAATACAATGCTAATGATATGTTAGAGAAAGAACCCACTGAACGATTCAGAACATGAATAATCATATTCAGTGCCTAGGACAGTTGAAGGAAAGTATTCCTGTTCTCAGTGCCTAGGACAGTTGAAGGAAAGGGGTGAGCTGCATCTTGCACTGGGAGAGTAGGAGTGAGTGAGTGTGTGTGTGTGTGTGTGTGTGTGTGTGTGTGTGTGTGTGCTTGAATGTGTCACCCGTTGTAACAGGGTCCTCTCCTCCTTCAGGGTGGGACAGGGGTGGGATGGAGGGGGATAGGGATAGACAGAGAGAGGGAGAGACAGCGGGCATGCGTGCAGGAGAAAGATAGGCCTGGTGTCGTGTTGAGAGGGTGGGGTGAGGGGAGAAAGAGAGAGGGTTAGAGAGAGGGAGAGACAGCGGGCGTGCGGGAAAAAGATGTGCCTGGTGTCGTGTCGTGAGGGTGGGACGGGGGGAGAAAGAAAGAGGGATGGAGAGAGAGAGGGAGAGACAGCGGACAGGCAGTAGAAAGACGGACCTGGTGTCGTGTCAACTCCCCAGGGAGAGTGGTAGGAACAGCATCAGCTGAAGCGTACATCAGTGCCAGTCATGCTAACCCGGTGCCCAGGTATGCACTGTGCCATACCGTCACTTACTGAAGGCTGAGTTGCTGAGCTATGAGAAGTCGAGATACAAACCTCACCATAACTAGATCTTATCAGCAGCCATGCCAGCCCCGTATAACCGAGAGAGCTCCTCTGTCCCTGTCTATTCCACCCAGGACACAAACTCAGAACCATATGAAAAATATCAAATCACATTTTATTAGTCACATGCGCCGAATACAACCTTACAGTGAAATGCTTGCTTACGAGCCCCTAACCAACAATGCAGTTTAATCAAATCAAATAAAAATACGGATAAGAATAAGAAATAAAAGTAATGAGTAATTAAAGAGCAGCAGTAAAATAACAATAGGGAGACTATATACAGGGGGGTACCGGTACAGAGTCAATGTGCGGGGGCACAGGTTAGTCGAGGTAATTGAGGTAATATGTACATGTAGGTAGAGTTAATTGAAGTGACTATGCATAGATGCTAACAACAGAGAGTAGCAGCAGTGTAAAAGGGGGCAATGAAAATAGTCTGGGTAGCCATTTGATTGGATGTTCAGGAGTCTTACGGCTTGGAGTAGAAGCTGTTTAGAAGCCTCTTGGACGCTCGGGCGGTAGCAGAGAGAACAGTCTATGACTAGCGTGGCTGGAGTCTTTAACAATTTTTAGGGCCTTCCTCTGACACCGTCTGGTATAGAGGTCCTGGATGGAAGGAAGCTTTGCCACAGTGATGTACTGGGCCGTACGCACTAACCTCTGTAGTGCCATACGGTCGGAGGCCGAGCAGTTGCCATACCAGGCAGTGATGCAACCAGTCAGGATGCTCTCGATGGTGCAGCTGTAGAACCTTTTGAGGATCTGAGGACCTGAGGGGGAATAGGTTTTGTCTTGCCCTCTTCACAATTTTTTTTTGTCTTGGTGTGCTTGTTAGTTTGTTGGTGATGTGGACACCAAGGAACTTGCAGCTCTCAACCTGCTCCACTACAGCCCCGTCTATAAAAATGGGGGCGTGCTCGGTCCTCTTTTTCTTGTAGTCCACAATCATCTCCTTTGTCTTGATCAAGTTGAGGGAGAAGTTGTTGTCCTGGGACCACACGGCCAGGTCTCTGACCTCCTCCCTATATGCTGTCTCGTCGTTGTCGGTGACCAGGCCTACCACTGTTATGTAATCGGCAAACTTAATGATGGTGTTGGAGTCGTGCCTGGCCGTGCAGTCACGAGTGAACAGGGAGTACAGGAGGGGACTGAGCACACACCCCTGAGGGGCCCTGTGTTGAGGATCAGCGTGGTGGATGTGTTGTTATCTACCCTTACCACCTTAGGGTGGCCCGTCAGGAAGTCCAGGATCCAGTTGCAGAGGGAGGTGTTTAATCCCAGGGTCCTTAGCTTATTGATGAGCTTTGATGGCACTATGGTGTTGAACGCTGAGCTGTAGTCAATGAATAGCATTCTCACATAAGTGTTCCTTTTGTCCAGGTGTGAAAGGGCAGTGTGGAGTGCAACAGAGACTACATAATCTGTGGATCTGTTAGGGTGGTATGCAAATTAGAGTGGGTCTCAGGTTTCTGGGATAATGGTGTATGTGAGCCATTACCAGCCTTTCAAAGCACTTCATGGCTACAGACGTGAGTGCTACGGGTCGGTAGTCATTTAGATAGGTTCCCTTAGTGTTCTTGTTCACAGGGACTATGGTGGTCTGCTTAAAATATGTTGGTATTACAGACTTGGACAGGGAGAGGTTGAAAATGTCAGTGAAGACACTTGCCAGTTGGTCAACGCATGCTCAGAGTATACGTCCTGGTATTGCGTCTGGCCCTGTGTCCTTGTGAATGTTGACCTGTTTAAAGGTCTTACTCACACTTCCTGCAGAGAGCATGATCACACAGCTGGTGCTCTCATGCATGTTTCAGTGTTATTTGCCTCGAAGCAAGCATAGAAGTGGTTTAGCTCGTCTGGTAGGCTTGTGTCACCGGGCAGCTCTCGGCTGCGCTTCCCTTTGTAGTCTGTAATGGTTTGCAAGCCCTGCCACATACGACGAGCGTCAGAGCCGGTGTAGTATGATTCAATATTCGTCCTGTTTTGACGCTTTTCCTGTTTGATGGTTTGTCGGAGGGCATAGCGGGATTTCTTATAAGCTTCCGGGTTAGTGTCCCTCTCCTTGAAATTGGCAGCTCTAGCCTTTAGCTCAGTGAGGATGTTGCCTGTAATCCATGGCTTCTGGTTAGGGTATGTACGCATGGTCACTCTGGGGATGACGTCATCGATGCACTTATTGACGAAGCCAATGACTGATGTGGTATACTCCTCAATGCCATCGGAGGAATCCCGGAACATATTCCAGTCC
This sequence comes from Brachymystax lenok tsinlingensis, assembly GCA_030435695.1. Classification (NCBI taxonomy): domain Eukaryota; kingdom Metazoa; phylum Chordata; class Actinopteri; order Salmoniformes; family Salmonidae; genus Brachymystax; species Brachymystax lenok. Next base: position 31,759,320 of record CM059786.1, read on the forward strand.
GTGCTAGCGAAACAGTCCTGTAGCTTAGCTTTTGCTTCATCTGACCGCTTTTTTTATCGATTGAGTCACTGGTGCTTCCACCTTTAATTTTAGCTTGTAAGCAGGAATCAGGAGGATAGTGTTACAGATACAGGTATCCTGTGTGTGTATTTGTTTTCTTTCCTTCTGCCCTAGTCACAGGTGTCACTCATCAGCAGTCATCATTCGCCAATCAGTCCCAATCAGAAGACACACCTGCTCCTTTTCCCTTACCCAATCACATCCCCTTCCCCTTGGTTTAAAAACCCCACAGTTGTCTCTTTCAAGTGGCTACACCTCTCTATCTCTGTTTGGATTTGATGTTAGTTTGTGCGCGCTATCGCTCTTGTTTTGTGCCTACATCTCACATTGACTGTTATCCTGTGATTATGTACTGCTGTGTTGTATTGTTTGTTTGTTGTTGGGAAAAGGAGATAACCAGACAAGTCGCCCATGGGCATACATTACCCGTAGGAAACACTTTGTATAAATACATTAGTTAGAACTGGGCTGACCACCCACTGTAATTAATTGGTTAGTTAGCTAGCTGTTCGTGATGCAGGTAGACTAGCTTAGGGGTTTTAGGATATTATTTATTTTCTTGGGTCCAGCTCAGCCCCTTTTTCCCACACCCCATTACCGTGTGTTTAAAAATAAACCATTAGTGTTTGATGGTATATTTAGGTTGTCTGAGTTTTATTTTGTTCTCACTGTTACTTTTTCACTGGGGTGATTTGCATGAGATATGTTACGGGTCTCGTTTCCATCCCCTCTAGACTACGGTGCAAAAGGGATTCGTAACAATAGAATTACGGTCAGATTTCCCAAATGGAGGGCAAGGGAGAGCTTTGTATACGTATCTGTGTGTGGAGTAAAGGTGGTCCAGAGTTTTTTTCCCTCTGGTTACACATTTAACATGCTGATAGAAATTTTGTAAGACTGTTTTTAAGTTTCCCTGTATTAAAGTCCCTGGCCACTAGGAGCACCGCCTCTGGGTGAGCATTTTCCTTTTTGCTAATGGTGGAATACAGCTCACTGAGTGCGGCCTTCATGCCAGCCTCAGTCTGTTGTGGTATGTAGACAGCTACAAAAAATACAGATGAAAAGGTAGATAGTGTGGTCTACAGCTTATCATGAGATACTCTACCTCAGGTGAACAAAACCTAGAGACTTCCTTAGATATTGTACACTAGCTGTTATTTACAAAAATACGTAGTCTGCCGCCCCTTGTTTTACCAGACGCAGCTGTTCTATCCTACCGATACAGCATGTAACCAGCCAGCTCTATGTTAATAATGTCGTCGTTCAGCCATGACTCTGTGAAGCATAACGGTATTACAGTTTTGAATGTCCCATTGGTAGTTTAATCTTCCGCGTAGGTCCTCGATTTTATTTTCCAAAGATTGCACGTTTGCTATCAGAATGGAAGGCAGTGGGGGTTTATTTACGCAGCCCGCTGGCCCCTTTTTCTCCACTTTCTCTTCACACAAATGACGGGGATCTGGGCCTGTTCCCGGTAAAGCAGTATGTCATTCACGTCGGGCTCGTCGGACTCGTTAAAGGAAAAAAAGTATTTCGTGGTGAGTGGTGAGTAATCATAGTTCTGATGTCCAGAAGTTTACATACACCTTAGCCAAATACATTTAAACTCAGTTTTTCACAATTCCTGACATTTAATCCTAGTAAAAAGTCCCTGTCTTAGATCAGTTAGGACCACCACTTTATTTTAAGAATGTGAAATGTCAGAATAATAGTAGAGAGAATGATTTATTTCCGCATTATTTTCTTTCATCACATTCCCAGTGGGTCAGAAGTTTACATACACTCAGTTAGTATTTGGTAGCATTTCCTTTAAATTGTTTAACTTGGGTCAAATGTTTTGGGTAGAATTCCACAAGCTTCCCACAATAAGTTGGGTGAATTTTGGCCCATTCCTCCTGACAGAGCTGGTGTAACTGAGTTAGGTTTGTAGGCCTCCTTGCTCGCACACGCTTTTTCAGTTCTGCCCACAAATGTTCTATGGGATTGAGGTCAGGGCTTTGTGATGGCCACTCCAATACCTTGACTTTGTTGTCATTAAGCCATTTTGCCACAACTTTGGAATTATGCTTGGGGTCATTGTCCATTTGCAAGACCCATTTGGATATAGATACTTTTGTACCCGTTTCCTCCAGCATCTTCACAAGGTCCTTTGCTGTTGTTCTGGGATTGATTTGCACTTTTCGCACCAAAGTACGTTCATCTCTAGGAGACAGAACGCGTCTTCCTGAGCGGTATGACGGCTGTGTGGTCCCATTGTGTTTATACATGTGTACTATTGTTTGTACAGATGAACGTGGTACCTTCAGGCGTTTGGAAATTGCTCCCAAGGGTGAACCAGACTTGTGGAGGTCCACAATTTTTTTTATGAGGTCTTGGCTGATTTCTTTTGATTTTCCCATGATGTCAAGCAAAGAGGTACTGAGTTTGAAGGTAGGCCTTGAAATGCATCCACAGGTACACCTCCACTTGCCTCAAATTATGTCAATTAGCCTATCAGAAGCTTCTAAAGCCATTGCATCATTTTCTGGAATTTTCCAAGCTGTCTTAGGGATCAGTGGGGCGATGGCACCCCGCCTGCGACAACATCCGGAAAAATGAAGAGTGCCAAATTCAAATTACAAAAGTAGTAATATAAAACATTCATGAAAATACAAGTTTTGCACACTCTTCAAAAGCTTAGAATCTTGGTAATCTCACAGCGTTGTCAGATGTCAAAAAGGCTTGATGGCGAAAGCATAACATTTGATTGTCTGAGGACAGCGCCCCGCGTACTTCCTGCATTAGCATAATTTCATAACCAGCAGTGGCGTTACAAAACTCAAAAATAGCGATAAAATAAATCGCTTACGTTTGAAGATCTTCCTCTGATGGCAATCGAAAGGGTCCCAGCAACACAATAAACTTTCCTTGTGTTCAAAAAAGTCCCTCTTTATGTCCTAAAAGCTCAGTTTGGTGGCGCGTTTTGTTCAGAAAATCCACTGTCCACTCGTACAACATACAAGACATACAAAGCGTTAAAAACATACCTATAAACTTTGTCCAAACAACATTTCTAATCGATTCATAGGTACACTGATATGTATATAAATTATAATATTTCACACGGATTATATCCTGGGCAATAGAAAAGGAAAAAACCGAGGTGCACGCTCTCGGGTCCCGAGCGTCAAAGAGATGAGTGACTTCCTTAGTCCACTTGCCAAAACGTGTCTTACTCCTTTCTTTTTCTAGATAAACGCATGAAACCTTGTCTAAAGACTGTTGACATCTAGTGGAAGCCATAGGTACTGCAATCTGGGAGCTGGATCCCCCTCCTTTCAATACCAAGTCAATGGGAAAAGTGTCACTTCACAGATTCACATTTTAAGGATACATTTTTCTCAGATTTTTGCCTGCCAAATCAGTTCTGTTATACACACAGACATTTCCGAGCTGGTCACGGGTGCACCTCAGCCATGCTCAAAGTACTAAAAGATATCATAACCGCCATCGATAAGAGACATTACTGTGCAGCCGTATTCATTGACCTGGCCAAGGCTTTCGACTCTGTCAATCACCACATCCTTATCGGCAGACTCAACAGCCTTGGTTTCTCTAATGATTGCCTCGCCTGGTTCACCAACTACTTTGCCGACAGAGTTCAGTATGTTAAAACTACTTAGGGAGTGGTGGGGCGCTAGCAAATCCCTTCCCTTACCTTTTGAAGAACTTCTGCTGAGGGCTTCCCAAGTGTCCAACGAAGACATCCAATGGTTCTTTTGTTAGAAAAAGTTATTTATTATATCCATAAATCTCCGTTTGGTTGGCGCATTATGTTCATAAAATATAGAGTCCACTCGCCCATTGAACCATGAAGAGAACTCGTTCAACCTATACCTATACACTTGTCCAAGAACAATCAAACATCATTGTTAATGTATCCTTAGGAACACTTTTATGTATATTTGCTGTAATATTTCAACCGGATTATAAACTGGGCGATAGGGAAGGAAAAAACCACAGCGCGCGCAAGCCCGTGAACGCGCATCCTCTTCTGTTTACATCCAATGGCCACTTCGAAATTCTCATCTTACCATCCAGAGCAACTAAACATCATCAAACACTGTCTAGAGACTGTTGACATCCAGTGGAAGCAATAGGTACTGCAATCTTACTCCCATATATGATCATTTTCAATAGGGAGGGGTTCAAAATGAGGCAATGTGTCAAAAACACTTTTTCCAGGACAGAAATTCCTCGGGTTTTTGCCTGCTATATCCGTTCTGTTATACTCACAGACAATTTTTTAACACTCTTAGAAACTCTTAGAAACTAGCGCCCCACCGCTCCCTAAGAAGTCAACTTCTTAGGGAGCGGCAGCTGAGGTGTCGGTTTTGGAGAGTCTGGCGTGCCCAATGTAAAAGGCCTGCCACTCAGGCCCAGAAACTAGGATATGCACATAATTAGTACTAGCGCTAGCGCCCCACCACTCCCTAAGAAGTTAAACGCTAGTAAAACCAAATGCATGCTTTTCAACCGTTCGCTGCCTGCACCCGCCCGCCCGAATAGCATCACTACCCTGGACGGCTCTGACCTAGAATACGTGGACAACTACAAATACCTAGGTGTCTGGCTAGACTGTAAACTCTCCTTCCAGACTCACATCAAACATCTCCAATCCAAAATTAAATCTAGAATCGGCTTTCTATTTCGCAACAAAGCCTCCTTCACTCATGCTGCCAAACTTGCACTAGTAAAACTGACTATCCTACCGATCCTCGACTTCGGCGATGTCATCTACTAAACAGCTTCCAATACTCTACTCAGCAAACTGGATGCAGTCTATCACAGTGCCATCCGCTTTGTCACCAAAGCCCCTTATACCACCCACCACTGCGACCTGTATGCTCTAGTCGGCTGGCCCTCGCTACATACTCGTTGCCAGACCCACTGGCTCCAGGTCATCTACAAGTCCCTGCTAGGTAAAGCCCCGCCTTATCTCAGCTCGCTGGTAACCATAGCAGCACCCACCCGTAGCACTCGCTCCAGCAGGTATATCTCACTGGTCACCCCCAAAGCCAATTCCTCTTTTGGCCGCCTTTCCTTCCAGTTCTCTGCTGCCAATGACTGGAACAAACTACAAAAATCATTGAAACTGGAGACACTTATCTCCCTCACTAGTTTAAAGCACCAGCTGTCAGAGCAGCTCACAGATCACTGCACCTGTACATAGCCCAACCAACTACCTCATCCCCTACCGTAATCATTTATTTATCTTGCTCCTTTGCACCCCAGTATTTTTACTTTGCACATTCATCTACTGCACATTTACCATTCCAGTGTTAAATTGCTATACTGTAGTTACTTTGCCACCATGGCCTATTTATTGCCTTAAGTTCCTTATCCTACCTCATTTGCACACATTGTATATAGATGTGTTTTTTTTCCTACTGTATTGACTGTGTGTTTGTTTACTCCAATGTGTAACTATGTGTTGTTGTATGTGTTGAACTGCTTTGCTTTATCTTGGCGAGGTCGCAGTTGTAAATGAGAACTTGTTCTCAACTTGCCTACCTGGTTAAATAACAGTTAACAGTTTTAGAAACGTCAGTGTTTTATATCCAATACTACTAATTATGTGCATATCCTAGTTTCTGGGCCTGAGTATCAGGCATTTTACTTTGCTCACACCAGTCTCTCCAAAACTCCGACCACTGCCGCCGCTCCCTAACAGGTTTTAAATGGCACAGTCAACTTAGTGTATGTAAACTTCTGTCCCACTGGAATTGTGATACAGTGAATTATAGGTGAAATAATCTGTCTGTAAACAATTTCTGGAAAAATGACTTGTCAAGCACAAAGTAGATGTCCTAACCGGCTTGCCAAAACTATAGTTTGTTAACAATAATTTTCCTGCAGTTGTAGTATTATCTAAAATAATGAGGCACGACAACAAGGTTCTAGCTTCAGCATGTTTACTAGCCTAGCCTGCGCATGTTATGCATAGGTACGGATACCCACAAGGGACAACCTGCTAGCGCTCCATCTACGACAGATCCGGTGAAATGCAGAGCGCCAAATTCAAATACAAAAATAGTAACATTAAACATTCATGAAAATACAAGTGTTGTACACCATTCAAAAGCTTAGAATCTTGGTAATCGAACCAAGTTGTCGGATTTACAATAGGCTTTACGGAGAAAGCAGAACATTAGATTATCTGAGGACAGTGCCCCACAACAACATTTTATTCAAACCAGCACAGGCGTTACAGAATCAAATATAGCGATAAAATAAATCACTTACCTTCGAAGATCTTCCTCTGTTTGCAATCACAAGGGTCCCAGGAACACAAAGAATGGTCATTTTGTTTGATAGTCCTTCTTTATTTCCCAAAAAGTCTGTTTAGTTGGTGCCATGGAGTTCTGTAATCCAGTTGTTCAACACGCAGACAAAGAAATCCCAAAAGTACCGGTAAAGTTTGTCCAAACAAGTCAAACAATGTTTCTAATTAATCCTCAGGTTGTCAAATATCTAAATTAGTCATAATATTTCAGACGGAGAATAGTCAAAAGGGAAGAAAAATAACAAAGTTCGCACACACAGTCACCCGCGCAAAAGAGTAGTGTCCGTTTCAACAGCCACTTGAAGGAACTTCTATTTCTTGTTCGTTTTTCAAAGAACATCCAGTGGAAGCCATAGGTACTGCAATCCGGGAGCTATTCTTTTCATTGTGCAATAGGAAACCATACCAGTTGCATGGGAGCTCAAAAAAGCAATTTTTTCAGATGGATTTTCCTCTGGATTTCGACTGCCATATCAGTTCTGTTTTACTCAGACAATATTGTAACAGTTTTAGAAACTTCAAAGTGTTTTCTATCAAATACAACAAATTATTTGCATATCCTAGCGTCTAGACCTGAGTAACAGGCATTTTACTTTGGGCATGCCAGACTCTCCGAACTTCCGAAAACTCCCTAGCCCGGAGAGGTTAACATGCTTCTTCATATCCTGAAACAAGTATGAAAGCATGAACTTACACAGTCTGAACTCCTATTTGTTAACTTCGGTCTTTTTTTGCTGGGTATGGTCCCCCCAACAAAATGTATTCTATTCATATAAATAGTCTTTCAGCCAGTCTGGTGGCTTTACATCCCTTTTTGGGCGAGCTTGTGGCTCTGTGAGCATTCTCTCTCCTTCCCCCTCTTATTGTGCGTTGTCTGTGGCCTCCTCAGCCTGTGTGGCTGGTAGATCTGGAAAAGCTATGAGGTGTCATTTGTTCCTCTGTACCTCCTCTGAGCCTGTGTCCACCAAATGTGGGGCATCTGCTTTCTTCAGAACTGTTGCTGTTTTCTTTGAGTTAACCTGTCAGCTCTGACCTCTCAGTAGCACAATGTTTCTAGTTTAAAGTCTTTAGTTTGCATTTGTTTCAGCCGTTTGTCCCTCTTAGCAAAAGCCTTCCTGTTAGGCCATTGCGGTTCAAGCTGAGTCGGTGAGACAGGCAATGGGGAGCGCAGTCTCCTGCCCATCAGGAGCTTGGCAGGCGACGGCCCATGATGCAGTGGTGTGACTCTGTAAAGTTACAGAGCCCTGGACAGATCCTTGTTCTTTTCAGCATTCTTGACTGTTTTCACAGCTCTCTATGCCTCGCCGTTGCTCCGTGCATGGTAGGGGCCACTGGTCACATGTCTGAAGACATATTCTGTGGCAAAAGCAGAAAATGAGCTGGGAAGCGTTGTCTGTAACCAGGACCTCAGCGACCCCTTGCCTGGAAAAAATGTACTTTAATCCATTGATAACTCCAGCTGATGTGGTTATGGGTGTCTTGTATCTTGTATCTTGAATAGTAATCTACCACTAGCAGAAAAGTGTAATTTTCCCAGTAGAACACACAGTATCTGCCCCTACCTTTTGCCATGGAAAATTGAACTGCTCTGTTCAGGATGACAAGGTTGACATTTTGCCCACACCTCACACTGGGCCACCAGCTTGATAATCGGAGTACTCAAACCAGCTGCCACACCCATTGTGGAGCCCTCATTCTGCATTTGGTTATCCCCATGTGTCCCTCATGCACTCTGTCTAGCATTTCTGGTTGTAGAGTCTCTGGGATAACTATCCGTTGTCCTTTCATGAGAAGGTCTCCATTACAGTGGAAGTCACTTTGGTGCACCCAATAGGGCTTCAGCAACTAAGGCAGTTCCTCCTGCCTGGGCCATCCCTTTATGCACTGCTGTACTAAACCCGAGAAATTTCTGTCCGGAAATCCTTTTTCTTTTGCCCTCCTCTCACTTTGAATGCCTGGTTATATAAGTCAATGGGAGATAGTACCCAGGTTGCAGTACCTATGGCTTCCACTGGATGTCAACAGTCTCTGGAAAGTGTCTGGAGGAAAAAGCCCTGAGGAGATCCTTATAGAAGAAGACAGACTACAGGAAGGGAAAAGGTAAACAACCGTGCCCGTTCACGAGAACGTGAACACGCCCAGCTTTCTTTTCCTCTTATAACGTTTCAGTTACCATCTGTGTAAAATATGATCGCTATTATTCATAAAAGGATACATAAGGATGCATTATTAATGATATTTGATTTGTTTGTGAAAAGATGAGAGGTATAACTTGAACGCGTTCTCTTCACTGTACAACGGGCGAGTAGACTGACAATGCTTGGTGGAGTAGCTGAACATAACGTGACAACCAAACGGAGATTTATGGATATAATAAATTACTTTTTCTAACAAAAGAACCATGGATTCTCTTGTTTGGACACTTGGGACACCCTCAGCAGAAGTTCTTGAAAGGTAAGTGATTTATATTAGCTGTGATATGGACATTTTGAGAACCGAGCTGGATATGAATTTATGCTAATGTGGAAAATATGTGAGGTACTAGCCTCAAACAATCAAATGTAGTGCTTTCGCCGTGAAGCATTTTTTAAATCTGACAACGCAGTGATATTGCCAAGAAGCAGAGCTTTTGTTGGCTATTCAACACTTGTATATTGCAGAATGTTAATTATTAAGATTTTTTATTTTTGAATTTGCCGCGTTATGTTTGCTCTGTAAACGATCCCGCTAGCGGGATCCGTGCGAAAAGAGGTTAACTACTTAGGGAGCAGAGGGGCGCTAGGCGAAAGCACTTCACGGCGAAAGCACAACATTTGATTGTTTGAGGATAGCCCCTCTCATATTTGATGCATTAGCATAAATCCATAACCAATGCGGGTCTCAGAAAACGCATAAAATCACTAATATAAAATCCTTTACCTTTCGAAGAACTTCTATTGAGGGCTTCCCAAGTGTCCAACGAAGACATCCAATGATTCTTTTGTTAGAAAAAGTCATTTATTATACACTTTCTGCAAACAAATCAAACATAATTTTTAATGTATCCTTAGGTATCCTTTTGTGTATATTTGGTGTAATATTTCAACCGGACGATAACGTGAACGATAGGAAAGGAAAATAAAGTGGTAAGCGTTCACAATCTCGGACGCGTCAAACCTTGTTTACAAAAGTGGTCCTCTGACTTCTTCCTGTTCCTATCTGTTCTGGTCACTCCTAGAATTCCCAGTCTTTGACTGTTGAAATCTAGTGGAAGCCATAGGTACTGCCGTCTCAGTCCTACATAACATTGTATGCAATAGGCAAAATGGAGAAATTGTTCATTTACAAAGAAAACTGCAACTCTGGATGGATTTTCCTCTGGTTTTCGCCTGCTATATCAATTCTGTTATACTCACATACATTATTTTAACACTCTTAGAAACGTCAGAGTGTTTCCTATCCAATAGTACTAATTATGTGCATTTTCCTATTTTCTGGGCCTGAGTGGCAGGCATTTTACTTTGGGCACGCCAGACTCTCCAAAACCGTCACCTATGCAGTTAACTTCTTAGGGAGCGGCTCCCGAGGTGACGGTTTTGGAGAGTCTGGCGTGCCCAAAGTAAAATTCCTGCCACTTGACATCTAGCTTTTGATGACTATGCAACACTTGTATATTGATGAATGTATTTCACCTGGTAGTGTCCACCACTCCCTAAGTAGTTAATGGACACCTGTACCTCACGCTCTAGACATTGCTCCTCCTCTGTTAATGTACGTTTAATTGGAGCCCTGGAGAGTGTATCTGCTGTGATCAGTGCCTTCCCTGGCACATACACCATCTTGTAGGTGAACCTCAGCAATCTGAGGCGGAAGCGCAGAACTCTGGGAGGCAAGTGGTCAAGTGCTTTTGTCCCTACCAGAGCCAGCAGTGGTTTGTGGTCAGTCTCTGCTTTACACTGCAGGCCAATAAGGTATTGGCTGAGCCTTTCACATGCCAATGGGATAGCCAACGCCTCCTTCTCCACTTGTGCATGCCTTTGCTCTGTGTCGGATAAGATTTGTGAGATGTATGCTATTGGACGCCACTCCGTGTTGTCCTGCATTTGTGTGAGGACCACCCCTAGCCCAAAGAATGACTCATCTGCTGATAACTTTGTCTCAGCGTGAGGACAGTCCTGGGCCAGCACTCTCTGTGAGGACAGGTCTCCAGTGATTTTGCCAAACGCCGCCTGTTGCATGTGACTCCATGATCAGTCATTCACTTTGGCTAGTAAGTCTCTCAGGGGTTTGGTTGTGTCTGAAACCTGTGGGAGGAACTTACCCACATATGTGGCCATGCCTAAAAATGTCCTGACTTCAGCCACGTTCTGTGGGATGGGCATATCTGTGACGGTGCTGATCTTCTCTGGGTCCAGCTCTATTCCAGCTGCATGGATTTTGTGTCCCATGAACAAGACCTCTGACTGTGCGAAGGTGCATTTTCCATTGAGTGTCAAGCCAGTCTTGGAGTCTGGTTTGAACTGCTGTTAGTCTTTCATCATGTTCTGCTCTGTCCTGTCCACACACGAGCATGTCGTCTGTGTGGACTATGACGCCACTCAGCCCATCCAACAGCTGGGACATGCGTCTTTGGAAATGCTCAGGACCGGAAGCGTTTGCAAATGGCAAAATGTTAAAACAATACCGGCCAAACAGTGTTCTAACCGTTGTGAGCGCCCTACTCTCTGGTGACAAGGGTATCTGCCAGAAGCCTGAGCATGCGTGCAGCTTTGTGTTGACCTGTGAGCCATCCAACTGCTCTACTGATGGTAAGATGTGTCTCTCTGCAGTGTGCCTCAAGCTAGTCATGTCCACACAGATCCTTACATCCCCTGCGCACCAGTAAGTGGCAATCTTTATTTTAGACACAGCCCCAATTTCTTCCATCCTGCCAACTTTTCCTTTACTCTGGCCAATAAGGGGGATAGACACACAGCGGGGGGTGGTAAGGGCATAGGAGACCGCATCCTCCTTCAGGCAGATTATGTAATCACCTTCTAGCCTTCCTAGGCCAGAAAACACATTGGGGATTTTTGTTTTGAAAATCTCCCCTGGGTCCTCCAGTTCGCTCACTCTTTCAATGAGTTGCAATGCTTCAATTGCTGGCAGCCCCAGCAACGGTCTGGCCAGAGAGTCAATTACGAAGACAGGCTGGATGGCACTTTTGTCTTTACTCTCCAGTTTACTCACCATCTGCCCTACCACTGGTAATATCTTATTACTGGGCCTGTACAGTTTTTTGTTTGTAGGGAGCAAAGGGACTATAGCTATACGATAGCTATACAGCCCAGTGGGAATTGCTGTCACTGCTGCCCATGTGTCTAGTTTAAATGACACAACCTCCCCATTGAGTTTAATGTCTGAGTGCCAGCCAGCATTGTTTTCCCCTGAGTTCTCTCAGAAAGAAACTGTCCCAATGTTGCTTCTGTTTGTCCTCTGAGAGCTCATGCATTTGCTTTGATCGACTGACAGCTGAAAAGTGTCCTCTCCTGTGACATTTCCTGCATTCCGCATCCTTAGCTGGGCAATCTTTTCAGCTGTGGAAAGGGGATCTCCCACATTTGCGACAATCGCTTGAATTGGCTACTGGCCCTGTCTGTGATTGTTTTCTCCACGTCTGTCTCTGTTCTGCGTTATCCTCCCCTTTTGGTATGAAAACACATGGTATTTCCTCTTCACTCAGCATAGAGCTGCCCCGCTGCGCAGCATCGCCTACTGTCTTCTACAGTCTCACTTGGCCTAACCTGGTTTACAGCTTTGGACAAGGTAAACTATGAATCCAACCTTAACTTTTCAGACAGTTAGACATTTATAATTCCCACTACAGTCCGATCTCGGATCAGTTCCTACCTGAGTGCAGCCAAATTGACAATGTTCCGCTAGCTTGTGAACATCTGTGATGAAGCTGTCGGCGGTTTCACGATAATCCTGTTCGCGCACATTACACCTAGCTCTCTCTATAATCTTGTGTCTCCCTAAGAAATGTGTTTCAAAACAGTCTTTAACTACTTACGGAGTGGTGGGGCGCTACCCGGTGAAATGTGAGGCACCAAATTCAAAATCCAAAGTTGAATTATTAAACATTCATTATTAGCATAAATCCATAACCAAAGCGGGTCCCATAAAACGCATAAAATCGCTAATATAAAATCCCTTACCTTTCGAAGAACTTCTGCTGAGGGCTTCCCAAGTGTCCAAATGCTTCTTTGTTTCTTTGTTAGAAAAAGTCATTTATTATATCCATAAATCTCTGTTTGGTTGGCGTGTTATGATCATAAAATCCACCGTTGAGTCGCCCATTGAACCGTGAAGAGAACGCGTTCAAATTATACCTATACACTTGTCCAAGAACAATCAAACATCATTTTAATGTATCCTTAGGAACACTTTTATGTATATTTACTATAATAGTTCAACCGGATTATAAACTGCGCGATAGGAAAGGAAAAAAACACAGCGCGCGCGAGCCCGTGAACGCGCTTCCTCTTCTGTTTACATCTGATGACTAGTTCGAAATTCTTCTTCTATTACCATCCAGAGCAACCTAACATCACCAAACACTGTCTAGAGACTGTTGACATCCAGTGGAAGCAATAGGTACTGAAATCTTACTCCCATATATAGCTGTTTTCAATAGGGAGGGGGTTCAAAATGAGGCAATGTGTCAAAAACACTTTTTCCAGGACAGAAATTCCTCGGGTTTTTGCTGCCATATCAGTTCTGTTATACTCACAGACAATATTTTAACACTCTTAGAAACTTCAGAGTGTTTCCTATCCAATAGTACTAATTATGTGCATATCCTAGTTTCTGGGCCTGAGTGGCAGGCCTTTTACTTTGGGCACGCCAGACTCTCCAAAACCGACACCTCAGCTGCCGCTCCCTAAGATGTTAATATATCCTCAGCTTCATCACCCATAGAGTAAATCAGTGTAGTAATCATGTTTAACTTCTTAGGGAGCGGTTCCCGAGGTGACGGTATTGGAGAGTCTGGCGTGCCCAAAGTAAAATACCTGCCACTCAGGCCCAGAAAATAGGATATGCACATAATTAGTACTATTGGATAGGAAACACTCTGAAGTTTCTAAAAGTGTTAACATTATGTCTGTGAATGTAACAGAACAGAAATAGCAGGCGAAAACCAGAGAATTACAGTTTTTTGTCACATTGGCTCTCTATTGAGTTCTATGGCAAGCAGCTCCGAGTTTTCAGTACCTTTGGCTTCCACTAGATGTCAACAGTCTATATGTAAAGCCTCAGAGAGATTGGATGTGCGCAAGGCTGGCTGCGCGCCCCACTTTATTTATATAACGTTTAGGTGACCATCCGAGTGAAATATTATCGCTCATATTCATAAAAGGATAGCTAAGGATGCATTTTAACCTCTCTGCGCACGGATGCCGCTAGTGGGATCGTTTTCAGAGCAAACATAACGCGGCAAATTCTAAATAAAAATTCGTAATATTTAACATTCTTCGATATACAAGTGTTGCATAGCCATCAAAAGCTCTGCTTCTTGGCAACATCACTGTGGTTTCAGATTTCAAAAAGGCTTTACGGCGAAAGCACCACATTTGATTGTTTGAGGCTAGTACCTCACATATTTTCCACATTAGCATAAATTCATATCCAGCTCGGTTTTCAAAATGTCCATATCACAGCTAATATAAATTGCTTACCTTTCAAAGAACTTCTGCTGAGGGCTTCCCAAGTGTCCAAACAAGAGAATCCATGGTTCTTTTGTTAGAAAAAGTAATTCATTATATCCATAAATCTCCATTTGGTTGTACGTTATGTTCAGCTACTCCACCAAGCATTGTCAGTCTACTCCCCGTTGTACAGTGAAGAAAACGCGTTCAAGTTATACCTCTCATCTTTTCACAAACAAATCAAATATCATTAATAATGCATCCTTATGTATTCTTTTATGAATAACAGCGATCATATTTTACACGGATGGTAACTGAAACGTTATAAAAGGAAAAGAAAGCTGGGCGCGTTCACGTTCTCGTGCACGGTTGTTTACATTTTTCCCTTCCTGTAATCTTTCTTCTTCTATAAGGATCTCCTCAGGGCTATTTCCTCCAGACACTTTCCAGAGACTGTTGACATCCAGTGGAAGCCATAGGTACTGCAACCTGTGTCCTATTCCCCATTGACTTCTATTACTGGCCTTCAAAGTGAGTGGAGGGCAAAAGAAAAAGGAATTCCGGACAGAAATTTCTCAGGTTTTTGCCTGCTATATCTTGTCTGTATCAGACTATATTGTAATGGTTTTAGACACGTAAGAGTGTTTCCTATCCAATAGTACTAATTATGTGAATATCCTAGTTTCTGGCCCTGAGTGGTGGGCATTTAACTTTGGGCACATCAGACAGGTGAAAATTCGGAAAATGGGACCCTAGCTGTAACAGGTTAACTGGTATTTGATTTGTTTAGGAAAAGTTTATAGGTATATTTGAACGCGTTCTCTTCACATTTCAATGGGCGATTCGACGTTGGATTTTCTGAACGTAACGCACCAACCAAACGGAGATTTATGGATATAATAAATGACTTTTTCTAACAAAAGAACCATGGATTGTCTTCGTTGGACACTTGGGAAGCCCTCAGCAGAAGTTCTTCAAAAGGTAAGGGATTTGTTTTCGCTGTGAAATGTGTTTTGTGTGAACCGTGATGGTTTATGAATTTATGCTAATAGAAATATATTGGAGGTGCTACCCTCAAACAATCAAATGTTGTGCTTTCGCCGTAAAGCCTTTTTGAAATCTGACAACGCTGTGATATTGCCAAGAAGCAGAGCTTTTGATGACTATGCAACACTTGTATATTGATGAATGTTTAATAATTCAACTTTTGGATTTTGAATTTGGCGCCTTGCATTTCACCGGGTAGTGTCGGGAGTGGGGCGCCCCACCACTCCCTAAGTTTAAGCCTGAAGCTACTCTGTACCTTTCAAAGCTGCTGATCCATTTCGGCCAGTTTTGAATGTCCATGAAATCAAAATTCTTCATGGTGCTAACGCGAAATCCATCAGCACTAGCCACTGGCTTGTCCATGTTTTAGCAAGAGCCCATTGAACTTGGAGTCACCAAACATGAAGTCCCGTCAGTTTCTTTCTCTTGTAACATGTAGCAGTAAGTCCTCGCTCGTTAGCTATCCCAATGATGATCTGTACTGTTTATTTCCAAAACTGTGTTCTCCTTGCTTTGAAACAGTCTTTCGGCATGGATGTATGATTTATATGTCCTTCATGTTTTTTTTTATTATTAAAACCACTGACACCATGTAGTATTATCTTAAATAAGGAGGCACGACAAAAAAGTGTCATACATGCACATGTCATACATAGGTACGGATACCCACAAGGGACATCCTACTACAGCAGTCAAATGACCACATCACCCTCTAGTGGCCTCATGGGTGGAATGATTTTAGTATTTTTCATAATTTCATAATTAATAAACGCTGGAAATCCGGTGTTTCTATGTCAAACGATTTTGTTATATTTCAGTCCGCTGTTATGTATACAACATGTAATACTGAGATGCAAACTCATAATTGAATACATTTCAACTCTATTTCTGACACGATACAGGTGTCTTCTTCTTCTTTAAGCCCATAACCATGTGTGTGAGGTGTATACTTTTGTTTCAAAGAAGATATTTTAAGACTACCCAGAAACACTGATTTAGCCCACTGCAGTAAGACTTCCTCTCTTTCCTTGAGAAGTGAAGCAAGACCTCACTATAACTTTACAAACACCATATCAGGCCTTTCAGTGTTGTTTACTTACGGGTTACACGTTTATAGTTCATTAGTGCAGCATCCATTATTTTGTTGTCACTTGTCCTTTCGGATGAATTTCAAGAGTATTTAAGGAGGATCTGGATTGCAAAGCTGAGTGGTCCGAGGTTAGGTGAGGGTCATGATAATTGCTCTATACAAATTCTTGCCATTGTAATTTCAATGTCATAGATTTTAAGGGAAATCTGTATAAAAAAAAATATGTTGACAAAGACTTGTGGTTGTGGCTAAAGTATTACACCTGCATGGACAATATGAGTTCAACATCGTTCAAGCACAGCAGGCATTCAGTGAAATCAAATGTTTTATTTTCACTCCAGTAGTCAAAGCAAGAGGAGATTGCCAGCGTACACTGTTTCTGGTGGAAGAAAATCGCCAGTACAAGTGAAAATCAATAGATTCGCCCCCAAATTTGGTCTTTACAATAAGTGGAAAGATTCTTTGTGAAAACCGAGGTACAGCAATTACAATCTGCCTTTACCTATAACTAGTAGAAATATTATAGCTAGTAGAAATATAGTGGTATCTTAAAACTCTTTTGATTTCTTATACCAAATTAGCCTACATCAGTAAAGATGGCTTAACATCTTCATTGAGTAGAGAGGCCTTGTGCTTTAGGTGCAAATAACTGAGAAAAGGAAACTAGTGAGTACAGCTTAACCCAACAATGCCATGACCTTTTTCACCTGGTCATCACTTCAGGGTCTATTCTTGCCAGAACTATGTCATGCATTCACTTGCCCTTCCAGAAAATCACATGATTTCACATTTGAAAAATCACGTGATTTCATGTGAAATGTCACATGTGAAATCATGTGGAAACATGTTTTTGTAACAATTCACATGATCACTTTTTCAGATGTGAAGTTGTCACATGTTATCACATTGACTTAACATAACATCACATGTTAAATTCCTGTGTTTTTTTCCATAAGGGTGGGGTATATGACTATTGTTCCTCCATTTCCCTGGCCTTTAGATTGAAAGTAAGACATGTCTGACAGATGGGAAAACAGAGGTGGATAGAAAGATGTACAATGAGAAGAAGAGAGCTTTAGATTCTACGAATCCCCCAAGGTTACCAGGCAAACGTATTGTACAGTTTGTATGTGTGACATTGACAATTTGTACTGGCAATATATTGTCCAAGATGCTGTTGAGACGATCTTCAATAGTGCCACTAAGGCCTTAGGAAATTGTACAATAGAACATAGAACTATTGAGCCTCAAGTCTTAACACGACTTGAACTTCCTTCACATGTTGAGGGCGATGTCTCACCAGATAGCTGTCACCAAGGGACTTTGAAGGCATTGGAGAGCAATACTGTAGCTGAGAGAGGAACAGTGGGCATTGTTTCTGCAAAAGTCTTGTGCTTTATAGTGTACTAGGTGAGGGAGGTCAATAAGAGGACAAATGAACACAATCGTCAGAATCATCTGAATGGGAAATTAAAACTTCCTTTGCATTTGGAAAGTTTAAACCAGTCCTACGTCTTGCAAGAGTCACTCGGTTAGGAGAGAGAGGGTGGGGTGAAGAGTGAAAGGGAAAAGATGGAGGGAGGAAGAGATGGAGGGAGAGAGAGACAGAGATAGATAGATAGATAGATAGATAGATAGATAGATAGATAACAATAGAGAGAGAAAGAAGGATGTTACACAGTTGTAATACTCAAGTAATCCACACGTTTCAATCAGGTTGCAGTGATTGACACTGAATACATCTAGTCACAAATTCACAACCCCACACTGCCATTGTAAATGACTCAGACCACTTCTTGGTCATCCACCGCTGGTCACCCCACCTCTCTCTCTGTACAGGGAAGGAGGAGGGAGGGAGAAGTGAGGGGGGAATTAAAGAGGAAAGGAGAGTCCTCTTTGATATGAGCCTCCCTGAGGGGGGTCTCCTGCTACTCAAGAATGTTACAAGTTCAAGTTCCAGCCACTAGCCTCTGAAAGATGACCTTGTCTGCTGCCAGATGTCCCGTCACCAGCCAGTCAAGGGTAGGAGAGGGAGCAGGGCTGGGCAGGGACGGACTAGGACCAGAAATCGGCATTTCTAACACACCGGACCATTTTTTTCATCTAGACACCCCACACCGGGTCATTTTCCCCCCTTTAATTAAAGCCTCAATTATTAGCCAAATAATGATTCCTGCGCACAAATGTTGGCAGAAAAGATGGATCAGCCCATCTGGCATTTGCCCGAACTGTTCAGATCAGTATAAGGGTAGGACAGTAAACCTATTCAAGTGTTTGTAATGGCACTTATATGCATAAAAATGTATTAAATCCCCAAAATATGTAGACAATTAAGAAGAGGAATATGGAAACTGAACTAGTCAGTTTCTTGATCCCTTCGCACAGTTTGGAGGGACTCATGAGCATCACTATTTAAAGACAAGTATTGTGCATCTTCACATTATAAACCCATTTTCAACGATCTCATTAAAAGAAAACGAATGTGGCAAACAAAGCTAGTGTTTGACAGTTAATTCAGCGATGTTGAGTAAGGGAGGTAGGCGGATGAGCTAACCTGTCAGAAACCATATTGATCTTCCTGTCAATAAACAGCACTTCAAACCTCAACTTTCTCTTCCTGATGTCTATTTCACCATTAGCTGGGAAATGTCACAATTATACTTAATGCAGCTCACTGTCCTTAAAACGCTGAATGAACCCCGCTAACCTGCACAAACGCTTCACCAGCAGTTACCGAGACGACACCGCCGTTAGTAGACGGCGGAGCAAACCAGAGATTTCTCAGAATGTTCAGAAGAAGTCAGCGAGCAACGGTTAGCTCGGCCATTAGCGCCAGGCAGCAGAGCCAGACAGCCTGATTTCCTGGGCTCCTTGGGATCATCGTAAAATGCTCCTCTTCTCTAAGAAAAAAGTGAATCTATTTTATGCCCTTCAGCGATAGCATTAAGAGACAGTATTTGCCTTAACGGCGCTAACCACCCACTCCCACCTCACCCGTCATTACAGTTATTATTTGTAGTCCAACTTTAAAGGACACATGGATGTTTGAAAGGGACTGCTCCTGAGGAGGGAGGGGTGGAGGACTGGGATTTGTTGTCTGTGCTGAGTTTTCGTGTAGGAATGGAAGGAAGGAGTGAGGGATTGAGTGGGCTGCTCAGACATTTGGGGAACAGACTTCACAGTGACAACTCACTTGACCCTAAAATGCAGGAGAGGAGTTGATTAGTTGGTGTTTTCCTCCAAATTGGTATAAACAAGGAAATATTGTTTCCATATGTAGCTATCGACGGGAGCAAGAGCTGTGGTTTACACTGAACAAAAATAAAAATGCAACATGCAAAGAATTTAAAATGTTTTACTGAGTTACAGTTCATGTAAGCAAATAAGTCAATTGAAATAAATTCATTAGGCCCTAATCTATGGATTTCACATGACTGGGAATACAGATATGCATCTGTTGGTTACAGATAAAATGTAGAGGCGTGGATCAGAACACCAGTCAGTTGCCTCATGCAGCGCGACACATCTCCTTCGCATAGAGTTGATCAGGCTGTTGATTGTGGCCTGTGGAATGTTGTTCCACTCCTCTTCAATGGCTGTGCGAAGTTGCTGGATAATGGCGGGAACTGGAACACGCTGTCGTACACGTCGATCCAGAGCATCCCAAACGGGCTCTATGGGTGACATGTCTGGTAAGTATGCAGGCCATGGAAGAACTGGGACATTTTCAGCTTCCAGGAATTGTGTATAGATCCTTGCGACATGGGGCCGTGCATTATCATGCTGAAACAGGAGGTGATGGTAGTGGATGAATGGCACGACAATGGGCCTCAGGATCTTGTCACGTTAGCTCTGTGCATTCAAATTGCCATTGATAAATTGTGGTTTTTGTCAGTAGCTTATGCCTGTCCATACCATAACCCCACCACCACCATGGGGCACGTTGACATCAGCAAACCGCTCGCCCACACGGCGCCGTACAAGCTGTCTGCCATCTGCCCAGTACAGTTGAAACCGGGATTCATTCGTGAATAGCACACTTCTCCAGCGTGCCAGTGGCCATCAAAGGTGAGCATTTGCCCACTGAAGTCGGTTACAACTCCGAACTGCAGTCCAGTCAAGACCCTGGTGAGGACGACGAGCACGCAGATGAACTTGCCGTAGACAATTTTTTACAGTTTGTGCAAAAATTCTTGGTTTGTGCAAATAAAACTTCACATTTTGTGGCGTTTTATTTTCCCCAGCACAAGGTGCACCTGTGCAATGATCATGCTGTTTAATCAGTTTCTTGATATGCCTGTCAGGTGGATGTATTATCTTTGCAATGGAGAAATGCTCACTAACATGGATGCAAACAAATGTCTGCACAACATTTGAGAGAAATAAGCTTTTCGGTGAGTATGGAAAATATCTGGGATCTTTTATTTCAGCTCATGAAACATGGGACCAATACTTTACATGTTGCATTCATATTTTTGCTCAGTATATATATATATATATTTTTGAATAGTGTCTTTGTGTTTCAATTTGACAGTGTATATCCAAAATTCGAAAGGCACTCTCACATCTGAGCTATCTTTTTGCAGGTGCATGGTAACAGTTGAATAACATGAAAAAAAAGAGGGAACCCGCACACTGCTCTTGCTAGTATCATTTTTCTCTAATAAGCTTTACGTATCGGACTCACGTTAAAGAACTGTGATACTATCAAGAGCGACAGTGTATACACAACCAGCATATTGTTTATGTTATTTTGTCACAGTCAATGGTAATTTGGACAAAACTTAATCGAGCAGCTGACCAATTACGTAATACTTTAGTTATCGATTAACCGAGATGACACTTAAACAGACAGAGACAAATATGTTAAGTATGTAGGTCTGATCCTTTGAGGCAGGGTTTCCCCAAATCTGTCTTAGGGCCCCTCCTTTCTTTCAGTACTTGAATCACCTGTGTAATGCTAAGACACAAACCAAAACGTGTACCCAGGGGGGGCCCCAGGACCGAGTTTGGGAAACCCTGCTTTGAGGAACAGCTATAATGGCAGCACTAGTCTCACCTGTAATGGCCCTCCCGTCCTTTGTGTCTGCATCCCAATTGGCACCCTATTCCCTAGAAGGTGCATAAGGCCCTGGTCAAAAGGAACGCACTAAGTCGTGAATAGGGTGCCATGTGGGACGCAAACTATATCGATCAGATCAGTGTCCCTGAAGAAACGTTGGCTCGTGTGTGTGTTTGTGTGCTGGTTTGTGTGTGTGTGTGTGTGTGTGTGTGTGTGCATGTAGGCAGGGCATGGATCCCTTTCCTACGGTGCCTTTGGTGTGGAGTGGAGTGGTGTCCAGTAACAAAGAAGGAGGGCATCAGTATAGAACAGAGCAGCACTGGGAAGGAAGTTGGACTCTGAGTCTGTGTCCTCTAGGAACTCACTTCTGTGTCTGGCTCACAACACACTCAGACAGACACTCAAAGAAAAACAGACACAGACACACACACACACACACACACACACAAAGACAGACATACAGACTCCATTTACAGTACACACACCATGACACTCAAAAAACCAGCATAATGACTACTCTCTCTCTCTCTCTCTCTCTCTCTCTCTCTCTCTCTCTCTCTCTCTCTCTCTCTCTCTCTCACAAACACTCATACACACAGGACATCTGTGCTCCCTGGTGACCCTTTCTGGCCAGTGTCTGCGTTTCTGACACATCAGATGAGGAAGTGAGGGGTGGGTGGGAGGACGTGGAGGCAAGCCAGCCGCCTCCAATCAGCTACTGCGGTTCTCACTTGGTTAACACCTCACTGTAAACACGGTGCCAGGGCCGGTCTGTGAGGGTGTGTGTGTGTGTGTCTGTTTGTCTGTGTGTGGAGACGGGCTATGTGCAATACCCAGTATTGCACAGCTAGACCCAGATCAGATCAAACAGACAGACTCAGAGTAGTTATACAGGTAACTGCCAAAATAAAGGAAACACCAACATAAAGTGTCTTAATAGGGCGTTGAGCCACCACGAGCCAGAACAGCTTCAATGAACCTTGGCAAAGATTCTACAAGTGCCTGGAAATCTATTGGTGGGATGCGACAATATTCTTCCACAAGAAATTCCATAATTTGGTGTTTTGTTGATGGTGGTGGAAAACGTTGTGTCAGGCGTCGATTCAGAATCTCCCATAAGTGTTCAATTGGGTTGAGATGTGGTGACTGAGATGGCCATGGCATATGGTTTACATAGTTTTCATGCTCATCAAACAGTTCAGTGAGCACTCTTGCCCTGTGGATGAGGTATTGTCATCTTATGAGGGCATAGCCATGGTAGCCAAAATAATGCCCAGCATTTTTATACATTACCCTAACCATGATAACTCTGGAAGGACCTGCTGTCAATATTCTTTGTATCCCTCATTTACCAAGTGTTTCCTTTATTTTGGCAGTTACCTGTATCTGTACAGCACACTGACCCTTTGTATTATTATTATTGACTCTTATACGCATTTAGATAGAGAGAGAGGAGTGAGAAAGAGATAGAGAGAAAGATAGTCACCCATCATTCTACATTCAGTATATCCACAGGAAAGCCAATTTTAGCAAGGAAGGTACGACATCATTGCTCGCCGATGACACAAACAGTGTTCACTTGATTGACTGTATCTTTGTCAAATGACAACCTAGCCTTTTCAAACCTAGCTAGCTAGATAGCCAATGAGTTGTGTTTTACTAGAGTAAAGTCTTTCAGCTAATCTCACGCGTATGAGTCGAGTGGTGTTTGGACATTTATGCACGTGCATGTCGAAGCGTGTTACGCATATCTGTGAGTTATAAAAACGAAGTGTTTTGCAAATGTTTAACTTACAATATGGCAATAATACTGGAAAAGCTAAATCAAAGTCCAGGTATACAGATTTTGGACAATATTCTAGCAGAAATCTGCCGGGAAAGTGTCATAGACAACAGCTAAAGGAGAAGAGGCTACCTAAGTCTGGTAAGTGAAATAGCAGTCTTTATATTTATATTATTTTAAATTATATCCGAGGTAATGCAGTTGTTTCAGTGGTTGCATAGTAATCATTTGAGAGTTTTTAGAAATATTTTCTTTGATTGCTATACATTTATGTGTACAGTTGAAGTCAGAAGTTTACATACACCTTAGCCAAATACATTTAAACTCAGTTTTTCACAATTCCTGACATTTAATCCTAGTACAAATTCCCTGTCTTAGATAAGTTAGGATCACCACTTCTTTTTAAGAATGTGAAATGTCAAAATAATGGTAGAGAGAATTATTTATTTCAGCTTTTATTTCTTTCATCACATTCCCAGTGGGTCAGAAATTTACATACACTCAAATAGTATTTGGTAGCATTGCCTTTAAATTGTTTAATAAAAAGAAATTAATAATAATTGGTACACACATTTCACCACAGTGTTCTCCACTCTATATAATATATGTTTATAGATGTGTTGTTTATTTGATGTATTGTTAAAATAAAGGTTCAATAAAAAAGTTATAACTTGTGTTCTTACTGATTTAAAAAAAATCTTCAATAGTGGTAAAGACTGACTTTAAAGAGACCACATTCAAGTCCTCCATCCCCCACTTAGTCTGACTGCTGCTCTCTCTGGCTCCATAACAAACCCCCGCCCGGCCATCTAGAGGTGTGAATACCCAGCCAGCATACAAGCAGAGGATGGTAAGTGCTTTACAGCAGAAAGAGACTTGGGACCAGCAGCACAATCTTGTGTAGAGGGTGTTCTAAATACTGTAATTGCAAATAGTGTGTACAATGTAAAACAAAATGTTTTACTTTGTGTGTGGTTTGTGGTGTGTTCAGTTATGACATTAGATCAATGTTGGCTGCTAACTTATCTTAAATATTTCACTTCTGTGTTTGGAGACATTGGATCAGCATTCTTGTTACGTCTCCTGTGAGTACATTTTCTGTAGGGAAGCTAATGATACATAATTTTGAAGTTCCTGGGAGTGTGTAAACTTTAAGCATTTTTGTATGTTTTATATAGTTATGTTCTTGAAAATGTGTCAATTTACCAATTCGGCCACTTGGAGTCCACTTGGGTACATTTGACCAAATCGTAAAGGACACCTGGGTGACTTCATACTAAATGTCATGTAGCTTTCTCATTCTTGAACTTGTCAGTCTGAAACCTTCATAGCTGAATGTGTGACTTTTCTCATGCATTTCAAAGATGATGGTACAAAAAAGAAATACAAAACAATGTTTGTTTTTTTCTTTGTATATTATTTTACCAGATCTAATGTGTTATATTCTCCTACATTCAATTCACATTTCTACAACCTTCAAATTCTTTCAATTCAAATGGTATCAAGAATATGCATATCCTTGCTTCAATGCCTGAGCTACAGGCAGTTCGATTTGGGTATGTCATTTTAGGCTAAAATTCTGCTAATCTCTTGGCAGTAGTACTGTAGACTACTTTATCACTGGCCTCAACCCAGAGTCTCTTAGAGCGTTCACAGTAAGTTAACTGACACCCCTATCAGATCACAGCAAAATCACACTTTGCTTGAACAGAGCTGTGCTCAATCGTGAGGCATCAAAGCCAAAGGAAATTAATAATATTAAGAAATGCTATAGATGGAAGGAAAGTAGTGTGGAAATCTACAAAAAACATTTAGGCAACAACAAATTCAATCCCTTCTAGACAATTTCCTGGACAAATGTTTCACTATAATAGTGAGGGTGTAAACTTAGCAGTTGAAAATCTAAACAGTATATTTGACCTCTCAGCTTCCCTAACACATTTCAAGCAGACAGCCTAAAATATTTAACAACAATGACAAATAGTTTGATGAAGAATGCAAAAACCTAAGAATAAAACTGAGAAACTTATCCAACCAAAAACATAGAGACCCAGAAAACCTGAGCCTACGCCTTCACTATGGTGAATCACTAAAACAATACAGAAACACCATACGGAAAAAGAAGGAACAGCACATCAGATATCATCTCAATGTAATTGAAGAATCCATAGAATCTAACCACTTCTGGGAAAATTGGAAAACCATAAACAAACAACAACACGAAGAGTTATCTATCCAAAACGGATATGTATGGATAAACCACTTCTCCAATATTTATGGCTCTATAACAAAGAACAAACAGCAAAAACATATACATGATCAAATACAAATCTTAGAATCAACTATTAAAGACTACCAGAACCCACTGAATTCTCCAATTACATTGAATGAACTACAGGACAAAATACAAACCCTCCAACCCAAAAAGACCTGTGGGGTTGATGGTATCCTAAATGAAATTATAAAATATACAGACCACAAATTCCAATTGGCTATACTTAAACTCTTTAACATCATCCTCAGCTCTGGCATATTCTCCAATATTTGGAACCAGGGACTGATCACCCCAATTAACAAAAGTGGAGACAAATTTAACCCCATTAACTACTGTGGGATATGTGTCAACAGCCACCTTGGGAAAATCCTCTACATTATCATTTACAGCAGACTCAAACATTTCCTCAGCGAAAACAATGTACTGAGCAAATGTCAAATTGGCTTTTTACCAAATTACCATAAGACAGATCACGTAGTCACACTCTAATTGACAAACAAACCAAAACAAAGGCAAAGTCTTCTCATTCTTTGTTGATTTCAAAAAGCTTTCAACTCAATTTGGCATGAGGGTCTGCAATACAAATTGATGGAAAGTGGTGTTGGGGGAAAAACATACAACATTATAAAATTGATGTACACAAACAACAAGTGTGTGGTTGAATTGGCAAAAAACACAAACATTTCTTTCCACAGGGCCGGGGGGTGAGACAAGGATGCAGCTTAAGCCCCACCCTCTTCAACATACATATCAACAAATTGGCGAGGGTAATAAAACAGTCTGCAGCACCTGGCCTCACCTTGCCAGAATCTGAAGTCAAATGTTTACTGTTTGCTGATGATCTGGTGCTTCTGTCCCAAACCAAGGAGGGCCTACAGCAGCACCTAGATCTTCTACACAGATTCTGTTAGACCTGAGCCATGACAGGAAATGTCAGTAAGACAAAACTAATGGTGTTCCAAAAAAGGGCCAGTTGCCAGGACCACAAATACAAATTCCATCTAGACACCATTGCTATGCATACCTTTGCCTTAACATCATAGTCACAGGTAACTTCCACAAAGCTGTGAACGATCTGAGAGACAAGGCAAGAAGGGCCTTCTATGTCATCAATAGGAACATCAAATTCAACATACCAATTAGGATCTGGATAAAAATACTTGAATCAGTTATAGAACCCATTTCCCTTTATGGTTGTGAGGTCTGGGGTCCGCTCACCAACCAAGAATTCACAAAATGGTACAAACACCAAATTGAGACAGAATTCTGCAAAAATATCCTGTGTACAACGTAAAACACCAAATAATGATGAACCTGGAGAAGAGCCCCCTATGCAAACTGGTCCTGGGGCTCTGTTTACAAACACACAGAGACCCCACATAGCCCCAGGACAGCAACACAATTAGACCCAACCAAATCATGAGAAAACAAAAAGGTAATAACTTGACACAATGGAAACAAACAGAGACTTCACAGTGGCGAAATACCTGACCACTGTAACTGACCCAAAATTAAGGACATCTTTGACTATGTACAGACTCAGTGAGCATAGCCTTGAAATTGAGAAAGACCGCCGTAGGCAGACCTGGCTCTCAAGAGAAGACAGGCGATGTGCACACTGCCCACAAAATGAGGGGGAAACTGAGCTGTACTTCTCTGTACTTAGAGACACATATTTCCCTCAGATTTCACTGACCCACAAAGAATTTGAAAACAAATCAAATTTTGATAAACTCCCATATCTATTGGGTGAAATACCACAGTGTGCAATAACAGCAGCAATGTTTGTGACCTGTTGCCACAAGGGCAATCAGTGAAGAACAAACACCATTGTAAATACAACCTATATTTATATTTATTTCATTTCCCTTTTGTACTTGAACTATCTGCCCAGAATTACAACACTGTGTGTAGACATAATATAACATTTGAAATGTCTTTATTCTTTTGGAACTTTTGTGAGTGTAATGTTTACTGTACATTTTATGTTTATTTCACGTCTGTTTATTATCTATTTCACTTGCTTTGGCAATGTTAACATATGTTTCCCATGCCGATAAAGCCCTAAATTGAAATTAATTGAAATGACAGAGAGAGAGAGAGAGACGTGTTTGTGCTGGTTCTACATGTATATCGACGATGCTATGTATAGAAGCTATAATAACACAGCTTTCGAACTCCTTCGCGTGAACAATTGAATTGCAGAAAGTTAATGTACCAGTGAGACAGGAGAAAGTCGTGAGACAGGAGAAAGTCTCTCTCTCTCTCTCTCTCTCTCTCTCTCTCTCTCTCTCTCTCTCTCTCTCTCTCTCTCTCTCTCTCTCTCTCTCTCTGTGCCTCTCTTCCACACTCTCTCCCACAATCTCACATATTTCTTAAGCTCTGAGAGGCAGGGGTTGGAACCGGTTCAGGAACCAGAATTGTAAACCATAAAATAAGACAGTTTTTTGAGAAACAGAACCAGGAACGAAAGTAATCTAGACTGTTCCGGAACCATTATTTTAAAAGCATGGGTACCAGTTGTTGAGCTTTTTTTTCCAGAACGTTATATTGCTGGTCGGAAGTGTGGAACAGAACAAAAAAAAGAATAGTTCTGTTCAGAACGACATGCTTGGAAAATAATTTTGTTTCCAAACCCTGCTGAAGGTCCATATACACAAGACTTTAGATTCATTTAAAGTTGTAACGGTACCTCATGCTCGGACCCACCATGTGAATTACCAAAAAGACCAACTATGTGTATTACCATTGGACTGTAAAACACTCACTCTGTCCTCTGTTCCAGTCAAACAAAGTCTATCAGTATTATTAACAGATGTCCACTGTAAGTTTGGATAGGGGGAGGAGGGCGGACTAACACCAACAGTGAGATAACTATAGCCCAGCTCAAACAAACTGTACTTGATTCATTTGTCATTACATTCTGCTGTAAATGGTGGTGAACTGATTTTCCAAATGACTGTAAATGCCGGGGCAACTAATTGCACATATCGCTAGAGCAGTGTGAGATTTGTTTATATGTTTAGAACCTGCAAGAGTGCCCATCATCATCATCATCATCATCATCATCATCATCATCATCATCATTGGGTGTGTGTGTGGGGGGGTGGGGGGGTTGTTGTTGTGCACCGTTTCCCTGTTACCCATTACCCAGAGGCCTTTGCTGCTGCCATGCTCCGCTGGAATGTTCAGATCTATTTTTCTTCTCTTCCTTTTATAATCACAGCAATCAGACGGGCGTTGTTCAGCGCCATCAAAAACAATGAAGCATGATTAGCCAGGACACACATACACACAGAAGCACACTGATTCCCAGAAACACTTCCCAACATATAGGTACCATACAACCACCGTTACATTCACTCTGACCTCATGTTGAAATGTACACATACAGTATATGTGAAAGGGAATAAAGGGTATTATGAACTGGGTGGTTGAATGCTGATTGACTGACAGCCGTGGTATATCAGACTGTACACACGGTTATGACTGCTCTAACTACGTTTGTAACCAGTTTATAATAGCAATAAGGAACCTCTGGGGTTTGTGGTATATGGCCAATATACCACGGCTAAGGGCTGTGTCTAGGTACTCCGCGTTGCGTTGTGCCTACGAACAACCCTTAGCCGTGGTATATTGGCCATATACCACACCCCCTCCTCGGGCCTTATTGCTTAAATGACTTTCACTACGTGATCCGTAGCTCTTACAATAACAACATCACCAACTTCACTGCATTTTATCTCTGGGGGCATCTTCTAAGCAGACTAATAACTCCTGACCAGTTTGTCCATGGCTGGTAGTTCACGTAGTGTGTTTTATAGATTCTGGGTCATGCTTCCTTCGGATAGTCTGGATGCTTTACAGATGGTCGTACTATCAACGAAGTATCTGTTGATAAGAAACTGCTTGCTAAGGTTACGGTTAGGGTTAGGTTTACAATAAGGGTTAAGGTACGGGTTAAGGTTAGCACTAGGATTAGAGCTAGGGTTAGGGTTAATAGAGAGTTAGGTGAAATGTTACTGATAGTCTAGATTGTCTGGAGAGCATCTACAGGTGGACTATCCAAATAAGCGTTATAGATTCCTGTGAGGCAGACAAAGGGCCTACATGTAAAACCCTCTAACATTGTTCCTGTGGTGGCCATGCCACCCCCACAAGAACCACTAGAGCAACAGATGGGCTGTAGTCCTCTATCTTTCTCCATCCCTCCCTCCATCTTTCCCTCTATCCCTGCAAGCGCTTGCCTTGGCCCACGTTTTCTCACGTTAAATTGGACTACTTAAAGTGTCCTCTCTGTGCAGCCTGGGAGACTGTAGAGAGACAGCGGGCACCGCTCTTTGGGGATCCCTCCCAGGTTGCGTCCCGAATGGCACCCTATTCTCTAGTTAGTGCACTACTTTTGACCAGGGCCCATAGGTTTCTGGTTAAAAGTAGTGCACTTAATAGGGAATAGGGTTCTATTTGGGACAAAGCCCCATACTGTTTAGAGGAAACCACCCGGGACCTTGGGCAGGAGGAGATTGTGTGTCTCTCCTAACGGACATCCTATTATATGCTTTTTCGACCGAGAGTGGCACCATCTTGAGAGGGGATGTGCGAGCGAACCAGATGGGGTCCATTCACACCACTTTGAGACACCAAGAGTTTTGGTAGGCCCCCTGCAGACACTTCTTGTTATCTTTTGTCACCAATCAAGTGGCATTTATTTTCTGTTTTTTTCTCTCTCTCGCTCTTTCTCTCTTTTGCTCCACTCTTCTTCTTCTGCAAGTAGAATTTTCATTGTTGTTTCCCGGGTTCGGACTGTAAAATTAGAGGAATTTTTAACACCCCATAGCGGATGGCGGCATCTCCTACAGATGGCCAAGCAAGATGGAGCTGGCTATTATTTTCACAACTTGGTTGAAAACAAAAAGGTAACCTGTTAAAGGTAGCAAATAAACAAACAGAAACACCTGAAAGAGGGCCATGAGGCGAACCTTGGGGAAATCAACATGGGCGACCGCTAACCAGAGCAAGATGCAATTATTTCATGATTACACACATTCACATTCACTTTCACAGCAATGATGACATGTGTGATTAGGGTATGTGACCAGTCCATCTTCATTTCATCTGCCTGTTATTGTGCGTTCTGATTGATGACAGTTGCATACCTAAGGGTGTATGAATTTGTAAAATGTTGCATTGTGTGGCTGAGAGTGGGGCTGGGGTTGAGGGTGCGGGTGACGGTTGAGGTGTGTGTGTGGGTGGGTGAGGGTACGATAGCACGTTTTGGGTGCATTGACTGTATATGTGTCAGAATGTGTGTATTTGTTTGCACAATCATTAGCGTGTGTGTGTGTGTGTCTTTGGTTTTACTATCCTTGTGGGGACCAGAAGTCCTCACAAGGATAGTAAAACACATAGTTTTTGTACAAGTGGGAACATTTTGCCGGTCCCCACAAGGCAAAAGGCTATTTTAGGATTAGGGGTTAGGGTTTAGGGGTTAGATTAGGTGTTAGGGAAAATAGAAAAGGCATTTGTCTTTACTAATCAGTGTGGGGAGGAGAAATAAGCAGATGAGCACTAATTCATTGGTCCCATTCATTTAGATGCAGCCTCTATTTTCTTCAGGATGGCTGGCACAAATAGTCCAGGCTGCATATTTCAAATATGAGAAGAATAGGCTCTCAAAGATGCGAGGGTTTCAATCCTGAGCCATTCCTCTCTCTCTGGACAAAAGACAGAGGATCTGGCAGGCTTTTGGCCTATCGATAATGGATGTGAGGAGAATGGCATCCACTTATGACAAGGGTGGGTATACTGTAGAAGCTGTATGTATGTGTGTGTGTGTGTGTGTGTGTGTGTATGTGTGAGTCTTGTAGCTATTGTGACAGATGTGGTGAAGGCCGGCAATAGGCCCTCTTAGCCTACACATCTTCCCACACAGTGACGCACTCACAGGATCTAACTGTTCAAGGGCACTGTGACACACACCTGCATGAACACATACACACACATGCAAACACACACACATGTACAGATGTAGGATCTTTATTTGAGCCAGTTTGCTACAGTAGGAGAAAACAAATACAGCAACAGAAAATTTGAAATATTATACATTTTAAGTTAGGGCAAATCAAGTCTGAAATTCTAACTTGGAAATTACAAACTTTAGAATCCTTTTTAAACCTGAAATTCACTACAAGATTGCATTTTGTAGCAGGAAAATTATCATAGACAAAATAGTGATCAAATTAAAATCCTACATCTGTATGCGCACGCACAAAACACACACACATGCATAGGCATATTTGTGTGTGGCACACCTCTCTAGCAGTGAAAGAGTGTGACAGTGGAGGTTGCAAAGTGAAGGCAATTGTTTTTTCTCTCTGAGGCATGATTGTTTTGGCCTTGGTCGACGACAGAGCACGTCTCTAATGATGATGCTCAGGTACCACTGCTAGAAGGAAACCTCTTTCAATTTAACAGGAAAAGTGAAGCATGTCAAATCCTTTCAGGTAATCCTTATTGAATTGAAGTGCGTGGTGAGAGGGGTAGTAGAAAGAAAGAGAGAGAGGAAGAGAGAGAGAGAGAGAGAGAGAGGAAGAGAGAGAGAGAGAGAGAGAGAGAGAGAGAGAGAGAGAGAGAGAGAGAGAGAGAGAGATGGGTATGCAGAAAGGGATACAGAGTGAGAGAAGAAGCAAGGCATTAATATAATGGGCTTTTTGAACTGGCCTTTGTGTCTCTTTCTCTTCCTCTCTGTCTCCATCTCCATCCACCTCTATTTCTTTCACTCACTCACTCCCTCCCTCTCTCTCTCTCTTTCTTTTTACCCATCTGTCTGTCTGTCTGTCTGCCATGGTGGAGCAGAGCCGCCTGTATTTGTATGTTGCTAAGGGGGCGACTAAGAGGAGGGGGACTAAGGTTGGAACAGAGCCCCTGGTGAAAGGAAAGAAGAACAAATTACAGAAAAAGTAGAGAGAAAAAAACAGCCTGCAGACACAAAGCAATGCAAGGAGCGTCTTGGCTCTGGCTGGGGCTGTAGATGGTGATGAAGGAATAGAAGGATGTCTCCTCCTACTGTATTGAATAGGTGTCAGTTCTAAGCACATTCGCCATTAAGTCATATGTGAATATTAGACAGCAGAAGCGAACGCCGCTAGGATCAGAGAATCATTTAAGTTATTACCATGGGATTCATGCATTCAGCAGCAGGCACGTCGTCGCGGAAACAACGTTATAAACCTCTTAAGAAAGAAATATTACTTCTCCCACATGATGATAGTTCAGGGGGAGTAGAGGTACAGAGTGGAAATTCAGACAGAGGGAGAAGAGAAGCATGTCTCAATTTTGTTGCGCTGTTGCCGTACATATAAAAATATGCTACGGATTTTAACTTTCAGAAAATGTTCTGCCATCTGCAATTGTGTGACCCATTGAAAAGAGGAAGAGTTCAATATACAGTTGAAGTCAGAAGTTTACATACACCTTAGCCAAATACATTTAAACTAAATTTTTCACAATTCCTGACACTTAATCCTAGTAAAAATGTACTGTTTTAGGTCAGTTAGGATCACCACTTTATTTTAAGAATGTGAAATGTCAGAATAACAGTAGGGAGTATTATTTCTTTCAGCTTTTATTTCTTTAATCACATTCCCAGTGGGTCAGAAGTTTACATACACTCAATTAGTATTTGGTAGCATTGCCTTTAAATTGTTTGACTTGGGTCAAACGTTTCAGGTAGCCTTCCACAAGCTTCCCACAATAAGTTTGGTGAATTTTGGCCCATTCCTCCTGACAGAGCTGGTGTAACTGAGTCAGGTTTGTAGGCCTCCTTGCTCACACACGCCTTTTCAGTTCTGCCCACAAATTGAGGTCAGGGCTTTGTGATGGCCACTCCAATACCTTGACTTTGTTGTCCTTAAGCCATTTTGCCACAACTTTGGAAGTATGCTTGGGGTCATTGTCCATTTGGAAGACCCATTTGCGACCAAGCTTTAACTTCCTGACTGATGTCTTGAGATGTTGCTTCAATATATCCACATCATTTTCCTCCCTCATGATGCCATCTATTTTGTGAAGTGCACCAGTCCCTCCTGCAGCAAAGCACCACCACAACATGATGCTGCCACCACCGTGCTTCACGGTTGGGATGGTGTTCTTCGGCTTGCAAGCCTCCCCCTTTTTCCTCCAAACATAACGATGGTCATTATGGCTACGTTCTATTTTTTTTTTCATCAGATCAGAGGACATTTCTCCAAAAAGTATGATCTTTGTCCCCATGTGCAGTTGCAAACCCTAGTCTGGCTTTTTTATGGTGGTTTTGGAGCAGTGGCTTCTTTGCTGAGCAGCCTTTCAGGTTATGTCAATATAGGACTCGTTTTACTGTGGATATAGATACTTTATTTCCTGTTTCCTCCAGCATCTTCATCTCTAGGAGACAGAACGCGTCTCCTTCCTGAGCGGTATGACAGCTGCTATCAGTCTCCTCAACCCCAGTCTCTCCCTCAGACGGAAAAATCAGATATCCTTCTCCTCAACCCCATTTTACCCCTCAATCAAAACATCAGATATCAGTCTCCTCAACCCCACTTTACCCCTCAAACAAAACATCAGATATCAGTCTCCTCAA
This sequence comes from Brachymystax lenok tsinlingensis, assembly GCA_030435695.1. NCBI lineage: Eukaryota > Metazoa > Chordata > Actinopteri > Salmoniformes > Salmonidae > Brachymystax > Brachymystax lenok. The sequence goes on from CM059786.1 coordinate 31,793,249, forward strand.
CCCGTCTCCCCTTCCGACAGAATATCAGTCTCCTCAACCCCAGTCTCCCCCTCAGACAGAACATCAGATAACAGTCTCCTCAACCCCAGTCTCCCCTTCAGACAGAATATCAGATATCAGTCTCCTCAACCCCAGTCTCCACCTCGGACAGAACATCAGATAATAGTCTCCTCAAACTCAGTCTCCCCCTCAGACAGAACATCATATATCAGTCTCCTCAACCCCAGTCTCCCCTTCAGACAGAACATCAGATATCAGTCTCCTCATCCCCAGTCTCCCCCTCAGACAGAACATCAGATATCAGTCTCCTGAAACCCCAACTAACCTCTATCTACATCACTGAGAATATGGACATGAAACAAACACACAAAGAGACATTTGGGCTGTGTGTGTATTTGTTTATGTGTGTTTTTATGTGTGTGTGTGTGTGTGTGTGTGTGTGAGTGTCTTTATCCGTGCATGTGTGTGTGTGTCTGTGTTCGGGGACAGATCTGTCCTCTAGCTGGCAGATGCCCAGTGCATCTCAGCTGGGTCCCAGGCCACTGAAGGGTCATGGGTACCCAAGATGACACTTGGCCCCCAGGCATGTTGATTGGCCCTCTGAAATGCACTCCTGTTTTGGGATATTTTCACTGCCTAGACCAATGCCAGTGACTCACTACACACACACACACACTTTCCCCATAACCCATTCCAATCTCGGGCAGCATATTGAGGTAGGCGTGACTCCATGTTTTGATCGTATGTGTTTTAACATCAAGAGGTCGAGTGGGTGATCTCTTTGGTAGGGTGGACATCTTGTTTGAGCAAGCTGTTTGAATTTCCTGCACCCACTGACACCGCAGTCAGTAGTTCTAATTCCATGTGTCTGTGTGTGTGTGTGAGTGTGTGTGCCAAGCCGGGGACAGGCAGTGCCAAGGTTGGATGACTTGGTAAAGATCTGGCGAGTTACCAGCACAGAGAAATTATGAAAGTAAGAAATGTCGACACATATTGAATTTAACTTTCACTTTGGTGGAGAGAGAAAATAAAACTTATGAAAGAAGTTCAAAACTCAGCGGTGGTTTATTAAGTTGACAGGATTTAATTGTTAGAGTAAAAAAAAAAAAACTAACAATTTTTTCGGCTGATCATGCAGAGTTATAATTCAGAATGGAAATTACAACCGAAATACACAAGGAGAAGATTAAACTGCAGGTGAATGAATCTGCAATCTAGAGAAAGCATTAGAACAATCAGATTATAATCACCTCATTACATTACATTGGATATATGATAACAAATCACTGAAGTAGTCTATATTCTTCTTCTTCTTCTTCTTCTTGTCATGGTATCTGTGATAGAACAATAACAGGCTACTCCTCAGCATTACAGACCACAGTTTTACAGTACGGTCATCATCCCAATCTCTCTACCTCCACCCCTCCCTTCTTGGACAGATCCATTACCCCTCTCAGGGTAGGGCAGAGGAGTGGGTATACACTACAGTACAGTGCTGTGTGTTGCTGTGCGAAGTGTACCAACTCAGAGCTGTGTATGTGTGCAGTGTGGCGAGAGGCAGACAGACCAGTCTTTCCTCCAGTCTTTTTGATGTGCTTGCCTTCACAGTTTCTGAGCACTCTCTAATTCCCTCTGGCAACAACAGAGATGGCGGCTAGGCAAGAAAAACAATTTCTATAAGTGTAAATTAGGGGGCTGCCTCCCCAAAACAGTCCTCAGAAGTAGATAGCAGGGAGGACGTTTTTATTGGCCTAGGTGTGTGTCTGTCTCAACAAGATCTCATAGTTTCCCTTCGAAATGTAACGTGTTATGTATGAACGTAAATTTTTGATGTATTAATTTGACGTGGTTACAAGATTAAAACAGAAATAAATCAAATGTTAATAGTTTAGGCATTAATCCTGTGTGGTTAAGGTTAGGGCTATGGTTTGGGGAAGGCTTAAAACAATAATTAAAAACGATATGCTGTTACCATAAGTATTATCAAGCTTAGTCATGGCTTGCTAGAGCGTTTTGAATTTTAGTGGTGCACTGTGCAGCTTTGGCTCCGAGCATCATGAGTTCCCCGGCCAGTGCTGGGCAATAGTTTTTTATTTTCCTTCGTTTTTTGCCGAGGATGGGATATATCAACGTTCTCATGACCTTTTCAAACGCCTGAAATCAAAGTCAATTTCTGGAGAGAGAGGGAAGGAAGGAGGGAGAGATGGAGGCGAGAGAGAGAGAGAAATAGAGAAACAGAGAGAGCGAAAGAGCGAGCGAGAGAGCGTGCGAGAGGGTTAAACAGATAAATAAACAATACAACTTGGCTTCTTGAGGTTAAATGAAAGACAATCTCTTCACCCGCCCCACTTTTCCATACCTCCTGTAGAACTGTCCTCATTGGTTTCCTTGTCATGAAGAGATGAACAATGGGATAACTCATAAGAACACCAACAACCTCTTGTTCAACTGTCTAGATAACTAAATAATACTGACCTCACATGTCCACTTGGGTATGAAATTATTGCATTTAAATGTTTATCAATACAATTATACCAGGTCTTTTTAGCTATGATACCAACTCAGTGGCCTCGTGGTTAGATTGTTCGACCTGTCAAAGACCCCAGCCACCCCAGTCATAGACTGTTCTCTCTACTACCGCATGGCAAGCAGTACCGGAGTGCCAAGTCTAGGACAAAAAGGCTTCTCAACAGTTTTTACCCCCAAGCCATAACACTCCTGAACAGGTAATCAAATCAAATCAAATCAAATTTATTTATAAAGCCCCCCTTACATCAGCTGATGTCACAGAGTGCTGTACAGAAACCCAGCCTAAAACCCCAAACAGCAAGCAATGAAGGTGTAAAAGCACAGTGGCTAGGAAAAACTCCCTAGAAGGCCAAAACCTAGGAAGAAACCTAGAGAGGAACCAGGCTGTGAGGGGTGGCCCGTCCTCTTCTGGCTGTGCCGGGTGCAGATTATAACAGAACATGGACAAGATTTTAAAATGTTCATAAAACAGGCAGAACAGTTGAAACTGGAGAAGCAGCACGGCCAGGTGGACTCGGGACATCCAGGTAGGCCTTGAGGAATGGTCCTAATGCTCAGGTCCTCCGAGAGAGAGAGAGAGAGAGAGAGAGAGAGAGAGAGAGGAAAAAAGAAAGAGAGAGATAATTAGAGAGAGCATACTTAAATTCGCACAGGACACCAGATAAGAGAAGAAATACTCCAGATAAAACAGACGGACCCTAGCCCCCCGACACATAAACTACTGCAGCATAAATACTGGGGGCTGAGACAGGAGGGGTCGGGAGACACTGTGGCCCCGTCCGACGAAACCCCCGGACAGGGCCAAACAGACATCAAATGGCTACCAACCCCTCTTTTTACGCTGCTGCTACTCTTTGTTTATCATATATGCATAGTCACTTTAACTATACATTCATGTACATACTACCTCAATTGGGCCGACGAACCAGTGCTCCCGCACATTGGCTAACTGGGTTATCTATCTGCATTGTGTCCCGCCACCCACCACCCGCCAACCCCTCTTTTACACTACTGCTACTCTCTGTTCATCATATATGCACAGTCACTTTAACCACATCTACATGTACATACTACCTCAATCAGCCTGACTAACCGGTGTCTGTATGTAGCCTCGATACTTTAATAGCCTCGCTACTGTATACAGCCTCGCTACTGTATATAGCCTGTCTCTTTACTTACCTATTGTTCAACTAATACATTTTTTGCACTATTGGTTAGAGCCTGTAAGTAAGCATTTCACTGTAAGGTCTACACCTGTTGTATTCGGAGCACGTGACAAATACACTTTTTTGATTTGATTTGATTTAAAAGCAGAAGGTTGGGAGTTTGATCCCCTGCTGAGTTATACCAAAGACTGTAAAAATGGGACCCAATGAGTCTTTGCATAGCACTCAGCATCAAGTAGATAGATTGGATAATATGTTTTACTACCTCTCTGGTCGTTGTGCCCTACAGCATCAGATGTCTGTCTATAGGGTTACAGCTAGGCCCAAAAGAGTCAGGTTATGTCCTAAATCATATCCCATTCCCTACATAGTGCACTACTTTTGACCAGAGCCCTGTAAAGCCACTATAAAGGAATATGATGTCATTTGGAACGTAGCCCCAGCCAGCTCAGATCGTATAATTCCACTGTGGTAGACTATAGCAGATGTCATTATGTGGGAACTGTAGTAGACTATAGCAAATGTCATTATGTAGGAACTATAGTAGACTGTAGCAGATATCATTATGTAGGAACTATAGTAGACTATAGCAGATCTCATTACAGTGCCTTGTGAAAGTATTCACCCTCTTGGCATTTTTCCTATTTTTTGCCTTACAAGCTGGAATTAATATACATTTTGGGGGGGTTTGTATCATTTGATTTGCACAACATGCCTACCACTTTGAAGATGCAAAATACTTTTTATTGTGAAACCAACAAGAAATAAGACAAATAAACTGAAAACTTGAGCATGCATAACTATTCACCCCCTTCAAAGTCAATACTTTGTAGAGCCACCTTTTGCAGCAATTACAGCTGCAAGGCTCTTGGGGTATGTCTCTACAAGCTTGGCACATCTAGCCACTGGGATTTTTGCCCGTTCTTCAAGGCAAAACTGCTCCAGCTCCTTCAAGTTGGATGGGTTCTGCTGGTGTACAGCAATATTTAAGTCATACCACAGATTCTCAATTGGATTGAGGTCTGGGCTTTGATTAGGCCATTCCAAGACATTTAAATGTTTCCCCTTAAACCACTCGAGTGTTGCTTTAGCAGTATGCTTAGGGGTCGTTGTCCTGCTGGAAGGTGAACGTCTGTCCCAGTCTCAAATATCTGGAAGACTGAAATAGGTTTCTCTCAAGAATATCCTTGTATTCTGCATCATCCATCATTCCTTCAATTCTGACCAGTGTCCCAGTCCCTGCCGATAGAAAAACATCCCCCACAGCATGATGCTGCCACCACCATGCTTCACTGTGGGGATGTGGTTCTCGGGGTGATGAGAGGTGTTGGGTTTGCACCAGACATAATGTTTTCCTTCATGGCCAAAAAGCTCAATTTTAGTCTCATCTGACATGAGTACCTTCTTCCATATGTTTGGGAAGTCTCCCACATGCCTTTTGGCAAACACCAAACGTGTTTGCTATTTTTGTCTTTAAGCAATGGCTTTTTTTTTTCTGGCCACTCTTCTGTAAATCCCAGCTCTGTGGAGTGTACGGCTTAAAGTGGTCCTATGGACAGATACTCCAATCTCCGCTGTGGAACTTTGCAGCTCCTTCAGGGTTATCTTTGGTCTCTTTGTTGCCTCTCTGATTAATGCCCTCCTTGCCTAGTCCGTGAGTTTTGGTGAGCGGCCCTCTCTTGGCAGGTTTGTTGTGGTGCCATATTCTTTCCATTTTTTAATAATGGATTTAATGGTGCTCTGTGGGATGTTCAAAGTTTCAGATATTTTTTGTAACCAAACCTTGACCTGTACTTCTACATAATTGTGTCCCTGACCTGTTTGGAGAGCCCCTTGGTCTTCATGGTGCCGCTTGTTGCAGACTCTGGGGCCTTTCAGAACAGGTGTATGTATACTGAGATCATGTGACAGATCATGTGACACTTAGATTGCCCACAGGTGGACTTTATTTAACTAATTATGTGACTTCTGTAGGTAATTGGATGCACTGGATCTTATTTAGGGGTTTCATTCATCGTTTTTTTATTTTTTGAATTTTTTTAAACAATTTGGACTATTTTGTGTATGTCCATTACATGAAATACAAATACAAATCAATTTAAGTTACAGGTTGTAATGCAACAAAATAGGAAAAACACCAAGGGGGGTGAATACTTTTGCGAGGTACTGTATGTAGGAACTTTGTGTAGAGGAGATCACACGCCCTCCTCTGGTGTGTAGAGGAGAGATCAGGATGTATACAGAGACTGGCCACACAGAGAATCCATCAACCTAATCTAGGAAATTAATCTGAAACCAAGCAGGGATTTCCACCATCTAAGGAAGAATATGCACATTCATTGTGGCGGCAGGTAACCTAGTAGTTAGAGGGTTGGACTAGTAACCGAAAGGTTGCAAGATCAACTCCCCGAGCTGACAAGGTAAAAATCTGGTGTTCTGCCCCTGAACAAGGCAGTTAACCCACTGTTCCTAGGCCAACATTGTAAATAAGAATTTGTTCTTAACCGACTTGCCTAGTTAAATAAAGGTAAAATAAAAAAATGACAACCATCTCACCTTGACAACCATGTTACCTTGACAACCATCGTTACCTTGATAGAGAAGAGGAAGAAGGTTGGAACACCGGGAGTGCTGGTTGTGTGTTAGATGAGGAATAAGGTTGGAACTCCCTGCTTGTGCTGGTTGTATTGAAGATGAGGAATAAGGTTTGAACAACATGCTGGTTGTGTGTTAGATGAGGAATAAGGTTGGAACTCCCTGCTTGTGCTGGTTGTGTTGAAGATGAGGAATACGGTTTGAACAACATGCTGGTTGTGTTGAAGATGAGGAATACGGTTTGAACAACATGCTGGTTGTGTTGAAGATGAGGAATACGGTTTGAACAACATGCTGGTTGTGTTGAAGATGAGGAATACGGTTTGAACAACATGCTGGTTGTGTTGAAGTGAGATAGGGTTCCCCCAACCTGCGATGGAGTATTTGACAAAGGTGTGAGAGTGTTGTAGTCGGCTGGTTGTTTTAAAGAGACGTTTCTGTGAGAAAGAACCCTCTTGTGGTGGCTATGGATACATGTTTCTGTTCTGTGTGTGATGCTAACACAGATATAATCTTAATTTGAGCCAGCTTGATACAGCAGGAAAATAATCCTGCAGCAACAGGAAATGTGAATTATCATTTGGATTATAATTTTGTCACGCCTGCTCCCGCTCTCCTGCTCTGGAGCTCAAGGGCGCCAGGATGCCCTTCATTATGCACACATGTCACCATCATTATGCGCATCAGCGCTCATTGAACTCACCTGGACTCCCTCACGTTTTGATTGCCTTCCCTAAATCAGTCTGTTTCCTCTGTTTCATCCCCGTGTCAGCATTATTGTCATTTACGTTTCTCCTGTCCAGACGCTGTCCGTATTCTGTTCCTGTCCGTGGTTATTAAAAGTTCACTCCCTGTTCCTGCTTCTCGTCTCTAGCGTTGATCCTTACAAATGTATGGACATTTTTAGGGTTTGATAAAGTTTTTGTAAGGGAAAGTGGAAATGACAAACTTTTAAACCGCAAATACACCACACTACAGGAAAGTTATCCTGCAACAGGGTGATCAAATTAAGATCCTACATCTGTATTAAAATTGTTTTATTTGTTCAGTGGAATAGAACAAGTAAAGTAGATTATCTGCAGATTAAGTAATTGCCATAGTGTACCTGTTTTCTTTCACCCAGTAGATGCAGAATAATAAACATTGGGGCAATGAAACATATTTCTGTGAAAGATAATAATTTTAGAACTAAATTCATGATCTTCAAGTGCAAAACCTAATGACATTATTTCTATGCAGTGATGTTTCACAGAGAGTTATATCATAATGCTGTAATGATATGCAGTAACCTACATTCTGTCAGAACCTATATTCTGCTACATAATCTTTGTATTTCAATATGTGTGTTAAACTGTTTGTGTTTTTTTGTGTGTGAGTGGTTCTGTATATGCATAAGGAATGCATACATTTGTTATTAGCAAGTGTTTTATTGCTTGTGTGTGTGCTTGTGTGTGTTTTTCAATGACACCCCCTCCCCTCCCCTCTCCCCCTATAACTCTCATCCCCCTGTCCCGTAGTGCTGAGTAGTATAATGCCAGTTTTCCGTGGGGACCACTAAAGGGATTTGGCCATGTTTCAAGTTTTAAGTTTTAATAGTCGTATGTACGGGATACACATGGAAGAGAAGGCCGCCCTGCCTCAGCCCCCTGCCTCAGCCCTTCCTCAGTCCTAGACTTGCCTCAGCCCCTCCTCGGCCTTGCTTCAAACTTCAGCCTTGCCTCAAAGCCTGTCCTTGCCTCATTCCTGACTCAGCCCTGCTGCCTCATCAACCCTGTCCCAGTCCTACCTCAGTCTTGCCTCTCACCCCTGTTTCAGCCTTGTCTCACAGAGTTCTTCCTGGGCCCTGTCTCACAGAGTTCTTCCTGGGCCCTGTCTCACAGAGTTCTTCCTGGGCCCTGTCTCACAGAGTTCTTCCTGGGCCCTGTCTCACAGAGTTCTTCCTGGGCCTTGTCTCACAGAGTTCTTCCTGGGCCCTGTCTCACAGAGTTCTTCCTGGGCCCTGTCTCACAGAGTTCTTCTTTGGCCCTGTCTCACAGAGTTTTTCCTTGGCCCTGTCTCACAGAGTTTTTCCTTGGCCCTGCCTCGCACGGTGCTTCCTTTGCCCTGCCTAATAGAGTTCTTCCTTTGTCCTGCCTCACACAGTTCTGCCTCCGCCCTGCCTTATACCCTGCCTCAGCACTGGCACAGCTGCTTTCTATTTATCATTAAATTCACTCCAAACCTTTCTGTTTCAGTTCTGCTGCCAGACTCATAATTAACATTTCAACTTGTGTCAGAGGCCTGCGTTATCCCTCCCCACCGCCAAAACCACCAACAGACTAAACTATTTCAATAAAATTAGAAAGAGAGAGAGAGAGGGGGTAATAGGGGGGTGAGAGGAGTGGAAAGTGAGAGGAAAAGAAGAGGGGAGGGGGTAAGAGAGAGAAAAGAGTGAGGGAGGGGGGATAGAGAGAGAAAGGAGTGAGGGAGGGGATAGAGAGAGAAAGGAGTGAGGGAGGAGTGATATAGAGAGAAATTAGTGAGGGGGAAGAGAGAGAAAGGAGTGGGGGATAGAGAGAGAAAGGAGTGAGTGAGGAGTGATATAGAGAGAAAGGAATGAGGGAAGGGGGATAGAGAGAAAGGAGTGAGGTGGTGGGGATAGAGAGAGAAAGGAGTGGGGGATAGAGAGAGAAAGGAGTGGGGGATAGAGAGAGAAAGGAGTGGGGGATAGAGAGAGAAAGGAGTGGGGGATAGAGAGAAATGAGTGAAGGGATAGATAGAGAAAGAGGGGGGATAGAGAGAGAAAGGAGTGGGAGGATAGATAGAGAAAGAGGGGGATAGAGAGAGAAAGGAGTGGGGGATAGAGAGAGAAAGGAGTGGGGGGATAGAGAGAGAAATGAGTGAAGGGGATAGATAGAGAAAAGAGGGGGATAGAGAGAGAAAGGAGTGGGGGATAGATAGAGAAAGAGGGGGGATAGAGAGAGAAAGGAGTGGGGGGATAGAGAGAGAAAGGAGTGGGGGATAGAGAGAGAAAGGAGTGGGGGATAGAGAGAGAAAAGAGTGGGGGATAGAGAGAGAAAGGAGTGGGGGGATAGAGAGAGAAAGGAGTGGGGGGGATAGATAGAGAAAAGAGGGGGATAGAGAGAGAGAAAGAGGGGGGATAGATAGAGAAAGAGGGGATAGAGAGAGAGAAAGGAGTGGGGGATAGAGAGAGAAAGGAGTGAGTGAGGGGGGATAGAGAGAGAAATGAGTGGAGGGGTAGAGAGAGAAAGGAGTGAGGGAGGGGATAGAGAGAGAAAGGGTGAGGGAGGATAGAGAGAGAAAGGAGTGGGGGTAGAGAGAGAAAGGAGTGGGGGGTAGAGAGAGAGAAAGAGGGGGGATAGAGAGAGAAAGGAGTGGGGGTAGAGAGAGAAAGGAGTGGGGGGATAGAGAGAGAAAAGAGGGGGATAGAGAGAGAAAGGAGTGGGGGGATAGATAGAGAAAAGAGGGGGATAGAGAGAGAAAGGAGTGGGGGATAGAGAGAGAAAGGAGTGGGGGATAGATAGAGAAAAGAGGGGGGATAGAGAGAGAAAGGAGTGGGGGATAGATAGAGAAAGAGGGGGGATAGAGAGAGAAAGGAGTGGGGGGGATAGGAGAGAGAAAGGAGTGAGTGAGGGGGATAGAGAGAGAAATGAGTGGGGGGGTAGAGAGAGAAAGGAGTGAGGGAGGGGGGATAGAGAGAGAAAGGAGTGAGGGAGGATAGAGAGAGAAAGGAGTGGGGGTAGAGAGAGAAAGGAGTGGGGGTAGAGAGAGAGAAAGGAGGAGGGAGGGGATAGAGAGAGAAAGGAGTGAGAGAGGATAGAGAGAGAAAGGAGTGGGGGTAGAGAGAGAAAGGAGTGGGGGTAGAGAGAGAAAGGAGTGGGGGGATAGAGAGAGAAAGTGAGGGAGGGGATAGAGAGAGAAATCAGTGAGGGAGGGGATAGAGAGAGAAATAAGTGAGGGAGGGGATAGAGAGAGAAAGGAGTGGGGGGTAGAGAGAGAAAGGAGTGGGGGATAGAGAGAGAAAGGAGTGAGGGGATAGCGAGAGAGGGGGGAGCAGGGACCTACACATTTGATCAACCCTTTCCCTTCTGGATTTTCCGTCACAGTTTTAATGGGAAGAGGGAAAGCCCAGTGTTGGATGCTGAATCACCTAGCAGCTTCATGTGTTAGATACTTACCACCCTCTTCTAGTTGTTTACTCATCTACAGCAATTCACGTCTGGCAGCAACTTTGTGCAAACGAACAGAACACCAAATATAATGTAACAATGAATGCAATGAAAACCAACCGTGAAATAGTAGTTTAGTTGTTTAGGTGAATGTGAAGTGAAGGATCTGTAGGGGGGTGTAGTCTGATGGGTTCAGCTCCAAACCAACCTCTGAAAGTTTGTCTTCATGCTAATTTGCAATTGTGGATATTCTGTGTCAACACTGCAGTGATGGATGGAGGGAGGCCAATAATGTAAACTATGAAATGGGAGAGACATTTCTTAAATAACTAGCTGTCAGCAATTTATATTTATTGTTGCATTTGCTCCAAAAATACTTGTAATTCACTTGTTTCCTATATCGTGTCTGCTGTTTATAGCACAAATACAGATTTGTAGTAATTATTTTAGTAATGCTATTTGAATTACAGTACAGTTGAAATGAACTAATGGTGGTTGGTAGTGTTCCAAAGCGGGCTACTTACAGTGATAAGCTTGTGTAAAAGACCTTGAAGGCATTGAAAATCAGTGTTGCATTAAAGAGTATGTGTGCTTCCCAAATTGCATCATATACAGTACCCTGAATAGTGCACTACTGTAAAGGGATATAGTGTGCCATTCAGGATACAAGCTGAGTCTTTGACGACAGTATTACATGTAAATGCACCAGTCCTCCAGTCTTAATAAGTGGTAATGATCAAGTATGATTAATCCTGCTAGGTCACACATTGGCATCATAATTAATTATTACGTGTCTAATTACGTGTTATTTTCCTCCTGACCTCCTCTCCTCTCATTCGTTCTTTCTTTCACAGTATACTGACCCGTTCAGTGGAGAGACCCGGGGGGTGGAGGGGGAAGCGTCACACAGAGCGGTCAAGTCAAGATTTTTTTTTAAGAGTAACGCATGATTCCTCAGAATAGCTGACACACCCATATTAAGCTACAATTTAACATGTAAATGAGGAGGCAAAGGAAAACATAGTATCAAACAAAAACTGTATTAGTTGAACATTATGTTTATTAACTTCTTAGGGGGCGGCTCCCGAGGTGACGGTTTTGGAGAGTCTGGCAGGCCCAAAGTAAAATGCCTCCCACTCAGGCCCAGAAAATATGATATGCACAAAATTAGTACTATTGGATAGGAAACACTCTGAAGTTTCTAAAAGTGTTAACATAATGTATGTGAGTATAACAGAACTCATTTAGCAGGCGAAAACGCGATAAAAAAACATACGGAAATCAGTTTCTGGTGACCTTTGGCTCTGTTAGACACACTCCCTATTGAATACATTTGTTACCAGGACTAAGACTGCAGTACCTATGGCTTCCACTAGATGTCAGCAGTCTATATACAAAGACTTAGAAAGATTGGAGTAAGCATTGCGAATAGGTACAAGAAATGGCATGGGGACCTGAAATGTCAACAAGTTCACTCGGGCGTGAGTCTGGCTGGAGCGCCCCACTTTATTTTATTTATATAAGGTATAGGTGACCATCCGAGTGAAATATTATCGCTAATATTCATAAAAGGATAGCTAAGGATGCATTTTAACTGGTATTTGATTTGTTTAGGAAAAGTTTATAGGTATATTTGAACGCGTTCTCTACATGTTTCAATGGGCGATTTGAAGTTACATTTTCTGAACATAACGCACCAACCAAACTGAGATTTATGGATATAATAAACAACTTTTTCTAACAAAAGAGCCATTGGATGTCTTTGTTGGACACTCGGGAAGCCCTCAGCAGAAGTTCTTCCAAAGGTAAGGGATTTGTTTTCGCTGTGAAATGTGTTTTGTGTGAACCGCGATGGTTTATGAATTTATGCTAATGCAGAAATATTGGAAGTGCTACCCTCAAACAATCAAATGTTGTGCTTTCGCCGTAAAGCCTTTTTGAAATCTGACAATGCTGTGATATTGCCAAGAAGCAGAGCTTTTGATGACTATGCAACACTTGTATATTGATGAATGTTTAATAATTTAACTTTTGGATTTTGAATTTGGCGCCTTGCATTTCACCCCACTGCTCCCTAAGTAGTAAATCAGGAGATGGAGGGAGATTCTAAATTCATGTTAATGACAATGTTATCTTCTGTTTTAGAATGGAACGGAGTACTGTCTTCATTTTTATTCCGTATCAGACTATTGTCTTTCATCTAGTCTTCTCTCTCCTCTTTTTATCTCCCCCTTTCATGTGCTTTCTATAACAGGTGGATGAAGACATGCGAGTCCTCGGGCCCTTGCTCTGCTCATCTGTCTGCGAGGCGTTACCTGCATGGTGGCCTCAAAGGTTCATTAAAAAATGAAGTAATTAATGTGTTTGTCAGCACGTTCTTTCTCTTCTCCTGCAGCCAAACTGCACAACTCAGGCCTTTCTCAGACGAGTCAGAGACAGATCCGGGACTGATACACATCCTCACACCTTCACCACTTTTGTTTTCAGAGCAGTCCACTCCAATTTAAAAGAACAATAGATGGATAACCACAATGCTGGACAGAGATTTTTCACTCTTTTGTTTGTACAGGATTTGCTCTCACCTGTTTTGAAGGACAGGCTTCAATAGTTGAAAAAAATGAAATAAATCATTGTTTATTGTTAAAATAACTCTCTATTTTGGACAGGATTTCCCGAATTTCCATCTTTGGAAACTAGGAGCACACCAATTCTTTGGTTCAGCTGCTGACTTTAGCTCAGTGGAAGGAAGCCCTGATGAGAAGCCCTAATGGGAAGCCCTGATGGGAAGCCCTGATGAGAATGCCTGATGAGAAGCCCTGATGAGAAGACCTAATGGGAAGCCCTGATGAGAAGGCCTAATGGGAAGCCCTGATGAGAAGGCCTGATGAGAAGCTCTGATGAGAAGCCCTGATGGAGCAGAGCAGCACAGTCAAGCTCCCTCTCGCCCCTCTACCTATCTCCCCATTCATCCCCCTATCTCTTCCCCCACCACCCTACATCCCTATTCCCCCCTCTCTCGCAGTCTGTAGTGGTGGGATTTTTAACACACGGTCCCTAGTGATCCCCATTAATTATAAATTAACAATACAGACTAAACCCCATGGCATCACGGAGAAGCTCTCTTCCAACACAATGAAATATAGATGCGGCTTAACTCCTTTCTTAATAGTGTATTTATACACAGATGATTGATTGTTAGAATGGACAACAGGGAAGGAGGAACACCACACAGCCATCAACGTGATCTCACTTAGTGAAATGACCTCTGTGTCCAGCGTAAGAGATGAATGTATGGTGTAGTTTATTTGAGAAGGGAGGGAGGGAGCAATTAGGAGGTATCATATCAGTAGTTTACAGCATAGGGTTGACCTACTTGGTACTCTCATGCCTCTCACTATCTGTTTTACACACATATCTCAGACCCTCACAAACTTCTACAGATGCACCATTGAGAGAATTCTGGCAGGCTGTATCACCGCCTGGTACTGCAACTGCACCGTCCACAACCGCAGGGCTTACCAGAGGGTGGTGCAATCAGCCCAACGCATCGCCGGAGGCACACTGCCTGCCGTCCAGGACATCTGACACCTGGTGTCACAGGATGCTGCCTAGAAGGCCAGCATCCCGGAGTCGCCACTTCACGTTGAGACTGGTGTTTTGCGGGTACTATTTATTGAAGCTGCCAGTTGAGGACTTGTGAGGCGTCTGTTTCTCAAACTAGACACTCTAATGTACTTATCCTCTTGCTCAGTTGCTATTCTGGTTAGAGCCAGTTTGCGCTGTTCTGTGAAGGGAGTATTACACAGCGTTCTATGAGAACTTCCGTTTTTTGGCAATTTCTCGCATGGAATAACCTTCATTTCTCAGAACATTTCTCTCTCTCGTTCTTCCTCTCTCTCTATATTGCTCCTGTGTATTTATGTTTTCTCATCCAGTTGACATGCCCCCGTTCCTATATTGTCCCCCCGAGCCCCCTACTCCCCCCAGCTGGGCTTTAGTGGCGTTGTAAAGCAGCTAAAGCAGGTGTTGCTGTAGTGAAGCATGCCGCTGTCTCTATGCAGCCACTCTCCACAGCATCCCAAGATGCTTCACTCTCCTCTCCTCCTGCAGCAATTTTCTAGCTACTGTACATAGACACAGGAGGAGGATGAGGGAAGGGAAGAGGAGGAAGGCAGGAGGAGGAAGGCAGGAGGAGGAGGATTACGAGTGTGGGTCAAGGAAGGAGGACGAGGAAGAAATAAATAAAAATAACACTGTTTTTTATGGAAATGCCACAGTCCCTCCCACCTCTGTCACCTCTTAATTTCTCTCCGCAAATATTTTCCTCTCTCAGCCTCTCTCTGCCGCCTCCAATGTGCAGGCCAGAGATCCTATTTTAACATACTTATCTCTTAACAAGGCAAAACACTTCCCTTTGACAAAATCTGGTGGTGTTTTGAGAAACCGTCAATTTGAATACATTCCCCAGCTGTGGACTCTAAAAACTCCAAAGTGTCTAGTCTTCGTTACATGAATACATGCAGATAAATATATTGTGTAGCGCCCACTACCATCGCTGATAGATTCATACCTGGGTTTTCCTTTATTTTGGCAGTTACCTGTAGATAACTGGGGCTTTCTTTATTTTGGCTGTTAGCTGTAGATAACTGGGGTTTCCTTTACTTTGGCAGTTAGCTGTAGATAACTGGGGTTTCCTTTACTTTGGCAGTTAGCTGTAGATAACTGGGGTTTCCTTTACTTTGGCAGTTAGATGTAAATAACTGGGGTTTCCTTTACTTTGGCAGTTACCTGTAGATAACTGGGGTTTTCTTTATTTTGGCGGTTAGCTGTAGATAACTGGGGTTTCCTTTACTTTGGCAGTTAGCTGTAGATAACTGGGGTTTTCTTTATTTTGGCGGTTAGCTGTAGATAACTGCGGTTTCCTTTACTTTCGCAGTTACCTGTAGATAACTGGGTTTTCTTTATTTTGGCAGTTACCTGTAAATAACTGGGGTTTCCTTTACTTTGGCAGTTAGCTGTAGATAACTGGGGTTTCCTTTACTTTGGCAGTTAGCTGTAGATAACTGGGGTTTCCTTAACTTTGGCAGTTACCTGTAGATAACTGGGGTGTTCCAGGAGTTGCCTTTACCAATCTATGATCCATGTATTTATTCAAAAATATCTTTACAGTATTATATTCTGAACTACACTGTACAGAATATATAATTCTGTTAAATTCTGTACTTCATAAATCAATATGGCATCAAAGCAAGTACTGTGTAATGACACAGTACATTGCCTTAAAAGTGTATTATACTGTAAAAAAGTCAATTCTAAGGTAATCAATTAATGGTTAAATGAATGACATTCATTAAGGGAGTTTTTTCCTGTAATTACATGGGATTGGTGCAAGCAGGCTGGCTGCCAGGCTGTGTTTACACATTACAGCATTCATGTTCAATTTTGGTGTTATATCATTTGCACGTCTACAGGCCTTAATAAAGGATTCCAAACCGTCTGCGACTACAGGGCAAAACAGACCAAGGATATCGAAAATGCTCAACCAATTAAGGTTTAAGACTTGCTGCAACTGCAAGCTGTCCCCTATACAAATTGATTGGACAATGTAACTACTTAAGAGTTAAATTCTTACAGCATTCTCACTCACGGGTGCAACAAATATAGCCTCTTACAAGGCACGCCTCAACATATGTTAATGAGCAAGAAACAACAATACTGCTAGGGCCCGACCCTCTGTGCAGGGGAGGCTCAGTCTAATAGCGATCCCCAGGGACCCAATCTGAATTTGGGATGGCAAGATGTCAAGCTGTTCGACATCGCCACGGTAACCCCTGCTAGTAGTGGTTGTTTCTGCCAGTCAACCTGGCCCTACAGGGGGCCAAAGGACTAGTGCTACGTTTGTACCTACAAAACTCTGATTAGCATGTTGTGGGGAATCAACGGACAGGGGAAGGGGGGGAGAGCGAGAGAAAGAGAGAGAGTGAGAGAGTTGAGAAGTTAGAGTTAAGCGTTGCTTCTGAACTAATCTTATAACTATTATTTTACCCTAACCCTGACCCTAACTCTGACCCTGACCCTAAACCTGACCCTAACCGTGATCCTGACCCTAAACCTGACCCTGACCCTAACCCTGTCCCTAACCCTGACCCTAACCCTGACTCTTACCTTGTCCCTAACCCTGACCCTAACCCTGACTCTTACTCTGACCCTAACCCTAACCCTGACACTAACCCTCACCCTAACTCTGACCCTAACTCTGACCCTAAGCTGCCACATGGACAAAGACTGATAAAGTCAAGTTTGTCACAGTGCAAACAATTATTGAATCACCTCTATCTCTCCTTTGTCCTCCAGAAATGATAACGACTCACTGGAACCTATTCTCAGCAATCAGCAGCGTAGCCTTCTATTTAAAATATGCAGCACGTCTGTCTGTTATGTATCACATCAGACAAAAGGGAGTGAGGAATAAAGAGCCCGTAGCATATGGAATTATTATTTAGTGCAAACTTCTGAGGGACCATTCACTACTGGAGTTCACAACATGCTGGCAGATGTTTGAACACACAAAGAGAGGGAGAGAGATGGATAGAGGGGGAGCAGGGAGAGAGAGGGGAAAGAGAGAGCGAGGGGGAAGAGAGAGAGAGAGAGGGGGAGGTATGCAAAGAGAAAGTACCATCAACATCAAACCAACCAGCCCTTTCTAACGATGATATCGTCTCTGGGGGGGCCGGGGCGTTTGGCTCCTGAAGGTTCTAGATGCCAGCAGTGCACACACACGGAACCCGTGTTTATTAGCATGTTCATGTTAATAATGAGCACACGCATGTGTAAGCTAAGCCCCTCAGAACTGACAGACTATACACGTGTGACAGAATCGTGTTGCACCTGACAACTCAGATATACAACACTGAGTCTTGGAGTACTGACTAGAGTACCTCTTTACCGTATCCCAAACAGTAACTGTTCTGTGAACTTACCTTCATTTTATATCAACATGGAGAGGAAGAAACACTGGGCACACCCTGGTTGGATCAATGCTGACGTCTGTGTCCAATGGGAAGAGCTTCAGCATCAATATATTTTGATTGAACTTAGTCCATTCTGGTAGTATTCGTCTTGTGGCTCTCCCACCCCTCCCAGCCACTGTTCAGGCAGTGTAGGTTCATATCTGGACTTACTTTAGTGGCTGTGTGTTTCTTTATGTGCTTTATTGTACGAGTCAGGGAGAGCAAGTTCACATGCACATGCAGGCTGAGCAGGGAGGCTGCAGGAAGATATTATGGATGAAGGGTTTAGATGAGATCCTGTAGACAGCAGCATGTGATCGTCTCCAGCTTGCAAAGTAGCAGGGACTTTATACCTCCCTTTTTCTGGGCCTCTCACACACGCACAGACACACACACACATGTTCATATGCATACTCACACATCTCTGTCCCTCTCTCCCTCTCTCTCTCTCTCTCTCTCTCTCTCTCCGGCCCTCCCTCCCTCCTTTTTTCTCACTCTCTCACTCTCCCCTCTCTCCTCTCTATCTCTCTCTCTCTCCCTCTCTCTCTCACTCTCTCTCTTCTCCAACACCTCCAAAATTACTGAGATCAGTAATATTTTATATTAATATATGTGTACACACATTCACAGGGCTGTCGGTCTGGCGTACTTAAACGACATCACACGTTTCTCTATCTCTGCACCTGCCTGCTGACTGCATAACTACAACGCCTTTCTCTTTTTTCCACTGTTGATAATATCTGGTCTGATTGGCTTTGCAGCAAATAACATGCAAAATGGCTCAATGCCAACGTTAAAGGGATTGGTCCAAAAATCTGCCCTCCTTTGTGAATTGTGTTAAATAAAAGTATTGTAACACTTGACCTTGGCCTCCCGAGTGGCACAGCTGTCTAGAGGCATCACTACAGACCCGGGTTTGATCCTGGGCTGTATCACAACCTGCCGTGATCGGGAGACATGGTGGTGTGCAATTGGCCCAGTGGTGTCCGGGATAGGGGAGGGTTTGGCCGGGGGGGGCATTACAAGTAGGCCGTCATTGTAAATAAGAATTGGTTCGTAACTGACAAAGGTTAAATAAAAAATGTAGTTGGAAGCTGACTGAACACTTGCAACCAGCCATAGTAAACCTTGTGATCCTAACAGGGGAGGTGTGCTGGAAACAGTAGGTTTTTAGTTGCTACAGAGAACACCCAGAGCGTAATTTTACTCTGAGCAGCACAAGCCTCTCACAGAGCGCGATGCTTACACCCAGGTTTCCTTGAAAACAATGGGACCGTCTCATGTGTAGCATATCTGTAAGACTGTGCTGTGGAGTAGAGATGATAAGAGCATGGTAATAGTGTGGTGAAAGTCTTTCTATGGGGAAAATAGGTCATAAAAGCTGTAGCCGGTACGTCAATGTTGAGGCTTTTGATTTAAAATTCCAGTAACAGTTTGCAAGGGAAACTAAACTCTTTCTCTCTCGCTCGCTCTCTTACACACACACACACACGCACGCACGCACGCACGCACACTTTCCTCTTTGTTTAGATATGATTTAATGAGAATAAACAGCACCAGAATTTAAAGGCCCAATCCAAGCCAGATATGTTTTCTCTCCGCTCTTTTTCTCGTACATTTTTACTGCCTGGCAAATCAACAACGGTGGTGGGAAGTGGAATTCCTCATTTCCAAATACTTTTCTTTGATGATGGGTGAATGGTAGGCAGATGGGGGAGTTGCCGCATGCAGATGCCATTAGACAATATTTAGGAGTCGTCTAGCCAAGCTCTCTCACTGCCGTTTGGTGTGTTTATTGAGGAGAGAGCTCAGTGTACTGTACCTTTTCCCATGATGAATGCAGATCACACATGCAGCTATGATACAGGAATTAAACACAACAAAACTGTTCATTGACGACCCAATCAGACCCTAGCAGTGTAGTCTAGTCTTGATAGTGTCATCAAAATGCCATCTGACCGTTTAGAAACTGCAGGTTTGGCCTGACAGGTTATTGATATAGTTTCTTCATCTACAGATAATGTTTATCACCTATAAAATGGAGAAGTAGGAAGACATACTCCTAAAATACTTAACAGGGTAATACACTACATGAACAAAAGTATGTGGACAGTTGTCGAACATCTCATTCCAAAATCATGGGCATTAATATGGAGTTGGTCCCCCATTTGCTTTCTGTAACAGCCTCCACTCTTATGGGAAGGATTTCCACTAGATGTTGGAACATTGCTGCGGGGACACTTTAGTGAGGTTGGGCACTGATGTTGGGCTATTAGTCCTGGCTCGCAGTCAGTGTTCCAATTCATCCCAAATGCGTTCTATGGGTTGAGGTCAGGGCTCTGTGCATGCCAGTCAAGTTCTTCCACAACGATCTTGACAAACCATTTCTGAATGGACCTCGCTTTGAGCATGGGGGCATTGTCATGCTGAAACAGGAAAGGGCCTTCCCCACACTGTTGCCACATAGTTGAGAATCGTCTAGAATGTCATTGTATGCTGTAGTGTTAAGATTTTTCTTTATTGAAACTTAGGGGCCTAGCCCGAACAATGAAAAATAGCCCCAGACCATTATTCCTCCTCCACCAAACGTTACAGTTGGCACTATGCATTGAGGCAGGTAAGGTTCTACCTGCCAGATGGTGAAGTGTGATTCATCACTCCAGAGAACACGTTTCCAATGCTCCAGAGTCCAATGGCGGCAGGATTTACACCACTCCAGCCAGCATGATGATCTTAGGCTTGTGTGCCGTTGTTGCTCCTAGACGTTTCCACTTCACAATAAGAGCACTTACAGTTGACCGGGGCAGCTCTAGCAGGGCAGTGGCATCCTATGACGGTGCCATGTTGAAAGTCACTGAGCTCTTCAGTAAGGCCATTCTACTGCCAGTGTTTGTCTATGGAGATTGCATGGCAATGTGCTTGATTTTATACACCTGTCAGCAACGGGTGTGGCTGAAATAGCCGAAACCACTAATTTGAAGGGGTGTCCACATACTTTTGTATATATAGTGTATGTACATTCGGCAGGCCTATCACAGAGTCTGAAAACTGCCTATTAGCCTATGTACCTGTCGAGAAGACAGTGACAGTTTCAGTAACCATCTCAATATGTAGTGTTCTATGTAGTATCCCAATACTCCTTCACACCTATTTGCCTGTGTTTGTGACTGTGTCCCGGTGTTATTTTGGTCTTAAAGGTCCCTGCGTGGCTGACTGCCTGTGTCACACTGTGTCCAGACCTGTTCCATGCATCATTACTTGTGGTGACCAGTCACCCTCCTCCACAGCTGCAGCTGTGCCCTTCCAGCTCTGCTGCAGCCCTGCAGCCACATGGGACATGAGGGATCATACAGCCAGCAGGGGACGGAAGGAGGGGACAGTCTGGGGACAGCAGGGGATGGCAGGAGGGGACAGTCTGTGGACAGCAAGGGACGGCAGGAGGGGACAGTCTGGGGACAGCAGGGGACGGCAGGAGGGGACTGTCTGGGGACAGCAGGGGACGGCAGGAGGGGACAGTCTGGAGACAGCAGGTGACGGCAGGGGACGGCAGGAGGGGACAGTCTGTGGACAGCAGGGGACGGCAGGAGGGGACAGTCTGTGGACAGCAGGGGACGGCAGGAGGGGACAGTCTGGGGACAGCAAGAGACGGCAGGGGACGGCAAGAGGGGACTGTCTGTGGACAGCAGGGGACGGCAGGAGGGGACAGTCTGGGGACAGGAGGGGATGGCAGGGGACGGCAGGAGGGGACAGTCTGTGGACAGCAGGGGACGGCAGGGGACGGCAGGAGGGGACAGTCTGTGGACAGCAGGGGACGGCAGGAGGGAACAGTCTGGGGACAGCAGGGGACGGCAGGGGACGGCAAGAGGGGACAGTCTGGGGACAGCAGGGGACGGCAGGGGACGGCAGGAGGGGACAGTCTGTGGACAGCAAGGGACGGCAGGAGGGGACAGTCTGGGAACAGCAGGGGACGGCAGGAGGGGACTGTCTGGGGACAGTAGGGGACGGCAAGGAGGGGACTGTCTGGGGACAGCAGGGGATGGCAGGAGGGGACAGTCTGGGGACAGCAGGGGACAGCAGGGGACGGCAGGGGACGGCAGGGGACGGCAGGAGGGACAGTCTGTGGACAGCAGGGGGCGGCAGGGGGCGGCAGGAGGGGACAGTCTGTGGACAGCAGGGGGCGGCAGGAGGGAACAGTCTGGGGACAGCAGGGGGCGGCAGGGGACGGCAGGAGGGGACAGTCTGGAGACAGCAGGGGACGGCAGGGGACGGCAGGAGGGGACAGTCTGTGGACAGCAGGGGACGGCAGGGATGGCAAGAGGGGACAGTCTGTGGACAGCAGGGGACGGCAGGAGGGGACAGTCTGGGGACAGCAGGGGGCGGCAGGAGGGGACAGTCTGTGGACAGCAGGGGGCGGCAGGGGGCGGCAGGAGGGGACAGCAGGGGGCGGCAGGGGCGGCAGGAGGGACAGTCTGTGGACAGCAGGGGACGGCAGGGGATGGCAGGAGGGGACAGTCTGTGGACAGCAGGGGACGGCAGGGGATGGCAGGAGGGGACAGTCTGTGGACAGCAGGGGACGGCAGGAGGGGACAGTCTGAGGACAGCAGGGGACAGCAGGGGACAGCAGGGGACGGCAGGGGACGGCAGGAGGGGACAGTCTGTGGACAGCAGGGGACGGCAGGAGGGGACAGTCTGGGGACAGCAGGGGACGGCAGGGGACGGCAGGAGGGGACAGTCTGGGGACAGCAGAGGATGGCAGGAGGGGACAGTCTGTGGACAGCAAGGGACGGGATAATAGGGGTCCAGAAGGGCAATAATA
The DNA here is from genome assembly GCA_030435695.1 of Brachymystax lenok tsinlingensis. Lineage (NCBI taxonomy): Eukaryota > Metazoa > Chordata > Actinopteri > Salmoniformes > Salmonidae > Brachymystax > Brachymystax lenok. The sequence continues at coordinate 31,815,534 of CM059786.1, forward strand.
AATGGACGGACACAAACACATCCTATAACAAATGGACAAACTCAGACAGTGGTCCTTGCCTTCAGCCCTTCAGCGCCACTGTTACAGAGCCATCATCTATACCCATTGCAGTCATCTTGTTAAAAAGAATATAGTATAAAGTAATAATCTGAGTAGGCATGTGATTAGCTCTCAGCAGCATACCCCTCTACATCTAGTGGAACCAAACTTGACAACATCCTAGCATGATCTTACTCATAAATTCAACATAAAAGCTTAATTAACATTAAGGCCTTGGCGTCAGTACACACACACACACACACACACACACACACACACACACACACACACACACACACACACACACACACTAACACATACACACTGTTGTCTCAACCTACCAGTCCGTCCGTGGGGGGTGATTTCCATTCCCCTCCACAAAGTCTGCCAGTCCGCCCCGCATCCTCCAGTAAAAACACTCCCATAAACTTGTGAGTGCATACATAGCAGAACACCGCTGTTGGGGTTTTCATGTGCATTGTGGGAACATAAGGAGTAAAGATGGTCCAGTAATTGGGAGAGAGGTTTGGGTATGGAGAGGCCTGACCCTTCTAGCTTAATTAAAACATAGTTTCACTGCAGTGTCTTGAATTAATTAAAAACACATTTGATCTCCTCGCCACTACACCCCCACCCTCAATCCCTCATCTGGCCCCATCCTTTCAAAAAACTACAACACACAGACACGGACGCGCGGACACACACACGCACTCACACACGCATACACGCATGCATGTACGCACACACGCACACACACACACACACACACACACACACACACACACACACACACCGACACACACCGACACACACACACACACGCACACTCTGCAGTGTCCTCTGTTCTGTGGGCAGATTTATGTAGCTAGAGTGCTTAAGAGCTGTGTTCAGCGCCAACAATCTGTTGTCCAGCAGTGAAAGAGAGAGAGGCCGGCTCAAAGTGTTGAAGAACAGGAAGACAGGGCCCTGGCCTTCCCCTCTCTTAGGCTTTAAACATGACACAGACAGGGATAGAGAGGAACAGGGGGCCTTGGCCCTGGTTGGATGTCCATAATCATATATTCAGGACATGTCGGAGGGTTGTTATGAGTGTGTGTGAGTGTGTGCCTCCCTGCCTGCGTACATGTGTGTGTCTGTATGGTTCCGTGCTTGTTCGAGAGTGTGTGTGTGTGCTTGTTCGAGACTATGTGTGTGTGCTTGTTTGATTGTGTGTGTGCGTGCTTGTTCGAGAGTGTGTGTGCATGCTTGTTCGAGTGTGTGTGCGTGCTTGTTCGAGAGTGTATGTGCGTGCTTGTTCGAGAGTGTGTGTGTGTGCTTGTTCGAGACTATGTGTGCGTGCTTGTTCGAGAGATTGTGTGCGTGCTTGTTTGCATGCTTCTGAAAAAGTGTGTATGTGTGCAGAGGTTGGTGTAGTGGGAGTATGACAGAGTCCTCCAGCAGCAGACCAAGGCCTTCAGGCAATTAAAGAGTGAGTTCCATAACAGCTGCCCTCCTGCCTGCTCGCCTGTGTTTTCCCCATATCAGATCTGTGAGCCGCCACATAATTCATTCTGTACGCCAGCCTAATCCTCGCTGAAAATAAACACCTTTTACATGTTGTAAAGTCATACACAGAATACACTCCAAATGAATGTTTTATGCAATAGAAAACATGTGCGGGGCAACGCGGCACCTTTACAGAGAGATCTGAAGGAGAGGAGAATGAGGGATTGCAGCCCTGGTAATTGTGAGAGGAGTATTTAACACATACAGCCACTTTGCTCTCTTTCGTTCTAATCTTTGTTCAAATGCTGCAGAGACAACCGGTGGTTTCTGGCTATGCAGTAAACGGAACGATTTCTGTAAAAAAAACAACGATACAGCCTTGCGTTCCTATTTTTATTTTGGGGTTCATGCTTCTGGCAGTAGGGGTACTTAGTAGGGGCACCCTAGCACCAGGAAGGCAAAGTGTTCCCATTTTGAACCATTTCATGTCTGAAGGTAGAACTCGACATGCCCAGAGAGCAAATCAAGTGCACCCATAGGCCTACCGCTGGCCAATCATATAGCTCAGATCACGGTGTCTGCACAGTTTCCTCAAGCCATAGACTGTAAAAAATTGCCTTGAATGCACAGCAAAGCTGATGCTGGCATTTCAAAACATTTAAAATCATGACTAGAGAGACACTCAAAGAATACAACAAAGAGCTGGGTTTTGTTATGAGTAAGTTCATGTTTAAGTTGTTGTTCAGCACTGTCAACACTTTGTTCAACACTTTTATAAGCATAAAATGCACGTTCTCCCTACTTCCACTCACACTAAAACCAGTACTGCAACTGTAATGAATGAGTACACCATAAGCTTGTGTGGTCATTATTAGCAGCTTTTGTCTTTTTTAATATCAAGGACTATTTCACTTTCTCTGGTCATAGGAGTAACAACATGAATTGGTGCATGATGCAGAAATAATGTAGTGCGACTTGAGTTTCACCATCAACTGGAAGACTGTCCCCTTTTCTCAGCGGAGCGAGGGAGAGCGGAGGGACAGTAAGTCGGGTGAGAGGCAGCCTCACCGCTGCTCCCTCCCTTCCCTCAGACTGACATCAGATGCAGGCCATCAGTCAAGTAAAAAAAAAAATTATGTTCACTCAGCTGTGCCTCACAAGTAATACAATAAATGATATATTACCAGTGTGATTATATACCACACTTTAAAATGTTTTAAACGGTCTGAGAAGAAGAACACTTGCAGGGCAATTCAAGCATAGCCAATATGCAGTGATATTGCATTGAGCCTATAGGCTTACGTATTTTAGGTCAATCTGAGCAGTAGAACTCGGCTTCTGTTTTGACTCATGAAGTGATCTTGACTGAGAAAAGGTTGGTGACTCCTGTTGTAAAGGTTTAATGCTCCACTGTGAGATTAGTACAATTTCAGTCAAATATGTGAGAGTGCCAAGCAGACATACATACTCCATAAACCTTGCTTTGGCAGGTAGAAAAAAAAGCCAGACCTTGTTCTGGGTTACAGTTGTTCTTGGTTACAACTGAGTGGAGACTGTCAATGCTGACATTGACTGCACACCAATTTCCACTCTTCTCTCGAAGTGTGAACTTGCAAGCATTAGCTTGAGAGGGAGTTTTCACCATTGTTAAGTCAATGCAAGTAAGTGTACACTTACTTGCAGGTACACTTACTTGCAGGCCAGAGGGAAGAAGGGGCCAGGGAGAGAGAGAGTGGCCAGGCCAGAGAGAGGGAGGGGCCAGGCCAGAGGGAGGGAGGGAGGGGCCAGAAAGGCCCCAAGGGAAGGGAGGGTGATGACATTTAGTCATCTGCTGATCGCTGAGGTCCCTTTAGGGGGCTAATGAGGATAATCATTTTTTGTGATCAATAAATCATGTGTTATTGATTCTTCCCTCTAAGCCCTCTTCTGTTCTCTGAAAGTCAGCCACTCCCCTGGTAGGAAGGGGAGAGTGGAGGGGAGGATGGGATGAGGAGAGGAAAGGAGAAGGGGAGGAGAGGAGAGGAGGTTAGGGCTGCCAAGGGCTTAGGGCTGCCAACAGCATCTGGTGACCAGACAGATAGTGACCTTTTACTCTCCTAACCTGTGACACAATGCAGAATGCTCCTATAATATAGCATGTACTGAGGGTGGGAGGATGTAAACATAGACATTCAGCAGAAGTCTGACTGTAGTGCGTGAATGAGTTAGAGAGTGAGCAAGTTAGAGAGTGAGTGAGTGAGTTTAAAGACTGAGTTTAGATAGTGAGTGAGTTAGAGACTGAGGGAGTGAATGAGTTGAAAGCCTGATATATGATGGCCCTTTCTATCTCTGATGCTATCTTTATCTCTTCATCCTCTTCATTCATCCCTCCTCTGTTCTGTCTGAGAGTGCCTCTGCCAGCCAGGCTGAAGCTGGAGGAGGGTGGGGGGGGGGGGGTAGAGGAGAGGAGCGGAGAGGAGAGGATGGGAGGAGAAGAGGAGAGGAGGAAAGGAGAGGGGAGGAAGACAACTAATATAAAGTAAACAAACACACAGTCAATAATACAGTAGAAAAAAAATAAAAATCTATATACAATGTGTGCAAATGAGATAAGATAAGGAACATAAGGCAATAAATAGGCCATGGTGGCAAAGTAATTACAGTATAGCAATTTAACACTGGAATGGTAAATGTGCAGTAGATGAATGTGCAAAGTAAAAATACTGGGGTGCAAAGGAGCAAGATAAATAAATAAATACGGTAGGGGATGAGGTAGTTGGTTGGGCTATTTACAGATGGGCTATGTACAGGTGCAGTGATCTGTGAGCTGCTCTGACAGCTGGTGCTTAAAGCTAGTGAGGGAGATAAGTGTCTCCAGTTTTAGTGATTTTGGTGGTTTGTTCCAGTCATTGGCAGCACAGAACTGGAAGGAAAGGCGGACAAAGGAGGAATTGGCTTTGGGGGTGACCAGTGAGATATACCTGCTGGAGCGCGTGCTACGGGTGGGTGCTGCTATGGTTTCCAGCGAGCTGAGGTAAGGCGGGGCTTTACCAAGCAGGGACTTGTAGATGACCTGGAGCCAGTGGGTCTGGCGACGAGTATGTAGCGAGGGCCAGCCGACTAGAGCATACAGATCGAAGTGGTGGGTGGTATATGGGGCTTTGGTGACAAAGCGGATGGCACTGTGATAGACTGCATCCAGTTTGCTGAGTAGAGTATTGGAAGCTGTTTTGTAGATGACATCGCCGAAGTCGAGGATCGGTAGGATAGTCAGTTTTACTAGTGCAAGTTTGGCAGCATGAGTGAAGGAGGCTTTGTTGCGAAATAGGAAGCCAATTCTAGATTAAAATTTGGATTGGAGATGTTTAATGTGAGTCTGGAAGGAGAGTTTACAGTCTATCCAGACACCTAGGTATTTGTAGAGCCTTTAACGTAATAGCCACACAGGCCTTTTCGAGTGCATTGTGGGATGCATCTGGTGTGGCCCATGAGATTGATAGAGTTAGAACAGATGATGTTGATTTGTCTGACTTGGCATATACTGTATATAATATTATCTGGTTTGAATGCATTTCTAAAGGCGTGACATTGTTTTAATCAAATCTGTATGTATTGTGAAAGACTTTAGCCTGTCAGCAACTCTGAAAAGAAACAACAAAGTTACTATATTAAAATACTGTTGTTTTTTAATAAAATACTGTTGTTTTTTATAAAGATACAGTTTTTTTTTTTATAAAAATACTTTGTTTTGTATTAAAACACTGTTGTTTTTATGAAAATACTGTTGTTTTGTATTAAAACACTGTTGTTTTGTATTAAAATACTGTTGTTTTTTATTAAAACTGTTGTTTTTATTAAAATACTGTTGTTTTTTATTAAAACACTGTTGCTTTTTATTAAAACACTGTTGTTTCATACACACACACTAGTTAAAAACTCAACTGAACAAAAAACTTGCTAAAGCCCAAGGAAATTATAGGAAATCCAACATATTTGTGTAATTAACTGAATGCAAGCAAAACATAAATACATCTAAAACTGTTTTTACAAAAAAATTGTCAGCAACAAAAGCGTCATCAAATGAAGATCCTACATATGTAGGTAGAATTCTATAGAACCTTCTGATTAGATTCTCCCCCGGTCCCCTCAACTCTCCTCCTCTTTTACATTAGCAGTAATGGGCCCTGGCCTGGAGTGGATGGAAAGAGCCAGGTACTATCTAAGGAATTATGGCTTGCATGTAGAGGGAGCACAGTGACCCAGAGCACATCTCTGGCCCTGAATCAACCACAAATTGCCTATTTTTTATACCAGGAAAGGAAAATGAATGAATTACATCTGCTACACGTAGTCCACGTTGATTCACTATATCATCTCACTACATGAGGTTAATGAGTACATCTAAGTTTCCTCTTGGTAATAGGATACAGTTAATAATTTACTGTTGATTGACCACAGCCTACAGTATATACTCTAATAACATTAGTTGAAGTCGGAAGTTTACATACACCTTAGCCAAATACATTTAAACTCAGTTTTTCACAATTCCTGACATTTAATCCTAGTAAAAATTCCCTGTCTTAGGTCAGTTAGGATCACCACTTTATTTTAAGAATGTGAAATGTCAGAATAATGGTAAAGAGAATGATTTATTTCAGTTTTTATTTCTTTCATCACATTCCCAGTGGGTCAGAAGTTTACATACACTCCGTTAGAATTTGGTAGCATTTCCTTTAAATTGTTTAACTTGGGTAAAACGTTTTGGGTAGCCTTCCACAAACTTCCCACACTAAGTTGGGTGAATTTTGGCCCATTCTTCCTGACAGAGCTGGTGTTACTTGAGTCAGGTTTGTAGGCCTCCTTGCTCGCATATGCTTTTTCTGTCTATGCCGGTGTGTATAGCAGGTGTAGAAGTCAGGCACAGGAAAGCAGATATGAGTGAACAACTTATTTTAATAAAAGACGGAAAAGGAATAACTACTTACGGAGTGGTGGGGCGCTAGCTCCCGATACTACCCGGTGAAATGTGAGGCGCCAAATTCAAAATCCAAAAGTTGAATTATTAAACATTCATCAATTTACAAGTGTTGCATAGTCATCAAAAGCTCTGATTCTTGGCAATATCACAGCGTTGGCTTTACGGCGAAAGCACAACATTTTGATTGTGTGAGGATAGCCCCTCTCATATTTTATGCATTAGCATAAATCCATAACCAACGCGGGTTTCATAAAACGCGTAAAATCGCTAATATAAAATCCCTTACCTTTGAAGAACTTCTGCTGAGGGCTTCCCAAGTGTCCAACGAAGACATCCAATGGTTCTTTTGTTATATCCATAAAGTAATTTCTTATATCCATAAATCTCCGTTTGGTTGGCACGTTATGATCATAAAATCCACCGTTGAGTTGCCCATTGAACCGTGAAGAGAACACGTTCAAATTATACCTATACACTTTCTACAAACAAATCAAACATCATTTTTTATGTATCCTTAGGTATCCTTTTGGGTATATTTGCTTTAATATTTCAACTGGACGATAACGTGAATGATAGGAAAGAAAATTAAAGTGGTGAGCGTTCACAACCTCGCGCGCGTCAAACCTTGTTTACAAAAGTGGTCCCCTGACAATTTCCTGTTCCTATCTGTTCTGGTTACTCCTAGAATTCCCAGACTTTGTATATAGACTGTTGACATCTAGTGGAAGCCATAGGTACTGCAGTCTCAGTCCTACATAAAGTTGTATGCAATAGGCACAATGGAGAAGATGCTCATTTACAAAAAAAACTGCAAATCCGGATGGATTTTCCTCTGCTTTTCGCCTGGTATATTAGTTCTGTTATACTCACATACATTATTTTAACACTCTTAGAAACTTCAGAGTGTTTCCTATCCAATAGTACTAATTATGTGCATATCCTATTTTCTGGGCCTGAGTGGCAGGCATTTTACTTTGGGCACGCCAGACTCCACAAAACCGTCACCTATGCAGCCGCTCCCTAAGAAGATAACAAATCCAACGTACCCTTAAAAACACACGGGCGAATATATCCAGCCGTAAAACTTGGCAAAGAAAACAACAACCAATCACGCACAAAAAACATGGGCAAAACAGAGGGTTAAATGTAATTAGGGATTTGAAACCAGGTGTGTAAAACAAAGACAAAACAAATGGAACATGAAAAATGGATCGGCGATGGCTTGAAGGTCGGTGACGTCGACCGCCGTAAACCACCCAAACAAGGAGAGGGACCGACTTCGGTAGAAGTCGTGACATTTTCAAGTATGCCCACAAATGTTCTATAGGATTGAGGGTCAGGGCTTTGTGATGGCCACTCCAATACATTTTTTTTTCTGAGGTCTTGGCTGATTTACTTTGATTTTACCATGATGTCAAGCAAAGAGGCAGTGAGTTTGAAGGTAGGCCTTGAAATACATCCACAGGTACACCTCCAACTGACTCAAATTATGTAAATTAGCCTATCAGAAGATTCTAAAGCCAAGACATCATTTTCTGGAATTTTCCAAGCTGTTTAACGGCACAGTCAACTTAGTGTATGTAAACTTCTGACCCACTGGAATTGTGATACAATGAATTATAAGTTAAATAAACTGTCTGTAAACAATTCTTGGAAAAATTAATTGTGCCATGCACAAAGTAGATGTCCTAACTGACTTGCCAAAACTATAGTTTGTTAATAAGAAATTTGTGGAGTGGTTGAAAAATGAGTTTTAATGACTCCAACCTAAGTGTATTTAAACTTCTGACTTAAACTGTACATTTGCTACATGATTTCTGTTACCTAAGGGGTAAACGTATATATATCACAAAAGCAACTGCAATTGATCAAATCGAAAAAAAACATTTAATTTGACCTTTCAGTCATTTAGCAGACGCTCTTATCCAGAGTGACTAACAGTAGTGAGTGCATACATTTTCATTCGATAGGCAGTACATTTCTAGGAACTAAATCAACTTAATTGGTCCCCCCAAAAATTATTCAATACATTTGACATAATTCTGGTTAATGTCTGACACAATTTAAAAGATAATGAGTGTTTGAAGAGCTCACGTAGGAATAATCGATTCCTAGACTACAGTATGACTGTGAATATGATATGTGGATCTGGACGGGCTGCCTTTTTGTCTTAGAACAAAGAGAGGGCCTGCATTCCAAATGGAAACCCCTATTCCCCTATACACTGCAGGCCCTGACCAAAAATAGTGCACTACGTAGGGAATAGGCTGTTATTCGGGTTACATCCAGGGACTTGTTGAGTCTAACAGCATGCTCTAATCTCTCTAATCATCAAGTCAATTAACAGAGTGCAGAAAAAAGATAAGGTGGCCTTTTCCTTTATAAAACCCAGACCTTAAACATTTATGAAGAGATATAATTCCCCTCACACCTGAGGGCCTCTGGAGGGTGGTCCCAGTGGTGAAAACCAGCAGGCAGTGATGGAGAAAGAGAGAGAGAGAGAGAGAGAGAGAGAGAGAGAGAGAGAGAGAGAGAGAGAGAGAGAGTAAATACAACCTATATTTATGTTTATTTATTTTCCCTTTTGTACTTTAACAATTTGCACATCGTTACAACATTGTATATATACATAATATGACATTTGAAATGTTTTTATTCTCTTGGAACTTTTGTGAGTGTAATGTTTACTGTACATTTTTTATTGTTTATTTCACTTTTGTTTATTATCTATTTCACTTGCTTTGGCAATGTTAACATATGTTTCCCATGCCAATAAATCCCTTATATTGAATTGAATTGAATTGAAATTGAAATAGAGAAAGAGATACACATAAAATGACATCTGAAATGTCTTTATTATTTTGGAACTTTTGTGAGTGTAATGTCAACTGTTCATTTTTTATTGTTTACCTCACTTTTGTTACTATTTATCGAAAGAGAGAGACGCCAGAGGAGAGCTGAGCTCTCTCTCTCTCTCTCAAAGTGCCCCGGCCCCTTGCCTGGTGTGGCTCTAATTGCCCTGTTAAATGAGGCTCTGCAGCCATTGGTGGCCCCCAGGGACCTGACTGGGGAGGGGGACAAATGGAGAGGATTGGAGATTTCTGCATCTCAAATGACATCCTATTCCCTCTATAGTGCATTACTTTTGACCGGAGCCCTAGTGCACCTATGTAGGGAATAGGGTGTCATTTGAGAAACAGAGAGATTGCTGCTGTGAAGACAGACTCTTTTCTTTAGCATGAGACCTGTACAGACACCGCCACACCACAGAAATAGAATCAGTAGAATGGGAATTCCCTTTAGCCATGACTTTACCATTCAAATTTCCATGGTAAGAAGTTCTATGCCATTTCTATGGATTCTATTTATATGCTCACCATACTCACACACCTTTACAACGTACAATACATAGGCACCCAGGCGTGCACACACACATGGACGCATACACTTTATTTTGATATCTTCTGGGCCAAGTTGCCTGCAGTAGATTTCTGTTAAAAAACAAGCAACATATTTTGGAGGCCAAAAAGTACCTGTCAGTCTCTAGGTACAGTTTTAATTGAACAGAGTCTGGGTGTTTCAGGCGGCTAAACTTTCACGCAAACAACTCTTAGAACAAAAGTCAACCTGCAGCACCAGAATACATTGTCGTTTAAAACATATTGTTTTGCCTTCTCAGCAAATGAACGCAAAGCTCAATGGATATCAGTTAATAACTAATGTTCTACCATTTAGGTTGGATACAAACAGTAGAATTTTAATAATAGAGTTCTTTAACTTTTAATTGGATGTGAAAATTAGATTTTATTTCTAGTGACTCAAGTTTACGGTAGAACAACAACGTTGCAAATGTATATGCCAATTTAAAAAAAAAAAAAAATTGCGTTGAAGAATTAAGATGTCACGATCTTCAGAAAGGACATCCAGTATACATCTTTTATTGAATAACGACGTAACTGGGCAAAACAACAAAACGAACGAAGATCATAGACTTACAACACAAAGAAGCTATGCATAAACAATAACCCACACAATCTAATAGAAAACCCCAAACATATATATGGTTCCCAATTAGAGACAACGACACACAGCTGCCTCTAATTGGGAACCATTACCCCAACATAGAAATATATCACCTAGAACATAAAAAACCCTACACCAAAAACAAAACTAAACACACCAGCCTGTCTTCTCAGGCCTGGACGTGACATAAGAAGAAGGGAGATATATTGTTCATTCCTCTGAAGTAATTTATGTTTGGAATATCTCATTTAAATTCAGGCACAACTTCTTCAAGGGATGGTCACATTTCAAGACTGGTTTCAGGAACATGCAATATAAAACATCCACTATTAGCATTACAAAACACTTATTTTGATCTAATCACATTGGGTAGCAATTACACTTAGTGAGTGTGATATCATCTGCTTTACCTTTTTTTACATTTTATTTCACCTTTATTTAACCAGGTCGGCCAGTAGAGAACAAGTTCTCATTTACAACTGCGACCTGGCCAAGATAAAGCAAAGCAGTTCGACAAAAACAACAACACAGATTTACACTTGGGATAAACAAACGTATAGTCAATAACACAATCGAAAAATCTATATATACAGTGTGTGCAAATGCAATAAGATTAGGGAGGTAAGGCAATAAATAGGCAATAGTGGCGAAATAATGACAATATAGCATTAACGCTTGAGTGATAGCTGTGCAGATGATGATGTGCAACTAGGGATACTGGGGTGCAAAAGATAAAAAATAAATAACTATATGGGAATGAGGTAGTTGGGTGTGCTATTTACAGATGGGCTGTGTACAGGTGCGGTGATCAGTAAGCTGCTCTGACAGCTGATGCAATTCGTTCCAGTCATTGGCAGCAGAGAACTGGAAGGAAAGGTGGCCAAAAGAGGTGTTGGAGATGACCAGTGAAATATACCTGCTGGAGCGCGTGCTACGAGTGGGTGTTTCTATGGTGACCAGTGAGCTGAGATAAGGTGGGGCTTTACATAGCAAAGACTTATAGATGACCTGGAGCCAGTGGGTTTGGCGACGAATATGAAGCGAGGACCAGCCAACGAGAGCATACAGTTCGCAGTGGTGGGTGGTATATGGGGCTTTGATGACAAAAAGGATGGCACTGTGATAGACTACATCCAATTTACTGAGTAGAGTGTTGGAGGCTTTTTTGTAATTGACATCGCCGAAGTCAAGGATCGGTAGGATAGTCAGTTTTACGAGGGTATGTTTAGCAGCATGAGTGAAGGAGGCTTTGTTGCGAAATAGGAAGCTGATTCTAGATTTAATTTTGGATTGGAGATGCTTAATGTGAGTCTGGAAGGAGAGTTTACAGTCTAGCCAGACACCTAGGTATTTGTAGTTGTCTACATATTTTAAGTCAGAACCGTCCAGAGTAGTGACGCTAGTCGGGCGGGTGGGTGCGGGCAGCAATCGGTTGAAGAGCATGCATTTAGTTTTACTAGCATTCAGGAGCAGTTGGAGGCCACAGAAGGAGTTACCATGACATATTAAACAACCACCCGACCGCCCATGCCTACCCTCTTCTTACACCATGTTTACCATCACAGCACCTTCTGTTGACGGGTTGTACCAACACTATCCTCTTTTAATTATGTTATAGAATTCAAAAAAGAAGAATCCACATTAGCCTGATTCTAATTAACAGCATGCCTATTAGTAGCAGGTCACCATAAAAAATGGTTTCTAAATTAATCTGATTTTTTAAAGATATTAAATTCAAATTAATCATTTTAAAAATGGAAATGATCCTTAATATGACTCCAGCTGTGATCAGGCCCTCTCTGTGCTTACATCCCAAATGGCACCCTACTCCCTATATAGTGCACTACTTTTGACCTGGACCCACAGGGCTCTGGTCAAAAGTAGTGCAAACATTGTGCACTATTTAGGGAACATGGTGCCATTTGAGACGCAGACTCTTCTCTCTTTGAGGATCTCTTGGAGGGTTATCAGCTAGCCTTGTTGTTGTATGGAGTGGTGTGTTTGCAGTACAATGTGATGATACTGGCTTTTTTGTCACACACTTTGAGTACATTTGCATAAATGTGTGCGTGCGTGTGTGTGTGTGTGTGCAGGTATAAAGGTGCGTGAGTGCACGATTTTCAGAACATTACCTATTCACATCAATAACAGTTTCAGGTGGAAATTATCCACCTGTCAAATGCAGTATGAAATCCAAGATGACGAGACAAAAGGCTTCATCTTAAATGCACTTTTAGGACATAGTGGGACGGAATGAGCCATAGTACATGTTGAATGATATTGCTTGTGAATCAAACCTGTTGTTTTTCCACCCGCCCATATTATTTTATCTTATTAATACTCAATTGTTGCATGGTCAATTGAAAGTGTTGTATAAGAATGCCACTTGGGCTCAGCCTGGTAAGTCAACAACATTGTGGCAAATAGGAATGTCCAGTATACAAAGAACACATCAGCTATCAGCTACATCAATTATGTTCATCCTTTGCATGTTTATAACTAACTAATACCCCAGCTAACTAATACCCTAACTAACTAATACCCAAGCTAACTAATACCCCATCTAACTAAAACCCCAACTAACTAATACCCCAGCAAACTAATACATCAACTAATTAAAATATCATCTAACTAATACCCCAACTAACTAATACCCCAGCTAACTAATACCCCAAATAACTAATACCCCAACTAACTAATTGGGATGAAGAGATGTATGGAGGAATGGAGAGATGGATGGAGGGATGGATGTTGGGATGGATGGAAGGAAGGAGAGATGGATGGAGGGATGGATGGATGAGAGAAGGATGGAGGGATGGATGAGAGATGGATGGAGGGATGGATGGAGAGATGGACGGAGGAATGGATGGAGAGATGGAGGGATGGATGGAGAGATGGATGGAGCAATGGAGGGATGGATGGATGGAGAGATGGATGGAGGGATGGATGTAGGGATGGAGCGAGGGATAGAGGGATGAGTAAATAGGTACTTATTGTGTGGCGTATCCTGCTCTAACAGGCTCCTGTTCCCTTTGTGATGATTATTAAACAGCTCTCGAGGGACAGAAGCAAAAGCTCTCTAATGAGCTAGGCTCTCGCACCCCCCCTCACACCCTCACACCTCTTCCCCCTCGGTCCCTCCTGTGTCCCCCGGACCCACCTAGCTCCCCCTCCCTGTCCCAGCGCGGACTCAGTGGCTGTGTGGGGGTCCCAGGAGGGGGCCTACAGAGCACCTGTTCTCCTCTCCTTGTAATCAGTGAATCTGCACCATTCTTCCCTCCCCTCTCTCTCGCTCTCTCTATCTTTCTTTGTTTCTCCCTTCTTTTTTTATCATAATTTCCCTCTGGTTTCTGCTCTGTCACTGACTGCACTATGCAGTTTGGACAATTGCTTATTTGAGGTTTTGCATGAGAGCACCTTTCACTGCCAACATTTTAATTGATTAATGTATATACTAAGGTATTATTGTATAGATGTTATATTTGGCACTGGCAATGAATACTGCACTAAGATAGAATACTGCACTAAGATAGAATACTACACTAAGATAGAATACTGCACTAAGAAAGAATACTGCACTAAGATAGAATACTGCACTGCACTAAGATAGAATACTGCACTAAGATTGAATACTGCACTAGATTGAATGCTGCACTAAGATAGAATACTGCACTAAGATTGAATGCTGCACTAAGACAGAATAATACACTAGTAATTGCTGGAATTAATGGAGTGGTATCAAACACATCAAACACTTTCCTCTTGTGGAAAGTATGTAAAAATTGTATTGGACCATTATATCTTCAAATAACTTCAGTTTTTCTGTCCCGCATATTGATATTGACAAACAAAACGGTCCCCCAAAAATCTGTGCGGCCCTCCGTTGAAAAAAGGTTTGCCCACCCCTGCTGTAGCTAGTTAAGTGTATATGACTTAATGAAATAATGACGCCATGCTGGCTGCATTCAGGTCCTAACAAAGGTACATGCCAACCGACCAAACAACCCCCTCGCTCCTTCCTTGTAAGAGATATCTTTCCCAGGACGGCACTTTCCATCTCCTGTTAATTAGGCCAAATGTATGTTTACATAACGAACTTCAAGGTCGCTGATGACAAATAGCATCTTGGGACCAGGGAGGACAAAGAGGTGCTAGGCACGGCGGAGGGAGGTGGGGAGGTCTAGGGGATGTAGGGAGGGAGGGAGGTCTGGGTCTGGGGGAGGTAGGAAGGTAGGGAGGTGGGGAGGTATAGGGGAGGTAGGAAGGTAGGGAGGTGGGGAGGTCTGGAGGAGGTAGGAAGGTAGGGAGGTGGGGAGGTCTGGAGGAGGTAGGAAGGTAGGGAGGTGGGGAGGTCTGGGGAGGTAGGGAGGTCTGGGGGAGGTAGGAAGGTAGGGAGGTGGGGAGGTCTGGGGGAGGTAGGGAGGTCTGGGGGAGGTAGGGAAGTGAGGCGGTCTGGGGGAGGTATGAAGGTAGGGAGGACTGGGGGAGGTAGGACGGTAGGGAGGTCTGGGGAGGTAGGGAGGTAGGGATGTGGGGCGGTTTGGGGGAGGTAGGGAGGTAGGGATGTGGGGCGGTTCGGGGGAGGTAGGGAGGTAGGGAGGTGGGTAGGTCTGGGGGAGGTAGGGAGATTGGGAGGTCTAAGGGAGGGAGGGAGGGAGGGAGGTGGTGAGGTCTGGGGGAGGTAGGGAGGTGGTGGGGTCTGGGAGAGAGAGATGGGGAGGTCTGGGGGAGGGAGGGAGGTAGGGGGGTGGGAAGGAGGAGGCCTCTGGTAGCAGGTACAGATGAGGAGGACTGTGTCCCAAATGGAACTCTACTCCCTATATAGTGCACTACTTTGATCAAAGCCCTGTGGGTCCAGGTCAGAACACGACCGAGATCATGGGGAGGGGGAAGGTAGAGAGAGGAGGTCTCTAAGATGTCGGATACTGCTCCTCTATTACTCCAGCCCAGAGGCTGATAACAAATACATCAAGAAATGGCCAGGTGGTGCAGGTTACAGCAGGTCTCCAGAGTTCTGGGTTGGTCTGATCTCCTAATGGCCTTCTACTGTGTATAATCCCCACAGGTCCTATAATACTACCCTAACATCACTAGCTAGAACCACAGCAACCAATGACTCCATCTGCCAGCAACAAACCACTCCTATGGCAGCACGCACGTCACACACTCATATTCGCACACACACAAAATCAAATCAAATGTTATTTGTCACATGCACCGAATACAACAAGTGTAGACCTTAGTGTAAAATGCTTGCTGGAGCCCTTCCCAATGATGCAAAGTTTCAAATAATAACACAGATATAAATAAAATAGGAACACAAGAGGAATAAAATAAAATATAAAAGAATGGAGCTGTGTACAGGGAGTACCAGTACCAGATAAATGTGGAGCTATAAACAGGAAGTACCAGTACCAGATCAATGTGGACCTTTACAGGGAGTACTAGTACCAGATCAATGTGGAGCTATATACAGGAAGCACCAGTACCAGATAAATGTGGAGCTATACACAGGAAGTACCAGTACCAGATCAATGTGGAGCTATACACAGGGAGTTCCTGTACCAGATCAATGTGGAGCTATATGCAGGAAGTACCAGTACCAGATCAATGTGGAGATATATACAGGGAGTAGCAGTACCAGATCAATGTGGAACTGTATACAGGAAGTACCAGTACCAGACCAATGCGGAACTGTATACAGGAAGTACCAGTACCAGATAAATGTGGAGCTATGTACAGGAAGTACCAGCAAATGATCAATGTGGAACTGTATACAGGAAGTACCAGTACCAGATCGTTGTGGAACTATACAGGGAGTACCAGGACCAGATCAATGTGGAGCTGTATACAGGGAGTACCAGTACCAGATCAATGTGGAACTATATACAGGGAGTACCAGTACCAGGTCAATGAGGAACTATACAGGGAGTACCAGTACCAGATCAATGTGGAATTATACAGGGAGTAACAGTACCAGATCAATGTGGATCTATACAGGTAGTACCAGTACCAGATCAATGTGGAACTGTATACAGGAAGTACCAGTACCAGATCAATGTGGAACTGTATACAGGAAGCACCAGTACCAGATCGTTGTGGAACTATACAGGGAGTACCAGGACCAGATCAATGTGGAGCTGTATACAGGGAGTTCCAGTACCAGATTGTTGTGGAACTATACAGGGAGTACCAGGACCAGATCAATGTGGAGCTGTATACAGGGAGTACCAGTACAAGGTCAATGTGGAACTATACAGGGAGTACCAGTACCAGATCAATGTGGAATTATTCAGGGAGTAACAGTACCCAATCAATGTGGATGTATACAGGTAGTACCAGTACCAGATCAATGTGGATCTATACAGGGAGTACCAGTACCAGATCAATGTGGAACTATACAGGGAGTACCAGTACCAGATCAATGTAGAGCTTTATACAAGGAATACCAGTACCAGATCAATGTGGAACTGCAGTACACAGGGAGTACCAGTACCAGTTAAATGTGCAGAGGTACAAGGTATTTGATGTAGATATGTACATGAAGGTAGGGTAAAGTGACTAGGCATCAGGATAGATCATGAACGATAGTAAAATAAAGAACAGACGAGCAGCAGCAAATTATGAGTGTAAAAGTGTGTGAGTGTGAGTGTAATGTGTACATTTGTGTATTTGTGTTGTGTCGATATGCATGTGTGTATATGTTGTGTATTTGAATGTGTGTCGGTTTTGTGTGGGAGTGTCAATGTAGTGTTTGTGAGTGAGTGTGTATATGGTGTGTATATACATTCTAGTGAGTGTGTGTGGGCTCAGTGCAAGAACAGAGTCATGCAGATAGTTCAGGCACCATTAATTGACTATGTAGCAGTTTGGCTATTTAGCAGTCTTATGGCTTGGGGGTAGATGCTGTCTGGGATCCTGTTGGTCCGAGAGCCGATGCTCCTGTACCGTTTGCCGGATGGTAGCAGAGTTAACAGTCTATGTCCTAGATGGCAGAGAACTCGGCCCACATAATGTACTGGGCCACCCTCCGTGTGCGCGGTCAACAGTGGCGGTGATGCAGCCAGCCAAGGCGGTGATGGCGGTGATGCAGCCAGTCAAGTGCCAGGAGGTGATGCACATGCCAAATCTTTTCATCCTCCTAAGGGGGAAAAGACACTGCCGTGCCCTCTTCCTTACTGTGCACACACACACACTCATGCACGCACACACACACACACACGCACACGCACACGCACACACACACACACACAAGGGAAGCTGGTGCTTTACACCTCTTGACTTGCCCTAAGCTTCCTTTATGTGCTATTGTACAGTATTTCCATAGTCTTCATCATTTATTTCTTTATTCTGCCTTTGTTCATTGTTCTGTGACACTTCTTTACATTATGTGTCTTTTTATGGAAGTTTGTATTGCTTAACAAACATTAATATCAAATTAGGAAAGGTGTCATTGAGCGTTATAAGACAGCATGATAAACCAACCTTTCTATTTCATTCTGAACATTGTACATTCCCTTCACTGTCTATGCTGAGGAATGAGGTCCTCTTGAAGACGTTCTATATGGGCGATAGAATGAGAGTACCATGGAGAGCAGGCGTAAAATTCAAATTGTTTAAGAAAATGGGGGCATAATTCCTAGATTGTTTGCAAAATGACACACTTCAGTCAAAACATACACACTTCAGTCAAAACATATACACATATTTGTGAAAATGCTATTAGTTTTCATTTAACCAACACAGTCCTCAATGATCAGACACTATTGCAGCCAGTTATACACTGCTGTGATAAATAAAAAACACAATTGTAAAAAAACAAATTTTAGGAAATAGCATGTGCTAGATTTTTGGCCAGACATTGTTATGTAAGGGATAATTTAGATGAAAAAAAAAATAGTGAGAAACCCACAACATTCTTCATGATTAGTTTGAGATATAGGGAGAATGTACACAAATAGGCCTACTATAAACTTACCAAGCACTGCACAACACTGATGCTGCAGACTGAATATTTCAAGTATTTATTTCAATACTTACAGTATTTCTTACCATAATCAGTTACAGTAATCAACCAACAATGAAATCAATGAAACAAATAAAATCTGTAGACAAATAAAAATTACTGCATGAAGTACATTCTCTTTGACTCTGAAGAAAAACTACTGTAAAAGCAACAAGAATACTGTAACTATTCATCATCTCTCCGTCTGGCTGGATCAGGCCATAAGATTTCATCCACATCACAGGCTATGTCTTCATTGGCAAGGCACCGGTGGAAGAATCGCCTCGTGTGACAAATCCACCCCTGCACAGAAGCTGCTTCGATATGATCACAGGCCTGCTCCATGGCCTGAATGAGGGGCAAACGGTCATAGGGCCGCAGGTCGATACCTTCCACCGCCATGCTGAAAAAAACTATTCCTATTGGATTCAGGAAGGGGAGTATGGGGAAGGTATAAGACTTCAAATTCAGGGTGCTCATGGAACCAATTCTGGACCAGAGCAGCCCGATGGAATGAGACATTGTCCCAAACGACAATGTACCGCATCTGGTCCACTTGGTTTAATGCTGTGACAATCTCGTGCAATCTGTCAAGAAATGCAAGTATTAGATTTGCATTATAGGGTCCCAGATTTGCATGGTGGTGGAGGACCCCATTTTGTGTAATAGCAGCGCAAAGGGTGATGTTACCCTCGCTGCCCTGGCACATTGGTGATTGCCCTGTGTCCAATTACATTTCTCCCTCTTCTTCTTGTTTTCGCAAGGTTAAATCCAGCCTCATCCACATATATAAATTCATGTTGAATTTCTGCAGCATCCATTTGCAAGACTCTCTGAAACACAGTAAAAGACAATAGGATGCTATTCAATATCTATTGCACAGTATTTTTTTGTGCCAGAACATTATGAGCAGTGCACAATACCACACCATAGTAAGATGAACAATACATACCTCCACATACTCATTATGTAGATCTCTGAATTTCTGTCAAATGGTACCCGATACAGTTGCTTCATGTATATTTGATTTTCTTGAGGATTCGACCTAATGTTGACAGAGAGACTCGTTGGATGTTATTGAAAATATGGTCATCATTGATGATATTGGCTTGGATTTCTCAGCCTGATACAATTATTGGTCAAAACCATGTTCACAATGGCGGCCTCTTGTGCACGAGTGAACATAGGGCCCCTTCCACCTTGGTGTCCTCGACCCTCAATCCTATGTAAAACAAATATATAAAAAAATACACATGCAGCCTACTGTCAAATGTCACAGTAAACAATATTGATGATAAGTACAGCAAGCTTCAGTTTCAATGTACTGTGTGGTTAGCTTACCTGTTTTCTCGATGAAATGTCCGAATTACTGACGCAACAGTATTTCTGCTGAGATTTGGTTGAACTCTTTGTCCAGCTTCCATCAGTGTCAGTCCATGGTTGATAACATGGTCAATAAGTGTTGCACGGATTTCTTGAGTCAGATTTGGTCCTCGTCTTCTTTGTTCAGGTTCTATCAACTCTTCAAGTCCTTCTCTACCTCTTCCTCTACCTGGGCCTCCTCCTCTACCTCCTTCTCCTCTTCCTCTACCTCCTTCTCCTCTTCCTCTACCTAGGCCTCTTCCTCTACCTTCTTCTCCTCTTCCTCTACCTAGGCCTCTTCCTCTATCTCCTTCTCCTCTTCCTCTACCTCCTTCTCCTCTTCCTCTACCTCCTTCTCCTCTTCCTCTACCTAGGCCTCTTCCTCTACCTCCTTCTCCTCTTCCTCTACCTCCTTCTCCTCTTCCTCTACCTAGGCCTCTTCCTCTAACTCCTTCTCCTCTTCCTCTACCTCCTTCATCTCCTCTTTGAGCTCCCCCTCTCATTCTCACTCCTCTTCTTCTTCTTCTTCTAGCTCCTTCCATTTTTGTTGAAGACAGGTGAACTCACCTGCTGCCTTTTATAGCACACCTGAGTGCTGCGTTTTCAAATTAGCACATGTGTGCTTCCACACCTGGTGGATGTGATTATCCAATTCGTTCATTAGTGTGGTCATTGGCAATCCGGGGCTTTGTAATGACAAGGAAGTAACCTCAAAATCCTTATCTGTGTCTAAGGTGTGAAAATGTGTGTAGAGTTTTACAAATCACTGTGTGTAATGTTTTGCAAAAAGGGTGAAGCAGACATTGTGTGTAATGTTGTGCAAATCTGTGGAGGTGTTTTGCTCATTGGAGTAGAATTTTGCAAATTGTGTGGACATTTTTATTTTAGTGTGTAAACAATTGTAAAAAACTGTAATTAGTCAGTGCAGAGTAAATGAGGTTGGTGCCTTCGGTCTCCTATAAAGGCTGTCTATAAGGAATATCCTATATATAAGGGTGGGAACGAGCTAAGCCCTGGCTCGGACTCACACGTACTATATGCTAGTATTGCATTTACTTTTTAGATTTTGGTCATTTAATGGAACGTCTACCAGACCATCCAGACCAGCATCTGTTGAGGGTCCTATCCATGGTCTTTTATGACATATGAATGCTATAAAATGCGAGACAAATGTGTTACTGAATACAGCTGGGTGAAATTACATCTTTTTACTCAGCCTGTATGTTGTGTAAATAAAATATTTATTAAAATAATATGGTACATGGAATATGGAACAATGCATAATAGAGCACGGTATATGGAATACGTAACACTGAAGAACAGAACAGAACAGAATATGGTATATGGAATACGTAAACACTGAAGAACAGAATAGAATATGGTATATGGAATGTAGAACACTGAAGAACAGAACAGAATATGGTATATGGAATGTGGAACACAGCAGAATAGAATATGGTATATGGAATACGTAACACTGAAGAACAGAACATAAAAGGGTATATGGAATGTGGAACACTGCAGAACAGAACAGAAAATGGTATATCGAATGTGGAATACTGCAGAATAGAATATGGTATATGGAATACGTAACACTGAAGAACAGGAGAGAATATGGCATGTGGAATGTGGAACACTGCAGAATAGAATATTGTATATGGAATATGGAACACTGAAGAACAGAAAATAATACGATATATGGAATATAGAACACTGCAGAATAAAACAGAATATGGTATATGGAACATGGAACGCTGAAGAACAGAACAGAATACGGTATATGGAATATGGAACACTGAAGAACAGAACAGAATATGGTATATGGAATATGTAACACTGAAGAACAGAAAAACAGAACAGAATATGGTATATGGAATACGTAACACTGAAGAACCGAACAGAATTAGGTGTATGGAATATGGAACTCTGCAGAATAGAATATGGAGTATGGAATATGGAACACTGAAGAACAGAACAGAATATGGCATATGGAATGTGGAACACTGCAGAATAGAATATGGTATATGGAATATGGAAAACTGCAGAACAGAACAGAATATGGTATATGGAATATAGAACACTGCAGAAAAGAACAGAATATGGTTTATGGAATATGGAACGCTGAAGAACAGAACAGAATAAGGTATATGGAAGATAGGAATATGGTATAAGGGATATGGAACACTAAAGAATAGAACAGAAAATGGTGTATGGAATTCTTAACAGCGAAGAACAGAAGAGAATATGGTAGATGGAATACGTAACACTGAAGAGCAGAACAGATAATGGTATACGGAATGTGGAACACTGCAGAATAGAATATGGTATAAGGAATATGGAACACTGAAGAACAGAACAGAATATGATATGTGGAATATAGAACACTGAAGGACAGAATAGAATATGGTAAATGGAATATGGAAAGCTGAAAAACAGAACAGAATATGGTATATGGAAAATAGAACACTGCAGAATAGAACAGAATATGGTATGTGGAATATAGAACACTGAAGAAAAGAATAGAACATGGCATATGGAATATGGAACACAGGAACAGAAAATAATATGAAATATGGAATATAGAACATTGAAGAACAGAATATAATATGGTATATTGATGATGGAACACTGAAGAACAGAATATGGTATATGGAATATAGAACACTATAGAACAGAATAGATTATGGTATATGGAACGTTGAACACTTCAGAACAGAATAGAATATGGTATATGGAATATAGAACATTGAACAGAATAAAATATAGTATATGGAAAATGGAACACTGAAGAACAAGATATGGCATAAGGAATATTGAACACTGTAGAACAGAATACGGTATATGGAATACGTAACAAAGAAGAACAGATCAGAACAGAATATGGCATATGGAATATGGGTCACTGAAGAAAAGAACATATAATGGTTTATGGAATGTGGAACACTGCAGAATAGAATATGGTATAAGGAATATGTAACACTGAAGAACAGAATAGAATATGATATATGGAACGTGGAACACTGCAGAATATAACATGGTATATGGAAAACGGAACACTGAAGAACAGAATAGAATATTGTATATGGAATATAGAACACTGCAGAATAGATCAGAATATGGTATGTGGAATATAGAACACTGAAGGACAGAATAGAATATGGTAAATGGAATATGGATCGCTGAAAAACAGAACAGAATATGGTATATGGATTATAGAACACTGAAGAACAGAACAGAATATGGTATATGTAATATAGAACACTGAAGAACAGAATAGAATATGGTATATGGAATATAGAACACTGAAGAACAGAATGGAATATGGAACACTGAGGAACAGAACAGAATATGGTATATGGAATATAGAACACTGAAGAACAGAATAGAATATGGTATATGGAATATGGAACACTGAAGAACAGAACACTGAAGAACACTGAAGAACACTGAAGAACAGAATAGAATATGGTAAATGGAATATGGAACGCTGAAAAACAGAACAGAATATGGTATATAGAACACTGAAGAAGAGAATGGAATGTGGTAAATGGAATATGGAACACTGAAGAACAGAAAAGAATATGGTATATGGAATGTAAAACACTGAAGAACAGACTAGAATATGGTATATGTAATATAGAACACTGAAGAACAGAATGGAATATGGTATATGGAATATGGAACACTGAGGAACAGAACAGAATATGGTATATGGAATATGGAACACCGAAGAACAGAATATGGTATATTGAATGTAGAACACTATAGAACAGAATAGAATATGGTATATGGAACGTTGAACACTGAAGAACAGAATAGAATATGGTATATGGAAAATAGAACACTGAAGAACAGAATAGAATATGGTACATGGAATATGCACTGAAGAACAGAACAAGATACGGCATATGGAATATGGAACACTGAAGAACAGAACAGAATATGGTATATGGAATGCGTAACACTGAAGAACAGAATACAATATGGTATAAGGAATATAGAACACTGAAGAACAGAATATGGAATATGGAATATGGAACACTTAAGAAAAGAACAGAATAGGGTATATGAAATATTGAACACTGAAGAAAATAATAGAATATGGTATATGGAATACGTAACACTGAAAAACTGAACAGAATATGGTATAAGGAATATAGAACACTGAAGAACAGAACAGAATATGGTATATGGAATATAGAACACTGCAGAATAGAACAGAATATGGTAATGGAATATGGAACACTGAAGAACAGAACAGAATATGGTTAATGAAATATAGAACACTGCAGAATAGGACAGAATATGGTAAATGTAATATAGAACACTGCAGAATAGAACAGAATAGGATATATGGTATACGTAACACTGAAGAACAGAACATAATATGGTATATGGAATATGGAACACTGAAGAACAGAACAGAATATGGTATACGAAGTATAGAACACTGCAGAATAGAACAGGACATGGTATATGGAATTTGGAACACTGAAGAACAGAACAGAATATGGTATATGGAATATAGAACACTGAAGAATAGAACAGAATATTGTATATGGAATATGGAACACTGAAGAACAGAACAGAATATGGTATAAGAAATATGGAACACTGAAGAACAGAACAGAATATGGTATATGGAATACGTAGCACTGAAGAACAGAACAGAATACGGTACATGGAATACGTAACACTGAAGAACAGAACAGAATATGGTATATTGAATATAGAACACTGAAGAACAGAATAGAATATGGTATATGGAATATAGAACACTGAAGAACAGAATATGGTATTTGGAATATAGAACAGTATTGAACAGAATAAAATATGGTATATGGAACGTTGAACACTGAAGAACAGAATAGAATATGTTATATGGAAAATGGAACACTGAAGAACAGAATAGAATATGATATATGGAATATGTACTGAAGAACAGAACAAGATATGGCATAAGGAATATAGAACACTGAAGAACAGAACAGAATATGGTATATGGAATATAGAACACTGAAGAACAGAACAGAATATGGTATGTGGAATATAGAACACTGCAGAATAGAACAGAATATGGTATATGGAATATGGAACGCTGCAGAACAGAACAGAATTTGTTAGCTAGCTGTGTTTTAAATCTCTTACCATATAGGAAGCCTCAGATCTCCTCTGTTTGGTCTGTAACGTCGCGTTGAGTTGGCCTGGTTGATCTGTAGCGTGGTGCCTGGTTGGTCTGTAATGTGCACTGGTGTAAAGTATTTCAGTAAAAATATTATAAAGTAGTACTTAAGTCGTTTTTTGGGGTATCTGTACTTTACTTTACTATTAATATTTTTGACAACTTTTACTTTTAATTCACCACATTCCTAAAGAAAATATTGTACGTTTTTCTCCATGCATTTTCCCTGACAACCAAATGTACTTGTTGCATTTTGAATGCTTAGCAGGACATGAAAATTGTCAAATTCATACTCTTATCAAGAGAACATGTGGTCATCCCTACTGCCTCTGGCCTTGCGGACTCACTAAACACAAATTTGTCTTTTGTAAATAATGTCTGAGAGTGCCCCTGACTATACATACATTTTAAAAACAAGAAAATGTGCCATCTGCTTTAATGTTAAATTATTTATACTGTTGATACTTAAGTATATTTTAGCAGTTAAATTTACTTTTGATACTTTTGATACCAATTTTACTTGAGTAACTTTCTATTAAGGTATCTATACTTTTACTTAAGTATGAAAATTGGGTACTTTTTCCTCCACTGGTAACGTGGTATTGAGTTGGCCTGGTTGATCTGTAATTTGGTATTGAGTTGGTTAGCTGTAACATTGTATTGAGTTGGCCTGGTTGGTCTGTAACGTGGGTTGGGTTGATGGGTGGTGAGTTGGGTAGCTGGGTGGTTGGTTGGGTAGCTGGGTGGTGGGTTGGGTAGCTGGGTGATGGGTTGGATAGGTTGGGTGGTGGGTTGGGTAGATGGGTGGTGAGTTGGGTAGCTGGGTGGTGGGTTGGATAGGCTGGGTGGTGGTTTGGGTAGTTGGGTGATGGGTTGGGTAGTTTGCCAGCCAGACGTCCATCAAGGTAACACCCCAATGGTTAAACATGGAACTATAATCCCTGGAAGTGCCCCTACGGCTTCCTCCCTCCCTTTCTCCCTCCCTCTGTTGTTATCCAGCCCTCCTCTGCGACGACAGTTTGGGCCTTGCTGCGTGACCCGGGAGCCTGGGGAGGAGTGTCCAGGGAGGGGCTAAATGCTTCGGGCCACAGGTGAAGTCTGGGCTCAATCTGCATCCACCCCCTCTCCCTTTCACCCTCTCATTCTCCCTCCCTCCATTCCTCCCTCTGTGCCCCCGCCATGCCCAGCAGGCCAATCAAGCCCTATCTCTACTGAGGGAGGGGGTAGCGGAAGGGCAGAGTGGATGAGGGCTCCTGTGGACCTCCTGTCCCTCGTCAAGCCAGGATCTGTGTCACCTCCACATTTAATTACACCTGTGTTCTTCAGTAATTCATACTGCTTCTTCTTTATGCCCTGCAGGATGGAGAGAGGGATGAAGGGAGAGAAGGAGAGAGAGAGGGTGGGATCGAGAGAATAGAGAGCAAAAGAGAGGCAGGAGAGAGAGATCCCACTCCAATTAACAACAATAAAAACAGCAACAAAAAGACAGCAATAACAGCAACAACAACAACAACAGCAGCAACAACAACAATGAATGCAGAAACAACAGCAACAACAACAGCAGCAGCAACAAGAGCAACAGCAACAACAACAGCAGCAGCAACAAGACCAACAGCAACAACAACAACAGCATCAGCAACAACAACAAGAGCAGCAGAAAAAAGAGCAGCAGCAAAAAGAGCAGTAGCAACAACAACAGCAGCAACAACAACAACAGCAGCAACAACAACAACAAAAAAAGCAGCAACAACAACAACAGCCACTACAGCAACAACAACAGCCACAACAGCAACTTCAACCCCAACAACAACAGCCAAAACAGCAATAACCACAACAACAACCACAACAACATCCACAGCAGCAGCAGCAACAACAGCAACAGCAAGAACAACAACAGCAGGAACAGCAGGAGCAACAACAACAACAGCAACAACAACAACAACAACAACAGCAACAACAACAACAGCCACAACAGCAACAACAACAGCCACAACAGCAACAACAACAACAGCAGCAGCAACAGCAACAGCAACAACAACAACAGCAACAACAACAACAGCACCAACAACAACAGCCACTACAGCCACAACAGCAACAACAATAACAGCAACAACAACAACAGCCACAACAGCAACAACAACAACAGCAGCAACAACAACAACAGCAACAACAGCAACAACAGCAACAACATCCACTACAACAACAACAACAACAGCAGCAACAACAGCCACAACAGCCACAACAACAACAACAACAACAAAAGCAGCAACAAGAGCAACAACAACAAAATCAACATCAACATCAACATCAACAGCAACAGCAACAGCAACAGCAACAACAGCAACAACAACAGCAACAGCAACAAAAACAGCAACAACAGCAACAACAACAACAGCAGCAACAGCAGCAACAAGAGCAACAACAACAACAACAGCCACTACAGCCACAACAGCAACAACAACAACAGCAACAACAGCAACAACAACAACAGCAAAAACAACAGCCACAACATCAACAACAACAATAGAAGCAACAACAATAACAGCCACAACAGCAATAACAGCAACAACAGCAACAACATCCACTACATCAACAACAACAACAACAGCAAAAACAACAGCAACAACAACAGCAACAAAAACAGAAACAACAACAGCAACAACAACAATTACAGAAACAACAGCAACAACAACAGCAAAAACAACAGCCACAACAGCAACAACAACAACATCAGCAACAACAACAACAACAGCAACAACAGCAATAACAGCAACAACAGCAACAACATCCACTACAACAACAACAACAGCAGCAACAAGAGCAACAACAACAGCCACACCCAGCAGCAACAACAACAACAGCAACAACAAAAGCAACAACAGCCACTACAACAACAACAACAGCAACAACAGCAACAACAACAAAAGCCCTAACAGCTACGCTGGAAATTGCTGCTCAGTGACTAGAGTGTCCTTTGGGGCCCCAGACTTGAGTCTCAAGGCCAGTGTGGTCCTCTGAGTGTTTACACACACCAACATATTGCCAGCCAGCAGTGCTCCAAGCCTCCAGGGCCTTTGGGTGAGTATTCAGGCCCAGCCAGGCCTCTTATCCCTGGGTGCAGCGGGCAGACGGGTCCCCCTGGTCCAGCCCTATGGCCGGAGCACACCTCTGGGCCTCTCCGGTCCACAGGACAGATTGATTTGGGCCACAGAGGTGCGTCTCCCGGACTAAAGTGACCATAATGACATTAGAGACAGAGGGTAGCTGCGCAGGTGCTACAGTCACAGGAGACTGGTGCTATGTCTCAAATACAACCCTATTCCCTAATAGTGCCCTAGTTTTGACTAGGGCCCACATTAGATAGGATATAGGGTGCCATTTGGGATGAACAGTGGGATTACAGAGGGATGACATCCCTCGTACAGAGGGATGTCTGTCTTTGAATATCTTTGCCATTGTTTGGGTTTTCTATTAGTGTGATAAAATAAATGTATTATTTGATCTTGCAGTCATTTGTTTAGACAGATACCGGCTAGACACTGTCTGTCCTATACAAGATGGTGTGTGAAGGTTTGACTGTGTGGAGGTTGCAGCTGTGTGGAGGTTGCAGCTGTATGCTGATGGTCTGCAGGTGTGGCCTAGCACTCTTTGAGCCTCTTTGTTCCTCATCTGATCCAAAATGGCTGAACAGAGACCAGAGTTCAACAGCCCAACATTCCAGTAACCCAATGGTTGTTCCCCATCTGATCCGAATTGCCCGAACAGAGCCCAACAGCAACAGCCCAGCAACCCAGCAGTCTAGAGCCAAGTGAAGCCCAGCGGCTGGCTCTGACACCTAGGTCCCTGAGAGCAGAAAGTTAATACTATGGCAGATGTGCCTCCTCCATGCTGCCTCCTGGCCATGCTGCTATGCAACACAACACAACACCCCCTCCTCCTCCTCTGCTCTGCTATACACAGTGTGCACACCTGCCCAATCTCACCTCTTTATTTCTCTCACTTGATCAGCATCTCTCTCTCTCTCACTCTCGATTGTGCAGTCTCTCAGTTCCTCTTTATCCTTTTCTCTCTTCTTCTCTTCTTCTCTTTCTCTCTCTCTCTCTCTCTCTCTCTCTCTCTCTCTCTCTCTCATTCCCCACCCACCCTCCCTCTCTCCCCTCCTCTCTACCACCCCTTTGGCTCCCCAGGACACTGATGTGTGATGAAAGGTCCCTGGAGTTCACCTGTGGTGAGCTGCGTAACCATGAACATCTCTCCTCCTCTTCCTCCCTCCTTTCCCTCCATGCTTCCTCACACTTTCCTTCACTCTTCATAAAGGTGAACATCTCTCCCCCTCTTCTCCTTACTTCCACTCCCCTCTCCTCCCTCCTCTTCTCTTCCTCTCCCTCACTCTGCGTAACATTGAACATTTCTCCCCTTCTCCTCCTTCCCCTCCCTCTCCTTCTTCCTCTGCTTATCCCTCACCCTCTCCCTCGCTCAGCCGTTGTCACATGATTTCGTGAGATTGACAGCCTCTGCAAAGAGTGAATGGTGGAACAGATGGAATATGAATGGTTCAGTCGTGTATGAAAAAGGTGTCTGGACGAGAAACTGCTTTAGGGGGAACTTCAATTGGAAGTTAAGTATGGCTAAATCCCTTTGTTTCTCCACCCACTCACTCTCACTGCACACAACTTACCACTGACTGAAAATAATAAGAGATACAGGTTTTATAGAGGTGATTTTTCCATGATGGTTGGTTCTGATTGTGCCTTTCCATATACTGAATGTTTTATTTTTCCAGTGATAGTGGGTAGGATACAAGTATTTCAATAGGATTAGTTACACTTAGGTTATCGTGGCCTAAACATATTGGATAGTTGTTGAGATGAAGTGAGCTGGCAACTGGAGGGTTGCTGTTATCAACTCCTAGATGCCATTGCCTGTCGATGTGCCCTTGAGCAAGACACTTAACCCCCCACAACAACTGTATGAATCAAATTTGGAGGTTGTACTATACATTTTTTTATTTTATTTTTATTTCACCTTTATTTTAACCAGGTAGGCAAGTTGAGAACAAGTTCCCATTTACAACTGCGAACTGGCCAAGATAAAGCACAGCAGTTCGACACATACAACAACACATGGGTTAGGATGAAGCGGATGTCATGTTTGGTTGGACCTTGTTCTGTACAACTGACGAATAAATCTACATCTTACTTTAAATAATGCTTTTACAGCTGAAGTAATGTTCTCACACCACTATCCTTCACACAAAAAGCCTTCGCAGAACCCAGTGATTACTCTGGTACCGGTCTGCACGGCCATCACCCTGATCTATATTACACAGAGTACAGTAAGCAAATACCAACACAACACCACGCCCCCTAAGTACACTGGGAGGTTTTGGTAGATTCAGATTGTAATTCATATTGCATTCCCTAATTAATGTTTGCTAAATGTTAACTTTAGCAACACATTACTTACTGTATTACCAGGCCAATGAGGTCATTATGGGTATTCAGACATGAGTTTAACACTGGAACTGACAATGATGTCAAACCCACAGAAATACAAAACACTGTCCGTCCACACTTAATCCTACCCACTAAATAGCTTGAATCCACAAGCAATAGTTTTGACCAGAACCTTATTGTACCTGGTCAAAAGTAGTGCACTTTTAAGGGAACAGGGTGCCATTTGGGACGCACTCGGATAGTTCTTGAAAGTGGATCTTTCCCAAGGACATGCTTTCTACTGTAAAGCATCTCTCTAAACAAGTGGAGAGCAGTAGGAGGGTACGAGAGGAGGCTCTGTGTATCCCAAATGGCATCCTATTCTCTATATGGTGCATTTCTTTAGACCAGAGACCTACAGGGGATGCATGGGCCCTGGTCGAAAGTAGTGCACTATAAAGGCAATAGGGCGCAATTTGGGACGGAGCCTCTGACTCTCTCATACAGCCGTCTGGCTGTCACAGAGGGCCTGTTTTTGAATTCCTGATCAAAAGTTGAAGTGGGGAGACCACCACAGAACCATCAGCTACATCCCAACATCTGCTGTCATAGCTCACTGAATTATTTATATGTTGATGCCACTGACTGTGTGTGTGTGTGTGTGTGTGTGTGTTTATTTGCATGTTTCTTTTCTTTCTTCCCTAGTTCATCCATGTTTGTGTTGCCTTGGAAAATAAAATTCTACAAACAACAACAACATGATCTGCCATTTTGAAGAAGATCGGCAGGGTCTAAATGGAAATATGAGCTACACTCTTAGAAAAAAGGGTTCCAAAAGGGTTCTTCGGCTGTCCCCATAGGATAACCCTTTTGGGTTCCATGTAGAACCCTCTGTGGTATGAGTTTTACTTGAAATCCAAAAGGTTCTACCTTGAACCAAAAAAGGGTTCTTCAAAGTGTTATCTCGTGGGGACAGCCGAAAAACCCTTTTAGGTTGTAGATGTACTCACACATTCATGGTTTACTGCTAGGGATTTAAAGTATTGGAAAAATACTTTCCATCGCTCTCTCTCTCTCTCTCTCTCTCGTTTCTGATAGTAATGATTTTTCTCATTAGAGTGATTTAGAGAAGAGGAAAATGATATTAGGATAATTTCCCTCACTATCAGTGCCTCTATCCAGCAGAGTGATTATTTCGGTGCTATTTTTAATGGCTGTTTAGAAACACTATTCATTTCTAGCTGTACTTAGCACTGCAGGGAGCACCATTAGGGCACAGTATTGGTATACTCACGCATCTTGAAATTAGATCAGAAAAGGAAATCGAGTTAGCAGGCGAAAATGTTTCTTCCATCGCCCTGAACATGTCTGCAGTGTGTAAAGTCAAGCTAAAATATTGAGGCATGCTGCGAAGCCAAGCTCTTGGTCAAACAGGGCAGTAGTTTCATATCAAACATTTTTTTGGTATTTTTATATTTTAGTCTGTTTTAGCAGACGCTCTTTTCTAGAGCGACATACAGGAGCAAATAGGGTTACGTGCCCAGTAGTCTTAACCGCCAGGCTACCTGCTGCCCCACACTGTATCTGTCCAAATAAAAATTGGAAATATGCGTGTACGAAGTATCCAACACGCACAACTTGCACAACACGCACAGAACGGAGGAGGGTCCAAGTCCTATAAAGGCGCCCACATACAGTACTAGGTTGGGTTTGCTCCTAGCAGAACTCTACTAGGCGAAGAGACCTTCACCAATATTACTGTTTGTTGCTCGAGACACCGTAGCAACAACATAGCCAGTATACACTTGCTCAAAATAGTCTGAATTAATCTAAGATAAATCAAGAAATCTGTAATACATTTTTATGTTTTTGACTTGGACGAACATCTTAGTTGTGCAATTTTACATCTAATTGAACGTAGTACATCTTTCATTGAATGACAGAAAACACTTAATTGAAGAATTCTGTCCATAGTTCCCCACTCCTACTAGGAATAGTACTGTTGACCAATCACTGATGAAGGAGCATAGACTTCGGCTACTGACCTTCGAATAGCCTCTAGTTCAAAATTGTTGTGTGCCCGAAAGCCACCCGCCTGCCCCAAAAAATGGTGACCACCCCCGATTTTTTTTTAAATAAATAAATTGTCATAATATATTGGCAAACTGTTTTGATTAGGATTTCTGCGACAGGCTTTATTCGAGTCACAAGCAAGTCTCAAGTCACAAGGTCTGGGTCCCAAATATAATGAGTCAAGTCGCGAGTCAAGTCCAAGTCGTGCATTCTAAGAGCACGTCGAGTTGAGTCACAAGTGTATAAGTCAAGCCTCAAGTCAAGTAAATAAATAATCTATATATGCAATGACTCATTCAACTATACATTTTTGTCTATTTATTGAAGATACCAGACAACACTTTTCATTATTTTGTTTACAACATATTTTGATTATGTAATAATAGATTTTTACAACCAATTCCAAATGCAAGCTTCATAAGTAAATTATTTCAAGCAATCTTGACATAACAAAAGACCAGTAGGTCTATGCTAGTAATTGTTGCTTGATGTCCCATTGCTGGTGAGCTTACAAATTAAACAGTTCATATTCTTGATCACCTAGCATTATTTATGGCAATACTCTCTCCCTACAATTTGATGTTTGCGCTGCACCCGGTCCTATAGGTGTAGGCCTACAGCAAATCAGCAATCTGTTCTCTACAAAGCCATTGATCACGTGCCACCAATCATTCCTATGTGAAGATTCAATAGCACATTTGATGCCCAGTCGGTTAAGATGTCGGTTAAGATGCTGTTTCATGTGGGAAATTTATGAAGACACCTCCATGAGGTGACGTTGCAGGCTAACTCAGTGCTGCCACCAATCCTTCAGTATCACAAGTTGAAGGCCGACCAGGGTGCTATTGGCTGCCATTAGCTACTAACTTCTCCTTATAACTTCTGTGAGCGATTTTAAAATAATCAAGGACATACATTTAGTTTAAGAGAAGTGATTATTGACACTTCAAAATGTGTATTTATTTACACAAAGATTTCCACTTTCACATTGCCTGCAGTACCACGGTCAGCCTTGAACTTCGTGGTTTCACTGAGAGGGGGCAGTTGTTCTCTCCTGGTTCACTAGCTCAGTGGTTGTCAAAATTTTTGACCCGTGACCCCCAAAAAGGAGTGTTTCAAAGCTTGCAACTCCCGCGCACACACACATTCTCACGTGAACCCGAGCACACAACCGCTACACAAATGTAGCATGTCATTACGGCCATGAACGGTGATGAATTTTCAGAACACAAGGTACAGAAATAAACTGCGTTCTACACTTGCATTTTGAACTTAGTCATTCATGTTAGAAGTCAATATCAACTAGGGATATCATGTCACTTCCCTGGAGTCCAGAGCAAGCAGGATCATATGGCCTACCTGTATGCAATGGGGGTTGCAGAATCAGATGGAAAGCATAATCTGTCTGTAGCTTTTTCTTCCTCACAAAAATCATAATTAATTCACCAGAATATGTTACATCTTCATCCGATAGATATTGAATGCAGCGCGATGATACAGCTATCTTTAGGACCCAATATCAGATATGAAAGTAAGACCCAGATGCAGACAACGTTGGATAACCACATAGTTCAATAATCCCAAAAGGGCAGGCAAATAGGCAGGCAGGGGTCAATAGTCCAGAGAAGAGGGGCAAAGATACAGCACGGCAGGCAGGCTCAGGGTCAGGTCAGGCAGAGGTCGGTAATCCAGAGGTAGGGCAAAGATACAGGACGGCAGGCAGGCTCAGGGTCAGGGGCAGGCAAGGGTCAAAACCAGGAGGGCGAGAAAAAGAGAGACTGGGGAAAAGAAGGAGCTGAGACAAAACGCTGGTAGGCTTGAACAAACAAGACAAACTGGCACAGACAGACAGAAAACACAGGTATAAATACACAGGTGATAATGGGGAAGATGGGGGACACCTGAATGGGGGTGGAGACAATCACAAAGACAGGTGAAACAGATCAGGGTGTGACACACAAGACTGAGGTATATTATTAACCCACCCAAACTAAGAGTATCAGTAATATGTAAATGATCAATGAAATCAGCAGGTAGCAGGAAATGCCCCAGTTGTCCCATGGCCTGCATACTCACCAGACATGTCACCCATAGAGCATGTTTGGGATGCTCTGGATTGACGTGTACGACAGCGTGTTCCAGCCTGGAGAAAAAGGTAATGTACAAAAAAACTGCAAATCCGGATGGATTTTCCTCGAGTTTTCGCCTGCTATATCCGTTCTGTTATACTCACATACATTATTGTAACACTTTTAGAAACTTCAGAGTGTTTCCTATCCAATAGTACTAATTATGTGCATATCCTATTTTCTGGGCCTGAGTGGCAGGCATTTTACTTTGGGCACGCCAGACTCCACAAAACCGTCACCTCTGCTGCCGCTCCCTAAGAAGATAACGTAGATGTACAGATGCACAAACAGTTGAAAAACAGAACGTTCTTGCAACTAAAACAAGATATTTGATTGGACAAATTCAGGCAGGTCCCTCCTCATTTCGTTCAGTTTTTTGTGTACGTTTAAGAAACGGTTTGCAACAGAATTGGGGGAACGAAAACACCCCTTATCACCAACACACACACAGTTCTGTTGCTGGTTTATAATTCCTTCTTGCTGGTTAATGCTGGTTTATAATTCCTTCTTTCTGGTTAATGCTGGTTAATAATTCCTTCTTGCTGGTTGATGCTGGTTTATCATTCCTTCTTGCTGGTTAATGCTGGTTTATAATTCCTTCTTGCTGGTTGATACTGGTTTATAATTCCTTCTTTCTGGTTAATGTTCTTGCTGGTTAATGCTGGTTTATAATTCCTTCTTGCTGGTATTGCTGGTTTACAACTCCTTCTTGCATCTACTTGCTCTCCTCCTCTCACCTTTTCCCTACGTTTGTGGAATTCAGCGCACAACACAACAGCTGTATGTGACCAGGCGCAAAATCCTTGAGAAGCCAAACCTTCATATCATAACCACTACACAGCCTACATCGATGTCACCATAATAACTTTACAGTCAACAAACTAGAACTAAGTTGTTAGTAAACCCACAATCCAACCCAGGTGTACAATCACGCAGCACAGGGTACAGAAAGCAGTCCAGCAGTTACACTTGCAGGCCCCGGTGGCAATACATTCATAAAACCGAAAGCTTACCTTGACTTAGAAGAGTTACAGTGTTGGATAGCCTTAGCCAGTTAACATAAATAGTATTCCTCTCTGTTTGAGCCAGGTTGTTGAGTAGGCTAAATCAGCTGCATTAGCTAGCTAAGTAAGTGAAAGGTAAACTAAGAACAAACAAATTAAAAAGCTATCTCACTCTCTTTTTCTCTCTGCTTTGACTTAATTTTTAAGGAAAATTATTTGTAAAAAAATGTTTAACTATTGTATTTTTCTCTATATGAGTCAAATACTCACCACACGTTATGCACTGCAGTGCTATCTAGCTGTAGCTAATGCTTTCAGTACTAGATTCAATCTCTGATCCTTTGATTGGCTGGACAAGCTCTGATAGGTTGGAGGAAGTCCTCCGGAAGTCGTCATACTTATCGTGTAAGTCTATGGAAGGGGGTGAGAACCATGAGCCTCGTAGGTTTTGTGTTGAAGAGGAGGATGGAAACTAGCTGTCCTCCGGCTACACCATGGTGCTACACTACAGAGTGCTGTTGAGGTTACTGTAGACCTTCATTGCAAAACAGTGAGTTTTAATAAATTATTTGGTGACGTGAATATATTTAGTATAGTTTTATCTACAAAGGAATTGTTTTTTAATGTTTCACTATTTTATTTTCTGAATTGTTCTGGTCCTACTCTTCCTCCTCTGAGGAGCCTCCTCTGGCACACACACACAGCTCATGCCACGTGGGAGAAGGCCACAGGACCTTCCACACAGTTGTTGCCACATGGGAGTGGGCCACAGGACCTTCCCCACAGCGGATGCCACATGGGAGCGGGTCACAGGACCTTCTCCACAGCGGATGCCACCTGGGAGCGGGCCACAGGACCTTCCCCACAGCGGATGCCACATGGGAGCGGACCATAGGACCTTCCCCACAGCGGATGCCACATGGGAGAAGGCCACAGGACCTTCTCTAATGAGAGCTCAGTTAAAACCTTTGCTTGTTAGTAACCCCCTCCACACTGTTAGTAACCCCCTCTACTCTCAATCATCACGCACATCATCTCTGAAGCATTAACAAACTTCCTCTCCTCTCCTCTCCCCCTCTTCTAATGTTTTCCTCTTCTCCTGCTCTCCCTAGGGGACTGGATGGGGTGTCAACCACACTTTTTGATAACAGACGCCCAAGCATTTAATGTGATTGATAGGACCCTCTTCTCCTCTCACCGTGCCCAATTTATCTTGTGTAGGCAGAGTTGGGTGTCAGAGCCGGTCTGTGTGTGTGTGGGGTAGTCGTGGTGGTGAGAGGGTGGTGGGGGGGGTTGTCCCTTGGCATCTATTTTCTTTTAACCGCTAAGTCATTACGACCTAATACATGTAGATTGTGTTGGTAGGGAATGATGCGTAGTGAAATGACGGAAAATTAGTGAAGTGTTATGGAGGAAAGCAGATGTTGGGCTGGAGTTATTACCAACAGAGATGATTAGTAGGGAGAACGCTCGCTCTGTGATGGAAGGCTTTCAGGCTCCCAGAGACGAGGATGAGACGGGGGAGAAAGGTATTTCATTTGGAGTTCATTTGCATATTTTATGAGGAGACATCAAGCGTGCGCCCGCTGCCTGGGCATGAGTGTGAGTTTGATGGATATGACTGCGGAGGTGTGGAGGTGTGGGGGGATTGAGAGAGAAAACAGAGGGCATGTGTCACAATGCTCCCTGTGTTTTACTAGTCAGAAGACAGGGGAGTGTCATTGATCACAAAGTGTGTTTTTCACAAATGCTAACCTCTTAAAAAACCCACTTTATAGCTTATCTCTACATTAATCAGCTATTTACACTCTTAAAACTAAGTTTAAGTATAGGCCTATATATTTATTGCATATTAAAAGGTGTTTTCCATGACAACTCATTGCGCTATTGTAGTTAAAGTGTTTAACCAAGCATCAGTGTCTCGAAAAAAGGTCTTCAATCAAAGATTTGTTAGGAAATCAGGAAGCTCTGAGATGGGCAGGAAGCCAGATCCTTAATTAGCTATAGGACAAAGACAACCAAACAAAGTTCCCTTATCTGTGGTTGGCTGAGGCCCCAGGAGAGTTGGAGTCTACACATGAAGCCTGATAACGTTACGGCTCCCCAAACACAACGATACACCCCTCCTCTTCTCTCCTCTCCTTTCCTCCTCTTTCAATTACAAAATGTCTCCAATGGTACAAAGAGAGGGACATTTCAGCATCTCCTAACAACTTCCTGTAATTGCAATTTATTGAGAGGGAAACTGAAGATAATGATTTTGAAATTATAAGCGATTATGGTGCAGAGAGAGTAAAGGGGGGTAAGGGGTGTGGCTTCATAAAATACAGCTGACAAGCTCAGGAAAATTTGCCCAGGACCATTACAAAAATAACTTAATTGCCAGCCATTCTGTCAGGTCAATTGACTCTAATTGAAATAACTAAAAAGCATATTATGCCGGGAGAGGCAGACGCAGAGAACGAGGTGAGCGTCCAGGAAACAGACGATGATTCAACCAACCAACGCATGCATGTGGCAATGAGGATGTTTTATTTTTCTCCCAACATGTAATCTGTTGTACACTTTCCCTTTTCCTATTAGTAGTAGTAGCAGTAGCAGTAGCAGTAGCAGTAGCAGTAGCAGTAGCAGTAGTAGAAGTAGTAGTGGCAGCAGTAGTAGTAGTAATAGTAGTGGTAGTAGTAGTAGGAGTAGTGGCAGCAGTAGTAGTAGCAGTAGTAGTAGTAGTAGTAGTAGCAGCAGCAGTAGTAGTAGTAGTAGTTGTACTAGTGGTAGTAGTAGTGGTAGTAGTAGTGGGAATAGTATTAGTAGTAGTAGTGACAGCAGTAGTAGTAGTAATAGTAGTAGTAGTAG
The DNA here is from genome assembly GCA_030435695.1 of Brachymystax lenok tsinlingensis. Lineage (NCBI taxonomy): Eukaryota > Metazoa > Chordata > Actinopteri > Salmoniformes > Salmonidae > Brachymystax > Brachymystax lenok. The sequence goes on from CM059786.1 coordinate 31,854,081, forward strand.
TAGTAGTAGTAGTAGTAGTGGTGGTAGTAGTAGTAGTAGTAGTAGTAGTGGTGGTGGTAGTAGTGGTAGTAGTAGTCGTGGTAGTGGTAGTAGTAGTAGCAGCAGTAGTAGTAGTAGCAGTATTAGTGGTAGAGGTAGCAGTAGTAGTAGTGGTAGTAGTAGTAGTAGTAGTAGTAGTAGTAGTAGTAGTAGTAGTAGTAGTAGTAGTAGTAGCAGCAGTAGTTGTAGTAGCAGAATTAGTAGTAGTAGTAGAGGTAGCAGTAGTAGAAGTGGCAGTAGCAGTAGTAGTAGTAATACTGGAAGACAGGTAACCTAGTGGTTAAGAGCGTTGGGCTAGTAACTGAAAGGTTGCTGGTTCGTCTCCCCGAGCCGACTAGGTGAAAAATCTGTTGATGTGCGCTTGAGGCACTTAATCCTAGTTCCTGTAATTGCTCTCGATAAGATTGTCTGCTAAATGACTAAAATGTTGCAGTAGTCAAGATGTTAGTATTTATTATTACGTAGAAATCTTATATGTTGAGTATCTTCAGACTGGTATGTGCAGATATCTTTCTTTTTTGTTCTGACTAAATTTAAAACGTTTTCTATCTGTGTACTGTGTGTGTGTGTGTGTGTGTGTGTGTGTGTGTGTGTGTGTGTGTGTGTGTGTGTGTGTGTGTGTGTGTGTGTGTGTGTGTGTGTGTGAGTGCATTCAGATGGTCTGTTATCACTAACGCTACCACATTACCTAACGCAGGTATGAGCTACAGGCTACAGGCGACAGAGACAGGTTGAGAACATGGCTCTCTCTGACTCCTCTGGCATGATAAAGAGACCGAGACGCAACAACATAATGAATACGCATCTTATGATCTCCTGATAATATGTGATTTATAGCAATGTTGATTATCCAATCAGAGCTCTCGCAGGGATAATCAGTTAATTGATCATAGCGGTGCGGAAGGCTGAGGCTTGTGTGTGAGAGTGTGTGTGTGTCACTGTCAAGAGTTCTGTTTGCATGTTTTTTTTTTTATTTACTTTGTCATATGAGGACAACATAGCCACATGTCTATTCCTTCATCTCTCTCTCTCTCTCTCTCTCTCTCTCTCTCTCTCTCTCTCTCTCTCTCTCTCTCTCTCTCTCTCTCTCTTTTTAATACCAGGATTTACATCACAAGTAGGTGCCAGGAGTTTATCCTGAGCATATAACTGACCAGGAGAGAATTGCAGTTAAAGACTTATAACATAATATTGCACTTTCATAAAAAACAAGATGACATGTTTACACTTAAGTGTCTTCTATGTTGGATGTTTGTGTGACCAGCTGTGTTTAGTAAACAAAACTAACAGACAGTAGTAAAAGTCAAACACACTGTCTGTATAGGGTTATCTGCAGACAGTGATTAAGATGGTATTATTGGGGATCAGAGATTGTCACAGAGAATGCAAGAGGATAAGATGCAGGTTGAGATCCCCCATCTTATCTGTGTATCTCTACTCCCTCCCCTTATCCTTATAGGATGACAGACTCCTGCGCTGGCTGGTGCTCTTATTGTGTGCTTAGGTATATTCCTGACTTTTTACATATGATTGACTATTAAAGAGAAGAGAAAGGAAGCCAGTAAGGGAGGCCACCTATTGGGAATCAACTAGCACCACGGACGTAATGTTACAGGAATACAGAGAAGAGGGGATAAATAGAGGGGGAGGGAAATGGGAAGGGAGAGAGAGGGAGAGGGAGAAAGAGAGAGATGGGGGTGATGAGGAGAGGGAAGAGGGAAGAGGAGAGGGAGGAGTCCGGGTGCTGTTCAAAGTCTACGTCTCGTACAGATGCTGTAAGGGTCTCCTGGTGCAGGTGACTATGAAAGGCCAACTACAATGGGAACAAAATCTCTATATTATTATGTTGTTTGGTCTAGATAACTTGGTTGTTGTTGCGGTTAAGAAATTGTAATAGGGGAAACCATGTTGGATGTGTGTGTGCGTTTGTGAGGTTCTGAGGCGGTGTGTGTGTGTATCAGAGGCGGTGTGTGTGTGTGTGTATCAGAGGCGGTGTTTGTGTGTGTATCAGAGGCGGTGTTTGTGTGTGTATCAGAGGCGGTGTTTGTGTGTGTATCAGAGGCGGTGTGTGTGTGTATCAGAGGCGGTGTTTGTGTGTGTATCAGAGGCGGTGTGTGTGTGTATCAGAGGCGGTGTTTGTGTGTGTATCAGAGGCGGTGTTTGTGTGTGTATCAGAGGCGGTGTGTGTGTGTATCAGAGGCGGTGTTTGTGTGTGTATCAGAGGCGGTGTTTGTGTGTGTATCAGAGGCGGTGTGTGTGTATCAGAGGCGGTGTGTGTGTGTATCAGAGGCGGTGTGTGTGTGTATCAGAGGCGGTGTGTGTGTGTGTATCAGAGGCGGTGTGTGTGTGTGTATCAGAGGCGGTGTGTGTGTGTGTATCAGAGGCGGTGTGTGTGTGTGTATCAGAGGCGGTGTGTGTGTATCAGAGGCGGTGTGTGTGTGTGTATCAGAGGCGGTGTGTGTGTGTGTCAGAGGTGGTGTGTGAGGGATGGAGGGACAGGTCTTCCACCGTGGTGAAAGCTGTGGGGCTAGAGTGTCATCTATAAACTGTTAGTGTCACCTCAGTGCTTCCTATCCTGTACATTCCCTGTCTCTGCCCAGCACCGCACCGAGCGACACTGAAAGAGGGCCATTAACATTTGAATAGAGAGAGGAAAAAGGCCCTTAATTGGTGCACCGGTGATTCTACAGGGCTGATATTCTGTGAAAACCCTGGCCACTTAGGGCTATTAATTAACCTTAGTGCTATGATTACTACTTACATTAGAGGAGAATACATTAGAGATGGCAGAGCAGAGGCCTTTCTATACCCATCGCTCCTTCACAGGCAGGCTGGCTGGCGGATGGATCAGGCCTGCCCCCGTGAGCCACAATATGTTAACTGGGAAGTGACTAATTAGATGTAAAAAATGCACAAGGCCCCTCTTTAATATTACATATACATCCTGGCCTGTCACTTCAAAACATGGGATTGCATAAACAGAGGGACCGCAACAACAAATAACAGAAGTCCTTGAAAAGAAGGAGAGGGGGATGAGGGAGGAGAGAAGAGGGAGAGAAAACAGAAAGGTGGAGGAAGAAAGAGGAGGAGGGGAGTAGGAGAAGAAGAATAAGAAGAAGAACAAGAAGATCAAGAAGAATGGCACCTGTGAAAAAGTACAAATTCATTTAACAAATTCAGAGAGATGGATGTAGGGAGGAGAGAGAGAGGCTGGATGAAGAAATCAATGAAGAGGAAACTTGTGGGCAAGAAAGAGGAACACAGGAACAATGCAGGGCAACCAGCTGCATGGGGAGTGGGGGATTAGAGGTGGAGGAAGAGAGAGAGTAAAAAAGGAGAGGAGAGGTGGTGGTGGTGGTGGGGTGCGGTGCCTCGATCGGTGACATGGGAGAAGATAGTGACTTTTCAAGGCATAGGCAGGTAAATAGTAATTTACTGTGCATGCACAATCACTGCTACACCATGCCTTAAAACGGGTGACACACAGGCGGGCGAGAGGCAGGAGCATTGATAATGTAAGGCAGTGCTAGGTATCCCTATGGGCCCTGGTCAACAATAGTACACTTCATTCGGAATAGGGTGCCATTTAGGACACATCATTGGCATTGTGGCATCCGTCAGTGGATGTTTATTTTTTATTTTAAATATTGCTGCCCTCTCTCAAGTGTGGAAGGCTGACGCATCTTGACGGAAGCCTCCAACAAGTCAATTTATGCTTACATTCTGCTTCATCAAATACTGTTTCCATGTACCTAGACAGTAAAGTCTTTCAGATGTGAATGTTGGTTTGAATGCTTCAGTGCCCACTGGCAAAATGGCAGCATTTCATAAAGACACCCATTTCAGAAGCATCAGACAATGTTTGTCTAAATGTATCATTATGTTTATGGCATTATCCTGAGGTAAATGTATCTCCAGTCTTGTGTATGGCATTAGCCTGAGGTAAATGTATCTCTAGTCTTGTTTAAGGCATTAGCCTGAGGTAAATGTATCTCCAGTCTTGTTTATGGCATTTACCTGAGGTAAATGTATCTCCAGTCTTGTGTATGGCATTAGCCTGAGGTAAATGTATCTCTAGTCTTGTTTAAGGCATTAGCCTGAGGTAAATGTATCTCCAGTCTTGTTTATGGCATTTACCTGAGGTAAATGTATCTCCAGTCTTGTTTATGGCATTAGCCTGAGGTAAATGTATCTCCAGTCTTGTTTATGGCGTTAGCCTGAGGTAAATGTATCTCCAGTCTTGTTTATGGCATTAGCCTGAGGTGAATCTATCTCCAGTCTTGTTTATGGCATTAGCCTGAGGTAATATCAGCTCTTACAATCATATACTTAGCCCAGATTCTTATCTTGTACAGAAGAGAAATACATCATTGTAAAACTGATTGTGGTGTAAAACATATTTTTTTAAAGGGAACATATTGAGATCAAACACAGTTTACTTTAAATTAGAATCAATCTTGAGCTGTCAAGAAGAATTAAGAAACAGTTTTGACAACGGTAGGACAAAAAATAGAAAAAAATGTATTGTCCATGTACTTGTCAGGCCTTTCTACTCCTCACAGCATTTCCACTCCTCTTCCTCTAGACTTCTCAAACGAAGCAAACATGAATGAAGGTTTATAGAAAATCCCCTGCTTGTCACGATGTTGAATCTAAAAACATTTAATCTGGAGAACTGACTGGTGCTAGCAGCTATTATTGGCCCATGTCAGGTCTCCTTTAGATTGGGTTTTATTCCACACACTGGCTGTCTGACAGGGGGCTGTTTTCAACAGTCACTCAATGCAGATGTTCCTCACAGAGAAATCACAGAGACAAATGACGTCATGTTCATACACCAAGCCCATCACCCTACCCATGTAGGTAATTACTACGTGTTCTACTCCTACTCTTTACGTTACATACAATGCCTTCAAAATGTAATCACACCCCTTTACTTTTTCAAAATGTTGTTGTGTCACAAAGTGGGATTAAAATAGATTGAATTGTACTTTTTTTGTCAACGATTCTAATGAATTACATTTTTTTAAGTGATGTCTTGATTAGATAAGTAACCAACCCCCTGAGGCAATACATGTTAGAATAACCTTTGGCAGCGATTACGGCAGTGAATCTTTCTGGGTAAGTCTCTAAGTGCACCTTGATTGTACAATACTTACCCATTATTCTTAAAAAAATTATTGAAACTCTGTCAAGTTGGCTGTGTATTCTTGATAGACAGTTATTTTCTTGCCCTAGATTTTGAAGACGATTTAAGTAAAAACTGCAACTAGGCCACTCAGGAACGTTCAATGTCATCTTGGTAAGCAACGTCAGTGTATATTTGGCCTTGTGTTTTAGGGTATTGTCCTGCTGAAAGGTGAATTTGTCCACCGGTGTCTGTTGGAAAGCAAACTGAACCAGGTTTTCCACTAGGATTTTGCCTGTGCTTAGCTCTATTCCATTTATTTGTATCCTAAAAAACTCCCTGGTCCTTGCCAATGACAAACATACCCATAACATGATGCAGCCACCACCATGCTTGAAAATATTAAGAGTGGTAAAACAATTCTGGAGACTGGATGAAGTCAGCCTACATATTTTGGTTTCATTTTGTTAAGATACTCCAGGATTGGACTTGTCCAGAGCAGATTGGGCATGAATACTTTTTTCATCTTTCCATCTGTAAAATACTAAAGACATGTACATAAAATGCATTTGTCAATTTTTTTTAAAGGAAATGTTATCTAGAATAAAATGACAGCATATCAACAATTCCCTCTGGTCAAGTCTGGAGAACTGATAGTATAAGGATAACCACACCACATTTGGTGAATGCAGATGATTCTGAAGCTGAGAAAAATTTGTTGGCGTGTGGGAAGAGTCTGACTTTCGGGAAATGGCAGTTAAAGACAAGCGCACTCAATTAAGACTACCAAATTCCAAAAGCCTATTTAGACCCAATCACCATCTCTTCAAAGTAAGCTACTAAATGTAGTCCAGTTTGTAACATTCTTGATGAAATGGGCTTTGAAATTATGTGCAATTCAATGTAGTGAGCTTTGAAAGTATTGACGTGTCCATTTTAAAGTGGTACAAAAATCATTAAAATGTTGATCAAGGTAGTATGATGAATTCAAGTTTTAACATTTCTACATATGTTAACTTTTTGAAAATATTCATATTAATGGACCAAAATACCAACAAATACTGTAAAAACATGGATAGGTAGATATAAAATGTAATTTCAGCCCTTCTTTAACAAATTACTACGGCTGTCCAATAAATATTGTGATTGAGTACAACCTATACAGTATGAGAAAGTCCATCCCCTCCATTTCACCACTTCATTCCCTTCCACTCCACTCCACTCCACCACTTCATTCCCTTCCACTCCACTACACTCCACCACTTCATTCCCTTCCACTCCACTCCACTCCACCACTTCATTCCCTTCCACTCCACTCCACTCCACCACTTCATTCCCTTCCACTCCACTACACTCCCCCACTTCATTCCCTTCCACTCCACTACACTCCACCACTTCATTCCCTTCCACTCCACTCCACTCCACCACTTCATTCCCTTCCACTCCACTACACTCCACCACTTCATTCCCTTCCACTCCACTACACTCCCCCACTTCATTCCCTTCCACTCCACTACACTCCACCACTTCATTCCCTTCCACTCCACTACACTCCACCACTTCATTCCCTTCCACTCCACTACACTCCATCACTTCATTCCCTTCCACTCCACTACACTCCATCACTTCATTCCTTTCCACTCCACTACACTCCACCACTTCATTCCCTTCCACTCCACTACACTCCACCACTTCATTCCCTTCCACTCCACTACACTCCATCACTTCATTCCCTTCCACTCCACTACACTCCATCACTTCATTCCCTTCCACTCCACTACACTCCATCACTTCATTCCTTTCCACTCCACTACACTCCATCACTTCATTCCTTTCCACTCCACTACACTCCACCACTTCATTCCCTTCCACTCCACTACACTCCATCACTTCATTCCCTTCCACTCCACTACACTCCACCACTTCATTCCCTTCCACTCCACTACACTCCATCACTTCATTCCCTTCCACTCCACTACACTCCATCACTTAATTCCTTTCCACTCCACTCCGCTCCACCACTTCATTCCCTTCCACTCCACTACACTCCATCACTTCATTCCCTTCCACTCCACTACACTCCACCACTTCATTCCTTTCCACTCCACTCCACTCCACTCCACTACACTCCACCGAGGGAAAAGAGGGGAGAGGAGGGGAGGGGAAGAGAGGGGAAGTGGGGAGGGGAGTGGAGGACAGAGGAGAGGAGATAGAAGAGTAGAAGAGATAGAGGAGAGGAGAGGAGAGGAGAGGAGAGGAGAGGAGAGGAGAGGAAAGGAAAGGAAAGGAAAGGAAAGGAAAGGAAAGGAAAGGAAAGGAAAGGAAAGGAAAGGAAAGGAAAGGAAAGGAAAGGAAAGGAGAGGAGAGGAGAGGAGATTATGAGAGTAGAAATGGAGAGACCAGGGGAGAGGAGAGGAAAAGAGAAGAAAGGAGAGGAGAGGAAGGGAGAGGAGAGGGTAGAGGAGGACACAAGAGGAGAGTGGTGAGGAGCCACATGAAGAGAGGGGTGGGGTGGTGGAGAAGAGAGGAGTGGGGCGGAGGAGAAGAGAGGAGTGGGGCGGAGGAGAAGAGAGGAGTGGGGCAGTGGAGAAGAGAGGAGTGGGGCGGTGGAGAAGAGTGGGGAGCTGGAGAAGAGAGGAGTTGGGCGGTGCTCACACAGTGAGCAGTCTGGTGACACTGAACACTGTGATTTCGCTCCTCCTCTTCCTCCCCCACTTCCTCCTTCTCTTCTGACTTGCTACTTTCCACCACTCACCTCCCCCCCATACCTCCCCCACCCTGCCCCCCCACACCTCACCTGTCTGGGGGCTTTGTTATCAGCCTCTCACTTGGAAATTTCAAACAGATTTCAACTAATGAGGGAGCGTTTAGAAACTCACGGATGCCAATGTTGAAGAAGAAGTAGGCTACTGTAGGTAGTTACACACACACGCACACACACACTCTCTCTCCCAGCCTAGGATTGTCAGTGCAGGTGAACAAAGTGAATCGGATATGTGACTGACAATAAAGATTTCTTTTAACATCAGTGAGAGAGGGCTCAGGAGACAGGCAGCCGGCACAGCTGCAGAAGTTCACATTACTCTCAGGGCCTCCCATAGAACCTGCACATGCCAGCTTTAATGATGAGCCCGCAAAGTTTGAAGCTCAGGCAGCAGCCGAGATGCCAGCCAGGCAGCCAGCCATTCAGCAAAACTATTATTTCATTCCTCTTTTTCTCTAACGATGCCTTTTAATAGACACTAATTTTCAGCTCACCGCCTGTTTAAAGTTGAACCGTCCATTTCTCCTTTTCTCCACTCCTTCCTCCCTATTACCGGGTGATAACACGTCTTTATTATTTAACATTATGAAAACATTATTTTGAATAGAGAAGAACACAGGGAAAGAAGTATGCACATATAGCAGAGGTGTATTTTATGGGTGAGTTAGAATGGCAGGTGGGGAAGTTCTCCAAACAGTCTGCATCGGAGAACATTATATTATATATTTTAAACTGGGTGGTTTGAGCCCTGAATGTTGATTGGCTGACAGCCGTGGTATATATATTTTAAAATGAATCTTTATTTAACTAGGAAATTCAGTTAAGAACAAATTATTATTTACAAAGACAGCCTACCGGGGGAAAAGTGGGTTAACTGCCTTGTTAAGGGGCAGAAAGACAGATTTTTACCTTGTCAGCTAAGGGATTCAATCCAGCAACCTTTCGGTTACCGGCCAAACACTCTAACCGCTAGGCTACCTGCCATATATCAGACCACGGGTACGACAAAACTTGTACTTTTTACTCCTCCAATTACATTAATAACCAATTTATCAAAGCAGTAAGGCACCTCAGGGGTTTGTAATAGATGGCCAATATACCACGGCTAAGCGCTGTGTCCAGACACTCAGCATTGCGTCTTACCTGAGAACAGCCCTTAGCCGTGGTATATTGGTCATATATCACACCTCCTCTGCATTAATGCTTAATTGTATTCAGAGTATTTTCATTTTTCAAATCAGATTTAAAAAGCAGGTAAAAATAAACCTTATGGAACAGCATGGACTGTGAACATAGGCACAGACACATGCATACACACAGATGATAACATACACACTATACACACATGTGCGCATGGATTTTGCGTTGTAGATATGTGGTAGTGGAGTATGGGCCTCAGGGCACACACTGCCTTGGCAGCAGCTAATACGTCAAATCAAATCAAATCAAATTTTATTTGTCACATACACATGGTTAGCAGATGTTAATGCGAGTGTAGCGAAATGCTTGTGCTTCTAGTTCCGACCATGCAGTAGTATCTAACAAGTAATCTAACAAATTCACAACAACTACCTTATACACACAAGAGTAAAGGAATGAATACGAGTATGTACATATAAATATATGGATGAGCGATGGCTGATCGGCGTAGGCACGATGCAGTAGATGGTATGGAGTACAGTATATACGTATGAGATGAGTAATGTAGGATTTGTAAACATTATATAAATGGCATCGTTTAAAGTGGGATCCATAATAGGGATCCATAATAAATACAAATACAAATTAAGGTTAATGGAGGGATATTATATAGGAGATGAGGGAAGTATTTGTCTGATGGGATATACCGTGCAAATATGAGCCCATGAGTCTTATAACAATTAGGACTGTTTCCTGTGAGTGTGTGTAACTGTGGGTGCATGTGTGCGTGAGCACACATTTGTGTATTTGCACATTTGTGTGTGTGTATGTGTGAGAGTTCAGTGAGAGAGGGTAGGGTGTACTACCCTCTAACTTACCTGCTAGGCCAACTTCTCAACCCGCTAGCATAAGAGGGACTTCCACAACGACCGGAGAGGGACAGCACTAATAGTTTTTTACAATCACGTTTCAGAGCCTTGAGGTCATTTTTTAAAACTCTAGACACAAAACTCAAAACATTCATCACTTGTAACACAGGCTGTCCAATGATAAAAACATTGCATTGTGCATTCATATCTTTATAGAAACCTTGCACTTGCAGAATCATTGGTTCAAATAAATCATTTATCATGAAATACCATAGGAACATTCATTTAGATCACCCACACACAAGATACCCATAGTTTCACTGTGTAGTTGTTTGTACAATAATTAAATATTGTAGTACAAAATATGTGATACATGCTTCATTATGATACTACACGTAAATGCATCTCTCTAAAATAACTAGTTGAGAGAATACTACAGACACAGTGGAATCATTGAACAAAATCTGACATTTATTGATAAAAATACAATAACATCACAACATAGGTTTCTTTGAATCAAAGCAAAAACAATTAACAACAAAAAAGGAAAAAACTACAGTAAAACGTCAACTGCAGTGTTCCTCACCAGGCTTACTGTAAAAAGCAAAACAAAGAATTGATTACTTCTATATTCCCATCAACCCTGTCTTGTGGATTTGACAACAGGTTCTCATCCACATCACAATGGATGTTTTCATTAGCCAAACATCTTGGGAAGACTCTTCGGGCATGGCGAATCCAGGCCTGACACTGGTCTGCTGTGATGCCATTGCATGCATCATCTGTGGCCTGGAGAAGGGTGGCTTGTTTGTGAGGGCACTTGTCATATACCTTTCACCTCCATGAGGAGATAAAATCCTCAATCAGGTTAAGGAAAGGAGAGTATGGGGGTAAGTACAGGGTGGTAAATTGTGGATGGGCCTGAAACCATGCTTGCACCATTTGAGCATGGTGGAACCTGACATTATCCCACACAATGACATGGGTCACGCCATCAGCTCTACAGACCTGATTTAGCTCATCAAGGAAGGTTACAAGGAGAGCTGCATTATATGATCCAATACGAGGTCTGCGTCCCACCACACCATCTTCCGATATAGCCGCACACATGGTGATGTTTGCCCCACGTTGTCCAGGTACTTGGATGGTTGCCCGCTGGCCAATACAATTCCAACCTCTCCTCCTTGTCTTGTCCAGGTTGAAACCTTCCTCATCCAAAAATAGGAATTTGTGATGGTTTTCATCAGCATCCAGCTCCATCACCCACTAAAAATACATTTTGGAAAGAGATTTACAATGATGTAGAATCTTTTGGGAATTTGAAATATTACATCCATAGATAATGTAGTCCAATTGGTTCATGTTCCACGGTAATTGGTGTCAATGGAGTTCGTTATCCTGAAACTTTCATGATTTAAACATGGAATACTGTTAGTCAGTTTCCTTAAAACTATGCATTAAGAGTAATGCAACAGCTACTTATCATTTTGATCAGTTGTATCAGTTGATAGTTAGATCATTGTAATGAAATGAATAGACAGTCATCTCAGATGTAATGTGTAAATTACATTTTGAAGTGGTAATACTTTGATGTTAAGTTGTGTTATTTTGAACAGTTAAACTAATTTTAGTTAAACGAACAAATTATCTAAGATTTATGTGTATTGTATCCAAGCAATTGGAAAAAGTGTAAAGAGTTTTGAAAAGTGTGTATTTTGATCATCGGTTGTGAGTTTTGAAAAATGACATCAAGGTTCTGAAATTAGTGCCAAAGTGATTGTAAAAAACTGTAATGCTTCTTCTGATCACTGTGTTTGATTTCTGCTAGTAGTTTGAACAGCCCTAATATCGAGGCTCAGAGCTGAGTCGCCTGGAACACAAGCTCACTGTTCCCTTTGAGCACGCCTGTGTGTGTGTGTGTGTGTGTGTGCGTGTGTCTGTGTGTGTGTCTGTGTGCCTGTGTGTGTGTGCCTGTGTGTGTGTGCACTTGCATGCAATCCTGAAAGCATGTGTGTGTACATGTACGGTATGTGTGTGTGTGTGTGTGTGTGTGTGTGTGTGTGTGTGTGTGTGTGTGTGTGTGTGTGTGTGTGTGTGTGTGTGTGTGTGTGTGTGTGTGTGTGTGTGTGTGAGTGAATGGTCTGGGCCTTTCTGTCTCTGTAATTAGTAATTAACACATTCTTTTGTGAAGGCTTGTCTTTATTTATAGCCGGGCGCTTGCCAAACGGCACATTCTTACGCCAGGATCAGATTGATGCTAGAGAGAGAGAAAGAGAGACAGAAAGAGTGAGAGGGAGAGAGGAGACAGAGAGAGAGAAGGGGAGAGAGAGAGACACAGAGAGAGAGAGAAGGAGACAGAGAGAGAGAGAAGGAGAGAGAGAGACAGAGAGACAGAGACAGAGACAGAGACAGAGAGAGAGAGAGAGAGAGAGAGAGAAGGAGAGAGACAGAGAGAGTGAGAGAAGGAGAGAGAGAGACAGAGAGACATAGAGACAGAGAGAGACAGAGAGAGAGAGAAGGAGAGAGACACAGAGAGAAAGGAGAGAGAAAGACAGAGACAGAGAGAGAGAGAGAAGGAGAGAGAGAGACAGAGATACATAGAGACAGAGAGAGACAGAGAGAGAGAGACATAGAGACAGAGAGAGACAGAGAGAGAGAGGAGAGAGAGAGACAGAGAGACAGAGAGAAACAGAGAGAGAGAGAGAGACAGAGAGACAGAGACAGAGAGAGACATAGAGAGAGAGAGAGAGAGAGAGAAGGAGAGAGAAAGACAGAGAGACAGAGAGAAACAGAGAGAGAGAGAGAGACAGAGAGAGAGACAGAGAGAGAGAGGCAGGGCGGGCCGTGGTTCAGCCATTAGTAGAGGCAATTAAACACGACAGAGGGCTACCTGACAAACAAAGATCATCTCTAATGCTCGGATCAACAACCCAACACATCCATATCACTTTAAAACGACAATGGGTCAGGCTCACCGTTAATGTGCCCTTACTACCCTGGAATTATTGGGGTATTAACTTGGATAAACTAGGCTATTTAAAATAATCTCTCCCTCACTCTCTCTATAGTTATAATCAGGCTGGGCATCTCTCCCTCACTCTCTTTATAGTTATAATCAGGCTGGGTATCTCTACCTCACCCTCTTTATAGTTAGAATCAGGCTGGGCATCTCTCCCTCACTCTCTCTATAGTTATAATCTGTCTGGGCATCTCTCCCTCACTCTCTTTATAGTTATAATCAGGCTGGGCATCTCTCCCTCACTCTCTTTATAGTTATAATATGTATGGGCATCTCTCCCTCACTCTCTTCATAGTTATAATCAGGCTGGGTATCAATCCCTCACTCTCTTTATAGTTATAATCAGGCTGGGCATCTCTCCCTCACTCTCTTTATAGTTATAATCAGGCTGGGCATCTCTCCCTCACTCTCTTTATAGTTATAATCAGGCTGGGCATCTCTCCCTCACCCTATAGTTATAATCAGACTGAGCATCTCTCCCTCACCCTATAGTTAAAATCAGACTGAGCATCTCTCCCTCACGCTATAGTTATAATCAGGCTGGGCATCTCGCCCTCAACCTATAGTTATAATCAGGCTGGGCATCTCTCCCTCACCCTATAGTTATAATCAGGCTGGGCATCTCTCCCTCACCCTATAGTTATAATCAGGCTGAGCATCTCTCCCTCACCCTATAGTTATAATCAGGCTGAGCATCTCTCCATCAACCTATAGTTATAATCAGGCTGGGCATCTCTCCCGCACTCTCTCACCCTATAGTTATAATCAGACTGGTCATATCTCCCTCACCCTATAGTTATAATCAGGCTGAGCATCTCTCCCTCACCATATAGTTAGAATCAGGCTGAGCATCTCTCCCTCACCCTATAGTTATAATCAGGCTGGGCATCTCTCCCTCACTCTCTTTATAGTTAGAATCAGGCTGGGCATCTCTCCCTCACTCTCTTTATAGTTATAATCTGTATGGGCATCTCTCCCACACTCTGTTTATAGTTATAATCAGGCTGGGCATCTCTCCCTCACTCTCTATATAGTTATAATCTGTCTGGGCATCTCTCACTCTCTTTATAGTTATAATCTGTATGGGCATCTCTCCCTCACTCTCTTTATAGTTATAATCTGTATTGGCATCTCTCCCTCACTCTTTTTATAGTTATAATCAGGCTGGGTATCAATTCCTCACTCTCTTTATAGTTATAATCAGGCTGGGCATCTCTCTCTTTATAGTTATAATCAGGCTGGGCATCTCTCCCTCACTCTCTTTATAGTTATAATCAGGCTGGGCATCTCTCCCTCACTCTCTTTATAGTTATAATCAGACTGAGCATCTCTCCCTCACTCTCTTCATAGTTATAATCAGACTGAGCATCTCTCCCTCACCCTATAGTTATAATCAGGCTGAGCATCTCTCCCTCACCCTATAGTTATTATCAGACTGGGCATCTCTCCCTCACCCTATAGTTAAATTCAGGCTGAGCATCTCTCCTCACCCTATAGTTATAATCAGGCTGAGCATCTCTCCCTCACCCTATAGTTATAATCAGGCTGAGCATCTCTCCCTCACCCTATAGTTGTAATCAGGCTGAGCATCTCTCCCTCACTCTCTTTATAGTTATAATCAGGCTGGGCATCTCTCCCTCACCCTATAGTTATAATCAGGCTGGGCATCTCTCCTCACCCTATTGTTATAATCAGGCTGAGCATCTCTCCCTCACCCTATAGTTATAATCAGGCTGAGCATCTCTCCTCACCCTATAGTTATAATCAGACTGAGCATCTCTCCCTCACCCTATAGTTATAATCAGGCTGAGCATCTCTCCCTCACCCTATAGTTATAATCAGGCTGAGCATCTCTCCCTCACCCTATAGTTATAATCAGGCTGAGCATCTCTCCTCACCCTATAGTTATAATCAGACTGAGCATCTCTCCCTCACCCTATAGTTATAATCAGGCTGAGCATCTCTCCCTCACCCTATAGTTATAATCAGACTGAGCATCTCTCCCTCACCCTATAGTTATAATCAGGCTGGGCATCTCAACCTCACTCTATAGTTATAATATGTTTGTATCAAGGCACAAGGCGAGACCTAGATGCAGACACAGGAGGCAGATGATTGGAGTCTTGCAATGTTTAATAATCCAAAGGGGTTGGCAATAGAATGGTCGTGGACAGGTAAAAGATCAAAACCAGATCAGAGTCCAAGTTGTATAGTGGCAGACAGGCTCGTGGTCAACGCAGGTGGGTGCAGAGTCCAGAAACAGGCAAGGGTCAAAACAGGGAGGACTAGAAAAGGAGAATAGCAAAAGGAGTGCAGGGAAGACAACACTGATTGACTTGACTAAACATACAGGACGAACTGGCACAGAGAGACAGGAAACACAGGGATAAATACACTGGGGAAAATATGTGACACCTGGAGGGGTGGAGAAAATCACAGGAACAGGTGAATTAGATCAGGTGTGACAGTCTGGGCATATCTCCCTCACTCTCTTTATAGTTCAAATCAGGCTGGGTATCTCTACCTCACTCTCAGTATGGTAATAACCAGTCTGGGCATCTCTCCTTCACTCTCTTTATGGTTATAATCAGGCTAGACATCTCTCCTCACTCTCTTTATAGTTCAAATCAGGCTGGGAATCTCTACCTCACTCTCTTTATAGTTAGAATCAGGCTGGGCATCTCTCCTCACTCTCTTTATAGTTAGAATCAGGCTGGGCATCTCTCCTCACTCTCTTTATAGTTAGAATCAGGCTGGGCATCTCTCCCTCACTCTCTTTATAGTTAGAATCAGGCTGGGCATCTCTCCCTCACTCTCTTTATAGTTAGAATCAGGCTGGGCATCTCTCCCTCACTCTCTTTATAGTTAGAATCAGGCTGGGCATCTCTCCCTCACCCTATAGTTATAATAAGGCTGAGCATCTCTCCCTCACCCTATACTTATAATCAGACTGGGCATCTCTCCCTCACCCTATAGTTATAATCAGGCTGAGCATCTCTCCCTCACCCTATAGTTATAATCAGGCTGAGCATCTCTCCCTCACCCTATAGTTATAATCAGGCTGGGCATCTCAACCTCACTCTATAGTTATAATATGTTTGTATCAAGGCACAAGGCGAGACCTAGATGCAGACACAGGAGGCAGATGATTGGAGTCTTGCAATGTTTAATAATCCAAAGGGGTTGGCAATAGAATGGTCGTGGACAGGTAAAAAGATCAAAACCAGATCAGAGTCTAAGTTGTATAGAGTGGCAGACAGGCTCGTGGTCAACGCAGGTGGGTGCAGAGTCCAGAAACAGGCAAGGGTCAAAACAGGGAGGACTAGAAAAAGGAGAATAGCAAAAGGAGTGCAGGGAAGACAACACTGATTGACTTGACTAAACATACAGGACGAACTGGCACAGAGAGACAGGAAACACAGGGATAAATACACTGGGGAAAATATGTGACACCTGGAGGGGGTGGAGAAAATCACAGGAACAGGTGAATTAGATCAGGGTGTGACAGTCTGGGCATATCTCCCTCACTCTCTTTATAGTTCAAATCAGGCTGGGTATCTCTACCTCACTCTCAGTATGGTAATAACCAGTCTGGGCATCTCTCCTTCACTCTCTTTATGGTTATAATCAGGCTAGACATCTCTCCCTCACTCTCTTTATAGTTCAAATCAGGCTGGGAATCTCTACCTCACTCTCTTTATAGTTATAATCTGTCTGGGCATCTCTCACTCTCTTTATAGTTATAATCTGTATGGGCATCTCTCCCTCACTCTCTTTATAGTTATAATCTGTATTGGCATCTCTCCCTCACTCTTTTTATAGTTATAATCAGGCTGGGTATCAATTCCTCACTCTCTTTATAGTTATAATCAGGCTGGGCATCTCTCTCTTTATAGTTATAATCAGGCTGGGCATCTCTCCCTCACTCTCTTTATAGTTATAATCAGGCTGGGCATCTCTCCCTCACTCTCTTTATAGTTATAATCAGACTGAGCATCTCTCCCTCACTCTCTTCATAGTTATAATCAGACTGAGCATCTCTCCCTCACCCTATAGTTATAATCAGGCTGAGCATCTCTCCCTCACCCTATAGTTATTATCAGACTGGGCATCTCTCCCTCACCCTATAGTTAAATTCAGGCTGAGCATCTCTCCCTCACCCTATAGTTATAATCAGGCTGAGCATCTCTCCCTCACCCTATAGTTATAATCAGGCTGAGCATCTCTCCCTCACCCTATAGTTGTAATCAGGCTGAGCATCTCTCCCTCACTCTCTTTATAGTTATAATCAGGCTGGGCATCTCTCCCTCACCCTATAGTTATAATCAGGCTGGGCATCTCTCCCTCACCCTATTGTTATAATCAGGCTGAGCATCTCTCCCTCACCCTATAGTTATAATCAGGCTGAGCATCTCTCCCTCACCCTATAGTTATAATCAGACTGAGCATCTCTCCCTCACCCTATAGTTATAATCAGGCTGAGCATCTCTCCTCACCCTATAGTTATAATCAGGCTGAGCATCTCTCCCTCACCCTATAGTTATAATCAGGCTGAGCATCTCTCCCTCACCCTATAGTTATAATCAGACTGAGCATCTCTCCCTCACCCTATAGTTATAATCAGGCTGAGCATCTCTCCCTCACCCTATAGTTATAATCAGACTGAGCATCTCTCCCTCACCCTATAGTTATAATCAGGCTGGGCATCTCAACCTCACTCTATAGTTATAATATGTTTGTATCAAGGCACAAGGCGAGACCTAGATGCAGACACAGGAGGCAGATGATTGGAGTCTTGCAATGTTTAATAATCCAAAGGGGTTGGCAATAGAATGGTCGTGGACAGGTAAAAAGATCAAAACCAGATCAGAGTCCAAGTTGTATAGAGTGGCAGACAGGCTCGTGGTCAACGCAGGTGGGTGCAGAGTCCAGAAACAGGCAAGGGTCAAAACAGGGAGGACTAGAAAAAGGAGAATAGCAAAAGGAGTGCAGGGAAGACAACACTGATTGACTTGACTAAACATACAGGACGAACTGGCACAGAGAGACAGGAAACACAGGGATAAATACACTGGGGAAAATATGTGACACCTGGAGGGGGTGGAGAAAATCACAGGAACAGGTGAATTAGATCAGGGTGTGACAGTCTGGGCATATCTCCCTCACTCTCTTTATAGTTCAAATCAGGCTGGGTATCTCTACCTCACTCTCAGTATGGTAATAACCAGTCTGGGCATCTCTCCTTCACTCTCTTTATGGTTATAATCAGGCTAGACATCTCTCCCTCACTCTCTTTATAGTTCAAATCAGGCTGGGAATCTCTACCTCACTCTCTTTATAGTTAGAATCAGGCTGGGCATCTCTCCCTCACTCTCTTTATAGTTAGAATCAGGCTGGGCATCTCTCCCTCACTCTCTTTATAGTTAGAATCAGGCTGGGCATCTCTCCCTCACTCTCTTTATAGTTAGAATCAGGCTGGGCATCTCTCCCTCACTCTCTTTATAGTTAGAATCAGGCTGGGCATCTCTCCCTCACTCTCTTTATAGTTAGAATCAGGCTGGGCATCTCTCCCTCACCCTATAGTTATAATAAGGCTGAGCATCTCTCCCTCACCCTATACTTATAATCAGACTGGGCATCTCTCCCTCACCCTATAGTTATAATCAGGCTGAGCATCTCTCCCTCACCCTATAGTTATAATCAGGCTGAGCATCTCTCCCTCACCCTATAGTTATAATCAGGCTGGGCATCTCAACCTCACTCTATAGTTATAATATGTTTGTATCAAGGCACAAGGCGAGACCTAGATGCAGACACAGGAGGCAGATGATTGGAGTCTTGCAATGTTTAATAATCCAAAGGGGTTGGCAATAGAATGGTCGTGGACAGGTAAAAAGATCAAAACCAGATCAGAGTCTAAGTTGTATAGAGTGGCAGACAGGCTCGTGGTCAACGCAGGTGGGTGCAGAGTCCAGAAACAGGCAAGGGTCAAAACAGGGAGGACTAGAAAAAGGAGAATAGCAAAAGGAGTGCAGGGAAGACAACACTGATTGACTTGACTAAACATACAGGACGAACTGGCACAGAGAGACAGGAAACACAGGGATAAATACACTGGGGAAAATATGTGACACCTGGAGGGGGTGGAGAAAATCACAGGAACAGGTGAATTAGATCAGGTGTGACAGTCTGGGCATATCTCCTCACTCTCTTTATAGTTCAAATCAGGCTGGGTATCTCTACCTCACTCTCAGTATGGTAATAACCAGTCTGGGCATCTCTCCTTCACTCTCTTTATGGTTATAATCAGGCTAGACATCTCTCCCTCACTCTCTTTATAGTTCAAATCAGGCTGGGAATCTCTACCTCACTCTCTTTATAGTTAGAATCAGGCTGGGCATCTCTCCCTCACTCTCTTTATAGTTAGAATCAGGCTGGGCATCTCTCCCTCACTCTCTTTATAGTTAGAATCAGGCTGGGCATCTCTCCCTCACTCTCTTTATAGTTAGAATCAGGCTGGGCATCTCTCCCTCACCCTATAGTTATAATAAGGCTGAGCATCTCTCCCTCACCCTATACTTATAATCAGACTGGGCATCTCTCCCTCACCCTATAGTTATAATCAGGCTGAGCATCTCTCCCTCACCCTATAGTTATAATCAGGCTGGGCATCTCTCCCTCACTCTCTCACCCTATAGTTATAATCAGACTGGTCATATCTCCCTCACACTATAGTTAGAATCAGGCTGAGCATCTCTCCCTCACCCTATAGTTATAATCAGGCTGGGCATCTCTCCCTCACTCTCTTTATAGTTATAATCAGGCTGGGCATCTCTCCCTCACTCTCTTTATAGTTATAATCAGGCTGGGCATCTCTCCCTCACTCTCTTTATAGTTATAATCAGACTGAGCATCTCTCCCTCACTCTCTTTATAGTTATAATCAGGCTGAGCATCTCTCCCTCACCCTATAGTTATAATCAGACTGGGCATCTCTCCCTCACCCTATAGTTAAATTCAGGCTGAGCATCTCTCCCTCACCCTATAGTTATAATCAGGCTGAGCATCTCTCCCTCACCCTATAGTTATAATCAGGCTGAGCATCTCTCCCTCACCCTATAGTTGTAATCAGGCTGAGCATCTCTCCCTCACTCTCTTTATAGTTATAATCAGGCTGGGCATCTCTCCCTCACCCTATAGTTATAATCAGGCTGGGCATCTCTCCCTCACCCTATTGTTATAATCAGGCTGAGCATCTCTCCCTCACCCTATAGTTATAATCAGGCTGAGCATCTCTCCCTCACCCTATAGTTATAATCAGACTGAGCATCTCTCCATCACCCTATAGTTATAATCAGGCTGAGCATCTCTCCCTCACCCTATAGTTATAATCAGGCTCAGCATCTCTCCCTCACCCTATAGTTATAATCAGACTGAGCATCTCTCCCTCACCCTATAGTTATAATCAGACTGGGCATCTCTCCCTCACCCTATAGTTATAATCAGGCTGAGCATCTCTCCCTCACCCTATAGTTATAATCAGGCTGGGCATCTCTCCCTCACCCTATAGTTATAATCAGGCTGAGCATCTCTCCCTCACCCTATAGTTATAATCAGGCTGATCATCTCTCCCTCACCCTATAGTTGTAATCAGGCTGAGCATCTCTCCCTCACTCTCTTTATAGTTATAATCAGGGTGGGCATCTCTCCCTCACCCTATAGTTATAATCAGGCTGGGCATCTCTCCTCACCCTATTGTTATAATCAGGCTGAGCATCTCTCCTCACCCTATAGTTATAATCAGGCTGAGCATCTCTCCCTCACCCTATAGTTATAATCAGACTGAGCATCTCTCCCTCACCCTATAGTTATAATCAGACTGGGCATCTCTCCCTCACCCTATAGTTATAATCAGGCTGAGCATCTCTCCCTCACCCTATAGTTATAATCAGGCTGGGCATCTCTCCCTCACCCTATAGTTATAATCAGGCTGAGCATCTCTCCCTCACCCTATAGTTATAATCAGGCTGAGCATCTCTCCCTCACCCTACAGTTATAATCAGGCTGAGCATCTCTCCCTCACCCTATAGTTATAATCAGGCTGAGCATCTCTCCCTCACCCTATAGTTATAATCAGACTGAGCATCTCTCCCTCACCCTATAGTTATAATCAGGCTGGGCATCTCAACCTCACTCTATAGTTATAATATGTTTGTATCAAGGCACAAGGCAAGACCTAGATGCAGACACAGGAGGCAGATGATTGGAGTCTTGCAATGTTTAATAATCCAAAGGGGTTGGCAATAGAATGGTCGTGGACAGGTAAAAGATCAAAACCAGATCAGAGTCCAAGTTGTATAGAGTGGCAGACAGGCTCGTGGTCAACGCAGGTGGGTGCAGAGTCCAGAAACAGGCAAGGGTCAAAACAGGGAGGACTAGAAAAAGGAGAATAGCAAAAGGAGTGCAGGGAAGACAACACTGATTGACTTGACTAAACATACAGGACGAACTGGCACAGAGAGACAGGAAACACAGGGATAAATACACTGGGGAAAATATGTGACACCTGGAGGGGGTGGAGAAAATCACAGGAACAGGTGAATTAGATCAGGGTGTGACAGTCTGGGCATATCTCCCTCACTCTCTTTATAGTTCAAATGAGGCTGGGTATCTCTACCTTACTCTCAGTATGGTAATAACCAGTCTGGGCATCTCTCCTTCACTCTCTTTATGGTTATAATCAGGCTAGACATCTCTCCCTCACTCTCTTTATAGTTCAAATCAGGCTGGGAATCTCTACCTCACTCTCTTTATAGTTAGAATCAGGCTGGGCATCTCTCCCTCACTCTCTTTATAGTTAGAATCAGGCTGGGCATCTCTCCCTCACTCTCTTTATAGTTAGAATCCGGCTGGGCATCTCTCCCTCACTCTCTTTATAGTTAGAATCAGGCTGGGCATCTCTCCCTCACTCTCTTTATAGTTAGAATCAGGCTGGGCATCTCTCCCTCACTCTCTTTATAGTTAGAATCAGGCTGGGCATCTCACCCTCAATCTCTTTATAGTTATAATCAGGCTGGGGATCTCTCCCTCACTCTCTTTATAGTTAGAATCAGGCTGGGCATCTCTCCCTCACTCTCTTTATAGTTAGAATCAGGCTGGGCATCTCACCCTCACTCTCTTTATAGTTAGAATCAGGCTGGGCATCTCTCCCTCACTCTCTTTATAGTTAGAATCCGGCTGGGCATCTCTCCCTCACTCTCTTTATAGTTAGAATCAGGCTGGGCATCTCTCCCTCACTCTCTTTATAGTTAGAATCAGGCTGGGCATCTCTCCTCACTCTCTTTATAGTTAGAATCAGGCTGGGCATCTCACCCTCAATCTCTTTATAGTTATAATCAGGCTGGGGATCTCTCCCTCACTCTCTTTATAGTTAGAATCAGGCTGGGCATCTCTCCCTCACTCTCTTTATAGTTAGAATCAGGCTGGGCATCTCACCCTCACTCTCTTTATAGTTATAATCAGGCTGGGCGTCACCACCCAGCGTCACCTCTTTATGAGATTTGCCTTCGCTCCCACTCTGCATTATGAACTGCCAGCCTACCGACCTGCTCTAAGACACTGCATAATGAACTGCCAGCCTACCGACCTGCTCTAAGACACTGCATAATGAACTGCCAGCCTACCGACCTGCTCTAAGACACTGCATAATGAACTGCCAGCCTACCGACCTGCTCTAAGACACTGCATAAGGAACTGCCAGCCTACCGACCTGTTCTAAGAAACTGCATTAAGAACTGCCAGCCTACCGACCTGTTCTAAGACACTGCATTATGAACTGCCAGCCTACCGACCTGTTCTAAGACACTGCATTATGAACTGCCAGCCTTGAATTCTTATTGACCTAAGACATTTCAGCTTTACATTTTTAATTAATTTGTAAAAAAAATATTTATTTAAATTATACTTTGACATTATGGGGTAGCGTGTGTAGGCCAGTGACAAAACATCTATTTGAATCAATTTTAAATTAATGCGGTAACACAACATGTGGAAGAAGTCAAGAGATGTGGAAACTGTACCCATAGAGTAAAGAGTTGACAGTCATACAGTACAAGCACCAAGAGCACCAAGAACATACTGACATATTGCAGACGTTGTAGATCAAAAGTAATATCAAATATTTGTCTATTGTCTTTCTTTATTCTAAAGTTATATGGTTTGGCAGATGACTACAGATGTTTCTTTGTTTTCCCTCAGATGAACACGTCTGTGCTGTGTCTGTGTGTGTGTGTGTTTGACTTACTACATACCCATGAGAAGAAACACAAGCAGCCTATACAAACAAGGATGTTGTCAGTGTTTACATACCCCTCATCTGAAACCCATCTTCTTCACACAACCTGCTTCAGTGAGGGACCCTGATTAGAAGGACTGTCTGTTACACTTTAGTGATGGCATTACCTTCCCAGTGAATGAACTGTAATTTCAGTAGATATACAGTTCACCTCAGATAGAGACAGACTAATACTGAACCTGAGAGGACATGTACTGTGTAGGGAGAAACACAAGGTGTGGGGTCGTGGCACGGAGGAATGCTGTCTCTATAGTGTCAGCCCCTGTGACTTCATTATACACATATCACAATACATGCAATAATCATTCCAAGGATGACACTCAGCCACCATCACACTATGGAAACTTCCCCTCACGTTTGTTATCGTTTGACTGAAATGTTTCATTATCGGTTCCAGAGTTGTTGGCTGTGGCGGAGTTGTCGTTTTAAAGTTAAGATTTGTTGTCATCTCTGGTGGTGTCTCCGTTACTCACCCGGACCCTTTTTTTAATTAAAAGGTTTTTAATATGCTGTAAAGTAGCACCAGAGGAAACAGGAGACAGGACCGATCATTTACTTACCCTGGTGAGAGAAACATTTTGAAAACACCCCACAAACCTACAACAGGAGAGAAAGATATAATAATTGTGTGCCTGCTACTTTGCCCGTGTGGAATCACAGCTTGGAACAGTAGGTGACTGGAGTGGCACGGGTAAGGGAGGGGTGGCGGTGAGAGGGACCCGGGTGGGTGAGAATGCTTGGCTGATCGTGTGGGGCAATAGCCTGAAGAGAGAGAGAGAAAATAGAGAAGAGAAGAAAGGAGAGGAGAAGAGAAGAGAAGAGAAGAGAAGAGAGGAGAGGAGAGGAGAGGAGAGGAGAGGAGAGGAGAGGAGAGGAGAGGAGAGGAGAGGAGAGGAGAGGAGAGGAGAGGAGAGGAGAGGAGAGGAGAAATCATAGAGAGTGAGAAGAGAGATGAGAGAAAAGAGTAGAGGAAAACGTGAGAGAGGAGAGGCGATCCACATCTGATAATCTTCACCAAGGTGGCTGCTCTCTCCTGCTCAGAAAGACCTCTTCTGCGGGAGGTACGGGCAACAAAACCAGGTCTTTAATTTGAAGAATTAAGACGGTGCGAAAACTCTTCATTCTTAGCGATCAGCGCAAGAGGTGACCGTTTTGGAGAGCCTGGCGTGCCCAGAGTAAAATGCCTCCCATTCAGGCCCAGAAAATAGGATATGCACATATTTAGTACCATTGGATAGGAAACACTCTGAATTTTCGAAAAGTGTTAACTATTTGCCTGTGAGTAAAACAGAACGGATATGGCAGGCGAAACCCCGAGGAATTTCTGTCCTGGAAAAAGTGGTTTTGACAGAGTGCCTCATTTGGAACCCCTCCCTTATAAGGGCATATGAATGCAGTACCTATCGCTTCCTCTGGATGTCAACAGTCTCGAGACAGTGTTCAGATTTTTTTTTTATGCTATTAGACCAGAGAAGAAGAGAAAACAGGAAGTGTCCCCTTAGATGTCAATGGTAGAGGACCCGAGCTCCCGACAAGGCACGCTCTGTGTTTTTTTCCGTTCTTATAGCCCAGTTTATATTCCGGTTGAATTATTATAGTAAATATACATAAAATTATTATAGTAAATATACATAAAAGTGTTCCTAAGGATACATTTAAAAGGATGTTTGATTGTTATTGGACAAGTTTATAGGTATAAGTTGAATGAGTTCTCTTCACGTTACAATGGACTAGTGGAGGCTGTAGATTTATGGATATAATACATTTATGGATATAATACATTACTTTTTCTAACAAAAGGACCATGGTTTGTCTTCGTTGGACACTTTGGAAGCCATCAGCAGAAGTTCTTCAACAGGTAATTGATTTGTTTTCGCTGTAAAATGTGTTTTGTGTGAACCGTGAAGGCTAATGAATTCATGATAATGGGAAAAATAG
Source organism: Brachymystax lenok tsinlingensis (assembly GCA_030435695.1). Taxonomy (NCBI): domain Eukaryota; kingdom Metazoa; phylum Chordata; class Actinopteri; order Salmoniformes; family Salmonidae; genus Brachymystax; species Brachymystax lenok. The sequence goes on from CM059786.1 coordinate 31,879,331, forward strand.
TGAAGGTGCTACCCTCAAACAATCAAATGTGGTGCTTTCGCCGTAAAGCCTTTTTGAAATCTGACAATGCTGTGATATTGCCAAGAAACAGAGCTTTTGATGAGTATGAAACACTTGTATATTAGTGCATGTTTAATAATTCAACTTTTGGATTTTGAATTTGGCGCCTTGCATTTCACCTGGTAATATCCCCCTGAACATGTTCTTGTATGCAAGGTATCCTGGTCTTGCAAACAGCTAGCCTGGCTGCTCCTGATACGAAGTTGAGTATGACTACCACTCCCCTGAACCAAAACAATACTTTGTTCCAAAAACAAACAGGCGGCTGTAGATTGTAGAACCTCCCCAAGGCAGAAAACCAGCAAGTTAACATTGTAAACAGCCCCACCAGTCTTAGACATTGTACAAAAAGATGAGCAAGCGACTCAGACTCGCGACAGAACACCCCTCCCCAACGCTAGGATCCAGGTGCACCAGATGCCTGCTGGTGGCTATCGCCCCATGTATTATCCTCCATTTGAGGTCAGCTGTCCGTTTATTATTTGCCAGTTTATATAGAGACCACTAGCAGCTTTTCGGGGAAACGCTGGTCCGAACACACCGGCCCACCTCGTTGATCTCACCCCTTCCAGGGAGGATGCACGTGACACCTACACAAATACAGTGAGGGAAAAAAGTATTTGATCCCCTGCTGATTTTGTACGTTTGCCCACTGACAAAGAAATGATCAGTCTATCATCTTAATGGTAGGTTTATTTGAACAGTGAGAGACAGAATAAAAATCCAGAAAAACGCATGTGAATTTTTTTTTTAATTGATTTGCATTTTAATGAGTCAAATAAGTATTTGACCCCTCTGCAAAACATGACTTAGTACTTGGTGGCAAAACCCTTGTTGGCAATCACAGAGGTCAGACGTTTCTTGTAGTTGGCCACCAGGTTTGCACACATCTCAGGAGGGATTTTGTCCCACTCCTCTTTGCAGATCTTCTCCAAGTCATTAAGGTTTTTCGAGGCTGACGTTTGGCAACTCGAACCTTCAGCTCCCTCCACAGATTTTCTATGGGATTAAGGTCTGGAGACTGGCTAGGCCACTCCAGGTGCTTCTTCTTGAGCCACTCCTTTGTTGCCTTGTCCGTGTGTTTTGGGTCATTGTCATGCTGGAATACCCATCTACGACCCATTTTCAATGCCCTGGCTAAGGGAAGGAGGCTCTCATCCAAGATTTGACGGTACATGGCCCAGTCCATCGTCCCTTTGATGCGGTGAAGTTGTCCTGTCCCCTTAGCATTCCTCCTCCTCCAAACACGGCGAGTTGAGTTGATGCCAAAGAGCTCCATTTTGGTCTCATCTGACCACAACACTTTCACCCTCTGAATCATTCAGATGTTCATTGGAAAACTTCAGACGGGCATGTATATGTGCATTCTTGAGCAGGGGGACCGTGCGGGCGCTGCAGGATTTCAGTCCTTCACGGCGTAGTGTGTTACCAATTGTTTTCTTGGTGACTATGGTCCCAGCTGCCTTGAGATCATTGACAAGATCCTCCCGTGTAGCTCTGGGCTGATTCCTCACCATTCTCATGATCATTGCAACTCCACGAGGTGAGATCTTGCATGGAGCCCCAGGCCGAGGGAGATTGACAGTTCTTTTGTGTTTCTTCCATTTGCGAATAATCGCACCAACTGTTGTCACCTTCTCACCAAGCTGCTTGGCGATGGTCTTGTAGCCCATTCCAGCCTTGTGTAGGTCTACAATCTTGTCCCTGACATCCTTGGAGAGCTCTTTGGTCTTGGCCATGGTGGAGAGTTTGGAATCTGATTGATTGATTGCTTCTGTGGACAGGTGTCTTTTATACAGGTAACAAGCTGAGATTAGGAGCACTCCCTTTAAGAGTGTGCTCCTAATCTCAGCTCGTTGCCTGTATAAAAGATTGAGAGGGGGTCAAATACTTATTTCCCTCATTAAAATGCAAATCAATTTATAACCTTTTTCACATGCGTTTTTCTGGATTTTGCTGTTGTTATTCTGTCTCTCACTGTTCAAATAAACCTACCATTAAAATTATAGACTGATCATTTCTTTGTCAGTGGGAAAACGTACAAAATCAGCAGGGGATCAAATACTTTTTTCCCTCACTGTATCGTGTACATCGACTTTCTTCCCACAACCGTGAACTCTCCCAGTTCTGGGGTCTTAAAAGACAGCAGCAGCAGTGACATTCAGAGTAGGGACAACGAAATCTTGGCCCTCCTTCCACTTGTCATTGTGTGTGTTATTGGACATATATGCTCGATAAGTTTCTGGCCAGGATTCAGAGACCTCTGTTACTACTTTCTTCAGCAGGCAGGGTGATCAGATCCCTGCTCTCTCTTCCATCTACTCCACAGATCTGCTCATGCTCTGCATCATGTACCCCAGCTTTGTGCATCCTTCACCCAGCAGGCTTGAACACAGGCTGGCTGAAAACAATGTTCATGACTGTAAAATTAGATTATGGAACAGTGGTTCTTCAAACAGCCACATCCCTGGTTGTTTTCTTGCCTAGTGGGATGTTGAGAACACCTGCCAAGCCTGCGGGACAGACTTATAGAAAGGAGTGAGGCCAGTCAAATCAACCCCCTCCAGCCTCAAGAGGAACAGCTGCTTGTCCAGTCCCAGCTGACCTGCCCTCCTCAGCAGTTTACGCTGTATCCCTCCAGCTAAAACGATCATGATATAACAGTATCTGGGCTGCATGCAGATGGAAAGCCATGACCCTTCAGGCAATATCCACGAGGCTGTCCCCACCTTCTTGCAGTGGCAGGTACAAGCATCCTTTGAAACTCCTACATTAAACCTCGTGGTGGCTGTAGCACTATCTATCTGTGCCACAGGGTGTAGGCGTCCGGCCTTTGTTGGCTACCAGAACCCTTCCCCTATTGGACAGTTGGAGCAGCTACCATTTCCACCGAGACAGTCACACACCTTCTCCACTACACCCTCCCAGTTCTTCTTCTGAAACTCCTCTGAGCCAACCCCCCCCCCAAAGCCTTTAGTCAATTCCTACCCCACTGTAACTCCCCTACTAGCTGTGGGGTGGTCCCTGTCTGACACTGATCTGCCCACAGAGCTACAGTCTTTGCCCAATTCACCCCAGCTGAATAGGGCTTCTCATGCACTTCTAGAGTGCCTGAGAGAACCTGCAAGTCTTCACTCCCTGTAATGAACACTGTCACATCATCTGTGTACTCAGACATGCTGAGTCATCCCTGGCAGGGAGAAATCAGTAAGCTTCGCTCGTAGTAAACAAAGCAACTGTTGAATTGCAAGACAGTATAACTGGCAAGAGATTGGGTTGTGGACTGGGATAGGGCAGCTCAATCCAACCCCCACCTTAACCATACAAGAGGCCCCGGCATACAGTAAACCCACCCAAGACAAAAAAAACATCCCCAAACCCAAAAGCTTTCAAACAAAAACTGGTGGTCTACACGATCAAAACCCTCGTCCTGTTCCAGAGAAAGCAGGCCAACATTCACATCTGACAGTTCAGGAACATCCATAACATCTCAACAACAAAAACAAATGATCCACAATAGAATGGTCAGGTATCAAATCAAATCAAATCAAATTGTATTGGTCACATACACATGGTTAGCAGATGTTAATGCAAGTGTAGCGAAATGCTTGTGCTTCTAGTTCCAACTATGCAGTAATAACTAACAAGTAATCGAACAAATTCACAAAACTACCTTATACACACAAATACACACAAATGTAAAGGGATGAATAGAATATGTACATATAAATATATGGATGAGCGATGGCGTGCTGGCAAGCTGCAGTAGATGGTATAGAATACAGTATATACATATGAGATGAGTAATGTAGGACATGTAAACATTATTAAAGTGACTAGTGATACCTTTATTAAGTCCATTTATTTAAGTGGCCAGAGATTTGAGTCAGTATGTTGACAGCAGCCACTCAATGTTAGTGATGGCTGTTTAACAGTCTGATGGCCTTGAGATAGATGCTGTTTTTCAGTCTCGGTCCCAGCTTTGATGCACCTGTACTGACCTCGCCTTCTGGATGATAGGGGGGTGAACAGGCAACGGCTCGGGTGGTTGTTGTCCTTGATGATCTTTTTGGCCTTCCTGTGACATCGGGTTCTGTTGGTGTCCTGGAGGGCAGGCAGTTTGCCCCCAGTGATGCGTTGTGCAGACCACACTACCCTCTGGAGAGCCTTGCGGTTGAGGGCGGTGCAATTGCTGTACCAGGCGGTGATACAGCCCGACAGGATGCTCTCGATTTGTGAGTGTTTTAGATGACAAGCCACATTTCTTCAGTCTCCTGAGGTTGAAGAGGCGCTGTTGCACCATTTCAGTTTGTCCGTGATGATTGAGTTGGAAGCGTGCATTGCCACGCGGTCATGGGTGAACAGGGAGTACAGGAGAGGGCTGAGAATGCACCAAAGTGGGGCCCCAGTGTTGAGGATCAGCGGGGTGTTTCCTACCTTCACCACCTGGTGGGCGGCCCGTCAGAAAGTCCAGGACCCAGCTGCGCTGAGACCCAGGATCTCGAGCTTAATGACGAGTTTGGAGGGTACTATGGTGTTAAATGCTGAGCTGTAGTCAATGAACAGCATTCTTACATAGGTATTCCTCTTGTCCAGATGGGATAGGGCAGTTTGCAGTGTGGCGATTGCATCGTCAGTGGACCTATTGGGGCGGTAAGCAAATTGGAGTGGGTCTAGGGTGTCAGGTAGGGTGGAGGTGATATGATCCTTGACTAGTCTCTCAAAGCACTTCAATATGACAGAAGTTAGTGCAATGGGGCGATAGTCATTTAGGTCAGTTGTCTTAGCTTTCTTGGGAACAGGAACAATGGTGGCCATCTTGAAGCATGTCGGACAACAGACTGGGATATTGATTGATTATGTCTGTAAACACAACAGCCAGCTGGTCTGCGCATGCTCAGAGGACGCGGCTAGGGATGCCGTCTGGGCCGGCAGCCTTGTGAGGGTTAACACGTTTAAATGTTTTACTAACGTTGGCCACGGAGAAGGAGAGCCCACAGGCTTTGGTAGCGGGCCGTGTCAGTGGCACTGTATTGTCCTCAAAGCGAGCAAAGAAGTTGTTTAGTTTGTCTGGGAGCAAGACGTCGATGTCCGTGACAGGGCTGGTTTTCTTTTTGTAATCTATGATTGATTATACATCCTGCCACATATGTCTCGTGTTTGAGCCATTGAATTGCGACTCTACTTTGTTCCTATACTAACGCTTGTTTGATTGTCTTGCGGAGGGAATAGTTGCACTGTTTTTATTTGGTCACGTTTCCGGTCGCCTTGCCATGATTAAAAGGTATACAATATGACTGATCCTTATGGACCAACAGAACCAGATATTCCTTAAACCTGTTAGAGATACACTTAGATATGATCATATAGGGCGGCGCACAATTAGCCCAGCGTCGCCCGGGTTTGGCCGGGGTAGGCCGTCATTGTAAATAAGAATTTGTTCTTAACTGACTTACCTAGTTAAATAAAGGTTAAATAAAATAAAATAAAAAATAAAAATATTCTGTACACAATAATGCTACAGGTAGCCAGTTTTTCAAAAGAGCCAAAACCCCCTTCTTTGGCAATAATGATAGCACAAAAGACACTGAAAGAGAACCCCCCCCTGAAATTATTCACACAACACTTGAAAATCACAACCGTTTTGTAAGCAACATTCTCAAGGCCTACCTCCTCTCCCACGGCAATCAGAATCTCCTCCACAGTGATAGTAGCTTCAGTAGCACACCTGAAGCCATGCCGCAGCGATTGGGACGGCGTCCCCATGTGGGTTGCCATCCCCACCAAACTGCGGGCAAACTAAACAAACTGACCAAAACTAACAACTGAAGCAACGTAATTAAATTATATTAAAAACATGCAATAAGGGATACAAAAACGAAAAGGAAATCTAAGGCCCTCTACCCCTTTCACACACCAAAACACCCAGCATGAGACAGAGATATAGAGAGAGAGACATAGAGAGAGATATGGAGATAGAGATATAGAGAGAGCGAGAGAGAGGGAAAAGTGAGAGAAGAATGAAGAAATAAAAAGGGATATCGTTAGAATGCATAGTGAATTTTGATTGTCATTCAGCGTAGTTACACCTGCAGCTTAAGTAGCCATGAAAATGTGTATTTAAAGCACACTTTCCTCCGTACCTGGGCTTTGACCATTAAATATTCACAGGAATTACACTAAACCAGTTCCGTATTAAGTCTGGCCTATCTATTTTGAAACCTGCTTGTCAAATAACAAATCACATGTTTTAACTGAACAGTCAGGATTGATATGGTGATTAAATTGACATAGGTAGACACACGGACACACACGCAATCACACATGAATAAAATAAGCGTAGTGTGACATGGCAAGATGAGTAGAGTGGTAGTCTACCACCAGTCAGGAAAGAATAGAAAGGAGAGTAGAGTCTGTCTTCAGGCAACCTGCCTCCAGAAACATGACAGAGATTAAGATTTATGGAGCAGCTCACCTAAAGGGAACTATCTGACAATCTGAGCTGTGTGTGTGTGTGTTAGAGAGAGAGATAGTGTTAGAAATAAATAAATAAGGACATAGAGACAGAGCATGTGTGTAAGAAAAACAGTGTGTGAAAGAGAGAGAGAGAGAGAGAGAGAGAGAGAGAGAGAGAGAGAGAGAGAGAGACATAGGGTGCGAAAGAGAGAGAGAAAAGAGAGAGAGGTAGGGATAGAGCATGGCTGATCCTGCCCCCATGGGAGGTCCGGAAGGGGACGTGTGTGTGTCTGTGAGCCGTGGGGTGTGGTGCTGTCTTCGCTGGAGAGTTATGGGCTTCAATAAGGATCTACACAATGTGTGCCAAGTCAAAGCATGGCCTAATTAAAACCTTTCTGTGGAATCTCTCTGAAGTTTAGGCCTAAGAGAGAGAGAAAGAGTCACTGGGAGAACACACAGTCAGATTAGAGGGATCTCTCTTTGCATGCTTCTGCTCACCACACAACACAGAGAGAGAGAGAGACACGTACACAAGAACACACAAACACACACCACAAAACACATGCTCTCAGGCATGGGCATACACACCACACACTAAAAGCACAAATATGGACTAAACTTACACAGCACTGTTAACATTTTGATCAGGTTTTGTACTGTACTGAATGTTGTCTTACAGTACAACAGGAAACCCAGTTTTCCTCTCAGAACTGCCTGAAAATTCCAGAAACTGTGAGGAGCCATCAGAACAGTCTGGAACATCTGTCCTATTGTGGTGGGTGCCAGCCTAGGGCTTCTGGAGAGATCAATCCTACAGCCTCAAACCTACAAGGCAGAGAACCTCAAACCAACAAGGCCTAGAGATCTTACAGCCTCAAACTACCAAAGCCTGCAGAGGACAGATCATCTAGCCTCAAACCACCAAGGCCTGCAGAGGACAGATCCTCCAGCCTCAAACGACCAAAGCCTGCAGAGGACAAAGCCTGCAGAGGACAGATCCTCCAGCCTCAAACTACCAAAGCCTGCAGAGGACAAAGCCTGCAGAGGACAGATCCTCCAGCCTCAAACCACCAAGGCCTGCAGATGACAGATCCTCCAGCCTCAAACTACCAAAGCCTGCAGAGGACAAAGCCTGCAGAGGACAGATCCTCCAGCCACAAACCACCAATGCCTGCAGAGGACAGATCCTCCAGCCTCAAACCACCAAGGCCTGCAGAGGACAGATCCTCCAGCCTCAAACTACCAAAGCCTGCAGAGGACAAAGCCTGCAGAGGACAGATCCTCCAGCCACAAACCACCAAGGCCTGCAGAGGACAGATCCTCCAGCCACAAACCACCAAGGCCTGCAGAGGACAGATCCTCCAGCCTCAAACTACCAAAGCCTGCAGAGGACAAAGCCTGCAGAGGACAGATCCTCCAGCCACAAACCACCAATGCCTGCAGAGGACAGATCCTCCAGCCTCAAACTACCAAAGCCTGCAGAGAACAAAGCCTGCAGAGGACAGATCCTCCAGCCACAAACCACCAAGGCCTGCAGAGGACAGATCCTCCAGCCACAAACCACCAAGGCCTGCAGAGGACAGATCCTACATTCTCAAACCACCAAGGCCTGCAGAGGACAGATCCTACATTCTCAAACCACCAAAGCCTGCAGGATACAGATCCTACATTCTCAAACCACCAAAGCCTGCAGGGTACAGATCCTACATTCTCAAACCACCAAGGCCCGCAGAGGACAGATCCTCCAGCCTTGAACCACCAAGGCCTGCAGAGGAAAGATCCTACATTCTCAAACCACCAAGGCCTGCAGAGGATAAATCCTCCAGCCACAAACCACCAAGGCCTGCAGATGACAGATCCTCCAGCCACAAACCACTGAGGCACACAGCATCATCACAACTCTTGCTGTTCCACTGCTGCTGTGAACAACTAAGGATGTAGAGACTGCTCAATACAGCGGCTTGCTTGCTTATTATTGCCAGGTAAAGTACATTTTTTATTCAAAGAACACACTCAAAAGCAACTGAACTAGGATGATTACTTGGAGGGCTTTATGTTTTAATAACTCTTTCCCCCAAACAACCTACTTTCCATACTCACATATATAGTTCTAGGAAGTTTACGTAGTGTATCAGTATATACAGTAGTGGTGTATAAACTAATCCCAGGATACTCAATACCAGAAGCTGTGGAGACCTGTCTCCTTCTGAGATGTTATTAATAAGAGTAGTAACACAATCAGATTTATAACCCAACAAAAGAAGAAATAGCAGAACAACGAGTGCTCAGTGCCCTTCACATGCTCAGCCTGTCCCTATCTGATGCCCAATCCTGGGGATGACGGGATAGGAGGAGAAAGGTGATTTTGTTTAGAATAATCACAGCTTCCTTCGTCTCTTTGAATCTCACTGATTAATAAAATGTTAGATGTGACTTCTTCTTCTCTCCTTTAAGACGGGATTCAAGACGAGCTGACGTGACTTCTACTCACTTCTCTTACATGACACAACGCATCGCAACATAACAGAGGAGACATATAACAGGGGGAAGAAATTACATGAATGCTGTGATGCTCTCTCATATTTAAAGAAACTTCACTGTTGAAGATATGAACTAGTAACCGAAAGGTTGCAAGATCGAATCCCAGAGCTGACAAGGTAAAAATCTGTCGTTCTGCCCCTGAACAAGGCAGTTAACCCACAGTTCCTAGGCCGTCATTGATAAATAAGAATTTGTTCTTAATTGACTTGCCTGGTTAAATAAAGGTAAAATATACAGTATATATCTGTGTGTGTGTTTGTGTGCAATTGTGTGTGTGTGTGTGTCCGTGTGTATACAGCCAAACCAAAAATGAGACTCTGACGACGATAAGGATCCTCACAGAAATGACTGACAGCAGTACAAATAGATCTGTACTCTGGTTCATTTTCAGACAGTTTGGACATCATTTTATCTTCTGTGTTCTTTGAATAGAGGAGTCAGAGTAACATAGACAGAGATCTACATTAGAAGGACAAAGAATGCCTGCCCCATAGCTGTAAACCCCAAAATACCAATTCACAGTACAAACTGTACAGTTGTACGTTCAATAGACCTAATGACACCCTAGTCAAAAGTAGTGTAGTGTATAGGCAATAGGGTTCCATTTGGGAAACATCTATTCCTGTTTCATTGTTGTGATGCTGTTGGTTCTCTGCTTCTATCCCGTACAGCTTGGGAGATTTGAGGTTCAATTCTGCCGGTACAAAGTATTTTAGCCAAGCGGTACATGTTAAGAGAGTGATGAAAAGAAACGGTATCTTTTCTAAATGGAGGAAAAAACGTGTTCACATACAACAGTGTCACTTAGATAAAAAATATTGTTAAGACTTAACATAACAATTACACAGAGTCTGAGATCTACTGTGGAAGCACATGTCACAAAGGTATCGTGCCAAATAGCATCCCTTTCCTTATAATAGTGCACTATTGTTGACCAGGGCTGATGGAATAGGGTGCCATCTGATGGAATAGCTTGTCAGAATGAATGTTGTGTTTGGTTTGGAGTACAGAGTTGACTATTGCCAGGGGAACATGATACTACAAATTGAGAGATCATGGAAAATAGTGTGAAGGAGCATATTGTAAAGGAAATGTAAGATTCCACCAATGCGTACTGAGGAGTTTTCTTTTCTCAGATATAAAAGCACTGTACTGTCACCTAGCTTCAATCTCTCTTATACAGAGCCTTCATAAAGTATTCCTACCCCTCAGTTTATTCCACATTGTGTTGTGTTGCAACCTGAATTCCAAATGGTACAGTACACACAATACCCCATAATGACAAAGTGAAAATGTTTGCAAATGTATTGGAAATGAAATACAGAACTATCTTATTTACAATGATTAACATTTTGTAAAATGTTTCATCATATGTCCTAACAAACCTCCCCAATACACTGGAGGAACTGAAAGCTCCAGTACCATTAGAGACAACATACTAACTGCAACGACAGATCCAGAAAAGGAGTGTGAAAGTCGAGCGAAAGAGACAAGATGCAGAGTTCACAGAGCGCTGGTTTACGAGGGGGGGGCATCGTAGTGGCAACACACCCATCGGGAGTCAGCTTTAATGTTGACTTCCTCCTTCTGACACTGTTGACAGCGATGCAGCACACCTATTATATATTTAAAAGATCTTTGAAATGATTATGAGCTGTTGGCCCACAAGCTTCACAGTGGAAAAAGTAAAAGACTGAGGGAGAGAGGGAAGAGAAGAGAGAGAGCGTCTCCAGAACAAAACAAGGAGAAACAAGACAATAGGAATGGAGGAGGGGAGAAGCTGGGGGGGTATTTTTTGTTGTTGTTGCTTTGTGTTGTCAGTTTCTTCTTTTTGAAGGCAAAATTGAATCTCAAAGAATATTTGAAGTCTTGAAAACATAGAATTAAGCAGCACAGTGAGCGCTCTGAGATGGTGTCAGGGCGAAAGATGGGGAGCTCATTTGATGTCGTTGGTGAGAAACATTGGACGCTATACACTGTACTTACCAATAATAATGAATTACACACAAACACTCACACTCACACTCACTCCCACACTGGCAGAGTGGATCCATGGAGGCAGGCAGGCGAGGCTGCGTCTGATATAGTCCTCAGGGTGAGAGGCAGAGCGAGTAGATCACAGAGAGGAGTAGAGCAGCGATCAGATGAACCACAGAAAGGGTAAAACCGGTGTTCTCAGCCCGCCCCGCTCCTCTCCCCACCACCCCCGCTGCAAGGAGAGCATAGGGTTTTAAGAGAGAACATGTCTGCACCCCAAATGGCACGCTATTCCCTATGCAGTGAACTACTTTTGACCAGGACCAATAGGGTAGTGAACTACTTTTGACCAGTACCTATAGGGTAGTGAACTACTTTTAACATGACCTATAGGGTAGTGAACTACTTTGGACCAGGGCCTATAGGGTAGTGCACTACTTTGACCAGGACCCATAGAGTAGTGAATGACTTTTGACCAGAACCCATAGGGTAGTGCACTACTTTTGACCAGGACCTACAGGGTAATGCACTACTTTTGACCGGGGCCTATAGGATAGTGAACTACTTTTGACCATGACAATGGATGATGACAATGGATAATTAAAAAGCAAAGCGGGCAGTGCTTCTTAGACCAGACCGTCCTACTCCCACAATGCCATGTGGCAGTCTCTGGCAGTAACTCAGGACAGGACTAAACAGCTGGCTGGCTGACAGCAGAGCTGCCAAAAGCTGCCAACAAAAGGCTCACATTGCTCACAGAGCCTGCTCACAGCCAAGCAGCAGGATGCTAACCCTTTCACATTTTTAATTAGACCCATACACCCATGTTTTTGAGCCATCGTAACATACAGATGATGTGCCAAACATCATTTGTTCAGAAATATTTGCTTACAAAATACTTTCCGGGGTCCTCGTTGTGTTAAGCTTGCACCATTTTGTGGGATTGGAAGTCAGACAGGAGAGATAAACAGCGTTGGCTGTGAGGGAGGTTTTTTGCGGGGTGGAAAATGTGACATCTCGTAACAAGAAAAAAGTCCTGAAAATTAACGGTTGTTTATCAAAAAGTGGGGTAACCCTTCATTTTACAGCTCGTTAATTACGATGTAATAACTAGGTAATTACTAGGTAATAACTAGGTAATTACTGGGTAATAACTAGATAATTATTAGGTAATAACTAGGTAAATACCTAGTAACAAAAAGTAAATACATGGCAACTATTTAGTCCCACACGTACTAACTAGATACCATTTACTAACTTAGTAAATAGAAAGTAATCACATGCAATTATATAGTACATATTTTTTTGTCCCCAAGGTTAGTATTGAGGACCATGTAAGTAAATACAAGGTACTTACTATGCAAACACCTGGTCACAACATCTATGTGATACTTTATTTATTTATTAGCACGTACTTACCACATTAATACATTCAAGTCAATCATCCAGATGTTGGTATTCTCTCACATCGTTTCTATGTACTTAGCCTTTAGTTCTCATGTATGTTTGTATTACAAGGGCTGTAAAAAGAAGTGGTGTCGGTTTCCAAATGCTTTCGTGTTTACTACTGTGCAATATAAAAGTGGGAACATTTCACAATTACGACAAGCACATGACTCAGAGTGAAGTGTATTTAATGAAAATCAACCAGAGGTCAGTAGAGACACATTTGTATTAATGTACAATCATATAATCAGACAAGCTAGCATAGAAACAAAAGTGAACTGCATTCATTTCTACGTGGAAACCAAACTGCCGGGCTAAACACGATTCTTTGGAATTGACGGCTATAGATAGTAATCTTTTTAATTCCGATAAAATAAATGTTTTGGACCACACAACAACATGTAAATGCTCACATCATGATATTCAATATGTTTTCTTACCGATGATGTGACTAGAAAGAGATGGATGGCTATTGATTGCGGCAGGCTTGTACATCACTGGGGACATTTTAAAGTAGCGAGCTAACGGCATTTTAGAAATGTGTCATAGTAGTAAAGTGTCAAAAACATATATATAAAAACATTAGTTTAGCTTTTTCCTCAAAACAGGACATAATTTTGCATCCTCATTTAAAATGATGCATTATGAAAGACGTTTCGTTAAATAAACGTAATATATTTTACTAAGTTAGTGTGAAGGGCGTTAGTACGTGTGCGACTAAATAGCTACCATGTATTACCTAATAATTAACGGGCTCTCACATGAAGGGTTACCAAGTGTTTGCAAGTATTGTTGACTTGACATGTGACATACTCCAAAACATCTCTTTGATGCTGGACACGCATAGTCCAACATCATGAACAAAGATATTCACAAGTATCTAGACCTATATTTAGACAACACACAGTAATAGACATACTTTTAAATACAGCACAAGTCAATCTGAGAGACAATGAGAAGAGTGTTTACCCGGGTGGGCAGAGGGGCGGGCGGGTAGGCAAGGGCACCATGTGCAAGGGGATTACCGCAGCATTATGACTGTGAGACGCCTTGCCATCTGGACCTGTAGAAGAAAAGAACCAGAATACTGAGACTGCAAAAAGAGAGAGAGAGTCAAAGAGAGAGAGAGAGTCAAAGAGAGCGTCAGAGAGTCAGAGAGAGAAAGCGAGAGAGAAAGAGAGTCAAAGAGAGAGTCAGAGGCAGAGAGGCAAAGAGACCGTCAGAGAGAGTCAGAGAGAGGGAGAGAGAGAGGAAATCAATTAATTAATAAAAAATCATTAATTCATGAGAACATTTTTTAAAAGGATGTACTGGGCTAGCTGCATAATGGTTTTCTTTACGTTTAAAGTGGATAAGTAATTGATGATTTGTTGAAATGATGTGTTGTAGTAAAACAGAGAGAGTAATTCATTAATCAATATTGAATAAGATGTGGATGGGCAGTTAATTGACCAAGAGTTGAGTCGGTGGATTACAAGAATGGCGAGAGAGAGAGAGAGAGAGAGAGAGAGAGAGAGAGAGAGAGAGCTTCCATTTGTGTGTTTTTATTATGTCTATGTCCATCCCCCTTCCTTTCTCTCTCCTCCTGTATTCCTCTCCTCCTCATCACTGCTTCCTTGTCACAGAGGACCCTGTAGGCTCTATAGCCCTACAACTCTCACAGTGTCCCAAATGGCACTATTCCCTCTGATCAAAAGTTATGCACTATATAGGGAATAGGGTGCCATTTGGGAAGTGGCCAGAGATAGAGGCTGACCACAGTGAATGATGGCCCAGCTGTGGTATGGCTGGACAGGGGGATACAGGTGGAGAGTGACCCTGGACCAGGGCGACCATGTGGGACGGTAGGGGGACCGTGGGGGGTGACAAGAGGGCTTGGCACATCAGTGTCAGTGTGTCACATCATGGCAGTAGGTACTGGATGGACGGTCAGAATACACTGTGGAGCATCTGGACTCAAGGGGAAAGAGGGAGCAGGGCTAACCGGCCAGATCTGGAAGGACTAGGAAGAGAGCAAAGAAAGCTGACCTCTCGCTCAAAGTTTGGGCTTGGTTAGCTGACAAGTTTGTTTGGTTTGCTTGGTAATGGGTGTGTTGTTGTGTTTGTGAGGGGTTAACTAAGCATAAATAATTGTTTTGAGATGGTCATACCCTTATTTAGAATTTCAGATATACTTTAGGTATAAAAATATATATTTAAATGTTATTTGATAAAATATAGAATTTTGCCTTTACTACTATAGCACAGATGAATGCATTGAATAACACATTTATAAATGGCAAAACAAGATGGTCCTAAAATAAATAACACATTTTTTGGGGGGAATTATCTAGGACATATAAGAAAGCTCAGGAAATATATTTACAGTATATATTTATTTGTGTACACATATTTAACCTGTGTATTTTGTTGGCACAAAACTACCCCCATACTTCCATTCATTTGAATGGGTTACCTTCATACCAGTCCTGTGACACTTGTGGGGGTCGTAGAGCAGAGAACACCATCGTGTTCGTGAGATTCTCCCCTTTCCATAGAGTATGGAGATCTTATCCATGGAGTTCCTATCAAGCTCTGTCAGGTTGGATGGGGAGTGTCGCTGCACAGCAATTTTCAGGTCCCTCCAGAGATGTCTCTGTGTGCTTAGGATCATTGTCCTGTTCATCAAGGATCTCTATGTACTTTGCGCTGTTCATCTTTCCCTCGATCCTAACTAGTCTCCCAGTCCCTGCCGCTGAAAAACATTGCCACAGCATGATGCTGCCAACACCATGATTCATCGTTGGGATGATGCCAGGTTTCCTCCAGACGTGACGCTTGGCATTCAGGCTAAATAGCTTAATATTGGTTTCATCAGACCAGAGAATCTTGTTTCTCATGGTCTGAGTCCTTTCGGTGCCTTTTTGGCAAACTCCAAGCAGGCTGTCATGTGCCCTTTACTGAGGAGTGGCTTCCGTCTGGCCACTCTGCCATAAAGGCCTGATTGGTGGAGTGCTGCAAAGATGGTTGTCCTTCTGGAAGGTTTTCCCATCACCACATAGGAACACTAGAGCTCTGTCAGAGTAACCATCAGGCTCTTGGTCACCTCCCTGACCAAGGCCCTTCTCCCCCGATTGCTCAGTTTGGCCAGATGTACAGCTCTAGGAAGAGTCTTGGTGGTTCCAAACTTCTTCCATTTAAGAATGATGGAGGCCACTGTGTTCTTGGGGACCTACAATGCTGCAGAAATGTGTTGGTACCCTCCCCCAGATCTGTGCCTCAACACAATCCTGTTGTAACGCCCAGTCCCGAGTTTCAGGCTGGAGCGTTTTGGTTTTAATCTTTGTGTAGGGTTTGTCTCATTCTAGGTGTCGTATTTCTATGTTGGGTAATGGTTCCCACCAGAGGCAGCTGTGTGTCGTTGTCTCTAATTGGGAACCATATTTAGGCTAGTAGGTTTCACTCTGGGTTCGTGGGTTATTGTATGTTCATAGCTGTGTTTGTTTGTTCAGTTATGTTCATCGTTCGTTCTCCGTTCTTTGTTTTGTTCCGTCTTGTTCCCGTGGATTTATTAAATCATGTATTCTGCTACATCGCTGCGTCTTGGTCTGTCCCCTCAGTAGAGAAACGTGACAGAATAACCCACCAAACGAAGACCAAGCAGCGAGAGACTCGGGAGTGCTGGACCAGGAGGACCTCATCGGATCTCGCCTGGCACGGAGGTCCGTAAGGCTGCCCCAAGAAACTTTTGAGGGGGCACACGAGGAGGTTGGCCGGTTCAGGAGGGACTCCTGAGCCAACCCCTCGTGCTTTATGGAGAGAGCGTTGGGGAGAGCGCGCGAAGGGAGGCCGTGCTATGCAGTGTTGCGCACGGTTTCCTATAGGGATTCAGAGGCCGGTGCGGTGATTCCCGCTCCACTCATCAGTCGGGGAAAAGGCAGTGTTCAGCCAGAAAGAGTGGTGCCATCGCTGCGCACTAAGTCCCGTATCGTCTCCTGGGACCCGGATATCCTGCTCCAGCCCGCAGCGGTGTCTCCGATGCACGTGTCCGCGCAGCCCAGTCACGAGATCCCAGCGCCACTCATTGGTCGTGGGCCGAGGTCTGTGTGCTACCTGGGAGAGTGGTGCCAACTCTGCGAGCCAGACCTCCAGTGCGCCTTTTGGGTCCATGTTATCCTGTGGTCCTACGGGCAGAATCTCCGTGCACGGATCCACAGCCCAGTCCAAGAGATTCCAGCTCCACTCACCCATGAGGCCAGGGTTAGTGAGCTAGCTGGAGGTATGGTGTCGGCTCTCCAGATCAGGTTCCCGGTCGGGTGGATGTTTCTACACGCCCAGTCCCGGTTCACGCTCCGAGATCCCTGTTCCACGCTCCGAGATCCCTGTTCCACGCTCCGAGATCCCTGTTCCACGCTCCGAGATCCCTGTTCCACGCTCCGAGATCCCTGTTCCACGCTCCGAGATCCCTGTTCCACGTTCCGAGATCCCTGTTCCACGTTCCGAGATCCCTGTTCCACGTTCCAAGATCCCTGTTCCACGTTCCAAGATCCCTGTTCCACGTTCCAAGATCCCTGTTCCACGTTCCAAGATCCCTGTTCCACGTTCCAAGATCCCTGTTCCGCGTTCCAAGATCCCTGTTCCGCGTTCCAAGATCCCTGTTCCGTGTTCCAAGATCCCAGTCCGTGTAGTGGTGTCTACACGTCAGTCCCTGTTCCACGCACTCCAGCTCCCCGTGCGCTCCGAGAGTCCAGCACGCCCTGCTCGGCCCCGCGCGCAGCTCCCGTGCGCTCCGAGAGTCCAGCACGCGTCCTGCTCCGGCCCGCGCACCCAGCTCCCGTGCGCTCCGAGAGTCCAGCACGTCCTGCTCGGCTCCGCGCACCAAGCTCCCGTGCGCTCAGAGAGTCCAGCACGCCCTGCTCCGGCCCCCGCACCCAGCTCCCGTGCGCTCCGAGAGTCCAGCACGCCCTGCCCGCCCCGCGCACCCAGCTCCCCCCTGCGCGCCCGAGAGTCCAACCACGCCCTGCTCCGGCTCAGCGCACCAAGCTCCCGTGCGTTCAGAGAGTCCAGCACGCCCTGCTCCGGCCCCGCGCCAAGCTCCCGTGGCGCTCCGAGTCCAGCACGTCCTGTTCCGCTCCGCACCAAGCTCCCCGTGCGCTCCGAGTCCAGCACGTCTGTTCGGCTCCGGCGCACTCCCACGTGCGCTCGAGAAGTCCAGCACGCCCTGTCCCGGCTCCGGCACCAAGCTCCCGTGCGTTCAGAGAGTCAGCACGCCCTGTCCCGGCTCCACGCGCAAGCTCCCGTATGCGTTCAGAGAGTCCAGCACGCCCTGTCGGCTCCGCGCACCAAGCTCCCGTGCGTTCAGAGAGTCCAGCACGCACGTCCTGTCGGCTCCGGCACCAAGCTCCCCGTGCGTTCAGAGAGTCCAGCACGCCCTGTCGGCTCCGCGCACCAAGCTCCCCGTGCGTTCAGAGAGTCCAGTACGACCAGTTCCTGCTCCACGCACCAGAGTACCAGTGAGCATCACTAGTCCGGTACTGCCAGTTCCTGCTCCACGCACCAGAGTTCCAGTGAGCATCACAAGTCCAGTACTGCCAGTTCCTGCTCCACGCACCAGAGTTCCAGTGAGCATCACAAGTCCAGTACTGCCAGTTCCTGCTCCACGACCAGAGTTCCAGTGAGCATCACAAGTCCAGTACTGCCAGTTCCTGCTCCACGCACCAGAGTTCCAGTGAGCATCACGAGGTCCAGCACGACCAGTTCCTGCCCACGCGCAGAGTCCCAGTGAGCATCACGAGTCCAGTACGACCAGTTCCTGCTCCACGCACCAGAGTCCCAGTGAGCATCACGAGTCCAGTACTGCCAGTTCCTGCTCCACGCACCAGAGTCCCAGTGAGCATCACGAGTCCAGTACTGCCAGTTCCTGCTCACGCACCAGCGTTCCAGTGAGCATCCACGAGTCCAGTCACGGCCAGTTCCAACTCCACGCGCAGAGTTCCAGGAGAAGGCCCAGGGCCTCCGGTTCTGGATGTCAGACCAGCACGGCCAGCACCGAGCCTCCACCTGGGACAAAGCGACTGCCACCGAGACCCCCCACAGACTTTTGCGCCAGTCCCGAGTCCGCGCCTTTGGGTACTGTAACGCCCAGTCCGAGTTTCAGGCTGGAGCGCCGTTTTGGTTTTGTCTTTGTGTAGGGTTTGTTCATTCTAGGTGTCGTATTTCTATGTTGGGTAATGGTTCCCAATTAGAGGCAGCTGTGTGTCGTTGTCTCTAATTGGGAACCATATTTAGGCTAGTAGGTTTCACTCTGGGTTCGTGGGTTATTGTATGTTCATAGCTGTGTTTGTTTGTTCAGTTATGTTCATCGTTACGTTCTCCGTTCTTTGTTTTGTTCCGTCTTGTTCCCGTGGATTTATTAAATCATGTATTCTGGCTACATCGCTGCGTCTTGGTCTGTCCCCTCAGTAGAGAAACGTGACACCTGTCTTGGAGCTCTACAGACAATTCCTTTGACCTCATGGCTTGGTTTTTGCTCTGACATGCACTGTCAACTGTGGGACCTTATATAGACAGGTGTGTGCCTTTCCAAATCATGTCCAATCAATTGAATTTACCACAGGCGGACTCCAATCAATATTTAGAAACTCTCAAGAATGATGAATGGCTTTGTCATTATGGGGTATTATGTGTAGATTGATGAGGATTTTTTAAGTAATCAATTTTAGAATAAGGCTGTAATGTAACAAAATTGGTAAAAGGGAAGGGGTCTGAACACTTTCAGAATTCACAGTAAACTCTGACGTGTCGCCGAGGTGTGGTCTGTCAAAAGCATTGATATACGTCCCTCAAAGGTTGTTTGTATGTGTCAGTATATTTGTTTATGTCACTGGGTGATCCTTAGGTTACAGCAATCCCCCCTTCCTCCCTTCCTCCCTGCCTCCCTCCCTCCCTCCGTGGAGCTGAGGATAGTTTCCAGGAGCCTATCGTGGCTGAGCAGAAACAGGTTTCTGAGGCCTTTGGCAGGGGGCCCAGACAGAGAGAGAGAGTGTCACTGGAGGCCTACTGGAGGGAGGGACGGCGGGAGGGAGGGAAGGAGGGGGTTGAGAGCAGACAGCTCCAGGGCAGGTGTTGAAATACACCCTGGCTCTTTAGGTGGTGATCGCTGGAAAAACATGCCGTCTGCCAGTTTGCAGTTAGCTCAGATACACTCCCTGTCTCTCCTGAAACACACATGCCAGTACCCCCCCCCACACACACACACACAGACACACATACACACATACACACATAGGGTGACAGTTTGTGTTTATTAGATCTGTGTCTCAAATTGTAAGAAGAAAAAGTAAGAAGAATATTTTACCTCCAGCTTCAGCCAAGGCAGCGTCCATGTGCCTTTGAGCTATTTGTCCTTTTTATTTGTCCTGTCAACAGCACATTGTCAACAGCACATTATCAACAGCACATGGTTTCAGTGGTTTCAACTAGGTATTTGTTTCTTCTTCTATGAGGACCACCATGGCTCCGGCACCTTAACATGACTGCATGCTTTTTCTCTGCTCTTGCGTGTTCTCTACTTCCATTGTTTTATGATGGTTTCAAATTACACAAATCTTTGTCTGCCAGAAGTATCTTCCTCATTTAGTTCCTGTGGTGTTCTCAACTTTCAGTGTTGTGGAGGTAACACAGTACATTAACCTATTGTGCCTGTGGAGAGATGTAGTGGAGGAGAGGAGGAGCGGAAGAGTGGAGGGAGGAGGGAGGAGAGGAGGGAGGAGGAGCAGAGGAGAGGAGAGGAGGGAGGAAAGGAGAGGAGGAGCAGAGGATAGGAGGCAGGAGTGGAGAGGAGGAGCAGAGGAGATGAGGAGAAGAGAGGAGGAGCAGAGGAGATGAGGAGAGGAGGGAGGAGAGGAGGGAGGAGAGGAGGATTAGAGGAGATGAGGAGAGGAGAAAGGAGAGGAGAGGAGATGAGGGGGAGGAGCGGAAGAGAGGAGAGGAGGGAGGGAGGAGAGGAGGAGCAGAGGAGAGGAGGGAGGAGAGGAGGTGCAGAGGAGGTGCAGAGGAGATGTGAGGAGGTGAGTGGTGGCTCGGAGCTGTGCTGTGACCTTCTGTCTCATCCTAACCGTTTCACCTCAGCTGTCAATCAAGCATGTAGCTCCCCAGGATGTGACAGTAGTATTTGAATTTATTATGGATCCCCATTACTCTTCCTGGGGTCCAGCAAAATTAAGGCGGTTATATGATTTTTAAAACATTACAAAACATTAATTTCCGAATTCTCAACACACTAAGTGTGTGCACAAAAAATACAACATTTTCATAATTGAGTAAAAGTATAGATACCGTAAAAGAAAATGACTCAAGTAAAAGTAAGTCACCCAGTAAAATACTACTTGAGTAAAAGTCTAAAAGTATTTGGTTTTAAATGTACTTAAAGTATCAAAAGTAAAAGTATAAATCATTTAAAATGTCTTACATTAAGCAAACCAGACAACTCAATTTTCTTGTTTTTTAAATTTACGGATAGCCAGTGTCACAGTTCAACACACAGACATAATTTCCAAACCTAGCATGTGTTTAGTGAGTCCGCCAGATCAGAGGCAGTAGGGATGACCAGGGGATGTTCTCTTGATAAGAGTGTCAATTGGACAGTTTTCCTGTCCAGCTTAGCATTCAAAATGTAACAAGTACTTTTGGGTGTCAGGGAAAATGTATGGAGTAAAAAGTACATAATTTTCTTCATGAATGTAGTGAAATAAAGTAAAAATTATCAAAAATATAAATAGTAAAGTAAGGCACTGATACCCCAAAAAACGACTTAAGTACTTTACAACACTGCTCAGGCCCATACTCCACTACCAAATATGTAGTGTTCCATAAGGCATATTTTTACCTACTTTTTAAATCTGATTCTACTGCATGCATCAGTTACCTGATGTGGATTAGAGTTCCATGTAGTCATCGCTCTATTTACTGTAGTACTGTGCGCCTCCCATAGTGTGTTCTGGACTTGGGGACTGTGAAGAGACCTCTGGAGGCATGTCTTGTGGGGTAGTGTCCTCTGTCCCCATGCGCTCGACATCTCAATACAACCATGCTCTCTCTCTCTTCTTCACAACACTCTCTTGTCTCTCTCTCATTCTCTACGTCCAAATGTACGTAAATCTCCTCACCCTCTATACTCTCTTTCCTGCAGGCTAATATTCTGTGCCCAGTCTCAACCCAGCCTGAGCCATGGCATAAGGCTCCCGCAACTGTCCCTTCACACACACACACACAAACACACACACACACACACACACACACACACACATACACACACACACACACATGCTCCTTCATCCTTATCACCCTGTTTTTTCATCTTCATCTCTCCCTGCCACGCTGGGATGCTTGCATTATATTCCATCTCTTGATCTCTAAGTCATCCTAAACCTTTTAACACTACTCTGGCCTCTACCTGTAATCCTATTTCATAAACATTTAAAACAGGAAATCTCCTGGAGGTGCCATGATTATCATCTTAACTGAAACCATTAAGATTTTAATTACCTGGCTTTGATTCCTAATTTAGGAGCATGGTTATTCCGGTTATTCCGGGACCTGCAACATCAATTCAAAATCAAATAATATGCATAGAATACAGTGCAGTGTACACAGTAGCCCTACAATGAAATGCGTACTCTTAAGATCCCCCCCAAAACAATAAAAATAACTCTGGGTCTTCCTTTCCTGTGGTGGCCTTTAAGTGCAGGCCCCAAAACCATCAAGAACTATGGTGAAACTGTCTCTCATGAGGACTGCCACAGGAAAGGAAGACCCAGAGGAACCAGATGATATTCATGGTTAACCCTCCTGTTGTGTTCGTTTCATGTTAATTCATTCTGTGTTCCCGGTCCAAAATGACCGCCTCATTATAGCTGATTATAAATCAATAATAATACATATATTGTCACCTAATGTTGTGTTAGATCTTTTTATCAACTTAAGTTCTTGTGAACATTACAAGTTTTGAACTTCTATGTGCTATTTATGGCCTGTAGGCCTCATTGACCTGAGCTCATAGAACTCGTTTTTTTGACTATAACAAATACTCAGATTAAACATATTGTGCTATTTAGCACAGACTACTTCCCTGTCAGTTTCCTGGCCTCACTCCTCCTCACCAGTGTCATGATCAAAGATATGATCAAGAGCCTCACATAAAGTATATCGTCTGGTCATTGTGCTGCTATGTGAGCTAGGCATAAAAAAAGCTTCATATACCAGAATTGTGAGAAAAGTTCTATAAATTATTGAAACAATGTTGCGATTGATTGTGAGAATGCCAACAGGTGTGGTTCCCGTGGGGGAAAGATTCTATTGGGGAAAGGTTCCCGTAGGGGTTGCCATGGAAGCCAAGAAGGGGAGTGAGGTGTGTGTGTTTGTGTGCTCAAACACACATGCATGTGGGGGTCTGGGAGAGGAAGTGTGTCCTTCTGATGAATGGGCATGTGCCTGAACTCAATTGTATACACTAACTGTAGTCTCACCCATTAATTTCTAATGACCGGTCATTAGCTAAATAAAACACCCAAAATGTAATGAAAAACATCAAAATGTATTTTGTGTGTTCAGATGCCCTGTGTGGACAAAGTCATGGAACCTTATGACAATCAGATTAAATGAACTACATTTTTCATAGAGAAAACTTGTAAATCGGTCCAATTCGACCGGAACACAGCAGGTTTAAACTTTTGTACACAGAAAGGAAAGGCATAGTAGCCAGGCAGCCATACATAGGGGCCTTGTTGTAGTGAAGAAAGGAAACACAGTATTTTTGCTGTAGGCCGCACTGCCAAAAAAAGAGGTTGCGTGTAGCCATGCAGTGTGCCACTGCCACCCTGACTGCAGTGAAAAGCAGTGGACAAGTTTTCCTTACAGAGGGCCTGTGCTGCTATAAAGAACTTGGCTTTGTGTCTGTCCCCTCTTACCACTTTGAAATGGCAAGGAAGTGACTAAATGACTGGGCAAGCAAGAGTCCATAATTAACCACATAGGAGACGGGCTCTGCTTCTCCTAAAACACACACATTAGCGCACACACAAATACACACACACTATTACCCATGCACGAAGGCATACTAACACACGGACATGCATGCACACACACAAACACACATGCACCCACATACACACACACAAACACACACACACACACACACAGACACACACACACACAGACACACAGACACACACACAGAAGAAACACAGGGTTGCTGGTACAAGGTTTTAACATGAAGCAGCTATAATAATGTCTGGTAAATTAACTTTGAATCCAGTGCTTTTTATGTTTGCCCACATGCTCGACAGGCCTCTCACTTTTTTTTACCGGCAGCCTTTCCCTGCTCCCAGAGTGCCTGCTCCCAGAGTGTCTTCTGGGAGCAGGGAGGGGCTGGACTAAGGCCACACCTCAATTCCTTTTGAACAAAAAAATCTCCAGAGGGTCTATGCTACCGTCCAGACACAAATACACACACACATTTACAAACACACACACACACACATTTATAAACACACACCCACACACACACACACACACACACACAAACACACACACACCCTTATACTTACATGTAGAGACAGTTACATCTTAGGGAAAATGCTCCTTTATTTCTTCAACTTTGATAGTGTGGCAGCAATAATATTTCATTTATGTTTATATTTACTTTGTCTTTTTATACCAGTATGTAAGGGTAATAGTATTTGGTGTAACTAAAATATGCAATTGATTCATTTTATGTAGTGATGGCATAACATGTTATATGATCAACAATATTTAATTTACCACTTCCTTACCACTTCCTTACCACTTCTTCAGAATGGCAGTATGCACACATGCACAACCCAAGTACACACAGCTGTCACAATAAACCCATCCAAACTAGCCCCTTCCTTGTGATTATGTAAAGAGTATTGGCATGGGATGGGTGCCTAATAGCCATTTAGTTGATTCAAATTAGCAGATATTGGGGGAAAGTTGGTGGTGGAGTGCTTTCAAGCTGACTGCCAGCGATGGAGAGTAGGCTGCCTTCCATCTACAGAATTAGACTCAAATTATTCTAAACCATTTGGGAGTGGAGGCAAAGCAACCTCTTTTATTTTTGGGATGTTTACAGTGACTTTATTTACGGCATCAAAAAGGTGGGCCGGCCAAAGATTAGGTGCTTAATTGATCCATTCACTTTTTAACCAACGTCTTTATTAAGGGAGTTCGGGGTGACGAGAGAGAGAGGATGGTAGAGTGGCCTGTCTGTCTGTAGGCTAAACACACACACACACACACACACACACACACACACACACACACACACACACACACACACACACAGCAAACACACACACACAGATCGATTATCAACATAACTGTCAAACTCTATTACCCACACAATTACATAAAAATACAACTGTGTTTTTTTTATGTATTTTATGGATTAAAGTATTTAAATATGAATGAACACCAACATGACGTATTTTGTCATCAGTCCCCATGGCTGTGTCCCATCTGTGATCCTTGGTGAGTGAGTAGTGAAGATATTACATCTTAATCAGTCTCCTAAATTGTTAGGATATTAAAACAAATGAATCCTGCAAAAATATTGGATGTCTAATGCTATTATGGTGAAAAATGCACGTTACGGACACAGCGTTCTGGGTCCAAAACAGTACCCCATTCCCTACATAGTGCACTACTTTTGACCAGAGCCCCTAGGAAATACATAGGGAATACATAGGGAATACATAGGGAATGTGTAGGGAATACATAGGGCATATATAGGGAATACATAGGGAATACACAGGGAATACATAGGGAATACATTGGGAAAACATAGAGAATATATAGGGAATATGTAGGGAATACGTAAGGAATTATCATGGGACAGGAAGGCACAGGGATTAAGCTTCTGGTCCTGGGCAGATCGCTGGGACAGGATGGCCCCCACTCCAACATCCGAAGCATCCACTTCCACCACAAATCGACGCGAGGGGTCAGGATGGATGAGGATGGGTGCTGTTGTGAACCGATGGTTCAGGTCCACAAAGGCTTTGTCGACAGCTGGAGACCATTTGAACGGCACCTTGGGGGAGGTGAGTGCCGAGAGGGTGGGCCACCAGGGTGTTGTAATCCTGAATTAAATGGCAGTAGAAGTTTGCAAAACTAAGAAAACGTTGCAACTGCACCCTGGACGTTGGTTGAGGTCAATCCACCACTGCTTTCACCTTTCCAGGATCCAGCTGAACATTGCCCTTAGCAATGACATTTCTCAGGAAGGTGATAGAAGAGCGGTGGAACTCACACTTCTCGGCTTTCATGAACAATTGGTTCTCCAGGAGGCACTGAAAGACCTGTCTGACATGGAGTACATGTTCTTGGGCAAATCGGGAAAAAAACAGGACGACATCCAGGAAGACGAACACAAACCGGTTTAGAATGTCCTGAAGCACATCATTGACCAAAGCCTGGAAGACAGCGGGGGCGTTGGTGAGTCCAAATGGCATGACCCGGTACTCATAACATCCACTGGCTGCGTTAAAGGCTGTCTTCCACTCATCCCCTCGTGTCTCCGAACCAGGTGGTAGGCATTACGAACTTGGAAAACATGGTAGCCCCCTGGAGAGGTTTAAACTTGTTAGATACTACTGCATGGTCGGAACTAGAAGCACAAGCATTTCGCTACACTCGCATTAACATCTGCTAACCATGTGTATGTGACAAATAAAATTTGATTTTGATTTGATAAACGCAGAGGTGAGGAGAGGTAGGGGGTAATGATTTTTGAGAGTGATATCGTTAAGTCCCCGGTTGTCAATGCACGGGCGCAGGGTCTCGTCCTTCTTCTCCACAAGGAAAAACCCTGCGCCGGCAGGAGATGCAGAAGGACGGATGACCCCAGTGGCCAGAGACTCCTCTATGTACTCCCCCATAGCTTTGGTCTCTGGTCCGGACAGAGAATACAACCGACCCAGAGGTGGTGTAGTGCCTGGGAGAAGAGCAATGGCACAGTCATAAGGACGGTGCGGGGGAAGGGAAGTAGCACGTGCCTTACTGAATACTTCCAGGACGTCATGGTATTCAGTAGGAATAGCAGAGACATCCACAGTCTTGCTAACATCCTGAGGAGGACGACTTGAGGAAGGCTGTGCTGCTTGAAGGCAGTGGGAATGGAAAAATGGGCTCCAACCCAGGATGGAGCTTGTGGTCCAGTCAATCACAGGATTGTGCTTTTTAGTTTGAGTTTATTTTTATTTTTACAGGGACAGTGCACATTAATCAACGTTTCAGTAAAAGTGCCGGTTTTAGCCAGCCGGCTAATTTTCAACCGCAGTCCCTGGGCAGGTTATTAAAAACAATTACAATACAGACAATCAATGAGCACACGCAGAGCAACATAGGACAAGCAAGACATAGCATGCAGACAGAGCAACATAGCACAAAAAGCAACAAGACAAAAACTAAGTTTTGAAGCCAGGAAAATCCCAACACATCCGGGAGATGCAATGAGGAGGAACTATGTTGTCTCGCTGTGGTTACCAGAAACACGTAATTGAATGGGCACAGTACTATGGGTGACTTCCCCTATAAAGCGTGCGTCAAGTGCCCTAGCATCCATGGGCACAGAGAGTGGCTGAGTGGGAATACCAAGCTCCGAGGCTATCGTGGCATCCATAAGACATTCATCAGCCCCAGAGTCAATGAGCACTCAGAGAGACTTAGATTGGGTCTCCCCACAGCACAAGAGCCAAAAGGGGTGTGCAGGTGATGGGAATTAGGGAACTTCCAGTCTGACCTACTAGAAACAAGGGTTTCCTAATAGGGCAGGTAGTTATATAATGTCCTGCCCCTCCACAGTATAGACAACAGTTATTATTCATCCTCCGTGAGCGCTCCCAAACTGATAGCCTAGTTCTTCCCAACTGCATAGGATCAGGAGTATCCAACTCAGCTGTCATAGATTCATGAGAGAGCGACTTCGACTCCTCTCGGAAGAGCTGCCTTCGGAAACCTCCGGATACCATACTAGGTGAACGCGCCAAATCGGGTGCACGAGTGTGCCAGACCAACCTCAATCTTGCGTTCCCTTAGGCGTTCATCAATTTAATGGTTAAGGCCATAAGAGAGTCGAGGTCCACCGGCAGTTCCCAAGCAGCTAGCTCATCCTTTACCTCCTCAGATAATCTGTGCAGAAAAGTATTGAAAAGAGACTATGGATTCAAGGAACTCTCGGCTGCCAACGCGCGAAAGTCCACTGTGTAGTCTGCCACACTATGGGAGTTTTGACGGAAGTCAAGCAGTTTGCTGGCCGCCTTTCTTCCAGATACCGGAGACTCAAAAACTTTTGTCACCACTGCCATGAATTCCTCCAAATGACCGCAAATGGCAGATTGTTGTTCCCAAACTGCAGTAGCCCAGGAGAGCGCCCTTCCCGACATTAGCGTAATAATATATGCTATCTTCGATCGGTCTGAAGAAAACAAAGATGGCTGTAGCTCAAAAATATGTGAGCACTGAGAAAGAGAACCCCGGCAGGCACTCCGGAGGAGGTAAGCAGGGTTCGCGGGGAGTTGGGATAGGCTGTAAAAACTCACCACAGAGTTCAAAAGGTACCGAAGGGCAGACAGAATCAAGGTCAGGGCAGGCAGGATGATGAGGCAGGTGGGAAATTAGTCCAGAGTCAGGCAGGGGTCAAAACCGGGAAGACTATCAAAAAGAGAATAGCAAAAGGAGTATGGAAAAAACACTTGACTTGACTAACATACAAGACGAACTGGCACAGAGAGAAAGAAAACACAGGGATAAATACACTGGGGAAAATAAGCAACACCTGGAGGGGGTGGAGACAATAACAGGAACAGGTGAAACAGATCAAGGCGTGACAGGGAATATGTAGGAAATATATCGGGAATACATATGGAATACATAGGGAATACAGAGGGCATATATAGGACATATATAGGGAATATATATAGGGAAAACATAGGGAACACATAAGGAATAAATAGGGAGTATATAGGGAATACATAGAGAATACAAAGGGAATACATAGGAAATGAACAGGGAATACATAGGGAACACATAGGGAGTATATAAGGAATACAAAGGGAATACATAGGGATTACACAGGGAATATACAGGGAATACATATGGAATACATAGGGAATATATAGGGAATAGGGTGCCATTTGGGACATAACCCAGAATTATTGACTCTCTCTCGCAGTAAAAGCTAGAGCTGAAAACAAACCATTTCTGGTACGTCTGTGTTTGTGTGTGTGTGTGTTTGTGTATGTGTTTGCGTGCATGCGTGCGTGCGTGCATGGGTGCATGTACATGTATTAGCGTTTGTGCATGAATGCATGTGTGCATGCGAGAGTGCGTTCGCATTTTCCTGCGTGTGTGCTTGCCTCTTTGTTTCTGTGCATGTTTTTTTATTACTGGTGATGGGATGTGAAGACAGCCAGACCTGCTCGCAAACAAACTGCGATGATGAAACTGTTAGCTTGTACCATGAAACTGTTAGCCTGTACAGACCCCTGAAACCACTGCTAAATGTAGAGCACATGTCTATAGTTACAACACTGCTCTCAATTTACACCAATCACCGTTGATCGATGTTTTGGGGTTAAGGAACTCTATAGACTATGGGTATCTGTGGCATAATAAATACAGATGGTGACCAATCTGAATTACCTTTTCATTACTGTCTATGTCCGCATGTGACACCTGGATGAATGTAATGTGTCTGATAGTAAATAGTGGAGAGATTGATGCTAGATTAATTAAAAGAGTATTGTTTTCCCACACGTCTTTCTTTCTTGGTTTTTATGGGTGTAGGTGTGTCTGTGTCTCATCAACCTCTTGCTTGAACATTTCACGGTTCTCTACCCAGTAGTTGTCATTGTCTGACGACAGCGTGTTGTGACAGGATAGAATCATTTCCCCCCAACATAATCATCCTGAGGGACCATATGCATTCTTCAGTCAAATCAAGAGGAGTGCAATTAACTAAGAGTATCTTACAGATTTGATTCAATGGCATGCCCCATTGTTTTCCTGAGACCAGGTTTCACCCTAATCTGCAAGCCTGAACAAAGACAAAATAAATACTTTGGTTACTTTATAGACTCTTCAACATTAAATAAATACAAACAACAATACATGACAATAAATTATATCACAAATCGACAAAGTACAGCTTACGATAGTAAATGCAGATTCGGGCATCATCAATCCTGGGATGAGAAGATTCAAACTTGCTCAAGCCAATCCCCAGGGTTTCTCCACATGTGACAGCCAGTTATTGATGGTATGTTGTTCTGGAGGCTTGGGAGTGTTGGGCTGAAGACCAGACCCCCCAGGGTAGAACCAGGGTTGGACTGAACCAAAGCTGGATGGCCTGGGCTGGGTTGGACAAGGCTGCGAGGCCTGCATACACTCAGCTGGGCTAAGCTGGGAGGGCCTGGGTTAGATTCTGCTGAACCAAGGATCATGCGGGTGGACTTTGCTGGTGGAGACCAGCCCCTATTGATTTCTTCTCTGAATTCCACAGTGACACTCTCCCCAGTCTGGATCCCATCACAACTGTAGCCCACCAGACTCCTCACAGATGAAACCAGGGACATGTTCTGGAGTCTTCAGCCTACCCTTGTGGCCCTTCCCCTGGGTATAGAGTCAGCAATCCTCCGCTCTCCTCTCATCTCCTTTCCATATGTCTGGATGATCACTGGGGCTGAAAGATGATTCTGGCTTTGGCTTCCAAGATGCATATGTGAAATGTCAAGAGTGTATCTAGATTGCTTGGAAATGACAAAACGAGTATGTTCAGGCATGTACATGGATTTACAGAATGACACATCAATTAGTTAATTTATTCATTTCTAATGTTTGAACAAACCCCAACCCATCAACATTGAGATCAACAAAGCGTTAACCAAGCATCCTCTCTCTCTCTCTGTCTGTCTGCATGCTTGCCTGCCTGCCTGCCTGCCTGCCTGCCTGCCTGTCTGTCTGTCTGTCTGTCTGTCTGTCTGTCTGTCTGTCTGCCTGCCTGCCTGCCTCTCTGCCTCTCTGTCTGCCTCTCTGTCATCTTTACATCACTCTCACCAACACATCGACCACATGACCACATGACTACATGACCACATCGACCACATGACCACATGACCACATGACCACATTGACCACATGACCACAGAACCACATGACCACATGACCACATGACCACATTGACCACAGAACCACATGACCACATGACCACATGACCACAGAACCACATGACCACATTGACCACATGACCACAGAACCACATGACCACATGACCACAAAACCACATGACCACAGAACAACATGACCACATCGACCACATCGACCACATGACCACATGACCACAGAACCACATGACCACATGACCACAAAACTACATGACCATATCGACCACATCGACCAAATGACCACATCAACCACATCGACCACATGACCACATCAACCACATCGACCACATGACCACAGAACCACATGACCACAGAACCCCATCGACCACAGAACCACCTGACCACATCGACCACATCGACCACAGAACCACATGACCACATCGACCACAAAACCACATGACCACAGAACCACATGACCACAGAACCACATGACCACATAATCACATGACCACATAATCACATGACCACATGACCATCCCCCCAAACCACTCCAGGGGCAGACATTTCCAAAGTCGCCCTCGTAGAACCACCTAATCACCACGTGTCTTTTTTTGGGAAGACAGGGACCAGGAGGATGAAGGGTTAGGGGGTGGCTGGCGAGGTCTCGCAGCCATGCCGACGGGACGCCACCTGACACACGGCAAAACAACCAAGGGAACTAGAAGGCACCCAAACCAATAATCATCTCTCTGATATCATTGTGTGCATCCCAAATGGCACAGTATTCCCTATATAGTGCACTACTGAACAGTGGGCCCTGGTTTAAAGTACTGGACTGTAAAGGGAACGGGGGCCATTTTGAGTTATTCTCTCTCTCTCTCTCTCTCTCTCTCTCTCTCTCTCTCTTTCTCTCTCTCTCTCTCTCTCTCTCTGGCTCTCTGCATCTCTCTCTCTCTGTCTCTCTGCATCTCTCTCTCTCTCTCTCTCTGCCTCTCCCCCTCCCTCTCTCTCTGCCTCTCTCTCTGCCTCTCTATCTCTCTCTCTCACTCTGGCTCTCTCTGCCTCTCTCTCCCCCTCTGGCTCTCTCTGCCTCTCTCTTTCTCTGCCACTCGCTCTATCTTTCTCGCTATCTTGCTCTCTCTCTCTCTTTCTCTCTCTTTCTCTCTCTCTGTCTACCCAATGATTGACTTTGATCGGGTCACTTCTCACCAGCAGCAGTATGGACAGCTGTCCCTCTCCTCTCTTGGTTTGTTTGTTTCAGAGGGAGAGGAGGAGAGGGGGAATACTGTAGGCTTAAGTCGTCAGAGGAGTCCCATTGACAAAGGTTTCCGTAGCTATGACACAGTCCTGTTGATTTTCAATGGAGTAAGTGAGGGGGTTGATGGAAGAACCGCCATATGTGTTTATTTTTGTTGCTTTTACGTGTTCAGTGTAAATACTTCACTCTACTTACATTGACAACAAATGAAACAGTTATGTCCTCCACTGTCTCTATGTGATTCTCTGACAACAAGAGCAAGGCTATGTTCCAAATGTAACCCTGGCACCCTATGGGCCCTGGTCAAAGTAGTGCACTAACTAGGGACTAGGGTAACATGAAGTATGCAGTCTCTGAGACCAAGAGCAATTATGCAAGGTTTTTTCGATCAGAGCAGGACATCTCCACTACTGTGTATTCTCTTTAATGCTGTCAGCCTCAGCCCAGAGAGATGCTGAAGAGGACATTTGAAGAGGAAAAGTGTTTGCTAATCAGTGTATGGGTCAGCATGTAACAGAATATTTATCCACTGGTTTAGATCCACGGCATCTGTCTTTTGACCAGTGGGATGGATGGATGACGGATGTGGCTTTGATCAAGAGGAGAGATTCTGTTTGAACGAGTCATTTGGCTCAGGACACATGCCGATGCAGGGGGACGCAGGCAGGAAGCAGCAGCCATGGTATGCTTCCCAAATTGCATCCTATTCCCTATATAGTGCACAACTTTTGACCAAAAGTAGTGGACTATTTAGCAATAGGGTGCCATTTGAGACGCACAGCTAGATCTGGCACCTGTGGGACTAATCTACATTTAAGGGGGTTAGTTTTGAAGTGCAGTCAACGCCTGACAAGTGCACACTGGCTAAGTGCAGTTCACCGTGCCCAGTATATGTTTTATAAGCAAACAATACTGAACAAAAATATAAACGCAACATGCATCAATTTCAAAGATTTTACTGAGTTACAGTTCATATAAGGAAATCAGTCAATTGAAATGAATTCATCAGGCCCTAATCTACAGTACCAGTCAAGGGTTTGGACACACCTACTCATTCAAGGGTTTTTCTTTATTTTACTATTTTCTACATTGTATAAATAATAGTGAAGACATCAAAACTATTAAATAAATCATGTAGTAACCAAAAAAGTGTTAAACATATCAAAATACATTTCATATTTCAAATTCTTCAAAGTAGTCACCCTTTGCCTTGATGACAGCTTTGCACACTCTTGGCACTCCTGGGCTGGCGTGGTTACATGTGATCTGCAGTTGTGAGGCCGGTTGGATGCACTGCCAAATTCTCTAAAAGGATTTTGGTAGATGGTAGAGAAATGAACATTCCATTTTCTGGCAACAGCTCTGGTGGACATTACTGCAGTCAGCATGCCAGTTGCATGCTCTGTCAACATTTGACACATCTGTGGTATTGTGTTGAGTGAATACATAGGGAATGCAGAACAATAACAAATGCTCACAAACAGGTGTCTAAATAAATTGTGCAAAACCGAAATAAGCTTTTTGTGCGTATGGAACATTTCTGCGATCTTTTATTTCATCTCATGAAACATGGGACCAACACTACATGTTGCATTTATATTTTTGTTCAGTATAAATAAACATATGATAAACCAAATATTTTTAATAGCTCCAGAAGTCTGCATGCTTCCAACAGTCCCAAGCCATTGAATATATCAAGAGTCAACAGCACATTGACCCCAGTCTAGGCCCTGGCAGCCAATCAAAACAAATGATTCAGGGCTGGATAGAAGCCACCTGACACAAGTAGCGATTTCTCATTGGTTGGGGAGTTGAGTTAGGACCTCAGGTGAACTGCCTTGGTCTGTTTCCCAAATGGCACCCTATATAGTGTACTACTTTTGACCAGGGCCTATCAGTTTCTTGTAAAAACCTATACTCTATATTGGGGATGCACACTTCCAGGCTGGAACAGAACAGAGCAGCAGGAGAATTATCTCTGAATGAACCAGCTCCCGTTTCACCCACAAATTTTCAATTTCTTCTCCTTTTTTCTTCCACAAAAAGAGATAGCAATCCTAACAGGTTGTCACTGGTCATTCCAACCAGCAGTGTAATTTAAGGTTTCATGAAAGGCTTTTGATTATTAGTCTATTAGCTGGAACAGAAGTACGTAGTAATCCTGGTTGACATTGATTAACTACTTACGTGCTCCCTTCATTAAATCACTGTGCTACACTCTACCTCACCTCAAAATTTGCCTTTTGCTATTTGTGTATGACACACACACACTGACAGACACACACACATTGTCACTGCTTCGAATATCTGCCTGCCCCCCACCCGGGGGACTGAGCAGGAGCATGCAATCTTTCCCACTAATACGCCGCTCATTGAAATGCTACGACAGATTCTTGGCGGTGGCTCGGGTGAGCCTGACAATCGTGGTCACCCCATACCAGACCTCACCTCTACTCAGGGCACAGATAAATCCAGTGTGATTGATTGGAGTGGCTTTCTACTCATTCGTTAGCTGGGGCCCTGTCAGGCGGGCCCTGTCAGGCAGGCCCTGGCAGGTACCTTCATGTAGGCAGCCTTTTCATCCCCATGTGGTCTCGGGCACTCTCTCTTTCAGCAGCTTATTAACAATATTTTAGACATTTATATTGCAGGGATTAGGGGGTATCCTTTCTCCTTTGTTCTCCTGACAAACCCAATAGTGTTTTAGAGGATCACTGTCTCCACTCTTTTTGTGCAAAGTCACTCAGATTGAAATTTATTCTTTCTGGATTTTTTTGTATTAATTAAAAAAAAAAATCTTCATATTTACACCCTCCCTCCCTCCCTCCCTCTACTATAACACATCACAGGAGTTGCATCTCTCCCACTTACGCTCTTACATCCTATCATTGGTAGTCTTTACATTCCACGCCAGACAAGCTCCTCTACATTTCCCAATCCAGTGGTGTAGACTAGACAAATGGGTAAGGAGACAGATCAGCGCTACAAGTGTGTTACCCATAGATAACCCCAGGTGCCCTCTAAACTTCTCTCTCTCTCATCCACTCTCTTTCCCCCTACCCCAACCTCTCACCCTTTCTGTCTCCCTTTCTCTCTACCCCCCTGTCGGTTATAGGCGTGATGCAGTCGCATTTTGAGGCTCCTGGAGTCGGGCGGTGTCGACGAGAGCTGTCTGATCCTTCCGGCGTCCGAGGGGAGAATGACAGGGAGAACGACGTAGGACCAGGGACTCTGGAGAAGGAAACTACCCCTGGGTCTGACGCTGACAATTCTGAGACAGGAGAGCAGAGGAGAGGAGCAGAGGAGAACTGAGGAGCAGAGGAAATGAGCAGTGGAGAGGAGCTGAGGAGATGAGCAGCGGAGAGGAACAGAGGAGGAGACGAGCAGAGGAGAGGAGAGGAGAAGAGAGGAGCAGAGGAAAGGAGCAGAGGAGAGGATGGGGAGGAGAGGAGCAGAAGAGAAGAGGATCAGAGGAGAGGAGGAGGAGACGACAGGAGCAGAAGAGGAGAGGAGGAGAGGAGAAGAGGAGGAGTGGAGAGGAGAGCAGGAGCAGAGGATAATAAAGCAGAGGAGAGGAGGTGGGGGGGAGAAGAGCAGAGGAGTAGAGCAGAGGAGAAGAAGAAAGCAGAGGAGAGGAGAGGAGCAGAGAAGAGGAGGAGATGAGCAGAGGAGAGGAGAGGAGAGAGAGAGAGGAGCAGAGGAAAGGAGCAGAGGAGAGGATGGGGAGGAGAGGAGCAGAAGAGAAGAGGATCAGAGGAGAGGAGGAGGAGACGACAGGAGCAGAAGGGTAGAGGAGGAGAGGAGAGGAGGAGGAGTGGAGAGGAGAGCAGGAGCAGAGGATAATAAAGCAGAGGAGAGGAGGTGGGGGGGAGAAGAGCAGAGGAGTAGAGCAGAGGAGAAGAAGAAAGCAGAGGAGAGGAGAGGAGCAGAGAAGAGGAGGAGATGAGCAGAGGAGAGGAGAGGAGAAGAGAGGAGCAGAGGAAAGGAGCAGAGGAGAGGATGGGGAGGAGAGGAGCAGAAGAGAAGAGGATCAGAGGAGAGGAGGAGGAGACGACAGGAGCAGAAGGGTAGAGGAGGAGAGGAGAGGAGGAGGAGTGGAGAGGAGAGCAGGAGCAGAGGATAATAAAGCAGAGGAGAAGAGGTGGGGGGGAGAAGAGCAGAGGAGTAGAGCAGAGGAGAAGAAGAAAGCAGAGGAGAGGAGAGGAGCAGAGAAGAGGAGGAGATGAGCAGAGGAGAGGAGAAGAGAGGAGAAGAGAGGAGCAGAGGAGAGGAGAGGAACAGAGGATAGGAGGAGACGAGCAGAGGAGAGGAGAGGAGCAGAGGAGAGAAGATGCCTGATCTGATTCTGTCTTATAGAAAGACAGGGTGATGATTGGAGGCAATGTTGAGGCCCTGATCTGCCTCTCAGAGACACATGGCCCAATACAGTTACACCTCACAGTAAAATGTACTGATTCCCATTTCTATGCAAATGTACAGATGTGGTTCGGTGAAACATGCTACACTGATACCTGATACGGTTAACCACGTTCGCCTGGGACCATAAGGCTTGCATTAGCTCCCTGAGTGAATGCCTAGGCCTTTAGTTCAGTGGAGTAACACAGTGTAGTGGCATGTGTGTGTGTCTGTATGAAAACACAATGATGCAGTAGATGCTGTTGGCGTGGGTAGTGTGTGTGTGTGTGTTTGTCTGTGTGTGTGTGTGTGTTTGTGCTTACTTGTGTGTGTGAAGTCTTGACACAACAGCAGGTCTGCACGTCTCCTCCACAGAGCAGCAAACCTCACTTGAAAACACAGCCTCCGTCATGAGGAAGGACAGGCCTATTGTACTGTAGAGATGAGGCCCTCCTTATGGCAACAACTCACCAGCTCCTCGCCGCTCGTCAGGATAGAAACTCCTTAGCCAAAGATTAGTGGCTCTGTTCCAGGTATTCTTCCTTCATAAGGAAATATCCTCTTTGTGCCAGCACCACCTCTCCTCCCTCATCCCCTCCACCTCTCCTCTCCTCGCATCTCCTCACTCCCTTTATAGATTAATGGCATGGCAACTTCAAACTGGCGTTAGATCCTCTAGCCATAGTGGGGTTGTGGGGCTGGGGCTGGGGCTGGAATGTGTGTGTGTGTGTCTTTGGCGTGCTGTGGCCAGGCAGACCAGAAAAGCCAGCCACGCACTCAGCAGGTGGTCACAAAGGTAAGAGAGATAGGGAGAGACAGAGGAGGAGAGAGGGAGCGAGAGATAAAGGGAGAAGGAAAAGGATGGAAAGGAGGAAGAACGGAAAGGATAGAAGGAGGGAGAGAGGGATTGGGATAAAGGGAGCCAAAGAGAGTGGAAGAAA
This sequence comes from Brachymystax lenok tsinlingensis, assembly GCA_030435695.1. Lineage (NCBI taxonomy): Eukaryota > Metazoa > Chordata > Actinopteri > Salmoniformes > Salmonidae > Brachymystax > Brachymystax lenok. Next base: position 31,916,566 of record CM059786.1, read on the forward strand.
AGGAGGTGAAAACTCACCATCATCTGAAGTTGTTGAACGTGTTCGCGAAAACAGGGATACACACAGTAACTCATAATCTTGTACGTGAGGCCTAGGAATTATCTGGCCTGTGTCGTAGCCTGGGCCTGCGTCCTACAGATCTATGCTTGTATTAGGGCCTTTGTCAGATGATGCCTCCCCTTTGACCAGACCTGGATGTTGGATCCTCCCCTCAGCCGGCTCCATAGAGCCCAGGTCTAATTAATCCATTGTTACTGTTGTAATGGACTCTTCCTCTGGGGAACTGGGGCCTAGCCTGGCTCAGCTAAGAAATATTTTTACACTCTTACATGGTAAACAACGTGAGGATGGAAAGAGTGTGATAATATGAGGAATGGAGGTATGTAGTGGGAGGGATGGAGAGACATGACTGGAAGGAATTATATAGGGATTTAGAGGGAGGGACGGAGGGATATAGATGGAAGGATGGAGGGATGCAGATATATATAGAGGGGGGGATGTAGGGCTATAAAGAGGGAGGGATAGAGGGATACAGAGAGGGATGGATGAGAGATGGAGGGATATATAGAGGGATGGATGTGGGGATACAAATGGAGGGATGTGGGGATATACATGGGGGGATGTGGGGATACACAGGGAGGGGTATGGGGATATACAGGGAGGGATGTGGGGATAAACAGGGAGGGATGTGGGGATATACAGGCGAGGATGTGGGGATATACAGGGAGGGATGTGGGGATATACAGGGAGGGATGTGGGGATATACAGGGAGGGATGTGGGGATATACAGGCGAGGATGTGGGGATATACAGGGAGGGATGTGGGGATATACAGGGAGGAGTGTGGGGATATACAGGCGAGGATGTGGGGATATACAGTGGGGATGTGGGGATATACAGGGAGGGATGTGGGGATATACAGGGAGGGATGTGGGGATATACAGGGAGGGATGTGGGGATATACAGGGAGGGGTATGGGGATATACAGGGAGGGATGTGGGGATAAACAGGGAGGGATGTGGGGATAAACAGGGGGGTAAAGCGGGGATGTACAGGGAGGAATGTTGGGATATACGGGGGGTGGGATATACAGGGTGGGTATACAGGGGGGGATGTGGAGATATACATGGAGGGATGATGGGATATACAGGGAGGGATGTTGGGATATACAGGGAGGGATGTGGGGATATACAGGGAGGGATGTGAGGATATAGAGGGGGCGGGGGGGATTCACAGGGGGGATATCAAATCAAATTTTATTCGTCACATACACAAGGTTAGCAGATGTTAATGCGAGTGTAGCGAAATGCTTGTGCTTCTAGTTCCGAACATGCAGTAGTATCTAACGAGTAATGTAACAAATTCACAACAACTACCTTATACACACAAGAGTAAAGGAATGAATATGAGTATGTACATATAACTATATGGATGAGCGATGGCTGACCGGCGTAGGCAAGATGCAGTAGATGGTATGGAGTACAGTATATACATATGAGATGAGTAATGTAGGATATGTAAACATTATATGAATAGCATCGTTTAAAGTGGCTAGTGATACATTTATTTCATCCAATTATAATTATTAAAGTGGCTAGAGATTTGAGTCGATGGCCGAACGGCATAGGCAAGATTCAGTAGATGGTTTAGAGTATAGTGTATACATTCGATATGAGTAATGTCGGATCTGTAAACATTATATACAAAATTGTTTAAAATGGCTAGTGATACATTTGTTACATCCAATTCCTATTATTTAACTTCTTAGGGAGCGGCTGTATAGTTGATGGTTTTGGAGAGTCTGGTGTGCCCAAAGTAAAATGCATGCCACTCAGGCCCAGAAAAGAGGATATGCACATAATTAGTACTATTGGATAGGACACACTCTGAAGTTTCTAAGAGTGTTAAAATAATTGTGAGTATAACAGAATTGATATAGCAGGCGAAAACCCGAGGAAAACCCATCCGAATTTGCAGTTTTTTTTGTAAATGAGCATCTTCTCCATTGTGCCCTTATTGCATACAACTTTATGTAGGACTGAGACTGCAGTACCTATGGCTTCCACTAGATGTCAACAGTCTATATACAAAGTCTGGGAATTCTAAGAGTGACCAGAACAGATAGGAACAGGAAATTGTCAGGCGACCACTTTTGTAAACAAGGTTTGACGCGTGCCCCACCACTCCGTAAGTAGTTAAAGTGGCTAGAGATTTAAGCCAGTATGTTGGCAGCAGCCACTCAATGTTAGTGATTGCTGTTTAACAGTCTGATGGCCTTGAGATAGAAGCTGTTTTTCAGTCTCTCGGTCCCAGTTTTGATGCACCTGTACTGACCTCGCCTTCTGGATGATATCGGGGTGAACAGGCAGTAGCTCGGGTGGTTGTTGTCCTTGATGATCTTTTTGGCCTTCCTGTGACATCGGGTGGTGTAGGTGTCCTGGAGGGCAGGTAGGAGGGCAGGTAGTTTACCCCCGGTGATGCGTTGTGCAGACCTCACTACCCTCTGGAGAGCCTTACTGTTGTGGGTGGAGCAGTTGCCGTACCAGGTGGTGATACAGCCTGACAGAATGCTCTCAATTGTGCATCTGTAGAAGTTTGTGAGTGATTTTGGTGACAAGCCGAATTTCTTCAGCCTCCTGAGGTTGAAGAGGCGCTGTTGCGCCTTCTTCACCAGGCTGTCTGTGTGGGTGGACCATTTCAGTTTGTTTGTGATGTGTACGCCGAGGAACTTAAAACTTTCCACCTTCTCCACTACTGTCCCGTCGATGTGGATAGGGGGGTGCTCCCTCTCCTGTTTCCTGAAGTCCACGATCATCTTCTTTGTTTTGTTGACGTTGAGTGAGAGGTTATTTTCCTGACACCACACTCCGAGGGCCCTCACCTCCTCCCTGTACAGGGAGGGATGTGGGGATATACAGGGGGGATGTGGGGATATACAGGGAGGGATGTGGGGATATACAGGGAGGGAGTGGGGAAATACAGGGGGTATACAGGAAGGGATGTTGGGATATACAGGGGGATGTGGGGATATACAGGGAGGGATGTTGGGATATACAGGGAGGGATGTGGGGATATACAGGAGGGATGTGGGGATAAACAGGAGGGATGTGGGGATACACAGGGAGGGATGTTGGGATACACAGGGAGGGATGCTGTGATATACAGGGGGGATATACAGGGAGGGATGCTGTGATATACAGGGGGTTGGGGATATACAGGAGGGATGCTGTGATATACAGGGGGTGGGGATATACAGGCAGAGATGCTGTGATATACGGGGGGTGGGGATATACAGGGAGGGATGCTGGGATATAGAGGGTGGGGGATATACAGTGGGGGATGTGGGAAAATGTGGGGATGTACAGGGGGATATGGGGATATACAGGAAGGGATGTGGGGATATACAGGGGATGTATATACAAGGAGGGATGTGGGGATATACAGGGAGGGATGTTGGGATATACAGGGAGGGATGCTGTGATATACAGGGGGATATACAGGGAGGGATGCTGTGATATACAGGGGGTGGGGATATACAGGGAGGGATGCTGTGATATACAGGGGGTGGGGATATACAGGGAGGTATGCTGTGATATACAGGGTGGGGATATACAGGGAGGTATGCTGTGATATACAGGGGGATATACAGGGAGGTATGCTGGGATATAGAGGGTGGGGGATATACAGTGGGGATGTTGGAAAATGTGGGGATGTACAGGGGGGATATGGGGATATACAGGGAGGGATGTGGGGATATACAGGGGGGATGTATATACAAGGAGGGATGTGGGGATAAAAAAGGGGGATGTGTGGGATATACAGGGAGGGATGTGAGGATATATAGGGAGGGATGTTGGGATGTGGGGATATACAGGGGGGGATGTGGGGATATAGAGGGAGGGATGTTGGGATGTGGGGATATACAGGGGGGGATGTGGGGATATAGAGGGGGGCATGTGAGGATATACAGGGGGGGATGCAGGGATATAGAGGGGTGCATAAGAGGATATACAGGGGGGGATGCGGGGATATAGAGGGGTGGATGCAGTGATTTATATAGGGATGGATGGAGGGATATATAGAGGCATGGATAGAGGGATTTATAGAGGGATGGATGGAGGGATTTATAGAGGGAGTGATTTGAGGAGGAGAATCAACAAATAGCTTTATTCTATGAGTTATGAGTTTTTGATATCAACCATCTTCAGGCTTCGGTAGTTTATGGTTTAAAACTGTAGGACTGTACTTAGTTGTGGACTAGATATGATGCTACGTCATGAAGCTGACAAGGATTTACGTGAGCAATGTGTTCAATTCTTTAACCCTTGTGTGGTGTTCATGTTTTTGTTATTCACCCAATGTTCGTGGGCCTGATTGACCCAGAACTTTATTGAGTTTTTAAAACAATAAAGCCATAACCATTTACGTATAAATGCTTAATACTAAATACTTAGATGTTGACTTATACCAATTACAAGCATTATAGACAGCATACATGGTTAATATTTGCAATTGACCTCTGCTAGATCACATTTATAAGTAAAAGCGCTATTCTTTTTTTTATGAAATGTGATTTTTGTAAGCAAAGATCTATTATAATCAAGACACGGGTGGAATAAATCATGTTAATCTTGAACAAATATAAATGAAACAAGGTTTTCATCACTATTGATGTTTATTGCTTTGAACTGAACACATTTTACATACAGTAATTTATGGAAATGATTAATGAGCCCCATTGAACACAAATTAAGGCCGGTCTACACACCACATGAGGGACAGAGTTCTACTGTGTGTGGTGCAAATGTATTTCCTGCACCTGATGTATGTGTACTGTGTCTTCCTGTCCTTCTTGGGGCCACACACATCGCAGCGCTTCTTCTTGTTGCTCCCGGCCGCAATCTATAATGATGAAAACATTTAGTTCAGGAATTTTACTAACATCTCACTCACTCACATATATAGTTACAGCAGGCCAAGGTAGAAGAGTCAGACACACACACATGCAACAACATCACTCACACTTACTTCCGGTATTGGAGTTGTTGGTTCTGTGGGTCGGGCGGATGGGGCACCAGCATCGTCCTCCTGAATCCTCCTCACAATGGCTGCAGAGCTGGGGTCCTTGGGAAATGTTTCCTCCTCTGGATGTGAGGTCTTACCATGGCCTTGCCTACCTCCTCAAGAAAGATCTGTCTCTTCTGGAGCTTCCCTCTGTTCCAATCTGGGTTCAACGCCATCCAGATGGCAAACGCGTTGTACGCCGAGATATCCAAGATATTGAAGAATATCACAAGTGGCCAGCGTATGGTTCTTCTTTTGCAGCTGTAGCCAGTCACCAGCTTGTCTAAATTGTCCACCCCTCCTTTTGTGGCATTATAATCCATTACGATTTCTGTTTTTTGATGTTCCTGGCCACAGATCCTCCCATCCCAATGCAGCGTACTCATGAGTACCACATTTTTGCCTTTCTTTGGCACGTAGGACACTAGGGACGTGTCGGCTGTGAACACAAACTTAGAGGAATTGATAGGCCTGTTCCGTGTGTTCATCAGCTGAAGTGGGAGCTCTGTCTTGTTTTCTCATACTTTTCCTACCATCGTCAGTTTCCTCTATTAGGAGCTCCTGTCCCAGCTTGTGCAAAGTAAAGAAAGTTATTGCATGTGACATTGTGGCCACGGAGTCCCTGTGTCATGTCTAGGGCAACCCGCATCCCTTTGTTCTTCTCAGTGGATCCTCCATCTGGCTTCCCCGTATACACTTGCAACTTCCACACATATGATGAAGCACCATCACAGGCAGCCCAGATCTCGATTCTATATTTTGCGAGTTTAGACAGTATGTACTTCCTGAAGGGGCAGTGGCCCCTAAAAAGCATAAGCTGCTCATCAACAGTAACTTTGGGCCCAGGTTTGTAAAACAGGGGAAGGCGGTCCACCTACTTGTCCCACACTGACTTGACCACACTGTCTCTCTGCCGCCAAGCTGGTCTGGTGTCTCAGTTATCAAAGCGGATAATCCTACAAATAATGTGGATGTTTTCCAGAGACATTGTTGCATGGAAAATTTCTCTGCCAGTTTCTGCATCCCACAGGGAATCTGTGGATTTCCCGTTGGATCTGAAAACACCAGCAAGGATAAGAACCCCAAAGTATGCAAGTAAATTAGTTTGGTCCATCTCCTTCCATCTCTCTCCAAAAATATGCCTTCCCTCCAAATTAGTGCACTCCAGAATGGATGATGTCTGGGATGAACAGTTCAAAGGAAGACTTTATGTCCTGCACATGAGTAACCGCCATCCGCGTCGGCCCTGGTTGCATCCTTATCACATTGGCAGCCATGCAGGGTGGCTCATCCTTGGGCAAGAAGATCATTCAATTTCACAATTTTTTGACATCCATATTTCTCCTCCTGCAGGCTGCTGATGAGCTGGTTGAGGGCCAATCTCATCCTCTTCTTCCAACTCACTGTCAGACTCGAATTGACAGAGACATGATCCTCATATTCTGAAAATTCTTCATCTTCCAAAATGGAAGACGGTCTTTCCACACTAGCTTCTCTCTCTGCAAAAAGGCCCTCTGAGCAAAAATTATCTTTGCCATACTGATTGATTGTGGTAAAGAGCCACACATTGCTGTGTCCCTCCCCCGATTTGCACCTGGCTGGGGTAGAGTGTGGGAAAATACAGCATTTTCTACAATGTATCAAAATATTGTATCGAAATGTTGAATTATAATAACATTGTGTAGGTTTCCACTAGACATTGTGTAGTTTCACACACTAGAAAGAGTAAATTGTGTAAGAAAAGCGGGAGACAGGCAGACAGTTAGGGAGACATAAAGGTTCTTGGTTCTATGTTGAAACAGCAGGCCCAGTGAGGAGGAATACAGAGTGAAGGCACACAGCAAACCTTTTTGTTTCATTTTTACTTGTTTTCACCTACACACATAGTTTTCCACACTTTTATTACCCTCGTGTCCTGAACACCACATATGTAGTATAAATGTGTAGGGGGGTGCAGTGTGCACTCAATAAAAATGTGTTATTTTACACTTTCTTCATAGAAAATGAGCAAAGCCTCAGGTTGAAAAAAATCATTATATGTATCATTTTTCTTTTAGTAAACATTGAAAATGGGTCCCACAGACCAGAATACCACATAAGGCTTAATTTGTCGGGTACTCGTTACAGCATATTAACGGGACAAACACTTACATTTTTGCTACATGTTTTCCTGTTCTGAGACATTGAACCCATAACCATTGTCACTGCCTACATGTTTTCTATATTCCAGTAGACTGCCGTCGTGAGCCACAGTGGGAAGAAAGACTTGTTGTGTGGAAGGCAGGGCTTTGTTCTGGAATGTTTTGTGTTCCATTCTCAGAGTTCCATCGGCTGCCGAGGCATTTACTTTGAGGGTCGCCTGCACGGCGGCTGGACAACTCTGAATGTGACAGAGCATCTGCATGTTTGGTCTATGTGGGTGTGGGGGATAGCATAGAGTAAACAGTTTTTTAGTTGCTATTGGTCTGCTATTTCTGTCAGTTGTTTGACATAGGACATGGGCACATATGCCAAGGTCTTGGAGAGACGGTTGTATACACAGAAGTACATTGAGATGCGTGAACAAAAGCTAACTTGGCGTAATAATGAAGGTTAAGCCAGACAAGGCTAGAAAATGATGTTTTGGAACCCTGGCGTGAACATCAGTCTAAAAAATGATGTTTTGGACCCTGGTGTTAACATTAGTCTAGAAATATATGTTTTGGACGCTGGTGTTAACATTAGTCTAGAAATATATGTTTTGGACCCTGGTGTTAACATTAGTCTATAAAATGATGTTTTGGACCCTGGTGTTAACATTAGTCTAGAAAATTATGTTTTGGACCCTGGTGTTAACATTAGTCTAGAAATATATGTTTTGGACCCTGGTGTTAACATTAGTCTAGAAAATGATGTTTTGGACCCTGGTGTTAACATTAGTCTAGAAATATATGTTTTGGACCCTGGTGTTAACATTAGTCTAGAAAATGATGTTTTGGACCCTGGTGGTAACATTAGTCTAGAAAATGATGTTTTGGACCCTGGTGTTAACATTAGTCTAGAAAAAGATCTGGAAAGAGATAATGTGTACTCTAGTATGGTAACGTATAGCAATAGATCCACACCTGGACATAAACACAAAGGCACTGAAGAGGGCTTGGAGGTGCTAAAATGAATACAGCATAGTACCTTTCAATGGCTAGAGCTGCATTACACATAAGACAGTGGAGGAATTATAGTATGTTCCATATGATACACCTTTCCATAGGCAGTCATGGACAGAATGAAGCATGCTGTGTCTCTGCTTCCATTGAGCCCGGATGGGGCTCGCTGACCACATCTCAGTGTCCGGCAGACAGCAGCTACTGTATGCTCTGCTCGTCACGAAAGAACCACAACATGATTGTGCCAAGGCCGCGACAGCAGCAAGGTGGCCTGGCAGACATCAGCAGCTGTGTGTATTGTGAAACAAAAGCTGCATTTGGCCGTCTGTCTGAACACAACATGGCCATAGAGCTGTCACTCGACAACACACAGACACATACGAACACACACAGACACATACACACACACACACACACACACACACACACACACACACACACACACACACACAGGAGGACCGAGCACGCCCCCATCTCATCGACAGGGCTGCAATGGTGCAGGTTGAGAGCTTCAAGTTCCTTGGCGCCCACATCACCAACAAACTAACATGTTCCAAGCACACCAAGACAGTCGTGAAGAGGGCACGACAAAACCTATTCCCCCTCAGGAGACTGAAAAGATTTGGCATGGGTCTTTAGATCCTCAAAAGGTTTAACAGCTGCACCATTGAGAGCATCCTGACGGGTTGCATCACTGCCTGGTATGGCAACTGCTCGACCACCGACCGCAAGGCAATACAGAGGGTAGTGTGTATTGCCCAGTACATCACGAGCTTTCTGACATCCAGGACCTCTATACCAGGCGGTATCAGAGGAAGGCCCTAAAAAATGTCAGACTCCAGCCACCCTAGTCACAGACTGTTCTCTCTGCTACCGCATGGCAAGCGGTATCGGAGCGCCAAGTCTAGGTCCAAGAGGCTTCTAAACAGCTTCTACCCCCAAGCCATAAGACTCTAATCAAATGGCTACCCAGACTATTCCCCCATGCTGCTGCTACTCTCTGTTATTATCTATGCATAGTCATGTTAAGAACTCTACCTACATGGACATAATAACCTCAACTTCTCGACACCGGTGCCCCCGCACATTGACACATTGACTCTGTACGAGTACCCCCTGTATATAGCCCCACTATTGCTATTTACTGCTGCTCTTTAATTATTTGTTATTCTTATCTCTTACTTTTTAAGGGATTTTCTTAAAACTGCATTGTTGGTTAAAAGGGCTTGTAAGTAATCACATGTGACAAATAACATTTGATTTGATTCGATTTGACAGGCAGCGGGACGAACACCTACATGTAGCCCCATGGGTGGTAGGACAGTAGTCTGCCCTGGATCACAAAAGGCCTCTGCAGCTGGCAGACCAAGGGACTACGAGGGAGAAAGAGAGCGAGAGAGAGAGAGAGAGAGAGAGAGAGAGAGAGAGAGAGAGATGTATGGCGGGAGCAGTGGACTCACATGCAGGACAGGCTGCTCCTGTGGGTATTATTTTGTGCTTGTGCGCTCAGCTTGGCCGGGCCAGACCGTTTCATGTATAGCCCGGAGCTGCCCCGGGCATTGAGGATGTTGTCAAATGGGCCTCATGTTCTTTCGAGTATGAAAAAAATGCCACATCTGTGGTGGCCGCTTATCGATGAGACGTAAACAAGAGAAGGAGAGGGGGAGGAGGGGGAGATAAAGGGAAAAAGGGCATAGATGATGGACACATAGCAACAGCTATGTGAAATAGTGGAGCCTGCCTGCTTGGGTTTTAACATGACTGACACACACACACACAGACACACACACACACACACACACACACACACACTCATACAGTACAAGCATCCTGGGACTTTAAGTGTTACATTATAAGCTGTTACAGTGCAGTGGGATCAGTGAGAGACTGAGAGACTGATCCTATAGTGTGGTCGCTGAAGGGAGCAGGAGAGTCTTTCTCTCTCTTTTGAATGACTACCTCATCTCTGTACCCCACACATACAGTTATCTGTAAGGTCCCTCAGTCGAGCAGTGAATTTCAAACACAGATTAAACCACAAAGACCAGGGAGGTTTTCCAAAGAAGGGCACCTGTTGGCAGATGGGTAACATTTTTAAAAAGCAGACAATGAATATCCATTTGAGTTATTAATTACACTATGGATCGTATATCAATGCACCGAGTCACTACAAAGAAACAGGCGTCCTTCCTAACTCAGTTGTCGGAGAGGAAGGATATCGCTCAGGGATTTCACCATGAGGCCACAGAGTTTATTAATGGTTGTGATAGGAGAAAACTGACGGTGGATCAACAACATTGTAGTTACTCCATATTAATAACCAAAACGATAGAGTGAAAAGAAGACATCGCTGAGAACCACTCTTCATATTTTCAAGCATGGTGGTGGTTGCATCATGTTATGTGTATGCTTGTCATTGGCAAGGACAAAGGAGTTTTTGGGATAAAAAATAAACTGAATAAAGGTAAGCATAGGCAAGATTCTAGAGGAAAACCTTGTTCAGTCTGCTTTCCAACAGACACTGGGAGAGGAATTCACCTTTCAGCAGGACAACAACCTAAAACACAAGGCCTAATATACACTGGAGTTGCTTACCAAGACGACAATGAATGTTCCTGAGCGGCCTGGTTACAGTTTTGACTTAAATCGGCTTGAAAATCTATGGCAACACTTGAAAATGGCTGTCTAGCAATAATACACAACCAACTTAATTAATTGTACAATTTGGGTGTGCAAAGCTCTTAGAGACTTAACAAGAGAGCTGACAAAGGTGATTCTAACATGTATTGACTCAGTGGCGTGAATAGTTAGGTCAATTAAATATCTCCGTATTTCATTTTCAATGCACTGCAAAAATGTCCCAAAACAAATTTTCACTTTGTCATTATGGGGTATTTTGTGTAGATGGGTGAGATTTGTATTTATTTTATCCATGTTGATTTCAGGCTGTAAAACAACAACATGTGAAATAGGTCAAGCGCTATGAATACTTTCTTAAAGCACTGTATATGTTGGAAGGCCTAGGTATAGCACAGCCAACAAGTGAAGGGACTGCCTAGTAATTCACTTGTTGGGGCAGGCAAAAAAATCAGTGTGGAAGACCAGAAAACATGAGATTCAGGGGGCGGATTGTACGGACCCCAGAGCTGTGCTGCTGTGCCTGGTCCACACTGGAGCACGTATATGGGGGGCTGGTCAAATGTCTCTGAGATTTTGTAGGGGTGTGGGCGAGGAGGGGTAATGTACAGTGGATAGTAAGGGGGGGTTGTATCTACATTTTCTAAGTCTGTTAAAATTAAGTAAAATTTGTACTTTTAATTATATGCAGTGCCATCGGAAAGTATTCAGAGCAGTTGACTTTTTGAAACATTTTGTTGAGTTACAGCCTTATTCGAGAAAAAAAAATCCCACATCAATCTACACACATTACCCCATAATGACGAAGCAAAAACTGTTTTTATTTTACATTTTTGCTACCATAAAAAAAAAAAAAATGAAATATTACATTTATATAAGTATTTAGACCCTTTACTCTGGACTTTGTTGAAGCACCTTTGGCAGCGATTACAGCCTTGAGTCTTCTTATGGATGACACTACAAGCATGGCACACCTGTATTTGGGGAGTTTCTCTGTAGATCCTCTCAAGCTCTGTCAGGTTGGATGGGGAGCGTCGTGGCACAGCTATTTTCAGGTCTTTCCAGAGATGTTCAATCAGGTTTAAGTCCAGGATCTGGCTGGGCCATTCAAGGACATTCAGACACTTGTCCCGCAGCCACTCCTGCTTTGTCTTGGATGTGTTCTTAGGGTCGTTGTCTTGTTGGAAGGTGAACCTTTGCTTAGTCTGAGGTCCTGAGCGCTCTGGAGCAGGTTTTCATCGAGGATCTCTCTGTACTTTGCTCCATTCACCTTTACCTTCATCCTGGCTAGTCTCCCAGTCCCTGCCACTGAAAAACATCCTCACAGCATGATTCTGCCAATACCGTGCTTCAGTGTAGGGATGGTGCCAGGTTTCCTTCAGACGTGACGCTTAGCATTCAGGCCAAAGAGTTCAATCAGTCCAGAGAATCTTGTTTCTCATCTGAAAGTCTTTAGGTGCCTTTTGGCAAACTCCAAGAGGGCTGTCATGTGCCTTTTACTGAGGAGGGGCTTCCGTCTGATTGGAGAGCTGCAGAGATGGTTGTCCTTCTGGAAGGTTCTCCCATCTCCACAGAGGGACCCTTGAGCTCTGTCAGAGTGACCATCGGGTTCTTACTCACCTCCTTAACCAAAGCCATTCTCCCCCTATTTCTCAGTTTTTGCCGGGCGGCCAGCTCTAGGAAGAGTCTCGGTGGTTCCAAACTTCTTCCATTTAACCCTTTCATGCGTGAGTTCCAAATATCTCTAACAGTCGCCCCTGCATGAGTTTTTTTATGCACGTGATGATGTTAGAACGTTCTCTCCATTCCAGAATGTGATTGTTATTAAACAGTACATTTAATCCGAGCTGCCCTCAAACCAAGGAATTTAGCCTGTTTACATTTTTGGGACATTTCTGACAAAATTCCCCAAGCACTTCCTAATTGTTTGTGCAGTTCAAGTCTGCAGACATTTGCTCATCTCGTGTCGGAACAGGATCTACACACGTGTTTTCAATTACAGGTGACAAATCATGCATTCCGATTCTTGCATAGATTGTAATGGGCACATATTCTGTGTGTAAAATATTCCAGCTGTGTAGCCATGTTTGTTGACATACAATGCATTCTGGGTTTCACGTAATCGTCTGTTTGACCAAAGATGTTATAACAAAATGAGTTGAGTAAGGGTTAACTCATTTTTTGAGGACTTCTGGAAATGAATGGTGGGATGTGAACGATGGTAGATGACACATCCCTTCAACGTGCAAACTATAAACAGACCAAACTCATCTTGTCTTCTCTTATTATCTTTGGTTTAGAAAGTCTAGAAAGTGTTTTACCTAATTATTTCGGTCAATGGTGAGCTCACCCGTGATGTGATTAATTATACATAGTAATTGCTATTTACTACTTCATATTGTAGTTTATGTCGGCCGAGAGTTTGAAAATATGACCACTTGTGTTGCGTCAATCTTTCCTCAGTTAGCGCTAGGACAAATGTAGCCTACATTTTTCCATTTAGGGTGATTGTGTTATGCTGTAGCTACTTCTGTGAATGTCTGAACATTGCATCCAAAAATAAACTGCTTTGTAAACTGCTTTGACATAACTTTGTAAGGACTGTGCTTGTGTAAATAGTTTCTGAAAAAAGTGTGGCCAGCTCAATTGTTGATTGTTGTCATTCGAAACTGGTCGTTCTAAATGAGCATTCTAAATGAGCGTTCGAATCACAAGGATGTGATCGTACGCTTCAGGGACCACTGTAGAACGATCTCACCCATGTGATGGTACTTGTAAAAGGGTTAAGAATGATAGAGGCCACTGTGTTCTTGGGGACCTTCAATGCTGCAAAAATGTTTCGGTACCCTCCCCAGATCTGTGCCTCGACACAATCCTGTCTCAGGGCTCTACGGACAATTCCTTCGACCTCATGGCTTGGTTTTTGCTCTGACATGCACTGTCAACTGTGGGACCTTATATAGACAGGTGTGTGCCTTTCCAAATCATGTCCAATCAATTGAATTTACCACAGGTGGACTCCAATCAACTTGAAGAAACATCTCAAGGATGATCAATGGAAACAGGATGCACCTGAGCTGAATTTCGAGTCTCATAGCAATACTTATGTAAATAAGGTATTTCTGTTTTGAATTTGTAATACATTTGCAAAAATGATGAAAAACCTGTTTTCGCTTTGTCATTATGGTGTGAAAAGTTGTCAGCACATTATCGGTGGGAACTAGCTCGCTGTGGACTACTGTACTCTACGCTACACACACACACAAACACGCACGCACACACACGTAGACTCTCACACACACAGACAGACACACACGCACACAGACAGACAAGCATGTATGCACACACGCACACACACACAAAGTCAGGCCATGCAGTGGCATAATACATTACTGTGTAATAATAGATATTGAAAAAGACACGCTATACAAAAGTGCTCAACTCTAACTTAGAAAACATAATCAATATTTATATCACGATTCAGGGTATGACCCAAACGCAGACACAGGAGGCGGATAGTTAAATACTCAGAATATTTATTATACAAAGAGTCAGGCAAAGGGCAGGTCGAGGGCAGCCAGTGGTTCGTAATCCAAGGCAGGGTCAAACAGGGACAGAACGGCATGCAGGCTCAGGGTCAGGGCAGGCAGAACGGTTAGATTTGGGAAGAAAAACTAACTTGAAAGCAGGAGAAACGGGAAACATTCTGCTGACCTGGCAACAGACAAACAGAAAGGGCAGGTAATAAATACACAGGGGATAATGGGGAAAAATAGGAGACACCTGGTGGGCGTTGGAGACAAACACAAGACAGGTGAAACAGATCAGGGTGTGACAACCTAAGCCTATAAAAGCTTGAAAAATGTCTAAGTTATACCTATTCCAAATGTATAATCTATGTGTATTTATATTAGTGTACTCAAGCTATGTGTAAATCCTCAAACACAAGGTATGCTAACTCAGAATACGTATGTAGGGCTATACTGTACATACTCATAAAACATAAGCCAAATCTATACAACACATTAAAACAGCTTGATATTATATTCACATACCATACTAATGTGAGAACAATGAGAGGTTCCATAATGTAGTCCCTCGCCTTTTTCTCTCACCCTCTTTTTCATACTTCTCTCAATATCTTCCCTCCCTTCTTTCTACTCTTCTCTCTCTCCCAGACCTCTCTGTGCAACACACCTGTGCCTCCCTTCTGTCTCAGAGGAGGGGATGGAGAGTGTCGGAGCTCGCCATAGGTGGGAGCGAAGCATTGGTGCGGTTTGGGCGTCGATGCCACATTTGCGAGTGAGAATACGTTGGGATCGGGGGTGTGGGGAGAGGTGTGATCGCGGTGGAGAAGACAGGAAAAGCATTCTCTCTCACCTATTAAAGCCTCAGGTAGGGGGCCTACATGAGGTAATAGATATCATTCTGTGATTAAGCCGCATCACAAAAAACACCCTATTTCCTATTCAGTGCATTACTTTTGACCAGGGCCCATAGGGCTCTAGTAAAAAGTAGTGCACTAAATATAGAATAAGGGTGCCATTTGGTACAACGTCTTCATGTGACCCTGGTTCACTACCTGTGTTTATGCAAAATCCCTTTGACTATTACTTCAAAATTAAACAAAGAGATTAGATTTGACAGGTCAATGATGAGACGTCATTACAAATTTGTTCTGGGAAAATGTTATTGTACTTTGAGTACATGATTACTTTGTTCTGTGATGATTCTGGGGTTGTGAGGAGGACGAGGAAGAATTCTAACACCTGATAACATAATACATTTTTTTTGTCCTGAACTGTGTCAAATAATGACTATAAATGGAAAGTGCATTAACACAGGGCTGGCATAGAGGAGAGAGTGACAAAGAAACAGGAAGAGTGAGGAAGAAAGAAAAAGATTCAGAGATAGAGACAGAGAGAAAGAGAGAGCTATAGAACATCAAAGAGATGCAGTCTGTACAAGCCTTTATGATGGAAGAGGAGCGGGAGAAGCGGGAGATGCCTCCATTGATGCACCACTTGCTCCAGGGAGATATGGAGTGGGGTCCTGTAATCTTTCCAGGCCAAGCAAACAATTAGCATATGTTCGTAGATTAAAGCCCCCCCCGGACCTCCAATCCCTATGTTGTCGTGGGGAGACCCCCAGACCAGCCACCCATGTTTTTGTGGTGGTGGTAGGGTTTGTTCAGTCAGTCAGTCAGTCAGTCACCTGGGTCCGGGCGGACAGCTGCGGATGATGAATTGTTCATTTGTTCTGTCCTCGCAGGGGAAAGACCCCCCAGGCCATTACACAGCCCGGCATATGCACCGCAATTTTAGAAAGCAACCCCCCCCTTCAACCATCTCCTATTCACATCATACAAACCATAGAGCAATGGAGGCATGGGAAAGCAGGGGGAGGCAGGGATCCCAGACCCCATATTTGATGTGCGTCAGGGGGGTCACAGAAGGTCATGTCTGGGGGTCTGTTGGAGAGAGGAGGAGAGTGGAGACATAGCCCCAAAAACGAACCCTGGGGTAGGGGACTGACTGTCTACGCACCAAACACACACGCACACACACACACAAAGACATATGGAGAAACACAAACACACAAAGACATATGGAGACACACACACAAAACCATTACTCACAGACAAATAGATTCTGCGCTAGGATGCACTCGTGACCACGAGATGAAATTCCTATTAAAGATAGAGATCACAAGCCAAAAGCTTATGGACTACAGGCTACATTCACCTTGAAGCTAACACTACCACAGCACTGGCATTCAAAATACAGTCTCAGTGACTTCATAACACATATTGATTCAACTCCCACTTTATGCTCACTGATTGTTGTTGGTATAAATGTCATTCGGGGAAAAAAGGCAAAGGGCCACAATATCAAATCGTCACATTAAACACATTCACCGCTTTCCAGGGGAGCGGAGGGCGGCTTTGTCCAAAATGGCACCCTGTTCCCTATGGGTTCTGGTCAAATGTAGTGCACTATATAGTGAATAGGGTGCAATTTGGGACGCGTGTGAAAACATGTGGTGGAAGCGAGAGATGGGCAGTGGTGTATAAATATGTAGTGAAGACCAGGGAGAGTATAGGCCTTTTTCTAAATCAGCTGGATTTATGAAAGCAGATTGATCTCGGTGCCTTTGAAAATGACCTTCTCTTAACTAGCCCCTGCAGATGGATTTGTAATACTTTCCTGATCACTAAAGACCCCTGTAACGATGTGTCGTTTCAGTCATAGTAAACACTATTCTATACCCCTGTGATCACTCCATTTTCAATGGGTCACTTTTACTCTTCATGATTAAAACTGATGATTTTTCACATTCTCCTTGAATCCTCTTTGTTCCACGAAGGACATGTATTGCATTGTGTTATGCATGTCTACAACTACCAGTGTAAAACATTGTTCCTCATTGTAAGTTGAAAACACTTTGTCATTATGGAATTCCCATGCAACAAAAGGTCAACCAGACAGACAAATAAGCCATCGTCGATCCCTGGTGACCAGACAGGTAAATAGACCCAGGAAGTAATCTAATGGCTGCTTATCTGACCTCTGACCTCACAGCGCAATATCAACCCATAGCATATCGGACTGCTTTTCTCTACCACATCTCCGGATTTCTACCGCAAGCTCTGAACCTTTACTCCGGATCATCACAGCTAGCTAGCTGCTAATGTCTCTGTCTCGAAGCAAGCACCAGTTAGCCTGGAGCTAGCCTGGAGCTAGGCCCATCTCTCGGCTAGCCGAAGAGATCTGTAAAGCAATTCCTAAGCTTCAATTAACTATTTTGCCAATTGGCCTGGACCCTTTGCTGCCGACATGGAGCCCCGCCGATAAATCACAACTGGTCTACCGACGTAACCGTCCGAGGGGGTTTCAGTCCCGAACTAAGCACAAGTTAGCCTGGAGCTAGCTTCGAGCTAGGCCCATCTCCCGGCTAGCAAAGAAATCCACCAGATAATTCCTGGGCTTCAATACCTCTTTTGCCAATTGGCCTGGACCCTTTGCTGCCGAGACAGAGCCCCGCCGATCCATCACGACTGGTCTGCCGACGTAACTGTCCGAGGGGCTTTCAACAGTTGTGACGTCCCCCTGAGGCCCATCTGCTAGCCCCGGCCTGCTAGCTGTCTGAATTGCCATGCCTCCAGCTTGCCTAGCAACTCATTGGACCCTATTATCACTCGGCTACACATGCCTCTGACTAATGTCAATATTGCTGTTTTGGTTAGCAATTTTGTCTTATTTCACTGTAGAGCCTCCATCCCTGCTCAATATGCCTTAGCTAGCCCTTATGCCCCCACCCCACACACACACACGCGATGACCGCACCTGGCTTAAATGGTGCCTCTAGAGACAAAACATCTCTCATCGTCACTCAATGCCTAGGCTTACCTCTACTGTACTCACATCCCACCATACCCTTGTCTGTACATTATGCCTTGAATCTATTCTTCCTCGCCAAGAAACCTGCTCCTTTTACTCTCTGTTCTGAATGCACTAGATTACCAGTTATTTTAGCCTTTAGCCGTACTTGTATCCTACTCCTAATCTGTTCCTCTGGTGATGTAGAGGTTAACCCAGGCCCTGCAGCCCCCAGCATCAGTCCCATTCCCCAGGTGCTCTAATTTGTTGACTTCTGTAACCGTAAAAGCATTGGTTTCATGCATATTAACATTCGAAGCCTACTCCCTAAGATTGTTTTATTCCCTGCTTTAGCACACTACGTCAAACCAGATGTCCTAGCCGTGTCTGAATCCTGGCTCAGGAAGGCCACCAAAAATCCTGAAATGTCCATCCCTTACTATAACAAGGGGGTAGAGTTGCAATCTACTGCAGAGATAGCCTGCAGAGTTCTGTCATACTATCCAGGTCTGTGCCCAAACAATTCGAGCTTCTACTTTTAAAAATCCATCTTTCCAGAAATAAGTCTCTCACCGTTGCCACTTGTTAAAGACCCCCTTCAGCCCCCAGCTGTGCCCTGGACACCATATGCTAATTGATTGCCCCCCCCCAATCTATCTTCAGAGTTTGTACTGTTAGGTGACCTAAACTGGGACATGCTTAACACCCCAGCCATCCTACAATCTAAGCTAGATGCCCTCAATCTCACACAAATTATCAAGGAACCTACCAGGTACAACCCTAAATCCGTAACCATGGGCACCCTCTTAGATATCATCCTGACCAACTGCACCCTAAATAAACTTCTGCTGTCTTCAATCAGGATCTCAGTGATCACTGCCTCATTGCCTGCATGCGTAGTTGGTCCGTGGTCAAACGACCACCCCTTATCACTGTCAAACGCTCCCTAAAACACTTCAGCGAGCAGGTCTTTCTAATCGACCTGGCCCGGTTATCCTGGAAGGATATTGACCTCATCCCATCAGTAGAGGATGCCTGGTTGCTCTTCAAAAGTGCTTTCCTCTCCATCTTAAATAAGCATGCCCCATTCAAAAAATTTAGAACTAAGAAAAGATATCGCCCTCGGTTCATTCCATAATTGACTGCCCTTTACTAGCACAAAAACATCCTGTGGCGTTCTGCATTAGCATCGAATAGCCCTTGCAATATGTAACTTTTCAGGGAAGTCAGGAAACAATATACTCAGTCAGTTAAGAAAGCTAAGGCTAGCTTTTTCAAACAGATATTTGCTTCCCTTAGCACTAATACCCAAAAGTTTTAGGACACTGTAAAGTCCATGGAGAATAAGAGCACCTCCTCCCAGCTGCCCAATGCACTGAGGATAGGAAACACTGTCACCACGAATGAATCTACGATATTTAATCATTTCAATAAGCATTTTTCCACGGCTGGCAATGCTTTCCACCTGGCTACCCTTACCCCGGCCAACATCTCAGCACCCCCTGCAGTAACTTTCCCAAGACCCCCGCTTCTCCTTCACCCAAAACCAGACAGCTGATGTTCTGAAAGAACTGCAAAATCTGGATCCCTACAAATCAGCTGGGTTAGACAATCTGGACCCTCTCTTTCTAAAATGATCTGCCGAAATTGTTGCAACCCCTTATTACTAGCCTATTAAACATCTCTTTCATATCGTCTGAGATCCCCAAAGATTGGAAAGCTGCCGCTGCCATCCCCCTTTTCATTGGGGGAGACACTCTAGACCAAAACTGTAACAATGTGCTAACAAATCTCCAAACGAGCTTCAACACCCTACAACACTCTTTCCGTGGCCTCCAACTGATTTTAAATGCTAGTAAAACTAAATGCATGCTCTTCAACCGATTGCTGCCCGCACCCTTCCGCCCGACTAGCATCACTACTCTGGACGGTTCTGACCTAGAATATGTGGACAACTACAAATACCTAGGTGTCTGGCTAGACTGTAAACTCTCCTTCCAGACTCACATTAAGCATCTCCAATCCAAAATTAAATCTAGAATTGGCTTCCTATTTCGCAACAAAGCCTCCTTCACTCATGCCAAACATACCCTCGTAAAACTGACTATCCTACCAATCCTTGACTTCGGCGATGTCATTTACAATATAGAGCACCAACACTCTACTCAGAAAACTGGATGTAGTCTATCACAGTGCCATCTGTTTTATCACCAAAACACAATATACTACCCACCACTGTGACCTGTATGCTCTTGTTGGCTGGCCCTCACTACATATCTGTTGCCAAACCCACTGTCTCCAAGTCACCTAGTCTTTGCTAGGTAAAGCCCCACCTTATCTCAGCTCACTGGTCACCATAGCAACACCCACCCAAAGCACACGCTCCAGCAGGTATATTTCACTGGTCATCCCCAAAGCCAACACTTCCTTTGGCCGCCTTTCCTTCCAGTTCTCTGCTGCCAATGACTGGAACGAATTTCAAAAATCTCTGAAGCATCACCTGTCAGAACAGTTTACTGATCACTGTTCTTGTACACAGCCAATCTGTAAATAGCCCATCCCAATATATTACTTACCCTCTTGCTCTTTTGCACCCCAGTATCTGCACATCTATCACTCCAGTATTAATGATAAATTGTAATTACTTTCGCCTCTATGGCCTATTTATTGCCGTCCTCCCTACTCTTCTAAATTTGCACACACTGTACATAGATTTTTCTATTTTTCTTTTTCTTTTGTGTTATTGACTGTACGTTTGTTCATGTGTTAAATCAAATCAAAGTTTATTTGTCACTGCGCTGAGTACAACAGGTGTAGACCTTACAGTGAAATGCTTACTTACAGGCTATAACCAACAGTGCAAAAAAGCTACTATGTGAACAATAGGTAAGTAAAGAAATAAAAACAACAGTAAAAAGACAGTGGAAAAAAAACAGTAGCGAGGCTGCATACAGGCACCAGTTAGTCGGGCTGATTGAGGTAGTAAGTACATGTAGATATGGTTAAAGTGACTATGCATATATGATGAACAGAGAGTAGCAGTAGCGTAAAAGAGGGTTTGGCGGGTGGTGGGTGGTGGGTGGCGGTTGGCGGGACACAATGCAGATACACCGGTTAGCCAATGTGCGGGGGCACTGGTTGGTCGGGCCAATTGAGGTAGTATGTACATTAATGTATAGTTAAAGTGACTATGCATATATGATAAACAGAGAGTAGCAGCAGCGTAAAAGAGGGGTTGGGGGCACACAATGCAAATTGTCCGGATAGTTATTTGATTACCTGTTCAGGAGTCGTATGGCTTGGGGGTTAAAACTGCCTTTTTGTCCTAGACTTAGCACTCCGGTACCGCTTGCCATGCAGAAGTAGAGAGAACAGTCTATGACTGAGGTGGTTGGGGTCTTTGACAATTTTTAGGGCATTCTTTCGACACCGCCTGGTGTAGAGGTGCTGGATGGCAGGAAGTTTATCCGGCCTGGCCTACCTGGTTAAATAAAGGTGAAATAACAAAAAAATAACAAAAATAACCTATGTCAGTGTCACTGGTCATGTTCAAGTTTCAGGAGCTTTCTAGATGGTTGCTATGGAGATGATCAAGACATGACAAATGAGGGAAGGGTCAGGTTACGACCTCCGGGTCCACTTATGGTGACCTCACATGACTTTAGAATACATCTGCTACCAAAATAGACGTGTCAATTTATTTTTAAATAAATATTTCAACAATGGGCTGGCTTTCTGGTTAGACAGTCTAAACGACTCAAATACCAGTGGGTCGCTAGCGGGATCATCCCGACACTACTAGCGAAAACCTGTAGCGCCAGATTTAAAATCCGAAAATTGAATTATTAAACATCCAGCTATATACAAGTGTTCCATACTCATCAAAAGCTCTGTTTCTAGGCAATATCACAGCGTTGTCAGATTTCAAAAAGGCTTTACGGCGAAAGCAGCACATTCATTTGTTTGAGGGTAGCACCTCACATATTTTCCAATAGCCATGTATCGATTAGCAATCATGGCACACACATAACACATTTCACAGCGAAAACAAAGTAATTACCTGTTGAAGAACTTCTGCTGAGGTCTTCCTAAGTGTCCAACGAAGACAATCCATGGTTCTTTTGTTAGAAAAAGTAACGTCTTTTATCCATAAATCCTCCATTTGGTTCATGCGTTATAATCAGAAACGACAGCCTCCATTACTCCTTTGAAACTCGGCGCCGACTCGTTAAAATTATACCTATAAACTTGTCCAAAAACAATCAAACATAGTTTTAAATGTATCCTTAGGAACCCTTTTACGTATATGTACTATTATAAATCAGCCGGAATATAAACTGAACGCTAAAAACGATAAATAAGGCACAGCGCGCCTTCTCATGCACGGCACTCTGAAGAGTTTTCATAACGTGGTCTCTCGTTGCCATGCTGTTTTTCAATGGCCGAAATTCCTTCAAGATGGAGTAAAACACCGTCTCGTGGTTGATGACATCATAAGGAAGCGACGTGCACTGCGTTCACATGCCTATATATGGTCATTTTGGATAGGGAGGGGCTCAAAAATGAGCAATGTGTCAAAATGACTTTTTTCAGGACAGAGATTCCTCAGGGTTTTGCCTGCCAAATGCGTTCTGATTGACCCACAGACAAATGGTTAACAGTTTTGGAAAATTCAGAGTGTTTCCTATCCAATGGTACTAAATATATGCATATCCCATTTTCTGGGCCTAAATGGGAGGCATTTTACTTTGGGCACGCCAGGCTCTCCAAAACAGTCAGTTTTTCTGCTGGAGCCGGTGAGGTTTTTAAACTAACCACGCTCCCCTGACCAGAAAGCTAATGTAGGGCATCCTATAGCACAACACATATTACTCATATGTACACTGCAGGGCTGTGACAACATTTTGAATGACGACCATGGTCACCGTTATAATCATTCTCCTCTCCTCTGCTCCTGACTGTCAGTGTCCTGTTTCTGGTAAGCAATTGGGTGCATGTATTTCATGATACTTGTTTGCTACAAAACCTTGCTGAAACAAGGAGCAACAAAGTTTCTTCACGTTGTAAAGAGTCCATGTAACCATGGAAACAGACTCAACCGCACTTCGGGTTTCAGAGCACAATATTTGAAAAATGTGTAGTTTGGCTCCTCTGTCCTTATATTGGCTGCTAGGTATGATCCAGGCTACTTTACTGTTTGGTTTTGGGTAAAGTTTGTCAATTTTAAAATGAAGTTCATAAAAAAAAAGTTTATGACGGTTATTGTATTTTCATGATGGTCTTCATCCATAATCGTTGGTTCATACAATTACTGTGCCAGCCCAACTCATACAACTTCAAAATATATTGTATCTCATTATTTTACTGACACAATAGTTGGCTTTACCTCTCTTTATACTTTTATTCCTTTTATAAATATGACAAATCCAGTTTTTGGGGCCCTGTTCCGGCTTAATCCAGGTTGTCCCAGGTCGCTCCAGGATGTTCCAGGTTGTTCCAGGTTGTACCAGGATGCTCCAGGTTTTTCCGGACTCATTTGAGTCATTACAGGGATGATTCATTCCTTGTGTGTTTGTAAATACTATTAGCTCCCTGGCCCTGGACCACCTCCCAAGCATGGTGGGGTAAACAGTGGCATTTCATATCATATTTTGGCATCATCAACCTATAATTTCTGTTTAAGTAATTTGCTATGAAGCTAAGCCATGCTAACAAAGTTCTTAACTTTAAGAAGAGGGAGGATAAGAACATTCAAAAATGATAACTAATGATCAGTATTAATTCACATTTGACTCACGGGCACACGTCTGTTAATAGCAACAATATTACAGGTATATGAGAGAAAGAATGAAAGAAACAGAAAAAAGAGATGAAGAAGAAGATGAGGAGAATAATATTTCCATGGTTGATCTGCTGGAGCAGTTTTTAGGAGGTTAAGGCGAAGGCCAATCCAGCAGTATAGTCCTGAATTAAAGTCTTTGAGATATGGATCCGCAGGCTCTCCCTCTCGCAGTACCCAGCTTAACTATCATACCCGTGGACAGACGGATCAATACACCTCCTTTCTTTCCCTCCATCTTCAAGGAGAGTTTTTGGTAGAGCTTTCATGGGGTCCTCGTGCTCTGCCCTAATGACATGGTGGGAGCCTGATCCTTTAGACTCCGGGGTTAGCTCCCACAGCACCACATTTTGATGGATTAAATGTGGTGAATATATTGTATATATGTGAGTATGTGAGTTACTGAAATGATCTTTGTGAATACAAATACTGTACATTATAGATTAGCATGGTTATTATAGAGAATGAATGGAGAAATTATAAGTAGTTGATATTTAGTTTGGAAGGGATGTTGGATGTTGGTGTAGTCATGCATATATTTACAGACTCAATTATTTTCTGTTGGTACAGGTGATTTATTATTTCTATTAGAAATATGTAAGGCAAACAAAGCAAGCAACAAAATATGAATTTCAGGAAGTTTTCTTTGTAGTGAGTTGGACTTCGATGGTCAACTGGTGTCACGATCGTCGTGTAAGGAAACGGACCAAGGCATGAAGTTCAAAATATTTTAATGAAATGGAACATACAAAAACAATAAAGCATTAACAGACCGTAACAATGAACAGCAATGAACAGCACTAACAATGTAGCAACGTAACAATGTAGCAATGAACAGCACTAACTAAACACAATAACCCACAGCACAGGTGGGAAAAGTAACAACCTAAGTATGGTCCCCAATTAGAGGCAACGAACAACAGCTGCCTCCAATTGGGAACCACACACACAAAACCAAACATAGAAATTCAACATAGAAACCCCAACTAGTCACATCCTGACCTAAAACATAGAGAACCCAGAGGGCTCTCTATGGCCAGGACGTGACAGTACCCCCCCAAAGGTGCGGACTCCGGCCACACAACCAGAACTAAATGGGGAGGGTTCGGGTGAGCATTTAGGTGTCGGTGGCGGCTCCGGTGCGGGACGTATCACCCGCTTAGACCGCGGAACCGGGCTGAACGCCTTGCCCGGATTAGTCCCCGGCGCAGAGGAAAGCTTCGGCCTAGTGGCTGGACTGAATGCCATGCCTGGACTGGACACCGGCGCAGATGAGGGATCCGGCCCTGGCGCCGGGCTAGAAGTCGCAGGGCCTGAAGTGCGTGTCATCAGTCCGGTGAAACCTGTTCCGGCTCCATGCACCAGGATTCCAGTGCGCCTTCCCAGCCAGGTGCGTCCTGTGCCAGATCTCCGCACTCGCCTTGAAGAGCGTGTCATCAATCCAGTGAAACCTGTGCCGGCTCCACGCAACAGGCCTCCAGTGCGCCTCCACAGCCCGGTACGTCCAGTGCCAGCTCCCCGCACTCGCCCTGAAGTGCGTGTCATCAGTCCGGAGAAACCTGTTCCGGCTCCACGCACCAGGCCTCCAGTGCACCTTCCCAGCCAGGTACGTCCTGTGCCAGCTTCCTGCACTCGCCCTGAAGTGAGTGTCATCAGTCCGGAGAAACCTGTTCCGGCTCCACGCACCAGGCCTCCAGTGTGCCTTCCCAGCCAGGTACGTCCTGTGCCAGCTTCCTGCACTCGCCCTGAAGTGAGTGTCATCAGTCCGGTGAAACCTGTGCCGGCTTCACGCACCAGGCTTCCAGTGCGCCTTCCCAGCCCGGTGAGACCTGTGCCGGCTCCACGCCCGGTGACAGGGTCGGAGCCATCCTCTGCACCGAGGTCCAAGCCGGGCACGGCGTTCATCCCGGCTATATGGCCGGATCCATGGGCTGAGTGG
Source organism: Brachymystax lenok tsinlingensis (assembly GCA_030435695.1). Taxonomy (NCBI): domain Eukaryota; kingdom Metazoa; phylum Chordata; class Actinopteri; order Salmoniformes; family Salmonidae; genus Brachymystax; species Brachymystax lenok. The sequence goes on from CM059786.1 coordinate 31,942,566, forward strand.
GTGCTACGTCCCGCACCGGAACCTCACTAACGCTAGTCACCCACCCGAACCCTCCCCATCATGTTCAGGTTTTTGCAGCCGGAGTCCGCACCTTTGGGGGCGGGGTACTGTCACGTCCTAGCCATAGATAGCCCTCTGGGTTTTATATGGTGGTTTTGGTCAGGACGTGACTAGGGGGTTTATTGGGTTTTGTATGTTTTGTATTTCTATGTTTTTGTTTTGGTATGGTTCTCAATTAGAGGCCGCTGAGTGTCGTTGCCTCTAATTGGAGATCATACTTAAGTTGTTCCTTTTCCCACCTGCGTTGTGGGTTATTGTTTTCTGTAAGTGCCATTGTGCGTGACACTATATTGTTACGTCAGTAATTTCTTTCTTGTTTGTACGTTTCACTGCGAATTAAAAGATGTGGACGTCATGCACGGTGCGCCTTGGTCTACTCATTTCTACGATCGTGACAACCTGATGCATTAATGTACTAATCGATACCATTAATGTTGAAGAAAAAAAACTTGGGCCTGAAACCTGTGTGCCGGACTCCCTTTTGAAAACTATTAGACCCACCTACCTGCTGCTGTCACTCCTTTTGTAATGCCAGAGGACCCTTTTTATCACTGATTTAGCCCCGAATTTAACATGATCGACTGACAACCGAGTCCAATAGAAATCTGCGGCTTTGGAAACAATATGGTTCTCGACTCCAATGTGTGGTCAAATCAAATCAAATCAAATCAAATTTTATTTGTCACATACACATGGTTAGCAGATGTTAATGCGAGTGTAGCGAAATGCTTGTGCTTCTAGTTCCGACCATGCAGTAGTATCTAACAAGTAATCTAACAAATTCACAACAACTACCTTATACACACAAGAGTAAAGGAATGAATACTTAGTATGTACATATAAATATATGGATGAGCGATGGCTGACCGCATAGGCAAGATGCAGTAGATGGTATGGAGTACAGTATATACACATATATATGAGATGAGTAATGTAGATATGTAAACATTATATAAATGGCATTGTTTAAAGTGGCTAGTGATACATTATTTCATCCAATTATAATTATTAAAGTGGTTAGAGATTTGGGTCGATGACCTGAACGGGCATAGGCAAGATACAGTAGATGGTTTAGAGTACAGTGTATACATTTGATATGAGTATGTCGGATACGTAAACATTATATACAAAATTGTTTAAAGTGGCTAGTGATACATTTGTTACATCCAATTCCTATGTATAAAGTGGCTAGAGATTTAAGTCAGTATGTTGGCAGCAGCCACTCAATGTTAGTGATGGCTGTTTAACAGTCTGATGGCCTTGAGGTAGAAGCTGTTTTTCAGTCTCTCGGTCCCAGCTTTGATGCATCTGTACTGACCTCGCCTTCTGGATGATAGCGGGGTGAACAGGCAGTGGCTCGGTGGTTGTTGTCCTTGATGATCTTTGGCCTTTCTGTGACATCGGGTGGTGTAGGTGTCCTGGAGGGCAGGTAGTTTAACCCCGGTGATGCGTTGTGCAGTCCTCACTACCTCTGGAGAGCCTTTACGGTTGTGGGCGGAGCAGTTGCCGTACCAGGCGGTGATACAGCCCGACAGGATGCTCTCGATTGTGCATCTGTAAAAGTTTGTGAGTGATTTTGGTGACAAGCCAAATTTCTTCAGCCTCCTGAGGTTGAAGAGGCGCTGTTGCGCCTCTTTACCACGCTGTCTGTGTGGGTGGACCAATTCAGTTTGTCCGTGATGTATGCACGCCGAGGAACTTAAAACTTTCCACCTTCTCCACTACTGTCCCTCGATGTGGATAGGGTGCTCCCTCTCCTGTTTCCTGGAAGTCCACGATCATCTCCCTTGTTTTGTTGGACATTGAGTGAGAGGTTATTTTCCTGACACCACACTCCGAGGGCCCTCACCTCCTCTCTGTAGGCCGTCAGTGGCCGCTGTTGGTAATCAAGCCTACCACTGTAGTGTCGTCAGCAAACTTGATGATTGAGTTGGATGCGCTTGGCCACGCAGTCATGGGTAAACAGGGAGTACAGGAGAGGGCTGAGAACGCACCTTTGTGGGGCCCCAGTGTTGAGGATCAGCGGGTGGAGATGTTGTTTCCTACCTCACCACCTGGGACCGGCCCGTCAGGAAGTCCAGGACCCAGTTGCACAGGGCTGGGTTTGCAGACCCAGGGTCTCGAGCTTAATAACGAGCTTGGAGGAACTATGGTGTTAAATGCTGAGCTGTAGTCGGCGAACAGCATTCTTACATAAGTATTCCTCTTGTCCAGATGGGTTAGGCAGTATGCAGTGATTGATTGCGACTGGCGCTGTGGACCTATTGGGACGGTAAGCAAATTGGAGTGGGTCCAGGGTGTCTGGCAGGATGGAGGTGATATGATCCTTGACTAATCTCTCAAAGCACTTCATGATGACGGAAGTGAGTGCTACGAGGCGATAGTCATTTAGCTCAGTCACCTTAGCTTTCTTGGGAACAGGAACAATAGTGGCCCTCTTGAAGCATGGGAACAGCAGACTGGGGATAGGGACTGATTGAATATGTCCGTAAACACACCAGCCAGCTGGTCTGCGCATGCTCTGGAGGACACGGCCAGGGATGCTATCTGGGCCGGCAGCCTTGCGAGGGTTAACACATTTAAATGTTTTTCTCACATTGGCTGCGGTGAAGGTGAGCCCGCAGGTTTTGGTAGCGGGCCGTGTCGGTGGCACTGTATTGTCCTCAAAGCGAGCAAAGAAGTTGTTTAGTTTGTCTGGGAGCAGGGACGTCATGGTCCGCGACGGGGCTGGTTTCTTTTTGTAGTCCGTGATTGACTGTAGACCCTGCCACATTCCTCTTGTGTCTGAGCCATTGAATTGTGACTCTACTTTGTCTCTATATTGACGCTTAGCTTGTTTGATTGCCTTGCGGAGGGAGTAGCTGCACTGTTTGTATTCAGTCATGTTTCCGGTAGCCTTTACCTGGTTAAAAGCAGTGGTTCGCGCTTTCAGTTTTGCGCGAATGCCGCCATCAATCCATGGTTTCTGGTTGGGGAAGGTTTTGATATTTGCTATGCGGTACAACATCACCAATGCATTTACACAAACTCGCCACCGAATCAGCGATACATCAATGTTGTTGTCAGATGCTATCCGAACATATCCCAGTCCACGTGCTCGAAGCAATCTTGCAGCATGGAATCAGATTGGTCGGACCAGCGTTGAACAGACCTGAGAACGGGCGTTTCTGTTTTAGTTTCTGTTTGCAGGCTGGGAGCAACAAAATGGAGTCATGGTCAGACTTGCCGAAGGAGGCGGAGAATAGCCTTGTATGCATCACGGAAGTTGGAATAACAGTGGTCCAGGATTTTACCAGCCCGGGTGGCACATTCGATATGCTGGTAAAATTCTCGGGAGCCTTGTTCTTAAATTAGCCTTATTAAAATCCCCAGCCACAATAAATGCAGCCTCAGGATATGTGGTTTCCAGTTTACATAGAGTCCGATGAATTTCTTTCAGTGCCGTCGATGTATTAGCTTGAGGGGGATGTACACGGCTGTGATTATAATCGAAGAGAATTCTCTGGTAGATAATGCGGTCTGCATTTGATTGTAAGGAATTCTATGTCAGGTGAACAAAAGGACTTGAGTTCCTGTATGTTGTTATGATCACACCACGCCTCGTTAATCATAAGACACACACCCGCCCTTCTTCTTACCAGAGAGATGTTTGTTTCTGTCAGATGCGTGGAGAAACCAGGTGGCTGTACCGACTCTGATAACGTGTCCTGAGTGAGCCATGTTTCCGTGAAGCAAAGAACGTTGCAGTCTCAATGTCTCTCTGAAAGGCAACCTCGATCGGATTTCGTCTACTTTGTTGTCAAGAGACTGTACATTGGCGATTAAAATACTCGGAGAGGTGCACGATGTGTCGACGTAGCTTGACCAAAAGACCGGCGCGTTTCTCTTCTCCGGCGCCGCCGCTGTTTTGAGTAGCCACGTGCTATCCAGTCTGTTGTTGTGTTTGGGTTAACGAAAGGAGAATCCTCTTGGGAAAGTCGATTCCTGGTCGTAATGTTGGTAAGTTGGACGTTGCTCTTATATCCAATAGTTCCTCCCGGTTGTATGTAATAAAACTTAATATTTTCCGGGTAACAATGTAAGAAGTAATACATAAAAACAAAATACTGCATGGTTTCCTGAGAACGTGAAGCGAGGCTGCCATCTCTGTCGGCGCCGGAAGTCTGGAGGAGGCCAGTGATCCAATCTCTGTCTGTGACCAAAATGGCACCATATTCCCTACATACAGTGGCTTGTGAAAGTATTCACCCCCTTGGTATTTTTCCTATTTTGTTTGCCTTACAACCTGGAATTAAAATGGATTTTTGGGGGTTTGATTTACACAACATGCCTACCACTTTGAAGATGCAAAATATTTTTTTATGTGAAACAAGCAAGACTTTGTAGAGCCACCTTTTGCAGCAATTACAGCTGCAAGTCTCTTGGGGTATGTCTCAATAAGCTTGGCACATCTAGCCACTGGGATTTTTGCCCATTCTTCAAGACAAAACTGCTCCAGCTCCTTCAAGTTGGATGGGTTCTGCTGGTGTACAGCAATCTTTAAGTCATACTACAGACGTTCAATTGGATTGAGGTCTGGGATCTGACTAGGCCATTCCAAGACATTTAAATGTTTCCCTTAAATCCCTCAAGTGTTGCTTTAGCAGTATGCTTAGGATCATTGTTCTGCTGGAAGGTGAACCTCCGTCCCAGTCTCAAATCTCGGAAGACTGAAACAGGTTTCCCTCAAGAATTTCCCTGTATTTAGGGCCATCCATCATTTCTTCGATGCTGCCACCACCATGCTTCACTGTGGGGATGGTGTTCTCGGGGTGATGGGAGGTGTTGGGTTTGCACCATACATAACGTTTTCCTTGATGGCCAAAAAGCTAAATTTTTGTCTCATCTGACATGAGTACCTTCTTCCACATGTTTGGGGAGTCTCACACATGCCTTTTGGCAAACACCAAACGTGTTTTCTTATTTTTTTCTTTAAGCAATGGCTTTTTTTCTGTCCACTCTTCCGTAAAGCCCAGCTCTATGGAGTGTACGGCTTAAAGTGGTCCTATGGACACATTCTCCAATCTCCGCTGTGAAACTTTGCAGCTCCTTCAGGGATATCTTTGGTCTCTTTGTTGCCTCTCTGATTAATGCCATCCTTGCCTGGTCTGTGAGTTTTGGTGGACGGCCCTCTCTTGGCAGGTTTGTTGTGGTGCCATATTCTTTAAAAAAATATATAATAGATATAATGGTTCTCCGTGGGATGTTCAAAGTTTCTGATATTTCTTTATAACCCAACCCTGATATGTACTTCACCACAACTTTGTCCCTGACCTAATTGGAGAGCTCATTGGTCTTCATGGTGCCGCTTGCTTGGTGGTGCCCCTTGCTTAGTGGTGTTGCAGACTCTGGTGCCTTTCAGAACAGGTGTATAATATACTGAGATCATGTGACACTTAGATTGCACACAGGTGGACTTTATTTAACTAATTATGTGACTTCTAAAGGTAATTGGTTGCACAAGATCTTATTTAGGGGATTCATAGCAAAGGGGGTGAATATATATAAATGCACCACTTTTCCATTTTTTTTTTTTTAGAATTCTTTGAAACAAGTAATTTTTTTCATTTCAATTCACCAATTTGTACTATTTTGTGTATGTTTGCTACATGAAATCCAAATAAAAATCTATTTAAATTACAGATAATAATGCAACAAAACAGGAAAAACGTCAAGGGGGATAAATACTTTTGCAAGGCACTGTAGTGCACTACGTTTGACCAGAGTCCCATGGGCCATGGTCAAATGTAATGCACTATATAGGGAATAGGTTGCCATTTGCGACACAGATACACTCTCTCTCGGTGGTCATCAATCACACACAGGGCCATGATTTGATCTAAGGTGAATATTACATCAAAGATAGGTATTATGTCTTTCAGTAGTGATTTTTGTCTTTTTTTCAGCATCTGTAGTAGCAGTTGTAGTAGAAGGGGTATTGAAAGGAAGAGGACGAGTGGGAGGAGGAAGAGGATGAAGAAGATGAAGAAGAAAAGGAGGATGAGGGGGACGGGGGGAGTGTTCTGTTCAATAGATCAATGCACCTTTAGCTCACAGCTGGGACAAATGCTACAATTTTGCAATATATATTGCCAGGTATCCAGTCTTGCAGATAATCAACAGAATTAAGATCATCCTTACACTACAACATACAAATTATTATCTTATTCACTTATTTTCCTCACTGTTGAGAACCACTGTTCGGTATAATCCACAATGCTGAAATCAAGCAGTGGATCCTTGCTTCTTAAATTAGCAGCATGGGGAATGAACAGCCAAAGGGTTCTGTGGAAACGGTGTCATTCATACTCTCATAGGGCTCTGGTGAATGTAGAGAATTGGGTGCCATTTGAGTGTCTCAGTCTGTGTGGTGTGACTGGGATGGCTGTATCTCTTTACTCGCACTGTAAGCCCAGGCAGTATGCCCTCCAGGAGCGGACTGGCAGTGCTTGTAAAGCCTGGGTGGCAAGCTGGGCTCGATGCATCTTTACAGGTTACAGGAATGGGTCAGCAATAATCTGTTGGCGGGCAATCTCTGGAAATTTTAAATGACAAACTAATGAAAGCATTGTGATACTCTGTGGCAGGGAGAGGGAGAGTTGGATCTAATTGTGTCTATTTAATGCAGCTGTGTCGGGGCTCTCTGACTGGGGTTACGGAGAGAATAAGAATTTGTCTCCAGTGAGATCACCACTCTGTTGGTGTTGATTAATGAGGAACTTTGTGATTGCTTTTTAAGTAAACAGAAGCGGCCAAGAATGAGGTTTAATGACCCTCTGTGTGTAAGCGTTGGCCAAAGACAGCCGTTTGGTTTCAATTAGGTCCTCTGCAGAGGGGAGAGGAGGGGAGAGGAAAGACGACAGCGTCGCCCACTCCGTATTACCAGAGTAATCTCCCTCATCCCTGTGTCTTCAGTGGTGCCTGCCAGCCAGCGTCTCCATCTCCGAGCGTGAAATCAAATTTTAACACTGACCAACTGGAAGATGTAGAACACAGTCAAAGGCGACTTTGTATGAGTTAGTTTTGGTGCTAGGTGTCTTAATTTCCCCCCATCTCTCTCTGTGACCTGGAGAAGGGGAGAGAAAGCTGTCTGAAGCAGCAGTGGTGTAAACAGTGCCAGTAGGTTGGGGTGCCACTCTTCTCGGAGGTTAGGGGTACAGCTCATTGCTTGGAGAGAGAGCACTAATCTGATACTGAGTGAGTGCCAGGGACTTCACTGGGTGTCTATTCCAATGGCTAACATTTAGGAGAACATTAGAAGACTGCTGCTCCTAAAGGTCTCATGCCACTGTGGCCACCTCTGCTATGTGCTGCTACTGTATGTACTGCCGGGAGGCACCCTGTTTCCCACATAACCAAAGCCCTATGATATCAGGGGAGGAAAGAGGTACCAGTTGGTATTTTCTAGCTCAGGCGAGACATATATTAGTATATTAAGGAGTCTCTGTGTAATGTATGAGATGGAATATAACAAAGCTTTGAACAACCTCAAATAAATGAAACCATTTCATGAGAGGGGAAACACAACTAGCTCACTGGCGCTAACCATTTTAGAAAAAACTGCACTTTAAAAAATAAACTATTGAACATTGTTCCTAATAAAAATGAAAGCGTTTAACTCTATAGCATTTAGCTACAATTATTCTTTCACATAAGAGGAACCACCCTCTATGATGTGGTTTTACAATATGAGAATAAAGCAGTTGATTGATTTAGTGCGTACTGTCCGTCATGTGTTCTTAAGTCAAGGCAGCTGTTCTGAGTGCTCTATGCTTCTGAAGTAGAGCTATGATACCATAACACAGCCATTTTCCCAGTCGTATAGTGCTCACATGCTGTTCGTGTAAGCTCTTAATGCATCCCAAATGGCACACTATTCCCTTTATAGTGCACTACTTTTGACCAGGGCTCATAGGGCTTTGTTTGTGGAATATATGGAAAAGGGTGCTTTTTGGAATGCCCTCTTAGAGGCTATATTTCTACCGCAATGATCCTGATTTGCTGCTGTCATTCTTTAACCTTTCGAGATGTATTTTTTATTTTAATATTCAAACTGCTTTTCTTCTTAATTATTTTTGGCTACGTATCACATGGAATGTTTTAAGATGAAATCATTCATTTTCATAACAAAACAATGCAGCTGCCCTATAACCTGTGTCTGCACTTTCTAATGTAGATGGGAGTGCAGTGTGGAGACTAGTGATCAAAGTAGATTCTTTCTTTTTTCATGTGTTTTGAATTGACAGATGACTTCAAGGCCACACACACTCTCTCCCACACACACACACACACACACACACACACACACACACACACACACACACACACACACACACACACACACACACACACACACACACACACACACACACACACACACACACACACACACACACACTTACACACACACACACACACACACACACACACACACACACACACACACGCATGAACACACATAAACGCACACATGCCATCTCTCTGGGCCTTAACCTCAGTTTTAGGCCAAGGCAGCATCACTCTCTCTCTTTCTCTCCATCTCTCCCTCTCTGTGGGCTTCTCATTACACACTGTTCAGAAATCATTACGAATTAGGCCATGACCAAAACCCAGAGGAGAGGAGGTCTAGCTGCCTGGTAATAACTGTGTTTGCACCCCACTGAAAGACGGGCGCAGGGCAGCCCCCTCTGCCAAACATGGCCCCAGAGCAGCTCACTGCTACACTGACTGGATCTCTCTCTCTCTCTCTCTCTCTCTCTCTCTCTCTCTCTCTCTCTCTCTCTCTCGCACTCTGTGTAGCTTAGGTCCTTATCTGCTCTTTCAGAGATTGAGAGGGGTGAGAAAGATGCATGCTGGGTCAGATTCCAGTTATTATCTTTCTTGGTGGTTGTTTAATAACCCCCTAAAGTCGATTGACGCACCGGTGAGCTGATCTAAGTTACTAGATAAGTGCAGTCGCTATGATGAAACTGGCTCTTACGAGGACCGCCACAGGAAAGGAAGACCCAGAGTTACCTCTGCTGCAGAGGATAAATTCATTAGAGTTAACTGCACCTCAGATTGCAGCCCTAATAAATGCCTAACAGTTAACAGAACAACTGTTCAAAGGAGACTGTGTAAATCAGGCCTTCATGGTCAAATTGCTGCAAAGAAACCACTGATAAAGGACACCAATAAGAAGAAGAGACTTGCTTGGGCCAAGAAACACGAGAAATGGACATTAGACCGGTGGAAATCTGTCCTTTGGTCTGATGAGTCCAAATTTGAGATTTTTGGTTCTAACCGCCGTGTCTTTGTGAGACACAGAATAGGTGAACGGATGATGTCCGCATGTGTGGTTCCCACCGTGAAGCATGGATGAGGAGGTGGATGGTGATTTATTTTGATTTCAGGGCATGCTTAGCCAGCATGGCTACCACAGCAATCTGCAGCGATACGCCAGCCTACTGGTTTGAGCTTAGTGGGACTGTAATTTGTTTTTCAACAGGACAATGACCCAAAACATACCTCCAGGCTGTGTAAGGGCTATTTGACCAAGAAGGAGGGTGATGGAGTGCTGCATCAGATCACCTGGCCTCCACAATCACCCGACCTCAACCCAATTCCAGGTGAAGGTGGTTGAGAGAATGTCAAGAGATTGCAAAGCTGTCATCAAGGCAAAGGGTGAAGATGAATCTCCAAGATTTAGGACAGACAATTCAAAACCTTGTTTCTTATGAAAAAAAAATTGACAGTACTTTTTGCCATTCATGATTGTCTTATTCAAAGCGTTTCTTTATGCTTTTGTAGTAAAGGCTTAAATCTATATTTTACCAATTGTATTTAAATATATATACTGTATATATCTTTCTTGATATGTAAAGGGGACCTAAAATTCGAAATCAAAAGTTAAATGATCCAGAGTATTCCATACGTCAGCTTAGCCCCCAACGTCTTAGAATCAACCAGTTTGCCAGTCAGTTTGCCTCTGTGTCACCATGTACCCAATACCACCAAAAGATTCACCATGTACCCAATACCACCAACAGATTCACCATTTCCCACATACCTGGCTCTGATTACCGTTGCACCTGACTCTCATCAGTGGACTATTTAGGTGCTCTCAGACTCTCTCTCTTTGCGAAGTCTTGTTTTCCCTGGTGATCATTTCTGAGCGTTTTCTCCCGTGTTTGTCTACCCGTGGATTTATTCTGGACTGTTTTTCCTCTCCTTGTTTCTTTGCTGCCTGCCCTGGACTATATTCTATACTGGACTGATTTTTGTAAGTTTGCTGCCTGCCCTGACCTCATGCCTGCTCCTGGATTACGATTTGCCTTATCCCTACTGTTGTGTTTGCTGGTGATTGACCCTGATCGTACGACCAAGATTATAATAAAACTGCAAATGGATCCTCACTCTCCTGGAGCTTCATTACAGAAGACTTCGCCAACACACGATCCAGCAGCTCTGGTTCAAATGTCCACGGAGATCTCCACTCAAGCTAACCAACTCGCCGTTCATCAACAGCAGCTAACCCATTTAACTACAGTAACAGAGGAACTCGTCAGGACGCTACAGAGGTTGCAAATGTCGCTTACGAACCCAGCCCCTCCTCAACCGAACGCGAGTGTGGACGCTTCTCCACCACCTTCACTCACAGTTAACCCACTTCTGGCTCTTCCTGATAAGTTCGACGGTAACCCAACTAAAAGTAAGGGATTTCTACTGCAATGTTCATTATTCGTTGATCAACAACCAGCTATGTATGTCACCGATGCCAGCAAGATTTCCTTGGTATGCTCACTCCTCACGGGCAAGGCGTTAGAGTGGGTGACGGCGGTTTAGAGAGAGGATGGCACTGCTTTCCTAACGTTTGGCACCTTTCTTCAACGCTTCTGGGAAATATTTGAACACCCGGAGGGAGGTATGAGAGCTGATGACCAACTACTTGCGTTGAGCCAGGGCAGGAGTACCGCAGCAGAATATGCTTTGACATTTCGCAGCACAAACCGACTGGGTGGAGAGCCCGCTTAAACTGCTATTTCGCAAGGGACTCAGCTTGGAGTTGCAATCGAACTGGCCTGCCGAGATGAAGGGAGATCGCTGAATCAATTCATCGAGCTAACCATTCAGATTGACAATCTGATTCGTTCACGTCGCCCACTCAGAACGGTACCCACCAGCACACAATACCCAGTCACTCTGTCTCAAACTGAACCCATGCAGCTCGGATATACTCATCTGACTCTGGAAGAACGAGAAAGCCGCATACGTCAACATCTCTGCCTCTATTGTGGTCAACCGGGCCATCTGAGGGCGTTTTGCCCCACAAGACCACCTCTTCGTAATTCCTCTTCGGTGAATCCTTGTGTTCAAGCACATCACTCCAGTTCTTGCATCAAAGTACCTGTAGTATTATCTCTAGAGGGCAATCATATATCCACATCAGCTCTATTAGACTCAGGAGCAGCCGGGAACTTTATGTCTCATGAGTTTGCCCAACAACAACAACTCCCACTAATCTCCTGTAACTCTCAATTGGCAGTGGAGGCGCTAGATGGACGGCCTCTCGGCGATGGGAGGGTTCTGCACACCACCGTGGACCTTCAACTACAGACCGGGACCCTTCACACTGAGATCATTCGTTTCTACATCATCACATCACCTCATAACCCGGTTATTCTTGGACTCCCCTGGCTACGTCAACATAATACCCTCATCTCATGGAAGGAGGGTCGAATCATCAAATGGGACCCGTCATGCCACTCCAACTGTTTAACTGGCAGCCTGTTTACATCGATGACATTCTCGTCTACTCCAAAACCTATGAGGAACACGTGCAACACGTAAGAACAGTATTACAACGACTCATTGATCATCAGTTATACGCCAAAGCAGAGAAGTGCGAATTTCACCAGACTACCACATCATTTTTGGGCTACATCATCAACCAGGAGGGAGTCGCCATGGACGAGAAGAAGGTCAAAGCCGTTCTAGACTGGCCACTGCCAGTAACCTTAAAGGAGTTACAACGCTTCTTGGGATTTGCTAACTTCTACCGACGCTTCATCAGGAATTTCAGCTCGGTAGCCTCTCCCTTAACCTCTATGACTAAGAGAAATTCATCACACCTCACCTGGTCAACTACAGCACAGGAGGCTTTCGCAGAACTCAAGTCACGTTTCATCTGCCCCCATCCTCCACCACCCTAATCCAGAACTCCCGTTTATAGTTGAGGTGGATGCTTCTAATACGGGCATTGGAGCCATCCTCTCACAGCGGCACGGATCCCCACTCAAGCTCTATCCGTGCGCCTATTATTCCCGCAAACTTAGTCCAGCCGAACAGAACTATGACGTCGGAAACCGGGAATTGTTGGCCATGAAAGCAGCTATGGAGGAGTGGCGTCATTGGCTGGAGGGATCTAAACATCCGTTTGTGATTCTAACTGACCACAAGAATTTGGAATACTTGCGATCTGCCAAGAGACTGAATCCCAGACAAGCGAGGTGGGCTCTCTTCTTTACACGATTTGACTTCACCGTTACCTATCGTCCCAGTTCAAAGAACACCAAAGCAGACGCATTATCACGCCAACACGACGGTGTAATTCCCATTGAATCCAAGGAAACCCTGCTTCCAGAGTCATTAATCGTGGCCCCTATTCAGTGGGACATCATGACAGAGCTCACTCAAGCCAATTCACAAAAGACCCCTCCTCCCGAATGCCCCCCTAACAAAACTTTTGTACCTCAGGATCTCTGTCAGAAAGTGCTACAGCAAGTTCACTCCTTACTCAGCTCCGGTCATCCTGGAATTGCTGCCACTGTTCACCTGCTTCAGAACAGCTTTTGGTGGCCAACCTTGCGGGCAGACACAATAGAATTCATTAACGAATGCACCACCTGTAACACAAGCAAACATCTCAGACAATTACCATTGGGCCTACTGCAACCACTGCCAGTTCCCCACCGACCATGGTCCCATCTTGCCATAGACTTTATTACCGATCTCCACAAGTCCAATGGGAACACCACAATACTCACTGTCATAGATCGCTTCTCCAAGGCCTGCCGGTTAATTCCACTTCCCAAACTGCCTACAGCATTTGCCGAACTCATGTGCAACTTTGTGTTTCGCTTCTATGGTCTGCCTGAGGACATCGTGTCGGACCGAGGGCCCCAATTCACATCCAGAGTATGGTCAGCATTCTTCCAACAACTCAACATCAACATTAGCCTCACTTCAGGATATCACCCACAATCGAATGGTCAAACAGAACGCCTCAATCAGGAGATCACCCGGTTTCTCAGATCCTACTGTCATCAGAACCAAGCAGACTGGAGTCGATTCCTCATGTGGGCTGAGTATGCACAGAACTCACTCCAGAAACCCTCCACCGGTCTAACTCCATTCCAATGTGTAATGGGCTTCCAACCTCCCTATTTCCATGGTCAGGGGAACCCACCGAGGTACCCTCTGTCAACAACTGGCTCCAGAGAAGCGAAGACATCTGGAGTCAGGCTCACACCCACTTGCTACATGCTGTCAGGAGACAGAAGTTGCAGGCCAATCGCCACCGCCGCCCCAATCCCAAATATACTCCAGGTCAATGGGTCTGGCTATCCACTCGAGACCTACGCCTCAGACTTCCTTGCAAGAAACTCAGTCCCAGGTATGTAGGTCCCTTCCAAATTGTTAAACAGATTACACCAGTTTCCTTTCGTTTGGCATTACCCTCTAATTATCGTATCTCTCCCACTTTTCATGTATCACTTCTCAAACCCGCTGGTGGTCCGAGAGCGGAGGAGGAGGAGCAGACCAGTGATCAGGGCCCCTCACCCATCTTGGTGGACGGCGAGGAGGCATATCAGGTTCGAGATCTACTCGATTCCAGACGCCGGGGCAGGCTCCTCCAATATCTGGTGGATTGGGAGAATGCGGACCGAAGAGCGATCCTGGGTTAATGCAGAGGACATACTCGACCCCACACTCATGACTGAGTTCCATAGGACGCACCCGGAAAAACCGGCCCCTCGACCTCGAGGAAGACCCCGGCGTCGTTCGCCTCTTCGCGTCAGGAGCCACTCGCATTACCACCAACAGATTCACTCTGTACCCATTACCACCAACAGATTCACTCTGTACCCATTACCATCAAACAGATTCACTCTGTACCCAATTCCACCAACAGATTCCCTATGTACCCAATACCACCAAACAAATTCACTCTGTACCGATCACCATCAAACATATTCACTATGTACCCAATACCACGAACAGTTTCACTCTGTACCCAGTACCATCAAACATATTCACTCTGTACCCAATACCACCAACAGATTCTCTCTGTACCCAATACCAACAACAGATTCACTCTGTACCCAATACCACCAACAGATTCACTCTGTACCCAATACCACCAAACAGATTCACTCTGTACCCAATACCACCAACAGATTCACTCTGTACCCAATACCACCAACAGATTCACTCTGTACCCATTACCACCAACAGAGTCACTCTGTACCCAATACTACCAACAGATTCTCAGGCAGTTACCAAACTCTGCCACTCAAGTGCTTTGTCACGTTTGTGAATATTTCCTGGATAGACTGTTTGTTCACTGGCTGATGGCTTTAACTGGAAATTGGTCAAGAGTGTGCGTTACCATATGTGTATACACAGGATAAAACCTACACGACAATAGCAGCACTATAGCATATATATAGCCAGGAAGAAAGTGTCATCACTCTGTGAAATACATTCATATGAACATTGCCAACAGTTACAAAAATGAACACAGCTAAACTGTGTGTTATACTGTTTATTTTCACATTATTTTGAGACAATTGCACATTTGAATACAAGCTGCACTTACAATCACAGTTTACCTTTGACAGGTTCTGAAGTGGTGAGGAAAATTGAATGAAGAAAAAAGTTATGTTTATTAGCAGGTGCTGTCATGTACAAAAATGATATTGATATGAAAGGTACATAGGCTAAGTAATGTATTTTACTTTTTCCTTTCCATCTTCATTCAAGTTTTTTCTTACCATCTTCATTCAAGTGCCTCTAAAAAAAAATCCAGCCTTATGTTGAGATATTGGGTACCCGAGTGGCGCAGCTGTCTAAGGCACTGCATCTCAGTACTAGAGGCGTCACTACAGACACCCTGGTTCAATTCCAGGCCGTGATTGGGAGTCCCGTAGGGTGGCGCACAATTGTCCCAGCGTCGTCCGGTGTAGGCTGTCATTGTAAATAATAATTTGTTCTTAAAAGACTTGCCTAGTTAAAAATACTTAGGGAGCAGTGGGGCGCAACCCAACACTACCCGGTGAAATGTAAGGCGCCAAATTCAAAATCCAAAAGTTGAATTATTAAACATTCATCAATATACAAGTGTTGCATAGTCATCAAAAGCTCTGATTCTTGGCAATATCACAGCATTGTCAGATTTCAACAAGGCTTTACGGCGAAAGCACAACATTTGATTGTTTGAGGATAGCCCCTCTCATATTTTATGCATTAGCATAAATCCATAACCAAAGCGGGTCTCATAAAACGCATAAAATCGCTAATATAAAATCCCTTACCTTTCGAAGAATTTCTGCTGAGGGCTTCCCAAGTGTCCAACGAAGACATCCAATGGTTATTTTGTTAGAAAAAGTCATTTATTGTATCCATATGTTCATAAAATACAGCGTCCACTCGACCATTGAACTGTGAAGAGAACACGTTCAACCTATACCTATACACTTGTCCAAGAACAATCAAACATCATTGATAATGTATCCTTAGGAACACTTTTATGTATATTTACTATAATATTTAAACCGGATTATAAACTGGACTATAGGAAAGGAAAAAACCACAGGGCGCGCGAGCCTGTGAACGCGCATCCTCTTCTGTTTACATCCCTTGACTAGTTCGAAATTCTTCTTCTATTACCATCCAGAGCAACCTAACATCACCAAACACTGTCTAGAGACTGTTGACATCCAGTGGAAGCAATAGGTACTGCAATCTTACTCCCATATATGACTGTTTTCAATAGGGAGGGGTTCAAAATGAGGCAATGTGTCAAAAACACTTTTTCCAGGACAGAAATTCCTCGGGTTTTTGCCTGCCATATCAGTTCTGTTATACTCACAGACAATATTTTAACACTCTTAGAAACTTCAGAGTGTTTCCTATTCAATAGTAGTAATTATGTGCATATCCTAGTTTCTGGGCCTGAGTGGCAGGCTTTTTACTTTGGGCACGCCGGACTCTCCAAAACCGACACCTTAGCTGCCGCTCCCTAAGAAGTTAAATAAAAAATAAAATGTGAAATGCCTCTATTTCCAAGCACTGACAAAACACTAACATACGTACACATTGACTATAATCATGTCACTCTGCAAGAACACTAAACTGCATGTACTTCAAAGAAGCAAAAAACATAAATTTGTTATCGGAATATGTCAAGTGGAATATAATAACGGAATTAACAGAATATATCAAGTGGAATATAATAACTGAATTAACAGGAAATATCAAGTGGACTATAATAACTGAATTAACAGGATATATCAAGTGGAATATAATAACGGAATTAACAGAATATATCAAGTGGAATATAATAACTGAATTAACAGGAAATATCAAGTGGACTATAATAACTGAATTAACAGGATATATCAAGTGGAATATAATAACGGAATTAACAGAATATATCAAGTGGACTATAATAACTGAATTAACAGAATATATCAAGTGGAATATAATAACTGAATTAACAGGATATATCAAGTGGAATATAATAACTGAATTAACAGAATATATCAAGTGGACTATAATAACTGAATTAACAGAATATATCAAGTGGACTATAATAACTGAATTAACAGGATATATCAAGTGGAATATAATAACTGAATTAACAGCCGCAGAGTACAATCAATTGATATTACATAATAGACTTGCCTTTCTTGATTGAATGAGGAGGTAACAGACACCCCTGATGGCAATAGAGAGATAAAAAGCAGAGAGATGTGGGAGGAAATATGAGGAAGAAGGAGAGGAGAGTGTGTCTCAGGGCATGGCTGTGAAACGAGGGCAGTGTATGGTTCTCGGTTAAAACAGACCATGTGCGTTTTGTCAGACTTAAACAAACTTTGCCTGTAAACATTCCTGACGCCAGTTAAATTGTGGGTCTGTTTGAAGTATCAGCTTCTCTCTCTCTCTCTCTCTCTCTCTCTCTCTCTCTCTCTCTCTCTCTCTCTCTTCTGTATATACAGATATAAGTGTATTTAAGAGGAAGAAGTGGGTGGGTGTGTGACTATGGACAGCTCTCTCTTGGCCAACACAGAGACTCTTTCAGGGCTGAAGTGTGGAAAAAACAAAGTCAGCGGTGGTGGCCCCCAAGACTCTTTCCCCCGTCTCACCCCCCTCAACCCTCCCAGACTGTCCACCAACCCTGTCTCACCCCCCTCAAACCTCCCAGACTGTCTTCCAACCCTGTCTCACACCCCTCATCCCTCCCAGACTGTCTTCCAACTCTGTCTCACACCCCTCACCCCTCCCAGACTGTCCTCCAACCCTGTCTCACCCACCTTAACCCTCCCAGAGTGTGTTCCAACCCTGTCTCACCCCCTCAAACCTCCCAGACTGTCCTCCAACCCTGTCTCTTCACCTTCACCCCTCCAGACTCTCCCCCAACACTGTCTCAGCCCCGAGCCTCTCGTCCCTCATCGCTCGTCCAAGCCACCGACCACAGATATTTCTCTGGGTCCCTGTGTACTATTTATTAATGTGTGTTCATAACTATTGTGGTCGGGGCAGTTTGCCTTTGGAGAATATTGAAAAAGAAAGAAAGAAAGAAAGAAAGAAAGAAAGAAAGAAAGAAAGAAAGAAAGAAAGAAAGAAAGAAAGAAAGAAAGAGAGAGAGAGAAATGGAGAAAGAATGAAAGATGCACATTACACCTAAAATGTGATTTAAATGTTATAATAAGCCGATTATCTTCCACAACTAGTAGGCCTATTCTTTAGCTACTTGAGTCCGTGTGAGCAGAAGGTGGTGGGTGTTGATACTGTCTACAGAAGGAGACCAGAGGAATCAGTCTGCTGCATGATGTTTTCTTTGACCGGGTTCCTTCTTCACCCTGAGGTGAAGGCCTCTTTCTTTTTTTATCAAATACTTCTACACATTTCCTCTTCAGTCACATGTTGTGCTCAAGATGCTCATCTTGCAAAGTCAGCCTTGCAGCCTTGCAATCCTTGTAGATGAGTAGGATGCAGAGAGTAGGGTGTTTTCAAACTAGAACCTTGCTGCGCTGCCAAACATATTGGTTGCACAATTTGTATGTTTTGTTAGTTTTTTCTCCTCCACCACCACAAACTTTTGGGTAAGAAGAGGATTGGAAGCTGTTGTTTTGTGGTACAGGACAACCAGTGGTCTAGCAGCAGATATCTGGCTAGTGGTTCTCATATGAGAGCTGCTTTTTATCATGTAGCAATATTCACCAAACTCCCATAGCAGTTTATATTACTTTGAGCACAAATTCCTCATATTTACTGAATAAAAGAACTATAATAGTATAAAATTCAGAGACAGTTTGTGTTTTTCAAAGTAATAAAATAGTTTCAACTTAAATTGTCTTGTAAACATTGACAATTGAACAAAGGATGTGTAATTACAATAAACGTGACACCTTTTTCCTTACTTTATACTCATTAGTTAACATAGTTCATTTCCCCCCAATAAAAGTAGGTGATTGCACGAGTTGAAGTTGTCTAATTTAAGTGTGTTGCATTGTTTCAAATTGGCAAAAATGTACTTCTCTGGCTGTCTTTCTAAGAGACACCAATATTTCCCTTTCTGCTTCCAGCTCCTGCAAGCTCTAACAAGCCCATAGAGACTATTAGGATTACATCAATTGGCAAATTGCTGAGTTAAATAAGACAGCACGATTAGTGCATAAGAACTATAGCAAATTGCTTGCTGTGACCTTGTTTATAACCTTATAGGGTTATATTAACAAAAACAACCTAGTTTCTTTCTTTTCAGGTCATATCCAACACTAACATTTCAGCTAGTGCTGAACTCATATACAGGTGTGTTTTTAAAAAGATTCAGTTCCGCTATTAAAATGTTCTCAACAAAGTGAACGTATTTCAGTTGTCATGTACAGTACTGTCAGAGGCAGTGCTCTTCAACTCAGCAGCAATGTGATGTGAAAAGTGTTGTACAGAACACCCTTAGCAAAGCCATGTTCACACCTCACTAACCTATCTACCTCCTGACTCAGGAAATCCCCTAAGATGAGACAGACACACAGGGTCACAGAGAGAGAGAGAGAGAGAGAGAGAGAGAGAGAGAGAGAGAGAGAGAGAGAGAGAGAGAGAGAGAGAGAGAGAGAGAGCGAGACAGACAGACAGACAGACTCGCTGTGGGATAAACTCAGCCTCTCTCCTACTTTTCTACCACAGCCACTGACTGACTGTCTGTCTAGATGTCTGGTGGAACACCAGCATTGCACTGTGCAGTAATCCCCTGTGAGTCATACTGGAGACATATGTAACACGTCAGAGTCTGTAATGTTACCACGTGTCTAGTGGGTCTACAGTACAGCACAATACAACAGGAGTGGATGTATGTACAGAGAGAAGGGAGAGAAGGCATGTATAAACCTTTCAATAGTTTTCACGAACTGGAAGAACCATACCCTTCATTATTAAATAAATCTTTATCTATGGCTTGTCTATTCTTATATACCGCACAATGCATTACATCATCTCTTTTGCCATATAAAGTACTAAAAACCCTCCTAACTTTGGAAATTGTTTCAAGTCCAAGTTTCACGTTTACATTGTTGCACCATTTTGCTAATGTTTTATTTGATCCGTCAGAGAATAGAACCGAAGGCCGGAGGCGTACGTAGAGACATTTCGAAAGCGGTTATATAAGAGCGTGATGTGATACAGCTCTGTAGTCTCTGAGATGCAGGTGCTGCTGTGTGTTGCTCTGCACCATTTGCACTGATGTGGTCTACTTTCATGAATGTTCCGGCCAAGCTATAACCCACCGCAGGTCATGTTTAACCCTTTCCTGTGACACCTAACCAGTGGACTGAAAGAACTATTTTAGGTCACGGGCTTAGATGTATTTAGCAGCACTCAAGGCGAACATATACATACACAGATCACTTTGAGACTTGACAGAGACACATATAGATTGACGGAGATATATAGATTGTTTGACAAAATGTGACTTTCACTGAAGAGTGTAAACAATACTAAAGTGTTACTACATCGGGGGGGAAAGTGATATCTGTTTTACACCAGTAGTGGGGGGATTTCTCAGTCACAGATGCAATTTTCCCATGTTTTTGGTCAGTCTCCAAAATGTGATACTGGAGACGAGGTAGGTTTGGTCAAAAATCCAAACCAACATGGAAAAAATGAGGGCAAAAGACACAGTGGGAGAACGAGGGAAAAAGAGGGAGAGAAGAGGAAGATAGAGGAGAGACAGAATGAGAGAGGGAGCGAGAGAGAGAGACAGGAATGTATCTTGAGCCCCACCCTCTTCAACATATACATTATATCAATGAATTGGCGAGGGCACTAGAACAGTCTGCAGCACCCGGCCTCACCCAACTAGATTCTGAAGTCAAATGTCTACTATTTGCTGATGATCTGGTGTTTCTGTCCCAAACCAAGGAGAGCCCACATCAGCACCTAGATCTTCTGCACAGATTCTGTCAGAACTGGGCCCTGACAGTAATTATCAGTAAGACAAAAATAATGAACGATCTGAGAGACAAGGCAAGAAGGGCAATCCATGCCGTGGAGCATAAAATTCGACATACCAATTATGATCTTACTAAAAATGTTTGAATCAGTTATAGAACCCCTTGCCCTTTATGGTTCTCTTCTCATCAACCAAGAATAAAAAAAAATAGGAAAAACACCAAATTGAAAAAAAATGTGTACAACGTAAAACACCAAATAATGCAAGCAGAGTAGTATTAGGCAGATACCTGCTAATTTTTAAAATCCAGAAAAGAGCCGTTAAATTCTTCAACCACCTAAAAGGAAGCAAACCTTCAACAACAAAGCCATCACCTACAGAGAGATGAACCTGGAGAAGAGTCCCCTAAGCAAGCTGGTCCTGGGACTCTGTTCACAAACAGAGCCCACAGAGCCCCAAGACAGCAATACAATTAGCCATGAGAAATCATGAGAAAACAAAAAGATAATTACTTGACACATTGGAAAGAATTTACAAAAGAATAGAGCAAACTAGACTGCTATTTGGCCCTAAACAGAGAGTACACAGTTGCAGAATACCTGACCACTGTGACTGCTCCAAAATGAAGGATATCTTTGACTATGTACAGACTCAGTGAGCATGGCCTTGCTATTGAGAAAGGTTGGGGTAGGCCTGGCTCTCAAGAGAAGACAGGATATGTGCACACTGCCCACAAAATTAGGTGGAAACTGAGCTGCGCTTCCGAACGTCCTGACAAATTTATGACCATATTAGAGACACATGTTTCCTTTAGATTACACAGACCCACAAAGAATTCAAAAACAAATCTGATTTTGATAAACTCCCATATCTATCGGGTGAAATACCACAGTGTGCCATCACAGCAGCATGATTTGTGACCTGTTGCCACAAGAAAAGGGCAACCAGTGAAGAACAAACACCATTGTAAATACAACCTATATTTATGTTGATTTATTTTCCCTTTTGTACTTTAACTATTTTGTTTATTATCTATTTCACTTGCTTTGGCAATGTAAACATATGTTTCCCATGCCAATAAAGTCCCTTGAATTGAATTGAATCGAGGGAGAAGGAGGGAGCAAGAGAGAGAGATAGAGAAAGAGGAGAGAGAGAGATGAGTGAGATAGAGGAAGAGAAATGGGGAGAAAGAGAGAGAGAGAGGATGGGACGGGAGAGTGATAGATGGCCTTGACGCACATTCATAATGACCAGGCCTTTGATTGAGGGACTCCACACAGGAGAGGAACATCGGCACTCATCGCCGCGTAGTGCCTGTATATCCATTCACTGAAGTAATAAGCTGACCCGAACCCCTTTTACTCTCTTTGAGCCCCAGCCAACCATCTGAATCCACTCTGGCCCAAATGAGAAGCTTATTTTTCTAAGTGTCTCTCGTTTGTGCATACTCGGCACCCTGACTTGTGAAGGGGCAAAGGAGAGAGAGGATGGATATAGAGGATCTGTGTTGCCATCGGAGAAGCGTCAGATTATCCTGTCTTGGCTGAAGAATCCCTGGATAGATCAGACTTTCCCTTGTGAGAGAGAGAAAGGTTGGTGGATGGTGGGAAATGTGTCTCTGGGAAGTTGTGCTCAACACTTCTTCTAAGAAGGTAGAATTAAGGTACTGACCCGGTAAAACTCCCATGGGAGGCAGGTAGCCTAGTGGTTAGAGCATTGGGCCAGTAACCAAAAGGTTGCTGGTTTGAATACCTGAGCTAACAAAGTGAAAAGAATCTGTTGATGTGCCCTTGAGCAAGGCACTTAGCCCTAATTTGCTCCAGGGATGCCGTACTACTACGAACCCTGTAAAACTGCACATATCCGGTGCATGTGACAAGCATTTTTTATTTTTTTTTGTGCACTTTTCGCACCACGTCATATGTATTTTGTAATGTAGTCTACCAAACTCTATTACCATCTAAATATGAAGTAGTTACTATGTAAAAAACGTTTTTTCATATCTTAATGTGTCATCTTTAATGTTGCCTGCCTAATCACAAACAATAGATCCATTTTGCAATGGTATTAAAAATGGTATTAAAACCCCCGATTGACAGACCCGTTAAACATAGTTAGTGGATTAAATAAATGAAAGTAAAGTCATGACACATAATACACAAATCCCCATCAAAATGTGGTGGAAAGTGGCAGAGCAGCAACGCTGTTTGTCAAACTAGGAGAAATCCAGAAAAAAAATCGTTCTTCCCACAAAAAATTCTGTAGCGTCAAACTAATATGACTACTCCGATTTGCTCTACGACAACCACAAGCCCCATGGGACTCGTCTGAAGTTGGTATCGCTGATGTGCCAACTTCTGTCTGTAGCGTCCGAACCATTTGGGCTACAAACTAATATGACCCCACTATGGAAAGTGATAGTGTTCTCTGTTTTGTTCAACGTGTCGCTGGACTCTGAAGGTAACCCGGTACCGAAAAAAATAATAATTGGAAGTAGTTTTGTGCTCCCGCCACCAAAAAAAGGGGTTAAATATGTGTAATGAATAAATAAATATATAATTCCAGAGCTTTCGTAGATCTCCTAGATATAAGACACTTTCAAACCTTATTCCTTGTGATTTATGTTTTGACTGTCTGTTTTTCCATTGTATGACCATCTTAAAAAAAAAAAAATTGTTAGCTTAGTAGAACCAAAACTCTTTCCATACATCCATAAAAAAAATTAACTGTTACCGTGTTACCTTCAGACGTGTCCAGTCCATCGTGTTCATGATAGTCTCATCTTTCCATGGAGTGGTCATATTAGTTTTTAGGCCAAACTGTTCACTACAGAGGTTTTTGTGAGAAAGCCGACTTTCGGGATGTTTCCTGGTCTGACAAACAACACTTAGCTCTGAATTGAGACAGATATCTCTAGATCAGGTTTCCGAAACTTGCTCCTCGGGACCCGAAAGGGGGCACGTTGTTGGTTTTTGCCCTAGCACTACAGAGCTGATTAAAATAATCAAGTAATCATCAAGCTTTGATCATTTAAATCAGCTGTGTACTGTTAGGGCAAAAACCAAAACCTCAGCACAGAGTTTGGAAATTGCTGCTGTAACTGAAACAGACAGATTTTGATGGAGATGTTTTATTATGTTAATTAGATTGACGCACGAGTGCATCAATCGAATCCTAGGGATTAAATGGAGCAATAGGACTGTTTGAAATGTAGACATTCCAAAGACTTTGTTGTATTCACAGAGACCCAGCGCTTCAAGTGTGAATTAACAGACCAAACAAGTGACACGGCTCTGAGGCCTGGTAAGTCCTGCTCTTCTTTATGTGTGTGTGTATGATGGTTATCTCACTCAGTAAATTCCAGAATAATTTCTTTCTCCAGGGGAAAGAACCTCACCCGTGAAAGACACAAGAAACTCCCGGGTGAACGCGGTGCCCTTCCGGATACCTCTGATATTCAGATGGAGGTGCAGAATGCCCTAAAGCGCAGGAGAGGCTCAAAGATGAGAAGTTTCCCTCATTTGCATTAGCCACTTGACATTTCCTAAAGGTTGGCATGAATCAACGCCGGCTTGAGGAACTGGTCCAGTTTCAAATTTCTGTGTCATTTTTATTTTATCAGTCATTGAGCATTCAGGACGCACTCAACAGTAAGTAGTCCAAAGTACAAGGACACACACACACGCACGTACGCACATGCGTATACACCTCCCTCTTCAACTGGATCCTAGACTTCCTCACGAGATGCCCCCAGGTGGTGAGGGTAGGCAACAACACATCCGCCACACTGACCCTCAACATGGGGGCCCCGCATGGATGCGTGCTTAGTCCCCTCCTGTACTCCCTGTTCACCCACGACTACGTGGCCACACACAACTCCAACAGCAAGATTAAGTTTGCAGATGACACGATGGTGGTAGGCCTGATCACAGATGACGATGTGACTGCCTATAGAGAGGAGGTCAGAGACATGGCTATGTGGTGCCAGGACATCAACCTCTCCGTCAACGTCAGCAAGACAAAGGAGCTGATCGTGGACTACAGGAAACAGAGGGGCTGTAGTGGAGCGGGTCGAGAGCTTCAAGTTCCTAGGTGTCCACATCACTTAGGACCTATCATGGTCCACACACAGCATCACAGTCATGAAGAGAACACAACAATGCCTCTTCCCATTTAGGAGTCTGAACCGCAAGGCGTACAGAGGGTAGTGTGTATGGCCTAGTATCAACTTTTTTGACTCATCACATACGCTGCTGTTACTGTTTACTATCTTTCATTTTTTTCCTAGTTATATGTACGTAGATTTCAACCTCAATTACCTTGTACCCCTGCATGTCAACTCAGTACTGGTAACCCTTGTATATATTATATAACCAAGTTGTCATTACTCATTTTGTATCTATTATTACGTGTTTTACTTTTCTATTATTTCTCTAATTTCTTTCTCTCTGTATGGTTGGGAAGGGTCCATGAGTAAGCATTTCACTGTTAGTCCACACCTGTTGTTTACAAAGCATGAAACAAATGACATTTGATTGATTTGATGCAAACACATACACAGCCCTGTCTTTCCACGACTGACATTTTGAATCTTCACTCATTTAGAATTGGGGAGAAACCATTCACATAGCATTGGCTAGAGAGAGAGAGAAACTGAGAAAGAGACAGATAGAGACAGAGAGATTGAGATTCATGAAAAAGTAATTAAGAGTTCAGAAAAATAAGCCCTAAAAACAGATTGTCTTTGCTTATTTTCTTCAGCATTGCCAAATTATCCCGTTGCAAACCAAGCGACTCTGCTGATACCACTAACCACAAGCTGATGATTGACTGCCGAAGTGAAAAGTTTAGATCAATAAATAAGTTCTAGATGTAGTCAGCAGAATGATAGATCAGGCTACATGCAATGTGACTTAAAACTCCTATTTCAGCCAAGTGGGATTGGATCCGCATGCTGCAAGTGTAAACAAAGAACTGGTGAAGAGAGAGTTGACATGTAATAAGAAAGGGTGAGAGAGCAGACTGAACCAGGTTTTCCTCTACGACTGTGCTTAGCTCTATTCCTTTTCTATATATATATATTTTAAAAACTCCCTAGTCCTTGCCGATGACAAGCATACCCATACATGATGCAGCCACCACCATGCTGGAAAATATGAAGAGTTACTCAGTGATGTGTTCTGTTGGATTTGCCCCAAACATATTGCTTTGTATTCAGGACAGAAAGTGAATTTATTTTCCACGGCAGAAAGACGACTGAAGAGGAACTGCAACTGTAATGTTTCCTCGTGGGGTCTTCTGTTTGTCTCTGTATTTGTCTCTGTTACTGTATAATACAAATACCATACAGTAGACGGTTATGTGAGACGCACAAACTTTGCACTATGCCAACAAGAAATGTGGCATTGGTTTTCAGGTTGGACGATTTCATTTTGCATTTGGTCAATGTCCACGACGATGGGTCCAAGCAGGTGATCAAATGATGTCTGTGTCATAAAATTATATTTGTAGCACACATAGCCAGTCTGAGTTGATCTGTGTTAGAAGGTCAGAGCTCTAGAGGATGTGCAGGTCGGTCACTCTTGCCCTCTCGCCATCGGACAAGTACTTACCTGTTTGAATTAAGTGGAGGAGTCAAGCCGCTAACATTAGAATTACAAAGGAGGCATGGCTGAGTCGAGATGGCTGGGGTGTACAGGTGTAGCACAGGGATCAATCCAGCGATACGACGGTGAGATTAGAAAAGTAAAAAGTGATCATGTGTAATTGGTTATCTCACCTCAAGCACCTTGCAGGGTATTATCGCCGCTAAGCCTCCTTATATTCTTAAGTGGATGGCTGGCGAGCAGGAGAGGCTGAAAGTTTGGGAGGCTTTGAAACGTCAGTCCGAGAAACTCCAAGATGGCTTCTTTTCTCTCTCCCTGGGTCTGATTAAAGAGGAGGAACATGCACACGCACACACACACGCACACACACACACACACACACACACACACACACACACACACACACACACACATAGACACATATACACAGCTCAATCCACTCAGGTACTTCATGTTAGCTTTCATTATCAACTCTCCCTCTCCACATAATTGAGCACAATGCACGATGAGTTCCTCGCATCATTTCACAGGAAGGATGAATACATCATTATCCATGACAACGCACACAAACACGTCCTTGGTAAATCCTGTGACAGAAAGGAAAGGATAGGAGGGGGAGAGGAGAGGAGGAGGGAAGGGAAGGGAAGGGAGAGGAGAGGAGAGGAGAGGAGAGGAGAGGAGAGGAAAGGAGGAGAGGAGAGGAGAGGAGGAGAGGAGAGGAGAGGAGGGAAGGGAAGGGAAGGGAGAGGAGAGGAGAGGAGAGGAGAGGAGAGGAGAGGAGAGGAGAGGAGAGGAGAGGAGAGGAGAGGAGAGGAGAGGAGAGGAGAGGAGAGGAGAGGAGAGGAGAGGAGAGGAGAGGAGAGGAGAGGAGAGGAGAGGAGAGGAGAGGAGAGGAGAGGCGGCTACCTGATTCCACTTTGAAATAAAATATACAGCCATGATTTGCATTTTCCATTTCTGTCGGCGTTAGATTCTAAACTTGCTCAAAGCATATTTAATTCTTAATCCCAAAGAGTGCAATGGATACATGGAGAGGATGATCAGAATTATGGTATCACATTTCCTTAATGAAATGATTGTTTTGCACCCTAATTTAATCAATATTAGAATATCTGCCAATTAGCACCATTATTTTACTTGCGTGTGAAAATCAGGACCCTGCTAATTTATTGCTGCTCTATCTCTCTCATTGGTTGTATTGCAAATGTGATAACAATGGTTGATTTTTATTTTCCCATTTTAAATTATAGGGACAGGCTGGAATCTAATTATGCTCTGTTGAAAGTGTTGATGAGGTTTAACTGCCAAAATTAATTAAACTTTTTTTAAAGATTAGAATCATGACGTTTTTGAGTATTTAATCAAAATACAGTTTAGCAATTAATTAAAACCTAATTTGCATGTGTGTTAATTTAAGACAGGGGATATGATTTCAATCAAATGTTCAAAGTTCAGACCAACGTCATATACAAATCAAACACTTCAAATGGCCTCTTAGCCTATACATACATGCCAGTAACCCTGTGTTGTACATTCTTCATGTGAAGTAGTACCAGTAATGGATACCATGGATACGTACTAAACCATGATCTTGATTCTTTCCCTGGCTTCAACCCACTTTATAATTACAGATTAGCTCCACATATCCAATGTTCCTAGCCTGTACTGATTACCATGCTTATCTGGCAAGCCTCTTAATTGAAGATACACAGTGTACGTACAGTGAATCAGTATGCTCTTAACTTTAAGAGGGATTACGCCACATATCTGCAATCCCCTCTCCCTAATATGGAGCTATAGACACTAACATTTGGACTAGTTAAAACAGAACAGCTATATGGAAAGGTGAATGGAGAGGAGGAGGGGGGAGGAAAGTTAGGTATTCTCCCTCTCTCTAATCCCTTGTATCCGGTTGACATTCGTTCTCTTTTACTTTCTTCCCCTGTCCGTCGGTGTATTCGAGGGAATGTGAGATTCAATTAAATACACCGATAATTGGGAGCCGAGGAGCCTTTTAGTGCTAGGGTTAATGGTGAGTTATTGTATCAGAACGAATCTGTGAACATTGCTTAATTTTCCCTCTCTCTCTCTCTCTCTCTCTCTCTCTCTCTCTCTCTCTCTCTCTCTCTCTCTCTCTCTCCATGGTTAATAGCTATTTTCAGAGCAATATGATGTACTACTGCAGGCTCCCCTCAAGGAATACTGCACGGAATACCATTCAAGACGTTAAAACGAATTCCTGGTCCAATTCATCTTTATTTAACCCCCTTCCCTATACATTCCTTAAAATTTGATGGGAAATTAACTCTTAACCGCCTTTTTAATTTCTGACCAGATCCTGGTCAAATCTCTGTAATACATGTGATTTGGTCTTGGAAATGTGCAGGAGTCTCCCATTAGTGTTAAAGCTCAGGTTAAATGGTGGTTGCGAAGATGACAGGCTTGGTGTGGACATTAAAGAGAGTATATTAAATCCCTCTAGTGAGGGAATGAGAATGTGTACATTTCCTCAATGGTGGCCACGGGTCAGTCAGGGTAGAGATGATTTAGACATTAAAATGTACCAGTGGAATGTCTTATGGTACGTCGTAGAGTTGTATAGTAAGAATGATTCACTTGAAAAGTGGGTGAATATAATGGAATTCGAGGAAGAGCACAGAAAAATGTATTGACTGGTAACCTCAGAAAGAAATGTTAACAAATTTGGATACATTGGATACAATAAAATTAAGTTTTTCACAATTCCTGACATTTAAGCCTAGTTAAAATTCCCTGTCTTAGGTAAGTTAGGATCACCACTTTATTTTAAGAATGTGAAATGGCAGAATAATAGTAGAGAGAATGATTTATTTCAGCTTTTATTTCTTTCATCACATTCCCAGCGGGTCAGAAGTTTACATACACTCAATTAGTATTTGGTAGTATTGCCTTTAAATTGTTTACCTTGGGTCAAAGTTTCGGTAGCCTTCCACAAGCATTCCACAATAAGTTGGGTGAATTTTGGCCCATTCCTCCTGACAGAGCTGGTGTAACTGAGTCAGGTTTGTAGGCCTCCTTGCTCGCACACAATCTTTCAGTTCTGCCCACAAATTCTCTATGTGATTGAGGTCAGGGGTTTGTGATGGTCACTCCAATACCTTGACTTTGTTGTCCTTAAGCCATTTTGCCACAACTTTGGAAGTATGCTTGGGGTCATTTTCCATTTGGAAGACCCATTTGCAACCGTGCTTTAACTTCCAGTCTGATGTCTTGAGATGTTGCTTCTATATATCCACATTATTGTCCTTCTTTATGATGCCATCTATTTTGTGAGGTGCATCAGTCCCTCCTGGAGCAAAGCACACCCACAACATGATGCTGCCACCCCGGTGCTTCACTGTTGGGATGGTGTTCTTCGGCTTGCAAGCCTCCCCATTTTTTCCTCCAAACATAACGATTGTCATTATGGCCAAACAGTTGTATTTTTGTTTCATCAGACCAGAGGACATTTCTCCAAAAAGTACGATCTTTGTCTCCATGTGCAGTTGCAAACCCTAGTCTGGCTTTTTTAAGGCGGTTTTGGAGCAGTGGCTTCTTCCTTGTTGAGCGGCCTTTCAGGTTATGTCGATACAGGACTCGTTTTACTGTGGATATAGATACTTTTGTACCTGTTTCCTCCAGCATCCTCACAAAGTCCTTTGCTGATGTTCTGGAATTGATTTGCACTTTTCGCACCAAAGTATGTTCATCTCTAGGAGACAGAACGCGTCTCCTTCCTGAGAGGTATGACGGCTGCGTGGTCCCATGGTGTTTATACTTGCGTGCTATTGTTTGTACAGATGAACGTGGTACCTTCAGGCGTTTGGAAATTGCTCCTAAGGATGAACCAGACTTGTGGAGGTCAACAACGAGGTCTTGGCTGATTTTTTCTAGATTTTCCCATGATGTCAAGCAAAGAGGCACTCAGTTTGAAGGTAGGTCTTGAAATACATCCACAGGTACACCTCCATTTGACTCAAATTATGTCAATTAGCCTATCAGAAGCTTCTAAAGCCATGACATAATTTTCTGGAATTTTCCAAGCTGTTTAAAGACACAGTCAACTTAGTGTATGTAAACTTCTGACCCACTGGAATTGTGATACAGTGAATTATAAGTGAAATAATCTGTCTGTAAACAATTGTTGGAAAAATTACTGGTGTCATGCACAAAGTAGATGTCCTAACCGACTTGTCAAAACTATAGTTTGTTAACAAGAAATTTGTGGAGTGGTTGAAAAACCAGTTTTAATGACTCCAACCTAAGTGTATGTAAACTTCCGACTTCAACTGTAGCACACACATTATCAATATAAGCTTTAGAGCATACAAAGAAGAGGCGGAAGAGGGGGAAGAGAAAAGTGCGGCCCCCTCAGCAGAGTGATCATCGGAGGGTGAAGAAGACGATCGAGGCTCAGGGGATGTTTTAGCCAAATTAAAAGTGGAACCCCCAGGAAAAGCAGCATCGTTACACCGGGTGGAACTGTGTGTGCGTGTGAGCATTTGTTTGTGGATGTGTGTGTGTTCATACATGTGTGTGTGTGCTTGAGTACATGCGTGCGTGTGACTCCTACAGGATGGAGGCTTAATCGTTGCAGCAGTCCTGGCCTGGGCATGGTAATCACACCATTTGTGAATGAGCTATTACCTAATGAAATCTGAAGAATGCTTGGCACCTCCCAGGCCCACTTGGCTTTGTGTGCTGGCAGGCTGTTCCAGCTCGCACACAGCCATGCCATCATATTTAGGACAGGCGTTTCTCTTGATGAGAGGTGGATCGTCTGCTCTGAGTGAACAATCATTAGAAACACGATTTTACTGTAGTTCTTTCTCTCCTACAGTACAGTGGGTTATTTAAAGTTAAAACCATGGTGTTGGTAGATATTGTGACAAACCTGTCCAGAATTTCCATTAGCCAATATATGCTGTGATCATGTGTGTCCTCATGTAATCTAAGTGTCATAAAAATATATGTATTTATCACTGTAACTGCATAGCAGAGTCTAGGCAAGGCCTTTGCACCTGTTGGCAAGACATTCTATAAAATATACACTTACATTTTTTTTTGTGTTCTAGGCATCAGCTCCCTGTGCTGTAAGTGTGCTGTATGTTTGAGGTGAAAAACACCTACCACCCACGTACTAAAGGTTTTTCATAATTCTGTCATGGGTTCTTAATGTGTGTGTGTCGCTGGCAGGGGTTCTTAATGTGTGTGTGTCACTGGCAGGGGTTCATAATGTGTGTGTGTTGTTGAGACTGGGAGTCAAGTCAAAGTATGCACGCGTGAACACACACACGCACTTGAACACACACACACACACACACACACACACACACACACACACACACACACACACAAACACAGAGAAACACACACACAAATGCATGTAACATGTACAAGTGTACACTTACACACACACACACGCATGCACACACGTGCACACAAACACAAATGCATTTAAGTAATGAATAGACACAGACATGCACAAGCAACCACATGGCCACACACAAATGCACGCACACACACACACACTCATGTGCATAAATACAAACATTATGACTGACTAGAGAACAACACAGTAAAAGTTTGTCCACTTTGTCAATGTCATCATACTGCCCTCTTTTGTCAGCAGGAGTCAAGAGAAAACAATTTATTTTATTACTGCTCTTTTTCTGAAAAGGAGTATTTTATTTAAACTGATACGTTTTGTGCTTTATGTAGCCCTTTCCTGCTGTCAAATGACCAAATCGCCCCCTAGTGGCCTCATGGGTGGAATATTATTCATATTTTAATAAACAAAATTATTAATTAACCCCCGAAAATCCATTGTTTCTATGTCGGTTTTCTTATATTTTAGTCTTCTGTGATGTATATAAAGTGTTATATTTGGATGAAAACTCAAAATTTCTGACATGTTACAGGTGTCTTCTTTTTTTAAAGCCCATAACCATGTGTGTGAGGTGTATACTTTTTTTTCAAAGTAGATTTGTTTAAGACTTCCAAGAAACACTCTGTGTGATGCTGATTTAGGCCACTGCAGTAAAAGGTTAAACTGTCATTTAATACTTGAATTTATAAATTATTAGGATATTCCCTGTGTACTTTATTACCTATTTATCTATTTTCTCCGTGTTTGTGGAGGTTGGAGAATATTGAAGAGAGGAGAGGAGAGGAGAGGAGAGGAGAAAAAGAGAAGGAGTGTGTGGGTGGTAGACAAAACATCTAATGTGTGAAATTAGAAAGTTGGTAAAAAAGCGCATCTATCTGCCATTTAAATGTAACCTCCATTATGTATACATCCATCAGTAATTGTTAATTGATGGATTATTGATCCCTGTACCTCCGATCACCCTGGACTGTCTGATCACCCAGCCTGCTCTCACATCTATCACAGGAGACACAGATCAACCAATCACAATGAATGCCTCTATTACTGCGGGTAGATCATATATATGAAAGTACGTGAACTCAGAAATAGTCCAATTATTACATCAGAAGATTAAGTATTATTTTAATTGACTCGTTAGTAAGTGTCTATCAGTTTTAGTGATCATATAAATAATGGAAAATATTGAATGATTCTACTACGTCACCCACTTATTTCCCAGACAATTAAACATGAATTAATGTAATAATACTATGTATTAAGGATTCAATTCTAACCTATTTTCCCCTGTCATACCATAACAATCAATATCTTAACTGATATTAGCTTTCAAATTTTATGCTTAAGTAGTAAATGCCACAGCATGACTCCCAAACATAATCTTAAATATTATATAATATAATAATTTTAAGTCATAACAATCAAACAATGCATTGCCACTAAGCTAAGGTGTTCACAGATGGCTGTAATACAGAGGCTGGAGTCATTTCCATGTGTCTATACAGTCTGTGTGCAGGCAGAGAGAACTTTCATTGAGTAGGGCTCCTCTTGTGGACGAGCAGAGGAACTGACATGAGAACAAAAAGTGAGAAGCCTGAAGTGTGTCTCTGACACATCCATTTCTATGGCCAGTGTTATTGTATTAAGTTGTTTTTATTGATCTCCATGTTGTCCCTTTTCTGTAATTAAACGTACATGTTATGCTTACGACACAAAAGGGAATGTAAAGAGGAATGAATTAGACAAGCTTTGATCTTCTTCCACCAGTATTCTCTTTCCATTTCCTGTATGTAGCACTGTATGTAGCGTTGGGCCAGTAACCGAAAGGTTCCCCTGTAGGCCGTCATTGTAAATAAGAATGTGTTCTCTGACTTGCCTAGTTAAATAAAGGTTAAATAAAAAGTATGAAAAATGAAACACTGCTTTGCTCTGACCAGAGCTCACTCTACAATCAGCTTACGTCTGCTACATGGTGAATGAGAGGTCATGCAGAACAACTCCAATGTTTTTCCCTCCTGTATAGCAGAGAAACAGGGTGTTATAAAGCTCTAGTCTCATTCTCATCCTCATCGTCCTCATCTGCCTCATCACCATCCACAAAGGTTCACATAATGTCAAAATCCTCTTACTGGTCATTGTCCCGGTCCAGTCCGATCAGCAGCAATGTCAAATCTGACCATAATACCATCAAATATCCAAATATCCAATCCCAAGTGCTTTCATCCCATTATGAACACAATGGCTCTTATGTGTTTGACATTGGATTAGAATGCGTACATCTAATGGTGAGATTAGATTCTGTCCCTGAGCTGAATCTGACCTCATCTGCTATTTAGTTATCTAGTATTTGTTATTAGTATCAGTCTCAAATTAAAGAGTGGAACGATAACAGCCCCTGAATTGACTGATTCTCTACTGAAATATAACATTGTGTGGAGGTGGACAATGTTAAGCCTATAATACATTGCAAAATTACCTTGAAAAAATGGATTGTGGGGTTAAAAGGTTAACATTGAATAACAAAACAAAGCAAGGACCAATGTTGTGTTTGGTGTTCACATTGTGAGTATAGCCAGGCAGTGGATACAGAGATACAGTACACTGTGTCAAGTCCTTTCACACATTTTCCTTGTCTTATGAGTGCGACCTTACCAACA
This sequence comes from Brachymystax lenok tsinlingensis, assembly GCA_030435695.1. Taxonomy (NCBI): domain Eukaryota; kingdom Metazoa; phylum Chordata; class Actinopteri; order Salmoniformes; family Salmonidae; genus Brachymystax; species Brachymystax lenok. The sequence goes on from CM059786.1 coordinate 31,977,045, forward strand.
CTCATTGCCTCTCTGCCTGCCTCTCCGCTCCCTCTTTGTGTCTCTCCAAGGACATGTCTTTGTCTAAGATGGAGGAAACACCTAGCTAAGGTTGATGGTGAACAGTAGGCCCGAGGGCCAGGAGATCTTGGGGTTCAAGTTTCTAAGTTTGGTGGTAAGTTCTATAGTAGTAGGTTCAAGAACCAGTGAAGATGTCCTCCTCGCTCTTCACACTGATCAAATGAGGCTGAGATGTACATGAAATTCAACTACCACTTTGTGGAATAACAAGGGCCTTCATGGATTCACAGGAACCCCAGTAAGTCATACAAGCAAAGCGCTGCCCTCTTGACAACAATACTCACCAACAGACAAAAGGGACTTTTTCGTCTTCTCTGTCAAGATAACGCATGGAATGTCTATTGTAAAGCCATGGACTATTGTACACGTAAGTTCCTCTGTGTTTGTGGGCACTGGCAGACACACACAAAGGAACGGTTTACTCTCTCGTCTTAAGAAGCTGCCGCCGCTACATCACACAGTGTAAAGAGGATCGCTCTGAAGGGAACAAAAGGGAAGCTTTTCAAAACGCTTCTGATGGCCAGGACCAAAGACTTCACATCAGAAAAAAAAGAGCAGATAAAGAGAGAGAATGAGCTAAATAAAATAATTAAATCATAAAGCGTGAGTAAACAAGTCAAGCAAGGAGAGGAAAAGTGGAGATGAGATGTAGCATCTCAGCCACATCCAAGGTGTCTTCGCCATGAGCCCAGATGAGTAGAGGTTATCTCATCTGAGAATTGTCTTTTTTGGAGCAAGGGCCATCAGGTGTTAGTGTCATGCGAGGAGACAAGAGTCGTCACAGCAAAGGCAGCTGAGTAGTGTGAAGCGATAACAACTTGAAAAACAAGGGAGTGTTTTCTTTTCTTCTCGGGCCCGGTGACAAACACTCAAACCGCATATGGTCGCCTTCGTTTCTCCGGCACAAAAGGTGTGCGTGTGGTTGTAGCCCCAAGTCTTTCCTGTAAAAAGAACCTGCTAAAAATTTGTCTGTGCTGTGTCTCAGGATCATTTTCACACCAATACTAATTTGTGTTAAAAAAAGAGGGGTGACATTTGTGGTCCTGGAGGCGGGGGTTTAGGTAACAGTTTGAGTTTGCACCATGTTTCCGAAACGCTGACCTTTTGTCACCTGTTATTAGAGCAGGAAGTCATCTTCGTTAGTGTGTGTGTGTGTGTGTGTGTGTGTGTGTGTGTGTGTGTGTGTGTGTGTGTGTGTGTGTGTGTGTGTGTGTGTGTGTGTGTGTGTGTGTGTGTGTGTGTGTGTGTGCGTGTGTGTGTGCGTGTGTGCGTGTGTGTGTGTGTGTGTGTGTGTGTGTGTGTGTGTGTGTGTGTGTGTGTGTGTGTGTGTGTGTGTGTGCGTGTGTGTTTGCACCACATACAAAAAAACAATTTTTCGCTTATTTCTTTTAGTTAGAGCTTTTCAAATGTAAGCAATGTTCCCCGCTGTGTATAACCATATTTTGGCACAAAGCCCCCATTCACGCCCACTACTGATTTCTCACTCAAATGACAGATTCCCATCTTTGTTGTTTTCTGTTTTATCAGCTTGCTTTCTGTCTCGTGCCAAATGTGAACACATATCAGCAAAGACCATTTTCTATGTATTTTCCCCACTGCAGATCTGCAAAACCTAACAACATGTTAATATCCAGGTCAGTGTTACCTGCTCAAGCATGCCAACATGTGGTTTAGTCATTATTTTACACTCTCAACAGTGAACTATATGCTGCATAACTGTAAACATGCTAACCAAGTTACCAATTGGAAACAATATTATTTTATTCAAGCTAGGTTACCATGGAGCTTGGGTAAGATAGTGTACAGTAGATATGTGTCTGTTTGCTGCCTAACAGACACTTTGTGTGGACAGCCTGCACGATAAAGGCTATTTTCACTTCACAGTTTTGGTGGAAAAGGCTTTTGGCCTATGAGTTATGTCCAGAAAGGATGTGTATATGTGACAAGGCAATATATTTACAGGAAACACCTTTATCTGATTGTAATTTTGTGTAGAAAGGCCCAATTCTTATTGTCAGACAACCAGATACAAGCTACCATCGATAAAGAATGGAGGGACTCTGAAGGTGTCTAAGTTAATGTGTGTGTGTGTGTGTGTGTGTGTGTGTGTGTGTGTGTGTGTGTGTGTGTGTGTGTGTGTGTGTGTGTGTGTGTGTGTGTGTGTGTGTGTGTGTGTGTGTGTGTGTGTGTGTGTGTGTGTGTGTGTGTGTGTGTGTGTGTGTGTGTGCGTAATATGGTCTAAAACATAATCAAACTGTGTACTGTGTAGTAAGCTATCATACCTGTATGTACTGAACCAAGGACACGTTTTTTTTCCCTGAAGCAGTTCAGATTAAATTAGAATGTCTTCAACCACTATAAAGTGGTTGCTAAATGGCATATAGTGGTGACCACACCACACTGATAGAATTATAGACAAACACTAGCACTATACTACATAATGAATAACAGCATTCAATAACAACATGCCACAGTTTTCACACAATTTAACAATGTTCTAATTCAAATGGAGCTCCTTTTTGGAAGATTATCCTAATAGCCATTTGATAAAATTGAGCATGCAGTTAGAATGGAGCTAGCCTGCTGCCATCGCTCTTCTGCTATGCAGGGAGAAAGTGGCAATATGCAATTCTACTACAATTAGAGCCTGCTGGGTTTCATCAGGCATGGGTAGCTCTCGCCCGCCTCTCTCTGTATGTCTGTCTTTCCTATGAAAGGCAGAAACCCTGAGAACTGTGGCCGCTCAGACAACATGTAGCAAACACGCCCACGTTGTTGTCGCCTAAACCAGTGTGCCTCTTAGTGACATGTGTACAGTAAACGATAGCTCTCAGTTGTGATTTTACTCAACTCTCCTTTTTTTTTTACATAGCTCTGTCTAAAAGGCACCTGCTGAAAGTGGAGTGTTTAAAGTGTTTGAGTTTTTAACAGATGTAAGGGAGTGGGAGACAAACAGGAAATACTGGGCGTTCTGATCAAATGATATGATACGTTTGTTGGTTTTTGTTTTGTATTTCAACACAAAGCTGTGTTTTGTGTTTTGGGATGTAAAATAGGTCATAATATTCTGCAAATACTTTTTCAGTATATTGTCTTTGCATGGAATTCCAGGGGTATCCCACAACCAATTACAGTATGTCATTATTAGATTTTTTTTTTTTCTCAATAAAGCCTAAGCTAATCATTTATTTCCTCTACGCTAGCTTAGCCACTGTGTGAGAGCCTCTGTGTTACAAAACTTCCACACACACGCTGTCACAGTTAATGGAGGAAGCAATCACATTTTTCAGGGTCCCCAACCAGCGGCATTTGGGCCCCAAAGTTTTCTGAGCAAAAATAATTTTAATAATAAAATAAAAAATCTAATACAAATCTGTTTTTTGTTTTGTTTTTTTTACATAAAAGACTGTAAAAACACATCAGCTCTAAGTGATTTTAATGTTGGAAATCTGTCACAAAGTATTCCCACACACAAAAGGAAAATATATGTGATCTTATACAAATAAATGTAAGCAAGGTTTGAAATGATTATGTTTTAGTCAAGTATTATATCTATATTTATATATATATATATATATGTCTTCTTCCGGTCAATTTTCAGTCTGCATAATTATTTGTAATTATGTTCTGTAATATTTTAAGGGATATGAATCCAACTCGACATTTGATGAATGTTCAACCATTGTTCCTAGATATGTAACCAGCCACCTAATAAGCTATTTGGAGTGCTGGGTGTGGTAGCGTATTAAATGGAGTAATTAACAGTGCTCTCACATCTCCAGAACTTATTAAGGACGGGAAGTCACTTACAAAGAGCCACTTGAATAGAAATCAAATATTTTACTAATTTAATAGCTCATTTGAAACTGTTAAACAGGGTTAACTGAACAGGCACATTTCAGCAGTTACAGAATGAGGTCCCACAGACAAATAAAGGACTAGTATGTGGTCATTAAACCGTTATTCCTCATTATGTATACCCTTTACATGGACAAATGGCATGCAGTTTTGCACTGCACAGATTCAACTGAATTTAGATTAATTAATTACCTTAAACAAATTTAAGATTTTAGTAACCAGTAACTATATTCAACATAGGTAATTTGTAATGAAGGAAAAATATAAAACCATTTGTAACAACTTCAAAAGTAAAATGCACAGTCAATAGCAAAAGTAAATTAATTTGAAGATATAATTATAGATCCGCATGCTGCATCTGTCTCACGGTTTACTGTTCGTCAAAAATCACTATCCACAACAAAGCAGAAAATCAAAATCAAAATAAAGAAATTCAGACCTGTTTATGTATGTAAAAAGGAATTTTGATTTTAGAAAAGCAATATATGTACGAGTGAATTCCCTATGTCACTGTCTCTCTCATCTACAAACACGTTTATGTGTGAAAGTTGCCAAAGCCACATTTTCAACAACAACAAAGGCATTGACTTGTATAGAGCGATGTAAAATGTTTTAAACCTGCAATCATGATTTATTTGAGGATCACAGAACTTTACTCTCCATATATGTACTATACAGTAAAGAAGTACATGTTACTTGTGTCATGTTGTTAAAACTTGATACTCATGATACTCTGAAGCTGCTTGTGGAAATAAAAGTAAATATTACTTGGGATATGCAGTAATGGAAAAAAAAGTCACATTTTAGACTGTAGACATTACTTGGGACATACAGTAGTGGAAATGCAAATGCATCATTCAATCAGGAAGATCCTCAGAAGACTATATTTTATGATTTTCACAGGAATGCCAAACAGCGTCTGCTGAGGATATGCATACATTTCTCCGGTGGACTAATTCCACAAAGAGACAGGGGGATTGAACAGTAGACGGAAGTCAGACGAAAAACAAAAACAGCACCAGAGACAAAACAGCACCAGAGACAAAACAGTACCAGAGAGAAAACAGCACCAGAGACAAAACAGAACAAGAGACAAAACAGCACCAGAGACAAAACAGTACCAGAGACAAAACGGCACCAGAGACAAAACGGCACCAGAGACAAAACAGCACCAGAGACAAACAGCACCAGAGACAAAACAGCACCAGAGACAAAACAGTATCAGAGACAAAACAGTATCAGAGACAAAACAGTACCAGAGACAAAACAGTACCAGAGACAAAACAGTACCAGAGACAAAACAGTAGCAGAGACAAAACAGCATCAGAGACAAAACAGCACCAGAGACAAAACAGCACCAGAGACAAAACAGCACCAGAGACAAAACAGCACCAGAGACAAAACAGTACCAGAGACCAAACAGTACCAGAGACAAAACAGCATCAGAGACAAAACAGCACCAGAGACAAAACAGCACCAGAGACAAAACAGCACCAGAGACAAAACAGTACCAGAGACCAAACAGTACCAGAGACAAAACAGCATCAGAGACAAAACAGCACCAGAGACAAAACAGCACCAGAGACAAAACAGCACCAGAGACAAAACAGTACCAGAGACAAAACAGCATCAGAGACAAAACAGCACCAGAGACAAAACAGCACCAGAGACAAAACAGCATCAGAGACAAAACAGTACCAGAGACAAAACAGTACCAGAGACAAAACAGTATCAGAGACAAAACAGCACCAGAGAAAGCAGAACAACATGGCAGTATGGAGGTGATTGGAATGATTGTTCAAAAGCTCAGTGTTTTTAAAACTGGGAGACACTCACCCCGCTATAGGCTTCATCCATCTGTCTCGCACAGAAAGGAAAGAGTGAATAGACGTATCTATCTAAAATCCTGATTTCCTCTGTCACTGTGCACCTCTCTGCATCGTGAATCTGTGATTAGATACCTTTTTTCAGCTCAGTATGAATATAAATATATATATATACAGTAACAGTCAAAAGTTTGGACACATATACCCAATCAAGAGGGTTTTCTTTATTTTCACTATTTTCTACATTGTAGAACAATAGTGAAGACATCAAAACTATGAAATTACACATATGGAGTCATGTAGTAATCAAAAAAGTGCAAAACAAATCAAAATATGTTTTATATTTGAGATTCTTCGCAGCAGCTACCCTTTGCCTTCATGACAGCTTGCATTCTCTCAACCAGCTTCATAAGGTAGTCACCCGGAGTGCATTTCAATTAACTGGAGTGCCTTGTTAAAAGTTAATTTGTGAAATCTAGAATTGGCTTCCTATTTCGCAACAAAGCAGCGAAATGAGCCAATCAGTTGTGTTGTGACAAGGTAGGGGTGGTATACAGAAGATAGCCCTATTTAGTTTAAAGACCAAGTCCATAGTATGGCAAGAACAGCTCAGATAAGCAAAGAGAAACAACAGTCCATCATTACAGCCAATTCAGAACATTTCAATTGCAAAAACCATCAAGCGCTATGATGAAACTGGCTCTCATGAGGACCGCTACAGGAAAGGAAGACCCAGAGTTACCTCTGCTGCATACAGTAGGATAAGTTCATTAGAGTTACAGCTGTGTCTTTGTGATACGCAGAGTAGGTGAACGGATGATCACCGCATGTGTGGTTCCCACCGTGAAGCATTAGGAGGTGTGATGGTGTGGGAGTGCTTTGCTTGTGACACTGTCAGTGATTTATTTAGAATTCAAGGCACACTTAACCAGGATGGCTACCACAGCATTCACAGCACTTTTTGTTTTTCAACAGGACAATGACCATACACACCTCCAGGCTGTGTAAGGGCTATTTGACCAAGAAGGAGAGTAAATTAGTGATGCATCAGATGACCTGGCCTCTAAAATCACCTGAACTCAACCCAATTGAGATGGTTGCGATGAGTTGGAACGCAGAGTGAAGGAAAAGCAGACAACAGGTGCTCAGCATATGTGGGAACTCCTTCAAGACTGTTGGAAAAGCATTCCAGGTGAAGCTGGTTGAGAGCATGCCAAGAGTGTGCAAAGCTGTCATCAAGGCAAAGGGTGGCTACTTTGAATAATCCAAAATATATTTTGATTTGTTTAACACTTTTTTGCTTACTTCATGATTCCATATGTGTTTTTTCATAGTTTTTATGTCTTCACTATTATTCTACAATGTAGAAAATAGCACAAATAAAGAAAAAACGTTAAAAATGAGTAGGTGTGTCCAAACTTTTGATTGGTACTGTATATTTATTCTCTAAAGCTATAGCCTAGTTTCATTCTTCGCACATAACTGTGATGCATTGACAAACGCAACTGGCTGGTGCATCTGCCTGTATGGGGGCGTGTGTGTAAATCTCTATTCCTGTACATCCATTAGTAATGCCTTGCATTTCTAGCTATGCCTTCCAAACATGTTCTCATGTAATCGCATTTTATATACTTATTTTGTATCTGCTGTCTGTGGAGGCTGGGGGTGTTTTGCATTAAGTACAGTGGGGGATATTGGAGCCGTTTGCTATATCTGTGCATGAATGTAGATGGCTTTAAAAGACACTTGGTGTATGCTGGGCTGGGTCCTCCTCACTTCTACCAAAACTAGCATTAAACCAGCAAGGCGGTTTATTTTGTGAAAGGCGAGATAAGTTTCATTTTCCCCACTCCCTCCCCTTCTTCCTCCCTATGTCTATCCTTCTCTCTCTCTCACCCTCTCTCTCTCTCCCTTCCACCCTCTCTCTCTCCCTCTGACACAAATCAGCACGCTTAGAATAAACTGCATAAGTTATCAGCTCCTTGGAAAGCAACGCAAAAGAGGAGAGTAAAAAAGAAAGAAATGAGAGGAGACTTCTATCACTTAATGAAAAATTGCTTCCCTTTTGGACAGAACTTCATAGGCTGCAATCAAGCCATGGCCCGCTCATCTTGACGTGCAATCGAGGCAAATCAAGTCAGCATCTATTAATAATATTTCGCTGGCTCCTTTCATTCCAGCGCATGTCCTACGACTGTCAAGCCTGTGATGGAGCACTGCCTTTATCTCAACCTCGGCCTGCTCTGTCACAGTGATAAACAATTCTAACAAGAATCAGAATAAAGATCTTCCCAGTAGACTGCAGGAGATAGAGGCCCTTTTTTTCTCATTTTCTAGACTGCAAAATGTAATCTAGTGCCTGGGCCCTTCTTCCTACCCCCTCCCATCCCACGCCTACTCAACCCTTCTACCCCCCACAATTTTTTCTCAAGCGTCACATTCAAAGAGATGCAAATTTATCAGAGCTGGGACCTGATCGACTCGAAGCGCAGCGTGAATGTCAAAGCGCAGGCTTTAGAACCTGAGACACCTCAGACTCTCTCCCTCCCATGCTCTCTCTCTCTCCTTCCCCCTGTGCTCTCTCTCTCTCTGCGGAGCCAGTCTAATGAGTAGGAGGACCGAGATGGAGGGTTTGTGTTGCGGAGAGGGTGACAGCTAGGCTGCAGCGTCTGTCCGGACAACTGCCCTCGCTTCCGTTAACACACTGACAGGAAAAACCATGGAGGCACCATATTGACATGGAACCAGTGACCGGGCTCTTTTCTGCATAGGTTGCATATTCTGACACCCAAGCAGTGCATTAAGCCTTAGGTGTTTTCAGTGTGGTATTTCTCAGTAAATGTGAATAAGCAGTTGCATTTACATTTTTATCAAATCAATTGATTTAAATATTATTTCAGAATTTTTCATTTGAATATGCAACTTAGTTTCAATGCACATTCATTTCTGTCCTACTCTTTCAGTAATAGTAGTAACCCGAGAGTTTTCTATTACAATTATTTCAGTAATAGTCATATAGTTTGCTATATGAAAACATCTTTCTATGTCAACTCTCTACCCTGACAGCAGCTCTGACAGGTACACTTCATGAAGGTGACCAGGGTGAGAACTAAGGACAGAGGTTGCGTCCCAAATGGCACCCTATTCTCTATTTAGTGCACTTCTTTTGACCAGGTATGGCTCTGGGCAAAAGTAATGCACTATATAGTGAATAGGGTACCATTTGGGACAGACAGAGTTTCAGGGCGAGCGGAGAGTAGCGGTGTGGTTTCTGTCTCATCAGAGGTAATAGGAGGTGACAGGTTAGAAAGCAGACCCTGAGTCAATGAGGTGAGAATCCATTGATCCAGTGAGCTGTGTGAAAAGCCTGCTGTGAGGAGGTCAGCAAGGTGGCTGGTCACTGTCAAGGTGATAAGTGCTATTAAAGGTCCAATGCAGCTTTTTTTATCCCAATTTCAATCAAATTCTGGGTAACAATGAAATACCTTACTGTGATTGTTTTCAATTAAAATGGTCAAAAAGAAACAAAAATAACAAAGAATTTAGCAAGAATTTAGCTAGGACTGTCTGCGAGTGGTCTGAGTGGGGAGGGGGAAACTGAAAACTAGCTGTTATTGTCAGAGAGGTTTGGAACTCCGCCAAAACAGGCAGACAATTCACAAGGGTCTTTTCAAACAGCTCTTACACTAAAGGGCTTTATCATTTTCACATTAATGTCCAAACCTTACAGTGTGAAATATATATAATGCACAGGAACATCATGTGTTTTACTGCGCTGGGCCTTTGAGCTACGGTTACGTGTTATGAATTGATGTAGCTAATTGGGTATAGTGAGCTGTGTGTAAAGTTATCAGTTTGTCTATGTATAAGGGCACAAGGCGAGACCCAGATGCAGACACGGGAGGCAGATGGTTTGAGTCTTGATATTTATTAAACAATCCAAAAGGGGTAGGCAAGAGAATGGTCGTGGACAGGCAAAAGGTAAAAACCAGTTCAGAGTCCAGGAAGTACAGAGTGGCAGGCAGGCTCGAGGTCAGGGCAGGCAGAATTGTCAGGCAGGCGGGTACAGAGTCCAGAAAACAGGCAAGGGTCAAAAACCGGGAGGACTAGCAAAAGAGAATAGACGCAGGAGTACGGGAAATCCGCTGGTTGACTTGAAAAGCATACAAGATGAACTGGCACAGAGACAGGAAACACTGGAATATACAGTCGTGGGCACGACAAAGCCTATTCCACCTCAGGAGACTAAAAAGATTTGGCATGGGTCCTGAGATCCTCAAAAGGATCTACAGCTGCAACATCGAGAGCATCCTGACTGGTTGCATCACTGCCTGGTACGGCAATTGCTCCGCCTCTGACCGCAAGGCACTACAGAGGGTAGTGCGTACGGCCCAGTACATCACTGGGGCTAAGCTGCCTGCCATCCTGGACCTCTACACCGGTCGGTGTCAGAGGACGGCCCTAAAAATTGTCAAAGACCCCAGCCACCCCAGTCATAGACTGTTCTCTCTACTGCGGTACCGGAGTGCCAAGTCTAGGACAAAAAGGCTTCTCAACCGGTTTTACCCCCAAGCCATAAGACTCCTGAACAGGTAATCAAACGGCTATCTGGACTTTTTGCATTGTGCCCCGCTGCTGCTACTTTCTGTTTATCATATATGCATAGTCACTTTAACTATACTTTCATGTACATACTACCTCAATTGGACCGACCAACCAGTGCTCCCGCACATTGGCTATCTGGGCTATCTATCTGCATTGTGTCCCACCACCCGCCACCCCTTTTTTACGCTACTGCTACTCTCTGTTCATCATATATGCATAGTCACTTTAACCATAACTACATGTACATATACTACCTCAATCAGCCTGACTAACCGGTGTCTGTATGTAGCCTCGATACTTTTAGAGCCTCGTTACTTTTACAGCCTCGCTACTGTATATAGCCTTGCTACTGTATATACTATTGTTTTTATTTCTTTACTTACCCATTGTTCACCTAATACCTTTTTTGCACTATTGGTTAGAACCTGTAAGTAAGCACTTCACTGTAAGGTCTACACCTGTTGTATTCGGCGCACGTGACAAATAAACTTTGATTTGATTTGATTGACCACAAGTTCTCAATGGGATTAAGGTTTGGGGAGTTTCCTGGCCATTGACCCAAAATATCGATGTTTTGTTCCCAGAGCCACTTAGTTATCACTTTTGCCTCATGGCAAGGTGCTCCATCATGCTGGAAAAGGCACTGTTCATCACCAAACTGTTCCTGGATGGTTGGGAGAAGTTGCTCTCGGAGGATGTGTTGGTACCATTCCTTATTCATGGCTGTGTTCTTAGGCAAAATTGTGAGTGAGCCCACTCCCTTGGCTGAGAAGCAACCCCACACATGAATGGTCTCAGGATGCTTTACTGTTGGCATGACACAGGACTGATGGTAGCGCTCACCTTGTCTTCCCCGGAAAAGCTTTTTTCCAAACAATCGGAAAGGGGATTAATCAGAGATAATGACTTTATCCCAGTCCTCAGCAGTCCAATCTCTGTACCTTTTGCATAATATCAGTCTGTCCCTGATATCAGTCTGTCCCTGCCCTTCTTGACACCAGGCCATCCTCCAAAAGTCTTCTCCTCACTGTGCATGCAGATGCACACACCTGCCTGCTGCCAGTCCTGAGCAAGCTCTGTACAGGTGGTGCCCCGATCCCGCAGCTGAAGCAACTTTAGGAGACGGTCCTGGCGCTTGCTTGACTTTTTTGGTCTCCCTGAAGCCTTCTTCACAACAATTGAACCGCTCTCCTTGAAGTTCTTGATGATCCGATAAATGGTTGATTTAGGTGCAATCTTACTGGCAGTAATATCCTTGCCTGTGAAGCCCTTTTTGTGCAAAACAATGATGACGCACGTGTTTCCTTGCAGGTAACCATGTTTGACAGAGGAAGAACAATGATTCCAAGCACCACCCTCCTTTTGAAGCTTCCAGTCTGTTATTCAAACTCAATCAGCATGACAGAGTGATCTCCAGCCTTGTCCTCGTCAACACTCACACATGTGTTAACGAGAGAATCACTGACATGATGTCAGCTGGTCCTTTTGTGGCAGGGCTGAAATGCAGTGGAAATGTGTTTTTGGGATTCAGTTCATTTGCATTGCAATTCATCTGATCACTGTTCATGACATTCTGGAGTATATGCAAATTGCCATCATACAAACTGAGGCAGCAGACTTTGTGAAAATTAATATTTGTGTCATTCTCAAAACTTTTGGCCACGGCTGTACACACCAGGGATAATAAGCAACACCTGGAGGGGGTGGAGACAATCACAAGACAGGTGAAACAGATCAGGATGTGACACTATGAGTTAATTAGATGATTCAGTCAAAATCCTTGATATACACACACAGCGTTGTCAGATTTCAAAAAGGCTTCACGGCGAAAGCACAACATTTGATTGTTTGAGGGTAGCACCTCTAATATTTAAGCATTAGCATAAATCCATAACCCAACACGGGTCTCACAAAACGCATAAAATCGCTAATATAAAATCGCTTACCTTTGATGAACTTCTGCTGAGGGCTTCCCAAGTGTCCAACGAAGACAATCCATGCTTCTTTTGTTAGAAAAAGTCATTTATTATATCCAAAAATCTCCGTTTGGTTGGCGCGTTATGATCATAAAATCCACCTTTGAGTCGACCATTGAACCGTGAAGAGAACACGTTCAAATTATACCTATACACTTTCTACAAACAAATCAAACATCATTTTTAATTTATCCTTAGGTATCCTTTTGGGTGTATTTGCTGTAATATTTCAACCGGACGTGAACGATAGGAAAGCGTGAACGATAACGTGAACGATAGGAAAGAAAAATAAAGTGGTGCACATTCACAATCTCGCGTGCGGTCGCCTGACAATTTCCTGTTTCTATCTGTTCTGGTCACTCCTAGAATTCCCAGACTTTGTATATAGACTGTTGACATCTAGTGGAAGCCATAGGTACTGCAGTCTTAGTCCTACATAAAGTTGTATGCAATAGGCACAATGGAGAAGATGCTCATTTACAAAAAAAACTGCAAATCCGGATGGATTTTCCTCGGGTTTTTGCCTGCTATATGATGAAACAAAAATAGAACTGTTTGGCCATAATGACCATTGTTATGTTCTGAGGAAAAAGGGGGAGACTTGCAAGCCAAAGAACACCATCGCAACCGTGGAGCACGGCGGTGGCAGCATCATGTCCTGGGGAAAAAGAAGGCATCATGAGGAAGGACAATTATGTGGATATATTGAAGCAACATCTCAAGACATCAGTCAGGAAATTAAAGCTTGGTTGCAAATGGGTCTTCCAAATGGAGAATGACCCCAAGCATACTTCCAAAGTTGACATCACTAAGCCCTGACCTCAATCCTATAGAAAATGTGTGGGCAGAACTGAAAAAGCGTGTGCGAGCAAGGAGGCCTACAAACCTGACTAAATTACACGAGCTCTGTCAGGAGGAATGGGCCAAAATTCACCCAACTTATTGTGGGAAGCTTGTGGAAGGCTACCCGAAACATTTGACCAGAGTTAAACAATTTAAAGGCAATGCTGCCAAATACTAATTGAGTGTATGTAAACTTTTGACCCACTGAATGTGATGAAAGAAATAAAAGCTGAAATAAATGCCTCTACTATTATTCTGACATTTCACATTTTTAAATAAAGTGGTGATCCTAACTGACCTAAAACAGGGAATTTGTACTTGGATTAAATGTCAGGAATTGTGAAAAACTGAGTTTAAATGTATTTTGCTAAGGTGTATGTAAACTTCCGACTTCACCTGTAAATGTCTTGAGCTTTACAGTACATGAAAAGGTGAAAACGTTCAGAAGAACTCTTGCACTGTGTTTGTACAGTAGTCTCTCCTTACTCTGTAAAAGGGCACTCACTCCACAGAAATAGAATGAATCATATTTCAATGATTCACATGTCTGCTCTGTGTTTCCTCTAAGCTCTCTACCACCCACCTTTTTCTATTTCCTGTTTCTGATGCATTGAGTGTTTTTTTATTTCTTATATTCATAGTATGGCAAAACCACTTGGTACAGTAAAACTGGGTGTCCGGATACATATTCAATCCAAAGTAACCCACCATGATCCAATGATACTTTATCTTGCAGGATGTAGCCTCAGGTAACGGTGGCCAGGAGGGAAGATGGATTGGGTGTGAATGCACGGGTGGCAGGCAAAGTGAAAGCCATGGATATAGTGACAGTCAGAGGAAGAGAGGGGGACGGTGAGGGAGCGGATCGAGGGAGGATGAAAGGCTACTCAACACACCGGACAGATGAGGGATGAGACTAGGGAGAGGAATAGTAAAAAAAAATTAAAAATAGACAGTGAGTGAGTGATTTATTAGATGGAAGGAGGGAGAAGTCCGCAGTGGGAGCAGGAGGATCAGGGGTAGAGATGGGATACCGTGGGTGTTTCAGAGTTCCTATGCCAGGGGGGTCCCACCCCACCTGCCTCCCTGCCCGTCCACCCCACTCCCTTTATCTTCCTCTCTCCCTCCAACCCTTCCGTGACAGCTCCACACTCCGGATCAGTAGAGCCGGGGATCGTGCATATAATCCATCCCACGTGATCCCACGTGCCTGATGCATTTTTAATTGTATGGGAGAGGAGAGAAGGTGGAGAGGGAAATGGAGGATGGGGGACAGAGATTGAGCTCTGTGGTGGCAAGTGGCTCAGCCGAGGAGGCAGAGCAGCGTAATTACATGGGCACACCTCCCTTGTAATGCCAGTTAAGTTAGATCGCTATCTCCAGTGACAAACCCCCCAGCTTCCATCCTATTGTGTCTGTCAGTGCTGATTGACTTACAGTATAATTCCTTCATCCAATCCAACACCTATCTTTATCATGACATCATGGCATGACTGACAGAGAAGCTTAAAACGGGAAGGCTCATAATCCATGAATATTATGTTAAATTATCGTTTATTAAAGCTAGCCTTTGCTTTTCTAACTAACTGTGTCTATTGGTTCCTGACTTCCCTGAAAAGTTGCATTTTGCGGGGACTATTCGATCTATGGAGATTGCATGGCTGTGTGCTCGATTTACACCTATCAGCAACAGGTGTGACTGAAATAGCCAAATTCACTCATTTGAAGGGGTGTCCACTTGCTTTTGTATATATAGTGAGAACGTACGCACCATTTAAAACCATCAATGAATTGATAAAATACTGGCCATGGTCTCTCTCGAAATCGAGCGGAGAGAGAGCAAGAGCGAGAGCGAGAGAGAAGGGTAGCCTAGAGGCGGCAGGGTAGCCTAGCGGTTAGAGTGTTGGACTAGTAACTGAAAGGTTGCAAGTTCAATTCCCCAAGCTGACAAGGTACAAATCTGTCATTCTGCCCCTGAACAGGTAGTTAACCCACTGTTCCTAGGCTGTCATTGAAATAAGAATGTGTTCTTAACTGACTTGCCTAGTAAAATTTCAAATAAAAGAGAAGGTACAGACATACTGGCCATGGTCTCACCTAAGAGAGAGAAGGTAGGTACAGACATACTGGCCATGGTCTCACCTAAGAAGAGAGAGGTGGCAGGTACAGATGTACTGGCCATGGTCTCACCTGAGAGCAAGGTAGGTAAGTAAGATTCTACCTCAATGTATTTTTGTATATTCATTTCTCAAGTATACCCAAAATATGTGTAACAAGTGTAATGTCTGCCATTCTGTACGAACACAAGTTTCCTACCAAGCCCTTTGCACTGATGTTCCAGGAGAAACTTTTGCTTGGTTGGTAGTGGGACAAGACTGAGTCTTGTCTCTTCAATAGCACAAAGTACAATGCAATGTCATATTCCCCACTGTATCCTGTGCACATGCCAAATAAACGTAGATTTAAATAACATAATATGGATGGAATTTGAGTACATTATAGGCAGAACGTACGCAGTTTGTGAATTCAACCATCAAGCCAAATTAGTCAGTCACAGTGTCCTTCACATACAGTGTTCTTGGAAAGTATTCAGACCCCTTGACTTTTTCCACATTTTGTTGTGTTACAGCCTTATTCGAAAATGTATCAAAATATTTTCTCTCATCAATCTACACAATTCCCCATAACGACAAAGCAAAAAACGTTTTTTAGAAATGTTTGCAAATAAATAAAAAACAGAAATACCTTATTTACATAAGTATTCAAATCCTTTGCTATGAGACTTGAAATTGAGCTCAGGTGTATCCTGTTTCCATTGAGATTTTCCTCCAACTTGATTGGAGACCACAAATTCAATGAATTGGACATAATTTGGAAAGGCACACACCTGTCTTTATAAGGTCCCACTATTGATGACAGTACATGTCAGAGCAAAAATCAAGCCATGAGGTCAAAGGAATTGCCCGTAGAGCTCCGAGAAAGGATTATGTTGAGGCACCGATCTGGGGAAGGGTACCAAAAAAATTCTAGAGCATTGAAGGTCCCCAAGAACAAAGTGGCCTCCATCATTTTTAAATGGAAGAAGTTTGGAACCACCAAGACTCTTCCTAGAGTTGGCCGCCCGGCCAAACTGAGCAATCGGGGGGGGGAGGGCCTTGGTCAGGGAGGTGACCAAGAACCTGATCACTCCAGAGTTCCTCTGTGAAGATGGGGAAAAACTTCCATGTAGACAACCATTTCTGCTGAACTCCACCAATCAGGCCTTTACGGTAGAGTGTCCAGACAGAAGCCACTCCTCAGTAAATGACAGCCATCTTGGAGTTTGACAAAAGGCCCCAAATGGACTTAGACTGGGAGACTTGTCAGGATGAACGGAGAAAAGTACAGCAAGATCCTTGATGAAAACCTGCTCTAGAAAAAAAGCATAACAGAAAATGCATACAGTATTTCTTACCTCTTTCTATAACGACACAGGATGAGACCCAAACGAAAACACATGAGGCAGATGGTTTGAGTATCTGATATTTATTAATAGACAAGGGGCAGGCAAGAGGCAGGTCGAGCACAGGCAGAAGTTCGTAAATCAGGTCAGGGTCAGATGGGTACAGGACGGCTGGCAGGCTTGAGGACAGGGCAGGCAGAATGGTATGGCAGGTGGGCTCAGGGTCAGGGCACGCAGAAAAGGTCGGAACCGGGAGGACTAGAAAAACAGGGGTACAGAAAAACATGTTGGTAGGCTTGATGAGACAAACTGGCAACAGGCAAACAGAAAGCACTGGTATAAATACACAGGGGATAATGGGAACAAATGGGAGACACCTGGTGGGGGTGGAGACAAGTACAAGACAGGAGAAACAGATCAGGGTGTGACACTTTTTCAGTTTTGGGGTTTGCACAACCACAACTTGTACAGCCTCAGGTTAATTTGAAATCAGACTGTCTCCACTAGTATCCGCCTGTGAAATACATGTTTATGTGATATTACTGTACCGTCAACAATCTGCACATAGCTAACGTTAGCTATCTGGAAACAAAGAAATTGGACATCTTGTGGGATTTATGCTGCGTAGCTACATGATGCTATCGTTAGATTCCCTTGAGTACAAAATTGTCCGAATACAGATGATGTTAGCTAGCTTGAACATTGAACACACTCAGGTTAGCAGCTAACGTAGCTAGCAGGCTTAAAACTCAACCCAACACTTACCTAAAGCTACCAGTCCATGAGAATGGTGGCCATTTCTGCATCACTCTTTCAAAATGTATTCCAATGTTTATCCGGTTTCTTGATTGGTCATGAGCAGCCATTTTCTAGCTTATTTTTCTCTTTTGGGGTCGAGTTGTTCCAAGAACCGAGAATAATGCTTTTTGGCATTATCTGCACTGTTTATTTCTGGTGGCTGTAACAAGTGACGTTCACTTCCTCTCCAGCTCCGGGGCAGCAGGGTCATTCGAAAAGGTGGTATTAGCGCAAAGTCACACCTTGCCCAGAAGGCCAGCCCAATGCGGCTCAGGGCTCAACGCCCTTATTTTCATTCAAAGTGAAAACACTACAGAAGAAATGGGGTGGCATAGGGTCACTCACAACCTGCGTATTCCTGTTTTAATAAAAAAGACAGTATATTGTCACCCAAGACAAATGCAGACAATATTTCATAATTGTTTTGGTGCAGCAGGTCTTTCAGTCCTGTTTACCACGTAGCCATGGAAGCTAGAATAACAACATCATTTTTTTTGCCAGAGAACTGATATTTTCATTTGGGTCCAAATTGCCAGCTGGATAATTTCTGTGGTACTGCATCTACCATGTCAACCTCCGAGGACAGAGGTCTCCATCAAATTGCTGCTCTCCTCTCCATGCATATTAAAGAAACTTGTCATCCGGCCGTTAGATGGGAGCACAACAGATAAGAGGCTGGGGCCCTCCAGGGCAACTCTTCCTGAGCCTTCAGAGTGCTGAAATTATAACAATAAAAATGTCAAATTTAGAGTGTTTTGCATAAAAGCCAGTGCTTTTATATTGCCTACACTGAAAAGACAAATAGGAAATTCATGGTAAAGTAAAAAAGACACTAGAAGTGGAACAAAAGGGGGAGAGTAAAAAAACATGTGATATGATGGCCATTAAGGATTGTGTGCTTTCTGAAAAGACACCATTCAGCAAAAGTGTGGAGAGTTTTTTATTTGAGTTTTTGATAAATTGAATTCAAGTTCAAATTGTGGACTTGAACTGCTTACAATAGACCATCTTTTACAGTGAGAACATTCATCAATGCATTTTCACAATGCTTCGGAAACACTATCCATCCACCCACTGAACACATGCTATACCTACAGGTAACTGCCAAAATAAAGAAACACTTGAGTAAATGAGGGATACAAATTATATTGAAAGCAGGTGCTTTTACACAGGTGTGGTTTCTGACTTAATTAAGCAATTAAAACATCCCATCATGCTTAGGGTCATGTATAAAAATGCCCAGTTGCCCATTATTTTGGCTACCATGGCTAGAAGAGATCTCAGTGACTTTGAAAGAGGGGTCTCAAAGGAGCGTAGGTTGTTTATAGGGTGTGTGTGTCTCAATCATCAGATCTCAACCCAAATTAACACTTACAGTGGGATGAGAAATGACCTGGAATTACCTAGGTTTCTGCATGAATTGGTCATCAAATTTGATATGATCTTCATCTAAGTCACAACAATAGACAAACATAGTGTGCTTAAACCAATAACACACAGATTATTGTATTTTTTCTTGTCTATATTGAATACATAATTTAAACATTCACAGTGTAGGTTGGAAAAAGTATGTGAACTCCTATGCTATGAGACAAGATTGGAGATGTTTGATGGAGACCTCTGTCCTCGGAGGTTAAAGCTTCCTTGCCCTATAAAAAACACTCACAAAATATTTGTTTGCTATTCACAAAAAGCATTGCCTGAGGTGAGCCATGCCTTGAACAAAAGAGATCTCAGAAGACCTAAGATTAAGAATTGTTGACTTGCATAAATTGGAAAGGGTTACAAAAGTATTTCTAAAAGCCTTAATGTTCATCAGTCCACGGTAAGACAAATTGTCTATAAATGGGGAAAGTTCAGCACTGTTGCTACTCTCCCTAGGAGTGGCCGTCCTGCAAAGATGACTGCAAGAGCACAGAGAAGAGTGCTAAAAACCAGCTAAAGACTTACAGCTAAAGACTTATAGAAACCTCTGGAACATGCTAACATCTCTGTTGACGAGTCTATGATACGTAAAACACTAAACAAGAATGGTGTTCACACCACAGAAGAAGCCACAGCTTCATTGCTGCACGTCTGAAGTATGCAAAAGTGCAAAGGTGCACCTGGATGTTCCATAGCGCTATGGCCAAAATATTCTGTGGACAGAGTAAACTACAGTTGAGTTGTTTGGAAGGAACATACAATGTGTAGAGAAAAAAAGGCACAGCTCACCAACATCAAAACCTCATCCCAACTGTAAAGTATGGTGGAGGGAGCATCATGGTTTGGGGTTGCTTTGCTGCCTCAGGGCCTGGACAGCTTGCTATCATCAATGGAAAAATGAATTCTCAGGTTTAGCCTAACATTCTCCTGCAAAATGTCTTGATATCTGTCCGCCAATTGAAGCTAAATAGAAGTTGGGTGATGCAACAGGACAACGACACAAAACACAGAAGTAAATCGACAACAGAATGGCTTCAACAGAAGGAAATACGCATTCTGGAGTGGCCCAGTCAGTCCTGACCTCAACCCGATTGAGATGCTGTGGCATGACCTCAAGAGAGCAGTTCATACCAGACATCCCAAGAATATTGCTGAACTGAAACAGTTTTGTAAAGAGGAATGGTCCATAATTCCTCCTGATTGTTGTGCAGGTCTGATCTGCAACTACAGAAAACTTTGGTTGAGGTTATTGCTGCCAAAGGAGGATCAACCAGTTATTAAATCCAAGGGTTCACATACTTTTTCCACCCTGCACTGTGAACGTTTACACGGTGTGTTCAATAAAGACATGAACATGTATCATAGTTTGTGTGTTATTAGTTTAAGCAGACTGTGTCTGTCTATTGTTGTGACCTAGATGAATATCAGATCAAATTTGATGAAAAAAGTATGCAGAAAGCCAGGGATTTCCAAAGGGTTCACCTAATTTTTCTTGCCACTGTATGGAAGATTCTGGAGTGACGCCTGAGACAGTGTTTTCAACCACCATCAACAAAACACCAAATTATGGAATTTAAGTTCCATAAATGTGTAGAATATATGCTAAGGCATAATGAAGCTGTTCTGGCAGCTCTGGCGGCTCATGGGCCAATGCCCTAATAAGACACTTTATGTTGGTGTTTTCTTTATTTTTGCAGTTACATGTATAATTTCTCTATCAAGAAAAGGTTTGTTGCTGTACTTGCACCTTGCTCTCTGCCTTGCTCTCTACCTTGCTCTCTACCTTGCTCTCTACCTTGCTCTCTACCTTGCGCTCTACCTTGCTCTGCATGCAAAGTACATCCAGGCACCTTGAATCCGAAGTTAAACCTATACGGTGGCATCATGCTTATCTGCTCCAAGTTTTTAAAGTTTTAAAATGTGATTACAGTAAACCTGTATCTGGCAGATAGCTCTCCACCCTCACTGCATGGATTAAACTTGCCTTCTTATGTTAATGTGTCTCTGGTGCAATCTATTCCTATGTAAGTGGAATTATTATGTATTATTATTATCATTATTATAAAGCATGATTTGATAGTAATACATTGACAGATCTTCCCCATATAATTGGTGACTCCTGTGTGGAACAAACAGGAGTCCATCTAAATATCAATTGTTACTATATGGTTATGTTTTTGTCTTAGTGTTACGATCAGATAACACATAAGTGTTAAGATAATTCTTATGTGTTAAGCTAACTCGTAAGTGTTAAGATAATTCATAATTGTTAAGCTAACTCATAAGTTTTAAGATAAGTCTTGTTTTCTTAGAATACCATTTTGTCCAACAATGGACTGGTGCCAATGATTTATAACATTTCTTTTTTTGTCTCTAGAAAGAAATTCATTACAATCTGAAATCATGAAAGACCTCCCAAGTAGACAGCAGTGTTTAGTCATTGTCCAAATGAAAGAGCTATTCCAAGTATAAACACAGCACACATACTAAAGTGTAAACAGATATGTTTTGAGCCAAAAAGTTATATATTTTTTACACAAATATATTAAAATAATTACACAACTGCAAACATCAAGGAGTATGGCATTCAAGGAGTTGGTCTGATGGGAAATCCGTGATGTCATCAGCTCACCCCCACTTGTGCTATGTCATGACTTACTTGGACCACCTATTGAGATGTGCCTTTTGTTAAGTAAATCGGGTGTTAAATTAGGTGAAAAGGAGACTGGAGTGCCACTTTAAAGTAGATACATTGATCAACTTTTTACCCCAAAAAACCTTTTCGCTTATGGAAATATCTCAGTATCCTGTGTGTACTGCAGCCAAAGCAGATTTGCAGGCAGATACATGATACATTCCACAATGCCAGGACACCAAACAGGTAAACAAGGGTGTGTGTATTGGAAAATAGCACTCTGGAAATGGTCTGCGCCGCCATGCTGCGGTTCAACGTTCTCAGAAATTATGATTTTATAATTCCTTCAAAAAATTATAATAACCCAGATAAGCTCTGGTTTTGAGTGATCCGAGGAATCAATGGTTTGAGAGTTTAACATCAGCTCCTCCAGAGGTAATTCTGATGCAAATGTGTGTGAAGCCAGATAAATGCCTTTGGGGGGTGAATACGGTCCAAGAGGGAGTGTTATTTATACGTTTCAGGGAGAGAATCTTATCATGAGGGAAAAAAAGTGAGAGAGAGGAGAAGTAGAGAAAAAAACAAATCCTAATCAAAACACGTCTGACAGCTGTGCTGACTCGCCTCTTAATGGCATTGTAACGGGCTTTGCTCTATTTCATATGGGGCATCATCCCTGGTCCCCCTCCCTTCTTCCCTCCCTCCCTCCTTCCTTCTTTCCATCCTTCCTTCCCTCTCTCCCTCCATGTTCCCTCAGTCCCCCACTTGTACATTTTGTGATTGAATCTTGTTCCAATCACAATCTGAAGCCTGATCAGGAAAAACTATTCACTATTAGTTGTATTTTTTCATATTTACTCTACTCACTATTAGTTCTATTTCATATTTACTCTACTCACTGTTAGTTGTATTTTCTTAGCTACTCTACTCACTATTATTTTTTTCATATTTACTGTACTCACTATTAGTTATCTTTCATATTTACTCTACTCACTATTAGTTATCTTTCATATTTACTCTACTCACTATTAGTTATATTTCATATTTACTCTATTTACTCTACTCACTATTAGTTATACTCTACTCACTATTAAGTTGATTTCATGGCTACTCTACTCACTATTAGGTTTATTTAATAGCTACACTCTGTGGAATACCGTTCTCTTTCCTTGCTGTTTGCATAGACAGTAGGAATACCGTGCAGCAGGAGGAGTTGAATTAACTTGGCTCAATCATCTTTTCCTTTTAACAGTAATGTAAAGCACTTAAGGAATATAAACGTTGATAGACACTCTACATGTCACATGTGCTCAGATCCAGATCACGCTCTCATTTGTACATAATGTTAGATACAAGCTGATGTATCGTCACCTAATGCCTTTCAAATTAACTCCTCAAAATGTCCTCTTTCTAATCGGTGACTCAAAAGAGAATAGAGAGCGGTATTAAAAAGTGAGAAAACAATTTATATCATATCATCATTTCTGATGTAGCGATCATTTTCACCTATTGTTACCCGTGCCATGCCTTTTTGAAAGTGTAATACCCCCTACAGTTTCTTGTTCCTCAAAAGCAATCACTAGCCATTTTAAGATATTGCTTATAATTGCCTTGACAAACCCAGGCTTCATCTCAATTAGCACCTGAACAGGCTGTGATGGATATAATGGAGAACTGTTAGTCTGCCAGCATAATGTAGGTGATGGGTAAAATTCAATTGAATTCCTAAGTGCCTGCGCCACCCTACTTTGTTTGCTTTTTGTACCTTTTGGGTTTCCTAATGGATTGATGAGTCCTGCCCCCAGGCGAGGGGCACTACTCAACCACCCATTGTCTCTCTCGTTCTCATCCCTGGGGGTGCGTCTACGGCTGTTTTTTAGGAGAGGCACGTGAACGAACATGAAGGAATTAAACAGAAACATGAATGAAATCACAGAGAGACAGAATTGAGGTGTTTCATAGCCAGATTTAATTTGGATTGGAGAGAGAGATCCTGGGGGGTAAATAAGTGTTTAAATGCAGAACAGTGTTTTAGAGACATCCAGCAGAGAGAAGGATTGGATGAGGATGTGTGTGGGACCTACCGGCTGGGTTTAGGCGTAGATCCTGAGTTGGACAATGTACATGACCATTAGGAAATGGAGAGTGTTTGCGCGTGTGTGCGTGTGTGTGTGTGCTTGTGTGTTTGAGCAGAGAGAGGTGTCTCTGAATGTTTTTGTGGCAGAACACTCAGTGGATGTAGGCCCATAGGTGTGTACACGTGTCACATGGGTATTCAGTATGGGTATCCATGACTATTCAGCTAAATCATATATACACTATATGTGTGTACTACTATGCTTCTGTCTGTAATTGACACAGATAATAGCAGGAAGTGCATACAGTACAGCCGAGCCATTATTCCGAGCCGCTATTCCAAGCAGTGCGGTAGCATCTCTTCCAGTCCTTCATCCTATCCCAGCGTTCCAGAGGTAATGTGTCCCAGCCTGGGGGATGAGGAATGGACTTAATGAAGTCGGACAAGCTGGAATACATGCATAAGAAAGATTTTAAATATTGATATGATGTCACAACGTAGCCGCATAATATCGGAGTGGCGAATTGGTTAGCGTCTGCCTTGATGGCCTGGTGCATTGAGAGAGCGGAATGGTTAGCCTCATCACGATTCGTTGTGTATCCGCAAACACACAAAGACGACACTTTTTGAATCGGGGAAAGTCCCCATCTCTTCGCTGTATCATGTGCAATGTGTTATTTATTATACATTTATTTTGGGACTGTGAATTATTCAGGGGCATATGTAATTAACAGCTAGTGAATTTATTTCATACTGCCATGCTAAGTATTAATGGAGCTTTATTAAAGAGCTTCATCAAGAGGCAGAAGGAGGCTTTCACAGGACAGGAATAAATCATTAGGTGGGTGCTAATATTCATCCTATTTGCATATCCCAACTCCCCCTGTGAGAGGAGTCATGACCAGGGTCTGCCATTATCAATGGCGACCCTGGCACAATTAGGGTTAAGTGCCTTGCTCAAGGGAACTTCCACATATTTTTCACGTTGTCGGCTTGGGGATTAGACCTAGCAACCTTTCGATTACAGGCCCAATACTCTAAACGCTAGTCTACCTGCCGCTCATGATTGTGTGATCATTCACACACAGGGCCACAGGCACAATTAATGGTCAACTATGTGCACACAGGTCCCATTTCACAATATTAGACCCTGAACTATGAACTTTCACCTTGTCTATCACCTTTGACCCTGACATTACATATCAATAGGGCTAGGAGTTTCTCCTGAATGTGTGATCTGACCAGGAAAACTACTTTAGTATATAACTAGGGCCCAGGTTTTTTTTCTGGTCCGGTCACGTGGTCTGGCTAAACTCCTGGCCCTACCCATCACAAGAGGAAGTCCATTATTATGGCCTTTAAGTTGTACAATTCTGGTCACTTTCCTAAAATGCCCAGGTTTTCCAGAAATCTGGGTTAGAAGATTACCGGAATCAGGAAGAATTAAATGCCAGAAATCTAGAATCCTCCTACTAGAATTTCCAGAAAACCTGAACATTTTGGGAAAGTTACCATAACTTTGCAACCCTATTTACCACATATTAAGATCAGATGAGGAGCACTTTATAGATTTGAAGGAAAAAGCGTTGAGATTTGAAGAAGGCCCCAGAGCTCAACAACAACATGCCATGCCAGGCTGACAACTAAACTAGTTCGAATCTGGGATGCTAGGCCAGTCGAGGTGCGAAGGGAGGGGAGAGATGGAAGGGGAGAGGGAGGAGGGGAGAGATGGAAGGGGAGAGAGCGAGAGTGAGGAGGGTTATGTTTAACATTGCATAAACATGAGGGACACACAAAGTTTCCATGCCGCGTAGAGTGCTCCAGCTCGTTTACTTTGAGCTTGTGGTTAAAATAAATCTTCAGGTCAAATTTCAGGCCCATCCACTCAGGCGTGGGTCAGTGTTAAATTATTCACCATGTCTGGGACAAGGGGGAGGGTGGACCAGATCAAGCAACTCCGATTGATGCCAGTTATTTGCTGGAGACGCTGCGGCATCGAGTCTAAAATGTGTAAACATCCATCAATTTTCAGCCTGGCTAGAGACACTGACACTTGTTTATTTAAATCTGAATCTGACTGACTGAGACCCGGCCTCGTGGATGTTATGAAAAATAGAATAACATGTTTCAGGCTCACTGCTTCTTGATTCCCTCACATGTGCATCCACAATGGCACCCTATTCTTTAGTGTAATACCTTTGACCAGAGCCATATGGGCCCTGGTCAAAAGTAGTGCAATATATGCCATTTGGGATGCAGCCATATACTGTAGATTAGTCAAGATGCCCTGAGCTTGAGATAAACCTTGATCTCATTAGCTGAAGTGATCAGTTAGTTCATATTAATGCTGAGTATTTCCTGTCTCTGGTTGACGTGGTGCTTGCAAGGCTACGAAAGGCCACTCTGGTGTTACTTAGGTTGATATTTTTAGAGAACACTGGTAAAGCTAGAAGAGGCTGGCCACCCCTCGAAGCCTGGTTCCTCTCTTGGTTTCTTCCTAGTTTCCTGCCTTCTAGGGAGCTTTTCCTAGCCACTGTGCTTCTGCCTCTGCATTGCTTGCTCTTTGGGGTATTATGCTGGGTATCTGTAAAGCATGATGTAAAAAGAACTTTAAAAAATAAATTTGATTGAAATGTGAGTACATTACACTACAGTGTGTACATATGAATGGGAGGCAAGGGTTTGTCACATGTATGGACAAGTTGTCCCAAATCACAGCCTAATATATTGACATATATTTCAAATACATATACATGTCTGTAATATATGTACTAATATTAGAAAAAAAATATTACATTACTACATTACTCACATATGACCATATATGTCACATATATTTTGTACACGTTTTAATAGAAGTTTTAACATCCCGGAGTCGCCTCTTCACTGTTGACGTTAAGACTGGTGTTTTGCGGGTACTATTTAATGAAGCTGCCAGTTGAGGACTATTGAGGCATCTGTTTTTCAAACTAGACACTCTAATGTACTTGTCCTCTTGCTCAGTTGTGCATCTGGGCCTCCCACTCCTCTTTCTATTCTGGTTAGAGCCAGTTTGCGCTGTTCTGTGAAGGGAGTAATACACAGCGTTGTACGAGATCTTCAGTTTCTTGGCAATTTCTCGCATGGAATAGCCTTAATTTCTCAGAACAAGAAAAGACGCGTTTTAGAAGAAAGTTATTTGTTATTTGACATCTTTGCACACTCTTGGCATTCTCTCAACCAAAACAGTCTTGAAGGAGTTCCCACATATGCTGAGCACTTTTTGGCTGCTTTTCCTTCACTCTGCAGTCCAACTCATCCCAAACCATCTCAATTGGGTTGAGGTTGGGTGATTGTGGAGGCCAGGTCATCTGGTGCAGCACTCCATCACTCTCTTTCTTGGTCAAATATCCCTTACACAGCCTGGAGGTGTGTTTTAGGTCATTGTCCTGTTGAAAAACAAATGATAGTCCCACTAAGTGCAAACCAGATAGTATGGCGTATCGCTGCAGAATGCTGTGGTAGCCATGCTGGATAAGTGTGCCTTGAATTCTAAATAAATCACTGACAGTGTCACCAGCAAAGCACCCCCACTCCATCACACCTCCTCCTCTATGCTTCACGGTGGGAACTACACATGTGGAGATCATCCGATCACCTACACTGCGTCTCACAAAGACACGGTGGTTGGAACCAAAAATCTCAATGTTAGACTCATCAGACCAAAGGACAGATTTCCACCGGTATAATGCCCATTGCTCATTTTTCTTGGCTCAAGGAAGTCTCTTCTTCTTATTGGTGATTTCTTCTTAGTAGTGGTTTCTTTGCAGCAATTCGACCATGAATGCCTGATTCACACAGTCTCTTCTGAAGAGTTGATGTTGAGATGTGTCAGTTACTTGAACTCTGTGAAGCATTTATTTGGGCTGCAATTTCTGAGGTGCAGTTAACTCTAACTGAGGTAACTCTTGGTCTTTCTTTCCTGTGGCGGTCCTCATGAAAGCCAGTTTCATCATAGCGCTAAGATGGTTTTTGCGACTGCACTTGAATCAACAAAGTTCTTCATGTCATAAAGTAATGATGGACTGTCATTTCTCTTTGCTTTTTTGAGCTGTTCTTGCCATAACATTTTATTTTGTTTAAAATGTAACCTTTATTTAACTAGGTAAGTCATTTAAAAACAAATTCTTATTTACAATGACTGCCTACCCCGGCCAAACCCGGGCCAATTGTGCACCGCCCTATGGGACTCCCAATCACGTCCGGATTTGATCCAGCCTGGATATGAACCAGGGACTGTAGTGACTCCTCTTGCACTGAGATGCAGTACCTTAGACTTCTGCACCATTGATATGGACTTGGTATGTTACCAAATAGGGCTATATTCTGTTGTTGTGACTATCATTAATGTCATTGCTGCTGTTTATCAAATAATTACCTACTACATTTAATTATTACTCGATTAAATAAATCATGTAACAATTATCTCATTCGAAATTTGGGCCACTACTGGAAATGTTGTTTACCGAGTTTCTATCTCTGACTTAAACTCTAAAGATTAAATAAATGTATCTTACATCAATAACAGTCAATTATTAATTATTACCTCATTAGTCTCATTCTGAACATTGCATAATTCTTGGATATCTGCACAAACCCTAACCTAAGTGATGAATCAACGATACACATATTGGCTTAATTATTTGTTTACTAACTAACTAAATCATCACACAGAATACGTGAACACACACAGTCGTTCTCTGTCGTCTCTCTGTTGAAACCACTCGATCCATCTGTGGGAAGTGATGTAAGTCTCTGGTTGTCCACCAGAGGTCCCAATGTCCTTCTTAGTTGTAGGCTTCTTCTGTCTTGGAGTGTTCGTTAGATTAGTTACCTCACGTGTACAACACGGTGGTGTGAGAGGGCTGTTCTTCCCTCTCATCTTTGGTCAAATGTCGTAGACAACTTTACATACACAGCTGCAGACTGTGAGTGAATGTTTTACCTTCTTCACTCGTTGAGAGTTTCAGAGGGTCTCATCATTTTCAGCCTTGTAGCCACAGGTCCACGCTGGTCTTGTAGTTTTAACTATTTTGACGTGTGGGCCTCGGCCTCACGTTCTCTGGTCTAATGTAAATTTTGTTAGCGAGTCCATTTAAACACTCTGGCCTTGGAGGGCGCTCCGTCATGTTGACACGAACTCTGAACTCACTTGAGCGTGGCTACTGACTGGGCACAAGTTTGCATGAAACATAACTCTCATTTAGGAGGCTAATATCACATGGCTATCTTCACAACAGTATTCTCATATTTAATCATATAATTTTTACAACATTTAGATGTAAAGCTGATATATACAGTGTAAAAGTTCTTCAAGTTCCAATGTTTCCCTTATAACGTCTTTCAGATAATTTTAATGATAGACAATAATTTTCCATATTCCATCTTTCATCATTCCCAACATTTGGATGTTGAAATATATTGTCCCAGTGTCCATTGTTTGATGTTGAAGTGTTTGGTGGCAAGAGTCTCTCGGTAACAAAGGGATTTTTACCTTCTCGATACTGCAGGGCAAGAAAGAGATAGTTTACAACCTGCTGTTAAGTCATGAAACCAGTAGGAGTAAGACAGAGGGGGGGTTTGGCTATCTGTCAGCCATGTGCAGAGCTGATCTGGCACCTTCCATCCCCCCCAAGGAGGATGACACTGCATACCACCCCTACCTTGTCACAACACAACTGACTGGCTCAAATGGATTAACTTCTTAGGGCTCGGGAGCAGTGTTCGGAAGTTCAGAGAGTCTGGCGTGCCTTTATTTTACTAGGCAAGTCAGTTAAGAACAAATTCTTATTTTCAATGACGGCCTAGGAACAGTGTGTTAACTGCCTGTTCAGGGGCAGAATGACAGATTTGTACCTTGTCAGCTAAGGGAATTGAACTTGCAACCTTTCGGTTACTGCTCTAACCATTAGGCTACCCTGCCGCCCCTGTTACTCATTCCCAGAAGCTAGAATATGCATCTTTCTATCCAATAATTGGTAGTATTGGATAGAAAACACTCTGAAGTTTCTAAAACTGTTAAAATAATGTCTGTGAGTATAACATAACTGATATGGCAGGCAAAAACCTGAGGAAAATCCATCAGAAAAAAAAGAATTAAGCTCCCTGTCTATTGTTATCCTTTCCCTATTGCTTCCACTGGATGTCAACAGTCTTTAGACAAGGTTTTATGCTTGTTTTTTGAAAAAACAGCGAGTAATAACTGTTTTTCCCAGTGGACTATGGAGTGGAATGTACTGTTTGGCTCGCGTGATTGAGTGAGCGCGCCTCGTTATTTTTCTTTTCTATTGAGCAGGTTATTTTCCGTCTGAAATATTATTGTTTATATACATATTAGGGTACCTGAGGATTGATTAGAAACTTTGTTTGACTTGTTTCGACAAACTTTACCGGTACTTTTGGGATTTTGTTTGTCTGCATGGTTGAACACCTTTGAGCATGTGGATTACTGAACAAAACGCGCCAACCAAACTGAGTTTTTGGGAGATAAAGAGGGACTTCAAATATTGTGCTTTCGCCGTAAAGCCTTTTTGAAATCTGACAATGCTGTGATATTGCCAAGAATCAGAGCTACAAGTGTTGCATAATCATCAAAAGCTCTGATTCTTGTTAATGTCACAGCGTTGTCAGATTTCAAAAAGGCTTTACGGCGAAAGCACAACATTTGTTTGTTTGAGGGTAACACCTCTAATATTTATGCATTAGCATAAATCCATAACCCAACACGGGTCGCTTACCTTTGATGAACTTCTGCTGAGGGCTTCCCAAGTGTCCAACGAAGACAATCCATGCTTCTTTTGTTAGAAAAAGTAATTTATTATATCCATAATTCTTCGTTTGGTTGGCACGTTATGATCATAAAATCCACCGTTGAGTCGCCCATTGAACCGTGAAGAGACCACGTTCAAATTATACCTATACACTTTCTACAAACAAATCAACATCATTTTTAATGTATCCTTAGGTGTCCTTTTGGGTATATTTGCTGTAATATTTCAACCGGACGATAACGTGAACGATAGGAAAGAAAAATAAAGTGGTGCGCGTTCACAATCTCGCGCGTCAAACCTTGTTTACAAAAGTGGTCGCCTGACAATTTCCTGTTCCTATCTGTTCTGGTCACTCCTAGAATTCCCAGACTTTGTATATAGACTGTTGACATCTAGTGGAAGCCATAGGTACTGCAGTCTCAGTCCTACATAAAGTTGTATGCAATAAGCACAATGGAGAAGATGCTCATTTACAAATAAAACTGCAAATCCGGATGGATTTTCCTCGGGTTTTCGCCTGTTATATCAATTATGTTATACTCACATACATTATTTTAACACTCTTAGAAACTTCAGAGTGTTTCCTATCCAATAGTATTAATTATGTGCATATCCTATTTTCTGGGCCTGAGTGGCATGCATTTTACTTTGGGCACGCCAGACTCTCCAAAACCGTCACCTATGCAGCCGCTCCCTAAGAAGTTAACAAACCTCCAGACGAGCTTCAATGCCATACAACACACCTTCCGTGGACTCCAACTGCTCTTAAATGCAAGGACAACTAAATGCATGCTCTTCAACTGATCGCTGCCCGCACCTGCCCGCCCGACTGACATCACAACTACAATTACCTAGATGTCTGGCTAGACTGTAACCTCTCCTTCCAGACTCACATTAAGCATCTCCAAACCAAAGTTAAATCAAGAATCGGCTTCCTATTTTGCAACAAAGCATCCTTCACTCATGCTGCAAAACATACCCTCGTAAAACTGACTATCCTACCGATCCTTGACTTCGTCGATGTCATTTACAAAATAGCCTCCAACACTCTACTCAGCAAATTGGATGTAGTCTATCACAGTGCCATCCGTTTTGTCACAAAAACCCCATATACTACCCACCACTGCGACCTGTATGCTCTCATTGGCTGGCCCTCGCTTCATATTTGTCACCAAACCCACTGGCTCCAGGTAATCTATTAGTCTTTGCTAGGTAAAGCCACGCCTTATCTCAGCTCACTGGTCACCATAGCGGCACCCACCCCCGTAGCACGCGCTCAAGCAGGCATATTTCACTGGTCATCCCCAAAGCCAACTCCTCATTTGGCCGCCTTTCCTTCCAGTTCTCTGCTGCCAATGACTGGAACGATTTGCAAAAATCACTGAAACTGGAGACACATCTCCCTCACTAGCTTTAAGCACCAGCTGTCAGAGCAGCTCACAGATCACTGCACTTGTACATAGCCCATCTGTAAATAGCCCAACCAACTACCTCATCCCCTACCGTATTTATTTATTTATCTTGCTCCTTTGCACCCCAGTATTTCTACTTTGCACATTCATCTTCTGCACATCTATCACTCCAGTGTTTAATTGCTAACTTGTAATTATTTCGCCACTATGGCCTATTTATTGCCTTACCTCCCTAATCTTACTACATTTGCACACACTGGATATAGATTTTTCTATTGTGTTATTGACTGTACGTTTGTTTATCCCATGTGTAACTCTGTGTTGTTTGTGTCGCACTGCTTTGCTTTATCTTGGCCAAGTCGCAGTTGTAAATGAGAACTTCTTCTTTAGGCCTACCTGGTTAAATACAGGTGAAATAAAAAATACAAAAAATAAAAGGGTAAGCTACAATGCACCCCGACCAAATGTTCAAGAATATCAAATTGATTCCTAAAATGCAGACTCCAGTGTCCATTTTCAGTCTCACAAATTGACAATTCCACACAAGATGAAGAATAATTGGTTAATTGGTTAAATTGGCTGGGGTGTGTCCATAGGCAGTTGAAGCTCCAGACCAGAAGGATCCACTGCTGGGAAAAATATGATTATTTTTAGCTGAGTCAATAGACTCAACATTACAATTTAGCATCATACAAGTGGAGCATTTTTTTTTAATTAACGTATATTTAATTAAAATATTAAAAAATATATATTTACATGTGCTCAAGTTTTATATTTCATAAATATTTTCTGGACATATATGTAAATATATTTTGAATTCCCCCTCATATACTGTATGTATACATAATACAATACATTAGTTTTCCATATGGGGTCACAATTGAAAACGTAATATGACAGAAAATTCAATCACACCACCATGTGGAGCATCCCTCACTATAAACACTGTATTGGGCAGAGTTGGGGTCCATTCCATTTAAATTCAGTAAATTCAGGAAGCATTCATAGAGAAGCATTCAGTTTACTCCCTGAATTCACTGAATTGAAATATGATTGACCACAACCATGCTATTGCATATTCATTGTCAAAAGTTCCAAAATGTTGTATTTGACATTGGACTCAGGACTGTACAGTAGTTCAACCATACAATTTTTATAGAATACTGTACATTACCATACTGTACAGTAGTTCAGTCATACAGGGATTATATGGGCACAGTGAGAGATATGTAAATTCACATACATATACATTATAATTTATTGTACCACATAGGGGATGTCATGTATGGCTCAGAGAAGACATCCCAATCCAATAGAGTCCCAGTGCTCCTTCGTTTCCTCCCAGTCAATGCATTACACAACCCTCCTTATTAATCCCAACCAGGAGTCTTTCACCAACCCTGACGTGTTCACTGCATTTCTCCCATTGCTCCCTTCCTCTTTTTTCCCATTTCTTTCTTTTTATTCCTCTCGTTCTCTCCATTCCAAGGCATATCCAGGGTTAACATGCTAATTCTGCTTCATGAGGTCTGACGGAGCACACTCTCCAACACTTACATCTGTTCAACAATTATTAGACCATTTTGGTCATAAAAAATTCAACAGCCCCAAGTGCGGCACGAGTGAAACCTGGAAATGTATGCAGTGAATAGAATAGTTAATTTCTCAAAGGAACTGGGAAAGGGCCGAACAGATTTACTTTAAGATTCTCCGTATACTGTAAGCATGGAGGCATAATGGGCTGACTGTGTCTAGGGGTGGAACCAGTGGACTGAGAAGAGACCTCAGGTCTCTCCAGATCTTGAACCCTGTGGTGGTTCAGTGGAGTAGCTACTGTAGTGTGGGTAGTACAGATGTATGATCTTAATTTGAGACAGTTTGCCACAGCATGAAAATAATCCTACACTAACATGAAATGTAAATTATTATGTGAATTATAATTCAATTAAATGTCCCGTAAGGGAAAATCAAGTCTCAAATTTCAAAGTAGAAATTACAAACATCAAAAGCCTTTTTAAACCTCAAATACACACAAAAAAACAGTCCTGCATTGCAGGAAAGTTCTCCTGCAAAAGGGAGATCAAATTAAGATCCTACATCTGTAGTGTGCTGGACACTACTGTAAGACCTCAACTCTACTACAGTAAGACTACAGAGCACCTTCCCAGTACTCATTATTCAACTGAACTAACCATAGTACAGTATGACAGTGTATACTGTGTACAGTAATAGTAACAATTAAGCTCCTCATTGGTTGCATTTTAAGACAATACTGTCATTAAAATATGAAAGGTATATTTGAAAGTATGCATTGTCTTTGAGATGGGTGTTTCCGGGGCGGCAGGTAGCTTCCGGGCGGCAGGCAGGCTGCTTCCGGGGCGGCAGGTAGCCTAGTGGTTACAGCGTTGGGCCAGCAACTGAAAAGTTGCTAGATTGATTCCCGAGCTGACAAGGTAAAAATCTGTTCTTCTGCCGTTGAACAAGGCAGGTAACCCACTGTTCCTAGGCTGTAATTGTAAATAAGAATTTGTTCTTGACTGACTTGCCTAGTTAAATAAAAAATAAATACAAATCCTAAACTGTCCACTTCCCCCCTGCTGGAAAATATAAGCCTCATTGTCAACAATGCCACTGAGGCTTTACAGTATGTATACTTGATCATGCCTGGGCCATATCATTAAGAATGACTACCACTTGAAGTAATGGGAAAGAAAATATAAAGGCAGTGTAATGTCAGACTGAATGTGACTTGACCACCTTAATTGATCAATCTACTTTGTCATTTCTGCGCTGGGAAACAGTAGGAGTACCTACAATGACATATCTCTTTAATAAACTTGGTCCTCACACGTCAGGGTATACAATCATATTGCATTGGCTGGAACTATGTTTTAATCAGTAGGTAGCTCCTGTCTGTTTTAATCGGTTGGTAGCTCCTGTCTGTTTTAATCGGTTGGTAGCTCCTGTCTGTTTTAATCAGTGGGTAGCTCCTGTCTGTTTTAATTGGTTGGTAGCTCCTGTCTGTTTAATCGGTTGGTTGCTCCGGTCTGTTTTAATCGGTTGGTAGCTCCTGTCTGTTTTAATCGGTTGGTAGCTCCTGTCTGTTTTAATCGGTTGGTAGCTCCTGTCTGTTTTAATCGGTTGGTAGCTCCTGTCTGTTTTAATCGGTGGGTAGCTCCTGTCTGTTTTAATCGGTGGGTAGCTCCGGTCTGTTTTAATCACTGGGTAGCTCCTGTCTGTTTTAATCGGTTGGTAGCTCCTGTCTGTTTTAATCAGTGGGTAGCTCTTGTCTGTTTTAATTGGTTGGTAGCTCCTGTCTGTTTTAATCGGTTGGTAGCTCATGTCTTTGTAGGCTATGCAGGCCTACAAAGGATCAACCTTAGCTTCATTATAATATCAAAACAGACACAGGTTTTGGAAATGTTTAACCTTTATTTTTCATAAGACTGCATAAGATTTGATTGCATAATAATGTAAATATTAAGGAAACCTTCTTTTCAGAATTTGGTTGATAATTTTCAGTCAATCATTGCTTAATAAATCAGTAAGAATCTAAGTTGTGTATAATAAAAAATACAAGTCCAATATTATATGTATATTCAATATGTATATTACAGTCTGATAGTGCCTTACAACTGGCACTAATAAATAAATACATATATCTCATAAAGACAGTGCGCCCTCATCCAATAATGGTGATGGTGAGGATGACGATGGTGATGATGAACAAATCCCTGGTCCTAATTGGAAGACGTCCATTAGGTTTAGAACAACCAGAGAACTAGGCCATGGTGTGTATTTGTACGGCCATCTCTAGCCTTCACGCTGGTAAGTGTTATTCCCTAGCTCCCTCAATCCCTCCTCTCACCCTGGTTTCTTCCATCCCTTCATCCCATACATCCGTTCTCTCACCCTGGCTCTCTCCACCTATCGCTTGTTGGTTTCCTCTATTCCTCATTTACATCTGTCTCCCTCCATCCCTCCATCTCTCCATCTATCCATCCCTTCATCCCCTTCATCCCTCCATCTCCTCCATCTCTCCATCCCCTCCATCCCTCCATCCTCTCCATCCCTCCTTTACCTCTGTCTCCCTCCAATCCTTATTTCCCCCTGGCACCCTCCATCCCTTTATCCCGTTATCCCTCTTTTCCCCTGGCTCCAATCCCCCCTGACAGGCTGGAAGGATGACCCTAAGAGTCATATTATGTATATTTCTTAGCAGACCCCTGAATTTGCATGTAGAAGACAGTTAAAATAAGGCCAGAAATCAGTTAAAATGAGAATAGAAGTCAGGCTGAAAACATATACATGGATTTGTGGGAGATTGAAACCCTCTGTGAGTCTTTTGAGCAAATATTGGTAACCCACTGAGGGATAACAAATCAAATCAAATTTTATTGGTCACATACAAATGGTTAGCAGATGATAATGCGAGTGTAGCGAAATGCTTGTGCTTCTAGTTCCGACCATGTAGTAATATCTAACAAGTAATCTAACAATTTCACAACAACTTCCTTATGCACACAAGTGTAAAGGAATGAATAAGAATGTATACATAGAAATATATGGATGAGCGATGGCCGAACGGCATAGGCAAAATTCAGTAGATGGTATAGAGTACAGTATATACATATGAGATGAGTAATGTAAGGTATGTAAACATTATATAGTGGCGTTGTTTAAAGTGACTAGTGGTACATTTATTACATCCAATTTTTTATTATTAAAGTGGCTAGAGGTTTGAGTCAGTATGTTGGCAGCAGCCACTCAATGTTAGTGATGGCTGTTTAACAGTCTGATGGCTGTTTTTCAGTCTCTAGGTCCCAGCGTTGATGCACCTGTACTGACCTCGCCTTCTGGATAATAGCGGGGTGAACAGGCAGTGGCTCGGGTGGTTGTTGTCCTTGATGATCTTTTTGGCCTTCCTGTGACATCGGGTGGTGTAGGTGTCCTGGAGTGCAGGTAGTTTGCCCCCAGTGATGCGTTGTGCAGACCGCACTACCCTCTGGAGAGCCTTATATGGTTGTGGGCGGAGCAGTTGCCGTACCAGGCGGTGACACAGCCCGACAAGATGCTCTCGATTGTGCATCTGTAAAAATGTGTGAGTGTTTTTGGTGACAAGACAAATTTCATCAGCCTCCTGAGGTTGAAGAGGCGCTGTTGCGCCTTCTTCACCACACTGTCTGTGTGGGTGGACCATTTCAGTTTGTCCGTGATGTGTACGCCGAGGAACTTAAAACTTTCCACCTTCTCCACTACTGTCCCGTCGATGTGATGTGGATAGGGGGCTGATCCCTCTGCTGTTACCTGAAGTCCATGATCATCTCCTTTGTTTTGTTGACGTTGAGTATGAGGTTATTTTCCTGACACCACGCTCCGAGGGCCCTCACCTCCTCCCTGTAGGCCGTCTCGTCGTTGTTGGTAATCAAGCCTACCACTGCAGTGTCGTCAGAAAACTTGATGATTGAGTTGGAGGGGTGCATGGCCACGCAGTCATGGGTGAACAGGGAGTACAGGAGAGGGCTGAGAACGCACCCTTGTGGAGCCCCAGAGTTGAGGATCAGCGGGGTGGAGATGTTGTTTCCTACCCTCACCACCTGGGGGGCGGCCCGTCAGAAAGTCCTGGACCCAGTTGCACAGAGTGGGGTCGAGAGCTTAATGACGAGTTTGGAGGGTACTATGGTGTTAAATGCTGAGCTGTAGTCGATGAATAGCATTTTTACATAGGTATTCCTCTTGTCCAGATGGGTTAGGGCAGTGTGCAGTGTGATTGCGATTGCGTCGTCTGTGGACCTATTGGGGCAGTAAGCAAATTGGAGAGGGTGTAGGGTGTCAGGTAGGGTGGTGGTGATATG
Organism: Brachymystax lenok tsinlingensis; assembly: GCA_030435695.1. NCBI lineage: Eukaryota > Metazoa > Chordata > Actinopteri > Salmoniformes > Salmonidae > Brachymystax > Brachymystax lenok. The sequence continues at coordinate 32,014,666 of CM059786.1, forward strand.
ATCCTTGACTAGTCTCTCAAAGCACTTCATGATGACGGAAGTGAATGCTACGGGGAGATAGTCATTTAGCTCAGTTACCTTAGCTTTCTTTGGAACAGGAACAATGGTGGGCCTCTTGAAACATGTGGGAACAGCAGACTGGGATAGGGATTGATTGAATATGTCCGTAAACACACCAGCCAGCTGGTCTGCGCATGCTCTGAGGATGCGGCTGGGGATGCCGCCTGTGCCGGCAGCCTTGCGAGGGTTAACTTGTTTAAATGTTTTACTCATGTTGGCTGCAGTGAAGGAGAGCCCGCAGGTTTTGGTAGCGCTGTCGTGTCGGTGGCACTGTATTGTCCTGAAAGCTAGCAAAGAAGTTGTTTAGTTTGTCTGGGAGCAAGACATCGGTGTCCGCGACGGGGATGGGTTTTCTTTTTCAAATCAAATCAAATCAAATGTATTTATAAAGCCCCCCTTACATCAGCTGATGTCACAGAGTGCTGTACAATAACCCAGCCTAAAACCCCAAACAGCAAGCAATGCAGGTGTAAAAGCACGGTGGCTAGGAAAAACTCCCTAGAAAGGCCAAAACCTAGGAAGAAACCTAGAGAGGAACCAGGCTGTGAGGGGTGGCCAGTCCTCTTCTGGCTGTGCCGGGTGCAGATTATAACAGAACATGGACAAGATTTAAAAATGTTCATAAAACAGGCAGAACAGTTGGAACTGGAGAAGCAGCACGGCCAGGTGGACTCGGGACATCAAGGAGTCATCAGGCCAGGTAGGCCTTGAGGAATGGTCCTAATGCTCAGGTCCTCCGAGAGAGAGAGAGAGAAGAAGAAAAAAAGAAAGAAAGAGAGAAAAAATTAGAGAGAGCATACTTAAATTCGCACAGGACACCAGATAAGAGAAGAAATACTCCAGATGTAACAGACGGACCCTAGCCCCGCGACACATAAACTACTGCAGCATAAATACTGGGGGCTGAGACAGGAGGGGTCGGGAGACACTGTGGCCCGTCCGGCGAAACCCGGACAGGGCCAAACAGGCAGGATATAACCCCACCCACTCTGCCGAAGCACAGCCCCCACACCACTAGAGGGATATCTTCAACCACCAACTTACCATCCTGAGACAAGGCCGAGTATAGCCCACAAGATCTCCGCCACGGCACCAGTAAGCCAGTGACTCAGCCCCTGTAATAGGGTTAGAGGCAGAGAATCCCAGTGGAGGGGAACCGGCCAGGCAAAGACAGCAAGGGTGGTTCGTTGCTCCAGTGCCTTTCCGTTCATCTTCACACTCCTGGGCCAGACTACACTCAGTCAAAGGACCTACTGAAGAGATGAGTCTTCAATAAAGACTTAAAGGTTGAGACCGAGTCTGCGTCTCTCACATGGATAGGCAGACTATTCCATAAAAATGGAGCTCTATAGGAAAAAGCCCTACTTCCAGCTGTTTGCTTAGAAATTCTAGGGACAGTAAGGAGGCCTGCGTCTTGTGACCGTAGCGTACGTGTAGGTATGTACGGCAGGACCAAATCGGAAAGATAGGTAGGAGCAAGCCCATGTAATGCTTTGTAGGTTAGCAGTAAAACCTTGAAATCAGCCCTTGCCTTAACAGGAAGCCAGTGTAGAGAGGCTAGTACTGGAGTAATATGATCACATTTTGGGGTTCTAGTCAAGATTCTAGCAGCTAGTTCAAGTTTATTTAGTGCTTTATCCGGAAAGTAAAGCATTGCAGTAGTCTAACCTAGAAGTTACAAACGCATGGATTAACTTTTCTGCATCATTTTTGGACAGAAAGTTTCAGATTTTTACAATGTTACGTAAATGGAAATAAGCTGTCCTTGAAACAGTCTTGATATGTTCGTCAAAAGAGAGATCAGGGTCCAGAATAACGCCGAGGTCCTTCACAGTTTTATTTGAGACGACTGTACAACCATCAAGATTAATTGTCAGATTCAACAGAATATCTCTTTGTTTCTTGGGACCTAGAACTAGCATCTCTGTTTTGTCAGAGTTTAAAAGTAGAACATTTTCTGCCATCCACTTCCTTATGTCTGAAACACAGGCTTCCAGGGAGGGCAATTTTGGGGCTTCACCATGTTTCATCGAAATGTACAGCTGTGTGTCATCCGCATAGCAGTGAAAGTTAACATTATGTTTCCGAATGACATTACCAAGTGGTAAAATATATAGTGAAAACAATAGTGGTCCCAAAACAGAGCCTTGAGGAACACCGAAATTTACTGTTGATTTGTCAGAGGACAAACCATCCACAGAGACAAACTGATATCTTTCCGACAGATAAGATCTAAACCAGGCCAGAACTTGTCCATGTAGACCAATTTGGGTTTCCAATCTCTCCAAAAGAATGTGGTGATCGATGGTATCAAAAGCAGCACTAAGGTCTAGGAGCACGAGTACAGTTGCAGAGCCTCGGTCTGACGCCATTAAAAGGTCATTTACCACCTTCACAAGTGCAGTCTCAGTGCTATGGTGGGGTCTAAAACCAGACTGAAGCCTTTCGTATACATTGTTTGTCTTCAGGAAGGCAGTTGCTGCGCAACAGCTTTTTCAACATTTTTTGAGAGGAATGGAAGATTCGATATAGGCCGATAGTTTTTTTATATTTTCTGGGTCAAGGTTTGGCTTTTTTAAGAGAGGCTTTATTACTGCCACTTTTAGTGAGTTTGGTACACATCCGGTAGATAGAGAGCTGTTTATTATGTTCAACATAGGAGGGCCAAGCACAGGAAGCAGCTCTTTCAGTAGTTTAGTTGGAATAGGGTCCAGTATGCAGCTTGAAGGTTTAGAGGCCATGATTATTTTCATCAATGTGTCAAGAGATATGGTACTAAAAAACTTGAGTGTCTCTCTTGATTTTATGTCCTGGCAAGGTTGTGTGGACTCAGGACAACTGAGCGGATTTAAAGAGGAGTCCGTAATTTGATTTCTAATGATCATGATCTTTTCCTCAAAGAAGTTCATGAATGAATCACTGCTAAAGTGAAAGCCATCCTCTCTTGGGGGGAATGCTGCTTTTTAGTTAGCTTTGCGACAGTATCAAAAATAAATTTTTGATTATTCTTATTTTCCTCAATTAACTTGGAAAAATAGGATGATCGAGCAGCAGTGAGGGCTCTTCGATACTGCACGGTACTGTCTTTCCAAGCTAGTCGGAAGACTTCCAGTTTGGTGTGGCGCCATTTCCGTTCCAATTTTCTGGAAGCTTGCTTCAGAGCTCGGGTATTTTCTGTATACCAGGGAGCTAGTTTTTTATGGTTTTTTTGTTTTTAGGGGTGCAACTGCATCTAGGGTATTGCGCAAGGTTACATTGAGTTCCTCAGTTAGGTGGTTAACTGATTTTTGTACTCTGACATCCTTGGGTAGGTGGAAGGATTCTGGAAGGGCATCTAGGAATCTTTGGGATGTCTGAGAATTTATAGCACAACTTTTTGTAGTCCGTGATTGACTGTAGACCCTGCCACATACCTCTCGTGTCTGAGCCGTTGAATTGTGACCCTACTTTGTCTCTATTCTGTTGCTTAGCTTGTTTGATTGCCTTGCGGAGGGAATAGCTACACTGTTTGTATCCGGTCATGTTTCCGGTCGCCTTGCCCTGATTAAAAGCAAAGGTTTGCGCTTTCAGTTTTGCGCAAATGCTGCCATCAATCCACAGTTTCTGGTTGGGGAAGGTTTTAATAGTCACCGTGGGTACAACATCACCGATGCACTTGCTAATAAACTCGCTCACCGAATCAGCGTATACATCAATGTTATTGTCCGATGCTATCCGGAACATATCCCAGTCCACGTGATCGAAGCAATCTTGAAGCGTGGAGTCAGATTGGTCGGGCCAGCGTTGAACAGACCTAAGCACGGGCGTTTCCTGTTTAGTTTTTGTCTATAAGCTGGGAGCAACAAAATGGAGTCGTGGTCAGATTTGATGCAAGGTGGGCGAGGGAGGGCTTTGTATGCGCTGCGGAAGTTAGAGTAACAATTATCCAGAATTTTGCCAGCCCGGGTCTCGCATTTTAATATGCTGATCAAATTTAGGGAGCCTTGTTTTCATATTAGCCTTGTTAAAATCCCCAGCTACAATAAATGCAGCCTCGGGATATGTCGTTTCCAGTTTGCATAGAGTCCAATGAAGTTCTTTCAGGGCCGTCGAGGTGTCTGACTGGGGGGGATATACACGACTGTGATTAATTCTCTTGGTAGATAATGCAGTCGGCATTTGATTGTAAGGAATTCTAGGGTCAGGTGAACAAAAGGACTTGAGTTCCTGTATGTTGTTATGATCACACCATGACTCGTTAACCTCTTAAGCATTCTCAATTACCAGTGGGTCGCTAGCGGGCTCATCCCGACACTACCAGCTAAAATCTAAAGCGCCAAATTTAAAATCCGATAGTTGAATTATTACACATCCAGCAATATACAAGTGTTCCATACTCATCAAAAGCTCTGTTTCTTGGCAATATCACAGCGTTATCAGATTTCAAAAAGGCTTTACGGCGAAAGCAGCACATTCATTTGTTTGAGGCTAGCACCTCACATATTTTCCAATAGCCATGTATCGATTAGCCATCATGGCACACACATAACACATTTCACAGCGAAAACAAATCAGTTACCTGTTGAAGAACTTCTGCTGAGGTCTTCCTAAGTGTCCAACGAAGACAATCCATGGTTCTTTTGTTAGAAAAAGTAACGTCTTTTATCCATAAATCCTCCATTTGGTCCGAGCGTTATAATCAGAAACGACAGCTTCCACTACTCCGTTGAAACACGGCGCTAAGTCGTTAAAATTATACCTATAAACTTGTCCAAAAACAATCAAACATAGTTTTAAATGTAGCCTTAGGAACATATTTACGTATATTTACTATTATAAATCAGCCGGAATATAAACTGAGCGCTAAAGGCGATAAATAAGGCACAGCGCCTTTTAGTTCGCAGCGCAATCTGGAAGAGTTTTCATAACGTGGTCTCTCATTGCCATGCTGTTTATCAATGGCGAAATTCCTCCAAGATGGAGTAAAACACCGTCTCGTGGTTGATGACATCATAAGGAAGCGACGTGCACTGTGTTCACATGCCTATATATGGTCATTTTGGATAGGGAGGGGGTTCCAAAATGAGCAATGTGTCAAAATGACTTTTCCCTGCTGGGATCCGATCCATTGTCCTGGGTGGTGGACCAAACAGATGATCCGTTTCGGGAAAGTCGTATTCCTGGTCGTAATGTTGGTAAGTTGACATTGCTCTTATATCCAATACTCCTTCCGGCTGTATGTAATAAAAGTTAAGATTTCCTGGAGTAACAGTGTAAGAAATAATACATAAAAAAAAAAAATACTACATAGTTTCCTAAGAACGCGAAGCGAGGCGGCCGTCTCTGTCGGCGCCGCATGTTATGATATCCACTGTCATCAACGTGCAGAGCGTCTCTGACCACTCGGCTTGTATATTTGCTTTATTACATGATGGAGGGGGGATTGTGGTGGTAGTGTTTTATCTACCTGCATATTTTGATATGTGCTGCTTTGTCATTATGGACGAACTGTTACAAGAGGCTTTATCTCCTCTCTTCAAGAGGTGTTGGCTAATGCTTCGGAAAATCATTGCCATTTGAAGTCTTTCTCTGCAACTACACAAATAAAATAGTTGTGTCTAGGTGGATGCCGAGTTGAACGGAAGTGGATGAGTGGCAAGAGATTTAGCCTACCTTGTGTTTTAGTAAAGCTATGTAATGTAGGCTATGAACATTTTGCACTGTATGAATCATTGTGAAATCATGTTTCCACTGACAAACAAAATTGACCAATCAGAAAGGAAAGGCAAAATTAAATCCCTTCTAAGCATATTACTTATAATTGAGCATATAGGCCCCAAAACATGACCAGGCTGCATCCCAAATAGCACCCTACTCCATATGTAGTGCACTACATTTGAGCAGGGCCAATAGGGTGCTATTTGGGACGCACACAGTGTCTGTTGTGACTGTGTTAGTCAGAGAGGGTAGAGATGGCATCACTCACCCGGATGGAGACCCAGAACAAGGGCAACTCAGCCTTGATTCAGAGTGACTAGGATTTAATCAAATTAGGTTTTTATGAAAATTATTCTGAGGAGATTGAGGGGACCTCTAGCATGTTGGGTGGTGAAATGAAGACAGCATAGAACTGAGGGAGAGAGAGAGAGAGAGAGAGAGAGAGAGAGAGAGAGAGAGAGAGAGAGAGAGAGAGAGAGAGAGAGAGATATTCGCCCAAAGACCAGATCAGTTGTCAATGACCCAACAGAAGACAAACCAACCCAGGCTGTGTTCTCCTCATCTCTTGAACAACACAGATGCCTCTTCTGTCGTGGAACATCCACACAACATGCTGTAGCGAGCATGTTTGCATTCCCAGGCCATCAACCAGTGATTCTGCTAATGGATGGCGTGTCCAGTTAAAGATCCAGCACAGCCTCGGTTTGCCAATACCTGCCTCTGCAGATGGTCCCGCCACCTTAGGTTTTGACTCAGTGCCTCCATAGACATATTTGGGCACACCTAAAAACACCCCCCTTCCCCCATCCAACGTCGCTAAAATACTTTTTCTGTATAGATTGCCAGAGACACCTATGGATGGCTCTCACACAGGAACACATTGACAGCTCCATGACATGATACGGTATACAGTACTAGTCAAAAGTTTGGACACACCTACTCATTCAAGGGTTTTTCTTAATTTTTACTATTTTCTAATGGTGAAGACATCAAAACTAAGAAATAACACATGTGGAATCATGTAGTAACAAACAAAAGTGTTAAACAACAGCTCTGCACACTCTTGGCATTCTCTCCACCAGCTTCACCTGGAATGCTTTTACAACAGTCTCTAAGGAGTTCGCACAGATGCTGAGCACTTCCTTCACTCTGCGGTCCAACTCATCCCAAACCATCTCAATTTGGTTGAGGTCGGGTGATTGTGGAGGCCAGGTCATCTGATGCAGAACTCCATCACTCTCCTTCTTGGTCAAATATCACTTACATAGCCTGGAGGTGTGTTTTGGGTCATTGTCCTGTTGTAAATCAAATGATAGTCCCACTAAGCGCAAACCAGATGGGATGGCGTATCGCTGCAGAATTCTGTGGTAGCCACACGGGTTAAGTGTGCCTTGAATTCTAAATAAATCACAGACAGTGTCACCAGCAAAGCACCCCCACAGCATCACACCTCCTCCTCCATGCTTCACGGTGGGAACCACACATGCAGAGATCATCCGTGTCTGTTACTTAAGCTCTGTGAAGCATTTATTTGGGCTGCAATTTCTGAGGCTGGTAACTCTAATGAACGTATCCTCTACAGCAGAGGTAACTGGGTCTTCCTTTCCTGTGGCGGTCCTCATGAGAGACAGTTTCATCATAGCGCCTGATGGTTTTTGCGACTCCACTTGAAAAAACTTTCAAAGTTCTTGAAATGTTCTGTGTTGACTGACCTTCATGTCTTAAAGTAATGATGGACTGTCAATTATCTTTGCTTATTTTTGCTATTCTTGACATAATATTTTGTATTTATTTATTTATTTCACCTTTATTTAACCAGGTAGGCAAGTTGAGAACAAGTTCTCATTTACAACTGCGACCTGGCCAAGATAAAGCAAAGCAGTTTGACACATACAACAACACAGAGTTACACATGGAGTAAAACAAACATACAGTAGAAAAAACAAATCTATATACAAAGAGTGCAAATGAGGTAAGATAAGGAAGGTAAGGCAATAAATAGGCCATGGTGGCAAAGTAATTACAATATAGCATTTAAACACTGGGATGGTAGACGTGCAGTAGATGAATGTGCAATGTAGAAAAAACTGGGGTGCAAAGGAACAAGATAAATAAATAAATACGGTAGGGGATGAGGTAGTTGGTTGGGCTATTTACAACGAGCTGAGATAAGGCGGTGCTTTACCTAGCAGGGACTTGTGGATTACCTGGAGCCAGTGGGTATGGCGACAAGTGTAAAGCGAGGGCCAGCCAACGAGAGTGTACAGGTCGCAGTGGTGGGTGGTATATGGGACTTTGGTGACAAAACGGATGGCACTGTGATAGACTGCATCCAATTTGTTGAGTAGAGTATTGGAGGCTATTTTGTAAATGACATCACCGAAGTCGAGGATCGGTAGGATAGTCAGTTTTACGAGGGTATGTTTGGCAGCATGAGTGATGGATGCTTTGTTGCAGAATAGGAAGCCAATTCTAGATTTAATTTTGGATTGGAGATGTTTGATGTGAGTCTGGAAGGAGAGTTTACAGTCTAACCAGACACCTAGATATTTGTAGTTGTCCACATAATCTAAGACAGAACTGTCCAGAGTAGTGATGCTGGACGGGCGGGCAGGTGCAGGCAGCGATCAGTTGAAAACCATGCATTTAGTTTAATTTGCGTTTAAGAGCAGTTGGAGGCCACGTAAGGAGAGTTGTATAGCATTGAATCTCGTCTGGAGGTTAGTTAACACAGTGGCCAAAGAAGGGCCAAAGGTATACAGAATGGTGCCGTCTGCGTAGAGGTGGATCAGAGAATCACCAGCGCAAGAGCGATATCATTGATGTATACAGAGAAGAGAGTCGGCCCGAGAATTGAACCCTGAGGCACCCCCATAGATACTGCCAGAGGCCCGGACAACAGGCCCTTCGATTTGACACACTGAACTCTATCGGAGAAGTGGTTGGTGAACCATGCGATCATTTGAGAAACCAAGGCTGTCGAGTCTGCCGATAAGGATGTGGTGATTGACAGAGTCGAAAGCCTAGGCCAGATCAATGAATACGGCTGCACAGTAATGTCTCTTATCGATAGCGGTTATAATGTCGTTCAGCGTGGCTGAGGTGCACCCATGACCAGCTCTGAAACCAGATTGCTTAGCGGAGAAGGTACGGTGGGAATCGAAATGGTCGGTAATCTGTTTGTTAACTTCACTTTCAAAGACCTTAGAAAGGCAGGGTAGGATAGATTTAGGTCTGTAGCAGTTTGGGTAAAGAATGTCTCCCCCTTTGAAGAGGGGGATGACAGCAGCTGCTTTCCAGTCTTTGGGAATCTCAGACGACACGAAAGAGAGGTTAGTAATAGGGGTTGCCACAATTTCGGCAGATAATTTTAGAAAGAAAGGGTCCAGATTGTCTAACCCGGCTGATTTGTAGGGGTCCATATTTTGCAGCTCTTTCAGAACATCAGATAACTGGATTTGGGAGAAGGAGAAATGGGGGAGGCTTGGGCGAGTTACTGAGGGGGGTGCAGGGCTGTTGACCGCGGTAGGGGTAGCCAGGTGGAAAGCATGGCCAGCCGTAGTAAAATGCTTATTGAAATTCTCAATTATTGTGGGTTTATCGGTGATATGGACTTAGTCTGTTACCAAATAGGGCTATTCTTTATACCACCTCCACCTTGTCACAACACAACTGATTGTCTCAAACGCATTAAGGAAAAAAATTCCAGAAATTCTAACAAGGCACACCTGTTAATTGAAATGCATTCCAGGTGACTACCTCATGAAGCTGGTTGAGAGCATGCCAAGAGTGTGCAAAACTGTCATCATGGTAAAGTGGCTATTTTGAAGAATCTAAAATATTAAATAAATTTTTATTTGTCTGACACTTTTTTCGTTACTTCTATATGTGTAATTTCATAGTTGTGATGTCTTCACTATTATTCTACAATGTAGAAAATAGTAAAAATAAAGAAAAACACTTGAATGAGTAGGTGTGTCCAAACTTTTGACTTTGAGTTTACTGAGATATTATTGATCTTAATTTGAGACAATTTGCTACAGCAGGAAAATAATCCTGCATCAACAGAAAATGTTAGTTGTTAAGGGGTCAGTGGGGTGATGGCGCCCCAACTGCGACAACATCAGGAAAAATGCAGAGCGCCAAATTCAAAATACAAAAGTAGCAAAATAAAACATTCATGAAAATACAAGTGTAAAGAGATCACAAAGATTCACATTTCATCATTTCTGAGTGTCTGGTGATTTTGTGATGGGGAATGGACTCATACTGGATAATATGAGTGTTTATCGGTGAGTATGAAACCCCACTGTGTTCACACATGTAGAGTACTTATTTGGGGGGAAATTTGAGTGGCTGTGCAAGCACTGAACAACGGGACACAAGTTACCCAATAGTTCATTCCTAAAATGTTAAACTAGTCAAATGGAGGGTGTTAAAGGTGTTAATGGATGCAAAACTTTCAGGGCAGTGCTGCCCAACTGAGTAGAAATCTATAAAAGGCACTCATCTCAATATGCCTTATTGTGATCCTATCTATTGGAGCATACTAAATCCTTGGATTTGGGCAGCGTTTTTGGTGAAGCTTCCCAAAAAATATTTGGGCAATGTGTAAAAGCTTGGATAGTGCCCAATATCTTTGTCAAGCTCAAATAATGCATGTTAGGCATGTGCTTTAACGACATGGCATTAAACCATCCTGACACAGAAGATTGGTGTCAAATATCATTTTAGTGGGTCTTCAATAAATCTTTGTTATTTTGAGGTCTAGTAGTTTTTCTGTATAATTAAAAAACAAGAACAACTATTGAAAACAAAAGAATAATGGTGTCAATATTATTTCTACATTGTTAACTGCTAACACCTCTTTCCCTCCATATATAAGCCATGCTTCCAAGAAGAGGAAAGAAACCATTTTTCTTCTGAACTTCTGAGTTCCTGTTTACTATTTCATGATTTCAGTGCCTGCCTCTCAAATTAAGAAAATAAATGAAAAACATTACTCTTTAATTAATATCAAAGGACAGGGAGAGACACATTATCGTCATACAGAAATCACGCTGCTAGCTGTGTGTTTTATTTATGAGAGTGGACTCGCAATCACATTGCATTAAAGTGTAGCGGGAGGCAGTTGGGGTCAGACTGAGGCAATGTGAGGCTGTTGATCGGCGGAGGGAATCAGAGGGGATCCTAAAGTATAGTGATGGACACAAAGCTGTGTCCCATTTGGCACCCTATTCCCTATATAGTGCACTTCTTTTGATCAGAGCCCTATAGTAGTAGTGCACTTCATAGGGAATAGTATTCCATTTGGGATGTAGTCAACGCATGATCTTCGAGGCCATGCTGTGGCTCTGTCAGCTTGCTTGGCGTTAACACTATTGTTTTAGCACAGGAACTTCTGCCGTCACAGATGTCAGGATATCCCCTGCTTTTAAGCTGCTGACAAGCTGTCATGGAGACAGTGAGTGACGACACGTATATAGTAATCTAGGACAGGATTGTACCAACAGCTAATGTGTCCCTCATTATTGTTCTGGCCTCTGTTATGTCAATATAGCTAAGTAGACGTGAGGGGATCTGATGGCTAAGAAAGAAACAATACAACAAAAAACAGTAGAAGGGTGAGTGAATGTGTTTGGCCAGTACCAGAAGGTGGATGGTGAGGTATTGTGGAGGAGATGAAATGTGAAGCTCTTTAATGTGAAATCTGCCTTTGTTTATCTTTCTCTTCTTGGCATCATGCCAGGAGCTAATTCTTCTTGGTACTGAGCCATCTTCACATTTGAGCTTATTTAATCATCGTGCAAACACGTGTGCTGTGTCTCCAAGGACTCTTTGGGCATTAAAATGATTTATATTTTACTTTCCAACTTGAAAATATCATATTTAATTATTTCGGTTGGAAAAACAGATTCATCCTGGAATGAGTTCTGAACAATATTCTTCATAAGGGGAGTAAATATAATATCAAGTGAGAGGTGGGGTATACATCTCTGGGTAATGTGAAGGTCTGAAGAATCTCCAGCTAAAGATGCAAATATGTTTTAAAACCTAGTTGTCCTAGTTGGGGTAACAACTGTCCTAGTTGGGGTAACGACTGTCAATTACATTATATTATAAAAATCCACATTTTACTGAACAGCGAATAATAACATACTCATGTGCCGATGGAGTTTGCATGGCTAAGGTTATATAATTGTCCTAGATTGAAATGTCATATTTTAACTGTGATTATTTCTTGAACTAAGGAGTCAAGAGTTACTAGTGCAAATAAGTAATGTTACCTTCCAAGACATGCAAATGGAGACGTTGCAAATGGATTTCTACAATATCAAGCCTTGTTAGTGAGTGAGTAGCAAACACTGAGGAAAATCAAGGCATCTTGTCACTATTTTTTTTTTTGTGTATCTCCTTGTAAAGAAAAACACTTTGAATCCGCTAGTTTCACTGCATTTACATAACAAAGCCCACAAGAATAAGATAGATGTGATGAACCACCCTCCACCACTATCCTGGATACCCATCAACTTGCAGACAATACACACACATACACATTTACTACACATGCACAACTGCACACACACATGTGAGCTCACAACACACATAGAAACACCATTTTTTTTATCACTTCATAAACGTATCTGACAAGCAAACCCCAAAGATCACTCCATTCCCAATCTCTCACCACGGCTACACAGTCAGCAAAATAAATTGAAAGCATTAAAAGAAAGTCAAAAAAGTGAGAGAAAAAGAAAAAAGGTAAAAGAGAAGAAAAAAAACTCACTCCGATCCCCATCCCCATGCACTGCCTCTTACATCTACCCCGCTACCCTCTAACAGCTTCTCTCTTGTAAAGAAACAGGATGAAATGACATTATGCATATGAAAATGTCCAGAAAGATGTTTGATTTATGTATGCATTAGATGCAAATTCTATTACAGGACACAAGGCGGTTGTGAGATTTCTCTCGGAACACTTGGCTGCCCTGATCAAACCCCATCTCATTAAATCCGACAAGGGGAGAAAGATAGAGGGAGTGAAACAGGGAGAATTGAAGGGAATTTACAGCCGGACAGAGATTTAACAAAAACAGGGGGGAGTAAATTGCATTCTACCCTCTGAGCCCACAGCAGATTGCCTAGAGGATTTTCTGACCAGGCATTACGCACGCGTCCATCCAACTAGCAGAAACAGAAACACAGCAGGCCGGATCAGGCAATACTGAAATGGAAACATCAATTCTTTGGTTTCACCGAAATACAGTACTTTAAACGTGTAAATACTGGTACTTTACATATATCATATATGCATTTACTGTAGGAATAGAGGTAAAAAAAAAAACTACAGGTGATATATTTAGCAAATTTTCAAAGCTGGTAATATCCCAACAATACCATTCAAAATCTGTTGCATACTACCTTTGTAAACCAAGAAGGTGACAGCGCTTTATAGAGCCCTATATTGAATACTCGCTATATTCTGTCCAAGACAGCAGAGATGATTCCCATAATATCCCACCTGCTACCACTGGCTGAAAACCAGAAAACATCAATATCTGCTCTCAATTGATCAAGACTATTTGGGCCCATTAGAGGTGACAGACTGAGTGATGAGTGACAAATAGAACAGAAGGCATCGCAGGGTGCTTTTTCTTCCTCTATTTAACATTTTAATTGTTATATTTTTGTGTAGTAGTTGTGTGTGTTTTGGTGTGTGCGTGTGTGCATGCATGCGTGTTTATTTGTAGTAGTAGCGGACGGTTTAGCTACCCGGTTTAGCTACCCGATGTCCCGGGCTACTATTCAGCTCCTGCTCCCTCCTCGCTCCTCTGTTCTCCCATCACCTCCTCCTGCAGCCTCTATGATTGAGGTCAAGCAGGGAATTTTTACTGGCCTAACTAATGTGATTGCATCAGAGTAATACCCTTAAACTACATCAGGCTCTGATCTGCATACTAATTGGCCAAGCTGTCCTTGACACTAACCTTGAAGAAGCCTTTCTTTCCTTAGGGAATGGAGGGATGAGGGGCAGGAGGGGGGTAGAGGACGGCGCGGGGAAAAAATGACGCCGTCCATCCGTTGCACACATTACCATGCAAAGACACCCTTCTATGAGGCTGCATCTATCTCCTCTCTAGCTCCTCTCTATCCCCCTTTCTATCTCCCTCTCTATCTCCCTCTCTATCTCCTCTCCAACTCCCTCTCTAAATCCTCTCTAGCTCCTCTCTATCCCCCTTTCTATCTCCCTCTCTATCTCCTCTCCAACTCCCTCTCTAAATCCTCTCTAGCTCCTCTCTATCCCCCTTTCTATCTCCCTCTCTATCTCCTCTCCAACTCCCTCTCTAAATCCTCTCTAGCTCCTCTCTATCCCCCTTTCTATCTCCCTCTCTATCTCCCTCTCTATCTCCTCTCCATCTCCCTCTCTAAATCCTCTCTAGCTCCTCTCTATCCCCCTTTCTATCTCCCTCTCTATCTCTATCTCCCTCTCTATCTCCTCTCCATCTCCCTCTCTAAATCCTCTCTAGCTCCTCTCTATCTCTCTCTGTCTCCTCTCTAACTCCTCTCTATCTCCTCTATTTCTCCTCTCTATCTCACTCTATCTTCCTCACTATCTCCCTCTCTATCTCCACTCTGTCTCCTCTCTGGTTCCCCTCCCTCCCTTTCTATCTCCTCTCTTTCTCCTCTCTATCTCCCTCTATCTCCCTCACTATCTCCCTCTCTATCTCGTCTCTGTCTCTTCTCTATCTTCCTCTCTATCTCCACTCTGACTCCTCTCTGGCTCCTGTCCATCTCCCTCTCTATCGCCTCTCTGTCTCCTCTCTATCTCGCTCACTATCTCCCTCTCTATCTCCACTCTGTCTCCTCTTTGGCTCCTCTCCATCTCCCTCTCTATTTCCTCTCTAGACAGAGATGGCCGCCTCACTTCACGTTCTCAGGAAACTATGCAGTATTTAGTTTTTTTATGTATTACTTCTTACATTGTTACCCCGGGAAATATTAAGTTTTATTAAATACAACCGGGAGGAACTATTGGATATAAGAGCAATGTCAACTTACCAACATTACGACCAGGAATACAACTTTCCCGAAGCGGATCCTCTGTTAGGTCCACCTCCAGGACAATAGACTGGATCCCAGCCAGCGACTCAAAACAACGACGGTGCCGGAGAAGGGGGAAACGCGGAGGTCTTCTGGTCAGGCTACGTAGACGGGCACATCGTGCACCTCTCCCGAGTATTTTACTTGCAAATGTCCAGTCTCTGGACAACAAGGTGGCTAAAATACGAGCAAGAGTTGCCTTCCAGAGAGACATCGGCGACTGCAACGTTCTTTGCTTCACGGAAACATGGCTCACTCAGGACACGTTATCTGAGTCGGTACAGCGACATGGTTTCTCCAATCATCGCGCAGACAGAAACAAACATCTATCTGGTAAGAAGAAGGGCGGGGGTGTGTGTCTTATGATTAACGAGACGTGGTGTGATCATAACAACATACAGGAACTCAAGTTCCTGCCACCGATCCCCTTTTCCTTTCCATTGTTTATTCTGTATTGGTTGCACCTGTGCCTTGTTTGTGTTTTTTTGGTTAGGGCTATTTAAGCCGGTTAGGCCCGCCTCCTTTTCTGCGGGCTTGTTCTCTGTTTGTTGGTGGACGTTCGGTTGTGTTGTGTTACTTGCTGTGTTCGGTGTCCTGTTTTGGGCCGCCTTTGTTTTAGTGCGCCTGTTGTGTTTTGGCATTATTACGCACCGAATTAAAGACGGTTATTCCTTGATCCTCTGCTCTCTGCGCCTGACTTCGCACCCACCACTCCTACCTTGTGACACTATGTAAATTGGAAACCACATATCCTGAGCCTGCATTTATTGTGGCTGGGGATTTTAATAAGGCTAATTTGAAAACAAGGCTCCCTAAATTTGATCAGCATATCGAATGTGGTAAAATCCTTGATCATTGTTATTCTAACTTCCGTGATGCATACAAGGCTATTCTCTGCCCTCCTTTCGGCAAGTCTGACCATGACTCCATTTTGTTGCTCCCAGCCTACAGACAGAAACTAAAACAGGAAACGCCCGTGCTCAGGTCTGTTCAACGCTGGTCCGACCAATCTGATTCCACGCTGCAAGATTGCTTCGAGCACATGGACTGGGATTTGTTCCGGATAGCATCGGACAACAACATTTATTATCAAGTGCATTGGTTATGTTGTACCCATAGCAACTATTAAAACCTTCCCCAACCAGAAACCGTGGATTGATGGCAGCATTCGAGCAAAACTGAAAGCGCAAACCACTGCTTTTAACCAGGGTAAGGCGACCGGAAACATGACTGAATACAAACAGTGTAGCTATTCCCTCCGCAAGGCAATCAAACAAGCTAAGCGTCAATATAGAGACAAAGTAGATTCACAATTCAACGGCTCAGACACGAGAGGAATGTGGCAGGGTCTGCAGTCAATCACGGACTACAAAAAGAAAACCAGCCCCGTCCTGCTCCCAGACAAACTAAACAACTTCTTTGCTCGCTTTGAGGACAATACTTTGCCACCGACACAGCCCGCTACCAAAACCTGCGGGGTCACCTTCACCGCAGCCAACGTGAATAAAACATTTAAATGTGTTAACCCTCGCAAGGCTGCCGGCTCAGATGGCATCCCTGGCCGTATCCTCAGAGCATGAGCAGACCAGTTGGCTGGTGTGTTTACGGACATATTCAATCAGTCCCTATCCCAGTCTGCTATTCCCACATGCTTCAAGAGGGCCACCATTGTTCCTGTTCCCAAGAAAGCTAAGGTAACTGAGCTAAATGACTATCGCCCCGTAGCACTCACTTCCATCATCATGAAGTGCTTTGAGAGACTAGTCAAGGATCATACCACCTCCATCCTGCCAGACACCCTGGACCCACTCCAATTTGCTTACCGTCCCAATAGGCCCACAGACGACGCAATCGCAATCACACTGCATACTGCCCTAACCCATCTGGACAAGACGAATAACTATGTAAGAATGCTGTTCATCGACTACAGCTCAGCATTTAACAGCATAGTACCCTCCAAGCTCGTTATTAAGCTCGAGACCCTAGGTCTTGACCCAGCCCTGTGCAACTGGGTCATGGACTTCCTGACGGGCCGGCCCCAGGTGGTGAGGGTAGGAAACAACATCTCCACCCCGCTGATCCTCAACACTGGGGCCCCACAAGGGTGCGTTCTCAGCCCTCTCCTGTACTCCCTGTTTACCCATGACTGCATGGCCAAGCACGCATCCAACTCAATCATCAAGTTTTCTGATGACACATTTAGTGGTAGGCTTGATTACCAACAACGACGAGATAATAACCTCTCACTCAACGTCAAGAAAACAAAGGAGATGATCGTGGACTTCAAGAAACAGGAGAGGGAGTACCCCTCTATCCACATCGACGGGACAGTAGTGGAGAAGGTGGAAAGTTTTAAGTTCCTCGGCGTACACATCACGGACAAACTGAAATGGTCCACCCACACAGACAGTGTGATGAAGAAGGTGCAACAGCGCCTCTTCAACCTCAGGAGGCTGAAGAAATTTGGCTTGTCACCAAAAACACTCACAAACTTCTACAGATGCACAATCGAGAGCATCCTGTCGGGCTGTATCACCGCCTGGTACGGCAACTGCTCCGCCCACAACCGTAAGGCTCTCCAGAAGGTAGTGAGGACTGCACGATGCATCACCGGGGGTAAACTACCTGCCCTCCAGGACACCTACACCACCCAATGTCACAGGAAGGTCAAACAGATCATCAAGGACAACAACCACCCGAGCCACTGCCTGTTCACATCCAGTCGGCGAGGTCAGTACAGGTGCATCAAAGCTGGGACCGAGAGACTGAAAAACAGCTTCTATCTCAAGGCCATTAGACTGTTAAACAGCCATCACTAACATTGAGTGGCTGCTGCCAACATACTGACTTAAATCTCCAGCCACTTTAAATAATAGGAATTGGATGTAACAAATGTATCACTAGCTACTTTAAATGATGCCATTCATATAATGTTTACATATCCTACATTACTCATCTCATATGTATATACTGTACTCCATACCATCTACTGCATCTTGCCTACGCCGGTCAGCCATCGCTCATCCAGATATGTATATGTACATACTCGTATTCTTTCCTTTACTCTTGTGTGTAAGGTAGTTGTTGTGAATTTTTTAGATTACTTGTTAGATCCTACTGCATGGTTGGAACTAGAAGCACAAGCATTTCGCTACACTCGCATTAACATCATACACATGTTAACCATGTGTATGTGACAAATAAAATTTGATTTGATTTGATATCTGCTCTTTCACTCCTCTCTACCTTCTCTCTGTCTCATTTCTATCTCCTCTCTCACTCCTCTCTATCTCCTCTCTGTCTCTTGTCTATCTTCCTCTCTATCTCCCTCTCTATCTCCCTTTCAATCCCCATCTCTATGCATCAATGCAAATTATAACAATGGTCAGGGGTTTATTCCTGGACCTTCTGTGACAAGGAGCAGCAGAGACAAAAGGCCATTTCTCCTCTCTATATTTGCCATATTAAAACAGACACGGCATCGGTCAAAACACCTCAAAACAAGACATGGTATCAATAACAAGATACAATAAGCTGAAACGAGCCACATACAATTACTCACGAGGCAGCTTCTTGTCATTGTTGCTCGCTATCTGACAGTTCAGAAATATAACAACACACCGGACATATCAATGCATGCGCATACTTTTTGTGATGTTGTCAGCCAACCCGTCTATACAGGTCATCAACATTCATGACATTTAAAGCATATTTGTACTTGTAGGTATGTACTTGTACCGACAAATGACAATAAACAGAACTTGAACTTGCTATTTTTAGTGGTATGTATTCTTATGGAATTCTTTCAGCGTTTAGTCAAATTAGAGTACTGCTCAACCTCTCTTTCGTGTCGTCCGAGATCCCTAAAGATTGGAAAGCTGCCGCGGTCATCGCCCTCTTCAAAGGGGGTGACACTCTAGACCCAAATTGCTATAGACCTATATCCATCCTGGCTTTCTAAAGTCTTCGAAAGCCTAGTTAATAAACAGATCACTGACCACTTCGAATCCCACCGTACATTCTCCGCTGAGCAATCCGGTTTCCGAGCTGGTCACGGGTGCTCCTCAGCCACGCTCAAGGTACTAAACGATATCATAACCGCCATCGATAAGAGACAGTACTGTGCAGCCGTCTTCATCGACCTGGCCAAGGCTTTCGACTCTGTCAATCACCGTATTCTTATCAACAGACTCAATAGCCTTGGTTTTTCAGATGTCTGCCTCGCCTGGTTCACCAACTACTTTGCAGTTCAGTGTGTTAAATCGGAGGGCCTGTTGTCCAGACCTCTGGCAGTCTCTACGGGGGTTCCACAGGGTACAATTCTCGGGCCGACTCTCTTCTCTGTATATATAAATGATGTCGTTCTTTCTGTGGGTGATTCCCTGATCCACCTCTATGCAGACGACACCATTCTGTATACTTCTGGCCCTTCTTTGGACACTGTGTTAACTAACCTCCAAACGAGCTTCAATGCCATACAACACTCCTTCTGTGGCCTCCAACTGCTCTTTGAGTGTACAAAACATTAAGGACCCCTGTTCTTTCCATGACATAGACTGACCATGTGAATCCAGGTGAAAGCTATGATCCCTTATTGATGTCACTTGTTAAATCCACTTCAGTCAGTGTAGATGAAGGGGAGGAGACAGGTTAAAGAAAGATTTTTTATCCTTGAGACAATTCAGACATGGGTTGTGTATGTGTGCCATTCAGAGGGTGAATGGGCAAGACAAAAATTGGAAGTGTCTTTGAACCGGGTATGGTAGAGTAGGTGCCAGGCGCACCGATTTGTGCTGCTGGGTTTTTCACACTCAACAGTTTCCTGTGTGTATCAAGAATGGTCCACCACCCAAAGGACATCCAGCAAACTTGACACAACTGTGGGAAGCATTGGAGTCAACATGGGCCACCATCCCTGTGGTACGCTTTCGACACCTTGTGGAATTCATGCCCGACGAATTGAGGCTGTTCTGAGTGCAAAAGTGGGGAGTGCACCTCAATATTAGGAAGGTGTCCTTAATGTTTTGTACACTCAGTGTATGTTGAGTGTAGAAATGGGTTATCGCAAAACAGATGCATTCTCTTTGGTGCAGTTTATTCCCCCATAGTGCTGCAGTACAATCTGTTCTTCTCACATACATAAACTGAATACAAGGACTGTGAAAGAGAAAGAAACAGACTTCCAAACAACAGCAGTAAACTTATTTTTACTGTATATAGGTTTACATATAGATCTGGATCCCATGCTGCGTTATGGGCGTGTGATTTGCTCGAGATGTTTTGCTGGTATACATGTCTACACTAAAGGGATGAATTTAAAGAGGGATAGAGGGAAGTTTTGTCATTCCGTTTTTTGTCTTACAACTTCAAACAGCTCCAGTGAGCGGTTATAGTCTAGCTTCTGTTCAGTTCTTAAGGTAACACAATGCAAATTACATTTTTATATTATTGTTTCAAAATATACTACCGGTCAAAAGTTTGGACACACCTACTCATTCAAGGGTTTTTCTATATTTGACTGTTTTCTACGTTGTAGAATAATAGTGAAGACTCCAAAACTATGAAATAACACATATGGAATCATGTAGTAACCAAAAAAGTGTTAAACAAATCAAAATATATTTTAGATTCTTCAAAGTAGACACCCTTGATGATAGCTTTGCACACTCTTGGCATTCTCTCAACCAGCTTCACTTGGAATGCTTTTCCAACAGTCTTGAAGGAGTTCCCACATATGCTGAGCACTTGTTGGCTGCTTTTCCTTCACTCTGTGGTCCAACTCATCCCAAATTATCTCAATTGGGTTGAGGTCAGGTGATTGTGGAGGCCAGGTCATCTGATGCAGCACACCATCACTCTCCTTATTGGTCAAATAGCCCTAACACAGCCTGGAGGTGTGTTTTGGGTCATTGTCCTGTTGAAAAACAAATGACAGTCCCACTAAGCGTAAACCAGATGGGATGGCGTATCGCTGCAGAATGCTAAAGGTAGCCATGCTGGATAAGTGTGCCTTGAATTCCAAATAAATCACAGACAGTTTCACCAGCAAAGCACCCCCACTCCATCACACCTCCTCCTCCATATTTCACGGTGGGAACCACAGATGTGGAGATCATCCGTTCACCGACTCTGCGTTTCATAAAGACACGGCGGTTGTAAACAAAAATCTCAAATTTGGACTCAACAGACCAAAGGACAGATTTCCACCTGTCTAATGTCCATTGCTCGTGTTTCTTGGCCCAAGCAAGTCTCTTTATTATTATTTGTGTCCTTTAGTAGTGGTTTCTTTGTAGCAATTCGACCATGAAGGCCTGATTCACACAGTCTCCTCTGAACAGTTGATGTTGAGATTTTTCTGTTACTTTGTGCAAGAGGAAACTCTGGGTCTTCCTTTCCTGTGGCGGTCCTCATGAGAGCCAGTTTCGAAATTAATAAAATTATTTTTAATACAATTATTTTTCAGATTTGATCATTTTACCAAGAATTAATAAGATCCCCTAAGACCATATTTATTTTGTCATATTGTCTCCATAGCTGAGAATCACAACCTTTCAAAACCAGTACTTGTTCTGATTAGAACCTGAGCAGAATAAGATGCTCCGCCTTGCTCCTGCCCCAGGGACAGCTAAGGCATTACACAGTCAGATCCCCCTTCTGAAAGGCAAGCCCCACTTCCTCTTAATGTGTGGAAATTTGCCAGATGTCATTGACAAGATAAGTGTTGATTTCATTGCTATGATAGGTAAAGCAAAAACTACAGAACAATGGTACAAAGATTTCCTTTGAAATTTTATTTTTCACCCCCGTCTTTTCCTCAGGAAAGTAGAAAAGTGTCAAGTTTGTGACAAGTGTATCGTTTTTATCTTTTCTTTCCACTCTATCTCTGTGAGGGCTTCTACAACTAAAAGTTTGTTGTGTTTAGTTCTTCAGATAGTTTGACCTAGTTAGGGTTGCTCACACACCTTGTGCATTAAAGGGTTATTAAGAGAGAGAGGGGAAAACAGAAGAAAGCACAAAGAGAAGCAGTGTAGATATATTACAGTGCTATTATTACAGTGCTGTTGTGCAATACCAATGCTAAGGGTGTAGTCAAAGAAGACTGACTGAAGAAAGACTGAAATTAGTTTTTTTGAATTGCTCATTTGAAAGATTATAAAGTTTTCTCATTCTAATTAAATGAGATGAAACAACACAATCTATCAAATGGGGCCCAGAAGACACTATGCCAGTTCGAGTAACAACACAAGAAGCCTCTTAATTGAAAACGTAAATTTGTTTGTTTCAAACAAGTCCTTTCATTGCAATCTTTTCAGGTGGTGATATTTTTTCCTAGCAATTGTTTGTTTTATAAATTCTCTGGAGTATAATTTATTTACTAATTTAGTAATACACAGTCATAAATAATTAAATTGCAAATGAACTCCTAAATTAATAACAGAGGTTTTCATTTAAAAGAAAATAATTAAACATTGATGAATTCAAAACAATCAGTTTCTAAACACGATTTAGTCAGTCATAATTCCCATATGCTCAAGACCTCCAAATGTATTTAAACAATAATACACAACTTTTAATGAAATGTTCCAAATTCTATTAGGAACTTCATAACTTCCATAAATACTCACACTAACACCTTTCCAATTAGTTTGATCATATTTCTACTGTATTATTGACAGGTGAAATGCGCCAACGTTATCCTTACAGTGTTTCAGAACCAGGTTTATAATTATAACCGCACTGTACATCCTATATCTCTCTTCCCATTGTCCATTGTATGATCTCTCTCTCTCTCTCTCTCTCTCTCTCTCTCTCTCTCTCTCTCTCTCTCTCTCTCTCTCTCTCTCTCTCTCTCTCTCTCTCTCTCTCTCTCTCTCTCTCTCATTGTGTTGAGGGGAGTTTGTGTGATCGCTTTATGAGAGGCAGAGTTAGCTTCTAGCTTCTACGTCCATGTTCCTCTCTGGCATTCTCTGTGCCACTCCAGTTTTGATGTCCTATTAAAAAGACCCAAACATCAGACGAGTCACTCAAACCAGGACTCGTGGGACAGCCAGCCTCCACGACATTGGATGTGTGTATCATTAAACACAGTGCCACTCACATTACCTCCCATCTCAAACCCATCGCCTGCCTGCCTGCCGGAAAAAGGAGTGGAAAACA
Source organism: Brachymystax lenok tsinlingensis (assembly GCA_030435695.1). Taxonomy (NCBI): domain Eukaryota; kingdom Metazoa; phylum Chordata; class Actinopteri; order Salmoniformes; family Salmonidae; genus Brachymystax; species Brachymystax lenok. Next base: position 32,037,682 of record CM059786.1, read on the forward strand.
ACACTCTCTCCACCAAAGATCTTTCCATACAAAGACGAAGCGGAAAGCTCAGAGGGACTGGGGGAATGTACTTAGAGATATTTAAAGCGGAGATGGGCTTTGTTAAAGAGATGGTGGGTCCCCTGGGCTTCCTGCACTGGAATAAGTTTGTGGATCTGATGGTGTTTTTGCCCTGTTAGAGTAGCACCTCAGAGTTGACAGATATACAATGGGATAATTATACTGCAGGGTTTCAGGCCCTGACATAGCTGCCACCTGGGAAGTACAGAGGAGAGAGACTAAAACACTTCTTGTTCTTGTTCTTGTTCTTCCAAGTGATTAGGGTTTTATTTCCACCCTTGGTGGCAGCTTTTTCAGAGGAGTGGGAAATTGTTTTAAAGTTTTGAAGACTTACATGTATTGATCATGAAGAAGTTATACGATACACGCCTATGAGTTATGCACTTACGCTAGTTAGCATTGGCTCGCAAAGGTACCTAGCATGCTAGTAGATACACATAGACTTCCAGTCATTGCACTAACGTTAGTTACCAGTTGTGCTAGCGCTAATTAGCATCTTCCTTCAAACTGCACACAGAGAAAATGCTGATAAAACAAAACACGGCAGCATTGTATAAGTAGGTGGAAACTGTAAGAAAATGTGTGGTCCATCAAAATAGCTATGGGGAATAGGAATGGTTTGCCAGGGGCTAAAAGCCCAGAGCTGGAACTTTCAGCCTTTTCTATCAAAAACCATCAAACATGAGTTACATTATATTGGTTCAATTCCGCAAAATTATTATTATTTCAAGTAGATATTTACACCATTAAAGGTATGTATCGCAGGGGCCTATGATTTCATATTAAACAAAGAGGAACTAAGGATGAAATGCAACAACACACCAAAAGGCAGGCAAACAATTGATTGACTCTTCCCCCTCTTCCTATATTGATAAAGAGAGAGAGAGAGAGAACAGCAGAGAGAAAGGCATATGTATGAAGACATTCTGAGATGCTTTTACAGGTAATAGTGGTAACAGTGGAGACCCCGCAGAGTTCCCTTTTATTCAAAGCAGTGGGGGGGAAATTATCAATTGAACAAGGCCTCTTTATATGTACATTGGCTTGCGAAAGTATTCACCCCCTTTGGCATTTTTCCTATTTTGTTGCCTTACAACATGGAATTAAAATAGATTTTTGGGGGGTTTGTATCATTTGATTTACACAACATGCCTACCAATTTGAAGATGCAAAATATTGTGAACAAATAAGAAATAACAAAAAAATGCATAACTATTCACACCCCCCCGAAGTCAATACTTTGTAGTGCCAAATTTTGCAGCAATTACAGCTGCAAGTCTCTTGGGGTATGTCTCTATAAGCTTGGCACATCTAGCCACTGGGATTTTTGCCCATTCTTCAAGGCAAAACAGCTCCAGCTCCTTCAAGTTGGATGGGTTCTGCTGGTGTGTCATACTACAGATTTTCAATTGGATTGAGGTCTGGGATTTGACTAGGCCATTCAAAGACATTTAAATGTTTCCCCTTAAACCACTCAAGTGTTGCTTTAGCAGTATGCTTAGGAACATTGTCCTGCTGGAAGGTGAACCTCCATCCCAGTCTCAAATCTCTGGAAGACTGAAACAGGTTTCCCTCAAGAATTTCCCTGTATTTAGCACCATCCATCATTCCATCAATTCTGACCAGTTTCCCAGTCCCTGCCGATGAAAAACATACCCACAGCATGATGCTGCCACCACCACCACTGTGGGGATGGTGTTCTTGGGGTGATGATAGGTGTTGGGTTTGCACCATTCATAATGTTTTTCTTGATGGCCAAAAAGCAACATTTTAGTCTCATCTGACCAAGTACCTTCTTCCATATGTTTGGGGAGTCTCCCACATGCGTTATGGCAAACACCAAATGTGTTATCTTATTTTTTTTCTTTAAGCAGAGAAACTGAAACAGGTTTCCCTCAAGAATTTCCCTGTATTTAGCACCATCCATCATTCCATCAATTCTGACCAGTTTCCCAGTCCCTGCCGATGAAAAACATACCCACAGCATGATGCTGCCACCACCACCACTGTGGGGATGGTGTTCTTGGGGTGATGATAGGTGTTGGGTTTGCACCATTCATAATGTTTTTCTTGATGGCCAAAAAGCAACATTTTAGTCTCATCTGACCAAGTACCTTCTTCCATATGTTTGGGGAGTCTCCCACATGCGTTATGGCAAACACCAAATGTGTTATCTTATTTTTTTTCTTTAAGCAATTGCTTTTTTTCTGGCCACTCTTCCGTAAAACCCAGCTCTATGAAGTGTACGGCTTAAAGTGGTCCTATGAACAGATACTCTAATCTCCGCTGTGGAGCTTTGCAGCTCATTCAGGGTTATCTTTGGTCTCTTTGTTGCCTCTCTGATTAATGCCCTCCTTGCCTGGTCCGTGAGTTTTGGTGGGCGGCCCTATCTTGGCAGGTTTGTTGTGGTGCCATATTCTTTCAATTTTTTAATAATAGATTTAATGGTGCTCTGTGGGAAGTTCAAAGTTTCTGATATTTTTTTATAACCCAACCCTGATCTGTACTTCTCCACAACTTTGTCCTTGATCTGTTTTGAGAGCTCTTTGGGCTTCATGGTGCTGCTTGCTTGGTGGTGCCCCTTGCTTAGTGGTGTTGCAGACTCTGGGGCCTTTCAGAACAGGTGTATATTTCCGAGATCATGTGACACTTAGATTGCACACAGATGAACTTTAGTTAACTAATTATGTGACATCTGAAAGTAATTGGTTGCACCAGATCTTATTTAGGGGCTTCATAGCAAAGGGGGTGAATGTATATGCACGCAACACTTTTCCGTTTTTATTTTTTTATATTTTTTTTCATTTTCACTTCACCAATTTGGACTATTTTGTGTATGTCTATTACATGAAATCCAAATATAAATCTATTTAAATTACATGTTGTAATGCAACAAAATAGGAAAAACGCCAAGGGGGTGAAAAGGCACTGTATAGACAAATGGTGTACTGTATCTTTAGTAGTCGATGTGTTTCCCAGAGCTTCCATTAGAAACATGGCTCTAAAAAACCTTAGCACATCTTCTAGCTATCCAGACCACTCATAGAGCAGCCAAAGTGCATTATTAGATGTCTTTGTCTTTTTGTGCCACTTTATTCACAGAAGATCTCTGCTGATCATAGAATCAAGATGTTTAGGTTATCTGTCTGACTGTGGCTGCCGATAACCTCAGAACGAGATTGACTACAAATGCAAAGTTGCCAAAGTATTAACAATTGTTAAAAAAAAGTGAAGGATAAAATGATGCTTCAAATGAAAACTGAGATTACTGCATTAAAATATACATACACTCTTAGAAAAAGGGTTGCAAAAGGGTTCTTCGATTGTCCCCATAGGAGAACCCTTTCTGGTTCTAAGTAGAACCCTTTTAGGTTCCAGATATAATCCTTTTGGGTTCAATGTAGAACCGTCTGTGAAAAGGGTTATACATGGAACCCAAAAAGGTTTTACCTGGAACCAAAAAGGGTTCTTCAAAGGGTTTTAGATAGCTCCTTTTTTCTAAGAGTGTAGGCTACACTGGCCTATATAGGCTATTTCAATCATATCAATCAATTTCATGTTCAATGAATTGAGTTCTATTTTGTGACTAGGCTACTGTCTGTAATCTGCCTCAATGTGTTTCATTATGTTTGACAACATGTGCGCAATGATGTGCCCAATCTGTGATTCAGTGCATTAGTATTGGGTAAGCATAATAAACCGCCTCAATAGCCTATTTGCAGCCATAGTTGGAAATATCTCTCTAGGACCTGATCCATCGTCAGTATTGTGGAATAATTCTAATGTTAAGCTAAGATTTGATTGGAAAGAACCGCTACTCTTATTTCAATCCTATCAGTATCGACACATGGTCTAACGACGCAGTTAGCAAACATTCTCTCTACTTGCTTGTTTGGGAAACACTTAAAAAAAGAATTGGCTCGTAAAATAACGATGCATCTGGTACGATCATCATAATTCTTCAGTTGCATCGCAACTGGGAAACGAGGCCCAGAACAAGATGCTTATCTTAATAGAAGAAGTGAGAGCAAAATAACTATAATTTTTATCAAATCTGGGCCTCATTGGTGTGATGCTGTCGAGCGCTATTGAGTTTTTAAATGCATGTTCTTGGGCCTTGGAGAATGGGCTCGGCAGGGGGTGGCTCTCGACATAATTATCCTTCACTTACAGGTATTTCTGTTGCCAAGGTCTTTATCTTCTCTTGTAAAGAAGAAATCAATTTGTACAGATGTATATGAGAGAGAGAGAGAGAGAGAGAGAGAGAGAGAGAGAGAGAGAGAGAGAGATATTGCCTCAAAGAAAAGAGGGGGAATGAAAAAGAAAGGATGAGCCACACAAAAGGCATTCTTATAAAGTATGGACATGTCATTCTTAAAACTGAGGAGAACTGTGGCTTATATATTATTAACTATTATTATATGTGTATTTTGGTTTGACGGATTGTTTGTCAGATTTTTTGATTACAATGCCATCAGGATGTCTAGGGTAAAAGAAGACTTGCAGTTTCATGTCTAAACATTAAACCATTATTAATTTATTTTACAGACAACTACTTACCTTTAAAAATGGAACGACACACTTTCCACTTATAATGCTCCGACATATCCATATCGTCCATTACACCTCATCCACTACAATCATACTTTCCACTTTCAACATATCTAACGGCTTCATGAGTGTATGGTGGTGGGAACCAGTGGTTCATTAATTTAATGTGTATTAGGACTATCTGCATATTTATACCCTGATTAACAGCATGGCAGGCCTTGTCGGGCTAGAGCAGAGCCGTCAACGGTGTTAGTTCTCTTGTTCTCTGCTACATAACTACCTCTCAGGAGGGGCCCTATTCAATTAGATTAAACATCACACTGATTACCATTACCAAGCTGTTTAAACAGCACAGTTGCACATCCTTTATGTAATAAATCCTATTTTATTGTCAACGTATAAATTAAGTATTTAGGAGACTGTAGATAGCAAGAAACTGCTCTTCGTTCTCTGTTCCTAGTATTAATGCTGAGATTATAGTGGAATAGTCCTGTTGGATATTAGAAGCTTGCTGGACACTATGCCAGCTGCACAGTCTATTTTGATTACTTAATGAAAGTGTTAATCTCCTGATATTCGTTATTATTTCCCCCTGCTCCCATTCCCTCTGCTAATTAACAGTGTCTTTGATTTGACAAGGGACAATCTGTGTGACGGATCGATGGTATCCAGGCCAGGGAGCCAGAGAGTCAGAGAGCCACAGACACACTATGACTGAAAACAGCATTAGAGCAATTAAGGTCAGCATCGTCCCACTGTAGACTGGTCAAGAGAGATAACATCATTACAGCCCTTAAGAACTGTGCAGGGCCTTACTCTGCTTTGCTCTGCCTTGCTCTGCCTTATTTTGCCTTGATCAACAATCAATAACATTTGGAAAGAAATGCCAGAGTGAAAATAAAGGAAAAGTTTGTGTTTCATACATTCATGGACGTATTTGAGCCCTGGAGGTGGAATTCAAGTCTGGATAAGGTGTTGTGATCAAGCATGTTTAACATTGATGTCATTGTGAGTCTTTATGTCTTCAAATCAACATAAGGTTTACAGACTTAGCTAATGTGATTGACTAGGTGATTTTGATTAATATGCATGTACCTTCATTCAAATAATACACAGGCACACACACACACACACACACACACACACACACACACACACACACACACACACACACACACACACACACACACACACACACACACACACACACACACACACAAATAAACTCAAATCAAATAAAATGTTATTTGCCATATCTACCAAATAAAGTACAACTACTTTAGACTTTACCATGAAATGCTTGCTTACAAGCTTTTCTCACCAATGCAGAGTTTAAAAATAAAATAGTAACACAGCAGGAATAAAATAGTTATAATATTTATAAAACAAACAAGAATGGAACAAGTACAGTGAAATGCCTTTTTTGCAAACTCAGTACCAGATCAATGTGCAGAGGTATGAGGCATTTGAGTCAGATATGTACATGAAGGCAGGGAAAAGTGATTAGACATCAGAATAGATAATACTACAGTATTTGAGGTAGATATGTACATGAATGCAGTGTAAAGTGATTAGGTATCAGGATAGATCATGATAAGGTATTTGAGATTGATATGTACAGGAAGGCAGGGTAAAGTGATTAGGCATCAGGACAGATCATGATAAGGTATTTGAGTCAGATATGTATATGAAGGCAGGGAAAAGTGTTTAGATATCAGAATAGAAAATAATACAGTATTTGAGGTAGATATGTACATGGAGGCAGGGTAAAGTGATTAGGCATCAGGATAGATCACGATAAGGTATTTGAGGTAGATATGTACATGAAGGCAGGGTAAAGTGACTAGGCATAAGGATAGATAATAATAAGGTCGTTGAGGTAGATATGTACACGAAGGCAGGGTAAAGTGACTAGGCATTAGGATAGATAATAATACGAGTAAAATACAGAACAGAGTAGCAGCAGCAAATTATGAGTGTAAAAGTGTGTGTGTGTGAGTGCGTGTGTCTGTGTGTGTAATGTGAACGTACTATATCCGTGTGGGTTATATGTTGGTACGCGTGTGTGTGTTGTGTGAATATGTAGTGTATGTGAATTTACAGTTGAAATCGAAAGTTTACATATACCTTAGTCAAATACATTTAAACTCAGTTTTTCACAATTCCTGACATTTAATCCTAGTAAAAATGTCCTGTCTTAGGTCAATTAGGATCACCACTTTATTAAAAAAATGTAAATGTCAGAATAATAGTAGGGAGAATTATTTATTACAGCTTTCATTTCTTTCATCACATTCTCAGTGGGTCAGAAGTAGACATACACTCAATTAGTATTTGGTAGCATTGCCTTTAAATTGCTTAATTTGGGTCAAACATTTCAGGTAGCCTTCCACAAGCTTCCCACAATAAGTTGGGTGAATTTTGGCCCATTCCTCCTGACAGAGTTGGTGTAACTGAGTCAGGTTTGTAGGCCTCCTTGCTCCACATGCTTTTCAGTTCTGCCCACACATTTTTTATAGGATGGAGGTCAGGGCTTTGTGATGGCCACTCCAATACATTGACTTTGTTGTCCTTAAGCCATTTTGCCACAACTTTGGAAGAATGCTTGGGGCCATTGTCCATTTGAAAGACCCATTTGCGACCAAGCTTTAACTTCCTGACTGATGTCTTGAGATTTTGCTTCAATATATCCACATAATTTCCCTTCCTCATGATACCATCTATTTTGTGAAGTGCACCAGTCCCTCCTGGAGCAAAGCACCCCCACAATATGATGCTGCCACCCCCGTGCTTCACGGTTGGGATGGTGTTCTTCGGCGTGCAAGCCTCCCTATTTTTCCTCCGAACATAACGATGGTGATTATGGCCAAACAGTTCTAATTTTGTTTCACCAGACCAGAGGGCATTTCTCCAAAAAGTATGATCTTTGTCCCCATGTGCAGTTGCAAACTGTAGTCTGGCTTTTTTATGGCGGTTTTGGAGCAGTGGCTTCTTCCTTGCTGAGCGGTTAGCTTCAGGTTATGTCAATTTATAGGACTCATTTTACTGTGGATATAGATACTTTTGTACCTGTTTCCTCCAGCATCTTCACAAGGTTCTTTGCTGTTATTCTGGGATTGATTTGCACTTTTCGCACCAAAGTACGGTCATCTCTAGGAGACAGAACGCGTCTCTTTCCTGAGCAGTATGATGGCTGCGTGGTCCCATGGTGTTTATACTTGCGTACTCTTGTTTGTACAGATGAACGTGGTACCTTCAGGTGTTAGGAAATTGCTCCCAAAGATGAGCCAGACTTGTGGAGGTCTACAATTTGTTTTCTGAGGTCTTGGCTGATTTCTTTTGATTTTCCCATGATGTCAAGCAAAGAGGCACTGAGTTTTAAGGTAGGCCTTGAAATACATCCACAGGTACACCTCCAATTGACTCAAATGATGTCAGTAAGCCTATCTGAAGCTTCTAAACTAATTTTCAGGAATTTTCCAAGCTGTTTAAAGGCACAGTCAACTTCTGACCCACTGGAATTGTGATACAGTGAATTATAAGCGAAATAATCTATCTGTAAACAATTGTTGGAAAAGTTACTTGTGTCATGCACAAAGTAGATGTCCTAACCGACTTGCCAAAACTATAGTTTGTTAACAAGAAATTTGTGGAGTGGTTGAAAAACGAGTTTTAATGACTCCAACCTAAGTGTATGTAAACATCCGACTTCAACTGTATGTGGGTTTTGTGTGAGAGTGACAATGTAGTGTGTTTTGAGTGAGTGTGTATATGGTGTGTTTACAGTGCCTTCAGAAACATTCATACCCCTTAACTTATAACATATTTTACCCTGAATTCAAAATTGAAACCCCCAAAACATTATCACCCATCTACACACAGTACCTCATAGAGACATATTAAAAACATGTTTTTAGAAAGTTTTGTACATTTATTGAAAACAAAATACATAAAGGTATAATTTACATAAGTATTCACACCCCTGAGTCAATATTTTGTAAAAGCATCTTTGGCAGCGATTACAGCTGTGAGTCTCTAAGAGCTTTGCACACCTGGATTGTACAATTGCACATTATTCCTTTTAAAATTATTCAAGCTCTGCCAAGTTGGTTGTTGATCATTGCTAGACAGTCATTTTCAAGTCTTAACATAGATATTCAAGCTGAGATAAGTCTGAACTGTAACTAGGCCACTCAGGAACATTCAATGTCGTATTCGTAAGCAACTCCAGTGTACATTTAGCCTTGTGTTTTAGGTTATTGTCCTGCTGAAAGGTGAATGTGTATTTTATATAGCCGACTGAACAAGGTTTGCCTGTGCTTAGCTCTATTTTTTTTTTTTTATCCCCAAAAAACTCCTTAGTCCTTGCCGATGACAAGCATACCCACAACATGATGCAGCCACCACTATGCTTGAAAATATTAAGAGTGGTACTCAGTGATGTGTTGTGTTGGATTTGCCCCAAACGTAACGCTTTGTATTCAGGACAAAAAGTACATTTCTTTCCCATTTTTTTGTTGTTGCAGTTTTACTTAAGTGCCTTGTTGCAAACAGGATTCATGTTTCTGAGTATTTTTTTTTCTGTACATGCTTCCTTCTTTTCACTCTGTTGTTCAGGTTAATATTGTGGAGTAACTACAATGTTGTTGAACGATCCTCAGTTTTCTCTTATCACAGCCATTAAACTCTGTCACTGTTTTAAGGGAATACTTCAGGATTATGGCAATGATAAAATTTTTACAATTTTTATGTCTCTGTGTCCAGTGTGAAGGAAATTAGAGGTAGTTTTGCAAGCCATTCCTAACTAGCATTAGCACAATGACTGGAAGTCTATGGGTATCTGCTAACACACACACACAGCCCTGGCATTGGTCACACTCCAGCTACCCACCGGGAAATGACACCGAAGATGACACCATTAGTATTCGGCTCTAACTGCACATCTCAGATGACTGTTGGTGTCGTTAATTTAGCAGTAGCGTTTTTCTAGCATATTCTCTAGTTAGCGTGGAGCTGTGGACACTCAGAGGAGGCAAGGGATGGAGAAGGCTTTTGTCAGGGGAAATACCGGACCTCGGAGCTGATCTCCAGACCAATTAGACCCATTAGAAAATGGGCCGGCACCGGCCTGTCTGAGGAGATGGACCCATACCGCCTGGAGGTGGTCAGGCCTGGGATGGACATGACGCCTCAGATAGCAGCCTAATGATGGTGATGGCCATGGCTATCACCCATCCCTGTCCATCGACCCCAGCCCACCCACAGACCAGACCAGACAGCTCCCAGGCCAATCCTGGACCATCACAGACTCGTCTCCCAGCCCAGCTCAGCCATGGATATGACAGCCCCCCTCAGCTTCACAGACAGTTCCAAATGGCACCCTATTCCCTTTATAGTGCACTACTTTAGCTCTATGGCCCCTGGTCAAAAGTAGTGCCCTGCAAGAGGAATAGGGAGTCATTTGGGAAGCAGCACTATGCTACAGTATGGACAGGCGTGGGATTTCAAAGCTTCAGCAAGTGAACGAGCGGACATACTTCACGCCTGTCTGGAGAGCTGTGGATGTGATAGCCCCATGCTGGCTCGGCGATGGAGATGTCACTGATTTCAGCCGAGAGGCTAGCCCTGCCCTGACACCTCCCAGCTGAGCAAAGGAGAGGACATCAGATCAGGGATAATAGCCCTGCTAATAATATGACGGCTGGCGTCCTGTCTTTCTGGCCGTGGCACGGTGTCGGCCAGCTGCTCTCTGTGTGTCCCAGCCGCCTGGCCCAGGCCTCAGTGTAGACTGCCTGATTCCCAGAGACATGCCAGTCTGTGGCCAGAGAGAGATCCAAGGCATCGGGGTAATCAGGCGAAGCACATGCCTGATGCTGCATTTAGGCCTATAGCCCAAAAGGGCAACTGGGAAAGAATAGCCTGGGATTTCTTAGCGTCTTGAAAGTCTTGTCCATTAATTCATCAAGCCATCGTAGTGGTAATGTCTTGGACTGGCTTAGCATTTCATAGCATATCCATAGCAAGTGGGAGCTGTGTACATACAACAATATCAGTAGTTGTTGACTGCAGGGGGTGGGGAGAAAGAGAGGAAGTGAACAATTTCCCCCCTGTTTTTCACCTGACCCAATTATTGTACCTTCGGTGGTTACTGTACTGGCATATTCTGTGGTTACCGGCGGCAACAAATCTCAACTTTCTACCTTTGGGATCCGACATGTTTTATATTCAGAGATATTCTCTTTGCAGGTTTTGAAATCTTTTCCTTTGTTTTGCCACCTTAGTTGTACACCTCTGGGACTGGTGGTTGTGGTGGAGGTGGGGAGAAGGAGGAGAGGAGAAGGATGAGGAGAGAGGGCAGAAGGAGGAGAGGAGGGGAGAGGGGAGAAGGAGGAGAGGAGAGGGGAGAAGGAGTAGAGGAGAGGGGAGAAGGGAGAAGGAGAGAGAAGAGGTGAGACGGTGGATAGGAGAGGGGAGGAGAGAGAAGAGGGGAGAGGGGAGAAGGAGAGAGAAGAGGGGAGACGGAGGAGAGGTTTTGAAATCTTTTCCTTTGTTTTGCCACCTTAGTTGTACACCTCTGGGACTGGTGGTTGTGGTGGAGGTGGGGAGAAGGAGGAGAGGAGAAGGATGAGGAGAGAGAGGGAGAAGGAGGAGAGGAGGGGAGAAGGGCGAAGGACGAGGAGAGAGGGGCGAAGGAGGAGAGGGAGAGGGGCGAAGGAGGAGAGGGAGAGGGGCGAAGGAGGAGAGGGAGAGGGGAGAGGGGAGGAGAGGAGAGGAAAGAGGGGAGGAGAGGGGAGGAGGAGCGGAGAGGGAAAAGAGGGGAGAAAGAGGAGAGGGGAGAAGGAAAGAGATGAGGGGAGATGGAGAGAGACGAGGGAAGAGGGGAGAGGGGAGAAGGAGAGATACGAGGGCAGAGGGGAGAAGGAGAGAGAACAAGGGAGAGGGGAGAAGGAGGAGAGAACGAGGGGAGAGGAGAGAAGTAGAGAGATAAGGGGAGACAAGAGAAGTAGAGAGATAAGGGGAGAGGGGAGAAGGAGAGTGAAGAGGGGAGAGGGGAGATGGAGAGAGACGAGGGGAGACAGAGTAGAGTAGAGGGATAAGGGTGAGGGATGAGAGGAGAGGAGAGGGAGAGGGGTGAAGGAGGAGAGGAGAGGGGAGAAGGAGGAGGGAGAAGGAAGATGGGAGAAGGAGAGAGAAGAGGGGAGAGGGGAGAAGGAGAGAGATGAGGGGAGAGGGGAGAAGGAGAGAGAACATGGGAGAGGGGCAAAGGAGAGAGAAGAGGGGAGAAGGTGGAGAGGAGAGGAGAGAGGCGAAGGATAGAGAAGAGGGGAGAGGGAGAAGGAGAGGGGAGAGGAGAGAAGGAGTAGAGGAGAGGGGAGAAGGAGGAAAGGAGAGGGAAAAGGGGAGAAGGAGGAGAGGGGAGAAGGAAGAAGGAGAGAGACGAGGGGAAAGGAGAGGAAAGTAGAGAGAAGAGAGGAGAGGGGAGGAGAGGAGAGGGGCGAGGGAGAGAGAAGAGGGGAGAGGGCAGAGTTGCTCTGCTTTCCTTTGGTTAACTTTATACCGAGAACAAAAATAACTCCAGAGAACAGACTCTAATTCTGTATGGCTGTAACAACATGATTAATCCAAAACATCCAGGCTAAGAAACACATAAAGTATGCCAGAGAGTGGGAGAGTCGTTAACTAGTGGATATGAGGTTACATTGAAGTATCTTCCACCAATAAAGGGGTGACCATGATGACAGAACAGGTTTAAGTCATCCTCATCAAATACTGTCACATCAATATAGAATACTGCACTGAAAAGCATCTCTCTCTCTCTCTCTAACAAACACACACACACACACCTCTCCCATCCCACCAAGCCCCTCAGCATCTTACCTGCAGGCCCAGAGGATGGTAGGTCTGCCAACAGAGGGCCCAAATACGAGATAATCTCAGTCATTCATATTCCGCTTCCTGACACAAATGATCTGATAATTCACATCTGAAGTGAATTAACATCTGTTGTTTGAATGGGGCTAATGTCTAGCCATTCATCAATTTCACAGAATTATATTGCTGACCGGAGGTGTGTGTGTGTGTGTGTGTGTGTGTGTGTGTGTGTGTGTGTGTGTGTGTGTGTGTGTGTGTGTGTGTGTGTGTGTGTGTGTGTGTGTGTGTGTGTGTGTGTGTGTGTGTGTGTGTGTGTGTGTGTGTGTGTGTGTGCCTGTGTATTATTTGAATGAAGGTACATGCATATTAATCAAAATCACCTAGTCAATCACATTAGCTAAGTCTGTAAACCTTATGTTGATTTGAAGACATAAAGACTCACAATGGCATCAATGTTAAACATGCTTGATCACAACACCTTATCCAGACTTGAATTCCACCTCCAGGGCTCAAATACGTCCATGAATGTATGAAACACAAACTTTTCCTTTATATTCACTCTGGCATTTCTTTCCAAATGTTATTGATTGTTGATCAAGGCAAAATAAGGCAGAGCAAAGCAGAGTAAGGCAGAGCAAGGCAGAGCAAGGCAGAGTAAGGCAGAGTAAGGCAGAGCAAGGCAGAACAAGGCAGAGCAAGCATGCTTTCATCAATAACACCAGTACATAACGTGTAGTCCCTTTCAAAGACAAGCCCTGGAAACCACACTTGAAATCTCTTTTAAAGCACCTTTATACTTTAACTTGCACACAACTTCAACCAACTATTATTTTTTATTTTTTATTTTTTTACTTTAGTTTATTTAGAAAATATTTTCTTAATCAACTGCATTGTTGGTTAAGGGCATGATAGTAAGCATTTAAGGTCTACACTTGTTGTCACGTCCAGGCCTGAGATGACAGGCTGGAGTGTTTTGGTTTCGTTTTTGGTGTAGGGTTTTTTATGTTCTAGGTGTTATATTTCTATGTTGGGGAAATGGTTCCCAATTAGAGGCAGCTGTGTGTCGTTGTCTCTAATTGGGAACCATATATATGTTTGTAGTTTTCAATTTAGGTTTGTGGGTTATTGTTTAGGCATAGCGTCTGTGGGTTATTGTTTAGGCATAGCGTCTGTGGGTTATTGTTTAGGCATAGCGTCTGTGGGTTATTGTTTAGGCATAGCGTCTGTGGGTTATTGTTTAGGCATAGCGTCTGTGGGTTATTGTTTAGGCATAGCGTCTGTGGGTTATTGTTTAGGCATAGCGTCTGTGGGTTATTGTTTAGGCATAGCGTCTGTGGGTTATTGTTTAGGCATAGCGTCTGTGGGTTATTGTTTAGGCATAGCGTCTGTGGGTTATTGTTTAGGCATAGCGTCTGTGTGTTTGTAAGTCTATGTTATATGTTGCGATCTTCGTTTTGTTGTTTTTGTCCAGTTACGTGAGTTTCGTTAAATAAATATAACATGTATACTGGATGCCTCGCTGCGTCTTGGTCTGTCCCGTTTGAAGATCGTGACACTTGTTGTATTAGGCGAATGTGACAAATAGAATTTGATGTGATTTTAAACTGTTATTTATTTCACTGTGGAGGTGATCAGCGAACATGGGCTTCTAACATGACAGGTAGAGTACACTGCAGGTGGAGAACACTGCAGGTAGAGAACACTGCAGGTAGAGAACTCTGCAGGTAGAGTACACTGCAGGTAGAGAACACTGTAGGTAGAGTACTCTGCAGGTCGTGTACACTGCAGGTCGTGTACACTGCGGGTGTAGAGTACACTGCGGGTAGAGTGCACTGCTGGTGTAGTACGCTGCAGGTCTAGTGCACTTCAGGTTTAGTACTCTGCAGTTCTAGTACACTGCAGGTCTAGTGCACTTCAGGTAGAGTACTCTGCAGGTCTAGTGCACTTCAGGTCTAGTACACTGCAGATCTAGTAGACTGCAGGTAGAGTAAACTGCAGGTACAGTAAACTGCAGGTCTAGTACACTGCAGGTAGGGTACACCGCTGGTGTAGTGCACTGCGGGTAGAGTTCTCTGCAGGTCTAGTACACTGCAGGTCTAGTACACTGCAGGTCTAGTACACTGCAGGTCGAGTACACTGCAGGCTGAGTGCACTGCAGGTAGAGTGCACTGCAGATAGAGTACACTGCAGGTAGTGTACACTGCAGGTAGTGTACACTACTTGTGTAGTACACTGCGGGTAGAGAACACTGCAGGTAGAGTAGTCTGCAGGTAGAGAACACTGCAGGTAGAGAACACTGCAGGTAGAGAACACTGCAGGTAGAGTACACTGCAGGTAGAGTACACTGCAGGTAGAGAACACTGCAGGTAGAGAACACTGCAGGTAGAGAACACTGCAGGTAGAGAACACTGCAGGTACAGTAAACTGCAGGTAGAGTAAACTGAAGGTCTAGTACACCGCAGGTAGTGTACACCGCTGGTGTAGTGCACTGCGGGTAGAGTTCTCTGCAGGTAGTGTACACTGCTGGTGTAGTACACTGCGGGTAGAGTACTCTGCAGGTCTAGTACGCTGCAGGTCTAGTGCACTTCAGGTTTAGTACTCTGCAGTTCTAGTACACTGCAGGTCTAGTGCACTTCAGGTAGAGTACTCTGCAGGTCTAGTGCACTTCAGGTCTAGTGCACTTCAGGTCTAGTACACTGCAGGTCTAGTAGACTGCAGGTCTAGTAGACTGCAGGTAGAGTACACTGCAGGTAGAGTAAACTGAAGGTCTAGTACACTGCAGGTAGGGTACACCGCTGGTGTATTGCACTGTGGGTAGAGTTCTCTGCAGGTCTAGTACACTGCAGGTCTACTACACTGCAGGTAGAGTACACTGCAGGTCTAGTACACTGCAGGTAGAGTACACTGCAGGTAGAGTACACTGCAGGTAGAGTGCACTGCAGGTAGAGTGCACTGCAGGTAGAGTGCACTGCAGGTAGACTACACTGCAGGTAGTGTACACTGCAGGTAGTGTACACTGCAGGTAGTGTACACTGCTGGTGTAGTACACTGCGGGTAGAGTACTCTGCAGGTCTAGTACGCTGCAGGTCTAGTGCACTTCAGGTAGAGTACTCTGCAGGTCTGGTACACTGCAGGTCTAGTGCACTTCAGGTAGAGTACTCTGCAGGTCTAGTGCACTTCAGGTCTAGTACACTGCAGGTCTAGTAGACTGCAGGTCGTGTAGACTGCAGGTAGAGTACACTGCAGGTCTAGTACACTGCAGGTCTAGTACACTGCATGTCCAGTACACTGCAAGTAGAGTACACTGCAGGTTTGGTACACTGCAGGAAGAGTACACTGCAGGTAGAATACACTGCAGGGAGAGTACACTATAGGCAATGTACACTGCAGTATTCAACATTTGTGTGTGTTTAGATAAAGGTGAGGTACATACATTCCATCCTCATCTACCGTGTGTAAATAACACAATGCACAAGTGATTGAGGCTTCTCACTACCTTGCATAAAAGCCTGGAGTAACAATGCAGATGAGGCTTCCCATTCATCAGTGATGCAATTATGCTGCTCGTCAACAGCTGAGCGGGGAGTATTTATACAATACTCGTCTCCGAGAGGTAAAAAGGCGCATTTATCAGAAGGAATGTTCTCTGAAAATGTCTGGTTCTCAGGAACTGAGACAATCTTTTTAAATTTGTAGTGATAAATAACATTTAACAATCTACATTTGATAAACCTGACTATCTGACTCCATGTGATATTACAGTAAAACCAGGTGCAATAAAGTATTATTTATTTAGCTGACTAAGATCAATAAATGGTAATGAGAAGTGAATGCAAAATGCAAGTATCAATAACTTTGCATTAACTTGTTAGGGAGTGGCAGCTGAGGGGTCGGTTTTGGAGAGCCTGGCGTGCCCAAAGTAAAATGCCTCCCATTCAGGCCCAGAAAATAGGATATGCACATATTTAGTAGCATTGGATAGGAAACACTCAGAATTCTCCAGAAGTGTTAACCATTTGTCTGTGAGTGAAACAGAACCCATATGGCAGGCGAAACCCCGAGGAATTTCTGTCCTGGAAAAAGTGATTTTGACACATTGCTCATTTGGAACCCCTCCTTCATGAAAATGACCATATAAGGGCATATGAATGCAGTACCCCATCGCTTCCTTTAGATGTCAACAGTCTCGAGACAGTGTAAATTTTCATTTTGGATGAATTAGACCAGAGAATAAGAGCAAACCAGGAAGTGTACTTTTTATGTCAACAGTACCCAGTGCGCGTTCCCGACAAGGCGCGCAGTGTCTTTTTTTTACCGTCTTTATCGATCAGTTTATATTCCGGTTGATTTATAATTGTAAATATACATAAAAGTGTTCCTAAGGATACATTTAAAACTATGTTTGATTGTTCTTGGACAAGTTTATAGGTATAAGATGAACGAGTTTGCGTCACATTTCAATGGAGGAGTGGAAGCTGTCGTTTCTGATTATAACGCGCGAACCAAATGGAGATTTATTGATAAAATACATTACTTTTTCTAACAAAAGAACCATGGATTGTCTTCGTTGGACACTTAGGATGACCTCAGCAGAAGTTCTTCAACAGGTAATTGATTTGTTTTCGCTGTGAAATGTGTTGTGTGTGTGCCGTGATGGCTAATCGATTCATGGCTATGGGAAAAATATGTGAGTTGCTACCCTCAAACAATCAAATGTGCTGCTTTCGCCGTAAAGCCTTTTTGAAATCTGACAACGCTGTGATATTGCCAAGAAACAGAGCTTTTGATGAGTATGGAACACTTGTATATTGGTGGATGTTTAATAATTAAACTTTTGGATTTTCAGAGTGTTTCCTATCCAATGGTACCAAATATGTGCATATCCTATTTTCTGGGCCTGAATGGGAGGCATTTTACTTTGGGCACGCCAGGCTCTCCAAAACCGACCCCTCAGCTGCCACTCCCTAACAAGTTAAGCCCGCCTCCTTTTGTGTGGGCTTGTTTGCTGTTTTTTGGTGTGAGTTCATGTCCTATGTTAGGGCTGCTCCTATTTTGTATCTCATTTTTGCGCCTGTGTGTTTTGGCGTTGGAAACCCTGCAAACCGCATTAAAGTTGGTTGTTCCGTTCACTCTGCTCTCTGTGCCCGACTCCACACCCACCACTCCTAGCTGTCGTAACAGAAGCCCGCACCAGTCATGGAGTCAGCAGGAGCAGCTACTCCCCCTCTCCCATCTATGGAGGAGCGTGTCCTCCATCACACGACCGTCCTCCACCGAATCGGGTCGGCGATGGACCAGATGATGGAGAGAATGGACCGATGGGAGAGGTGTGGTCTCCTTACCTCGCCCCCCCAGATCCTTCTCCTCTTCAACAGACTCCTCTGGCGGCGTCCGGATCCAGCTCGCTCCGTCTCGCTCCCCCAAGGGAGTACGATGGGACGGCGGCTGGATGTAAGGGGTTCTTGCTCCAGTTGGAGCTATACCTGGCTACTGTCCACCCGACTCCCTCTGGGGAGGAGAGCGTGAGCGCCCTCGTCTCCTGTCTGACGGGTCGAGCCCTGGAGTGGGCCAACGCAGTGTGTAATAGCCCAGACTCCGGAAAGGGACCAGTACCCAGAGTTCGCCGCCGGATCCGGGCCGTGTTCAACCAACCGACAGAGGGCCGAGCGGCAGGTGAACGGCTGTTTCACCTGAGACAAGAGACGAGGAGTGCGCAGGACTTCACGCTGGAGTTTCGGACCTTGGCCCGCTGGAGCGGGGTGGAACGACAGGGCCCTGATCGACCACTACCGTTGTAGTCTCCGGGAGAATGTCCGCAAGGAGTTGGCTTGTCGGGACGCTACCCTCTCCCTCGACGAGCTAATCGACATGTCCATACAACTGGACAACCTGCTGGCGGCTCGCGGGCGGTCGGAATGGGCCCTGTTCATTCCACCTTCCGGCCCTTCCGCTCCAATTCTTATGGAGTTAGGGGGGGCCGCATCGAGGGGAACCGGAGGAGGATGCTCCTCCTGCACCAGTTGTGGTCGGAGAGGACACACTGCCGATCGGTGCTGGAGGAGCTCCTCTGGGAATCAAGAGGGCAGGCAGAGCATTACTCGGTCACCCCAGGTGAGTCAGCACCAGACTAACCCAGAGCTCCCTATTGGTCACATGTTTTTGCTAATTTCTTTCCCTGAGTTTTTTCCCTCTCTCCAGCATAAGGCGCTAGTCAATTCAGGCGCAGCTGGGAACTTTATGGATCGCGGACTCGCTTTGAGGCTAGGTATTCTGCTAGTGTCGATAGATCAACCCTTCCCCGTGCACTCCCTAGATAGCCGACCGTTAGGGTCAGGGCTGGTCAGGGAGGCCACGGTTCCACTGGACATGGTATTGCAGGGGGGTCATGGGGAGCGGATTAGTCTATACCTTATTGATTCACCTGCGTTTCCAGTGGTGCTGGGGATTCCCTGGCTGGCTACGCATAATCCTATGATTTCGTGGAAACAGGGGGCTCTCCAGGGGTGGTCAGAGGAGTGTTCAGGTAGGTGTAAAGGAGTTTCCATCGGTGCCACAACGGTGGAGAGTCCAGACCAGGTTTCCACTGTGCACATTCCCTCAGAATATGCCGATTTGGCTATCGTCTTCTGTAAGAAGAGGGCGACCAAATTACTACCTCACGAGGGGATTGCGCGATAAACCTCCAGGTAAACACAACACTTCCTAGGAGTCACGTGTACCCGTTGTTACAGGAGGAGACAGTGGCTATGGAGACATACATCACTGAATCTCTGGGACAGGGGTACATTCAGCCCTCCATATCACCCTTCTCCTCAAGTTTCTTTTTTGTGAAGAAAAAGGAGGGAGGTCTGCGGCCGTGCATTGATTATAGAGGTCTAAATGCCATCACAGTGGGATTTAGTTACCCGCTACCTCTCATTGCTACGGCGGTTGAATCATTTCATGGGGCGCGTTTCTTCACTAAACTGGACCTCAGGAGCGCATATAATTTGGTGCGTATCCGGGAAGGAGATGAGTGGATGACTGCGTTTAGTACAACATCTGGCCATTATGAGTACCTCGTCATGCCGTATGGGTTGAAGAATGCTCCAGCCGTCTTTCAATCTTTCGTCGATGAGATTCTCAGGGACCTGCATGGGCAGGGTGTGGTGGTGTATATAGATGATATCTTGATCTATTCCACCACACGCGTCGCGCATGTGTCTCTGGTGCGCAAAGTACTTGGGCGACTGCTGGAGCATGACCTGTACATCAAGGCGGAGAAATGTGTGTTCTCCAAACAAGCCGTTTCCTTCCTGGGGTATCGCATTTCCACCTCTGGGGTGGTGATGGAGTGTGACCGCATTACAGCCGTGCGTAGTTGGCCGACTCCGACCACGTTAAAGGGGGTGCAGCGGTTTTTAGGGTTTGCCAATTACTACCGGAGGTTTATCTGGGGTTTTGGTTAGGTGGCTGCTCCCATTACCTCACTGCTGAAGGGGGGGCCGGCTCGTTTGCGGTGGTCGGCGGAGGCGGACAGAGTTTTCAGTCGTCTGAAGGAGCTGTTCACTTACGCTCCCTTGCTGGCTCATCCGGACCCCTCTTTGGCGTTCATAGTGGAGGTGGACGCGTCTGAGGCTGGGGTTGGAGCCGTGCTATCACAGCGCTCGGGCACGCCACCGATACTCCGCCCCTGCGCTTTCTTTTCAAGGAAGCTCAGTCCGGCGGAGCGAAACTATGACGTGGGGGACCGGGAGTTGTTAGCTGTGGTCAGGGCTCTGAAGGTGTTGAGACATTGGCTTGAGGGGGCGAAGCACCCTTTTCTCAATTGGACTGACCACCGTAATCTGGAGTATATCCGGGCAGTGAGGAGACTGAATCCGCGGCAGGCTACGTGGGCCATGTTTTTCACCAGATTTCAGTTCACGATCTCCTATAGGCCAGGTTCCCAGAATACTAAGGCCGACGCGCTGTCCCGTCTCTATGACACCAAGGAGCGGTTCATCGAGCCTACTCCCATCCTTCCTGCTTCATGTCTGGTAGCACCGGTGGTATGGGAGGTGGACGCGGACATCGAGCGGGCACTACGGTTGGAACCTGCGCCTCCTCAGTGTCCTGCAGGTCATCAGTACGTGCCGCTTGGTGTTCGTGATAAACTGATTTGGTGGGCCCATACGCTACCCTCTTCGGGTCATCTGGGGATTGAGAGGACAGTGTGGGGTCTTAGGGGGAAGTACCGGTGGCCCACATTGGCTAAGGACGTGAGGTTTTATGTCTCCTCCTGTTCGGTATGCGCTCAGAGTAAGGCTCCTAGACACCTGCCTAGAGGGAAGTTACAGCCTTTCCCTGTGCCACAACGGCAGCGGTCTCACCTGTCGGTGGATTTTCTCATTGATCTTCCCCTGTCCGAGAGGAACACTACGATCCTGGTCGTTGTGGATCGGTTCTCTAAGTCCTGTCGTCTTATCCCGTTGCCCGGTCTCCCTACGGCCCTACAGACTGCGGAGGCCCTGTTTACCCACCCAGACTGCGGAGGCCCTGTTTACCCCCTGTTTACCCACGAGGGCGTTTATGGAGCGTCTGGGGTCTCGATCAGCCTGACCTCAGGTTTTCACCCTGAGAGTAATGGGCAGGTGGAGAGAGTGAACCAAGAGGTGGGTAGGTTTCTGCAGTCGTATTTCCAGGACCGGCCCGGTGAGTGGGCGAGGTACGTCCCATGGGCGGAAGTGGCTCAAAACTCACTCAGTCACTCCTCCACGAACATGTCACCGTTCCAGTGCATGTTGGGCTACCAGCCGGTCCTGGCACCGTTTCATCAGAGCCAGACTGAAGCTCCTGTGGTGGAGGAGTGGGTGCAGCGCTCAAAGGAGACCTGGAAAGCCGTCCAGGAATCACTGAGACAGGCTGGTGGGCGGCAGAAGAGGAGCGCTGACCGTCACCACAGTGAGGCCCCCGTGTTCGCACCGGGGACCGGGTCTGGCTCGACCCAGAACCTGCCCCTCCGCTTGCCCTGCCGGAAGCTGGGGCGCGGTGTGTGGGGCCATTTAAAGTCCTGAGGAGGATAAACAAGGTGTGTTATAGGTTACAGCTTCCATCTTACTACCGTATTAACCCCTCGTTTCATGTGTCTCTCCTCAGGCCGGTGGTAGCTGGTCCCCTGCAGGAAGGTGAGGTGCCGGAGGTCCCTCTGCCCCCTTTGGACATCGAGGGGTTCCCGGCGTACACAGTCCGCTCCATTCTGGACTCTAGGCGCCGGGTGAGGGGCCTGTAGTACCTTGTGGACTGGGAGGGGTACGGGCTGGAGGAGAGGTGCTGGGTACCGGTGGAGGATATCTTGGATCCATCACTGCTGAGGGAGTTTCACCGCCTTCATCCGGGTCGCCCTGCGCCTCGCCCTCCGGGTCACGACTTCCACCGACGGTGGCTCCTCTGCCTGTTCGGGCTGCGTTCGGCGGTCGTCGTCACCGGCCTAGTAGCTGCCACCGATCCTCTATTTTCTTTCTGTTGATTATCGTATTGTTTGCACCTGTTTTCGTTTTGTGTTTATTAGGGCTATTTAAAACTTCTTAAGGAGCAGTGGTGCGCTAGCGCCCCACTCCCGACACTACCCGGTGAAATGCAAGACGCCAAATTCAAAATCCAAAAGTTGAATTATTATACATTCATCAATATACAAGTGTTGCACAGTCATCAAAAGCTCTGCTTCTTGGCAATATCACAGCATTGTCAGATTTCAAAAAGGCTTTACGGCGAAAGCACTACATTTGATTGTTTGAGGGTAGCACCTCCAATATTTTTCCCATTACCATAAATTGATAATCCATCACGGTTCACACAAAACACATTTCACAGCGAAAACAAATCCCTTACTGTCAGAGCCGGGACTTGAACCCGGGTCTCTGGCGTGAGAGTCAGGCTCTCAATTCCTTGAGCAACTGGAGGTGGTGAACCCAACAGTGGATCCAAGTTCCCCAGCTCTGTTCCCCGGCTGCTGCATTGATTGTTTTTGTCTTTAGTTTTTGTTTGGTGATGCTGCTCCTGTCTCGTGCTATGTCCGTAATTCATTAAATGTTTACTCCCCGTACCTGCTTCGTCTCTCCAGCGTCATCCTCATGTGACAGAATGCAGCAGCCCCTGACACTTACCTTTTGAAGAACTTCTGCTGAGGGCTTCCCAAGTGTCTAACGAAGACAATCCATGGTTCTTTTGTTAGAAAAAGTCATGTATTATATCCATAAATCTAAGTTATGATAAGAAAATACAGTGTCCACTCACCCATTGAAACGTGAAGAGAACTCGTTCAACCTATACCTTTTTCCAGGACAGAAATTCCTCGGGTTTTCGCCTGCCATATCCGTTCAATTTTAACACTCTTAGAAACTTCAGAGTGTTTCCTATCCAATGGTACTAAACATGTGCATATCCTATTTTCTGGGCCTGAGTGGGAGGCATTTTACTTTGGGCACGCCAGGCTCTCCAAAACCGTCACCTCGGGAGCTGCTCCCTATGAAGTTAAGCGGGTTAAGCCCGCCTCCTTTTGTGCGGGCTTGTTTGCTGTTTTGTTGGTGTGAGTTCATGTCCTATGTTTGGGCTGCTCTCATTTTGTATCTCATTTTTGCGCCTGTGTGTTTTGGCGTTGGAAACCCTGCAAACCGCATTAAAGTCGGTTGTTCCGTTCACTCTGCTCTCTGCGCCTGACTCCACACCCACCGATCCTAGCTGTCGTAACAGTCACTGAGGTGGAGAGAGAAATAAAGAGAAATAGTGTATCTCACCAGCGCAGGTCAGCAACAAAGAGAAAGAGACAACGAATCTGAAACCCCGTCATAACGTCTGAATAGTTTGAATTTAAAATCAAGTTGTTGACCAATAGTATTAATTAATGTAAAGTTAAACTCCAATCAGTTATCAGACCTACAGAATGTAAAGACAACAAAACCTGCATTGTTATTGTAGTCTTTTTTTTGCTTCATCCGTTTCACACAGATGCTAAAATGGCGTTTTAGAAATTAAGACTGGGTGAAGTAAAGAGAACGGCCGGAAGAGAGAGAGGACGAGGGAAGCTACGGCAAAATCCGGAGGATGAAGGGCAGGGATGAGTCAAATTCTAGAGGAAATCTATGCGATTCAATCAAGCTTAATTCTATTTTGATAAATGTCTCCGTTCGCATCTCTGCCTCTCTCCATAGGGATGCTGTAACTTGTGTATGAGACTGACAATGAAGTCGGTAACAGCAGCTGCTTGGTGCCGGGTAGCTTGTGTACCTCACTGCTCAAGTCTTGTCTGTCACATTCTCCTAATTAACTAACATCTGCTTTCTATTTCAAGTTACACTGCATCACCAGCTTGCCTCATGTGAATCGCAGAATCTTGACCTCCCCTGAGGTAGGAGCTCACTGTCAGAAGAACCCCCGCAAGCACCCAGCCACCTCTTAAGGGTGGTGCTTTAAAGGCCCTGAAAACACTGGGTGGAACAGAGTGGAGAGAACACACACACACATACACACACGCACACAAACATTTACACACATACACACACACACACACATATACACACACACACACGCACGCACACACTCACACACTCACACATACAAAAACACACACATACAAACAAACACATACATACAAACACATATACACACACACACACACACCTCTGGGACTTTGGCTCGGGATGGTTATTGCGATAAGCATTCTCTGGTGACTCTTTTTCTCCCTGAAGGACCAGAACATCCCTCTCTGTGCTTTGTGTTTGCCAGAGCTTGGGCTATTCACATTTGTGTGTGTGTGTGTGTGTGTGTGTGTGTGTGTGTGTGTGTGTGTGTGTGTGTGTGTGTGTGTGTGTGTGTGTGTGTGTGTGTGTGTGTGTGTGTGTGTGTGTGTGTGTGTGTGTGTGTGTGTGTGCATGCGTGTACAGACAGCAATGGGGATGGGCTTGTTGATCAAGTAGTTTCTGTGCCTGAATACACATCACAAGAACACCTGAAACAGTACCAGTTGGCAACTATACAAAACATGCATTTATTTACACTGTATTTCTGCTATCTAAGTCAAATATTACTAAGACGTAGTCCTCAATAAAGGAAGCAACATATCACATCACTTACACAGCACTTTTCGTACATTTCACCTTTAACTTGTTTGGTTTTAATGTTGGGGTTTGATATCATGATACTATGGTACATTTTAATATTTAATCCACAGTTAAAATAGATTGTGTGGGATACCACTTAATTCCCAATCCCTTTTCCAGACAGCTACAAGCCTGATACCCACTGCACAGACAGTTGTTGTCTACTCATCACTGTACTGATACAAATCTATATAATTTACTCATATATCAGAGTGGAATATATTATCAAGAAGTGAATTTATACATGCATATCTTTAAATATATTCATGTTTCTTAGGTGCCTTTAAATTACAAATGCTAGTGAAATCCCTCAGGAGAGAAATCCTGTCCCAGTTTAGTGCTCTGACAGTTGAACTGTCACTGTTTTTCCTCTGCCAGCTGGAAATACACAAACCAAACAACTGAACAAGATGGCCTCTAGTCACCATATAGATGTGTGAGAGCTGTCAGTGAAAAGGCTGTTTACGCCCACGTGATGCTACAGTAGTATAGTATTACACAAACCCTCTCTCATGTCTGACTACAACACATGCCTCAGAATGATTTAATCATGCATTTCAGAATTGTATATATTCTGTAATATTTACCACTGGTCCCATACCTTCTAATTTGGTTGGGAAGGGAACATATCTATGAGGTAAATGATTACGTTAAAAAAATATCACATATATATATATATATATATATATATATATATATATATATATATATATAATAATTAACAGATGGGCCAGCCTAGGGAAAAAATATTTTTTTTCTACAATGATTGCATTCTCTCCCCTTTGGTGTGAAAAGATGATTCAAGAACACTTTTAAATAATTTGTTCAATTTGTTCCACAGCCAAAGAAAAGCGTCTTGGTGGAAATTCAGATTCATTAAAATGTAATTAATATGCATCATTATGTAAATGAGGTTGCAGTTAATGAGTTCTTAAAGAAGCCTTCCTTAATTAGTTCACTTTTAATGGCATCATCATTTATCTTTTTTCTTTGAAGCAGAATGATGCGTGGAACTAGCCGTTCCCGAAAGTGCCCAAATTTTCTATGTTTTTATTATTCTTATTTCCTTCATTTGTATACGATTAAGAATGCATTTAGAGTATTAAACAAGTTCTAAAAAAACATTTTCTTACTCACCTATTTCAATTGAAAAGGGATGTCTCTTTAGATGGAAAGGTCCTTCAAAGTTAAATGGAGAACAGCATCTTCTCTCATAAAACAGTACAGAGATCTATCTCTATCACCTCTACACTTGTTGAAAAAAAGGTGCTATCTAGAAACTAAAATTGTTCTTCGACTGTCAACATAGGAGAACCCTTTGAAGAACCATTTTTGGTTCCAGGTAGAACCCTTTTCAAATCATATCAACAACAAAAAACGTCACATGAGCCGAATACAACTGAAGTAGACTTTACCTTTCCACAGAGGGTTTTACATGGAACCCAAAAGAGTTCTACTTGGATCCAAAAAGGTGTTTTCTAATGTACAACAGACACTCATTAAGATAGTCTAGATAGAGATACATATATTAATTTGACTTAAAGCCATATAACTTACGTATCTGCTTGATGAAGAAGTATTTATAGAAGTTGTTGGCTTTCTTACTTTCTTACTATTTATTTATACTGTGTTATACAGTCATGGTCAAAAGTTTTGAGAATGACACAAACATTAATTTCCACAAAGTTTGCTGCTTCAGTGTCTTTAGATATTTATGTCAGATGTAACTATGGAATACTGAAGTATAATTACAAGCATTTCATGTGTCAAAGGCTTTTATTGACAATTACATGAAGTTGATGCAAAGAGTCAATATTTGCAGTGTTGACCCTTCTTTTTCAAGACATCTGCAATCCGCCCTGGCATGCTGTCAATTAACTTCTGGGCCACATCCTGACTGATGGCAGCCCATTCTTGCATAATCAATGCTTAGAGTTTGTCAGAATTTGTGGGGTTTTGTTTGTCCACCCGCCTCTTGAGGATTGACCACATGTTCTCAATGGGATTAAGGTCTGGGGAGTTCCTGCACATGGACCCAAAATATCGATGTTTTGTTCCCCGAGCCACTTAGTTATCACTTTTGCCTTATGACAAGGTGCTCCATCATGCTGAAAAAGGCATTGTTCGTCACCAAATTGTTACTGGATGGTTGGGAGAAGTTGCTCTCGGAGGATGTGTTGGTACCATTCTTTATTCATGGCTGTGTTCTTAGGCAAAATTGTGAGTGAGCACACTCCCTTGGCTGAGAAGCAACCCCACACATAAATTATCTCACGATGCTTTACTGTTGGCATGACACAGGACTGATGGTAGCGCTCACCTTGTCTTCCTCGGACAAGCTTTTTTCCGGATGCCCCAAACAGTCGGAAAGGGGATTCATCAGAGAAAATTACTTTACCCCAGTCCTCAGCAGTCCAATCCCTGTACCTTTTGCAGAATATCAGTCTGTCCCTGATGTTTTTCCCGGAGAGAAGTGGCTTCTTTGCTGCCCTTCTTGACACCAGGCCATCCTCCAAAAGTCTTTGCCTCACTGTGCGTGCAGATGCACACACACCTGCCTGCTGCCATTCCTGAGCAAGCTCTGTACTGGTGGTGCCCCGATCCCACAGCTGAATCAACTTTAGGAGACGGTCCTGGCGCTTGCTGGACTTTCTTGGGCGCCCTGAAGCCTTCTTCACAACAATTGAACTGCTCTCCTTGAAGTTCTTGATGATCCGATAAATGGTTGATTTAGGTGCAATCTTACTGGCAGCAATATCCTTGCCTGTGAAGCCCTTTTTGTGCAAAGCGATGATGACGACACATGTTTCCTTGCAGGTAACCATGGTTGACAGAGCACCACCCTCCTTTTGAAGCTTCCAGTCTGTTATTCGAACTCAATCAGCATGACAGAGTGATCTCCAGCCTTGTCCTCGTCAACACTCACACCTGTGTTAACAAGAGAATCACTGACATGATGTCAGCTGGTCTTTTTGTGGCAGTTCATTTGCATGGCAAAGAGGGACTTTGCAATTAATTGCAATTCCTCTGATCACTCTTCATGACATTCTGGAGTATATGCAAATTGACATCATACAAACTGAGGCAGGAGACTTTGTGAAAATAATTATTTGTGTCATTCTCAAAACTTTTGGCCACGACTGTACATGGATGCTTTCTCTCATGGGATATAAAAGACAGCATCACAGATGTAACTTACATATGATAGTCAGACTTGGCATCGTTCCACACTTTTTTGTAGCAATGTGCTTTGGCTAATCATTACAAATATTTGTTCTGTCTACCATATCCAGCATTACCCAGCATTCCCCCTGCTTGGCACAGCAGTGGTACACTGATGTGTACTGAGTCTCATATATCTCTCTAGCCTGATTGTTTTTGCTTTCCCAAAAGTTGTTGTGCCTATTTACAGCAGAGTAGGATGGTGGAGAGAATGTTGTATAATTTACATAATTCTGATTGATAATTTTTATAGGTGGAGGTAATGAACTCAACTTGGGAAGAACATCAGCTGTAGACTCCAATAGAAAGTAATGCTACATAGGAATTGTAACAAAGTTGCTAGTTACACTATTACTACACAGGTACAAGAGGATGTTCATGTAAAGATACCCAAAGACCAAATGTAACTGCAATTTTAAACCTATTGTGACTATTGTCACACAAAACATTAAGAATACCTTCCTAATATTGAGTGGATTTAACAGGTGATATCAACAAGGGATCATAGCTTTCACCTGGATTCACCTGGTTAGTCTATGTCATGGAAAGAGCTGGTGTTCTTAATGTTTTGTACACTCAGTGTATAAACATGACAGTAGATTACCATCTGATTTTACCTATGCGAGGAATGTTCAACCATTTGAAAAGTTTTGGTGAATTAAATCCAGAGATGTTTTTTCATAAAGAAACATTTTGGGTGAACGAACGATCTCTGTTCTACCCAGTCTGTATCTTTGGGGGGGATAGTGTTTCTGTTTTTCTACCTTGCTGAGGAAGTCCCTTATTACCAGAGAGGTGAGAGGCAGCATCAAGGCCTACAGTACACTAGCGTTACGTTACCTTCCCTCTTAACCACTGGCATTTGATCTGAAGGCGTTCAAACACACAGTCTATCTTTGTGCCTCCAATAAGACGACCATCTGTTGTTGCTGAGCGATCGTTCATTAAAATGAATTTCCTACTGCAGGAATATCTCACCAGCTGAAATCCTGGAGACCATGGGTAAAGTAATACGACTGTTGTAAAGATTGAGTTTGAGCTGGTAAAGTGTTGAAGAATTAGATTGTTTACGTGTCTATTTGGTTCACTTACACTATATGGGACTTTAAATGAAGGAATGTTAATATGCCCGGAAGGTATAGGAAAATGTTGTTTGTTAACCTACTCTTTTGTTTCAGGCATAAAAGTCCAGTTATTTCCAATGAACATCCATTCAAATAGAATCACTGCACTACCAACACATGACCAAAACTAAATTCGAATAACCAAAATAATGGTTGTGTGATAGCATGTAGACAGTTATTTCCTCCTGTGATGTATAGAGAGACAGGACATTTCCTGGTGACACTGGTGACATTGAGGACGTTCGGTACGTAATTCAACCACTCACCGAATATTTCAGTCCGTCAGTCCTATGAAAAAGCTCCAGCTCTAATATATAAATAAGATAGCGTTTTGTTTCACCACGTCAACTTTGGTCTTTTGGTTTTGTTCCCCCCCAAATTATCTCAACTACACATTATATGCGATGAATGAACACTACTTTGCAGTTACATGCATTGTTTGTGAGACTCTGCAGCCACAGATTTAGTTTTGCCGGTTTTAATTGCCATCTGTGCCAGAGAGGTAAAAAAGACATGGCGAGAGAGTTAACCAATTGAAGAACCTTTAGTTTGCTGCAAATGAAAGAAGAGAAGGAATCCAATCTCCAGCTAGATCCATTAGCTCTGCACTGTTAGCTATTATGTTAGGTTTTAGGGTTTGGGTTTTAGAGCCAATGGCTTAGTGGATAAAGGGAACTGATTTCTGTACAGTATATCTAGGAAGTGACAATATGAGTCTCTTAATTGTGGATGTGCCCCCTTGCATGTTGTCCATTTTGTACATCATCGAAACATCAACAGTGAAGTTTATTTGCAATGTGTATTGAATATGACTATCACAGACTATACACTCTAATCACATGATCATGTTATTCAACATACCACACTGTGATGTACATAATAGATGCCTCTTTTTCTTGGCTGACACAAGATCTCATTGGTAGATAAAGAGCCTCCAGCCACAGTCCAGACATAACTGGTCATGACACAGTGCCCTGGAGACGGAGTGAGGGATAGGAGGTGAACCCATGTCGGGTAGACATGGCCCTTCCACAAGGCCTGGCCAATAAGAGCTCAGATATCTGGGAGGGCCAAGCGGGTACATTGGCGTTTGAATGTATTCAATGTGATGTCCGAAGTTAGGCCCAGCGCCAGCCCATTTAGTGATGCTCTCTTGGATTAGGATGGGCCGGTGAGTGTGAAATGATGGAGTGATCATAACATGTTATTCTCATCCCTTTGCTATTTCTTCTTCTCTGGCAGTGGGAGGAGGGAACGGGGGATGTGGAGATAGAGTGATGAGGTTTGACAAAGGGAGGAGGGGACACGACTGTTTATCCAGATGTTTGTTTGAATGTGTTGATGATTGATGGGACGTGTGTGTGTGTGTTCAGAGGTGGTGGAAAATGCTGAAATTGCATCACACCTTAACAATCGTCCATTTGAGGTCTGCGTCTCTACTCTTTTAAAATTCTACCATCTACATCAGTCTAGCATAGGAAGTGAGTGCTGAGAGTTAAACAGTTAAACGGGGCCATGTTTCTTTCTGTGTTTCTGTGCAGTGTATTTAGAACAGCAGCGGAGGCCAGGCTTCCTTTTGTTTTAAGTCTGATGAGGAGGGGAACCCTGCTAGGCTGCTATAAGCGCTCATCATCGCCCTGCGCAGCCCCACAGCCCTGCCAAGCTGTCGACAGCACATTTCTCACAGACTGGGGGGGTGTGATTGACAAGATAAGGAGTAAGGAGTGCAATTTTTGGTACAGAGAGATCTTTATCCTCCTGTAAGGCAGATGTACCGCAGTGTTCTGCTAAGGACCCAGGGAAGGAACGTTGGGTGAGAGTAGAACACAGAATGTACAGTAGAGCTGGTGTGTGTTGTGGTGTCAACCTAGACTTTACCTTTTGTCACAGATATACGCGCACATACACAGATAGAGTCACAAATAACAACATTAGCCATAAAAAGTCTCCTTTAGAATTACACTGTTGAGTTTGTTGTTTCATGGTCACCTTGGGTTGTGCTCATGAATCTTTGTAAATTGTAGCACGTAAGATAAAATATCAATATTTCTTGTGCAAGTGCAGGCAGTCAATGTCAAAGGCATTTTTTCAAGTTCTGCATCAACAAAGCAATTTGTTTCCCTTGAGTATACTAATTTCTGGATTTCACAGTGGCAGGTGTTATGGCTTCCAGTCATTATATGAAAATCAGCAAAATCCTAACCATGGTGCTTATCCTCCCGACAAAATGGGACGGATTCCTTCTGCCTGATTTGACAACCTGGTCTCAGAGCATTTTGTATTATTCTGTATGTAAATCCGATACATTTCGTATGGCACAGTATGTATTAATTTGTGGATGTCCATCACCCATTTCATATGATATGTTACGAATTACAATTCTTATTATATGTTATGTATTTCCAAAACATACAATATGTTACGCATTCGCAAAAAACTTATGATAGTAGTCTGGCTACCCACACTATTTGCATTGCCCCTCTCTTTTACAGTGCTGCTACCCTCTGTTATTATCTATGCACAGTCACTTTAATAGTTCTACCTACATGTACATATTAACTCAATTACCTCGACTAACCGGTACCTGGCTAGTCTGTATTGTTGGTTAAGGGCTTGTAAGTAAGCATTTCACTGTAAGGTCTACACCTGTAAGGATTTGGCGCAAGTGACAAACAACATTTGATTTGATGTTACGAATTATAGCTCGGTGGCTAACGTTAGCTAGGCTAGGGTTAAGGATTAGGGGTAAGGGTTAAGGTTTACGTTAAAAGTTAGGTTAAAGGGCTAAGGTTAGGGTCAGTCGAAGGGTTAGGTAAAAGGGTTAACATTGGGGTCAGGGGAAGGGTTAGGTAAAAGGGTTAACATTAGGGTTAGGGGAAGAGTTAGATAAAAGGGTTAACATTAGGGTTAGGGGAAGGGTTAGATAAAAGGGTTAACATTAGGGTTAGGGGAAGGGTTAGGTAAAAGGGTTAACATTAGGGTTAGGGGAAGGGTTAGGTAAAAGGGTTAACATTGGGGTCAGGGGAAGGGTTAGATAAAAGGGTTAACATTAGGGTTAGGGGAAGAGTTAGATAAAAGGGTTAACATTAGGGTTAGGGGAAGAGTTAGGTAAAAGGGTTAACATTAGGGTTAGGGGAAGGGTTAGGTAAAAGGGTTAACATTAGGGTTAGGGGAAGGGTTAGATAAAAGGGTTAACATTAGGGTTAGGGGAAGGGTTAGATAAAAGGGTTAACATTAGGGTTAGGGGAAGGGTTAGATAACATGCAAAGCAGTTCCAAAGTAGCTAAAAAGTAGTATGTAGTTCAAAAGTAGTATGAAGTTAAAACGTTGCTAATTAGCTAAAATGCTAAAGTTGTCCGTGATCACATTAGAACTCGCAACCTTTGGGTTGCTAGGCGTTCAAGTTATACGCATGTCCATCCACCCTGACCAACCACCCTTCTTTCCTTTTTTGCTTAAGTAGCCATCTGTCTCATGTAACAGTACTAAACATAACATATCATACTAATTTGAGCATCCCGGATTTACATTAACTATGTCACATCTAGTCTATGAGACCGGGCTGGATTTGAGAGAGGGCAGGCAGGAGACAGGTTAACTTCCTGATTTGAGGAGGGCAGGGGGGAGGCAGGTTAACTTCCTGATTTGAGGAGGGCAGGTTAACTTCTTCCATCTTATATGTGCTTTACTTTAAAAACTAAAATCCCAAAACGTTTTTTGTCTCGACAGAGCAATCCTGATTCCAACAGTCTCCACAGAATTCCTCCACTCTTTTCCCTCAGACAAAGATCAGTGTTGTTTGATACAAGCATTGTGCAGTAACAAATTAACAATGCATGACTATAGCACCCTTGTGAATTGTGAGGTTG
Source organism: Brachymystax lenok tsinlingensis (assembly GCA_030435695.1). NCBI lineage: Eukaryota > Metazoa > Chordata > Actinopteri > Salmoniformes > Salmonidae > Brachymystax > Brachymystax lenok. The sequence continues at coordinate 32,070,496 of CM059786.1, forward strand.
CCATAAATATATAAGGGATGCCTTGCAACATTAAAGTTAATAGCATCGGGGAGAAGAAGTGCAAAAATGCACCAGTTGAGGAAAACAGTGAATCTATACTTCAGCGAATGCTTGAGTTATGCGTCGGTAGCAACCTGCACTCAATTGTGAATGTGGTAAAAACAGAGCTTTGCATAAAGATGTGTTTTACATTCGTGCGAACATTCCTATCACTGTAGAAGAGAACTCAGTCCCTGGCAGAACATATCCACTTTGTCTGAAATGGAAATGGACGGATGACTTGAAAAATAAAAACTTAACCCCTTAAGATCAGTGTCTGAAGATATAGAAAATAACAAAATACAGAAACGTGTAATTGCATGACTATTTGTCTTGTTTCACTTGAGACCAGCGTTCCTCTCAGAGGCGATAGAATTGTCTGCTAATTGATGAAAATATTTCACAACATAAACATTTTATTTTGACAGTTTATTAATCAGTAAGGTGTAAAAAACAATTGGGAGGTATGGTAAAGTATGGCTACCGTATGTTATTTCTGCATAACTAGATATTGTGTCAAAAGCAGTACGTATTGAAATTGAAATAGATAAATGTATTTTCAAAATGTGTAGATCTGCAGCCATCATTTCTGCACATGTTTTTTTTTATATTATGGAAAAAATCAAGTCTTGATTTTTTAAGGGTAAGTAATGGTAAGCACAATCAGGTCAATTGATAAAGCACATTTTCTTTAACCTCAATGTCAACTTGTTTTGACATTCAATTGTTGTTTTTAGCTGTATATATTGTGCTTTGAATGTTTTCAGTGTATTTTGAATGATTTCAGACAATGAGAATAATGGAAACAAAAAAAAAAAATGTAAAAATATTAAAAAGCTAACTCAGGTTATCTGATTAACTCTGACAGCCCTAATTATAACTATGTACTCATACATTTAGTTTAAATGACAGTAATTCATTTGTGTAGTGTAATATAATACATTACAATGGTTCTAGAGTATGAAGCAGTTTCATGGCAGTTATGTACATGTCATAGAAGCTATGTTGTTGTTGAGAAATGCAGTATGTTTAGATTTATTGAGAGTAGCATTCCTTTTTGGGCATTCATTATGTACTCTTCTGTTGAGCTAATTGAGTCAATCAGCTACAGAAATAACATGAGGAGATTAAGATGAATCTAAAGTGATAGGGAGGTGTGCGTGCATGTGTGTGTGTGTTGTGTGTGTGCGTGCGTGCGTGCACGTGTGTGTGTCTGTGCCTGTGCGTTTTCTCACATTGAAACACAATTGACTGTCTATACATGCACATTTTAGGAATATGTTCTGGTAAATATGAGCATTGTAGTTAATGATAATTCATGATAACAGTAAGTATTATTATTGTTATTATTATTATAGATAACCTTGGTAAGAATAATTTCCTAATTTTGGACATTGAACCAAATTTAACTCTTAACTTGTCTTTATTATTCCCTGTCTCATTATGTACATATAAAACTAATGGAATCAATCTTCGCAGAAAGTAATTTATTTTAAGGAAAACCCACACTTGATAAATAATTTAAAGCAACTGGGATTACAATATGTTATCAAATCAGAGCCAACAAAGGCTTCTCTTTCTCTCTCTCTGCGCTGTAGGCAGGAGAGGAGATGTGTACCAGCCAGTCTTCAGAGCCGTGGTGGGTCTGCTAAATAAAGAGACATTCCCTGCAAACTGCTTATGATTCCAGAATAATTGGTAAGTTCCACATCGACGTACATACTGTAGACACTGTTATTCAAATGCAGCCTTTGTTGGCCTTGTTTACAGGAATGTTAATTGGGCTATTGACACCCTCTGAGTGGACTCCTGTTCTCCTCTTTCAGCGTTTCTTATTTTCTCTCTCTCGCTTTCTATTTTCGTTGTTTGATTCCCTACTTCTGAATGAACTTTCTTTCACGGTCTACTTTTCTCTCCAGTCTCAGACAGTGTTAGTTTATTGAAGTTACTTGCTGTTGCATGTGAACACACATCCAGTCTGCTGGAGTAATTTACTGTTCAATGATGAAATAGGAACGATTGTCGAGAAATAATGATAAGAACGTTTCTTTGAACACAATTTGTTTTGATTGATGATTCTGATCATAATTCAATTGAATTTAACTAATATGTGTAAAAAAAAAAAAGAATTCAAAAAGCAACCATGATGAATGGAGGCACAAAACCTGAAGCAGCTGACACTTTCATATTTGTTTTGTTGTGTGCGTTTTAGACGTTTTTAAATGTATCATTAATTCACTTGAAAAAAAAATGGAATTGTTTGAATAATTGAAAAAAGAAGCAATTATAGTGAAAAGTTATTGCATTTTACATTTAGGATTTCTTCCCCCAAACAATATATACATTTCCAAACAAAAACTAAAACATATAGCCTCTACACAAAAAAACTAACACATATAGCCTCCACACAAAAAACTAACACAGACAGCCTCTACATATTTCTCTTCTCCTCTCCCTTCCTCTCCTCTCCACTCCTCTCCTCCTCCCCCTCTCCAGCTGTAGTCTATATGATACTGCCATGGTACTTGTGGGTTGGTAAATATGAAGGAAAAAGGAGGGGGCATAATGTCATCCTTCCTGTCATCACGCTTAACCCCAAACCATGCCACCCTTCGGCAGCAGCTACAACACAGGTGGGCACACCTCCGCACTGCCAGTGCATGGACGTGGGTGGGCGGGCAAGCGGGGCACACAGGGCACATGGGGCTCGGCAGGAAGCTAGACAGGAAGCAGAAAGCCGACAGAGGAAGCCGCAGGGTGAAGGGTGTAGCGGAGGACTACGGTGTCGGCCATGTTGTGTCAGAGAGAGCTGTAGTCACTCAGACAGAGAGACGAGGGGAAACCACGCTCAGGCGGTCACACTCCTCACGAGACTAGCACACACACAGATACAATGTCCCAGTTACACTAACCCCACAAACAGGAAGAAGTCGTGCCACATCGGGCACAGATAGATCTCGCCCCTTTCCTTTCCCTCCCATCTGTGGCTCCCTGGCACCAACCCCCCACCATTCTGCCATCAGAACACACCACAGCCCCTCTGGAAGCGCAACGTGTCACTTATGAAAGCCTCTCTCTCTGCTGAATATGCTAACGTGGATGAAAGGATGGCAAAACTTGGGGTTCATTCGCAACGCACTGAATTCCTTGTCTTTTTGTTCCTCTGCTTCTTGCCTCCTCTCCTCTTTTATTTGTTTCAAGGGCAGCTGTCTCCTCTACGGGTTTCTAGGCCCGAACACAACCCTGTACAGGCAGCAGAAGATTTTTTTCACACTGATATGCCTCAGCTGTATCCTATCAATATGTAGGTCTCGGCTCAATCAAACCCACAATGCAGTAAGCAATGGCATATACTGTATGTGGATTTTTTACACGTGTCCAACAACAATAAGAAATCATTGCTCTCAAGCTAAACCTGATGTTTCAGCTAAATCACAATTGGAAAACCTTAAATGAATACCAACAAATTAGATTACTCTGACTTGCAGGTTCACCCTCAGACATTTGCTCTCACAAGAATGAAGCTGTATATTCATTTCACGTAACCATTGTGTTGAGCATTTCATACCATCAGAATTCAAAATGGAGGTAGGCCTAAACACTTGTACTTCTGTGTACCTGGTCGTGTCAGCGTGGTGACATGTATATGAATGTTTCTATCAGAGGTGGCTGGTGGGAGGAGCTATAGGATGAAAAGGATCATTAAATGGAACTGGAGTCAAACATATGGTTTTCATATGTTTGATGTTTGGTACCAATCCATTTACTCTGTTCCAGCCATTACAATGAGGTCGCCATCCTAAAGCCCCTTCCCACCAGCCTCCTCTGATTTCTATACACGTTGTCTGTTGTCAGACCAACGTGGATAAATTAGCAAACCAACTTCAGGTGTCACTCTGAGGGATCGTCACTCTACTACTCATTAAAATACAGCTGATCCTCCCTTCCCATTTCCCTGGTTGTCTTCCTTTATCCCCATTCCACCATCCATCTGTCGCTCCACACATTTTTCATGTTTTCAGATATGTTTTCTCCCCCTTCTCCCTCCTTCCTTCATACGACAGTCTCAACAACAAGCAAGCAGATCCTCCCCTCTTTCTCCGATTTGAAAGAAACCCACAACGTTACAGCGTGTGCTTAACACGTTTGTAATGAGTAGCTGTTGTTGGGCTGGGAGACGTAGCTAGATTAGTCATTGTATAACTACTAGGGAGATCACATGCTCACAGGTACACCATGCATCATAACAGATGCCCCAGAATACCCAGACATCCCTGTCCCTGTCCGCATCCCTGTCCCCATCCCTGTCCCTGTCTCCATCCCTGTCCCTGTCTCCATCCCTGTCTCTATCCCTGTCCCCGTCCCTGTCTCCATCCCTGTCTCTATCCCTGTCCCCGTCCCTGTCCCCATCCCCATCCCTGTCTCCATCCCTGTCCCTGTCCCCATCCCTGTGCCTGTCCCATCCCTGTCCCCGATGCTGTCTCCATCCCTGTCTCCATCCCTGTCCCCATCCCTGTCCCCTTTGCTGTCCCATCCCTGTCTCTATCCCTGGTCCCATCCCTGTCCCCGTCCCTGGTCCCATCCCTGTCCCCATCCCTGTCCCTATCTCTGTCCCCATCCCTGTCTCCATCCCTGTCCCCATCCCCATCCCTGTCCCTATCTCTGTCCCCATCCCTGTCTCCATCCCTGTCCTCATCCTTGTCCCTGTCCCCGTTGCTGTCCCTGCCCGCATACCCGTGAAAAATGAAGTAGCTCTTTATAATTTACAGACTAATTAGCATCGTTTTGCTGATTAGCATAAAAAAGCTCTGGTTGGCTGCCCTGTAAAGAAACAATGCAGAAACGAGTTGAGGAGGAAGGAACGTCTTGTTCGGGTTTATCTCCATATTTCCTAGATTACAATTTGACTGTTGGCATTGTTGTTAAATAACCTTATTTTCCCGTAGATGATGTCAACCTCTTCTCCTTCTTGTGGCAGAGCTGAGGGAACAGGAGGAACTTTACTAATGCTCACAGCACTGTGTTGTTAAGATGAAAAAAAAATCACATTTCAATATTCACACCAGGTCTCAAATGGCACCCTATTCCCTATGTAGTACACTACTTTGACTAGGGCCCATTGGCCTATTCCCTAATGTTATGAATGAAATAGGTTACCATTTGGTACACACAATGATTTCCGCCCTTTCTCCTCTTTCAGTATCTCATTAAAGAGTAGCTTTTGATCTTTAACGCTGCCATGTCCACCATGGGGTCAGTCTCTGTAGAGGAACGGACAGCCCTGTCTCTCTCTCTCTCTCTCTCTCTCTCTCTCTCTCTCTCTCTCTCTCTCTCTCTCTCTCTCTCTCTCTCTCTCTCTCTCTAACAGACTGATTGCATAATGTGATCTCCAGTGAAGATCAAATTGAACATGGAGAAGATGGTTGAAGTATGTCTTAATTGCGATGGGAAAGTGTAGTAATTTCCACCCCTGCAGAAAATACTTTCAATTGTTTCTTCCACACCTCATCATCCAATGAAGAGCAAATGCTGAGTGCCAGGAATGACATCGATTTGAGGATACACTCACTCTTAATAAATCCAGCTGTCAGATTATCAGAATAATTTTCTTGTGATAACTCGTGTTTTCTTTTGGTTAGTTTCTTTGTTTCAATGTGTTTGTTTTTGTTGTTGATTTCTTTGATTCATTTACACATTAAATTCTTTATTTTGTTTTATTTAAGGCATTACAGTCAATAAAGTATAATTGTAATTTGATTATGACATGGTGTAAATTGATTTTTCTCGGCTAAGACTTACATTTTTTTTTGTATATAATAAAATATTCAATTGTTTGTAGAGTTGATAGCAGTAACACTGGTAGGGGTCGTAGTAGAACACCTGTATGCTTCTTATGTCATATCAAATCAATACGTTCTGCTATTAATGATTGACATCTAGGAGAAGGTATTTTAGCACCTGCCTGTATTATGAAATGCTAATCACAGATTATAATACGCTGTGTAATAAACAATATTGTTACAATTTAGAATTTACAGAATTCATCCATTTATTAATTTCACATTTTCAAAAGCAACCATGCTCATACAACAAATATGAATGCCGCCTCCTCCAAGCGACACTACATTTAATTTGCATATTAACAGACATCCTGTGTTGTTGTTTCTCTCTCTCTTGTCTGCGTTCAAACCTGAGAGAGTATTACATACACATGAGAGTCACTCTCAGCACTGTTCAAACTGACACACAGTCTTGATTTGATTGGCATATTCTATTTATTGCCATGCAACCGGCTCTTTGGCGTTATTTGCTTTCAGATTATCCAATAAGAAATGAGCAGCAGCACTGGCACCCGTGTTCACAGTGATGTCACTGATGCAGATTGAATACCCACAATGCTGTTTACCATGCTGACCTGACTGGAGGTAGAAAATATCAACTAGATGGGAAAAGATGTGGGAAGAAAACAATTTGAGAGAATGTGGAATTTTTTTTTTTTTTTACCTTCGGGTTTCCCCTGGTTGGCAACTAATTTGGTTGATGTGAGTGGGAGATGGTGAGAGATGTTGGGGGATAGTGGTCACGGTAATAACATTACAGAGCTCCCTGGTCACTCTAGGTTAGATACCACTGGACTGTAGCCTCACAGGCCACCACAACAAAAGTACCCTCTTCCTCTGCGAACAGGAGGTAGGCCTACTGTACATGTGATAAATATACTGTTATTTTGGATGGGTTGCTTTTTTGTTGCAATAGGAACAGGTTATAATCAAATGGCTAAATATAGGCTGAATGTTAAGGTAAATGGGAATATTTCATTTTCTCTGACAGGTGTTAACATACACCTTGGAGGTGGTCCTCCAAACTCATCCATCTAACACCTGTCCCTGATTGGCACCATATCCTAGTTTAGAAACCTCAAGACATAGAAGAAGTAGAAGAAGAAGAAGGGCAGTAAAATGAGGAAGATATCAACAACATTTACCAGAGGCTTCTTCTCTCTTGCTCTAATTTATGAAATGTAATTCTGCCCTCCACTGGTACTAAAAAGATACACACACACTCAGGAACACACTCACACACCTCCTGCTCTAACACTAACACATCTCCTGCTCTAACAGTCACTCACATCTCATGCTCTAACAGTCACTCATATCTCCTGCTCTAGCAGTCACACAAAACTCATGCTCTAGCAGTCAATCACATCTCATGCTCTAGCAGTCACTCACATCTCCTGCTCTAGAAGTCAAACACATATCCTGCACTAGCAGTCACACACATCTCCTGCTCTAGCAGTCACACACATATCCTGCTCTAACAGTCACACACATATCCTGCTCTAACAGTCACACACATCTCCTGCTCTAACAGTCACACACATCTTGTGCTCTAGCAGTCACACACATCTTCTGTTCTAGCAGTCACTCACATCTCCTGTTCTAGCAGTCACACACGTCTCCTGTTCTAGCAGTCACTCACATCTCCTGCACTAGCAGTCACACACATCTCCTGCTCTAGCAGTAACACACATATCCTGCTCTAACAGTCACACACATATCGTGCTCTAGCAGTCGCTCACATCTCTTGCTCTAACAGTCACTCACATATCCTGCTCTAGCAGTCATGCACATCTCCTGCTCTAACAGTCACACACATCTCCTGTTCTAGCAGTCACACACATCTCCTGCTCTAACAGTCACTCACATGTCCTGCTCTAGCAGTCACACACATCTCCTGCTCTAACAGTCACACACATCTCCTGCTCTAACAGTCACACACATCTCCTGCACTAGCAGTCACACACATCTCCTGCTCTAGCAGTCACACACATATCCTGCTCTAACAGTCACACACATATCGTGCTCTAACAGTCGCTCACATCTCTTGCTCTAACAGTCACTCACATATCCTGCTCTAGCAGTCATGCACATCTCCTGCTCTAACAGTCACACACATCTCCTATTCTAGCAGTCACACACATCTCCTGCTCTAACAGTCACTCAAATGTCCTGCTCTAGCAGTCACACACATCTCCTGCTCTAACAGTCACTCACATGTCCTGCTCTAGCAGTCACACACATCTCCTGCTCTAACAGTCACACACATCTTGTGCTCTAGCAGTCACACACATCTTCTGTTCTAGCAGTCACTCACATCTCCTGTTCTAGCAGTCACACACGTCTCCTGTTCTAGCAGTCACTCACATCTCCTGCACTAGCAGTCACACACATCTCCTGCTCTAGCAGTAACACACATATCCTGCTCTAACAGTCACACACATATCGTGCTCTAGCAGTCGCTCACATCTCTTGCTCTAACAGTCACTCACATATCCTGCTCTAGCAGTCATGCACATCTCCTGCTCTAACAGTCACACACATCTCCTGTTCTAGCAGTCACACACATCTCCTGCTCTAACAGTCACTCACATGTCCTGCTCTAGCAGTCACACACATCTCCTGCTCTAACAGTCACACACATCTCCTGCTCTAACAGTCACACACATCTCCTGCACTAGCAGTCACACACATCTCCTGCTCTAGCAGTCACACACATATCCTGCTCTAACAGTCACACACATATCGTGCTCTAACAGTCGCTCACATCTCTTGCTCTAACAGTCACTCACATATCCTGCTCTAGCAGTCATGCACATCTCCTGCTCTAACAGTCACACACATCTCCTATTCTAGCGGTCACACACATCTCCTGCTCTAACAGTCACTCACATGTCCTGCTCTAGCAGTCACACACATCTCCTGCTCTAACAGTCACACACATCTCCTGCTCTAACAGTCACACACATCTCCTGCTCTAGCAGTCAAACACATCTCCTGCTCTAACAGTAACACACATCTCCTGCTCTAGCAGTCACACACATCTTCTGCTCTAACAGTCACACACATCTCCTGTTCTAGCAGTCACACACATCTCCTGTTCTAGCAGTCACACACATTTCCTATTCTAGCAGTCACTCACATCTCCTGCTCTAGCAGTCACACACATCTCCTGTTCTACCAGTCACTCACATCTCCTGCTCTAACAGTCACTCATATCTCCTGGTCTAGCAGTCACACAAAACTCCTGCTCTAGCAGTCAATCACATCTCATGCTCTAGCAGTCACTCACATCTCCTGCTCTAGAAGTCAAACACATCTCCTGCACTAGCAGTCACACACATCTCCTGCTCTAATAGTCACTCACATCTCCTGCTCTAGCAGTCACACAAATATCCTGCTCTAGCAGTCAATCACATCTCCTGTTCTAGCAGTCACTCACATCTCCTGTTCTAGCAGTCACACACATCTCCTGCTCTAACAGTCACACACATCTCCTGTTCTAGCAGTCACTCACATCTCCTGCTCTAGCAGTCACACACATCTCCTATTTTAGCAGTCACTCACATCTCCTGCTCTAACAGTCACAAACATATCCTGTTTTAGCAGTCACTCACATCTCCTGCTCTAACAGTCACACCCATCTCCTGTTCTAGCAGTCACACACATCTCCTGCTCCAACAGTCACCCACATCTCCTGCTCTAACAGTCACTCACATCTCCTCTTCTAGCAGTCACACACATCTCCTGTTCTAGCAGTCACACACATCTCCTGCTCTAGCAGTCACTCACATCTCCTGCTCTAACAGTCACACACATCTCCTGTTCTAGCAGTCACTCACATCTCATGCTCTAACAGTCACTCATATCTCCTGCTCTAGCAGTCACACAAAACTCATGCTCTAGCAGTCAATCACATCTCATGCTCTAGCAGTCACTCACATCTCCTGCTCTAGAAGTCAAACACATATCCTGCACTAGCAGTCACACACATCTCCTGCTCTAGCAGTCACACACATATCCTGCTCTAACAGTCACACACATATCCTGCTCTAACAGTCACACACATCTCCTGCTCTAAAAGTCACACACATCTTGTGCTCTAGCAGTCACACACATCTTCTGTTCTAGCAGTCAATCACATCTCCTGTTCTAGCAGTCACACACGTCTCCTGTTCTAGCAGTCACTCACATCTCCTGCACTAGCAGTCACACACATCTCCTGCTCTAGCAGTAACACACATATCCTGCTCTAACAGTCACACACATATCGTGCTCTAGCAGTCGCTCACATCTCTTGCTCTAACAGTCACTCACATATCCTGCTCTAGCAGTCATGCACATCTCCTGCTATAACAGTCACACACATCTCCTGTTCTAGCAGTCACACACATCTCCTGCTCTAACAGTCACTCACATGTCCTGCTCTAGCAGTCACACACATCTCCTGCTCTAACAGTCACACACATCTCCTGCTCTAACAGTCACACACATCTCCTGCACTAGCAGTCACACACATCTCCTGCTCTAGCAGTCACACACATATCCTGCTCTAACAGTCACACACATATCGTGCTCTAACAGTCGCTCACATCTCTTGCTCTAACAGTCACTCACATATCCTGCTCTAGCAGTCATGCACATCTCCTGCTCTAACAGTCACACACATCTCCTATTCTAGCAGTCACACACATCTCCTGCTCTAACAGTCACTCACATGTCCTGCTCTAGCAGTCACACACATCTCCTGCTCTAACAGTCACTCACATGACCTGATCTAGCATTCACACACATCTCCTGCTCTAACAGTCACACACACCTTGTGCTCTAGCAGTCACACACATCTTCTGTTCTAGCAGTCACTCACATCTCCTGTTCTAGCAGTAACACACATATCCTGCTCTAACAGTCACACACATGTCCTGCTCTAGCAGTTACACACATCTCCTGCTCTAACAGTCACACACATCTCCTGCTCTAACAGTCACACACATCTCCTGCACTAGCAGTCACACACATCTCCTGCTCTAGCAGTCACACACATATCCTGCTCTAACAGTCACACACATATCGTGCTCTAACAGTCGCTCACATCTCTTGCTCTAACAGTCACTCACATATCCTGCTCTAGCAGTCATGCACATCTCCTGCTCTAACAGTCACACACATCTCCTATTCTAGCAGTCACACACATCTCCTGCTCTAACAGTCACACACATCTCCTGCTCTAACAGTCACACACATCTCCTATTCTAGCAGTCACACACATCTCCTGCTCTAACAGTCACTCACATGTCCTGCTCTAGCAGTCACACACATATCCTGCTCTAACAGTCACACACATATCGTGCTCTAACAGTCGCTCACATCTCTTGCTCTAACAGTCACTCACATATCCTGCTCTAGCAGTCATGCACATCTCCTGCTCTAACAGTCACACACATCTCCTATTCTAGCAGTCACACACATCTCCTGCTCTAACAGTCACACACATCTCCTGCTCTAACAGTCACACACATCTCCTATTCTAGCAGTCACACACATCTCCTGCTCTAACAGTCACTCACATGTCCTGCTCTAGCAGTCACACACATCTCCTGCTCTAACAGTCACACACATCTCCTGCTCTAACAGTCACACACATCTCCTGCTCTAGCAGTCACACACATCTCCTGCTCTAACAGTAACACACATCTCCTGCTCTAGCAGTCACACACATCTTCTGCTCTAACAGTCACACACATCTCCTGTTCTAGCAGTCACACACATCTCCTGTTCTAGCAGTCACACACATTTCCTATTCTAGCAGTCACTCACATCTCCTGCTCTAGCAGTCACACACATCTCCTGCTCTACCAGTCACTCACATCTCCTGCTCTAACAGTCACTCATATCTCCTGGTCTAGCAGTCACACAAAACTCCTGCTCTAGCAGTCAATCACATCTCATGCTCTAGCAGTCACTCACATCTCCTGCTCTAGAAGTCAAACACATCTCCTGCACTAGCAGTCACACACATCTCCTGCTCTAACAGTCACTCACATCTCCTGCTCTAGCAGTCACACACATATCCTGCTCTAGCAGTCAATCACATCTCCTGTTCTAGCAGTCACTCACATGTCCTGTTCTAGCAGTCACACACATCTCCTGCTCTAACAGTCACACACATCTCCTGTTCTAGCAGTCACTCACATCTCCTGCTCTAGCAGTCACACACATCTCCTATTTTAGCAGTCACTCACATCTCCTGCTCTAACAGTCACAAACATATCCTGTTGTAGCAGTCACTCACATCTCCTGCTCTAACAGTCACACCCATCTCCTGTTCTAGCAGTCACACACATCTCCTGCTCCAACAGTCACCCACATCTCCTGCTCTAACAGTCACTCACATCTCCTCTTCTAGCAGTCACACACATCTCCTGTTCTAGCAGTCACACACATCTCCTGCTCTAGCAGTCACTCACATCTCCTGCTCTAACAGTCACACACATCTCCTGTTCTAGCAGTCACTCACATCTCCTGCTCTAACAGTCACTCACATCTCCTGTTCTAGCAGTCACACACATCTCCTGCTCCAATAGTCACCCACATCTCCTGCTCTAATAGTCACCCACATCTCCTGCTCTAACAGTCACTCACATCTCCTGCTCTAGCAGTCACACAGTGTGTTTTATGGCCTTACCTCCCTAATCTTACCTCATTTACACACACTGTACATATATTTTTATATTGTGTTATTGACTGTACATTTGTTTATTCCATGTGTAACTCTGTGTTGTTGTTTGTGTCGCACTGCTTTGCTTTATCTTGGCCAGGTTGCAGTTGTAATTGAGAACTTGTTCTCAACTGGCCTACCTGGATAAATACAGGTGAAATAAAAATAAAAAAAAAACACACATCTCCTGCTCTAACAGTCACACACATCTCCTGCTCTAACAGTCACACACATCTCCTGTTCTAGCAGTCACTCACATCTCCTGCTCTAGCAGTCACACACATCTCCTATTTTAGCAGTCACTCACATCTCCTGCTCTAACAGTCACTCACATATCTTGCTCTAGCAGTCATGCACATCTCCTGCTCTAACAGTCACACACATCTCCTGTTCTAGCAGTCACAAACATCTCCTGCTCTAACAGTCACACACATCTGCTGCTCTAACAGTCACACACATCTCCTGCTCTAACAGTCACACACATCTCCTGCTCTAACAGTCACACACATCTCCTGCTCTAACAGTCACACACATCTCCTGCTCTAACAGTCACACACATCTCCTGCTCTAGCAGTCACACACATCTCCTGCTCTAACAGTCACACACATCTGGTGGTCTAGCAGTCTTGCCGTGGAGGAAAATAGTGTCCTTTTCAGTGCTACTAAATGAGAAGATTTGAACGAGAAATTAAACAGATGAGTTAAACCCAAAATAACTGTAATTTACTGAGTTTGTATCATTGTTATTGTTTGTATATCCTATTTGGAACACATTATAACACGTTAAACTGCAATATAAAAAACAGAAAAATGTATTTACTGTACTGTACCTCCACGGTATGTTTTGAAAATATAATTGTATATTGCAGCACATAAATCAGATAAAATGTGTACATTTTGTCTCCTTTACGTTTATCTAAAATGGGTGTTTGCAAAATAAATGCATCTTAGTTTAAACAATTCTGTGTTCTTTGTTTTGAGTTTCGTTCTTGACGTTGTGTTACAGTATGTACTGTGCATATAAAATATTTTGTACACATAAACAAACAATCTGACTGCATACAAATAAACAACTCACAAGGTTGTATGACATAAACATCCGTTTTCATCCTTGGTGTGTGTGTGTGTGCATGTCTGTGTCTGTCTGTCTCTGTGTGTCTTTGTGTACACTATGTGTGTCCCACCTCGCCTGGCACCTGAATGCCTGACCTGGCGTTGTGCGCAGGGAGGGAGGGAAGGAAGGAGCAGCGTGGAACTCTGGGGGCTATGACATGGCTGCTCCCCCGAGGCGTCACCAGAGCCCCTGTCACCCCAGGTGTTGCCAGAGGCGATGGGCCTACTCTTCAGAGAGGATGGAACTCAGTACAAACAACCAGTCCCCGCAAAGAAAACACCACACATACACTCCCTTTGAGTACCACCTACCTTTAACGTGTGCTCCTTGTTAAAACTCCTCTCCTAGACCTTCTGTCTCAAAGTGCCCTACAGACAATCGGTTCTGATTGGCATGTGTCTGTCTGAGGATTTATATTTAAAAAATAATTATAATATGAAAGGAAAAAGTTCCATGGGGTTAGGTATACATACAACAATATGTACAATTTCTCTACCTCAACGTTGTCCTATGTTTCTGAAGGGGAAGCAAACTAAAGAAGTTGCATTCGCTCAAAACATATAGATGATCATAATGAGAACAGCCCCCCACCCTCCATTCCCCTTCCAAAACTGGAATTCATTCTAGCAAATGTATAATTTGAGCTCTCCTACTGTGCTAGTGGGATTATCAGTTTGTTGGGGACTCCTGCAGAAAAACTCATTTCATGTGGGTTCCAAAGAACTGCAGGTAATTACTAGTGAAGGAGCACCTTTTGTAACCCGAGTGCATTTGTAACAAAGACAACTGCATCTCCTGCAGAAAGAATGCAGCTCAAAGCGTTTGTCATTTTTAATCTAATGCTCCTGCTGTGAGGGCTGGGCTAGCTACAGCGCTAGCTATAATCACAGACATCTGGAGAGAGAGAGAGATTGCCTCAAATAAAAGAGGGGGAATGAAAAAGAAAGGCTGAGCCACAAAAAAATGAATTCATCTAAAAGATGGACATGTCCTTCTGAAAACTGAGGAGAGATGTGGCTTACACAGTAAACTGCTACAGAAGAGCCAGACACTGTATACTGCTACAGTAGAGCCAGACACTGTATACTGCTACAGAAGAGCCAGACACTGTAAACTGCTACAGTAGAGCCAGACACTGTAAACTGCTACAGAAGAGCCAGACACTGAATACTGCTACAGAAGAGCCAGACACTGTAAACTGCTACAGTAGAGCCAGACACTGTAAACTGCTACAGTAGAGCCAGACACTGTATACTGCTTCAGTAGAGCCAGACACTGTAAACTGCTACAGTAGAGCCAGACACTGTATACTGCTACAGTAGAGCCAGACACTGTATACTGCTACAGCAGAGCCAGACACTGTATACTGCTACAGTAGAGCCAGACACTGTAAACTGCTACAGTAGAGCCAGACACTGTATACTGCTACAGTAGAGCCAGACACTGTATACTGCTACAGCAGAGCCAGACACTGTAAACTGCTACAGTAGAACCAAACACTGTATACTGCTACAGTAGAGCCAGACACTGTAAACTGCTACAGTAGAGCCAGACACTGTAAACTGCTACAGTAGAGCCAGACACTGTATACTGCTACAGTAGAGCCAGACACTGTATACTGCTACAGTAGAGCCAGACACTGTAAACTGCTACAGTAGAGCCAGACACTGTATACTGCTACAGTAGAGCCAGACACTGTAAACTGCTACAATGAGAGCCAGACACTGTATACTGCTACAGTAGAGCCAGACACTGTAAACTGCTACAGAAGAGCCAGACACTGTAAACTGCTACAGTAGAGCCAGACACTGTAAACTGCTACAGCAGAGCCAGACACTGTATACTGCTACAGAAGAGCCAGACACTGTAAACTGCTACAGTAGAGCCAGACACTGTAAACTGCTACAGTAGAGCCAGACACTGTATACTGCTACAGTAGAGCCAGACACTGTAAACTGCTACAGTAGAGCCAGACACTGTATACTGCTACAGTAGAGCCAGACACTGTATACTGCTACAGCAGAGCCAGACACTGTATACTGCTACAGTAGAGCCAGACACTGTAAACTGCTACAGTAGAGCCAGACACTGTATACTGCTACAGTAGAGCCAGACACTGTATACTGCTACAGCAGAGCCAGACACTGTAAACTGCTACAGTAGAACCAAACACTGTATACTGCTACAGTAGAGCCAGACACTGTAAACTGCTACAGTAGAGCCAGACACTGTATACTGCTACAGTAGAGGCCAGACACTGTATACTGCTACAGTGAGAGCCAGACACTGTATACTGCTACAGTAGAGCCAGATACTGTATACTGCTACAGTAGAGCCAGACACTGTATACTGCTACAGTAGAGCCAGATACTGTATACTGCTACAGTAGAGCCAGACACTGTAAACTGCTACAGTAGAGCCAGACACTGTAAACTGCTACAGTAGAGCCAGACACTGTATACTGCTACAGTAGAGCCAGACACTGTATACTGCTACAGTAGAGCCAGACACTGTATACTGCTACAGTAGAGCCAGACACTGTATACTGCTACAGTAGAGCCAGACACTGGCCACCATATCGTCAGAGTTTTTTTCCCTCTCTCTTTTGCTTTTTATAGTTCAGAAAAAAACAGGGGGACGATGATTTACCCAATCAAAAGTTTTCTGTCTCTCTCTCTCTCTCTCTCTCTCTCTCTCTCTCTCTCTCTCTCTCTCTCTCTCTCTCTCTCTCTCTCTCTCTCTCTCTCTCTCTCTCTCTGTCTAAAACTTGGGAAACAGTATAAAGTATTTTCAGAGCAAAACCATTTATGTCCTTCATCCTATTCATCCTACAAGTGTCATCCCCCTCTTTCCTAAAAAAAAATATTTAAAAAGTACAACTAATCTAACACTATAAATATGAAAACAATAGAAGGACCCTGAGTAGTGAACAAATACATTATAGATGATCCTGTTCTCATTCAAGCCAGAATAATATGTTCTCCAGGACTTTTCAAACACAGAAATCTACTTTTCTGTAGGAGGTCAAGACAGACAGACACATATCTGCCACATTCGGAAATTGTGGTGCATGGGCACATTTCAAAATACATGCAAATGTATAAAGCGGTGAAGGCTAAGGGTTTCTGCAAAGGCAAGCACTCCCAGCAGCCCCACTCACTCCCTCTATCCCTTTCTCCCTCTTATCTTTTGTTTGTTCGGAAGTTACATATATAGACAGTCAGTATCAGAAGCCAAAGAGAGATGAAGACTGGAATGGAATGGGAGGGAAGAAGGAGAAAAAGCAAAAAGCGTTTCAAGCTATTGTTGAAACAACGAAATTACATTGCCTATCAAGCTCAGCTTCACAGGTTAGACCTCCTAATTGCCTGACAAAAATTGATACTTCAGTCGTAACACTGTAATATAATAGAAGGCCAAATTAAATTTGATCGAGGAGCAGAAAACGACGGTATCACTCAGCGGCGCAGAAAAGAGGAGATCAACTAGCATGATATAATGGATCAAAATGGAAATGATGAATTAATCGCATTGGGTTTTCCAATAAAGGAAATGACACAGTTCAGACGTCTTCAGAAAAACACTATTAATTAAAGGGATGATAGATCTAACAAGGCATGGAGCCCGGAGAAGTCTCTTTCTTCCTCTCTCACTCCCTATCTCTTTCTCTACCCTCTTTTTCTTTCTCTTCCCCGCTTTCTTTCTTTCTTTCTCTATCTCATTCCAGCTCTCTACCTAGGCCTCTTTCTCTCTTTTTCTTCCCTCTCTCTGTTTAGGTAAAGGACGAGATTGACGTTTATTGTCATGAATCTTGCCCTGGAGGCAGAACTGAGTGAGACACCTGCAAAGTAAAAAAAATGTATTTTGTAAAAAATAATATGGAAAGCAAAAATGTGCTTTTTGTTCTTCATTTAAGTTTAGGGTTTTGCATTAAGGTTAGGTTTCAAATCTGATTTTACGACCACTCTGCAGAGCTGCCTTTACAACAAGATTTGTGACGAAAAATGTTAACCTGCGTGAAGGATGGGGAGTCAGTGAAGGATGGGTCAGGACAGACCAGACCGGGTCAGGACAGACCAGGCTCTCAGGCAGTGGCACCACACAGTAGAGCCAGACACTGTAAACTGCTACAGTAGAGCCAGACACTGTATACTGCTACAGTAGAGCCAGACACTGTATACTGCTACAGCAGAGCCAGACACTGTATACTGCTACAGTAGAGCCAGACACTGTAAACTGCTACAGTAGAGCCAGACACTGTATACTGCTACAGTAGAGCCAGACACTGTATACTGCTACAGCAGAGCCAGACACTGTAAACTGCTACAGTAGAACCAAACACTGTATACTGCTACAGTAGAGCCAGACACTGTAAACTGCTACAGTAGAGCCAGACACTGTAAACTGCTACAGTAGAGCCAGACACTGTATACTGCTACAGTAGAGCCAGACACTGTATACTGCTACAGTAGAGCCAGACACTGTAAACTGCTACAGTAGAGCCAGACACTGTATACTGCTACAGTAGAGCCAGACACTGTAAACTGCTACAATAGAGCCAGACACTGTATACTGCTACAGTAGAGCCAGACACTGTAAACTGCTACAGAAGAGCCAGACACTGTAAACTGCTACAGTAGAGCCAGACACTGTAAACTGCTACAGAAGAGCCAGACACTGTATACTGCTACAGAAGAGCCAGACACTGTAAACTGCTACAGTAGAGCCAGACACTGTAAACTGCTACAGTAGAGCCAGACACTGTATACTGCTACAGTAGAGCCAGACACTGTAAACTGCTACAGTAGAGCCAGACACTGTATACTGCTACAGTAGAGCCAGACACTGTATACTGCTACAGCAGAGCCAGACACTGTATACTGCTACAGTAGAGCCAGACACTGTAAACTGCTACAGTAGAGCCAGACACTGTATACTGCTACAGTAGAGCCAGACACTGTATACTGCTACAGCAGAGCCAGACACTGTAAACTGCTACAGTAGAACCAAACACTGTATACTGCTACAGTAGAGCCAGACACTGTAAACTGCTACAGTAGAGCCAGACACTGTATACTGCTACAGTAGAGCCAGACACTGTATACTGCTACAGTAGAGCCAGACACTGTATACTGCTACAGTAGAGCCAGATACTGTATACTGCTACAGTAGAGCCAGACACTGTATACTGCTACAGTAGAGCCAGATACTGTATACTGCTACAGTAGAGCCAGACACTGTAAACTGCTACAGTAGAGCCAGACACTGTAAACTGCTACAGTAGAGCCAGACACTGTATACTGCTACAGTAGAGCCAGACACTGTATACTGCTACAGTAGAGCCAGACACTGTATACTGCTACAGTAGAGCCAGACACTGTATACTGCTACAGTAGAGCCAGACACTGGCCACCATATCGTCAGAGTTTTTTTCCCTCTCTCTTTTGCTTTTTATAGTTCAGAAAAAAACAGGGGACGATGATTTACCCAATCAAAAGTTTTCTGTCTCTCTCTCTCTCTCTCTCTCTCTCTCTCTCTCTCTCTCTCTCTCTCTCTCTCTCTCTCTCTCTCTCTGTCTAAAACTTGGGAAACAGTATAAAGTATTTTCAGAGCAAAACCATTTATGTCCTTCATCCTATTCATCCTACAAGTGTCATCCCCCTCTTTCCTAAAAAAAAATATTTAAAAAGTACAACTAATCTAACACTATAAATATGAAAACAATAGAAGGACCCTGAGTAGTGAACAAATACATTATAGATGATCCTGTTCTCATTCAAGCCAGAATAATATGTTCTCCAGGACTTTTCAAACACAGAAATCTACTTTTCTGTAGGAGGTCAAGACAGACAGACACATATCTGCCACATTCGGGAAATTGTGGTGCATGGGCACATTTCAAAATACATGCAAATGTATAAAGCGGTGAAGGCTAAGGGTTTCTGCAAAGGCAAGCACTCCCAGCAGCCCCACTCACTCCCTCTATCCCTTTCTCCCTCTTATCTTTTGTTTGTTCGGAAGTTACATATATAGACAGTCAGTATCAGAAGCCAAAGAGAGATGAAGACTGGAATGGAATGGGAGGGAAGAAGGGAGAAAAAAAGCAAAAAGCGTTTCAAGCTATTGTTGAAACAACGAAATTACATTGCCTATCAAGCTCAGCTTCACAGGTTAGACCTCCTAATTGCCTGACAAAAATTGATACTTCAGTCGTAACACTGTAATATAATAGAAGGCCAAATTAAATTTGATCGAGGAGCAGAAAACGACGGTATCACTCAGCGGCGCAGAAAAGAGGAGATCAACTAGCATGATATAATGGATCAAAAATGGAAATGATGAATTAATCGCATTGGGTTTTCCAATAAAGGAAATGACACAGTTCAGACGTCTTCGTAAAAACACTATTAATTAAAGGGATGATAGATCTAACAAGGCATGGAGCCCGGAGAAGTCTCTTTCTTCCTCTCTCACTCCCTATCTCTTTCTCTACCCCTCTTTTTCTTTCTCTTCCCCCGCTTTCTTTCTTTCTTTCTCTATCTCATTCCAGCTCTCTACCTAGGCCTCTTTCTCTCTTTTTTCTTCCCCTCTCTCTGTTTAGGTAAAGGACGCAGATTGACGTTTATTGTCATGAATCTTGCCCTGGAGGCAGAACTGAGTGAGACACCTGCAAAGTAAAAAAAATGTATTTTGTAAAAAATAATATGGAAAGCAAAAATGTGCTTTTTGGTCTTCATTTAAGTTTAGGGTTTTGCATTAAGGTTAGGTTTCAAATCTGATTTTACGACCACTCTGCAGAGCTGCCTTTACAACAAGATTTGTGACGAAAAATGTTAACCTGCGTGAAGGATGGGGAGTCAGTGAAGGATGGGTCAGGACAGACCAGACCGGGTCAGGACAGACCAGGCTCTCAGGCAGTGGCACCACACAACTCTGAGCCTCTGGTCCATTTTTCCGCCATCACTCCAAACAGCCTGTACATAGCCCTCTGATTTGCTGAGCACCACATTCCTTCCATCCCGTGACCCCTGGCTGACCCTGGATTCCGGCACTGATCCGGTCACTCACAGGTAAACAACCCCAGGAGGCGGGATCCCTCCCCTTCCCTATGAGGATGACCAGGAGTAAACCAGGAAGCTGTTTCATTCCTCCTCTCCTTTAATTGGGTCAAAGCCTTCCTCCTCTCCTTATTGATGTGCAAATGAACAGAGCATCAGGGGAGGCTCGCGCTTTGCGTCACTCTCAGGCATAGTACAGGACACCTCGGGTCCTTGGTGGAAAGTCTTCAGTATGTGACCTGTGTTTGGATGATTTGGTCGTCTGTGTGATATGAGTGATTGTGCGGGGAAGGGGGTGAGAAGGGGGTGGAAGAGAGAAGGGAGAAAGGGAGGCGGTTGATAGACTGTTAGAAGGTGTTTGGTTCAGAGCCCAGTCAGATGGCCTGTCTGTCTGTCTCAACTCCTGAAATAATTCTTCAAATGAAAGCCTGCAGCCCTTAATTAACCATGTCTCCTACTGGAAATATGAAAGTAATTCATTGTGAAACTTATGTGTGTGTAATATTTAATAATGCATATGCAGGATTAGTGATATGTACATGTTAGGGTGGCTACCTTGGAGATATGGAAATTCTGAACCTGACCCATTCTCTCCAGTATAATATGAAAAGGGAAACGGGCGGACGATCTGGTCTGATCTTCATGTTCAAACGAAACATCTGCTACTGTAGCTAAGTGTATTACTGAGTGGACAACTGTAAATAAGCATTGGCAGAATTTAGAGATTACTTGGTCCTGTGTTACATTCAGTGCACCTATATTAGTTAAAGTTTGTTTGTGCATATTGCATATCTATAAAACTTTTGTTGAGAACAACTACCCAAGCTGCAGTTTCACAATTATAAGCAATATAATGTGCATTTGTATGGTAACTACATTGTGTTTGCTGTCTAATTACCATGTAAATGCATAATTCTTGATTCTTGATCATATGTTTGTGGTCTATCATCCCTGCAACTGGCCATGATTGTACCTAAAACTATTTACCCAAAGACAATAGAGTGCAGCGAATGGGGGAACCCAGTCCCTCAGTACCCCAGAGTGCAGCGAATGAGGCAACCCAGTCCCTCAGTACCCCAGAGTGCAGTGAATGGGGGGACCCACTCCCTCAGTACCCCCGAGTGCAGCGAATGGGGGGACCCACTCCCTCAGTACCCCATAGTGACGGATCATTGAAAGTTATTGGTGGCCTATAGTCTTAAAATTGGGTATCGATGGCCAATGATTTGTTCCATTTCATCTCTTTTCGCTTCATCTCTTTCGCTTGGTCAAGCCTCTGGAACTCCCAGACAACCTAATCAGAACCCCCGCTGGGCAGGTGAGTCCACGGAACGAGAGGAGAGAGGGAAGAGAGAAGGGTGAGAAGGAAAAGAGGGGATTGGGGGATAGTTTGATAATAAACCCCTGACTCCTACCTACTGTATCTGGTCTCAATTGGACAAACTTCCCAGGACAACAAAAGAGAGGGAATAGTGTACATCTGAACTGCTGTATGAACTGCTGAAATCAGTTGAAGCTGACTGAACCTTTTCTGAAAAACACAATATCCATGTCCTCAACTCAGAAATCAAAGAAATATGTGTTCACATCCTACAGTAGTACATTGGATGCTAAGCTAGGTCTGTCTGCCCAGGTCCAAATTCATCAGTTACAAAACTAGGAATACCTTCCTCACCACACAGTCCACAATACCTTAGGCTTGTTAGGACAGTTATCCAGTTAACCACTCCAGGGTTTAGCTCTGAACTCTGGTCATACAGCAGCCAGCTGGACAGGCAAGTCTGCACAAGCCATAATGGGTCCTTTTCTCCACTTCAATATATATTTTTTTGCCTTAGTTAAAACTGAATAGTGATCAATGACCGAGAGCAGTTGGCATATCCCATCCCCCCGTCCTCTTCTCCTCCACACTCCTCCGAAGTTTCGGTGTTTTAGGGAAGTTACAGTATCTTAGGGAAGTTACAGTATCTTGGGAAGTTTCAGTATCTTAGGGAAGTTACAGTATCTTAGGGAAGTCACAGTATTTTAGGGAAGTTTCAGTATCTTAGGGAAGTTACAGTAACTTAGGGAAGTTTCAGTATCTTAGGGAAGTTTCAGTATCTTAGGGAAGTTACAGTATCTTAGGGAAGCTACAGTATCTTAGGGAAGTTACAGTATCTTAGGGAGGTTTCAGTATCTTTGGGAAGTAAAGTATCTTAGGGAAGTTACAGTATCTTAGGGAAGTTACAGTATCTTAGGAAGTTTCAGTATCTTTGGGAAGTAAAGTATCTTTGGGAAGTAAAGTATCTTAGGGAAGTTTCAGTATCTTAGGGAAGTTACAGTATCTCAGGGAAGTTACAGTATCTTAGGGAAGTTTTAGTATCTTAGGGAAGTTACAGTATCTTAGGGAAGTCACAGTATTTTAGGGAAGTTTCAGTATCTTAGGGAAGTTACAGTAACTTAGGGAAGTTTCAGTATCTTAGGGAAGTTTCAGTATCTTAGGGAAGTTACAGTATCTTAGGGAAGCTACAGTATCTTAGGGAAGTTACAGTATCTTAGGGAGGTTTCAGTATCTTTGGGAAGTAAAGTATCTTAGGGAAGTTACAGTATCTTAGGGAAGTCACAGTATATTAGGGAAGTTTCAGTATCTTAGGGAAGTTTCAGTATCTTAGGGAAGTTACAGTATCTTAGGGAAGCTACAGTATCTTAGGGAAGTTACAGTATCTTAGGGAGGTTTCAGTATCTTTGGGAAGTAAAGTATCTTTGGGAAGTAAAGTATCTTAGGGAAGTTTCAGTATCTTAGGGAAGTTACAGTATCTCAGGGAAGTTACAGTATCTTAGGGAAGTTTTAGTATCTTAGGGAAGTTACAGTATCTTAGGGAAGCTACAGTATCTTAGGGAGGTTTCAGTATCTTTGGGAAGTTTCAGTATCTTAGGGAAGTTATAGTATCTTAGGGAAGTTTTAGTATCTTAGGGAAGTTACAGTATCTTAGGGAAGTCACAGTATTTTAGGGAAGTTTCAGTATCTTAGGGAAGTTACAGTATCTCAGGGAAGTTACAGTATCTTAGGGAAGTTTTAGTATCTTAGGGAAGTTACAGTATCTTAGGGAAGTCACAGTATCTCAGGGAAGTTACAGTATCTTAGGGAAGTTTTAGTATCTTAGGGAAGTTACAGTATCTTAGGGAAGTCACAGTATTTTAGGGAAGTTTCAGTATCTTAGGGAAGTTACAGTATCTTAGGGAAGTTACAGTAACTTAGGGAAGTTTCAGTATCTTAGGGAAGTTACAGTATCTTAGGGAAGTTACAGTAACTTAGGTAAGTTTCAGTATCTTAGGGAAGTTTCAGTATCTTAGGGATGTTTTCAGTAATGCATTTTCCATTTTTAATAAAACAATTATGTTTTACTAATCTCCAGAGAGGACAAAACTACTTAAATCCTTAATAAAAACAATGTTCACCAAATGTCTGTGAAATGTGCCCTTGTTAAATTAATACTCCATGCCAATAAACTATTGATATCTTACTTCTTGAAAGTTGCTCTGACACCTGGCACTCTTCAGGAAAAATACAAAGAATCCCCCCCAGCCAATAAAAATGAGAGAGGGTTCAAATGTAATTATCATCTTGAACTCTTCTGTTTAGGATTTAAAAGTTAATTCTTAATTTGCGTTCGGAGTCCCAGACCAATGCAATGGTGGCGCAGTTGTCTGTGAAGAGATGATAGAATACTCAGTGCACTGGCTTTCTTAATTGGAATAACAGTCCTAGACATATTGCTCAGATTATCTGTCCACAGAACAAACTCATGTTGTTTTCCTCAACAGGTCAGACATTACTCTACACACACAATGTGAAAGAAGTATTTTCTTTCTCACCAACTGTTTGCTTTTCTCCATTTTGCCCTTCAGAAAGCAGCAACACAGTCAGTGGAGGACAAGAAACAGCACAACTTAAACAACCTGAGATTTGGCCAACGTTATGATATCCTTGTCAAAATCATGTTTATACACACAAGCAGACATAGTATGCACAATTCTGCGGTGTGTGTGTGTGTGCACTTGATAATAAGTGCATCAATGATGTTGTCCCCACAGTGAACAGACGTACATACCCCAACCAGAAACCATGGATGCCTCTTGCAAGGAGCGGGACTCTAACCCGGACACTTATAAGAAATCCCGCCATGCCCTGAGACGAACCTTCAAAAAGGCAAAGCGTAAATACATGACTAAGACTGAATCCTACTACACCAGCTCTGATACTCGTCAGATGTGGCAGGGCTTGCAAACTATTACAGACAACAAAGGGAAGCCCAGCCGTAAGGTGCCCAGTGACACAAGCCTACCAGATGAGCTAAATTACTGCTATGCACACTTCAAGGCAAGCAACACATGCATGAGAGCACCAGCTGTTCTGGATGACTGTGAGATCACACTCGCCATAGCCGATGCGAGAAAGACCTTTAAACAGGTCAACATTTACAAGGCTGCAGAGGCAGACAGACTACCTGGACATGTACTCCAAGCATGCACTGACCAACTGGCAGGTGTCTTCACTGACATTTTCAACCTGTCCCTAGCCGAGTCTGCAATACCTACAGTGGCTTGCAAAGGTTTTCACCCCCCTTGGCATTTTTCCTATTATGTTGCCTTACAACATGGAATTAAGATACATTTTGGGGGGGTTTGTATAATTTGATTTACACAACATGCCAACCACTTTGAAGATGCAAAATACAAACAAGAAATAACACAAAAAAACAGAAAACTTGATCATGCATAACTATTCACCTCCCCCCCTGAAGTCAATACTTTGTAGAGACACCTTTTGCAGTAATTACAGCTGCAAGTCTCTTGGGGTGTGTCCCTATAAGCTTGGCACATCTAGCCACTCTTCAAGGCAAAACAGCTCCAGCTCCTTCAAGTTGGATGGGTTCTGCTGGTGTACAGAAATCTTTAAATCATAATACATATTTTCAATTGGATTGAGATCTGGGATTTGACTAGGCCATTCCAAGACATTTAAATGTTTCCCCTTAAGCCACTCAAGTGTTGCTTTAGCAGTATGCTTAGGGTCATTGTCTTGCTGGAAGGTGAACCTCCGTCCAATCTCAAATCTCTGGAAGACTGATACAGGTTTCCCTTAAGAATTTCCCTGTATTTAGCGCCATCCATCATTCCTTAAATTAGGACCAATTTCCCAATCTCTGCCGATGAAAAACATCCCCACAGCATGATGCTGCCACCACCATGCTTCACTGTGGGGATGGTGTTCTCGGGGTGATGGGAGGTGTTGGGTTTGCACCATACATAACGTTTTCCTTGATGGTCATAAAGCTACATTTTAGTCTCATTTGACCAGAGTACCTTCTCCATATGTTTGGGGAGTCTCCCACATGCCTTTTGGTGAACACCAAACGTGTTTTCTTATTTTTTTTCTGTAAGCAATGGCTTTTTTTCTGGCCACTCTTCCATAAAGCCCAGCTCTATGGAGTGTACTGCTTAAAGTGGTCCTATGGATAGACACTCAAATCTCCGCTGTGGAGCTTTGCAGCTCCTTCAGGGTTATCTTTGGTCTCTTTGTTGCCTCTCTGATTAATGCCCTCCTTGCCTGGTCCGTGAGTTTTGGTAGGCGGCCCTCTCTTGGCAAGTTTGTTGTGGTGCCATATTCTTTCCATTTTTTAATAATATATTTACTGGTGCTCAGTGGGATGTTCAAGATTTCTGATATTTTTTTATAACCCAACCCTGATTTGTACTTCTCCACAACTTTGTCCCTGACCTGTTTGGAGAGCTCATTGGTCTTCATGGTGCCGCTTGCTTGGTGGTGCCCCCTGCTTAGTTGTGTTGCTGACTCTGGGACCTTTCAGAATAGGTGCATATATACTGAGATCATGTGACAGTTAGATTGCACACAGGTGAACTAAATTTAACAAATTATGTGACTTCTGAAGATAATCGGTTGCACCTGATCTTATTTAGCGGATTCATAGCAAAGGGTGGTAAATATATATATACTGTATGCATGCACCACTTTCATTTCACTTCACCAATTTGGACTATTTTGTGTATTTCCATGACATGAAATCCAAATAAAATCCATTTAAATTACAAGTTGTAATGCAACAAAATAGGAAAAACGCCAAGAGGTGATGAATACTTTTTCAAGGCACTGTACATGTTTCAAGCATACCACCATAGTCCCTGTTCCCAAGAACATTAACTTGTTAGGGATCGGCTCATGAGGTGTCGGTTTTGGAGAGTCTGGCGTGCCCAAAGTAAAATGCCTGCCACTCAGGCCCAGAAACTAGGATATGCACATAATTAGTACTATTGGATAGAAAACACTCTGAAACACTCTAAAACTGTTAAAATAATGTCTGTGAGTATAACAGAACCGATATAGCAGGCGAAAACCCGAGCAAAATCCATCCGGATTTGACATGCCTTCTATTACCATAGGCTGGTATAGAGCCTGGTGGATTCTAGTACCCAGGTTGCAGTACCTATGGCTTCCACTAGATGCCAACCGTCTTTAGACAAGGTTTCAAGAGTTTGTCACAAACAAGAGCCTCATACAGGATGTTGATGTCAGAGGAGTGACAAAGTGATTTCTGTCTGGTGTGCGAGAGACACGAGAGCGTGCACCTTGGTTTTTTACTTTACTATCGTTCAAGATATTATCCGTGTGAAATATAATCGTTAATATACACAATAGTGTAGCTAAGGATCGATTATAAACTATGTTTGATTTGTTTGGAAAAAGTTTATAGGTTTATTTTGAATGCTCTATATGTCTTGTATAATGGGAAGAGTGGACGGTGGATTTTCTGAACAGAACGCGCCAACCAAACTGAGATTTATGGATATAAACAATAACTTTTTCTAACAAAAGAAACACAAATTGTCTTGCTTTTACACTTTGGATTCCCCTCAGCAGAAGATCATCAATGGTAGCCGATTTATTTTAGCTCTTTTTATGTGTTTTGTGAGACCCGCGCTGGTTACGAATTTATGCTAATACAGAAAATATGTGAGGTGCTATCCTCAAACAATCAAATGTTGTGCTTTCGCCGTAAAGCCTTTTTGAAATCTGACAACACTGTGATATTGCCAAGACTCTATGCTTTTGAAGACTATGCAACACTTGTATATTGATGAATGTTTTATAATTATACTTCGGGATTTTGAATTTGGCGCCGTAGTGTCGGGAATGGGGCGCTAGCGCCCCAGCGCTCCTTAATGATGCTTAAGAGGCTAAGGTAACCTGCCTAAATGACTACTGACCCGTAGCACTCACATCTGTTGCAATAAAGTGCTTTGAAAGGCTGGTCAAGGCTCATATCAACACCATCATCCAAGAAACCCTAGACCCACTCCAATTTGCATACCGCCCCAAAAGATTCACAGATGACACAATCTCTATTGCATTCAATACTGTCCTTTCCCACCTGGACAAAAGGAACACCTACGTGAGAGTGCTGTTCGTTGACTACAGCTCAGCGTTCAACACCATATTGCCCACAAAGCTCATCATTAAGCTAAGGACCCTGGGACTAAACACCTCCCTCTGCAACTGGATCCTGAACTTCCTGACGGGCCGGCCCCCAGGTGGTGAGGCTAGGCAACAACACGTCTGCCAAGTTGATCCTCAACACAGGGCCCCTCAGGGGTGCGTGCTTAGTACTTCTGTACTCCCTGTTCACCCACGACTGTGAGGCCAAGCACGACTCCAACACCATCATTAAGTTTGCAGACGACACACAACGGTGGTAGGCCTGATCACTGACAACCATGAGGAGGTCAGAGACCTGGAAGTGTGGTGCCAGGAAAACATGTTCTCCCTCAATGTGAGCAAGACAAAGGAAATGATCGGAAAAGAAGGGCCAAGCACACACCCATTCTCATCGACGGGGCTGTAGTGGAGCAGTTTGAGAGCTTCAAGTTTCATGGTGTCCACATCACCAACCAACTAACATGATCCAAACACACCAAGACAGTCGTGAAGAGGACACGGCAATGCCTATTCCCCCTCAGGAGACTGAAAAGATTTGGCATGGGTCCTCAGATCCTCAAGAAGTTCTACAGCTGCACCCTCAAGAGCATCCTGACTGGTTGCATCACCGCCTGCTATGGCAACTGCTCGGTCTCCGACCTCAAGACACTACAGAGGGTACTGCGTACGACCCAGTACATCTCAGGGGCCAAGCTTCCTGCCTAGAACCTCAATGCTAGGTGTCAGAGGAAGGCCCTAAAAATTGTCAAAGACTCCAGCCACCCTAGTCATAGACTGTTCTCTCTACTACCGCATGGCAAGCGGTACCGGAGCGCCAAGTCAAGGTCCAAAAGGCTTATGAGCAGCTTCCACCCCCAAGCCAGCTACTCAAATGCCTACCCAGACTACTTGCATTGACCCCCTTCTTTTATGCTGCTGCTACTTGCTGTTTATTATCTATTATCTACGCATAGTCACTTTACCTCAATCTACCTGTACATATTACCTCAATTACCTGGACTAACCTGTACCCCTGCACATTGACTCGGTACCGGTACCCCCTGTATATAGCCTCGTTATTGTAATTTTATTGTTGCTCTTTTATTTTTTACTTTAACTCTTTTTTTTTACTGCATTGTTGGTTAAGGGCTTGTAAGTAAGCATTTCACGGTAAGGTCTACACCTGTTGTATTCGGCGCGTATGACAAATACAATTTGATTTGATTTGGGTTGATGTATGCATCCATGTGTATGTGTCTGTGTGTGTGTGTGCGCACAGTTCTGTGTGTGTGTGTGCGCGTGTGTACCATAGTGTGTGTGCACCAGTGTGTGTCCGTGTCTGTGGGATGGGGAGGGTGGTTGTAGATGTGAGATTAGCTAGGGGGCATTCAATTCCATGCCACTGACCTTTCTCTGGTCTCTGTGCTTGCGGCCCCATGCCATTAGTGCTCCAGAGAGGCTTTTAACCAAAATCTAATCTCGTCTGCATCTGATCTGTCCACTTCAGAACGCTGGTTTAACAACCCCCCACACACACACACACACATCCTCCGCGCCTCTCCACCATAGAGCCATCTTTGTAACCAACCCTCAGCAACAGGTAGTGCCCGGCGGCTGTCATTTCATTCAAAGCAGCTATAGCCTAGCCTCCTTCCAACTCCCCACTCCTCTCTCTTCTCTCCCCTCTCCCCTGTCCCCTCTCCTCTGTGTCCACTCCCCACTCCTCTCTCCCCTTTCCCCACTCCTCTACTCTCCCTACTCCCCACTCCCCTCTCTCTTCTCCCCAATCCTCTCTCCCCTCTCTTCGCTTTCCCCTCTCCCCTCTCCCCTCTCCCCTCTCCGTCCACTACCCACTCCTCTCTCTCCTTTCCCCTCTCCCCCTCCTCTCTCCCTCTCCCTACTCCTCTACTCTCCCCACTCCAAACTCTCCCCTCTCCCCTCTCCCTCTCCGTCCACTACCCACTCCTCTCTCTCCTTTCCCCTCTCCCCACTCCTCTCTCCCCTCTCCCTACTCCTCTACTCTCCCCACTCCAAACTCTCCCCTCTCCCCTCTCCCCTCTCCGTCCACTACCCACTCCTCTCTCTCCTTTCCCCACTCCTCTCTCCCCTCTCTTCACTTTCCCCTCTCCTCTCTTCCCTCTCTTCGCTTTCCCCTCTCCCATCTCCCCTCTACCTACTCCTCTCTCCCCTCTCCCATCCTCTCTGTCTACTCCCACCTCCTCTCTCCCCTTTCCCCACTCCTCTACTCTCCCGACTCCCCAATCCCCTCTCCTCTCTCTCTTCTCCTCTCTCCTTTCTCCCCTCTCTTCGCTTTCCCCTCTCCCCTCTCCACACTCCTCTCTCCCCACTCCTCTCTCCTCTATTTGCTTTCCCCTCTCCCATCTCCCCACTCCTCTCTCTTCTCTCCCCTCACCCCTGTCCCCTCTCCTCTCCGTCCACTCCCCACTCCTCTCTCCCCTTTCCCCACTCCTCTACTCTCCCTACTCCCCACTCCCCTCACCTCTCTCCCCACTCCTCTCTCCCCTCTCTTCGCTTTCCCCTCTCCCCACTCCTCTCTCCTCTCTCCCCTCTCCCAACTCCTCTACTCTCCCCTCTCCCCTGTCCCCTCTCCGTCCACTCCCCACTCCTCTCTCTCCTTTCCCCACTCCTTTACTCTCCATATTCCCCACTCCGCTCTCTCTTCTCCCCACTCCTCTCTCCCCTCTCTTCACTTTCCCCTCTCCTCTCTCCCCTCTCCCATCTCGCCCTCTACCTACTCCTCTCTCCCCTCTCCCATCTGTCTACTCCCACCTCCTCTCTCCCCTTTCCCCACTCCTCTACTCTCCCGACTCCCCAATCCCCTCTCCTCTCTCCCTACTCTCCCCTCTCTTCTCCCCTCTCCCCACTCCTCTCTCCTTTCTCCCCTCTCTTCGCTTTCCCCTCTCTCCTCTCCACACTCCAATATCGCCATAAATATTATGAGATACAATAAGACTGAAGTAAAATTATGTTACATAGACCTTTGCCAAACAGGCAATTTTATTAATATCTTAAATAAAATCATTTCAAACAAGAACCCGGCCCCTTCTAAATTCTGAAGAAGAAAACAGAACAACACACAGTAAGAAATTCCACAGAGTTCTAGGGTTCTAGAACTAGGCGCTAGCTACATTTAGCGTCAGCAGACTCCCTGACTCTGTGAGTAGTGTGACTGTCACTCAATGACTTTGGCTGGCGTTTTGGTGACAGAAACAGGAGTAGTCCTGGTGTGCGTCCCAAGTGGCACCCTATTCCTTTCTATGGGCCCTGGTCAAAAGTAGTGCACTATAAATGGAATAGGGTGCTGTCTGGGACGTTACCTTGGGCTCTGAACTTTCCAGCCAGCCAGCCTGTGGATAATTGAGATGTAATATTCTGGCGTGATCGATCGCCACTGACCAGGATCAATAGGCAAGCGAGAAGAGAAGGAGAGCGTGAGAGAAGAGAAGAGGGCTTTGAGTGGCATCTGGTTGACAGGAAGCAAGAGGTCACCCAACACGAGACAGAGGCCACGGACAAGACAAAGAGGAGAGAGAGAGAGAGAGAGAGAGAGAGAGAGAGAGAGAGAGAGAGAGAGAGACAGAGTAAGAGAGCGACAGAGTGAGAAAGAACTGCATTAGGATCACATTACCCGATTTAAGCAAACGTCTTCGACTACATTATTTTACAGATTATTCATTAATACTATATTATATTATTATTATAATAATTCATCATGACTATATTATTATAATTATAATAAATTATTATAATAAAGATTATTCAGATGAATTGAGGAGCAATTAAACAATAGACCTGTAACATGTTGACAAGTGTCTTATAAGTCAATAAATCCTGCGTTCCTCCTTTCCTTCAATCAGTGTAATTTCCCGTTCAGCCTGCCTCCTTGATCTGCCCCCAGCCATCTCACCTCAGCCTCCTTCCACGAGCCAGCCAGCCTGCCGGCCTGCCTGCCCCTCCATTTCCAAACCATTACACTGTTCTGCTCAGATGAAGCACATCCATATATTCTTAAAGGGCTGGTTAAACTTAATCATTAGGTTAACAAGCTCCCTGCCCTCCAAATGATGATCCGCTGAATTGGAGGGATTTGTTCTGGAAGGTGAGCTAATAACGGGATGTGCACAAAAGGCAGGGAGGAGACGCCGCTCAGCTTGCCGACTATATTTGGAACAGAATAATCAGGGAAATTACTTTGCATATTTAATCACTGTGAAAAGAAAGATAGAGAAACACAGCTGCATGGACACACTGAGACCCTCACTGAAAAACACACACACGCAAGCATATATTTAGAAAGTTCTAATGTAGTAATAATGTGTTGCAGTTATATAGCAGAGACACTCTCAAGCAACTCTTACCATTAAAAAGGTCCCTGATATCAAATGGTTAATTGTCTTTATTACCTTCAACACTCCAACCAATATATTATGCAAATAGCAGTGCCTGTATTTTTAAGACTGCAGTATGTTGTATTTATTTGATTCTAATACTGCTGAATGCCCATACATGTTTTCTTAAAGACCATCTGCTCTACATGTTTGACCTGCTCTGAAATGCATGTATGTGGTAATTAATTAGCATAACTGGAGAAGCAATTATTACACAGTGTTTTTTTCTCTTCTTTATCCCCTTCAATGGCACTTGAGCATCCTTCATTAGCTTTGATGTGCTAGAGATTGCATGGGGATCCTAGGAGTGCCAATCCACATCTGTCCATACTGTTGCTCAAACAGACCGCAGAGGAGAGAGGAGAGAAGCTGTGGAGAGGAGCTGGGCACACACAGTAAAGACTAGTGTTCAGAGGCCATCTGCTGTTCATTCACACACTGACACCATGTCTGTGTTTAGTGCTGCTTCTCAATGTACATACACATACACACACACGCACACACAGACATGTCTTACAGCTTCGGGCCTTTGATGGAGTCAGAGGGGCCAGGCGGTCAGGTCCATTAATCCTGTGGAACTCCCTCTCCCTCTTCACAATGGCAGGTTCAAATTACTGTCAACACCGTAGTCAAGATTAGTAGCTTTGTGTCACTCACAAGGTTATAAGCGTGTAGGTTCCTAAACTTAGCGTGTACCCTATAATCTCATTCACATTTCTCAAATCGGTTTTATAAGAACAATTTTAGTACGTGTCATAATGAACAAAACTGAATGAATAGCATTCTTCTAATCCTGTCAAGTCATCATATTGTATGATCATGTTCAAATCTTTACATGTAGGCATGTGCAACATACAACTGTTCTGGGAGAGCCAATCATCATGCAGCTGTAGGACTTGACTGTATTTTATACACAGGTGAACAGTTATACACTTGGAGAACACGAAAGTAGTTAACTACTAGGTACCGACACATTGACAAGGAGACAAGGAATTCTCATGAATGATGTCTGCTGTAAAATTTCAATAATTATGTACAGCAGTGGAGGCTCCTCAGAGGAGTAGGGGGAGGACTATCTTCCTCAACAAATTTCACAAAAATAAAAATGGTTATCCTTTTTAGATAAAACTATACTAAATATATTCACATCACTAAATAATTGATTAAAAAACACTGTTTTGCAATGAAGGTCTACAGTAGCCTCAACAGCGCTCTGTAGGGTAGCACCATGGTGTAGCCGGAGGACAGCTAGCTTCCGTCCTCCTCTGGGTACATTGACTTCAATACAAAACCTATGAGGCTCATGGATCACACCCCCTTCCATAAACTTACACAGTAACTATGAAAACTTCAGGATGATTTCCTTCAACCTATCAGAGCTCTTGCAGGATGAACTGACATGTTGTCCACCCAATCAAAGGATCAGAGAATGACTCAACTACTAAAAGCATAAGCTACAGCTAGCTAGCACATAAAATGTGGTGAGTAGTTGACTCAAAGAGAGAGAAAGACAATAGTTGAACAGTTTTGAACAAACTAATTTCTTCAAAATTGAAGGAGAAGCAAGATGGAGAGAGATTTCTTAATTTTCACTTTCAATTATCTAGCAGATGCAGCTAGCTAGTTTAGCCTACTCAAACACCTGGCTCAAACCAAGGGATGCTATATTAGCTAGCTAGCTAGCTACTTAGGGAGTGGTGGGGGTGAATTCTTAAACATTCATCAATATACAAGTGTTGCATAGTCATCAAAAGCTCTGCTTCTTGGCAATATCACAGCGTTGTCAGATTTCAAAAAGGCTTTACGGCGAAAGCACTACATTTGATTGTTTGAGGGTAGCACCTCCAATATTTCTATTAGCATACATTCCTAAACCATCACGGTTTACACAAAACACATTTCACAGCAAAAACAAATCCCTTACCTTTTGAAGAACTTCGGCTGAGGGCTTCCCAAGTGTCCAACGAAGACAATCCATTGTTCTTTTGTTAGAAAAAGTCATTTATTATATCCATAAATCTCTGTTTGATTGGTGCGTTATGATCGGAAAATACAGCGTTCACTCGCCCATTGAACCGTGAAGAGAACTCGTTCAACCTATATCTATACACATGTCCAAGAACAATCAAACATCATTGATAATGTATACTTAGGAACACTTTTATGTATATTTAGTATAATATTTCAACCGGATTATAAACTGGGCGATAGGAAAGGAAAAAACCACAGCGCGAGCAAGCCCGTGAACGCGCATCCTCTTCTGTTTACATCTGGTGACCACTTCCCAATTCTTCTTCTATTACCATCCAGAGCAACTAAACATAATCAAAAAACTGTCTAGAGACTGTTGATATCCAGTGGAAGCAATAGGTACTGAAATCTTACTCCCTTATATGGTCATTTTCAATAGGGAGGGGTTCAAAATGAGGCAATGTGTCAAAAACACTTTTTCCAGGACAGAAAGTCCTCGGGTTTTTGCCTGCTATATCCGTTCTGTTATACTCATAGACAATATTTTAACACTCTTAGAAACTGAAACTGTTTCCTATCCAATAGTACTAATTATGTGCATATCCTATTTTCTGGGCCTGAGTGGGAGGCATTTTACTTTGGGCACGCCAGACTCTCCAAAACCGTCACCTTGGGAGCTGCTCCCTAAGAAGCTAGCTGGCTATGATTCTGCAACACAACACTGGAACAGTTCCAAGTAAAGGTAAGCTTTTGGTATTACTAATTTATTGCCACCGGGGTCGCGCAATGTAAGTGCTAAACTTCTTACTGACTGTACTCTATAACATTACTGCATGATTGTAGCAGGTTTACTAATGCGTTAGTTCTATTTGCTATGTTGACTATGATGTTACTTTAGCTAATATGGTGACAATGATGTAAGCTGTGTGTAGCAGTTATGATATGGTTTGGGTTGGAAAGTTTTTTTTCGCCTGATCACATACAGCTGACGTGAATGTACACAAGTGAATGTAAAAGGTGAGAGGAGGAGAGCGCATAGATGCGAGAAGGAATACAACGTGGCTACTATGAAAGTGAACTGTGTTTAAGCGTCATCAGGGGTATATTCATTTCGACGATTCTGTTGAAAAATAAAAAAAAACGGCGATAAACATACCTGTAATTTGTTCAATTGAAACTCTCGTTTGCAACTGTTGGACTAACGATTACCCCCTATATCAGCTAGATGCAGGCAAGAGTGTGTTACTGTCTGTCACCTCCAATTTTTTTCTCGACCTGTTTGCACCTACGTTGTAAACTTTCATTCATAGGCTAGGTTGTAGCAACCTCATGATGGGTATAGGGAAGATTAGAGTATCATGTAGTAGCCTGAACCTATCGATGTCACATTGAACTGGGTGAATGGAATATGAATGAGAGTCATCCAATATGCTGTAATAAAAACCAAAAACGATCGCCACTGATGTACTGTATATGTCCCTAAATCTCAACTCTGGACGTCAAAACCAGGGACAGATATAAACCTCAGACACCAGGTGTGTGCAATTAATAATCAGGTATCAGAAAACCAGCAGACTTTGGACCTCGTAGGGTAAGAGTTGACTACCCCTGGTATATGTGTATGTAGTATGTATTGTGTCTGTGAATGTGTATACTGTCCATGACATGTAGAGCCATGTGAGTACATACAGCATCAACACACATATGAGCAGCGTCTGCTTAGAAATATCCTCTGGTCGCCCTACAATGTACAGATGAACAAACAATGGCCTTTTTTAATGTGCTACCTAGCCTCCTCCTCCACCTCCAACACCACCGCATGCATATTCATGGTGGAGACTTGCCTTGCCAGTTACACGGTGGTGCCGCGGGGATGAGGCATGCTTGTCGGAGTGTGTCACGTTTCCAGACCAGCAATTTTTTTGTTTGATTACAGTCCCTTATCCGTTTTTATCATGCATAACCTCTGATTAAAGTGATCTGAAGCTGCCACTGACAATGTAAGAAGAAACTGGGGATCCCGTACACAACCACCCTCAAACACTACTACACACAACCACCCTCAAACAGTACCACACACAACCACCCTCAAACACTACCAAACACAACCAAAAGCCAAACCCTACCACACACAACCAACCTCAAACACTACCACACACAACCACCCAAAAGCAATACCACACAACCACCCTCAAACACTACCACACACAAACAACCTCAAACACTACCACACACAACCACCTTCAAATACAACTAAACAAAACCACCCCCAAACACTACCACACACAACCACCCTCAAACACTACCACACAAAAACCAACCTTAAACACAACCACAAACAAGTACCGTCAAACACTACCAAGCACAACCACCCTCAAACACAACCAAACACTACCACACAAACTACCCTCAAACAATTCCACACACATCCACCCTAAAATACAACAACAAACAACCACCCCAAACACTAAAACACACAACCAACCTTAAAAAAACAACCACAGATAACCACCACCAAACACTATCACACACAACCACCCCAAACACTACCACATGCAAACACCCTCAAACTTTACCACACTAACCACCCCAAACACGACAACACACAACGGCCCTCAAAAACTAGCACACACAACCACCGCCAAAAATAACCAAACTAAATCACCCTAAAACACTACCAAATACGACCACAAACAACCACCTTTAAACACAACGAAACACAAGCACCGTCAAACACTACCAAACACAACGACCGACAAACACAACCAAACACTAACACACAAAACTACCCTCAAACAATACCACAAACAACCACCCTCAAACACAACCCCACACAACCACCCTCAAACACTACCGTACTCAGCCACCCTCAAACATTACCAAACACAATCAAACCAAGCATTACCACTCACAACCACCCCACAAACACTAACACACACAACCACCGCCAAACACTACCATACACAACCTCCCTCAAATACTATGACAAACAACCACCCTCAAACACAACCCCACATAACCACCCCAAACACTACCAGACAAAACCACCCCAAACATTACCAGACAACCACCCCAAACACTACCAAACACAACCACCCTCAAACACAACCAAACACTAACACACAAAACTACCCTCAAACAATACCACAAACAACCACCCTCAAACACAACCCCACACAACCATCCTCAAACACTACCGTACTCAACCACCCTCAAACACTACCACACAGACAAAAACCCTCAAACACTACCACACACAACCACCCCCAAACACTACCACACACAACCACCCCAAACAATACCACACACGTCCACCCTAGAAAACGACCACAGATAACCACCACAAAACACTAAAACACACAACCATCCCAAACACTTCAACATACAACCACTCTCAAAAACTACCACAGATAACCTCAACCAAACACTAACACACACAACCATCCCAAACACTACCACACACAACCACCCTCAAACACTACCACTCACATCCACCCCAAACACTACCACCCCAAAAACTACCAAACACTACCAAACATCCACCCTCAAACAATTCCACACACAACCACCCTCAGACACTACCATACCCTACCACCCAGAAACACTACCACACACAACCTCGCCCAAACACTACCATGCACAACCACCCCAAACAATACCACACACGTCCACCCTAGAAAACGACCACAGATAACCACCACAAAACACTAAAACACACAACCATCCCAAACACTTCAACATACAACCACCCTCAAAAACTACCACAGATAACCTCAACCAAACACTAACACACACAACCATCCCAAACACTGCCACACACAACCACCCTCAGACACTACCATACCCTACCACCCTCAAACATTACCACAAACAACCACCCTCAAACACTACCACACACAACCACCCCAAACATTACCACAGACAACAACCCTTAAACACTACCACACACAACCAGCCCCAAACACTACCACACACAACCACCCCAAACACTACCACACACAACCACACACAAACAGTACCACACACGTCCACCCCAAACACTACCACATACAACCACCCTCAAACACTACTATACACAACCACAACAAAACACTAACACACACAACCACAACCAAACACTACCAAACAAAACCACACTCAATCACCACCACACACAACCACCCCCAAACACCAACACACTCAACCAACCTCAGTCACCACTGTACACAACCACAACAAAACACTAGCACACACAACCACCCTCAAACACAACCACAAACAACCACACCCAAACACTACCGTACACAACCACCCTCAAATACTACTACAAACAACCACTCTAAAAACTACCACACACAACCACGCTCAAACACAACCACACACAACCACCCCAAACACTATCACACACAAACACCCACAAACACAACCACACACAACGACCCTCAAACACTACCACACACAACCACCCCAAACATTAACACAGGCAACCACCCTCAAACACAACCACACCCAAACACTACCACACACAACCACCCCAAACACTACCACACCCTTAAACGCAACCACAGATAACCACAACAAAACACTAAAACACACAACCATCCCAAACACTACAACATACAACCATCCTCAAAAACTACCACAGATAACCTCCACCAAACATTCTCACACACATAGCCACCCTCAAACACCACCACACACAACCACCCCAAACACTACCACATACAACCATCCTCAAACACTACCACACACATCCACCCCAAACACCACAACACACAACCACCATCAAACACTACCAAAACAACCACCCTCTAACATTACCACACAACCACCCTCAAACACTACTGTACACAACCACAACTAAACACTACCACACACAACCAGCAACAAACACTACCACACACAACCAGCCCAAACACTACCACACACAACCACACACAAACAATACCACACACAACCACCCTCAAACACTACTGTACACAACCACAACCAAACACTACCACACACAACCATAACCAAACACTACTAAACAAAACCACACTCAATCACAACCACACACAACCACCCTCAAACACCAACACACTCAACCAACCTCAGTCACTACTGTACACAACCACAACCAAACAATACCACTCACAACCACCCTCAAACACAACCACAAACAAACACACGCAAACACTACCGTACACAACCACCCTCAAAAACTACTACAAACAACCAAACTAAAAACTACCACACACAACCATGCTCAAACACAACCACCCCAAACATTATCACACACAACCACCCTCAAACACTATCACACACAACCACCCTCAAACACTACCACACACAACCACCCCAAACATTACCACAGGCAACCACCCTCAAACACTACCACACACAACCACCCCCAAACACTACCACACACAACCACCCTCAAACACAACCACAGATAACCACCACATAACACTAAAACACACAACCACCCCCAAACACTACCACACACAACCACTCTCAAAAACTACCACAGATAACCTCCACCAAACATTATCACACACATAACCACCCTCAAACACCTCCACACACAACCACCCCAAACACTACCACACTCAACCACCCTCAAACACTACCACACACGTCCACCCCAAACACTACCACATACATCAACCCTCAAACACTACCACACAAATCCACCACAACACAAACCACCCTCAAACACTACCAAAACAACCACCCTCAAACATTACCACACACAACCACCCTCAAACACCACCACACACAAACACCCTCATACACCAACACACACAACCAACCCAAACAATATCACACACAACCACCCTGAAACACTACCACACTAACCACCCCCAAATACTACCACATACAACCACCTTCAAACACTACCACACACATCCACCCGAAACACTACAACACACAACTACCCTCAAACACTAGCAAACACAACCACCCTCAAACGTTACCACACACAACCATGCTCAAACACTGCTGTACACAACAACCCCCAAACACAACCACACACAACCACCCCCAAACACTACCACACACAACCACCCCAAACACTACAACACACAACAACTCTCAAGGACTACCACAGATAACCACAACCAAACCCCAAAACTACTGCACAAACACCCTCAAAAACTACCACACACAACCACCCTCAAACACTACCACACACAACCCCCCCAAACACTACAACAAACAACAACCCTCAAAGACTACCACAGATAACCACAACCGAACACTACCACACACATCCATCCCAAACAATACCACACACATCCACCCTCAAACACTACCACATACAACCACCCTCAAACACTACCACACACATCCACCCAAATCACTACAACACACAACCACACAAACACTACCACATACAACCACCCCAAACATTACCACACACAACCACCCTCAAACACCACCACACAAAATCACGCTCAAACACTACCACACACAACCACCCCAAACAATATCACACACAACCACCCTGAAACACTACCACACAACCACCCCAAACAATACCACATACAACCACATTCAAACACTACCACACACATCCACCCCAAACACTACAACACACAACCACCCTCAAACACTACCACACACAATCACACCAAACATTACCACACACAACCACCCTCAAACACTGCTGTACACAACCACCCCAAACACTTCTGTACACAA
Organism: Brachymystax lenok tsinlingensis; assembly: GCA_030435695.1. Lineage (NCBI taxonomy): Eukaryota > Metazoa > Chordata > Actinopteri > Salmoniformes > Salmonidae > Brachymystax > Brachymystax lenok. The sequence continues at coordinate 32,111,782 of CM059786.1, forward strand.
CCACCCCAAACACTACTGTACACAACCACCCCTAAACACTACCACACAGAACCACCCCCAAACACTACCACACGCAACCTCCCCAACACTACTGTACACAACCACCCCAAACACTGCCACACTCAACCACCCTCTCATCACTACTGTACACAACCACCCCCAAACACTACTGTACAAAACCACCCCCAACACTACCACACACAACCACCCCAAACACTACCACACACAACCACCCTCAAACAGCCAGTAGCATACCACCCTGCATCCCACTGCTGGCTTGCTTCTGAAGCTACGCAGTGTTGGTCATTGTCAGTCCCTGGATGGGAGACCAGATGCTGCTGGAAGTGGTGTTGGAGGGCCAGTAGGAGGCACTCTTTCCTCAGGTCAAAAAAAAATATCCCAACGCCCCAGGGCAGTGATTGGGGACATTGCCCTGTGTAGGGTGCTGTCTTTCGGATGGGATGTTAAACGGGTGTCCTGACTCTCTGAGGTCATTAAAGATCCCGTGGCACTTATCGTAAGAGTAGGGGTGTTAACCCCGGTGTCCTGGCTAAATTCCCAAGCTGTCCTTCATACCATCACGGTCACCTAATCATCCCCAGCTTACAATTGGCTCATTCATCCCCCTCCTCTCCCCTGTAACTATTCCCCAGGTCGTTGCTGTAAATGAGAACGTGTTCACAGTCAACTTACCTGGTAAAATAACAGATACATTTTTTTTTAAACACTACTGTACACATCAACCCCCTAAGCTACCACCCCAAACATTACTGTACACAACCATCCCAAACACACATACACAGACACCTTTAATACCAGCACAGAGATGGCAAAACAATTGTACCAACAGCCTTCTCCTATTTGCACCCCAAACATAGCTACTTTTCAGGGACTCTTGCAGTACACAGTACAGTACAATACAGTACACCCCCCAAAACTACACCTGCACCTACTGTTTAGGCATCCCAAATACACAACTACACACACCAGACCCATATACGCATCCCAACCCATTTTGAATCCCAGCTCAGAGATACCAACACTACCTAGTGATGTCTGCCTATAAGGACCTGGTGCAGGCCCCTTTAACTTCCCAAACACCTATACAAGGAACAATTGCGTACAATCAAGTGGTTAACAACTTATTTATTCAAGTTCAAGTTCAATTACATACAATTAAATGTCATGTAGCTAATCTCATACAAGGTATTTCAGTACCATACTATATTTCCACACGTTCCACATGTATTTACACTACTCAACCTCATGCATGATGTCATTGAATCTGGCTGATTCATTATAGATTATACATTTCCCAGGCAGTGATCTTAGTATTGTAGTCTGACTCATGAACGGTCTAGTCAGACAGCCAACCACTGAGCTGGGAATAGGGGATGGTTTCGGAGTGACTGCAACCCAGCATACATATTTCACATACTTCCCAAACACCTATACAAGGAACAATTGCGTACAATCAAGTGGTTAACAACTTATTTATTCAAGTTCAAGTTCAATTACATACAATTAAATGTCATGTAGCTAATCTCATACAAGGTATTTCAGTACCATACTATATTTCCACACGTTCCACATGTATTTACACTACTCAACCTCATGCATGATGTCATTGAATCTGGCTGATTCATTATAGATTATACATTTCCCAGGCAGTGATCTTAGTATTGTAGTCTGACTCATGAACGGTCTAGTCAGACAGCCAACCACTGAGCTGGGAATAGGGGATGGTTTCGGAGTGACTGCAACCCAGCATACATATTTCACATACTGTAGTGTCTGCCTCATGAATAGATTTCTCACAGTTGTATGTGTGTTTCAGTGAAGTATAGGAACATTTACTCTGTTGATTTATTGAGCAATGTTTATAGTTATGGCATTAATCTTACTAATATCAGATCATTACCTATAGTATAGTGTAAAAGGAAAGGTTCAAATCAAATTAAATTATATTTGTCAACAGGTCTGGACCTTACAGTGAAATGCTTACTTGCAAGCCCTTAACCAACAATGCAGTTCAAGAAATAGAGTTAAGAAAATATTTACTAAATAAACTAAAGTAAAAAAATATAATAAAATAAAAAGGTAATGCAATAAAATAACAATAACGAGGCTATATACAATGGGTACCGGTACCGAGTCAATGTGGGGGGTACAGGTCAGTCAAGGTAATTTGTACATGTAGGTAGGGGTAACGTGACTATGCATAGATAATAAACAGTAAGTAGCAGCAGTGTCAATGTAAATTGTTCGGGTAGCCATTTGATTAATTGTTCAGCAGTCTTATGGCTTGGGGGTAGAAGCTGTTATGGAGTCTTTGGATCCTAGACTTGGCGCTCCGGTACCTCTTGCCGTGTGGTAGCAGAGAGAACAGTCTATGACTTGGGTGACTGGAGTTTTTGACAATGTTTTAGGCCTTCCTCTAACACCATAAACTATCAAAATAAAGATAGTCGGACACTCCATATATAAACTCCCTGTAATTTATTGGGTATTTACCAATGTTTCAGCATCACTGTGCCTTCTTTAGGGTAATATCATGAATACTTGAACCAGGTTATGTAGACAAAAAGTGAAATTAGTGCAACCAATGACAATAGTGAGGGGTGTGTCATAATGATTAAGTTAACTAGAATGAATTAGTGAAACTGTTAAAAAAGCAATAGTTTATGGCATATTAAATATATTGGGCTATTGTTATCATATAGAAATATAATTCAATATTGTACATCATATTAGCATCAACATACATTATTGTTTAATTCAATTTCACATATTTAATTGTTTCGCATTTCACTTCATATTTGTACCATGTAATCTTTTGGTTCAACCTTAATGTATAATGAGCATCATCAAAAGGGGGAACATATTTCGTGTACGCTAATAAGCTGTAGAAGAATATATCAATTTATAAGACTTGTTCATAAAATAAAGAATTGTTTGTAAGAAGGGCCTGAGATCAAAGTCAATATTGAGACCACTAGGAACACTAGACCACTAAGCCTCCCTTTGTACTAGTAGGATCTCGACGTTACCTCCTCTCCTTGGTAGAGCAACATGCTCAATGCCTGTGTATTTGAGGGAGGAGATTGGATGGTTAGCTTCAACAAAGAGAGCTGCTACTGGATAGTCATTGTTCTTACACCTGATTGAGCTGCGTTGTTCAGCTATGCGTTGTTTTAATTGCCTTTTTGTTTGTGCTACTTAGGCTTTTCCACAAGAACAGGTGATGAGATAGATTACTCCCTTGGTCTTGCATGAGATGATACCCCTAACAGCGATATTTCAACCTGGATGTTTGTCTACATAACCTGGTTCAAGTATTCATGACATTACCCTGAAGGCACAATGATGCCGAAACGTTGGTAAATACCCAATAAATTACTGGGAGTTTATATATGGAGTGTGCGACTTTCTTTATTTTGATAGTTTATCATTTATTCGCCGTTAGTCAGCACCTCCACACAAACTATTTCTTCTTGGTGTGCGCCAGCTCATGTGTTTTAACCTTCCTCTAACACCACCTAGTATATAGGTCCTGAATGTCAGGAAGCTTGGCCCCAGTGATGTACTGGGCCGTACACACTACCCTCTGTAGCGCCTTACGGTCAGATGCCGAGCAGTTGCCATACTAGGCGGTGATGCAACTGGTCAGGATGCTCTCGATGGTGCAGCTGTATAACTTTTTGAGGATCTGGGGACTTATGCCAAATCTTTTCAGTCTCCTGAGGGGGAAAATGTTTTGTCGTGCAATCTTCACGACTGTCTTGCTGTGTTTGGAACATGATAGTTTGTTGGTGACATCAAGAAACGTGCATCTCTTGACCCGCTCCACTACAGCCCCGTGGATGTATGCTGTCTCATTGTTGTCGGTGATCAGGCCTACCACTGTTGTGTCGTCAGCAAACTTAATGATGGTGTTGGAGTCATGCTTGGCTACGCAGTCGTGGGTGAACAGGGAGTACCCTTACCACCTGGGGTCGGCCCATCAGGAAGTCCAGGATCCAGTTGCAGATGGAGGTGTTTAGTCTCAGGGTCCTTAGCTTAGTAATGAGCTTGGTGGGCACTATGGTGTTGAACGCTGAGCTGTAGTCAATGAACTGCATTCTCACATAGTTGTTCCTTTTGTCCAGGTGGGAAAGGGCAGTGGATGAGTGGGATTGAGATTGTGTCATCTGTGGATCTTTTGGGGCGGTATTCCGAATTGGTGTGGGTCTAGGGTTTCTGGGATGATGGTGTTGTTGTGAGCCATGACCAGCCTTTTGAATCGTGGAACATATTCCAGTCTGTGCTAACAAAACAGTCCTGTAGCTCAGCGTCCGCGTCATCTGACCACGTTCGTATTGAGCGAGTCACTGCTACTTCCTGCTTTAGTTGTTGCTTGTAAACAGGAATCAGGAGGATATAATTCTCCTTTGTATGTGTCTCTGTGTGTGGAGTAAAGGTGGTCTAGAGTTTTTTTTCCGCTGGTTGCACGTGACATGCTGGTAGAAATGAGGGAAAACGGATTTAAGTTTGCCTGCATCAAAGTCCCCGGCCACTAGAAGCGCCTCTTCTAGATAAGCATTTTCTTGTATGCTTATGGCCTTATACAGCTCGTTGAGTGAAGCCTTAGTGTCAGCATTGGTTTGTGGTGGAAAATAGACAGCTACGAATAATACAGATGAGAACTCTCTTGGTAGATCGTGTCGTCTACATCTTATCATAAGGTATTCTACCTCAGGCGAGCAATACCTCAATAATATTAGACATTGCGCACCAGCAGTTATTGACAAATAGACACACACCGCCGCTCCTCGTCTTACCAGACGTAGCTGCTTTGTCCTGCTGTAACACGTAGAAGTCAGCCAGCTCTATATTATCTATGTCGTTGTTCAGCCACGACTCGGTGAAACATAAGATATTACAGTTTTTAATGTCCCGTTGGTAGGATAGTCTTAATCGTAGAGCATAGAGTTTGTTTACCAGTGATTTGCACGTTGGCCTATAGTACGGATGGTAGGGGTGGCTTACTCACTCGCCTACAAATTCTCACACCCCTTCTCACACAAATTCTCACATTCTCTCCACCCTCTTTTTCTCAGTTTTTTCTTCACGTGAATGACAGGGATTTGGGCCTGGACTCGAGAAAGCAGTATATCCTTTGCGCCGGACCAGTTCGAGATGAGTAATCGCTGTTCTGATGTCCAGAAGCTCTTTTCGGTCATAAGAGACAGTAGCAGCACCATTATGTACAAAATAAGTTACAAACAATGCGAAACAAATAACAGAAAGCACAGTTGGTCAGGAGACCGTAAACCAGCAGTCATCCCCTCCGGCACCATTATATCCCAAAAACCATATAGTTCAGTGTTTCTTTGTTGTTTTCTTTCTCTGTGTTGAGAAAGGACGCAGTCTTGCAATAATATTTCATGTTCTTACAAAGATAAACATAAGAACTCAGGAAAAGTATGTGTACTGTAGTGCTTTCAGTGTTTCACTCTCCTATGGTGGGCTAAAGTACAGTAGGATGCTTCTAGAATGTCAACATTTGACTAAAGGATGAATGTGGGTGGGAAAGGGATCCACATAGTGGGAGTGGTGGTCTCACACGCACACACGCACACACACACACGCACACATACCCTGCCTGATGTAACAGCTGGTCCAGACACAGCCGAGACCATCCAATCGGAAATAGTAATTAATGGCATTAGAATATCGCACAGTTTGGTGCCAATGAGGGACTTTAAAATGTGTGAATCCACAAATTTATCTGACCTAGTGACGGGTGGCTTTCCACCCCTCAGCTAAATAGGTGAATTATCACAAGGCCTATTGCTGCTCTCCCCACCACATGGATATGAGATAGACAGATACACTGCCTATACAGTTGATTACAATATGTGTGTATTAAAATGCTCATGAATATTGATCATAGCTAATGCATGTGTCTGTTATTGATATGGAGAGGGGATTAAGAGAGCAATTTCTTAATTGTGTCAGTTTAAGGATTGATTTCTCATTTTATATCTCTTTGTTTATGCATCAGACATTTGTTTGTTTCAATCAGTGCGTCTGTGACTCTTTGACAAGCATTGTTGGGAAAACCCTTGGACTCTTACTACAGTAGAATATGCTGTATTTCTAACATTATATACTTTCATGGACAGCACAGAGGGCAAATATACAAAGGGAACTACAGTATGTTTTTGAGGTAAATTACAGATATGTGAAACACCATTATGTTCTGCACTGGAACAAATCATCAGAGATCTTGACAACAAATAAGAAGAAATGAAAAATAACAAACCAACAAAAGGAGGTCCAAAATCCCTAAAATGGGAAGAGCATGCAGGGATCTCTGGGGTAAGTATTAGTTGTCACCCTATGATCAAATGGCACAGCCGTGGAGGCAACTACAGAGTGCCTCACTGGCAAAGAAATATAAAGTCCAGATTTAATTCTGATACCAAGAAATAGAATTTCAAAGCTGGATGTCTTATCGTTGTCATGTCCCTTTGCCGGGCTGATTTCCCTAGCAAAAGCCTGTCAGTGCTATTATGTTGAACATGGAACCAATTTACTGCACCAGCTAAACAGGGTTACAGGCGCTCTTGTACCCCCTAAATGTTTGAAGTTATCGCACTGGGAAAAAATAGCATTTTGAATGTTTGTGTGGGGGGAGCGAGTTGGAGCAGGTTGTACGGCGCAACTGTAATTTAAAAGTATCAATCAAAAACAAGGCCAGGGCCAGCAAGGGAAGGCTGTTACGGTAACCCAGTAGCCGGTGCAGGGAAGAGAGAGAGTCCAAATAAATATTTCCTTTGTATTGGTAATACGCTCGTGCTCTCTAGGCCTTAAGCCCTAAGACCCAGGCAGCGGGCAGCTAGGAAAAAAGCACAGGTATCTGTGGATGGATGGGGACGGGTGCTTTTGGATTATCAAATGGAGCATGTGACCATTACAGGCCTGTTTTGTGACGCTATCTGGACAGGGAGATAAAGAGCTTCGGATGCTCAGATGTTTCCAATTTCTATACATGAGATATGAAGACCTGGTGGGATAGGTTAGCCTTATATTTCCACCATCCGATTTATTCCTCATCTTCCTCTCCTTTTTTAACCTAACACTGCCGGCACTGTACATTACAAGTGTCCTTTCATATGTTCACTATAGGGTGCCTGACCTGAGCCAGGTAAAGAGATGTGGGTTCGCTGACACATGGCGTGTTTGCACAGTGTAAACTAAGCGTGTAGTCAAGAGTTTGATGTAGTACTTTACAGTGGAGCAGTGTGTACACTGTGAAGGTGGAGACTAAAATGTAGGTTTCATTTCATACATACATTGGATATCCTATACTGCATGTTTAGCTTTGCTTGAAGGAAAATTAAAGTTGAAGTTCTGTAGTATTGCTAACATCCCAGACAAGACACAAGCTCAAACTATACCAGGTAGCCTAGCGATTAAAAATGTTAGGCAAGTAATCAAAAGGTCGCTGGTTCGAATCCCAGAGCCGAATAGGTGAAAAATCTGTTGATGTGCCCTTGAGCAAGGCATTTAACCCTAATTGCTCTGGATAAGAGTGTCTACTAAAATGTATATCCTTCTGTCAATATTTGCTTTATAAAGACCGGCACTAATAGATGTAGATCCAAGACTTAAATTGGATGAACAGTTGTTTTTCTTTCATACATTATATTTGAACACAGTAGAGGTGATTGTATCACCCTTGTTGTGTTCTAGCCAACTCTGTCTGTTCTGATTACCCAACGACTTAGTCACAGACAACAGAAGGATTTATTCAAATAGGCTATTGTTATAAGGGTCAGTCCACTATATCCTCTATTCATGGGAAAAGGATATTGCTCAGCCATTGGAATTCCCAGACTACTCCTTTTTTTCCTATGGACTTAGAATAATAAATTCCTCGATTCATTAACATATAAGAAAGTACAAATGACATTATAGCCAGTGGTTTCACCAAATAGCCCATAGTTAAGATACCCTTAAGTCAAGGCCAAAGCCCCAGAATTATGTATGGACTCCCTTCTGATGCAAACTGTTTTACAAGTTTTATCTCCTAGAAATGGGACACAGATGAGATCCTCTGAGCCAATTTCCGTACTACTGCCATGCCGTATGAGAATTGGAGCACACATTTCAATATCTGTGCTTGAATTTACATCCAGAGAAGGATAGCAATAGACTGATGCTTAGTGTTTCTACTAGTAACGTTTCATTATCTTTCTCAGTCATCATACTGTATATGTGCTGTTATCACAATTCATGCACAAGTTTAAGTTTCACTGCAGGAGAGGTTTTGGTTAATCTTCTTATTACAAATCAGTCCATTGACATTAGTTTGGTAGACTAGAGTTTAAATAATGTGATAGTATATTGATAGTAGTAGATCATAGCTTAATGTAGCCTTCTGTTTTACAGTCCATATCCTATCCCTCTGTCCCTCTGTTCATCCATCCGTCCCTTTGTTCATCCATCCATCTATCCATCCATCATCCATCCATCCACCCCATCCCTCTGTCCATCCATCCATCCATCCCATCCCTCTGTCCATCCATCCATCCATCCCGTCCCTCTGTCCATCTATCCATCCCGTCCCTCTGTTCATCCATCCCTATATCCATCCATTCATCCATCTCGTCCCCCTGTTCATCCATCCATTCATCCATCCTGTCCCTCTGTTCATCCATCCATCACATCCCTCTGTCTTTCCATCCATCTCTTTTGGGCTATATATCTGTCTCTCCCAACACATGAGCCCTATTTCCCCCCTCAGATACACACACACTCGCATGCACATGCACCCCCAACACACACATACTCTCCCCATACATCCCACCCCATCCTCAAAAAAAAATGGGTGGAAGGCAAGGTTTTTAATTCAAATTTCATGTGGGACGCCGCAGCCCGTAAGCTCACTCAGCAGTCACTGGAGTCTAAAGTGACTCTGGGGAGCCCTCTCACAGTTCTATATGCAAATAGGCTTGCACCTGGGCAGTGGAGCAGCCCTGCTGAGAGGTTACTTATGCAAATCTGATTGAGTGAGAGCATATTGCCAGAGCTCGCACACAGCCCCTCCTCAGATACCGGCAGTTATATTTCACAGGGGCACAGGACGCCATGTTCCCCCGGAATGGAGAGAGAGAGGGAAGGAAAGCGAGGGAAGGGGAGAGAGAGAGATGTGTACAGATAGATGGCAGGAGAGAGGTAGAGAGAGGGAGAGAGAGGGAGTGAGGAGTGAGAGGGCAAGAGAGAGGGGGAAACGAAAGGGAGAGAGAGGGTGAGAGAGAGAGAGAGAGAGAGAGAGAGAGAGAGAGAGAGAGAGAGAGAGAGAGAGAGAGGATGAGAGGGAGGGGGAGGGGGAGAGGAAGGGGATGGAGAGATACAGATAGAGAGGTGGGAGGGAGAGGGGGCAGGCATATAAAAGGTAGAGGTGGGAGAGAGAGAGAGAGAGAGAGAGAGAGAGAGAGAGAGAGAGAGAGAGAGAGAGAGAGAGAGAGAGAGAGAGAGAGAGAGAGAGAGAGAGAGAGAGATAGAGAGAGAGAGAGGATAGGCATATAAAAGGTGGAGGTTGGGGTGAAAGAGAGAGGGCTGAGGAAAGGGGAGGACGAAAGATGGAGTGAGAGAAAACAACAGAAAGAGACAAGGAAAGAAGAGTGAATATAAGGAGGGAGAGAAAGAAAGGAGGGCTGGAGAAAAGAGAGGAAAGAGGAGGGAGAAATGCCTTAATGCCAACCATATTAAAACAAGTTTTTTGAACATCTCCCTCTCTCTCTCTTTTCCTCCCTCTTTTCCCTCCTCTTGTCCCCCATGCCCTGTTTGCTTCAACAGCATCTCGGGGGTAGAGGGAGGTAGACGGGGGTAGAGGGAAGTAGAGGGAAGTAGAGGGAGGTAAAAGGGGGTAGAGGGAGGTAGAGGGGGGTAGAGGAGTGTAGAGGTAGGTAGAGGGGAGAAGAGGGGATAAAGGGATGTAGAAGGTGGTAGAAGGTGGTAGAGGGAGGTAGAGGGGTGTAGATGGAGGTAGAGGGAGGTTACAGGGGTTAGAGGGGATTAGAGAAGGTTAGAGGAAGAGGGAGGTAGAGAGGATAGAGGGAGGTAGAGGGAGGGCAGAGGGAGGTAGAGGGTTAGAGGTAGGTAGAGTCAGGTAGAGGGAGGGAGAGGGAGGGAAGGCAGAGGTAGAAGGAAGTATAGGGGGGTAGAGGGAGTCAGAGGGAGGTTACAGGGGTTAGAGGAGGTTAGAGAAGGTTGGAGGTAGAGGGAGGTAGAGGGAGGGAAGAGGGAGGTAAAGGGTTTTAGAGGGAGGTAGAGAGAGAGGGTAGAGGGAGGTAGAGGGTTGAGAGGGAGGTAAAGGGAGGTAGAGGGGGTAGAGTCAGGTAGAGGGGGGTAGAGTCAGGTAGAGGGGGGTAGAGGGAGGTTGTGGAGGTAGAGGCAGTTGTGGAAAAAGTACTCAATTGTCATACTTGAGTTAAAGTAAAGATACCTTAATAGAAAATGACTCAAGTAAAAGTGAAAGTCACCCAGTAAAGTTCTTCTTGACTAAAAGTCTAAAAGTGTTTGGTTTAAAATATACTTAAGTATCAAAAGTAAATGTAATTGCTAAAATATACTTAAAATCAAATGTAAAACCATACGACACAATTTTATTTTTTTAATATTTATTTACGGATAGCCAGAGGTACACGCCAACACTTAGACGTAATTTACAAATGAAGCATTTGTGTCTTGCTAAGCATTCAAAACGTAAAGAGTACTTTTGGGTATAAGGGAAAACGTATGGAGTAAAAAGTACATAATTTTCTTTATGAATGTCGTGATGTAAAAGTAAAAGTTGTAAAAAATACAAATAGTAAAGTAAAGTACAAATACCGCCAAAAACAACTTAAGTAGTACTTTAAAGTATTTAAACTTAAGTACTTTACACCCCTGGGTAGAGGGGGTAGAGGGAGGTAGTGGGGGGGTTAGAATGACATGGGGCCTGGGTAATTTTCTATGAATTTCAATATGTCCAACACCTTCTCTACCTCTGAGGTAGGACGATATCGCCTAAAAATCTCGATATTTTTTTATATTATGGTTGATTCACAATATGTACACTATGCTGTATACACAAAAGTATGTGGACACCATTTTAAGTTAGTGGATTCGGCTATTTCAGCAACACCCGCCTTACTGAAGAGCTCAGTGGCGTTCAACATGGTACCGTCATAGGATAACACCTTTTCAACAAGACAGTTTGTCAAATTTCTGCCTTGCTAGAGCTACCCTGGTCAACTGCAAGTGTTGTTATTGTGAAGTGGAAACGTTTAGGAGCAACAACGGCTCAGCTGCGAAGTGGTAGGCCACACAAGCTCACAGAACAGGACCGCCGAGTGCTGAAACGCGTAGCGTGTAAAAATTGTCTGTCTTCGGTTGCAACACTCACTAACGAGTTCCAAACTGCCTGGGGAAGCAACGTCAGCGCAATAACTGTTTGTCCGGAGCTTCATGATATCGCTTTCCATGGCAGAGCAGACACTCACAAACCTAAGATCACCATGCGCAATGGCAAGCGTCAGCTGGAGTGGTGTAAAGCTCGACACCATTGAACTCTGGAGCAGTGGAAAAACGTTCTCTGGAGTGATGAATCACGCTTCACCATCAAGTAGTCCGACAGACGAAGCTGGGTTTGGCGGATGCCAGGAGAACGCTACCTGCCCAATGCATAGTGCAAATTGTAAAGTTTGGTGAAGGAGGAATAATGGTCCTGGGCTGTTTGTCATGTTTCGGGCAAGGCCCCTTAGTTCCAGTGAAGGGAAATCTTAATGTTACATTCTAGACGATTCTGTGCTTCCAACATGTGGCAACGTTTTGGGGAAGGCCCTTTTATGTTTCAGTATGACAATGTCCACATGCGGAAAGAGAGGTCCATTTAGAAATGGTTTGTTGAGATCGGTGTGGAAGAACTTCACTGGCCTACACAGAGCCCTGACCTCCATTGAACACCTTTGGGATGAATTGGAACGCCGACTGCTAGCCAGGGCTAATCACCAAACATCAGTACCCGACTTGTGGCTGAATGGAGTCATGTCCCCGCAGCAATGTTCCAACATCTAGTGGAAAGCCTTCCCAGAAGAGTGGAGGCTGTTATAGCAACAAAGGGTTGACACACTCTATATTAATTCCCAAGATTTTGGAATGAGATGGTCAACAAGCAGGTGTCCACATACTTTTGGTCATATAGTTTATCTTTTTTTTTTCTCTAAATAAACTTTTAATGGTACAATTAATGGTCAAATAGACTCAATTTCAGTCAGCAATAATGTAATACATTCAGGGCTTGTAAAATTATACCTAGGCTAAATATATGCCTTCCACAACTGTTAGACCTCACTAATAATTTTATTATTTTATCCATATAGTTTAACCTGCTTTTTTGCAATAATTACTGATCTGGCTTTCAAGTCTGTCTATTTGGTATTGGTATTTTATTAGGATCCCCATAAGCTGTTGCAAAAGCAGCAGCTAATCTTCCTGGGGCCCACGCAAAACATAAAACATAATACAGAATGATATAATACAGAACATCAAAAATCAAGAACAGCTCAAGGACAGAAGTACATACATTTGAAAACTGAAAATGCCCTTTTTGCTAGTGAGTAGTCAGCTAATATTTACAGTATATTGCAAGTTTAGCCAACTTGGATCTATTTGCCAGCTAACAAGGTAAAACAGTTGAATTGTTATGAACACACCCTTCTGTCTGTCTCCAACTGTTCGAACAACATGCAAGTCTGTCCACTTTGTTGAAATCAAGTGGCCTACCTTATTTCTCAGAATTGTGTTTAATGCTTAAGTGCACATTTATAAACAGACTAGACAGCTAGTATAACAGTCTTTGGCTGAAATGCTGCTAGCGGTACCTGGCAGCACAATGCCGCACACAACAAACTGAGCATTCATTTTCTAGAATCAATGTTCATTGATACACTTGTTTTAGTAGTATCTCTTTTGCGTGCAATTTGAATAGTTGAGACATAAAAAGGGCATTGTTAGAAACTTCTCCTCTATCACAGTAAATTAATGTCTCAAAATGTTTCGGGTGTCCTTACGACAAATTTTGTGTAGGACCAAAAGTCAAATGCAAATAGCGAGTTGAAACCGCTTGTCAGAGAGGAAGAAGTGATCTCTCATAATTTGGACCTAAACTTGACGCCCACATTCCCGCCTTTGGGACAATGACTCCCATTGTTAGGGCGGTGACATGAGTATCTCATCATTATATACAGATCTTTATTTTTTTTTATTTTTTTTAATACAGACATTTTGAATATTTCGCAAAAACATACATATGAATTAATCAAATGAATACGATATATCGCACAACCCTACTCTGAAGCTGGAATTAACCCAGTGATTAAGTGGTAGAGGTTGGTTGAAGTTCAATCTGAGCTCTGATGTGGGCCGCAGATGTAGACGAACACCTGGTAATAACACTGCAGGATGAATGGGTCTGGGATACACTGCTATAGTGCGTGTCCCAAAATGGTACCCTATTCCCTATATAGTCCACTGCTTTTGACAGTGAGGCTCATAGGGCTCTGGTCAAAACTACTGCACTATATTGGGAATAGGGTGCCATTTGGGATACATTTACAGTCTACCTCCAGTCAGGCCTGCCTGCCTGCTGCACAACAAATGAATGAATGAAGAGATCTTGATACATTTATTTTATTGGTAATTATTAGTCATACAGAATTATGTGAATGTGAGGTGTAAATGTTGCACCTTGTAATAACTATTTTGAGATTCTAGTTAGCCTTGGATGTTACGGGAATAACGGGTGTAGTCCTTTCCTGCAGTCAAATGACCTAGTGGTCTTATGGGTGGAATGTTATTAATATCTTTCATTATTTCAAAATGAATAAACATTACGTAAAAAAGAAAACGTTAAAATGTGATGTTTCTATGTCAAACGGTTTTGTTATATTTAAGTCCTCTGTGATGTGTATAAAGTGTAATATTGGGATGCAAACTCAAAATTGAATACATTTCAATTCTATATCTGACATGACACAGGTGTCTTTTTTAAGCCCATAACCATGTGTATGAGGTGTATACTTTTGTTTCAAAGTAGATTTGTTTAAGACTACCAAGTGCTGAGGAGTATTTTTCTCCGCTCTGTTGACAAGTATTTTTCTCTGTTCATACAGGAGTAATAAATTAATAAAGGCAGTGCACTAATTTGGTGGGATTATATATATATTTATTTTTTGATTTATCAGGGGGTGCTTTGACTGCTTCTATAATCTGCTCAAATGGAGCACATCCCACAGAGGCGCATTACTGTCTTCTACCGCCTTCCACCCGACACCGAGCCTCGCTCACTTATGTCCCTGCGCCATGACCGCATTCCGTGGCGTGGTGCAGCCAACCCCATTACATGCCAAGAGAATATCTGTTTCCTTCCTGATTGATGAGGCAATCCATAACCAGAACGGACATACCATTAACTTTTACAGCTCTCCCTTTCATATTTACTATAGTGTTTATCATTCAGGTAATGTGGGTTATATGCTGGAATAGCATGCCGTCACCATTTCACTGGAAGTAATTTTCTTGTGTGAATAACATGTTGTGATGGTTATAGTGTTTTACATGATAACGTGCTGAATGCATAACACATTGGTAGCAAAACAACTTAAACCAGTGTATGGAATCCATATTACACATACAGCAAATGTAGGAGATACCATCTACGAGGGAAATGGCCCACTCGGTGCCAAAATAATACAATATTAGATTTACTGTAAGTGTGTATTCATGAAAATATTTGAGTTGTGTGTGTGTGTGTGTGTGTGTGTGTGTGTGTGTGTGTGTGTGTGTGTGTGTGGTTGTGTGGTCACAAATTCAGTGGCAATTTAATGAATTGGAAAACAGTCCTCTCTCTCAGTGGAGAGCTTGGCGTCTCCCACGAAGCTCCATGGTACTGTTGTCACGTGAAGTTTTTTGTGTCAGTTTTGGTTGAGTAAATTTTTCCGCAGCTCACACACACGGACGTCATTGTGCCATGCATCAGTCACTGTGTCTGC
This sequence comes from Brachymystax lenok tsinlingensis, assembly GCA_030435695.1. NCBI lineage: Eukaryota > Metazoa > Chordata > Actinopteri > Salmoniformes > Salmonidae > Brachymystax > Brachymystax lenok. Next base: position 32,126,868 of record CM059786.1, read on the forward strand.
CATACATTGTGTTTAATTAGTTGTACCGAATGTTGGAATAGATACCTGTCAGCTCTGCTGTGTGGGCTAACATGTCAATTAGCTCTTTAGTCTGTCACTTAAAGTGATGAATTGATTCTAAAAAGGTATTATAATTATAGGAAGTTGGAGGGAAGGTGTGTGGGGCTCCTCCTGCACATAGTGACTTGTACAAATAATACGGCAATAATGTTTAAACAGGCTTAACAAGTGGATGAATACATACTACCCTCCAGTATGGTGGGCACAGAGTTCTCACCATGTATCTTGGTGTCTGTCCCAAATTACACTCTATTCCCTATTTAGTGCATACATTTTAACCAGGACCAATATGGCACTGGTCAAAAGTAGTGCACTATATAGAGAATAGGATACCATTTGGGATGCTGAACTTGATCTCTGAGAGGATCCCTAATGCTTTAGGATCATTATGATCACTGTTGAACATTGAGACACATCTGCCCTAATGAAACATTGTTTTTATACTTGTTTTCTACAGAAGGGTGTAAAACCAAAAAGCAGTGAACATTCTGGCTAATAATAAAGTAGCCATATGTCTCTTGCTCTCATAACAGCACCATTAAAAGACGCAAGCCCTGGTCCTCTTTAGGTGTGTCACAAATTGATTATTTCACCATGAGCAGGCAGGCTAACACTCCGACTCACAGAGACCAGCCAAGCCGAGGCGATCAGTTGTGTTTTATTCAAAGTGCATGGCAAGACAGAGACCGCCCGGGCCCAAACCACACCAATAAGACATAGTGTTCACGCTTGTTTAGGCTTTAGAATGCTCATGCAAAACACAACAGCAATGTAATCAACACAGATTGAGGATAAGGAGGAGGAGGATGAGGAGGGGTGGGGTGTGGGTGTGTGTCAGGGAGAGAATTGTGCTCTCTTTCTGTAGGATAACAGCAGCATAGACACACATGCTGAGGCGTGGCTTAATGTGACCACGCCCCCGAGTAGGATACAGCCGTAGGGTAATTTCATTACTCCCATGTAATTAGCTGAACTTTGGCGTCATCCTAAGCAAACTACTGACACTTTTTTGCCGTTTCAATAAACGCAGCAGCCTCATGTGTCATTATTAACATAATTGGCTGTCACAAAAATGTGATTTGCATGATACTTATTCTGATATTGTAATGTGCTACCCGACCTGCTAGTAAAGCTGTTGCAATATCCTTACGTCACTTTTTATATACCCCTAGTTTTTTCGCGGATTAGCTGACGTTAGCTGGCTGGCTAGCGAGAGAATTTCATCTCAATCTAATTCGCTAGTCTTAGATACGTCACATAACTACATTTCCAGTCAAAAGTTTGGACAGAAGTACTCATTCCAGGGTTTTTCTTTTTTACTATTTTCTAGATTTTAGAATAATAGTAAAGACATCAACACTATGAAATAACAAATATGGAATCATGTAGTAACCAACAAAGTGTTAAACAAAAATATTTTATATTTTAGTTTCTTCAAAGTAGCCACCCTTTGTCTTGATGACAGCTTTGCAAATTCTTGGCATTCTCTCAACCAACTTCATAAGGTAGTCAACTGGAATGCATTTCAATTAACAGGTGTGCCTTGTTAAAAGTTAATTTGTGGAATTTCTTTCCTTCTTAATGCGTTTGTGCCAATCAGTTGTGTTGTGACAAGGTAGGGTTGGTATACAGAAGACAGCCCAATTTGGTAAAAGACCAAGTCCATAATATGGCAAGAACAGCTCAAATAAGCAAAGAGAAACAACAGTCCACATACTCTCACTACTGGTATCTCCCAAGGATTGATTCCAGGCCCTCTCCTCTACCCTCTATACACCTTTCCTTGAAGCCAAAGCTCTGTCATATCCCCACGTGGTGTCTTCTACCATTGCTATGTGGATGACACTCAAATACTTTCTCCTTCCCTCCTTCTGACACCCAGGTGGCGACACGCATCTCTGCATATCTGGCAGATATCAGCTTGGATGTAGGCCCATCACCTCAAGCTCAACAAGACAGAGCTGATCTTCCTCCTGGGGAAAGCCTGCCCACTCCAAGACCTCTCCATCATCAAGGACATCAACCACTTGAGCCACAGCATGTTCACCCCAATAACATACAGAAGGCGAGGTCAGTACAGGTGTGTCAAAGCTGGGACAGAGAGACTGAAAAACAGCTTCTATCTTAAGGCCATCAGTTAAATAGCCATCACTAGCTGGCTAACACCCGGTTACTCAACCCTGCACCTTAGAGGTTGCTGCCCTATATACAGTGGGGAAAAAAAGTATTTAGTCAGCCACCAATTGTGCAAGTTCTCTCACTTAAAAAGATGAGAGAGGCCTGTAATTTTCATCATAGGTACACTTCAACTATGACAGACAAAATGAGGAAAGAAAATCCAGAAAATCACATTGTAGGATTTTTAATGAATTTATTTGCAAATTATGGTGGAAAATAAGTATTTGGTCACATACAAACAAGCAAGATTTCTGGCTCTCGCAGACCTGTAACTTCTTCTTTAAGAGGCTCCTCTGTCCTCCACTCATTACCTGTATTAATGGCACCTGTTTGAACTTGTTATCAGTATAAAAGACACCTGTCCACAACCTCAAACAGTCACACTCCAAACTCCACTATGGCCAAGACCAAAGAGCTATCAAAGGACACCAGAAACAAAATTGTAGACCTGCACCAGGTTGGGAAGACTGAATCTGCAATAGGTAAGCAGCTTGGTTTGAAGAAATCAACTGTGGGAGCAATTATTAGGAAATGGAAGACATACAAGACCACTGATAATCTTCCTCGATCTGGGGCTCCACGCAAGATCTCACCCCGTGGGGTCAAAATGATCACAAGAACGGTGAGCAAAAATCCCAGAACCACACGGGGGACCTAGTGAATGACCTGCAGAGAGCTGGGACCAAAGTAACAAAGCCTACCATCAGTAACACACTACGCCGCCAGGGACTCAAATCCTGCAGTGCCAGACGTGTCCCCCTGCTTAAGCCAGTACATGTTCAGGCAAGTCTAAAGTTTGCTAGAGAGCATTTGGATGATCCAGATGAGGATTGGGAGAATGTCAGATGAAACCAAAATAGAACTTTTTGGTAAAAACTCAACTCGTCGTGTTTGGAGGACAAAGAATGCTGAGTTGCATCCAAAGAACACCATACCTACTGTGAAGCATGGGGTGGAAACATCATGCTTTGGGGCTGTTTTTCTGCAAAGGGACCAGGACGACTGATCCGTGTAAAGGAAAGAATGAATGGGGCCATGTATCGTGAGATTTTGAGTGAAAACCTCCTTCCATCAGCAAGGGCATTGAAGATGAAACGTGGCTGGGTCTTTCAGCATGACAATGATCCCAAACACACCGCCCGGGCAACGAAGGAGTGGCTTCGTAAGAAGCCTTTCAAGGTCCTGGAGTGGCCTAGCCAGTCTCCAGATCTCAACCCCATAGAAAATCTTTGAAAGTCCGTGTTGCCCAGCGACAGCCCCAAAACATCATTGCTCTAGAGGAGATCTGCATGGAGGAATGGGCCAAAATACCAGCAACAGTGTGTGAAAACCTTGTGAAGACTTACAGAAAACGTTTGACCTCTGTCATTGCCAACAAAGGGTATATAACAAAGTATTGAGAAACTTTTGTTATTGACCAAATACTTATTTTCCACCATAATTTGCAAATAAATTCATAAAAAATCCTACAATGTGATTTTCTGGATTTTTTTTCCTCATTTTGTCTGTCATAGTTGAAGTGTACCTATGATGAAAATTACAGGCCTCTCTCATCTTTTTAAGTGAGAGAACTTGCACAATTGGTGGCTGACTAAATACTTTTTTTCCCCACTGTACATAGACATGGAATGACTGGTCACTTTAATAATAGACCACTACTCACTAACAATGTTTTCATACTGTTTTACTCATTTTATATGTATATACTGTATTCTAGTCAATGCCACTCCGACATTGCTCATCCTAATATTTATATATTTCTTAATTCTATTTTTGACTTTTAGATTTGTGTGTATTGTTGTGTATTGTTAGATACTACTGCACTGTTGGAGCTAGCATTTCGCTACACGTGCAATAACATCTGCTAAACATTTTATTTGATTTACTTACCATGACTGTGATATGTGGTTGTCCCACCTAGCTATCTTAAGATGAATGCATTAACTGCTGTGTGTCTCTATTATTGTTTATTCCACTTTAATAATTTCTATGATAGCTCACTTCCTACTCCCCTGCTTCTCTCCCCATCCATCTATCTCCCTATCTATCTGTCACTGTTTCCTCTTTCCCTCCCTCTGACTCTCTCCCCATGTTCAGCTCTATACGTCTATCATTCCCACCCCCCTTCCCTTTCTCTCTCTCTCTCTCTCTCTCTGTGCTCGAATATCATTTGATGAGATTAGGAGATTTGTCCCTCACTGCCTGACTTCCATAGCAGCCACCTCGGCCCCTTAATGAGTCCACCTTTGAGGAACGCATGCACGCACGCACACGCACACACGAACACACATACACACGATCTGACACTTAACCACTAACATTAAATATTAAAGTAACCTTTGACCTAAAACTCAGACTTATTTTGGATGGTCATAAATGAAACCCCCTCCCATACACGACAGCTGAGCGACAACAGGGTCCCTGGCTTCCTGATTGACAGCATCTTTAATTGTATGCACTCACTCATGACAATTTGATTAAAATATTACGCTGAAGTCTCGCCCCCTGTTTGTTCCTTTCCTCCAAACCTAATTTTGATTTAAAAAATAGAGATTACCTCCACAAGCATGACTGAGGACGCTATTAACTTCTACTTCATCTTTATTACTGATGTGATTTTAACATATGTATGGCTTTGGTTTCGCTCCCTTTGTTTTCTGCACTCTCTCCATCCCTCTCTCGCGTTCTCCATCCCCCTCTCTCTCCACCGTTCTTTCTCTCTGTCTCGAAGAGATCTTGACTGATACAGTTTATGGAAGGAGAAGAGACTACTGTTAGCTGGGGCTTGATGCACTGTCACAGAGGGGGAATTGAATCAGGACGGGAAGTTGACGTCAGAGAAAACGGGGGAATCTAGAATATGGAATCGTCTCCAGACACAAGAAGATTCCAACATAACCTGATCCTTCTGGACCATTATAGATCCCATATGATCCAATGGGATGTTGAGGATAATCAACAATGAATTCACAATGAGAATACTCATTCTAGCTTGTTGGGAATTCTAATTCAAGTGAACTATAATGTATTCTTAATGAGTTACCTATGAGTTACATGATAGAATACATATGGAAGTAATTAAGGAATAATGAAGAGCTTTGTCCTGGATGATCAAATACTGAAAATTCAATGGCTATCTAATCCGAGTGGTATCCTGTCTTGTATGCTCACACCATTACAATAGAGGGTAAACATTCTAGGACAGATCATTTATCACGTCAACAGTACTTCCCTGGCATCCGTACAACCTAAACATGACTGATATAGTGAGTCCATAACAGAAAGCCCTTAACCATAAATTCATACAGACATATCCGAGCTCAGACAGTGTCAGTTCACTTTTAAACACCAGCATTCCCTCACTCCTCCTAGGATTATAACATTAGCCGAGTACCAGGGCCAATGAAATATCAACCTCTGTCTCTTTTGAGTAGCTACAGTGAACTCTGTAAAATAGAGGTTGTCCATCCTCGTTTTAGGTCATCAATTCAATTAGTTCACTCTCCTTTAAGACGACTATAAATCTGTGGTGATTTAACCTACTTCTCTTCTCAATAGAACACCTCTCTCCAGCACCCCCAAGCTTCCCCTCCTAAAGCCTGCCTGTCTTCCCGCTGAAAGCTAAATAAATCCATTGTAATATGATAGCTGAGAGCAGGGGAAGCTTGGTGGTGCTTATACCATGTATCATTCACCTGATTTGAATTGTAGCTCTCTTTTTTGAACCTCTGACAATTCATTTTGTACATTAAAAATTGGTCAGGGTTGATAAGATTCCATTTTCACGGTTGGCAATGTAGAACTGGCGAAAGAATACAATTACAGACCCCAGGGTAAACTCTCCGAATGTCAACTTGATGTAAATGATCAGAACCCGCTGCACAAAAGAACAAGCTTCAACTTCAACAACCCCCACCCCCACCCACCATGCCTATCCCTCTCCTTCCTGTCTCTTTTACTTTCTCTTTCGCTCCTTCTCTCTCCCTCTCTCCACTCTGAATCCTTTCACCGTGGCAGTCATAGCTCTGCAGTGTTGTTATAACTGCCAGATATGTAGAGTTCAGTCTGGCCTGAAAAGGAAAGGAGGTTATGTAGGGTTCAGTCTGGGCTGAAAGGAAAGGAGTTTATGTAGGGTTCAGTCTGGGCTGAAAGGAAAGGAGGTTATGTAGGGTTCAGTCTGGGCTGAAAGGAAAGGAGGTTATGTAGGGTTCAGTCTGGGCTGAAAGGAAAGGAGATTATGTAGGGTTCAGTCTGGGCTGAAAGGAAAGGAGTTTATGTAGGGTTCAGTCTGGGCTGAAAGGAAAGGAGTTTATGTAGGGTTCAGTCTGGGCTGAAAGGAAAGGAGGTTATGTAGGGTTCAGTCTGGGCTGAAAGGAAAGGAGGTTATGTAGGGTTCAGTCTGGGCTGAAAGGAAAGGAGATTATGTAGGGTTCAGTCTGGGCTGAAAGGAAAGGAGTTTATGTAGGGTTCAGTCTGGGCTGAAAAGGAAAAGAGGGATGTAGGTTGATCCCAGTATGGCTTTGTGATACTATGTATAGACTATGTCCCAAATACACCCTATTCCCAATATAGTGCACTACTTTTGACCAAAGCCTTATGGGTCCTGTGTGTGTGTGTGTGTGTGTGTGTGTGTGTGTGTGTGTGTGTGTGTGTGTGTGTGTGTGTGTGTGTGTGTGTGTGTACGTGTGTGTTTGCACAAAAGTGCACGTGTGTATATGGACATAATGTTTCACATTGCATGTGTTATGTGAAGACTTGAGTCCAGAATGACACTAGCTACACAAACACGTTTCCAGATGCAACCAGGTGTTGATAAATGGTTGAAACAAATTTCTATTGCCCAACTCACTCATCTCCATTACAAGAACGTTTTCACTGTTTCATTGAAGCCTTCAGCAGGAGCAACAATGATAGGTTCATTTCAAAGACACTTTACACTTAATAATGTCATATGCCTTAGCCCAAATACATATCAAACAAACTTCATTCAATATGTCTAAGACCTTCTTAAATATAGTCTGCACAAACATGTTGATTAAGCATACAATGTTCAGAAACTGCATACAAAGTGCATACAAACCTTAGGATCAGCTTGTCAATGAATACCTTACTTTATATACCAAAAAACTAAATTACAATATAATAGCCTGGTTTATGCTATAGAAATATATCAGGAGCATTTTTCCATGCATGAAATCACTTTCTTTTAACACACCCATTTTCTATATCTCACTTTGCTTGTATGGCAAGAGTTATCTTTCTCTAAGCCACTGAAAATGTCAGAGATTACAGAGAGAAAAGCCACACATTGTCACAATATGCAACAGAACAGAAGATACGGTTGGTGAGACCATTCCAGCAAACGCAGGTTAAAATATTGTCATGTTTATTGCCCAACATGGCGTGCCCTTGCTAAAACCAGTCTTGTAAGTAGGTCACACACACACAACATGCTCTCAATGAACCTTGGCTCTATTACAGAGGTAGTACATTTCAACAATCACAAACAATTAGGCTGCAGGCCATTACCTACCATTACACAGAAAATACAGAACTCAAAACAATCATAAAAGAAGAGAACAGAAAAAAAGTATTATTACGACAGAGGGAGAGGCAGACAATGAAAGAGCAAGAGGTGAGGCGGACGATAGCGACCAATATTGTCTAATCATGTGGCAGCGACACGGCCGTCTAATTGTGAGGTGTCTGAGTATCCAGCAGCCCGCGCTGGGGCTGGCACAGCAAGGTGACACCGGAGGACCGCGTGGCCGGAAAGGCACACGGTGTCAGAGTTGCTGACATTTGAATGCTTTAGCCAGTAGACATTTAGATACCGTAACACACCATTACAGCCTGGAACAGAGACAACAGAGACAAAAATAATGCATTTCAATTCGTAGCTACAACACATGGACAGAGTATCCTGTTAAGCCCAGGCATCTCCGGTTGACTTCCAGTTATGTGTGTGTAACCACTGTAATAGAAGATCAATCTAAGAGCCTGACAGTCACTTTGACAGAAAGAAATGAGTCCAGAGAGATCTACCTCATAAAGGGGAGAGGTAGAAAGAGAGGGGGAGAGGTAGAGAAAGAGAGAGAGATACCGCCAAACTTTACTAAGCAGTCTCACTAGCCCGGATAGATTTTATATTATACGATTGTTAATTTGTAATAAAAATGATTTCCTGACAATTATTTTGAATATGCTGGCGTTTATATTTGTGATCCTGGAAAATATAGAGTAAGGAAAGGAATTTAGTATGTTTTGAATTATCACTTGAATTCAGCATGTCTTTTTTTGTTGTTCTCTGTGTTGTTTTTAAAACCTCTTGTAGGCTTTTCACTGTAGGCATACTCTTTGTCCTAACTTTTGTTTTACTTAAATGAAAAATCGTAAGCAACAGGCTAGCTTAGGCTACAGGGGCACGTGCTCGCAAGGAGTGTGAGAATGGTGCTGAAGCGTGAATTCTGGGTGCAGATTATGATAGGCAGCCTCTCCTGGGCAATTTGGACAGGCTACTATTTTATTTATCAGGCAATTAGGCCTACAGGCTAATGTGAACCCTGGTGTGCGCTTGTGTAGGCAACCTGCCCCTTCCCCTCAGAAGCATAGTTAGTCTATTTATTAAGTTCAAAAAGGTAAGACATGTTTTTATGTTAATTCTGGTGCTGCAAACTTTTGTTTTAGACAGCCTCTCCTGGACAGTTTGGGCAGGTTACAATTTTACTTATCAGCAACAAAAAAATGAATGGTCCAAAAGCCGGCAATTACACCTACCGGCTAATGGAAACCCTGGTGTATGCGTGTGTTTTATAAAACATTTTCATATAAAACGCAACAGAGGGTGGTGCAGACGGCCCAGTACATAACTGGGGTTGAGCTCCCTGCCATCCAGAACTATATACCAGGCAGTATCAGAGAAAATTGTCAAAGACCCCAGCCACCCAAGCCATAGACTGTTCTCTCTGCTACCGCATGGCAAGCGCTAACGGAGTGTGGCTCCTGAACAGCTTCTACCCCCAAACCAAAAGACTGCTGAACAGTTAATCAAATGGCTACCCAGACTATTTGCATTGACCCTTTTATGCACCCACGCAATCACACATATTTACACTGACACTCCAACACACACATACACACACACTCACTAGAGTCTACCCACGCAATCACACATATTTACACTGACACTCCAACACACACATACACACACACTCACTAGAGTCTACCCACGCAATCACACATATTTACACTGACACTCCAACACACACATACACACACACTCACTAGAGTCTACCCACGCAATCACACATATTTACACTGACACTCCAACACACACATACACACACACTCACTAGAGTCTACCCACGCAATCACACATATTTACACTGACACTCCAACACACACATACACACACACTCACTAGAGTCTACCCACGCAATCACACATATTTACACTGACACTCCAACACACACATACACACACACTCACTAGAGTCTACCCACGCAATCACACATATTTACACTGACACTCCAACACACACATACACACACACTCACTAGAGTCTACCCACACAATCACACATATTTACACTGACACTCCAACACACACATACACACACACTCACTAGAGTCTACCCACGCAATCACACATATTTACACTGACACTCCAACACACACATACACACACACTCACTAGAGTCTACCCACGCAATCACACATATTTACACTGACACTCCAACACATACACACACACTCACTAGAGTCTACCCACGCAATCACACATATTTACACTGACACTCCAACACACACATACACACACACTCACTAGAGTCTACCCACGCAATCACACATATTTACACTGACACTCCAACACACATACACACACACTCACTAGAGTCTACCCACGCAATCACACATATTTACACTGACACTCCAACACACACATACACACACACGCACTACATACGCTCACCAGTGGTGTAAAAACTGTAGTCTAGTCCTGGCTCATCCTATATAACTATTGCTGTCTATTCATATGCAGTGGCTTGCGAAGGTATTTACCCCCCTTGGCATTCTTCCTATTTTGTTGCCTTACAACCTGGAATGGGGGGTTTGTATCATTTGATTTTTACAACATGCCTATCACTTTGAAGATGCAAAATATTTTTTTATTGTGAAACAAACAAGAAATAACACAAAAAAAACAGAATACTTGATCTTGCATAACTATTCACCCCCCCAAAGTCAATAATTTGTAGAGCCACCTTTTGCAGCAATTATAGCTGCAACTCTCTTGGGGTATGTCTCTATAAGCTTGGCACATCTAGCCACTGGGATTTTTGACCATTCTTCAGGGCAAAACTGTTTCAGCTCCATCAAGTTGGATGGGTTCTGCTGGTGTACAGCAATCTTGAAGTCAAACTACATATTTTCAATTGGATTGAGGTCTGGATTTGACTAGGCCATTCCAAGACATTTAAATGTTTCCCCTTAAACCACTCAAGTGTTGCTTTAGCAGTATGCTTACGATCATTGTCCTGCTGGAAGGTGAACCTCCGTCCCAGTCTCAAATCTCTGGAAGACTAAAACAGGTTTCCCTCAAGAATTTCCCTGTATTTAGCACCATCCATCATTCCTTCAAATCTGACCAGTTTCCCAGTCCCTGCCGATGAAAAACATCCCCACAGCATGATGCTGCCACCACAATGCTTCACTGTGGGGATGGTGTTCTCGGGGTGATGAGAGGTGTTGGGTTTGCACAATACATAATGTTTGCCTTGATGGTCATAAAGCAAAATTTTAGTCTTATCTGACCAGAGTACCGTCTTCCATATGTTTGGGGAGTCTCCCACATGCCTTTTGGCGAACACCAAACGTGTTTTCTTATTTTTTTCTTTAAGCAATGGCTTTTTTTCTGGTCACTCTTCTGTAATTCCCAGCTCTATGAAGTGTACTGCTTAAAGTGGTCCTATGGATACAGATACTCCAATCTCCACTGTGGAACTTTGCAGATCCATGGTTATCTTTGGTCTCTTTGTTGCCTCTCTGATTAATGCCCTCCTTGCCTGGTCCGAGAGTTTTGGTGGGCGGCCCTCTCTTGGCAGGTTTGTTGTGGTGCCATATTCTTAAAAAAAATTAATAATAGATTTAATGGTGCTCCGTGGGATGTTCAAAGTTTCAGATATTTTTTTTATAACCCAACCCTGATTTGTACTTCTCCACAACTTTGTCCCTGACCTGTTTGGAGAGCTCATTGGTCTTCATGGTGCCGCTTGCTTGGTGTTGCCCCCTGCTTAGTGGTGGTGCAGACTCTGGAGCCTTTCAGAACAGGTGTATAATATACTGAGATCATGTGACACTTTGATTGCACACAGGTGAACTTTATTGAACTATTTATGTGACTTCTGAAAGTAATTGGTTGCACCAGATCTTATTTAGGGGCTTCATAGCAAAGGGGGTGAGTACATACGCACACACCACTTTTTCGTTTTTTTTGTTTAATTTTTTCGATTTCACTTCACCAATTTGGACTTTTTTGTGTATATCCATTGCATGAAATCCAAATAAAAATCTATTTAAATGACAGGTTGTAATGCAACAAAATAGGAAAAACGCCAAGGGGGATGAATACTTTTGCAAGGCACTGTACTATCCATCAGTGGCGGTCGGTGGCATTTAAGATGAGGGAGGATGATTTATTTGTTTCATGAGCATGGCCTTATTTCTGTTACAGAATATTGGATGACTGTCACTCATATTCCATTCACACAGTTCAATGTAACACCGATAGGTTTAGGCTTCTACATTATACTTTAATTTTCCCTATATCCATTATGAGTTTGCTATAACCTAGCCTATGAATGAAAGTTTACAACGTATGAATGAGCACACAGGTCAAGAGAAAAATTGGAGGTGACACATGGACAGACAGTGACATATTCACACTCTTGCCTGCGTTTGGAACTTTGGAACTTCCGGCGCCGACAGAGATGGCAGCCTCGCTTCACGTTCTCAGGAAACCATGCAGTATTTTGTTTTTTTATGTATTACTTCTTACATTATTACCCCGGGAAATATTAAGTTTTATTACATACAACCGGGAGGAACTATTGGATATAAGAGCAACGTCAACTTACCAACATTACGACCAGGAATACGACTTTCCCAAAGCAGATTCTCGGTTTGCTAACCCAAACACAACAACAGACTGGATAGCACGTGGCTACTCAAAGCAACAGCGGCGCCGGAGAAGAGGGAAACGCGCCGGTCTTTTGGTCAAGCTACGCCGACGGGCGATCGTGCACCTCTCCCGAGTATTTTAATCGCCAATGTACAGTCTCTTGACAACAAAGTAGACGAAATCCGATCGAGGGTTGCCTTTCAGAGAGACATCCGAGACTGCAACGTTCTTTGCTTCACGGAAACATGGCTCACTCAGGACACGTTATCAGAGTCGGTACAGCCACCTGGTTTCTCCACGATCGCGCCGACAGAAACAAACTTCTATCTGGTAAGAAGAAGGGTGGGGTGTGTGTCTTATGATTAACGAGACGTGGTGTGATCATAACAACATACAGGAACTCAAGTCCTTTGTTCACCTGACATAGAATTCATTACAATCAAATGCAGACCGCATTATCTACCAAGAGAATTCTCCTCGATTATAATCACAGCCGTGTACATCCCCCCTCAAGCTGACACATCGACGGCACTAAAAGAAATTCATCGGACTCTATGTAAACTGGAAACCACATATCCTGAGGCTGCATTTATTGTGGCTGGGGATTTTAATAAGGCTAATTTAAGAACAAGGCTCCCGAAATTTTTCCAGCATATCGAATGTGCCACCCGGGCTGGTAAAATCCTGGACCACTGTTATTCCAACTTCCGTGATGCATACAAGGCTATTCTCCGCCTCCTTTCGGCAAGTCTGACCATGACTCCATTTTGTTGCTCCCAGCCTACAAACAGAAACTAAAACAGGAAACGCCCGTTCTCAGGTCTGTTCAACGCTGGTCCGACCAATCTGATTCCATGCTGCAAGATTGCTTCGAGCACGTGGACTGGGATATGTTCCGGATAGCATCTGACAACAACATTGATGTATACGCTGATTCGGTGAGCGAGTTTATTAGCAAGTGCATTGGTGATGTTGTACCCATAGCAAATATTAAAACCTTCCCAACCAGAAACCGTGGATTGATGGCAGCATTCGCGCAAAACTGAAAGCGCGAACCACTGCTTTTAACCAGGCTAAGGCTACCGGAAACATGACTGAATACAAACAGTGTAGCTATTCCCTCCGCAAGGCAATCAAACAAGCTAAGCGTCAATATAGAGACAAAGTAGAGTCACAATTCAACGGCTCAGACACAAGAGGAATGTGGCATGGTCTACAGTCAATCACGGACTACAAAAAGAAAACCAGCCCCGTCGCGGACCATGACGTCCTGCTCCCAGACCAACTAAACAACTTCTTTGCTCGCTTTGAGGACAATGCAGTGCCACCGACACGGCCCGCTACCAAAACCTGCGGGCTCACCTTCACCGCAGCCAATGTGAGAAAACATTTAAATGTGTTAACCCTCGCAAGGCTGCCGGCCCAGATGGCATCCCTGGCCGTGTCCTCAGAGCATGCGCAGACCAGCTGGCTGGTGTGTTCACGGACATATTCAATCAGTCCCTATCCCAGTCTGCTGTTCCCACATGCTTCAAGAGGGCCACCATTGTTCCTGTTCCCAAGAAAGCTAAGGTGACTGAGCTAAATGACTATCGCCCTGTAGCACTCACTTCTGTCATCATGAAGTGCTTTGAGAGATTAGTCAAGGATCATATCACCTCCATCCTGCCAGACACCCTGGACCCACTCCAATTTGCTTACCGTCCCAATAGGTCCACAGACGACTTAATCGCAATCACACTGCATACTGCCCTAACACATCTGGACAAGAGGAATACTTATGTAAGAATGCTGTTCATCGACTACAGCTCAGCATTTAACACCATAGTACCCTCCAAGCTCGTCATTAAGCTCGAGACCCTGGGTCTCGACTCCAGCCCTGTGCAACTGGGTCCTGGACTTCCTGACGGGCCGGTCCCAGGTGGTGAGGGTAGGAAACAACATCTCCACTCCACTGATCCTCAACACTGGGGCCCCACAAGGGTGCGTTCTCAGCCCTCTCCTGTACTCCCTGTTTACCCATGACTGCGTGGCCAAGCACGCATCCAACTCAATCATCAAGTTTGCTGACGACACTACAGTGGTAGGCTTGATTACCAACAACGACGAGACGGCCTACAGAGAGGAGGTGAGGGCCCTCGGAGTGTGGTGTCAGGAAAATAACCTCTCACTCAATGTCAGCAAAACAAAGGAGATGATCGTGGACTTCAGGAAACAGGAGAGGGAGCACCCCTATCCACATCGAGGGGACAGTAGTGGAGAGGGTGGAAAGTTTTAAGTTCCTCGGTGTACACATCACAGACAAACTGAATTGGTCCACCCACACAGACAGCGTGGTGAAGAAGGCGCAACAGCGCCTCTTCAACCTCAGGAGGCTGAAGAAATTCGGCTTGTCACCAAAATCACTCACAAACTTTTACAGATGCACTATCGAGAGCATCCTGTCGGGCTGTATCACCGCCTGGTACGGCAACTGCTCCGCCCACAACCGTAAGGCTCTCCAGAGGGTAGTGAGGACTGCACAGCGCATCACCGGGAAACCTACCTGCCCTCCAGGACACCTACACCACCCGATGTCACAGGAAGGCCAAAAAGATCATCAAGGACAACAACCACCCGAGCCACTGCCTGTTCACCCCGCTATCATCCAGAAGGCGAGGTCAGTACAGGTGCATCAAAGCTGGGACCGAGAGACTGAAAAACAGCTTCTACCTCAAGGCCATCAGACTGTTAAACAGCCATCACTAACATTGAGTGGCTGCTGCCAACATACTGACTTAAATCTCTAGCCACTTTAAACATAGGAATTGGATGTAACAAATGTATCACTAGCCACTTTAAACAATTTTGTATATAAAGTTTACGTATCCGACATACTCATATCAAATGTATACACTGTACTCTAAACCATCTACTGTATCTTGCCTATGCCGTTCGGCCATCGACCCAAATCTCTAGCCACTTTAATAATTATAACTGGATGAAATAATGTATCACTAGCCACTTTAAACAATGCCATTTATATAATGTTTACATATCCTACATTACTCATCTCATATATATATATGTGTATATACTGTACTCCATACCATCTACTGCATCTTGCCTATGCCGGTCAGCCATCGCTCATCCATATATTTATATGTACATACTCGTATTCATTCCTTTACTCTTGTGTGTATAAGGTAGTTGTTGTGAATTTGTTAGATTACTTGTTAGATACTACTGCATGGTCGGAACTAGAAGCACAAGCATTTCGCTACACTCGCATTAACATCTGCTAACCATGTGTATGTGACAAATAAAATTTGATTTGATTTGATTTCTGATTTGTTTAGCTGATCTAGGGCGTAATCATTCAGGTATGTTTATCCCCGTTTTGTACCGTTTGCTTCCGTATAATAACGTTTTTCAACAGAATTGGCGGAATGAATACAACCCTGATCACACGTAAACACAGTTCACTTTCACAGTTCACTTTGCATCTATGCGCTCTCCTCTAACCTTTTTCCTTTGCTTGTGGACTTCAATGCACTACACATCAGCAGTATGTGACCAGGCAAAAAAAAAAACTTACAAGTCAAACCATATCATAACCACTACACACAGCCTACATTGCTGTCACCATGTTAGCTAAAGTTACATCATAGTCACAATAGCTATAATAACTAACGTGTTAGTAAACCCACTACAATCATGCAGTAATGTTACAGTGTATGCTGTTTAGCAGTTACACCGGCGGGCCCCAGTGTCAATAAATTAGTCAAACCAAAAGTTTACCTTGACTTCCAGGGTTGTGTTGGATAGTCATAGCCAGCTAGCTAATATAGCATCACTCTCTTTGAGCTGGGTGTTTGAGTAGGCTAAACTAGTTAGCTGCATTTGCTAGCTAAGTAAGTGAAACTCTCTGGCTTCTCCTTTTGGAAGAAATGAATTTGTTCAAAACTGTTCAACTATTGTCTTTCGCTTTCTTTGAGTGAACCACACCTAATAAACTGCAGTGCTATCTAGCTTGTAGCTTATGCTTTCAGTAATAGATTCATTCTCTGATCCTTTGGTTGGATGGACAACATGTCAGTTCATGCTGCAAGAGCTCTGATACGTTGGAGGACATCCTCCGGAAGTTGTCATAATTACTGTGTAAGTCTATGGAAGGGGGTGAGAAGCATGAGCCTCCTAGGTTTTCTATTGAAGTCAATGTACCCAGAAGAGGACGGAAGCTAGCTGTTTTCCGGCTACACCACGTTGCTACCCTACAGAGTGCTGTTGAGACTACTGTAGACCTTCATTGCAAATCAGTGTGTTTTAATAAATTATTTGGTGACGTGAATATATTTAGTATAGTTCTATCTAAAAAGTATAACTTTTTAAATGCTTTTTGCAATGTATTTCTTTTTTTAATGAAATTGACTGGAGGATGGTCCTCCCCTTCCTCCTTTGAGGATCCTCCAAAGTCAAAAAAGTCAAAGTCACCATTATTAGTCAGTTGTACAACCAAATGCCTTCAACTGAAATGTGTCTTCCGCATTTAACCCAATCCCTCTGAATCAGAGAGGTGCGGGGGGCTGCCTTAATCGACATCCACGTCTTCGGCGCCCGGGGAACAGTGGGTTAACTGCCTTGTTCAGGGGCAGAACGACAGATTTTTACCTTGTCAACTCGGGGATTTGAACTTGCAACCCTCCGGTTACAAGTCCAACGCTCTAACTCTAGGCTACCTGCCGACCCTATACACACCATTTGCATACATATACATATACATATATATATATATATATATATATATATATATATATATATATATATATATATATATATATATATATATATATATATATATATATATTTATTTATATTCCTGACTCTGACATTGCTCAATCTGATATGTCTTAATATCTTGTTCTATTGCTAGATATTGCTGCATTGTTGTAGCTAGAAACATAAGCATTTTGCTGCACCGGCGATAACATCTGCAAAACTGTTTATGATACCAAGAAACTTCTATTTGATTTGATTTATTTAAAGTTGGATCAACTAGTCGTTACATCTCGTAGTGTTTAATTTACGACCATCCACGATAAGTCAAAGTTTTAGGTCAAAGGTTAATTCATATTTAATTGTGTGTGTGTGTGTGTGTGTGTGTGTGTGCGCCTCAGATATCAGTGAGGTGTTTTTCTGTGCTCTAAATGGCTGAAGTGTATTTTAAGCCGTCTTCCTTCCTCCTTCATGAGTCCCTGGATCATCAATATTCATCCCTCTATGACAGACCCCAGTCTAGTTGTGTAACAGTTACTACTTAACAAACCATGCACTCCACCACTTAAACATATGTCAGGGTATCTCTCATGTTTTCACCAAGGTCAATGACTATATGTATACAAACATACAGTACCATAAACATAGGCTAAACACACTTACACACAGGGAAACACACACACACACATACACAGTCTCTGGAGTAGACAGGGCTACTGGAGTTTGGCAGTGCCTGACAGTGACACAGCAGTACAGAGTATCAGGGAGACATCATGTAAATGGGGGTTGACAACATGTGCAGAGGGCACAGTAGAGCAGAGCAGGGGAGTGGATGGGAGGTTAGGCCAGGGATGGCAGTGCACAGACGGGCACGAGAGCATGCCAGGGAGGGATGGAGGGGGCTGACGATCTCTCACTCACCAAACAGCCTTTGACACCCACATGACACGGCTGCCTTCACTGTCCCTAATAACCACATGGCCGTGGCAGGGAAGTGCGTGTGTTCATGTGAGTGTGTGCGTGTGTGTACAGCTATGTCGGGGAGGAGGTGGGTAAACATGCTCTGACAGACATCTGATGCATCCATCGGAGGAAAGAGGAGGAAGTGGATCAGAAGGGGTTACTTCATTATGCAGCAATTTAGAAAAATTCATAATTTATCATTACACCCAGCCGAAATGCCACCCGACTGAGCCTCACCCCTTTGAAAAACATCACGCTGGGGGGGGGGAGAGAGAGAGAGAGCCCCCTGCAGCAGCCAACGTGCAAAATTAATATGCAAATGTATGCAAGAAATTAAAAAGCTGAATTACACAGGCAAATGAGGTAGCCACACTTGAATTGTTAGGATTATGAATAATTACTGCGAATTTCCTGCTCCTAATATAACTTGTTTTTTGATAAACAAAGACTTAATTATCGAGATGCGCTGGAGAATTTCCGCAGCACTCATTAATCTTGCAGGAAAAAAACAAGTCCCCGGTGGCCGGCAGTAATGAAGAGAGCGTGCCCTGAATCGGCAGAAAGATCACAGCCTGGGTGCCAGGCTACCAAGCCATCCCTGAGACGACGCTCGCTGCCACTGTCCCTCACGCGTACCCAAGAGTGTCATAACTTCTTCCGCTAACTATCAAAGGGACTTATTTATGCTGGCAACCACAGCCATAAGTCCAATTTTACGAGGCCTGAGGCGGCTGGGGAGGGGGTAAGCGGGGGAGAGAGGAGTGGAGAGTGGGATGGTAGGGGTGTGTTGAGGGGAAAATAATAGTGAGGAGTGTGGAGGGTGGAGGGTCTGTTGATGCACTCTGGAAATGCCACTTTAGTCGTCTCCCCATGCTTGGTCCCTACTGATAGTGCTGGGTAATGGAGCCCAAGGTGCCTTGGCAGGGAGAAAGGGTTGGTTGTTGGCACGCTGAGTGGTGCCCACGGCCTGGGGGAGTTAGTGAGAGGGCAGCAGGGGTATGGGGGTGGGGGTGGGGGGCTGGGCCAGGGGTACTGGGAGGAGTGGTCCAGTGGTGAGTGGTGACATTGCGGTGCGGGAGGTGGGGGGAGTAGGAAGGTAGTGGATGGGAAGGGCAGAGCAGGGGAGGGGGACAGTGTTGGTGCTGTTTGTTCTTCTGGAAATCAGTCATCCTCCCTCCAACCTTTACCTCCTGTCCTCAGTCACAGAGAAGACCATAGAGCTGCATGCTGGAGCACCACAGAGAGGACCATAGAGCTGCATGCTGGAGCACCACAGAGAGGACCATAGAGCTGCATGCTGGAGCACCACAGAGAGGACCAGAGAGCTGCATGCTGGAGCACCACAGAGAGGACCATAGAGCTGCATGCTGGAGCACCACAGAGAGGACGATAGAGCTGCATGCTGGAGCACCACAGAGAGGACCATAGAGCTGCATGCTGGAGCACCACAGAGAGAGAGAGAGAGAGAAAATAAATAAAGGAGAATAAGGAGTCAAGAACATGGTCCCTTTTTGCTCTGGGGTTGTCGTCTGATCTGGGTTGTCGTCTGATCTGGGTTGTCGTCTGGTTGTCGTCCGAATGTACAACGTGATCTCTGAATGGAGCTGGAGTCACAAGCAGGCCTTGCCTGCTTGCAATCTAAAATGTTCTTTATTTCTGTAGAATGACTGTAGAATGACCTCACTATACAGCACGGATCGTGTGAGTGGCACAGAGCTCAGCTCGGTTTGCCAGAGATGAAGGGCACGGTGGTGTGAGTTAAAGGAGATATGTGCCAAGCAGAAAGCAAATTAATTCCACACAAATATTTTCGAAGAGATGAGAGAGGAGAGACGTTTGAGGGCTTCACAAGCTCCAATGGAGAGCTGCTGTGTGTGTGTGCGTGTCTGTGTGTGTGTGCGCGTGTGCGTGTCTTAAATTGCTCTCAACATTTAATATTGACGAGCTGAACTTCATGTACTCAAAGATGCTAAGTGTTGCATTAGTAAATATTGCAGGCCTATAATTCAATGTGGTGGAACGAAACAGTGGTTTGCGAGCGCTTTGGACATTTGTTCACACTTAAAACGCATCAATAGACAGACAGCTACAGTGCCTTCGGAAAGTATTCAGACCCCTTGACTTTTTCCACATTTTGTTACGTTACAGCTTTATTCTAAAATGTATTAAATAAATAAAAATTCATAAAAATCTACACACAATACCCCATAACGACAAAGTGTAAACAGGTTTTTAGAAATCTTTGCAAATGAAATACATAAGAATTCAGACCCTTCGCTATGAGACTCGAAATTAAGCTCAGGTGCATCCTCTTTCCATTGATCATCCTTGATTGGAGTCCACCTGTGGTAAATTCAATTGATTGGACATGATTTGGAAAGCCACCCACCTGTCTATTTAAGGTCCCACAGTTGACAGTGCATGACAGAGCAAAAACCAAGCCATGAGGTCGAAGGAATTGTCGTTAGAGCTCAAAGACAGGATTGTGTCGAGGCACAGATCTGGGGAAGGGTACCAAAACGTTTTTGCAGCATTGAAGGTCCCGAAGAACACAGTGGCCTCCAACATTCTTAAATGGAAAAAGTGTGGAACCACTAGGACTCTTCCTAGAGCCGGCTGACCAGCCAAACTGAGCAATCGGTGAAGAAGGGCCTTGGTCAGGGAGGTGACAAAAAACCTGATGGTCAGTCTGACAGAGCTCCAGAGTTTCTCTGTGGAGATCAGAGAACCCAGAAAGAAAACCATCTCTGCAGCACCACCAATCAGGCCTTTCTAGTAGAGTGGCCAGACGGAAGCCACTCCTCAGTAAAAGGCACATGACAGCCAGCTTGGAGTTTGCCAAAAGGCACCTAAAGACTCTCAGACCATGAGAAACAAGATTCTCTGGTCTGATGAAGCCAAGATTTGGCCTGAATGCCAAGAGTCACATCTGGAGGAAACCTGGCACCACTCCTACGGGTGAAGCATGGTGGTGGTGTTATCATGCTGTGGGGATGTTTTTCAGCGGCAGGGACTGGAAGACTAGTCAGGATCGAGGCAAAGATGGATGGAGCAATGTACAGAGAGATCCCTGATGAAAACCTTCTCCAGAGCGCTCAGGACCTCAGACTGGTTCGAAGGTTCACCTTCCAACAGGACAATGACCCTAAGCACACAGCCAAGACAATGCAGGAGTGGCTTCGGGACAAGTCTCTGAATGTCCTTGAGTGGCCCAGCCAGAGCCCGGACATGAACCCGATTTAACATTTCTGGAGAGACCCGGAAATAGCTGTGCAGCAACGCTTCCCATCCAACCTGACAGCGCTTGAGAGGATCTGCAGAGAAGAATGGGATAAACTCCCCAAAAACAGGTGTGCCAAGCTCCCCAAAAACAGGTGTGCCAAACAGGTGTGACACACCCAAGAAGACTCAAGGCTGTATTTGCTGACAACAGTGTTTCAACAAAGTACTGAGTAAAGGGTCTGAATACCTATGTAAATGTGATATCTGTTTTTTATTTTTAATAAATTAGAAATGTTCTGAACCTGTTTTTTCTTTGTCATTATGGGGTATTGTTTGTAGACAATACAATTTAATACATTTAATAATAAGCCTGAAAACAACAAAATGTGGAAAAAGTAAAGGGGTCTGAATAGTTTCTGAAGTCACTGTATATATGTAGACCCATATATACACCTCTCTTTCATATTGTCTGAGATCCCTAAAGATTGGAAAGCTGCCGCGGTCATCCCCCTCTTCAAAGGGGGAGACACTCTAGACCCAAACTGTTACAGACCTATATCTATCCTACCCTGCCTTTCTAAAGTCTTTGAAAGCCAAGTTATCAAACAGATGACAGACCATTTAGAATCCCACCGTACCTTCTCCGCTATGCAATCTGGTTTCCGAGCTGTTCATGGGTGCACCTCAGCCACACTCAAGGTCCTAAACAATATCATAACCGCCATCAATAAAAGACAGTACTGTGCAGCCGTCTTCATCGACCTGGCCAAGGCTTTCGACTCTGTCGATCACTGCATTCTTATCGGCAGACTCAACAGCCTTGGTTTCTCAAATGACTGCCTCACCTGGTTCACCAACTACTCATATTAGAGTTCAGTGAGTCAAATCAGAGGGCCTGTTGTCCGGACTTCTGGCAGTCTCTATAGGGGTACCACAGGGTTCAATTCTCAGGCCGACTCTTTTCTCTGTATATATCAATGATGTCGCTCTTGCTGCTTGTGATTTTCTGATCCACCTCTATGCAGATGACACCCTTCTGTATACTTCTGGCCCTTCTTTGGACACTGTGTTAACTAACCTCCAAATGAGCTTCAATGCCATACAACACTCCTTCCGTGGCCTCCAACTGCTCTTAAATGCAAGTAAAACTAAATGCATGCTCTTCAACTGATCGCTGCCCGCCTGTCTAGCATCACTACTCTGGACAGTTCTGACTTAGAATATGTGGACAACTACAAATACCTAGGTGTCTGGTTAGACTGTAAACTCTCCTTCCAGACTCACATTACTCGCATCTCCAATCCAAAATTGAATCTAGAATCGTCTTCCTATTTCGCAACAAAGCATCCTTCACTCATGCTGCCAAACATACCCTCGTAAAACTGACTATCCTACCGATCCTTGACTTGATGTAGTCTATCACAGTGCCATCCGTTTTGTCACCAAAGCCCCATATACTACCCACCACTGCGACCTGAATGCTCTCGTTGGCTGGCCCTCGCTTCATATTCGTCGCCAATCCCACTGTCATGAAGAGTGATCAGATGAATTGCAATTAATTGCAAAGTCCCTCTTTGCCATGCAAATGAACTGCCACAAAAAGACCAGCTGACATCATGTCAGTGATTCTCTTGTTAACACAGGTGTGAGTGTTGACGAGGACAAGGCTGGAGATCACTCTGTCATGCTGATTGAGTTTGAATAACAGACTGGAAGCTTCAAAAGGAGGGTGGTGCTTGGAATCATTGTGCTTCCTCTTTCAAACATGGTTACCTGCAAGGAAACACGTGCTGTCATCATTGCTTTGCACAAAAAGGGCTTCACAGGCGAGGATATTGCTGCCAGTAAGATTGCACCTAAATCAACAATTTATCGGATCATCAAGAACTTAAAGGAGAGCGGTTCAATTGTTGTGAAGAAGGCTTCAGGGCGCCCAAGAAAGTCCAGCAAGCGCCAGGACCGTCTCCTAAAGTTGATTCAGCTGTGGGATCGGGGCACCACCAGTACAGAGCTTGCTCAGGAATGGCAACAGGCAGGTGTGAGTGCATCTGCACGCACAGTGAGGCAAAGACTTTTGGAGGATGGCCTGGTGTCAAGAAGAGAAGCAAAGAAGACACTTCTCTCCAGGAAAAACATCAGGGACAGACTGATATTCTGCAAAAGGTACAGAGATTGGACCTCTGAGGACTGGGGTAAAGTCATTTTCTCTGATGAATCCCCATTCCGATAGTTTGGGGCATCCAGAAAAAAGCTTGTCCGGAGAAGACAAGGTGAGCGCTACCATCAGTCCTGTGTCATGCCAACAGTAAAGCATGGTACCAACGCATCCTTTGAGAGCAACTTCTCCCAACCATCCAGGAACAGTTTGGTGACAAACAATGCCTTTTCCAGCATGATGGAGCACCTTGTCATAAGCCAAAAGTGATAACTAAGTGGCTCGGGGAACAAAATATCAATATTTTGGGTCCATGGCCAGGGAACTCCCCAGACCTTGATCCCATTGAGAATGTGTGGTCAATCCTCAAGAGGCGGGTGGACAAACAAAACCCCACAAATTCATACAAACTTCAAGCATTGATTATGCAAGAATGGGCTGCCATCAGTCAGGATGTAGCCCAGAAGTTAATTGACAGCATGCCAGGGCGGATTGCAGAGGTCTTGAAAAAGAAGGGTCAACACTGCAAATATTGACTCTTTGCATCAACTTCATGTAATTGTCAATAAAAGCCTTTGACACTTATGAAATGCTTGTAATTAAAATTCAGTATCCATAGTAACATCTGGCAAAAATATCTAAAGACACTGAAGCAGCAAACTTTGTGGAAATTCATATTTGTGTAATTCTCAAAACTTTTGGCCACGACCGTAGTTATAGAAGTTGGCTTTTAAACTTTAATCAGTTTCCTAGTTCCCAAACATGTCTTACACATAGAGACAGTTAGAAGACACAACATTGTATTAGTCCCATTATGGCATCTGTGAGAGCATGGGCAGCGCCATTGAGGCCATCTCCATTTTGAAGTGGTCAATTTTCTTCTTCTACTAGTTCTATGAGTTTGTAAACAAACTGAAAGGGTACACACTGCCACCTGGAGTGTGTAATTTGAAAAGGTATAAGACAAGATTGGCGTTTTAATCCCACATGCAATTATGGAATGTTTTCTCACAAGTATAATTCATTGGCTGATCCCTCCTGATGACCTGGATCAAA
The DNA here is from genome assembly GCA_030435695.1 of Brachymystax lenok tsinlingensis. NCBI lineage: Eukaryota > Metazoa > Chordata > Actinopteri > Salmoniformes > Salmonidae > Brachymystax > Brachymystax lenok. The sequence goes on from CM059786.1 coordinate 32,151,436, forward strand.
TGATGTGACCATTCCTTAACCCATAGGAAGTCCCACCCAGTTGACTTCTTCAAAATGGTGAAAGTCCTCAATTGTGCTGTCCATGCTAAAGTTCTCTATCATTCTCTATGGTCTGACCACATATATCAGTCCAAGATGGCTTCCTTCTTCCTGACACACCCACTTCCTATTTCACTCAAACCAGGAAGTAATTAGTGTGGCTGGGGAGTGACCGGGGTTGAGCCGTCTGCCTATACACATCTCAAGAAACCATAACCTTGTGACAAAGTGTAATTCTAAGTGCCTTTCTAAGTGTCCATAAAAGCGATTATCTGGCACAGTAATGTTAGCTCTATGGCAGTATGTAACCAATTAACATTAAACCCTTAGTCTTCAAACCCACAGGAACTTTTGTTGTTCTAGAGCTGTGAAACTTGTTCATGCTTGAAATATGTCAACACACTAATGAATACAGTATACAGTATAGGCTGTATGTAGTGAAATGGACCAGTGTCCTTAAATGTTTAGTAGGTATACTTGCCCTGTGTAGCTCAATGAAGGCATGTGTAGCTTTCTGTAGCTTTTCTGTAGCTCTGTTTTGATATGAAAGCGGTATTTTATCTTTCTGCCTGCCAACCCCCCTCTCTTAAAATGATATCAGTTGATGGTGATGAGCAGATACCTTTTTTTAGGTCAACACAGCGAACAATGTTATTAATGACACTCAACACAGCTGTATGTAACCAACTAACATTAAACCCTTAGTCTTCACACCCACAGCTACGTATTGTTGTTCTAGAGCTGTGAAACTTGTTCAAGCTTGAAAAAACTTTGAAAATACCAAATGTTAATAATAGGATACCTCTTAAATGTAAATAACAGGATATAGTGTTTTTATTACAACAGTGGTATGGACATTTTATGAAATGTGAGTTACAAGGAGATGTGTGTTAGTGTGTGTGTGTGTGTGTGTGTGTGTGTGTGTGTGTGTGTGTGTGTGTGTGTGTGTGTGTGTGTGTGTGTGTGTGTGTGTGTGTGTGTGTGTGTGTGTGTGTGTGCATGCGTGTGTGTTTGTTCACTCTCGTGTGTGCATACATGTGAATCAGTGTGTAGGTTTTTGTGCATTGGGACCTGGGCATTCTAAACACACCACCTCCTAGATGAATACCCTATTGCCTTGAAAAATAATGGTCATTGTGTCAACAGTCTATTGCTGCTGGTGGTGGTGGTGGGGACTGGGGAAATGGGTCCCTGTTGGATCCTGTTGTTTAGCGAGGCCCAGTGCTTTAGAAATGTCAGGTTAGTGGTTGTAAAGTGGCCGAGGGAGGGAGGTCACCCAGCCTCCAGAATTATTAAGCTACTAAGACCCAATTAAAAGCCTTGTGGCCCAGAGGGGGCCGGTCATAGCTCTTTCTCTACCCTCACTCCCAAGTGCCTCGCTGGGGCTTCATTAAAGGGAAGATGCAGGGGATTGATCTCCAAGGATGCCTTGGACACACAGAAGAACAACTCTTATGTTATGCATACACACACATACACACACACACAAGAATGCACGTGCACACACAATTGCTTTACCAGCAACAACAACACCACACACATAAGTACAACCAATGTGATTGCATCAGCAGCAGCACTGTGTGTGGAAAAAGAGGTGTGCATGACAGCAGTGGTAAAATGTTAAGGGAACATTCTGGCCACCTAACCTGCAGGAACATACATGAACACACTAATGACACAAACAAACACATAGAAGAGAATGACGAATTATATTGAATAAAATATTTCATGAGAATGCATATCCTCTATATGGATGGATATTAAGTTACGTTTATGAACACAGTGCAAGGTGACAGACTCATTGTCAGACATACTATAGGATACTATATAAACCTAATCTATAGGATACTATATAAACCTAATCTATAGGATACGATTTAAACACAATTCTAATCTATAGGATACTATATAAACACAATTCTAATCTATAGGATACTATATAAACACAATTCTAATCTATAGGGTACTTTATCAATACAATTCTAATCTATAGGATACTATATAAACCTAATCTATAGGATACGATATAAACACAATTCTAATCTATAGGATACTATATAAACACAATTCTAATCTATAGGATACTATATAAACACAATTCTAATCTATAGGATACTATATCAATACAATTCTAATCTATAGGATACTATATAAACCTAATCTATAGGATACGATATAAACACAATTCTAATCTATAGGATACTATATGAACACAATTCTAATCTATAGGATACTATATAAACACAATTCTAATCTATAGGGTACTATATAAACACAATTCTAATCTATAGGGTACTATATAAACACAATTCTAATATATAGGCTACTATATAAATAGAATCCTTCTATCTAGCCTTTCCTTTAAGAGCTCCCTTGGAGGACCATTAATGCCACATGATGAAAAGGGAAAACCCAACTTAAATGGGCCAAATGACCCTTTAAAAGCTACAAAACACTATTGATGCTTAACAGCTGTGTTGTGTCCTGAGCCAAGACCACGACTCCACAATCATATATTGAGGTATAGGAGGCTTATCCCACTTGCTGAGAAGAAAGAGAGAGAAAGAGAGCGAGAGAGAGAGAGAGAGAGAGAGAGAGAGAGAGAGAGAGAGAGAGACACAAAGAGAAAAAAAGAGAGAGAGAGACAGACACAGAGAGAGAAAGAGAGAGAGAGAGAAGCACTTTTGTCCCTGTTTCCCCCTGGCAAGAACTAAAGAAAGCTTAATGAAGAGGGCCTAAAGACATGCCTCGAGGTAAGGGTAGGATAGCTAGCACTAGGCTGACCCTGAAGCGCGCTGCTCTAGCTGACAGTTTATATATACATCCCAAATGGTTCCCAATTCCCTATGTTGTGCAGTCTTTTTAAATAGATAATTATGGGATCTGGTCAAAAGTTGTGCACGCTACGTTGCAGGGTTCCCCAACTGCCGGCCTGCAGGTGATTTTATTTGTCCCCCCATGTTTTTACTGTTGGACATAACATACTGTAAAAACACCAGCAAATCAGCTCGAAGTGATTTTAATTTGGGAAATCTATTAAAAAGTACACTGCATGACCACAACAATGTGGACACCTGCTCATCGAACATTGGTGTGGGGACTTGATTCCACTTAGCCACAAGAGCATTAGTGAAATCGGGCACTGATGTGTGGCGATTTGGCCTGGCTCGCAGTCGGTGTTCCAATTCTTCCCAAAAGTGTTAGTTGGGGTTCAGGTTAGGGCTCTGTGCAGGCCAGTCAAATTCTTCCACATCTTTTCTCGACAAACCATTTCTGTATGGACCTCGCTTTGTGAACAGGGGCATTGTCATGCTGAAACAGGAAAGGGCCTTCTCCAAACTGTTGTCACAAAGTTGGAAGCACAGAATCGTCTAGAATGTCATTGTATGCTGTAGCTTTAAGGTTTTCCGTCACTGGAACATTGGGGCCTAGCCAGACCCATGAAAAACAGCCCCAGAACATTATTCCTCCTCCAACAAACTTTATAGTTGGCACTATGCATTGGGGCAGGTAGGCATCTCCTGGCATCCGCCAAACCCAGATTCGTCCATCAGACTGACAGATAGTGAAGCGGGATTCATCACTCCAGAGAAGGCGTTTCCACTGCTCCAGACTCCAATGGCGACGAGCTTTACACCACTCCAGCCGACACTTGGCATTGCACATGGTGATCTTAGGCTTGTTTACAGCTGCTCAAACAAGGAAACCCATTTTTATGAAGCTCCTGACAAACAGTTATTGTGCCAACGTTGCTTCCAGAGGCAGTTTGGTACTCGGTAGTGAGTTTCGAGGAAAGACAGTTTTTACATGCTGCACTCGGCGGTCCCGTTCTGTGACCTTATGTGGCCTACCACTTTGCGGCTTAGCCGTTGTTGCTCCTAGACATTTCCACTTCACAAAAACAGCACTTACAGTTGACTGGGGCAGCTTTAGCAGGGCAGAAATTTGATGAACTGACTTTGCATCCCATGACAGTCCTGCGTTGAAAGTCACTGAGCTCTTCAGCAAGACCATTCTACTGCCAATGTTTGTCTATGGAGATTGCATGTCGGTGTGCTCGATTTTATACACCTGTCAGCAATGGGTATGGCTGAAATAGCCGAATCCACTAATTTGAAGGGTTAGGGTTACTTTTGGATAAACTTTTGGATATATTGTCTATGTGTATACAACTGTGTTTGCGTAATGGGTGACCAGGTTTGTGTGTGTGTGTGTGTGTGCCTGTGTGCTTGCGTATGTGTGTATGTGCCTGCCTGCGTAAGAGCGTGTGCGTTTGTGTGTGTGTGTGTCTGTGCATTTGTGTGTGTGTGTGAGGGGGGTCAGGGCAGGGGGCTCCATAGCGCCCGTGGAGAGTGCTCCCTCCAGGGCAGTCTGCAGGCGAGCTTCAGGACGACAGCAACATGCTATCACCGCCCCGCCGAGACACAGGCAGCCACCGCTACAGTGAGAGCACTGCTGATGTTATATTTATAGCCCTCCATTAAAAGTTAAACCTCTCTCTGATAACCGGTTCATAGCCAGACACAATGAGAGGAGAAGTTCACTTCCCTATATGCGTCTTTGGGCATGTATTTTCTTGTCTCTTTTCTCTTTCTGTATTTACTATTCTACAGTAAGTAAATCCTCGTGGGATGGACAAAGTAGAGTAGTAACCAACATTAGATAGATAGCTCCAACAGTGCAGGTGCTAATGAAACAAAATAAAAATAACATATAATGGCGTAGCGGTATAAGGGATCGAACCACAGGCTGTAGTGACGCCGCAACACTGCCTGTGTCACAACCCGCCGTGACCGGGAGTTCCATTGGCCGGCGCACAATTGGCCAGGGCCAATAAATATATATATTTTTATTTAGGGGGTGGATCAGCTTTAATGTTCCGGATATATTGTTGTTTCCATCAACGTAATTGTCTGCATCATTTCCAATCCCCCATATATTTTGGGGGTAAATACACTACCATTCAAATGTTTGGGGTCACTTAGAAATGTCCTTGTTTTTGAAAGAAACGCACATTTTTCAGAAATATAATCAGAAATACAGTGTAGACATTGTTAATGTTGTAAATGACTATTGTAGCAGGAGACAGCAGATTTTTTATGGAATATCTACATAGGCGTATAGAGGCCCATTATCAGCAACCATCACTCCTGTGTTCCAATGGCACGTTGTGTTAGCTAATCCGAGTTTATCATTTTAAAAGGCTAATTGATCATTAGAAAACCCTTTTGCAATTATGTTAGCACAGCTGAAAACTGTTGTTCTGATTAAAGAAGCAATAAACCCGGCCTTCTTTAGACTAGTTGAGTATCTGGAGCATCAGCATTTGTGGGTTCGATTACAGGCTCAAAATGGCCAGAAACAAATAACTTCCTTCTGAAATGTGTCAGTCTATTCTTGTTCTGAGAAAGGAAGGCTATTCCATGCGAGAAATTGAAGTGTGCAACACTTGTATTTTTATGAATGTTTTATAATACTACATTTGCATTTTAAATTTGGCGCTCTACATTTATTTTATTAAGGAGCGCCCCACCACTCCCTAATTATCCCCTAGAGGTTAAATAGTACCCGCAAAACACCAGTCTCAACGTCAACAGTGAAGAGGCGACTCCGGGATGCTGGCCTTCTAAGCAGAGTTCCTCTCTCCAGTGTACACAACATCTAGCCCCTTCGAGAGCACTCTTACCGCTCGAGAGCACCCGTATCTCCGTAATCTAGCATGGGTAGGATGGTCATCTGAATCAGGGATAGTTTGGCAGATGGGGTGAAAGACGAGTGATTACAATAGAGGAACCAAGTCTAGATGTAACTTTAGCCTGCAGCTTTGATATGTGCTGAGAGAAGGACAGTGTACCGTCTAGCCATACTCCTAAGTACATGTATGAGTTGATTACCTCATGCTCAGAGGAGAGGGGCATTCTTCTTACCAAACCACACTACCTTTGTTTTGGAGGTGTTCAGATCAAGATTAAGGGTAGAGAAAGCTTGTTGGACATTAAGAAAGCTTTGTTGTAGAGCATTTAACACAAAATCCAGGGAGGGGCCAGCTGAGTATAAGACTGTATCAATTGCATATAAATGGAACTCTTTGAGAGAGGTAGTTGAACTCTTTGAGAGAGGTAGTTAGCAAACCAGGCCAAAAACCCTTCAGAGACACCAATACATCTTAGCCGGCCCACAATAATGGAATGGTCTACCGTATCAAAAGCTTTGGCCAAGTCAATAAAATAGCAGCACAACATTGCTCAAGGGCAATGGTGCCATCATTGAGGACCTTTAAGGTTGCAGTGACACATCCATAACCTGAGCAGAAAACAGATTTTATACTAGAGAGAATACTATAGACATCAGGAAAGCCAGTCAGTTGATTATTGCCAAGTTTTTTCTAACACTTTTGATAAGCATGGCTAAATAAACAGTTAGGATCAGCTTGATCTCCCCCTTTAAATAATGGACGAACCGTTGCTGCCTTCCAAGCAATGGGAACCTCCCCAGAAAGGAGAGACAGGTTAAAAAGGTTGGATATAGGCTTGGCGATGATAGGGGCAGAAACCTTAAAGAAGAAAGTGTCTAAACCATCTGACCCAGATGTTTTTTGGGGGTTAAGTTTCAGGAGCTCCTTTAGCACCTTGGACTCAGTGACCGCCTGCAGGGAGAAACTTTGTAGCGGGGCAGGGGAAAAATAGGGAGAAGCATCGGGGATAGTCGCATTAGAAGGGGTGGGAGATGAGGAAATGTTGGACGGGCAAGGAGGCATGGCTGAGTCAAATAGGAATCGTAACTTAATGAAGTGGTGATTAAAGAGCTCAGCCATGTGCTTCTTGTCAGTAACAACCATATCATCAACTTTAAGGGAAATGGGCAGCTGTGAGGAGGAGGGTTTATTCTCCAGGTCTTTAACGATTTTCCAGAACTTCTTGGCGTTAGACCCACAGAGAGAGAACTGCTCCTTAAAGTAAATAACTTTGGCCTCCCGGACTTGAATAAGATGCTCCATTTCTTTTTGTTTTTCCTCTAACTTATTATGTGCCTCTATGGTACAGTTTTTATTGCTATATATCTTTCCTGTTGTCCTTCAATTTACTTTGTAAATATGAACTCCTGACCTAAATGTATTTTGTTTTATAGATGAGTACTGAATTGCATGGCCTGTAAAGGCACACTTTACAGGATCTGCTGTACATATGTTATGTCGGGAAAAGTCAGTTATAAATTCTTCTGTTCTAGTTAAAACCAGTTATCATCCAGTAGGTTTTGATTGAATTTCCAGTTTACTCGCTGGGGGCTTCTTGGCTCACCACGCTCTAGCGACTCCTGGTGGCGGGCCAGGGTGCCTGCAGGCTGTAGACCATCTCGTCGTTGTTGGTAATCAGGCCTACTACTGTTGTGACGTCAGGGAACTTGACTAACACACAAGTAGGAGAATATATATCGACTATAGTTCTATCCTTCTGTTTATTTCAATAAGCATCTCTTCTATATTTCCCCATGTGGGTTGAATGGAGGAAAAGCTATGCAGCCAGAGTAGTTAAGAGGACGAAACACAAACACAGAGTGAGCTCAGAAAAGTGCTGGAGCTGTCTAGGCCAATGCTTTTTAAAGACACTAGTATGTCACTAACCTCAGTAGGTACACAACCTCAACTGTATATGGTGTAACACACTGCAATCAGTCCCACTGAGGCTGCCCGTCTGAGAAGATAGTATGTGACTGGTGGGGTGGGCAGGGCGGCCTGATTAGACAGGCTTTCATCCTGTGTGGCAGCAACATTAACAAATCAACTTCATTACAAGTCTAGGTGCCTGTATGGCGGCGGTGTCTGTGTCAGACTCCCGCTAAAACGGAAAGACACACAAGTCACAATTAATCACAAGCAAAGCCTCGCCAATGATGAATTTATAAGTAAACTACCGAACGCAAACATGTGCCTACACACACGCACACACACACACACACACACACACACACTCCTCTAAAGAGACACAGACACAAGGCTGCAGTTCCATCCGCAGAGGGCAAATACAACATGCGTTTACCACCAGAGCACGCACATACACACACTACGCGGTACGATAAGGAATATCATATCATTTAAAATTAATATTGATTCTATTAATGAATTTCTAATATTTTTGGGGTCTGAACTGTTTATGTGTGTGTGTGTGTGTGTGTGTCTATATACAACAGTATGTCAATGTTATACTGTATATTTATGTTTGTGTGCGTGCGTGTGCATATGTTCAATCATAGTGTTTGTGTGTGTGTGTGCATTTGTTTAATTGTAGTGTGTGTGTGTTCTACATGAAGCCTGTGTCCCTTTTCCCCCAGGATGCTCCTCCTCCCTCGTCTTAATGAAGTCCCAGGGAAAGAAGAGAGGAAAGGAGAGGCCTGGTTGTTTTTATCCTGGTCTTGGGCCACAGCCTGAGTATCCAATTACCACCGACCTCGAGCCCAGGCTCATAAGGTGGCTAAACTAATACTGCCACTGTCCAGGGAGTTGGTTGGTTGGTCGGGGACCGAGGTAGTAGGCTAAGTCCCAAATGGCTACTTATTTCCTATGGAGCTGCTTTAGCTGGTAAAATGTAGTGCACTATGTAGGAAATAGGTGCCATTTGGGACGCAGAGGCTCTCAGAGGGTCCATCTTTTAGCCAGAGAGGCCAGGGGGGGCTCACTACCGTGGGACAGTGGTCATTTCAGAGGTGCTCTGCCATCCACCATCCCCTTTCCCCCCTGACCCTTCATTCATTCATGCTGAGAGAACAACACAGGGTTGTTTATCCAAGAAAGAGGGAGGGAAGTATACACACATGCAAACAGAGCCCGATATCCTTTTTGTGGACTTGCATGTAGGTCAGAGACTGGCGTGGTGTGTGATTGTTTGTGTGTGTGTGTGTAGGTGGGGACAGGGAGGACAGGCGTAGAGGGGAGGGGTCGGGAATCCCAGTTTAATGCCAGGGGGACGCAGGAGTCCCACAATCCCTACTTCATTAAAACCAAATAAAACACGGAGGCCATTTATCTCTTTTCCTCCAAAGCGATAAACACAAATAGGTTCACCCCCTCCTTACTTTCTTCTCCTCTCCTCTCCTCTAGTCTCCACTGCTCTTCTCTCCGCTCCTCTTCCCTTCCCTTCTCCTCCATCAACTGAGCCTCACCCCTATGAAAAACATCACAGGGCGAGAGAGAGAGAGACAGAGGAAGAGAGAGACAGAGAAAAAGAGAGAGAAAAATAGAGTGCCAGAGAGGAAGTACAGTAGTGACCTGCACCTTTTTCTTTAATACCCAGGCAACATTAAATCAATCTCTCCGTTCTAATTGGTCAGTGGCAGTTCCTTTCTTCTCATGTAAATAATATAACTGCATCCTATCATCCTATGCACAGATGATTTAGTGCAGCAGAGGGTGACGGAAGAGGGTGAGAGGGAGAAGAAAGGGAGAGCAAGGGAGGAGGTAGAGGAGGGAGGGGGTATTTAGTGAAGGAGGTGAGGGGCTTAGGAGGTTAAAGGGGGATGGTAGTGTGTCTGTGGGGGGTGAGGGGTTAGGGGGCGGGGGGTTTGGTGAAGAGGATGAGGGAGTGAAAGATGAGGGAGGAGGTGAAGGGGTGAGGGGTTGTCTCTCAGAAGCTTGCAGTAGGCTATTGTGCCTGTTATTAATTGCATTACAATTAGCCAGATTTAACCCTATTAATGAAATCTGTGTTAAGATGATGGCCCTTACCATGGGTGGGGACACCCATTTCTGTACAACACACACACGGACAGATGCACACTCGCATACAGGCAAACACACACACACACTTTAGACAATCCAAGATGGCGTAGCAGTCAGACGTCTTTTGTCCTCGTTCTGTCGTGTCCAGTGTATATATCTTTTTATATCTTTTCTTCGCATATCATTTAATATTTTTTTTTCTAAAACAGTCTCCTGCAACCCGCCTCACCCAATGTGGTACGGATCTGTTTTTTTTTCAAGTATTATCCACCTCGAATCCGCAATTCCCTAACAGAGGCTAACCAGCTCACTAGCTAACGTTAGTATGTAGCTTACCATTGCTAACGGACATCAGCTAACCTTTAGCTCGGAAAAGCTCTCGCCGTTCGTGTGACGCTACTCAAACCAGAGCATACCGGACATATTTTCTCTCCATATCCCCAGATTCCTACCGCAAGCTCTGGACATTTTCACCTGGATCTTGCAGCTAGCTATCCGAATGGCTAACGTTGGTCCCGGAGCAAGCACCAATTAGCCTGAAGCTAGCCTATGCTAAGCCCACCTTCCCATCAGAGTCCCATCAGCCACTCCTGGGCTACAACACCTATCCGGACCCGTTTTTACTGCTGGTGCGGAGCCCCTCCAGGCCTTCACGACTGGACTACCGACGTTACCTGCCCGAGGGGGTTATTCAACCGGCCCTCCGTCGCGACGTCACCTGAACGCCCATCAGCTAACTGCGGCCTGCTATAACGTTAGCTGTCTAGAGCATATCGGCTGCTAGCTAAACAGGTCCATCGGACAATTTCTTGGGCCACTATTATCGATTTTGACAATTGGCCTGGTCCCCTTCACCACACGGAACCCCACTAACCCATCACGACTGATCTACCGACGGAAACACACGAGGAGGCTATAAACAGACTTCCTCCGTCTTTGTTAGCCGGCCTGCTAGCCTGTGCTAGCTTGTTATCCCCGGCTAGCTGTCTGAATCGCTGTGTCCCCAACAAGCCTCACTACTAACTGGGCCCTTATGATCACTCGGCTAAGCATGCCTCTCCTCAATGTCAATATGCCTTGTCCATTGCTGTTCTGGTTAGTGTTTATTGTCTTATTTCACAGTAGAGCCTCTAGCCCTGCTCAATATACCTTATCCAACCCTTCAGTTCCACCACCCACACATGCGATGACATCACCTGGTTTAAAGGTTTCTAGAGACAATATCTCTTTCATCATCACTCAATGCCTAGGTTTACCTCCACTGTATTTAAGTCCTACCATACCTTTGTCTGTACATTATGCCTTTAATCTATTTTATCGCCCCCTGAAACATGTTCTTTTTACTCTCTGTTCAGGACGTCCTAGACGACCAGTCATTATAGCTATTAGCTGTACCCTTATCCTACTCCTCCTCTGTTCCTCTGGTGATATAGAGGTTAATCCAGGCCCTGCAGTGCCTAGCTCCACTCCTATTCCCCAGGCGCTATCATTTGTTGACTTCTGCAACCGTAAAAGCTTTGGTTTCATGCATGTTAACATTAGAAGCCTCCTCCCTTTTATTCACTGCTTTAACACACTCTGCCAACCCGGATGTCCTAGCCGTGTCTGAATCCTAGCTTAGGAAGACCACCAATAACGCTGACATTTCCATCCCTAACTATAACATCTTCAGACAAGATAGAACGGCTAAAGGCGGCGGTGTTGCAATCTACTGCAGAAATAGCCTGCAGAGTTCTGTCTTACTATCCAGGTCTGTACCCAAACAATTTGAACTTTTACTTTTAAAAATCCACCTTTCTAGAAACAAGTCTCTCACTGTTGCCGCTTGCTATAGACCACTCTCTGCCCCCAGCTGTGCTCTGGACACCATATGTGAACTGATTGCCCCCCATCTATCTTCAGAGTTCATGCTGCTAGGTGACCTAAACTGGAACATGCTTAACACCCCGGCCATCCTACAATCTAAGCTTGATGCCCTAAACCTCACACAAATCATCAATGAATCTACTAGGTACAACCCCAAAGCCGTAAACACGGGCACCCTCATAGATGTCATCCTAACAAACGTGCCCTCTAAATATACCTCTGCTGTTTTCAACCAAGATCTCAGTGATCACTGCCTCATTGCCGGCATCCGTAATGGGTTTGCGGTGAAACGACCTCCCCTCATTACTGTCAAACGTTCCCTAAAACACTTCAGCGAGCAGGCCTTTCTAATCGACCTGGCCCGGGTATCCTGGAAGGATATTGACGTCATCCCGTCAGTAGAGGATGCCTGGTTATTCTTTAAAAGTGCCTTCCTCACCATCTTAAATAAGCATGCCCCATTCAAGAAATTTAGAACCAGGACCAGATATAGCCCTTGGTTCTCTCCAGACCTGACTGACCTTGACCAGCACAAAAACATCCTGTGGCGTTCTGCATTAGCATCGAACAGCCCCCGTGATATGTAACTTTTCAGGGAAGTCAGGAACCAATATACACTGGCAGTTAGGAAAGCCAAGGCTAGCTTTTTCAAGCAGAAATTTGCTTCCTGTAACACAAACTCAAAAAGGTTCTGGGACACTGTAAAGTCCATGGAGAATAAGAGCACCTCTTCCCAGCTTCCTACTGCACTGAGGATAGAAAATGCTGTCACCACCGATAAACCCACAATATTTGAGAATTTCAATAAGATTTTTTTTGCGGCTGGCCATGCTTTCCACCTGGCTACCCCTACCCTGGTCAACAGCCCTGCACCCCCCTCAGTAACTCACCCAAGCCTCCCCCATTTCTCCTTCTCCCAAATCCAGTTAGCTGATGTTCTGAAAGAGCTGCAAAATCTGGACCCCTACAAATCAGCCGGGCTAGACAATCTGGACCCTTTCTTTCTAAAATGATCTAACGAAATTGTTGCAACCCCTATTACTAGCCTGTTCAACCTCTCTTTCGTGTCGTCTGAGAGTCCCAAAGACTGGAAAGCAGCTGCGGTCATCCCCCTCTTCAAAGGGGGAGACTCTTGACCCAAACTGCTACAGACCTATATCTATCCTACCCTGCCTCTCTAAGGTCTTTGAAAGCCAAGTTAACAAACAGATTACCGACCATTTCGAATCCCACAAAACCTTCTCCGCTATGCAATCTGGTTTCAGAGCTGGTCATGGGTGCACCTCAGCCACCCTCAAGGTCCTAAACGACATCATAACCGCCATCGATAAGAGACATTACTGTGCAGCCGTATTCATTGATCTGGCCAAGGCTTTCACATGGTTCACCAACTACTTCTCCGATAGAGTTCAGTGTGTCAAATCGGAGGGCCTGTTGTCCGGGCCTCTGGCAGTCTCTATGGAGGTGCCACAGAAGGTGCGGTGGGATTCGGAGAAGGTACAGTGGGATTCAATTCTTGGGCCGACTCTCTTCTCTGTATACATCAATGATGTCGTTCTTGCTGCTGGTGAGTCTCTGATCCACCTCTACACAGACGACACCATTCTGTATACTTCTGGCCCTTCTTTGGACACTGTGTTAACTACCCTCCAGATGAGCTTCAATGCCATACAACTCTCCTTCCGTGGCCTCCAACTGCTCTTTAACGCAAATAAAACTAAATGCATGCTCTTCAACCGATCGCTGCCTGCACCTGCCCGCCCGTCCAGCATCACTACTCTGGACGGTTCTGTCTTAGATGTGGACAACTACAAATATCTAGTTGTCTGGTTAGACTGTAAACTCTCGTTCCAGACTCACATCAAACATCTCCAATCCAAAATTAAATCTAGAATTGGCTTCCTATTTCGCAACAAAGCATCCTTCACTCATGCTGCCAAACTTATCCTCGTAAAACTGACTATCCTTCCAATCCTCGACTTCGGTGATGTCATTTACAAAATAACCTCCAATACTCTACTCAACAAATTGGATGCAGTCTATCACAGTGCCATTCGTTTTGTCACCAAAGCCCCATATACCACCCACCACTGCGACCTGTACGCTCTCGTTGGCTGGCCCTCGCATTTACTTTTCGTCGCCATACCCCCTGGCTCCAGGTCATCTACAAGTCCCTGCTAGGTAAAGCCCCGCCTTATCTCAGCTCGCTGGTCACCATAGCAGCACCAACCCGTAGCACGCGCTCCAGCAGGTATATCTCACTGGTCACCCCCAAAGCCAATTCCTCCTTTGGCCGACTTTCCTTCCAGTTCACTGCTGCCAATGACTGGAACGAACTACAAAAATCTCTGAAACTGGAGACACTTATCTCCCTCACCAGCTTTAAGCACCAGCTGTCAGAGCAGCTCACAGACCCCTGCACCTGTATATAGCCCATCTGTAAATAGCCCAACCAACTACCTCATCCCCTACTGTATTTATTTATTTATCTTGTTCCTTGTTCCTGCACCCCAGTTTTTCTACATTGCACATTCATCTACTGCACATCTACCATTCCAGTGTTTAAATGCTATATTGTAATTACTTTTCCACCATGGCCTATTTATTGCCTTACCTTCCTTAACTTACCTCATTTGCACTCTTTGTATGTAGATTAGTTTTTTTTCTACTGTATTATTGACTGTATGTTTGTTTTACTCCATGTGTAACTCTGTGTTGTTGTATGTGTCGAACTGCTTTGCTTTATCTTGGCCAGGTTGCCTACCTGGTTAAATAAAGGTGAAATATAAATAAATAAACACACATAAACCTCCAATGAGCTTAGTCAATGCTCCCCAGATAGGACAGGGATTGGGGGGGCTTCGTAATGGAGCAAGGCATTTTACACGCTTTACACAGGTCATAGTAAACCCCTTCATAAGACATGAACCCCCTCCCACCCACTACTTACCGCTTCTATGCTACTCTCTGAGTCACACCATCATTCATATCCCAGTCTAGTGGTATATTAAGCTGTAAAAAAAATATACAATCTGAGTATATGAATTCAAATCAAATCCATGCTCAACCCCAGCCCTGTAAATAACCTATAGTCTGGTCTTACCCTCAGAAAGAAAAATAACATATTGTCCTGTCTTACCCTCAGAAAGAAAAATAACATATTGTCCTGTCTTACCATCAGAGAAAAAGCAAACATGCATCCGGTTCTATGTTATTTTTAAGCAGAAATCCAATTCCATTCCTCATCTGATCTCACACCTGTTACACATCATCTTAATGTTGCGTTTTGAGACACCTCTCATCTGATCTCTCACCAGGTACACATCATCTTAAAGTTGCGTTTTGAGACACCTCTCATCTGATCTCTCACCATCTACACATCATCTTAAAGTTGCGTTTTGAGACACCTCTCATCTGATCTCTCACCAGGTACACATCATCTTAATGTTGTGTTTTTAGGCACCACTCTGACATATATTGCGGTTTACATTTACAGGTTTCTGTAAATGGTTTCCAAGGGGACTGTAACCATGGCTGGGTCACAGGGACTGTGTTAGTGGTAGAGAATGGGAGAGAGTGGTAGGGAGGGGTAAAGAGGGTGAGAGGACCTCAGGGCAGTGGTTCCAACCGAGGAGTCTTTTCCCTGTGAATTAAGGACTGTTTGACTGTGCCATCGTGAGAAAATAAGGTACACAAATACTAGTAGTTGACACACAAAAATGTGAGGTTAAATCAGTAAGTGATTTACAGAATATAATAATAACATCAATGTCAATCCATTCAATGTGTTTCACACACAAAGACTACAAAATAAATTACACACACACTGATGAATAGGCCATCTCTGGCTCAGCAATATTTCCCCATCGACGTTCACATATTCACTATTTGAATATCTGATCACCTTCAGATCCAGTAGGATCTGTGACACAAAGCTGTCATCAAGTCAAATGGTGGCTACTTGGAAGAATCTCAAATATAAAATATGTTTTGATTTGATTAGCACTTTTTTTGGTTACTACATGGTTCCATATGTGTTATTTCATAGTTTTGATGTCTTCACTATTAGTCTACAATGTAGAAAATAGTAAAAATAAAGAAAAACCCTTGAGTAGGTGTGTCACCCTCTGCTCCTACTCCCAGTCTACATAAGTGGGTTACCACTTCAGGAGGAGGGGAGGGGCGAGAAGAGGAGGGGTGAGAAGAGGAGAGGAGGGGGGAGAAGAGGAGAAGACAGGAGGAGAGGAGGGGTGAGAAGAGGAGAGAACAGGAGGAGAGGGGGGGTGAGAAGAGGAGAGGAGGGGTGAGAAGAGGAGAAGACAGGAGGAGGAGGGGTGAGAAGAGGAGAGGACAGGAGGAGAGGAGGGGAGAGAAGAGGACAGGAGGAGGAAGGGTGAGAAGAGGAGAAGACAGGAGGAGAGGGGGGGAGAGAAGAGGAGACGACAGGAATAGAGGAGGGGTGAGAAGAGGAGAGGTGAGAAGAGGAGAGGACAAGAGAGGAGGGGTGAGAAGAGGAGAGAGGTGTGAGAAGAGGAGAGAGGTGTGAGAAGAGGAGAAGACAGGAGGAGAGGAGAGGTGAGAAGAGGAGAGGAGGGGTGAGAAGAGGAAACGACCGGAATAGAGGAGGGGTGAGAAGAGGAGAGGAGGGGTGAGAAGAGGAGGACAGGAGGAGAGGAGGGGTGAGAAGAGGAGACGACAGGAATAGAGGAGGGGTGAGAAGAGGAGAGGAGGTGTGAGAAGAGGAGAAGACAGGAATAGAGGAGGGGTGAGAAGAGGAGAGGAGGGGAGGGGTGAGAAGAGGAGAGGACAGGAGGAGATGAGGGGTGAGAAGAGGAGAGGACAGGAATAGAGGAGGGGTGAGAAGAGGAGAGGACAGGAGGAGATGAGGGGTGAGAAGAAGAGAGGAGGGGAGGGGTGAGAAGAGGAGAGGAGAGGAGAGGACAGGAATAGAGGAGGGGTGAGAAGAGGAGAGGACAGGAGGAGAGGAGGGGTGAGAAGAGGAGAGGACAAGAGAGGAGGGGTGAGAAGAGGAGAGAGGTGTGAGAAGAGGAGAAGACAGGAGGAGAGGAGGGGTGAGAAGAGGAGGGGTGAGAAGAGGAGACGACAGGAATAGAGGAGGGGTGAGAAAAGGAGAGGAGGGGTGAGAAGAGGAGGACAGGAGGAGAGGAGGGGTGAGAAGAGGAGAGGAGGGGTGAGAAGAGGAGGACAGGAGGAGAGGAGGGTGAGAAGAGGAGACGACAGGAATAGAGGAGGGGTGAGAAGAGGAGAGGAGGTGTGAGAAGAGGAGAGGACAGGAGGAGATGAGGGGTGAGAAGAGGAGAGGAGGGGAGGGGTGAGAAGAGGAGAGGACAGGAATAGAGGAGGGGTGAGAAGAGGAGAGGACAGGAGGAGATGAGGGGTGAGAAGAAGAGAGGAGGGGAGGGGTGAGAAGAGGAGAGGAGAGGACAGGAATAGAGGAGGGGTGAGAAGAGGAGAGGACAGGAGGAGAGGAGGGGTGAGAAGAGGAGAGGACAAGAGAGGAGGGGTGAGAAGAGGAGAGAGGTGTGAGAAGAGGAGAAGACAGGAGGAGAGGAGGGGTGAGAAGAGGAGGGGTGAGAAGAGGAGACGACAGGAATAGAGGAGGGGTGAGAAGAGGAGAGGAGGGGTGAGAAGAGGAGGACAGGAGGAGAGGAGGGGTGATAAGAGGAGAGGAGGGGTGAGAAGAGGAGACAACAGGAATAGAGGAGGGGTGAGAAGAGGAGAGGAGGTGTGAGAAGAGGAGAGGAGGGGTGAGAAGACGAGAAGACAGGAATAGAGGAGGGGTGAGAAGAGGAGAGGAGGGGAGGGGTGAGAAGAGGAGACGACAGGAATAGAGGAGGGGTGAGAAGAGGAGAGGAGGGGTGAGAAGAGGAGAACAGGAGGAGAGGAGGGGTGAGAAGAGGAGAGGAGGGGTGAGAAGAGGAGACGACAG
The DNA here is from genome assembly GCA_030435695.1 of Brachymystax lenok tsinlingensis. NCBI lineage: Eukaryota > Metazoa > Chordata > Actinopteri > Salmoniformes > Salmonidae > Brachymystax > Brachymystax lenok. The sequence goes on from CM059786.1 coordinate 32,169,003, forward strand.
GAATAGAGGAGGGGTGAGAAGAGGAGAGGAGGGGTGAGAAGAGGAGGACAGGAGGAGAGGAGGGGTGAGAAGAGGAGAGGAGGGGTGAGAAGACGAGAAGACAGGAATAGAGGAGGGGTGAGAAGAGGGGAGGGGTGAGAAGAGGAGAGGACAGGAGGAGAGGAGGGGTGAGAAGAGGAGAGGAGGGGTGAGAAGAGGAGACGACAGGAAGAGGAGAGGTGAGAAGAGGAGACGACAAGAAAGGAGGGGTGAGAAGAGGAGAGAGGGGTGAGAAGAAGAGAAGACAGGAGGAGAGGAGGGGTGAGAAGAGGAGAAGACATGAGGAGAGGAGGGGTGAGAAGAGGAGACGACAGGAATAGAGGAGGGGTGAGAAGAGGAGAGGACAAGAGAAGAGGGGTGAGAAGAGGAGAGAGGGGTGAGAAGAAGAGAAGACAGGAGGAGAGGAGGGGTGCGAAGAGGAGAGGAGGGGTGAGAAGACGAGAAGACAGGAATAGAGGAGGGGTGAGAAGAGGAGACGACAGAAATATAGAGGAGGTGTGAGAAGACGACAGGAATAGAGGAGGGGTGAGAAGAGGAGAGGAGGTGTGAGAAGAGGAGAAGACAGGAATAGAGGAGGGGTGAGAAGAGGAGAGGAGAGGACAGGAGGAGAGGAGGGGTGAGAAGAGGAGAGGAGGGGTGAGAAGAGGAGACGACAGGAATAGAGGAGAGGTGAGAAGAGGAGAGGACAGGAGGAGAGGAGGGGTGAGAAGAGGAGAAGACATGAGGAGAGGAGGGGTGAGAAGAGGAGACGACAGGAATAGAGGAGGGGTGAGAAGAGGAGAGGACAAGAGAAAAGGGGTGAGAAGAGGAGAGAGGGGTGAGAAGACGAGAAGACAGGAGGAGAGGGGTGAGAAGAGGAGAGGACAGGAGGAGAGGAGGGGTGAGAAGAGGAGAGGACAGGAGGAGAGGAGGGGTGAGAAGAGAAGAGGACAGGAGGAGAGGAGGGGTGAGAAGAGGAGAAGACAGGAAGAGAGGAGGGGTGAGAAGAGGAGACGACAGGAATAGAGGAGGGGTGAGAAGAGGAGAGGAGGTGTGAGAAGAGGAGAAGACAGGAATAGAGGAGGGGTGAGAAGAGGAGAGGAGGGGTGAGAAGAGGAGAGGACAGGAGGAGAGGAGGGGTGAGAAGAGGAGACAACAGGAATAGAGGAGAGGACAAGAGAGGAGGGGTGAGAAGAGGAGAGAGGGGTGAGAAGAAGAGAAGACAGGAGGAGAGGAGGGGTGAGAAGAGGAGAAGACATGAGGAGAGGAAGGGTGAGAAGAGGAGACGACAGGAATAGAGGAGGGGTGAGAAGAGGAGAGGACAAGAGAAGAGGGGTGAGAAGAGGAGAGAGGGGTGAGAAGAAGAGAAGACAGGAGGAGAGGAGGGGTGAGAAGAGGAGAAGACATGAGGAGAGGAGGGGTGAGAAGAGGAGAGGACAGGAGGAGAGGAGGGGTGAGAAGAGGAGAGGAGAGGACGAGAGGAGGGATGAGAAGAGGAGAGAGGGGTGAGAAGAGGAAAAAACAGGAGGAGAGGAGGGGTGAGAAGAGGAGAGGACAGGAGGAGAGGAAGGGTGAGAAGAGGAGAGGAGAGGACAGGAGGAGAAGAGGGGTGAGAAGAGGAGAGGACAGGAGGAGAGGAGGGGTGAGAAGCAGCAGTCCTTTGGACTTGAACTTCAAATTGACCCTTGATCCCGCTCCAGCTCAGATATCAAAACACAGTGCCATCTGGCCCTGACACACACTAAAACACACACACACGAGGATGGACAGACACACACATACACACAGAGCTGACGGGGGGCTGGGGAGCACTGGGGTTAATATCATGAGGTTAGTGGAATAGAGACCGCAATTATCTTCAATTCCAAGACAGAAAATCCTATTATTTGATGGTGAGTCTGACAGATGGACGAGCCAGCCACATCCTCTCCTCCCATTCCTGAGCAAGCCAATCTGGAGGCCAGGGGCGAGGAGGGCGGAGAAGGTAGAGGGGGGTGTGGGACACAATGGAACACAATGGTGGGAGAGGGCAGAAGGGGCAGCTAGGTAGTGTGGTCGCTTTAGGTGGCGGGTGGAGAGGGGAGGGTGTGCCCATGAAACCTGAGATTGAGAGGGTTGCCCCTTCTCGCGTCCCGGCCACAATGAGAAGCAGGGCTGTTTGAAGAGCTCAGCTGTTGGGAAGTGAGGTGACAGATGAAGATATCTACTCCCTGGGAACAGCAGGGGAGAGGGAGAATAGGGAGAGAGAACATATTCCTTTTATTTATTGTAGTGAAGACGTTTTGAATATTCTACCATATTTATGAACATTTTACATTTAAATATTACAGTATGAATAACAGAAAAAGTGGAAGAGGACAAAAATCAGGGCCTACAGTATAGAGGAAAAACTGTTAAGAGGTGTACATCACACACAACCCCAGAGTCTCTCTGCACACCAAGGTCTTTTCCATCTAGACAGACAGCTGAGTGTGGATTCAGTAGCGCTGAGTTACTATCAGACCCAGGAGAGTAGCTTTACAGGACAGGAACCAGAGAGAAAATAATTGTAATTACAATCTATCAGGAACATCAAAATGTTGTATCTCCCAGTTTAAATGGAAAGTGGGACAAATCAAACACTTGCACTGAGGCAGACAGTGAATACATTAACACTAATGGTGTCATGGATACATTGTAAGGCTTTGTATGGAGCTTGTTTTTTTCTTAAGTTGTACATTTGGTTTATCAGTGAGACATTATATCATATGTCAATTAAATTTACTCTGTGAGCCTGATGAAAAAGTCATATTTGCCATCTACTCTCTTTGTCAACAAATCCACAACCAGATACTGTTTACCACTTCAACATAAAGGGATATTTCACCAGGAAAGCCCTTGGCTTACAGGTAGACAGACGTTCCTCCTCAGACCACTGACTGACCACAGACTGGTTGTCCCAGACCCTGAACAGCCTACAGGATACTCCAACAATGTTCTGTGGCCCATGTGTGGGGACATTGCCCTGGGCAACCCACCGGGCCTCTGTTCAGTCAATGAGAGCAAGTGCCCCAACAGACCATATCTTCCACACCCTCACCCTTACCCACAGCACTCATTCCCCAGTCAGAGGGACAATGGCCTGGGGCCAGTCTACCAGCCGGACCCTGTCACCCCTCCCAGACATCCAGGAAAACAAAACAGCAGCCAGCTCCCTCCGGACTCTTCCCCTATCACCACTGTACTCAACATACAGTGGCTAGTGAAAGTATTCACCCCCCTTGGCATTTTTACTATTTTGTTGCCTTACAACCTGGAATTAAAAAGGATTTTTGGGGGGTTTGTATCATTTGATTTACACAACATGCCTACCACTTTGAAGATGCAAAATATTTTTTCTTGTGAAACAAACAAGAAATAACACAAAATGAAAAACAGAAAACTTGAGCGTTCATAAATATTCACCCCCTAAAGTCAATACTTTGTAGAGCCACCTTTTGCAGCAATTACAGCTGCAAGTATCTTGGGGTATGTCTCTATAAGCTTGGCACATCTAGCCACTGGGATCTTTGTCCATTCTTCAAGGCAAAACTGCTCCAGCTCCTTCAAGTTGGATGGGTTCTGCTGGTGTACAGAAACCTTTAAGTCATACCACAGATTCTCAATTGGATTGAGGTCTGGGCTTTGACTAGGCCATTCCAAGACATTTAAATGTTCCCCCTTAAACCACTCAAGTGTTGCTTTAGCAGTATGCTTAGGGTCACTGTCCTGCTGGAAGGTGAACCTCCGTCCCAGTCTCAAATCTCTGGAAGACTAAAAGGTTTCCCTCAAGAATTTCCCTGTATTTAGCATATAATTCCTTCAATTCTGACCAGTTTCCCCAGTCGCTGCCGTTGAAAAACATCCCCACAGCATGATGCTGCCACCACCATGCTTCACTGTGGGGATGTTGTTCTCGGGGTGATGAGAAGTGTTGGGTTTGTGCCAGACATAGCGTTTCCTTGATGTCCAAAAAGCTACATTTTTGTCTCATTTGACCAGAGTACCTTCTTCCATATGTTTGGGGAGTCTCCCACATGCCTTTTGGCGAACACCAAACATGTTTGCTTATTTTTTTCTTTTAAGCAATGGCTTTTTTTCTGGCCACACTTCCATAAAGCCCAGCTCTGTGGAGTATACGGCTTAAAGTGGTCCTATGGACAGATACTCCAATCTCCGCTGTGGAGCTTTGCAGCTCCTTCAGTGTTATCTTTGGTCTCTTTGTTGCCTCTCTGATTAATGCCCTCCTTGCCTGGTTCGTGAGTTTTGGTGGGCGGCCCTCTCTTGGCAGGTTTGTTGTGGTGCCATATTCTTTCCATTTTTTAATAATGGATTTAATGGTGCTCTGTGGGATGTTCAAAGTTTCTGATATTTTTTTATAACCCATCCCTGATCTGTTTTTCTCCACAACTTTGTCCCTGACCTGTTTGGAGAGCTCCTTGGTCTTCATGGCGCCACTTGCTTGGTGGTGCCCCTTGCTTAGTGGTGTTGCAGACTCTGGGGCTTTTCAGAACAGGTGTATACAGTGGGGCAAAAAAGTAAGTACACTTCAACTATGACAGATGAAATGAGAAAAAGAAATCCAGAAAATCACATTGTAGGATTTTTAATTTATTTATTTGCAAATTATGGTGGAAAATAAGTATTTGGTCAATAACAAAAGTTTATCTCAATACTTTGTTATATACCCTTTGTTGGCAATGACAGAGGTCAAACGTTTTCTGTAAGTCTTCACAAGGTTTTCACACACTGTTGCTGGTATTTTGGCCCATTCCTCCATGCAGATCTCCTCTAGAGCAGTGATGTTTTGGGCCTGTCACTGGGCAACACGGACTTTCAACTCCCTCCAAAGATTTTCTATGAGGTTGAGATCTGGAGACTGGCTAGGCCACTCCAGGACCTTGAAATGCTTCTTCTGAAGCCACTCCTTCGATTGCCCAGGCGGTGTGTTTGGGATCATTGTCATGCTGAAAGACCCAGCCACGTTTCATCTTCAATGCCCTTGCTGATGGAAGGAGGTTTTCACTCAAAATCTCACGATACATGGCCCCATTCATTCTTTCCTTTACACGGATCAGTCGTCCTAGTCCCTTTGCAGAAAAACAGCCCCAAAGCATGATGTTTCCACCCCATGCTTCACAGTAGGTATGGTGTTCTTTGGATGCAACTCAGCATTCTTTGTCCTCCAAACACGACGAGTTGAGTTTTTACCAAAAGGTTATATTTTGGTTTCATCTGACCATATGACATTCTCCCAATCCTCATCTGGATCATCCAAATGCTCTCTAGCAAACTTCAGACGGGCCTGAACATGTACTGGCTTAAGCAGGGGGACACGTCTGGCACTGCAGGATTTGAGTCCCTGGCGGCGTAGTGTGTTACTGATGGTAGGCTTTGTTACTTTGGTCCCAGCTCTCTGCAGGTCATTCACTAGGTCCCCGTGTGGTTCTGGGATTTTTGCTCACCGTTCTTGTGATCATTTTGACCCCACGGGTGAGATCTTGCGTGGAGCCCCAGATCGAGGAAGATTATCAGTGGTCTTGTATGTCTTCCATTTCCTAAGAATTGCTCCCACAGTTGATTTCTTCAAACCAAGCTGCTTACCTATTGCAGATTCAGTCTTCCCAACCTGGTGCAGGTCTACAATTTTGTTTCTGGTGTCCTTTGACATCTCTTTGGTCTTGGCCATAGTGGAGTTTGGAGTGTGACTGTTTGAGGTTGTGGACAGGTGTCTTTTATACTGATAACAAGTTCAAACAGGTGCCATTAATACAGGTAACGAGTGGAGGACAGAGGAGCCTCTTAAAGAAGAAGTTACAGGTCTGTGAGAGCCAGAAATCTTGCTTGTTTGTATGTGACCAAATACTTATTTTCCACCATAATTTGCAACTAAATTCATAAAAAATCCTACAATGTGATTTTCTGGATTTTTTTCCCTCATTTTGTCTGTCATAGTTGAAGTGTACCTATGATGAAAATTACAGGCCTCTCTCATCTTTTTAAGTGAGAGAACTTGCACAATTGGTGGCTGACTAAATACTTTTTTGCCCCACTGTATATTCTGAGATCCTGTGAAACTTAAATTGCACACAAGTGGACTTTATTTAACTAATTATGTGACTTCTGAAGGTAATTGGTTGCACCAGATCTTATTTAGGGGCTTCATAACAAAGGGGGTGAATACATATGCACGCACCACTTTTCTGATTAAAAGTAATTTTTTCCATTTCACTTCACCAATTTGGACTATTTTGTGTATGTCCATTCCATAAAATCCCAATAAAAAAAACATTTAAATTACAGGCTGTAATGTAACAAAATAGGAAAAACGCCAAGGGTGATACTTTTGCAAGGCACTGTAGGGCTGAGGTAGCTTGGGCAAGCCTGGGTAAGTGGTAGGGAGGAAGGAGCAGCCGGAGGGGTGGGGGAAGAAGGAGAGAGAACCAGAGAGGGAGAGAGGATGTATGGAGGCTTGAGAAGTCGGCTAAGGGCATATTTTTCGGGAAAATGACATCGATTGGCAAAAAATGCTAATCAGCATCATGTAAATTCATGAGGCATGAGGCCCCGTCTACTGTAACACATAGGAGTCAACAACCCTCCATCCCTGATTATGAACTAATAGGTGCTCCTCAGCCAACATGTAAATAAGTTAATGAATATGCCCACATAGGTTTATTTCCCCTTAATGGCGGTCCCAGCGTGTTGGCCATTAAACACTGTAACCTAATTTAAGAGCCATTGCTCACACATTACGTTAGCATCATCAGGGCTTGTGGCAGCATCACAAATGGCACCCTTTTACCTTTTATGTAGTGCACCAGCTGGGGCCTGATCAAAAGTAGTGCACTATATAGGAAACAGGGTTGGTCCAACATTTTGGACGCATCCTATCCCCACCGCCTCTCCTTGCCTCTTCTTCACACGGCTCCTACCTCTATCGCCACTGAATGACAATGAAGGAGGTGGGCATAATGTAAGTTTGAACGTCCTCTTTAGGACCCCTTCAGAATTCATTAGAAGCTCCAGCCAACACTTCATTATTAAGACGTCTCTGTCTCCCTCTCTCTCCTTTTCTCTCTTAGTGTGTCTGTGTCAGAGTAATTAACAACTGCCGTGGCTGCTGCCGTGGTTGACGCTGCAGTGTCACCAACATTTACCCACTTCCATACCACGGCCGCGGCTGACAGTCATCTCTTGTCTAAGTGGTAGAGTGGTTGGGAGGGAGGCGTGGGAGGAACTAGGGGGGATGTTTGAAAGCTGAGTTAGGTGATGGTTTGGGAGGGAGGTGATGGATGGATGGATGGGGAGGGAGGTGAGTGAGGAGGGAGGTGGGGGAGAGGGAGGAGATGGGGAGGGAGCTGATGGGTGGGGGTGATGGAGGAGGGAGGTGAGTGAGGAGGGAGGTGATGGGTGGGGAAGAGGGAGGAGATGGGGAGGGAGCTGATGGGTGGGGGTGATGGAGGAGGGAGGTGAGTGAGGAGGGAGGTGATGGGTGGGGAAGAGGGAGGTGATGGGGGAGGGAGCTGATGGGTGGGGAGGGAGGGAGGGAGGTGAGTGAGGAGGGAGGTGATGGGTGGGGAAGAGGGAGGTGATGGGGGAGGGAGCTGATGGGTGGGGAGGGAGGGAGGTGATGGGTGGGGAGGGAGGGAGGTGATGGGTGGGGAGTGAGGTGATCAGTAGTGGAAAAAGTACCCAATCGTCATAGTTACATAGTAAAAGTAAACATACCTTAATAGAAAATGACTCAAGTAAAAGTGAAAGTCACCCAGTAAAATACTACTTGAGTAAAAGTCTAAAAGTATTTGATTTTAAATATACTTATGAATCAAAAGTAAATGTAATTGTGAAAATATATAAGAGTATCAAAAGTAAAAGTATAAATCATTTCAAATTTCTTATATTAAGCAAACCAGGTGGCACCATTATCTTGTATTTTATGTACAGATAGCCAGGCTCACACTACAACACTCAGACATCATTTACAAATGAAGCATGTGTTTAGTGTGTCCGCCAGATCAGACGCAGTAGGGATGACCAGGGATGTTCTCTTGATTTTTTTATTTTTATTTGACCTTTATTTAACTAGGCAAGTCAGTTAGAAACAAATTCTTATTTACAATGACGGCCTACCACGGTAAAACCTGGACGACGCTGGGCCAATTGTGCGCCACCCTATGGGACTCCCAATCACGGCCGGATGTGATAATGCCTGGATTTTGATAAGTGTGTGATTTGGACAATTTTCCTGTCTTGCTAAGCATTCAAAATGTACTGAGTACTTTGGGTGTCAGGGAAATTGTATGGAGTAAAATGTACATTATTTTCTTTAGGAATGTACAGAAGTAAAAGTATGAATAGTAAAGTACAGATTCCCCAAAAAACTACCTAAGTAGTAATTTCAAGTATTTTTACACCACTGGAGGTGATGGTTGGGGAGGGAGGTGATGGGTAGGGAGGGAGGTGATGAGTGGGGAGGCGGTGGGGACGGAGGTGATGGGTAGGGAGGGAGGTGATGAGTGGGGAGGGAGGTGGGGACGGAGGTGATGGTGGGGAAGAAGGGTGATGAGTGGGGAGGGAGGTGGGGAAGGAGGTGATGGTGGGGAGGAAGGGTGATGAGTGGGGAGGGCGGTGGGGAAGGAGGTGATGGGTAGGGAGGAGGTGATGAGTGGGGAGGGAGGTGGGGAAGGAGGTGATGGGTAGGGAGGGAGGTGATGAGTGGGGAGGGAGGTGGGGAAGGAGGTGATGGTGGGGAGGAAGGGTGATGAGTGGGAGGGCGGTGGGGAAGGAGGTGATGGGTAGGGAGGGAGGTGATGAGTGGGGAGGGAGGTGGGGAAGGAGGTGATGGTGGGGAGGAAGGGTGATGAGTGGGGAGGGCGGTGGGGAAGGAGGTGATGGGTAGGGAGGGAGGTGATGAGTGGGGAGGGAGGTGATGAGTGGGGAGGGCGGTGGGGAAGGAGGTGATGGGTAGGGAGGGAGGTGATGAGTGGGGAGGAGGTGGGGAAGGAGGTGATGGTGGGGAGGAAGGGTGATGAGTGGGGAGGCGGTGGGGAAGGAGGTGATGGGTAGGGAGGGAGGTGATGAGTGGGGAGGGAGGTGGGGAAGGAGGTGATGGGTAGGGAGGGAGGTGATGGAGTGGGGAGGGAGGTGGGGAAGGAGGTGATGGTGGGGAGGAAGGGTGATGAGTGGGGAGGGCGGTGGGGAAGGAGGTGATGGGTAGGGAGGGAGGTGATGAGTGGGGAGGAGGTGGGGAAGGAGGTGATGGTGGGGAGGAAGGGTGATGAGTGGGGAGGGCGGTGGGGAAGGAGGTGATGGGTAGGGAGGGAGGTGATGAGTGGGGAGGGAGGTGGGGAAGGAGGTGATGGTGGGGAGGAAGGGTGATGAGTGGGGAGGGCGGTGGGGAAGGAGGTGATGGGTAGGGAGGGAGGTGATGAGTGGGGAGGGAGGTGATGAGTGGGGAGGGAGGTGGGGAAGGAGGTGATGGTGGGGAGGAAGGGTGATGAGTGGGGAGGCGGTGGGGAAGGAGGTGATGGGTAGGGAGGGAGGTGATGAGTGGGGAGGGAGGTGGGGAAGGAGGTGATGGTGGGGAGGAAGGGTGATGAGTGGGGAGGCGGTGGGAAGGAGGTGATGGGTAGGGAGGAGGTGATGAGTGGGGAGGGAGGTGGGGAAGGAGGTGATGGTGGGGAGGAAGGGTGATGAGTGGGGAGGCGGTGGGGGACGGAGGTGATGGGTAGGGAGGGAGGTGATGAGTGGGGAGGGAGGTGGGGAAGGAGGTGATGGTGGGGAGGAAGGGTGATGAGTGGGGAGGCGGTGGGGAAGGAGGTGATGGGTAGGGAGGGAGGTGATGGAGTGGGGAGGGAGGTGGGGAAGGAGGTGATGGTGGGGAGGAAGGGTGATGAGTGGGGAGGCGGTGGGGAAGGAGGTGATGGGTAGGGAGGGAGGTGATGAGTGGGGAGGGAGGTGATGAGTGGGGAGGGATGGTGGGGAAGGAGGTGATGGTGATGAGTGGGGAGGGCGGTGGGGAAGGAGGTGATGGGTAGGGAGGAGGTGATGAGTGGGGAGGGAGGTGGGAGGGAGGTGATGGTGGGGAGGAAGGGTGATGAGTGGGGAGGGCAGTGGGGACGGAGGTGATGGGTGGGAAGGAGAGGGGTGGGTGGGTGGGAAGGGAGGTGAGTACGTTCGAATGCAATGAGGGAGTAAGGAGGGGTGTAGTGCAGGGTTGAAATTTCAAATTGAATTGGCCGCACCCCACAGTATGTAGAATTTGAGTTTGAGTGACAGGAACTAGAATTTAATTAAGTGCAATTCAAAGAAATTCCACTCAGTGATAGAACCTGAGAGTGTCATTGAATCTGACAGGTCACACTTTCAGACACCAAAGAATATGTAACTTATGTAATATGTAACAGGTATTTCCAGCAATCATTTCATTTGTTTGGCTTGTTTTTGAAGGCTTTAGGGTCAACTTGGGTCAACTTGAGGGCTAAATGTATTCTGGGAAATTCAGTATTTTCCCCATGTTTAACAACATTTAAGTGATTTAATTGAAATATAATAACTTAGAATACTCACATACAGGTTTTTCTTTCCTTGATCATTCATTTTTGAAGTTTGTCCTGAAAATCATTTGTTTCAACAATATTTTATATACATGTATATAACATGTTTGATGCTTTATGTACAAGATCTATACAAATATACACTACACCTATTATAGAATAGAAGAGGCATTTTAATTTCACTGAACTCAGTTACATTTCCTTTCATTACAATTAAAATTACAATTCTGTATCCAGTTTACTAATTCAACTCAAATTCAATTATTGAATTTAATGAGGCATTCTCAATTAAATTCTGAATTAAGCCCAACCCTGGTGTTGGGGTTGGGTGCGCAAGTAGGGAAGGAGGCAGGAATAAAGAGGGAGGGGACTTTAAGCACGGACAGCTCCAGTCAGGCAGCCTGCCACATGCTGATGAACATGTCTTTTTGATGAACGCTAAGCCCACTCAAAGCTGCTGCCAGGGCTAAATCAAATTAAAGGTAGAGTCAGCTAAATAACATTGCCACGAGCAGCACCGCCGATATTGCTATGAGTGAGATGCAAGGCTTTGCTCCCACAGACACACACAGTATCTGCGCATGAGTATGGGTTTGCTTCACGCTGTCAGAGCGTGGTAGATACAGAACCAAAACAGTGGGGGAGTTTAGCCTCATGCTTCAACACTCTTAGTTGTTGCAGAATTTTATCCACTATGCGGTTTACTTTGTGTGCCTACGTCATATTGCTGAGTCTACCTTTAACGCCTTTCAGTTTGGACAGAAGACTCAACTTTGGCACTTTCCTCTTGGAGTCCTCCTCCTTTTTACCCCTTGGGGATCACAGGATACAGAGAGGAGATAACACTTGTCTTTATGCCCTGTCCCCTGAACTTCTACAGCCAATGCTGAAACCCAAAACAAATAGAAAACAGACAAACACGCAGGCACACAAAGCACACACACACACAAAACACACAGCTCTAACAGACAACAAAATAAAGAAAATAAGAAAAAGTATACCACCCCCTTTCCAAAAAATGTTTATTTTCCAGTTGCGGTTGCTTTCTCTCCACCGCCAGTTCACCCAAAACAGAAATTAAGCGTGTATCTACATTTTATCATGTCTGGTATCGCCTTTGAAAATTGCAGGTAGTGGAGTGTTTAACATTCTCTTGTCAAGCGTCCCCCTGCTGAGACAATAAATGCCTGTCCAGTTTTGCTCACAGCAGCAGTGGCAGATTAGAAACAGCAGGAGGACGCTGTACTGTGAACACAATACCGATAAGGACACATGTCTTAGCCCCCAATGCCAAGCCTGGATTCTCCCAATGTTTTCGAATATTTACACACAACTAGAATCGCAAATGTACCTTACCTGCATTGAAAGAGCCACCCCACCCACCTCAAATCAGGGGTATAGTTTTGGTGTTTTGTCTTTTGGGAGATGGGTTGTTTTTGTGGAAGGGGAGGAGGGGTGGGAGTGGAAGGGAGGGGGAGTGGAACAGTGGAAGGTAAATCAGAACACAAAAATAGTGAAATGTCTGTTTCTTTTCATCAGAAATACTGGTGGAGAGGGATAGGTGTGGACAATTGCGGCAGTGAAGCTTTAATCTAGGTATTTATTTTGAGCGATACAATGCAGATAGTGACCGTATGGCAGGGTCAGCAACTAATCACCAGGAATTCAGTTAAATATGTGTTTAATTTAGGAAATCTGTTCCCATGTAATCCCATGAATAAAAAAAATTACGCAATAGTGTCTCAACGAAATCATTGTATGAAATTATTGTATTTGAAAATAATCTCTTTTTGAGCTTAGTTGTGGTCAATTTGCAGTGGACAAATTATAATAATTATGTTCCGGTCCCCCGACCATCCGCTCTGACGTTATCTCTGTGCATTCAAATTGCCATTGCTAAAATGCAACTGTGTTCGTTATTCGTAGCTTATGCCTGCCCATACCATAACCCTACCGCCACCATGGGTCTCTCTGTTCACAATGCTGAAATCAGCAAACCGCTTGCCCACACTACATGCCATCTGCCTGGTACAGCTGAAACCGGGATTCATGCATGAAGAGCACACTGGCCATCGGAGGCGTTTGCCCAGTGAAGTCAGTTAAAAAGCCAAATTGCAGTCCGGTCAAGACCCTGACAGGGACGACGACCACGCAGATGAGCTTCCCTGAGAACGTTTTTGACAGCGCAGAAATTCTTCGGGTTGTGAAAAAGAAAAAAAATGTCTTTATCCCTTTTTCGTGGTATCCAATTGGTAGTTACAGTCTTGTCCCATTGCTGCAACTCCCTTACGGACTCGGAAGAGGTGAAGGTCAAGAGCCATGCGTCCATCCGAAACACAACCCTGCCAAACTGCACTGCTTTTTGAAACACAGCTCGCTTAACCCGGAAGCCAGCCGCACCAATGTCTCGAAGGAAACACTATCCAGCTGGCGACCAAAGTCAGCTTGCAGGCCCCGGCCCGCCACAAAGAGTCACTATAGTGCAATGAGACAAGGAAATTCCGGCCAGCCATACCCTCCCATAACCCGGACGACACTTGGCCAATTGTGCGCCGTCTCATGGGTCTCCCAGTCACGGCCGGATGTGACACAGCCTGGGATCAAACCCAGGTCTGTAGTTACGCCTCAAGCACTGTGATGCAGTGCCTTAGACTGCTGCGCCACTTGGGAGGCTGTCCGGGTGGCTGGTCTCAGACGATCCCGCAGGTAAATAAGCCGGATGCGGAGGTCCTGGGCTGGCATGGTTACACGTGGTCTGTGGTTGAGGCCGGTTGGACGTACTGCCAAATCCTCTAAAATGACATTGGAGGTGGCTTATGGTAGAGAAATGAACATTAAATTATCTGGCAACAGCTCTGGTGGACATTCCTGCAGTCAGCATGCCAATTGCAGGCTCCCTCAAAACTTGAGACATTTGTGGCTTTCTGTTGTGTGACAAATGCAAATGCATTTTTATTGTCCCCAGCATAAAGTGCACCTGTGCAATAATCATGCTGTTTAATAAGCTTCTTGATATGCCACACCTGTCAGTTGGATGGATTAACTTGGCAAAGGAGAAATGCTCACTTAAAGGGATGTAAACAAATTTGTGCACAACATTTGAGAGAAATAAACTTTTCATTTGTGGGATCTTTAATTTCAGCTCATGAAACATGGGACCAACATGTCTTCACATGTTGCGTTTATATTTTTGTTCAGTATAGATGCCTACCCCTGCTGTAGTCTCGGCTGTATGAGTTGCTGAATAGGTGTTGAGCTCTTGAGCTTGCCAGAGCCCTTGACACACACAATCAAATCAGTTTTTATATTTACAACAAACATAAACTTAACTTTTGCCCAAATGTATACATATAGTATCTACTATAGTTGTTCAATACAGAGAGACATAGAGAGAGACAGACAACCCTTGAAATTAGTGGATTCGGCAATTTCAACCACACCAATTACTGACAGGTGTATAAAATCGAGCACACAGCCATGCAATCTCCAGACAAACATTGGCAGAAAAATGGCCTTACTGATGAGCTCAGTGACTTTCAACGTGGCACCATCATAGGACGTAATCATTCCAACAAGTCACTTCGTCAAATTTCTGCCCTGCTAGAGTTGCCCGGTCAACTGTAAGTGCTGTTATTGTGAAGTGGAGCAACAGGAGCAACGGCGGCTTGGCCGTGAGGTGGCAGGCCACACAAGGACACAGAATGGGACCGTCGAGTGCTGAAGCGCATAGCGTGTAAAATCATCTGTCCTCAGTTGCAACACTAACTACTGAGTTCCAAACTGCCTCTGAAGCAACAAGTTTCCATGGCCAAGCAGCCTCACACAAGCCTAAGATCAACATGCACAATGCCAAGCATCGGCTCGAGTGGTGTAAAGCTCGCTGCCATTGGACTCTGCCATTGGAGCAGTGGAAACGCCTTCTCTGGAGTCACGCTTCACTATCTGGCAGTCCGACGGACAAATCTGGGTTTGGCGGATGCTAGGTGAACCCTACCTGCCAGAATGCATAATGGCAACTGTAAAGTTTGGTGGAGGAGGAATAATGGTCTGGGGCTGTTTTTCATGGTTCCGGCTTGGCCCCTTAGTTCCAGTAAAGGGAAATCTTAATGCTATAGCATACAATGACAATCTTGACGATTCTGTGCTTCCAACTTTGTGGTAACAGTTTGGGGAAGGCCCTTTCCTGTTTCAGCATGACAATGCCCCCATTCACAAAGCGAGGTCCATACATAAATGGCTTGTCAAGATCGGTGTGGACGAACTTTACTGGCCTGCACAGAGCCCTAACCTTAACCCCAACGAACACCTTTGGGATGGATTGGAATGCCCAACATCAGTGCCCGACCTTATGAATGCTCGTGGCTGGATGAAAGCATGTCCCTGCAGCAATGCCCATGATATTGGAATTACTTATTCGACAAGCAGGTGTCCACATACTTTTGGTCAGGTAGTTTGTTACGTTTCGTGTGGTATGTATTAATTTGTGGATGTCCATCATCCATATCGTATGATACGTTAGGAATTGCAATTCGTACTGTTACAAATTTGCAAAACGTATGATGTTACAAATTCCAATTTGTTGTTGCAAACATTAGCTAGGTGGCTAACGTTAGCTAGGCTAGGGGTTACGGTTAGGAGTTAGGTTAAAGGGTTTTCACTTTATTAAGTATCCTTCTGTCTTATGTAACCATAACAAACCTAACATATCATACTAATTGGAGTGCCCCGGATATACGTTTACTACGTTAAGTCAGGCTGTGTTCCACTGAAACAATAAAACCCCTCAGACTCTTATGAAAAATGTTCTAATTCACCAGGTCTTCTCCTAGTAGGGTTGAATTGTTTCTTTCATCTTATAAAATACAACCTGACATTGCCTCTAAGTTACAACACTTTGGTTTTATATTTCAAAAAATTGTGTCAATTGTCTGAAAGCAGGGATCCTAGAGAGATAGTGTTATTGAGTTTTATTAGACCCTGTCTGTCTAAATTTGTCTGACATCCATATTATGGCCTGGTGCTTCAGGAGGGACAAGAGGTGGTTATACTACTGCTGGGAGCTAGTCATGCTTCAGCATGCATCCATCGTGTGTGTCTTCAGCCTCAGTCCAGAGAGCAGGTAGACACCCACCTGCAGTCAGGCACTGGATAAAAAGAGTCAATCAATGTCCGCAGCCAGCACAGCAAAACATTGTGACCCCTCTCCCCCCCACTACTGTGACTTGTCCCAAATTACACCCCATTCCCTACGTAGTGCACCGTAGGGAATAGGGTGCCATTTGGGATGTGCCCTGTGCCTGGCCGTGAGCGTTAGGAGGGAACAGGTGGTTGTGTTATGGCTAAGTGTCGTCCCCTCCACCCCTCCCCCTGCTCTCCAGGCCCCCTCTCTGTGCCATCATTATGTGCTACTGCCCCCTACTGAGGAGCGATGGCTGTGCGCACCACAAGGTCACGGTTGTGTCCCAATCATATATCCTTCCTTTCTCCCGAAGTGTACACTTGTTCACTTCCCTTCATGGATTTGTAAGGAAATTACTGATATATGGAAACTCCCTCTAGACTATACCTACACCAATCCAATGATTTTACATTTGTGGGGAGTAGTAAACAAGTGCACACTTCAGGAGGAAGGAGAGCTTATTGGGGCACACCCAGGTTCTGGGAACGAGGAAGGTAGGCAGGGGAGCACTTACTCCCTCCCTCAAAGCGCCCGGACTGGGTTGAGAGGATCGATCCCACCACCATGTAACCATGAGCCCCCGCAGGCCCACAAAACACAAACATTACAGAGACATCTTCCTCAGTGTGTGTGTGTGTCACAGTTTGTATGTGTGTGTGTTTGATGGACGGAGAGAGGAAAGCAGGGGTCTAAGGAAAGTTAACAGGAGATAAAGAGAAGGACTGCAGTTTCCCCTCAACAGAAACACCTGGTGCTGAGTTCTGTATGTGTTTATAAAAATATAAAACTCCTACTAGCACTGACTTTACTGATGACAACTGAGGAAAAATGTATGTACTTTATGACTGATGTGTGGTTGTCTCACCCAGCTATCTTAAGATGAATACCCTTATTGTAGGTTGCTCTGGATAAGAGTGTCTGCTACAAAATAATGTACGGGCTGTGGGGAGGAGGGAGAGAAGAGGTCTGTACAGGCTGAGCGGAAGAGGGAGAGGTCTGTAGGGGCTGAGCGGAGGAGGGAGAGGTCTGTACGGGCTGAGCTTAGGAGACATGGTGAGGTCTGTACTGGCTGAGCTTAGGAGACACGGTGAGGTCTGTATGAGCTGAGCAGAGGAGACATGGTGAGGTCTGTACGGGCTGAGCTTAGGAGACATGGTGAGGTCTGTACGGGCTGAGCGGAGAAGACATGGTGAAGTGGACAATGTACATACAGTGAGGGAAAAAAGTATTTGATCCCTTGCTGATTTTGTATGTTTGCCCACTGACAAAGAAATGATCAGTCCATCATTTTAATGGTAGGTTTATTTGAACAGTAAGAGACAGAATAACAACAAAAAAATCCAGAAAAACACATGTGAAAAATGTTATAAATTGATTTGCATTTTAATGAGGGAAATAAGTATTTGACCCCTCTGCAAAACATGACTTTAGTACTTGGTGGCAAAATCCTTGTTGGCAATCACAGAGGTCAGACGTTTCTTGTAGTTGGCCACCAGGTTTGCACACATCTCAGGAGGGATTTTGTCCCACTCCTCTTTGCAGATCTTCTCCAAGTCATTAAGGTTGAGGCTGACATTTGGCAACTCGAACCTTCAGCTCTCTCCACAGATTTTCTATGGGATTAAGGTCTGGAGACTGGCTAGGCCACTCCAGGACATTAATGTGCTTCTTCTTGAGCCACTCCTTTGTTGCCTTGGCCGTGTGTTTTGGGTCACTGTCATTCTGGAATACCCATCCACGACCCATTTTCAATGCCCTGGCTGAGGGAAGGAGGTTCTCACCAAAGATTTGACGGTACATCGCCCCGTCCATCGCCCCTTTGAGGCGGTGAAGTTGTCCTGTCCCCTTAGCAGACAAACACCCCCAAAGCATAATGCTTCCACCTCCATGTTTGACGGTGGGGATGGTGTTCTTGGGGTCATAGGCAGCATTTCTCCTCCTCCAAACACGGCGAGTTGTGTTGATGCCAAAGAGCTCCATTTTGGTCTCATCTGACCACAACACTTTCACCCAGTTGTCCTCTGAATCTTTCAGATGTTCATTGGCAAACTTCAGACGGGCATGTATATGTGCTTTCTTGAGCAGGGGGACCTTGCGGGCGCTGCAGGATTTCAGTCCTTCACGGCGTAGTGTGTTACCAATTGTTTTCTTGGTGACTATGGTCCCAGCTGCCTTGAGATCATTGACAAGATCCTCCCGTGTAGTTCTGGGCTGATTCCTCACCGTTCTCATGATCATTGCAACTCCACGAGGTGAGATCTTGCATGGAGCCCCAGGCCTAGGGAGATTGACAGTTCTTTTGTGTTTCTTCCATTTGCGAATAATCGCACCAACTGTTGTCACCTTCTCACCAAGCTGCTTGGCGATGGTCTTGTAGCCCATTCCAGCCTTGTGTAGGTCTACAATCATGTCCCTGACATCCTTGGAGAGCTCTTTGGTCTTGGCCATGGTGGGGAGTTTGGAATCTGATTGATTGATTGCTTCTGTGGACAGGTGTCTTTTATACAGGTAACAAACTGAGATTAGGAGCACTCCCTTTAAGAGTGTGCTCCTAATCTCAGCTCGTTACCTGTATAAAAGACACCTGGGAGCCAGAAATCTTTCTGATTGAGAGGGGGTCAAATACTTATTTCCCTCATTAAAATGCAAATCAATTCATAACATTTTTCACATGCGTTTTTCTGGATTTTTTTTGTGTTTTTCTGTCTCACTGTTCAAATAAACCTACCATTAAAATTGTAGACTTATCATTTCTTTGTCAGTGGGCAAACGTACAAAATCAGCAGGGGATCAAATATTTTTTTCCCTCACTGTAAACAAATACAGTTCAGGTGACAAAAGGTTTGATATTTTCGGAAACAAGCAGAGGTTGCCCTATCAAAGAAACAAGATGGTAATATACTGAACTATTATTATCAGGTGAGGTGGATGTATTTTTTTAATCAATATGAAATCATACGCCAAGTGTACTAAACATTAAGAACACCTAATATTGCATTGCACCCCCACTCTACAAGGTGTCAAAAGCATTTCACAGGGATTCTGGCCCATGTTGACTCAAATGTTTCCCACAGTTGTGTCAGGTTGGCTGGTAGTGGATCTCTACTCCGAATAGCTCGTTCCATATCATCCCACAGATGCTCAATTGGATTGAGATCTGGTGACTGGGCAAGCCACTGCGGTAAATTGAATTCGCTGTCATGTTTGTGGACAATCCTAGCCTTGTGGCATGGGGCATTATCTTTCTAAAAAAAAATTGTATTTCCAGATGGATAGACTGCTGCAATAAAGGGATGCACCTGATTGGCAATGAAGTTCAGATATCCTGTGGCATTCAAATGTTGCTCCACTTTTATCAAGGGGCCCAATGTGTGCCATGAAAACACACCCCACAACACAACCAGCCTGCGATGTTAACGCGCAGCATGATGGATGCATGTACTCCATACCCTAGTCCTCTCATCAGCATGAAACAGCAGGAAGTGGGATTCATCAGACCAGGCAATGTTTCTCCAATTCTCCAGTGTTGTTCCTTAGCCCACTGCAACCGCAGTTTCTTGTTTTTTGCTGAAAGAAGTTAATCTCTAAGGTTGTTGATTGCCATACCCCATTCTTGTCAAGGTACAACGAGTTGTGCAATATTTTATGGGTCTTTGGGCACCAATGTTGTACTGGACTGTCAAGTTGACTAACTTTAGCCCGTCTGTTACTCTGCACAATTCGTGTCGCCTCCTTTGTCCCCAATCACCAATTAACCATTTTCGACCACTGGCCTGCAGTTGGCTGGATGTCCTTTAATTAAGTGGTGGACCATTCTTGATACACACAGGAAACTGTTGAGGGTGAAAACCTCAGCAGCATTGCAGTTCTTGACAATCAAACCGGTGCTCCTGGCACCTACTACCATATTGTTCAAAGGCACTTCAATCTTTTGTCCTGCCTATTCACCCTCTGAATGACAAACACAATCCATGTCTCAATTGTTTCAAGGCTTAAAAATCATTCTTTAGCCTGTCTCTTCATCTACACTGATTGAAGTAGATTTAACAGGTGTTCCTAATGTTTTGTCCAAAGTGTTACCACGTCAAACCTAAAAAGAAGAGGGTATTCTTGATCAGTAATACAGGTACTATTCCACACTGACTCGTCTTTTGAAACATTGGGCAGAAAAGTAGCCTTTCGAAAACATAAAATACAACAGTAAAATAGTTAACTTTATCAGTAATACAGAGGCACTAATGACTAATCCATGTCTGACCATCTCTTTTCACCAAATGTGAACAGAATGACTGTTATTCTCTAATCTCCTCACATTAATCCACATTAGTCTCTTGACCGAGTACCGTTCACCCCAGATTCTAGTTACAAAAGTTAGACACAGTTGGCCTAATTTGGGACGGTTTCCGCAAATCATGTCACTTAATTTGCAGTCCTGCACATCAGCCATAATTAGTTCACTATGAAGCTGTGGCCACCTGGCCTGGGGTCGAACCCACCGGGGGAGAAAGGGGAGGAGGAAGAGGAGTGGATAAGCAAAAGGGGGAGGCTAGGGGAGGGAATGGGTGAAGCTAGGAGGGAAGAAGAGAGTGAGGGGGAGGGATGGGAGGAGGAGAGGAGGGATGGGAGGAGGAGAGGAATGGGAGGAGGAGAGAGGAGGGATGGGAGGAGAGAAGAGGGATGAGAGGAGGGATGGGGCACGAGCCGTCAGCTCCTTGTACATGACCATGTCAGACACACTGGAGACCGACGCTTCCCGTTCACATCAGCCTTAGCAGATAACAGATACTTCTCCATTACAGGGCACGGAGGAGGAAGTCGACCAGTTGTCACTTATTCTTGTGTTGAATATGGAAACTATGCAGGGCAAACTATTTAGATAGATAGATGAACTTTTCACCTAGTGCAGTTGTTCCCAAACTTTTTATAGTCCTATACCCCTTCAAACATTCAACCTCCAGCTGTGTACCCCCTCTAGCACCAGGGTCAAATTTTGTTTTTTTTGCCATCATTATAAGCCTGCCATTAAACATAAGAATGAGTGTGAGTTTTTGTCACAACCCGGCTTGTGGGAAGTGACAAACAGCTCTTATAGTACCAGGGCACAAAAAATCTATAATTTTGCTGTTTACTTAGCCATCTTACATATAAAACTTTATTTGTTCATTAAAAATTGTGAATAACTCACCACAGGTTAATGAGAAGGGTGTGCCTGAAAGGATGCACATAACTCTGCAATGTTGTGTTGGAGAGTGAGTCATAAATCATTTTCCAAACACAGTGCAGAAAATACACAAGAGTTCAGGGGCCTTGCATTAACAAAGTTAACCATTTTCACTGTAGTGTCCAAAACGTCTTTCAAGCTGTCAGGCATTCCCTTGGCAGCAAGAGCCTCTCGGTGGATGCTGCAGTGTACCCAAGAGGCATCGGGAGCAACTGCTTGCACGCGTGTAACCACTCCACTATGTCTCCCTGTCATGGCTTTTGCGCCATCAGTACAGATACCAACACTTCTTGACCAAAGTCCATTTGATGTCACAAAGCTGCCCAGTACTTTAAAAATATCCTCTCATGCTGTCCTGGTTTCCAGTGGTTTGCAGAAGAGGATATCTTCCTTAATTAACCCCCCATAAGCGTAACGGACATATACCAAGAGCTGTGCCAGCTGTGCCCGTTGACTCATCCAGGTGAAACACATAATTCACTGGCTAGTATGCGAAGCAGTAATTGTTTCAAAACATCGCCATGTCACTGATGTGTCGTGAAACAGTGTTTTTTGATGAAGACATGGTCTGTATAGTTTTTTTGGGCCTTTTCCCCCAGAATTGTCCCAGCCATATCCACGGCAGCAGGACGAATTAAGTCCTCCACAATAGTATGGGGCTTGCCTGTCCTAGCCTGTCGGTAGCTCACCATAGAAGACGCTTCTAGCCCCTTCTTATTAATGGTATCTGTTGCTTTTATACATGTCTTACTACTCGAAAGTCATCTTTATTCTCGCTCAAAAAACTCCTGTGGCTAATTTTTCAAATTGTCATGTTTCGTTTCTAAATGAGCAAGAGTGACGGTTTACTTCGAGACAGTGACGGTTAATGTGATTGGATGTTAATTATTTGTCTAGGCTACCTGTATTTGACATTGTGTTGTTATTTCGCTGAACACTAGATGGTTTAATTTTATTTTTGGCAGTGAAATGAGGCTACTCAGACGAGAGAGAAATATTACCCAAATGTATAGCCCCGTTGGAAAATATAAATGTACTGTTTGAAAATGTGAATCATTTTTTTATTTTAAAGTACATAAGCATGATACACACGTTTTCAATGACTTTTAGTGTACAAAAAGTATACCACTGAAACTCACATCAACATTGTTATTTTATTATCGGACTTACAGAAGGCCTTGCGTGTTAACAAAATGAAACATAAAAAAAAATATGCACAGTGCAGAACAGACATACTCTACAAACTGTTAAAACGGAGTATCTCTTAAAAGCGGACAGTGAGAGGAAGGTGAGCGGAGAGGAAGGCTGGCTGGAACTTCGAATAAGACGGCAGAAGTAGAACTCATTCTGAATCTACTGGTTCTGCCTTTTTCTTGGGTCTACCTCTGCCTCTCTTCAGGCCAGGTGTGGTCTGAGTACCCATCTCCACCAGTGCCTTGGGTCTGGCAGCAGTATTTTTAGGCGTGGCAGCCTTTTTAGGGCTGGCAGTTTTCATTTCCTTCACCCCTGTCAGGAGAAGATCAAAACGTATTCTGTGTGATTTAACCTGAGAAGAGGACAGGAGCGTGGGAGAGGAGGAAAAGAGGATTCTTACCCTTATTCTTTGGAGCTTTTCTTTTCTTGGCGGGAGAGCCAACGACCTCATCATCAGACTCCTCTTTATAATCTACCACTTTCTTTCTTTTGGAAGTCTTCTGTGAGGAGAGAAAAAAAAGAGCGAGAGAAATGTGGTCAAATCTCACAGTCCGCCTGCAGCAACCTTGGAGGGGGCAGAAATCAAACATGAAATGAGAACTCTGCTTTGGCACACGACGACCGAACGCTTATATCTGCCTGGAGCCCTGTGAACGTCTGTGTGACATCTGAGCAAATGCAATTATCACTCTGCCATCTCACAGAGGAAGAAAACCTTCTACAGGAATAATCCATTAAAAGTACACAATGAATTCTGCTTCCTTGACCTATCTAAATAACAACAATGGGCAGGGCTAATTTTGTTTCTGGGGTAATTGTTTAAGACATCTGGAACTGTCTTCAGGGTCAAAGTAGAGATTTGAGGTGAGCCATCTGGTAAAATTTTCCTCAACTATGACTTAACTTTTTACCCGTTCTACACATTCAAGACTAAAACTAGCAAATAATTGTGTCCATGAAATCATACCAGCCCAGAACACAATGTTGAGAAAGATGCACTTACCGACAGCAATCAACTCTTCCATCTCTTCTTCCTTCCACCCTCCCTCTTTTCCCTCATTCTCTTAAACTGTATAATGAACGCGCGCCCCTCCCTCCTCCCTTCCCTCTCTTGTCTTGCCTTCCATTTTGCCAATTGCTACCTTATGATTACCAGCAGACCCTGCTGAGCTGAACAGATTGTATGTAATTATCCAGCCAATAACGGCAGTGTGCAGGTAACCCTCAACTGGCATGAGCCAGCTCTCCGGTGGCACCGTCCTTATGCAAACGTATTGTGGGTAGCGCAAGGAGGGGGAAGGAAGGGGAGAGGAGAGACGCCCTCCCTCTGCCGTGAGAGTGGCCCGCTGATTGCCAGGCAGCACCAACTCCAAGGTTACAGTGTCATCAAATTTGTGATACATTACTGAGGGATAAACACAGGTACTTAGACCTGTCGGAGAGGTAAAGAGGATAAGGAGGAGAGGGAAGAGAGGAGAAAAGGGAAGGGGAGAGGAGAGGAGGAAGAAGATAGGTAAGATGGAGAATAGAGGACAGGAGAGGGGAGGAAATTGAGAGAGGAGAGAAAAGGAAAGGAAAAAGGCTTTTGCTGTGGTTGGAGAAAACCCTGCGTGTTAGCCAGCGTGACATAGACAACACTTGGACCAGTGTGTGTGACTGTGTTTTGGGGGGTAAAAATGTCAATAAGCAGCGGTCAAGGCATATCTTTTAAAAGCATCACCCCTTAATTGTATTTGAAAATCAATGCACTTGGCAGCCATTCACACGAACCTGCTCAATTAGTCTCAGATCGTGCTTGGGCATTTTTACATTTCAAATGAAATGGCTTTCAACAGGTAAACACATTAGGGGTAGTTGAAATGGGCTCCGTTTGAAAGGCCGGGCCTCAAAAAGGTCTGGAGCGTGCCAGGTTTTAAATGCCACGGCTACTATGATCTCACAGCAACACATTTGTATATGTGTGTGGTTGTGTCAGTCTGTGTGTGTGTGTGTGTGCGTACCGACCTTGGCAGAGGACGATGGCCCGGCTCCGTTGCTGCTGACCACTGAGGAGAACTCCAGCTTGTCGTCATCTTTGGTGCCGATTGACTTAAGCCCCGCCTCCAGAATGGACCGTAGCTTCTGATAGGCCGGTTTGTCTGTGTAGCTTAGAGTCTTCACCTCTTCCATGAACTTCTGAAGTTCATCTAAAATATGACAAAGAAACGAGTGGATTTATATTTTAAAACGAGAGTCCCAGCAAGTTGTATATGAGCTGCGGTGCTTACCCAAAAAAGGTAACACTTTACTTGACACCCAGCATCATAACACATAAATAGAAGTTTAAAAAAATGTGGTTCATATTTTCTATTTACAATCAATTCTACTGGAAGGGTTTAAATTTAAGAGTAATTTTTTATTTAGCCCTATTCACAATTAAAAGGTAGCTAGCTAGCTATCTGAAGAGTGGTTGAGATTCTCCTGTTTAATATAGTAGACGATGGTATGAGGCAATGAGCATCCTTATGCATTTCAACCTGTTCCCCCATCTGCTCCAACAACATTGTGATAAAAACACAAACATCCAATACAAAAAAACAAAGTGTGTTCCCAACCCTCACTGACCATAAACTACAACACGGATTAGAATGTGAGTGAGTGAGTGAGAGAGAGAGGAGGAAGGGGGAGGAGGAGAGAGAAAAGTTTGTGGCACGGTGCATCAGTCTCCGTTCCTTCTACTCCGTCGTTCCCAAACTGTTGTTTACCGTATGAGCGCTAGCTAAACTAGGGTTGCAAAGGGTTGGAAACTTTCCGGTACATTTCTGGAAATTTTCCATGGGAAGTTAAGCCTGGGAATTTGTGGAATCTTGCTTAAATTCATCAAAAAAAGTTAGCTTATAACAGTGAACCTTTTTTGTGGGAAACACATAAGGCAATTCTAGGTCGTGGCATATTTTGGTTAAACTATCCCCAACTCAATGGAATTGCAACCCTCTGCATGCACAGTGCATTCTTCCATCACATGTGCAGTGCACTCTTCCATCACATGTACAGCTGATTCTCAAAATCTTGCACACTAATGAGATGCTATTGAGCCCACTCTACACTGTCTGAGCCAAGGACTTCATGCTTTCTAAATTTTGATTACAATACTGGGTGGGGTGAATATATTTGATATGACATACATAATTGTTTTGTTAACAAGTAAATAGTAGCCTACAGCAAAGTGTGTTTAAATCATTTCTAACTTGTTAACAATTTCTGTTTGCTTCCATGTGGGTTTGAGCTTGCTTGAGCACTCCTGAGGAGTGTTAATTCACCTGTTTCCATACATGTTTCATTTTAAAAATGTATCTTACAAAGGAGTTGTATATCTAACTGCTTAACTATTTATCTGTAGTGTGTTTTTCTTTTACTCATTTTGTTTCTAATCTTCACAGGAAAATGCCACGGGTACTATCTGATATGTGGAGACATTTCACTGCAGCTAATGTAGAAGTAAAAGCTGTGTACATTTGCAAATACTGTGCCAAATCACGAAGAATGCAACAAAGATGCAGAATCATCTGGCCGAGTGCATAAAGTTCCCTTAGCACTCACAACAAGCAACCTCTGACAAAAGTCCCTCTACTTCTATTCGAGGTGAAAATGATGAATCAGACACCTTATCGATAGCAACAGCTCATGGTCCTCCTGGAATCAGAAGTCTTTTTGACTCAATGGAGGAACGTAGTCAGAGAAATGCTGATGAATGTCTTGCTCAAGCTGTGCATGCAACTGGTTCACCTCTGATGCTCACAGGCAATGTGTATTGGAAGACATTTCTGAATGTTCTTCGCCCAGCATACACCCCTCCAACCATACATAATCTACTCATTTGCTGGATGCAGAGTTAAACAGAGTTCAAGTGAAGGTCAAGCAAATCATAGAGAAAGCAGACTGTATTGCAATCATCTCTGATGGGTGGTTGAATGTTAGTGGGCAAGGAATAATTAACTACATGATCTCCACCCCTCAACCATTATTCACAGACACAAGGGACAACAGACACACCGGTCTTTACATTGCAGATGAGCTGAAGGTAGTCATCAATGACCTTGGACCACAGGAGGTATTTGCACTGGTGACATGAAGGCTGCTTGGTCTAAAGTGGAGGAGTCCTACCCTCACATCACACCCATTGGCTGTGCTGCTCATGCATTGAATCTGCTCCTCAAGGACATCATGGCCGTGAAAACAATGGATACACTGTACAAGAGAGCCAAGGAAATGGTTAAGTATGTGAAGGGTCATCAAGTTATAGCAGCAATCTACCTCACCAAGCAAAGTCAGAAAAATAAGAGCACCACATTGAAGCTGCCCAGCAACACCCGTTGGGGTGGTGTTGTCATCATGTTTGACAGTCTCCTGGAGGGGAAGGAGTCTCTCCAAGATATGGCCATATCACAGTCTGCCGATATGGACAGCCCCATCAAGAGGATCCTCCTGGACTATGTATTTTGGGAGAGAGTGGTAAAGCAGCCTGAAACGTATAGCAGTAGCAATTGCACAGATTGAACATCAGAAAGGATGGCATTGTCTCCCTCAGACTTTGCTAGCAGAGATAAGAGAAGAAATCCGTACTGCCGTGCCTACTTCACTGTTGCTCCAAGCAGAGGAAACTGCACTTCTGAAATACATCAAAAAGCATGAAGACTTCGGCCTGAAGCCCATACACGCCACAGCGTACATGTTGGAACCCAAGTATGCTGGCAAGAGCATCCTGTCTGGTGCAGAGATCAACAAGGCCTATGGTGTCATCACTACCGTGTCTCGCCACCTTAACCTGAATGAGGGCAAGGTTCTTGGCAGTCTGGCGAAGTACACTTCCAAGCAAGGGCTTTGGGATGGAGATGCAATATGGCAGTCGTGCCAACATATCTCATCAGCCACCTGGTGGAAGGGATTTGGTGGATCCGAGGCTCTTTCCCTTGTTGCCTCCATCATCCTCCAAATCCCACCAACATCAGCTGCCTCAGAGCGCAACTGGTCCTTGTTTGGGAACACAGACACCAAAACACGGAACAGGTTGACCAATACAAGGGTTGAAAAATTGGTGGCCATCCGGGCAAATTTGAAGCTTTTTGAGCCTGACAACGAGCCACCCTCAACAAGGTTGGAAAGTGACAGTGAAGATGAGGCCTCAGAATCTGATGTTCAAGAGGTGGACATTGAGGATGTTCAAGAGGTGGACATTGAGGAGGTCCAGGGAGAAGACATGGAAGCTCATTTTACAGTTGTATGTTGAAAAGGTTTTGGGAGATGCGATGGATCATTGGGGATCATTCAATATTCCCATTCTTTTGTTGTTCAGTGAAATCATCCTATGTGAAGAGTCAAATCATTTAATTAAAGTTCAATTCGTAACTAAATCGTTTTTTTTTTTATTATATTGGAATTATATTATAATTTGCAATTATGTCTACTTATGATCAGGTAAAAGGTTTATGCTTCTGTCTCCATATGATATGGTAAATATATCCAATGCAGAAAACATCACAATTAAATGGTATTCATATTAATTTGCATATATTTCCATTAATTCCCCCAGGAAAGTTTCCACCTCTGAAAATTCCCCAAAATGTGCAACCCTAGTCACAACAAACATAATTAGTGATGATGGTGGACACAACAGAACCACAGCGGCACCACTCCCATCACCTCTATCTCTGGGCTGTTGAGATGTGTTGTGTGCGCTGTACCACAAGACAACAGCCCGCAGAGAAATTTCTCCTTCTGTCACACGGCGGCCACAGAGCGGGTGCTGCCACAGAGGGATCAGAGGAGACGGAGAGGAGGATGAGCGGAGGCCGAGAAGAGGAGGATAGGAGAGGAAGGCCCTGGGTTGAGGCTCTGAATTAAACTCTCCAAGTCAACAGTTTATTTTTTTTAACTGTTCCTCCTTCAGATTGAAGGCCCCCTAGTCCATATTGTAAAGTTAATGTTATGTAGAGTGAAGTCAAATCTGCAGGCCTCAATACCATACGAATCGCCCGCAAATCTTTCAACAACAAAAAAACTTTTAGTTCATATTCAAACATTTGGACACACCTACTCATTCAAGGGGTTTTTCTTTGTTTGTACTATTTTATACATTGTAGAATAATAGTGAGGACATAACACATACGGAATAATGTAATAACCAAAAGAAAGTGTTTCCATCAGCGCAAACCAGTAGGATGGCTTACCACTGCAGAATGCTGTGGTAGCCATGCTGGTTAAGTGTGTCACCAGCAAAGCACACCCACACCTCATCCTCCAAGCTTCACGGTGGGAACCACACATGCGGAAATAATCCGTTCACTTACTCTACATCTCAAAGACATGGTGGTTCGAACCAAGAATCTCACATTTGGACTCATCAGACCAAAGGACAGATTTCCACTGGTATAATGTGCATTGCTTGTGTTTCTTGGCCAAAGCAAGTCTCTTCTTATTATTGGTGTCCTTTAGTAGTGGTTTCTTTGCAGCAATTTGACCATGAAGGCCTGATTCACACAGTCTCCTCTGAACAGTTGATGTTGAGATTACGTGTCGGTTACTTGAACTCTGTGAAAGAGTTATTTGGGCTGCAATCGTAGGTGCAGTTAACTCTAATGAACTTGTCCTCTGCAGCAGAGGTAAATCTGGGTCTTTCCTGTGGCGGTCCTCATGAGAGCCAGTTTCATCATAGCGCTTGATGGTTTTTGTATCTGCAACTTTCAAAGTTCTTGACATTTTTGGGATTGACTGACCTTCATGTCTTAAAGTAATGATGGACTGTCGTTTCTCTTTGCTCATTTGAGCTGTCCTTGCCATAATATGGACTTGGTCTTTTACCAAATAGGGCTATCGTCTGTATACCACCCCTACCTTGTCACAACACAACTGATTGTCTCAAACACATTAAGAAGGAAAGAAATTCCACAAATTAACAAGGCACACCCGTTAATTGAAATGCACACCAGGTGACTACCTCATGAAGCTGGTTGAGAGAATGCCAAGAGTGTGCAAAGCTGTCATCAAGGCAAAAGGTGGCTACTTTGAAGAATCGTTGAAGAATCTAAATGTATTTTTTGGTTAGTACATCCTTTCATGTGTTATTTCGTAGTGTTGATGTCTTCACTATTATTCTACAATGTAGAATAGTACAAATAAAGGAAAAAGTCTGGAATGAGTAGGTGTGACCAAACTTTTGACTGGTACTGTATGTCTACAACATATCTGAAGTGATGTCACTCCAAAAGGCTAACTTTAGCCAACACTCTTGCCCTCCTTGGTATTGCCTCCAACCTATGCTTCACACAAATGCACTCATCACACTGTAATTCACAAGAAAGTTACAGTGGAAAGTTTTGTTGTGGTCAGAGAATTAGCGGTGGGGCTAATGAATTAGCACTCATTATGAGGAGATCAACAGGGCCCCTTATTATGCAGAGAACAGTCACTCTACTCTCCATTGTGTGTGTGTGTGTGTGTGTGTGATCGTGCTCCAGTTCAATTAAGGCTGGTTGTGGCTGGGAACAGAGCAGGGGATGTAATGTGCTGAGAACAACAACCCAGGTTCTCAAGGACTACAGAGTGAGTGAGTGCATGTGTGTGTACACCGCAGTGTGTCAGTTAGTGAAGCAGCAGCTAGTGATGATTGTGTAACTATAACTCCACTGGCCTACAACAGCTACTCATGTTAAAATTTGATAAGTCAAACTAATCTCAACTACAATATTGACATCATCATCCACACGAAGACCAACAGATGTGTGCTCAACATACAAGGCCTATTCAAAGTAGAAAACTTAGTTCTAAGAAATGTAGCATTTGTCTCTCTCTCACCTGGCTTGTCTTGTGAGGAGAAACACTTGGACATGAACTCTGACACATTATCCCTGCATCTGTGAACGACAAAAACAAGTTAGGATCTCAACTGTGTGTGTGTTTGTGTGTGTTATACACACACAGGTGTGTGTGTGTGACATCTTACTGTAGTTTTGCGTCTCTGACATAGAGGGGGTTCTGCAGCTTGTCTTCCCAGGGCAGTTTACTGCAGAGCCACTGGACCATACAGTACCCCAGGATCTCCAGATCACTCCTTCTACAGGGAGCTGCAGACATACAACACCACCACAACTACGTTAGTCTGGACCATACAGTACCCCAGGATCTCCAGATCACTCCTTCTACAGGGAGCTGCAGACATACACCACCACCACCACTACGTTAGTCTGGACCATACAGTACCCCAGGATCTCCAGATCACTCCTTCTACAGGGAGCTGCAGACATACAACACCACCACCACTACGTTAGTCTGGACCATACAGTACCCCAGGATCTCCAGATCACTCCTTCTACAGGGAGCTGCAGACATACAACACCACCACCACTACGTTAGTCTGGACCATACAGTACCCCAGGATCTCCAGATCACTCCTTCTACAGGGAGCTGCAGACATACAACACCACCACCATTTACGTTAGTCTGGACCATACAGTACCCCAGGATCTCCAGATCACTCCTTCTACAGGGAGCTGCAGACATACAACATCACCACCACTACGTTAGTCTGGACCATACAGTACCCCAGATCACACCTTCTACAGGGAGCTGCAGACATACAACACCACTACGTCAGTCTGAAGGGTTTAAAGCAGCGCTCACCTGCTGGGTGTCGAACAACAGTGGCCATTAAACATGTAGAATCATCAGGAAATTAAAATGACAGCAAATGTTGTGGTCAGGATGGCTACCCGCTGCTTTTAACAGTTCATTGCCATGGTGAGTTTTGTTCTTATATCTTCCTTTTTCATACCATTATTTTCACAACTGAAATGATCAACAGATACCTTTAGATGTCCTACTGATACAGTGGTGGCAGGGTTTCTGTTAGCTGATAACATTACAGCCAAAAGCAAGCTTTTATTTGCCGATAAATAAATAAATCGGCACTGGCCAATTGTCCAGGAGAACAAAAAAAAATCCCATTGCGAAAATAATGCCTTTTAGCCTTCATTGATGTAAATACATTTGACTGGTCATGCTTATCAGTATATTGGTTAATTTGCATAATTTTGTGGAATTAAATTGGTGCGTGTATATTCTTTATGAATCTTATTTATCTTCATCATCACACACGCACAGCATACAGACAGAGAGCCTTTGAGCGGAAAATCTGTCAGACAGAGCTTTTATAAGCTCAATCTTTGCACAACAATTCTAGATGCAATTCTAAGAGCTAATATTTGTATTTCTCAACTGGTAATTGAAGCATGCTTCCCATTCGCCATTCAAATGCATTGGCAAAGGAAGGAAGGCTTCATTAGCACATCACACACCACTTTGCAATGAGCTGGAGGCAGTATGCATTTTGAAAACACAGTTACTTAATTGTTTAAAACCCAAATGTTTTACTACATATTATGAGGCATGTTTTGTCTTGCTTCAAAGTAGCATAGGCAAAATCCGACCATATCCGTGGAGGCAATTATTTTATAAAGACTTCCATACACCATTGAAACCAGTAGCTTATTCTTTTGGTTTTCAACTTTTTCATTGTCCGATAGCCAAATGCACATTTGCGCGTAGCCTCCTACCTTGTGCGTATTGCTGTGCTAATAGCCTAATGTTAAAAAATAGTTTATCAACATTTTAAGCTAAACGTTCTGATCTGTTTTTACACACACACACACACACACACACACACACACACACACACACACACACACACACACACACACACACACACACACACACACACACACACACACAGTGGGGCAAAAAAGTATTTAGTCAGCCACCAATTGTGCAAGTTCTCTCACTTAAAAAGATGAGAGAGGCCTGTAATTTTCATCATAGGTACACTTCAACTATGACAGACAAAATGAGGAAACAAAATCCCGAAAATCACATTGTAGGATTTTTAATGAATTTAGTTGCAAATTATGGTGGAAAATAAGTATTTGGTCACATACAAACAAGCAAGATTTCTGGCTCTCACAGACCTGTAACTTCTTCTTTAAGAGGCTCATCTGTCCTCCACTCGTTACCTGTATTAATGGCACCTGTTTGAACTTGTTATCAGTATAAAAGACACCTGTCCACAACCTCAAACAGTCACACTCCAAACTCCACTATGGCCAAGACCAAAGAGCTGTCAAAGGACACCAGAAACAAAATTGTAGACCTGCACCAGGTTGGGAAGACTGAATCTGCAATAGGTAAGCAGCTTGGTTTGAAGAAATCAACTGTGGGAGCAATTATTAGGAAATGGAAGACATACAAGACCACTGATAATCTTCCTCGATCTGGGGCTCCACGCAAGAGAGAGCTGGGACCAAAGTAACAAAGCCTACCATCAGTAACACACTACGCAGCCAGGGACTCAAATCCTGCAGTGCCAGACGTGTCCCCCTGCTTAAGCCAGTACATGTTTAGGCCCGTCTGAAGTTTGCTAGAGAGCATTTGGATGATCCAGATGAGGATTGGGAGAATGTCATATGGTCAGATGAAACCAAAATATAACTTTTTGGTAAAAACTCAACTCGTCGTGTTTGGAGGACAAAGAATGCTGAGTTGCATCCAAAGAACACCATACCTACTGTGAAGCATGGGGGTGGAAACATCATGCTTTGGGGCTGTTTTTCTGCAAAGGGACCAGGACGACTGATCCGTGTAAAGGAAAGAATGAATGGGGCCATGTATCGTGAGATTTTGAGTGAAAACCTTCCATCAGCAAGGGCATTGAAGATGAAACGTGGCTGGGTCTTTCAGCATGACAATGATCCCAAACACACCGCCCGGGCAACGAAGGAGTGGCTTCAGAAGAAGCATTTCAAGGTCCTGGAGTGGCCTAGCCAGTCTCCAGATCTCAACCCCATAGAAAATCTTTGGAGGGAGTTGAAAGTCGTGTTGCCCAGCGACAGCCCCAAAACATCACTGCTCTAGAGGAGATCTGCATGGAGGAATGGGCCAAAATACCAGCAACAGTGTGTGAAAACCTTGTGAAGACTTACAGAAAACGTTTGACCTCTGTTATATACCCTTTGTTGGCAATGACAAAGTATTGAGATAAACTTTTGTTATTGACCAAATACTTATTTTCCACCATAATTTGCAAATAAATAAATTAAAAATCCTACAATGTGATTTTCTGGATTTCTTTTTCTCATTTCGTCTGTCATAGTTGAAGTGTACCTATGCTGAAAATTACAGGCCTCTCTCATATTTTTAAGTTGGAGAACTTGCACAATTGGTGGCTGACTAAATACTTTTTGCCCCACTGTGTATGTATGTATATATATATATATATATATATATATATATATATATATATATATATATATATATATATATATATATATATATATATATATGTATTTTATTATGAGTCTGTTTGGGCTATTTATCTCTCAAAAAGCTGAGTAATAGAATAGGTAAACTTTTCGACTATGGGGGATAGTAGATAAGACATAGGCTCATTGGCGGAGTGTCCATAAGGCTGAATGAAATTGCCAGAATTATATAGCCTAATTATCCTACTCCTGTCTATACATAAATAAATAACATTCACAATAGTGTACTAAAGCATGATTTGGCCACTAGGATCATTAGCTTCCCCTAGTCTTAAAAAAAATAAGTTGTGGAGTGTTTTAAATCGCATTGCCTACGGTCAGAAGGAAAGGCTGCGCACGCAATTTGGAAAGCAGGTACCAAATAGATGATTCTTGAAAATTAGATGTACAGCCACGTATATATATATAAATTAAAAACACGGGACAACAGTTTGGAAAGCAAATGGCTATTGCTGTAAAGAGAAGACAATGAAAAGACTGTCTTTTTAAATTCTCAACTTAATTGAGCGAACAGCAGCAGGCCTATAGCCTATT
Source organism: Brachymystax lenok tsinlingensis (assembly GCA_030435695.1). Classification (NCBI taxonomy): domain Eukaryota; kingdom Metazoa; phylum Chordata; class Actinopteri; order Salmoniformes; family Salmonidae; genus Brachymystax; species Brachymystax lenok. The sequence continues at coordinate 32,203,071 of CM059786.1, forward strand.
GGCTCCAGCGGAGAGCACCGGCCAAATCCCCCGTGAGCGCGCACTGCTCATATTCATTATTTATCATCATTTCCTCCTCCAGTTCACATGTCTCCCGTCCTCGTAGGTCTATCATATGGACAACATGGTTTTTATTGATCTGTTTGTCAGTGTCAGCAGAGTAGGCTACCCTGTAAATCGTCGTATTAAAAAAAGATTGTACTAACGTCTACAATCATATAAAGTGTAGTAGAATTGTATGAAATGTGTTTTCCCCGTGCAAAGAAAGAAGAAACATATGTAATATAGCCCAGGCCTCTACACTATACGCTCAGCCATGCATTGAACGGTCTTTTTTGCAAACAGTGATTGAGTTATATTATTAGCCTAAATCATGACTATCCAATCTACTCATCACATTACGAATAGTAGGCTCTCTTACATAAGTCTTCAAATGCGATGATGCATGGAATGCCTTATTATAAAGGTGAATTTTTATGGTGAAAATGTACTTCCCCAAACTTGAAAATCACACTCCGCCTATGCTATGATTTGGCTGTTCGTTACTCGTCTTGGTTGAGGAAAAGTAAATGCAGATAGTTATTCTAACATCTTCAAAGTGTGCGGAGAGGACACACATCATTGCATCCTTGACTTCCATGCTCTGTTAAGAACAATGACCATTATGTAAATGTGATTTCTGTCATTCTGAGCACCGTGGGTGAACGCCCCTAATCAGGTTACCTTTGTATTTTTTTATTTAAAAAAACAATGATTTCTTCCATTTATTCGCAACTGAACGTACCTACCCTTGGCTTGGCTCAGTGAGGTGTGCTGTACTTACAGACTCCTTTGTGTGCGTCAATGGAGGTGAACTCGATGGTCCCGTCGTGGCACCTCTTAGGGTCTTCCTTGTACTCCTTCAGCACTCCTTCTGGAGCGTACCTATAGGCCAGTCCATAATCTACTAAGTAAACCTAGAGGTTTGCAAACAAAACAGACAAATTCATGCATGCACACACTGACACACAGCCAACCAAATGAGTGAGTATACTTAACATCATGTGGCTTGTAACTAAATGACTACTAATAAAACTGTACATGTGTACTAAGTTTCATGCTTTTACAAAAACATGTTTTTCCACATATCGCCTGGACTATAACAATAACGCATACATTACAAAGCATAGTTACAGTAAACTACAGCTCCCTCCCTCCCTGCTCAAATCCTCAGCTCCCAGAAAGTCAAACAAATATTTCCAATAACTGCAGGCAGGGAGCAGGCAGAGAGAGAGCTAACCCTGAGACTCCCAAGGGGTTGCTCTCTAAATTGTAATTTAAAAATAGCACTTTAATAACACACCACAGAAACATTATTAATCTCTAAATTACATATTTGCCCCTGCCCCCACCTTGTTTGCTTGAAAGAGCTCTTAGCCATCATCTAATCTCTCCCCTGTTTAGAGAAGAATAAAGAACACCCCCCTTCCCTCGTTTATGTCTCTAATGTTGAATTGAATCTAATGAACCAGTGGCAGCAGCATAATCAAATCAATAAATATATCCAATGTTTGATCAATTTACATATCAGGTCAAAGGCATTACTTCACTTGAAGAGTTAGAGACAACCATTTGAAATCCTACCCAGATTGAGAAATAGGACTCTCCATTTTAAAGGGTCACTGATAGATTCTGGCATTTAAGACATTTTTATGTCTCTGCGTGCAGTATAAAGGAAGTTAGCGGTAGTTTTGCGAGCCAATGCTTATTAGCATTGACTGGAAGTCTACAGGTACGGTAACATTGCTAGTCACTACACACCAGTGGAGGCTGCTGAGGGGAGGATGGCTCATAATAATGTCTGGAGTGTAATGTTATGGCTGGAATGGAGTGAATGGAATTGTATCAAACATATGAAAACCATGTGTTTGATACTATTCCATTCGCTCCATTCTGGACATTATTATGAGCCGTTCTCCCCTCAGCAACCTCCACTGCTACACACAAAGCACAATGCTAGCAAGCTATACAGCCCTGACATGGTTAGATCTAACAGGATTAGCATAGCATTGATGCTAGCCATATCTGGACGAAAAGCTCCACTACATACGTGTTTCTCAATCCATTCCTGGGGTTCTAACTCAACAGACTCAACTAAACTTATCAAGCCCTGGCTTAAGAATGAGCTGAATCGGGTGTGTAAGTGCTGGACTAGTGTGAATGACAGACAGGTAGGACCCTAGATAATGCAACAGCTCAAGGCCAATATCTTTGGAAAAGACAGCCACTGACCTGATTGGGGTTGTTGTGGCTGAGGAGGAGGTTGGAGGCTTTGATGTCAGCGTGGACATACTCATGCTCATGGATGTACTCCAGAATGTCAAGCTACACAAGTGAGGGGAGAAGAAAAAGCAACACATATCTAACATTATTTACAGAGATAATAATACATAGGCAAACAACATTTTGAACACGAAGGATATCTGCGTGCCTGGCATATATCTCAGCTTGGATGTCGGCCCACCACCTCAAGCTCAACAAGGCGGAGCTGCTCTCTTCCTCCCGGGGAAGGCCTGCACACTCCAAGACCTCTCCATCATGGTTGACAACTGCAAAGTGTCCCCCTCCCAGAGAGCAAATAAACGTGAACTTGGACAGCCCCCCGGACGTTCTCTGCAAACATCAAAGCAGTGACTCGCTCCTGCAGGTTCATGCTCTACAACATCTGTAGAGTACGATCTTTCCTCACACAGGAAGTGGCACAGGCCCTAATCCAGGCACTTGTCATCTCCCGTCTGGAGATGCATATTGCATTTCATGAGCTAACACTTGACTTTTCCCCCTTACTAGCACGGACTTTGCGGATAGCTACTTTATTAAGGAAAAATGTACTTACTATGACTGAGCTATGTGGTTGTCCCACCGAGGGCTGTGGCGGTCATGAAGTGTTGTCAGCTGGTGATTGTCAAGCAAATAACTTCCGGTCTCACGTTAATTGACGGGTAATTAATATAAACAAATGTAGCATATCCAGGCTTCCACATCAGTAGCCCACACGCCACTGACGCTGACCGTTGGAACATCTACATTTTTAAAAGTCTAATAAATCCATGTAATATAGCCTACACCTTCACAATAAATCATTATTTATTTTAGACATGTCTAAAGAAATAGGATATGAAGAAAATGTATTCCATTTCAGAAAAACAGAATAGCTTACTCTGAGCTGGCTATGCCATAAGGCTGTGGGCTATACTAGTTAATTTAGCAGATGAGATTAGCTAAGAAATCCGTGGCGTTATTTTATATTATGAAGAATACAATTGAACATAGCTGAATAAAATAGAAAATATATTTTCTCCAAACAATTTGAGGGGATGACAAAGAAACAGGTACTCCTACAGTTGAAGTCGGAAGTTTACATATACCTTCGCCAAATACATTTAACCTCAGTTTCTCACAATTCCTAACATTTAATCCTAGTAAATATTCCCTGACTTAGGTCAGCTAGGATCACCACTTTGTTTTAAGAATGTGAAATGTCAGAATAATAGGAGAGAGAATTATTTATTTCAGCTTTTATATCTTTCATCACATTCCCAGTGGGTCAGAAGTTTACATACACTCAATTAGAATTTGGTAGCATTGTCTTTAAATTGTTTAACTTGGATCAAACATTTCAGGTAGCCTTCCACAAGCATCCCATAATAGGTTGGGTGAATTTTGGCCCATTCCTCCTGACAGAGCTGGTATAACTGAGTCAGGTTTGTAGGCCTCCTTGCTCGCACATGCTTTTTCAGTTCTGCCCACAAATGTTCTATAGGATTGAGGTCAGGGCTTTGTGTTGGCCTCTCCAATATCTTGACTTTGTTGTTCTTAAGTCATTTTGCCACAAATTTTGAAGTATTCTTGGGGACATTGTCCATTTGGAAGATCCATTCGCGACCAAGCTTTAACTTCCTGACTGCTGTCTTGAGATATTGCTTCAATATATCCACATAACTGTCCTTCAACATGATGCCATTTATTTTGTAAAGTGCACCAGTCCTTCCTGCAGCAAAGCACCCCCACAACATAATGCTGCCACCCCGTGTTTCAAACATAACAATGGTCTTTATGGCCATTATGGCCATTTTTGTTTCATCAGACCAGAGGACATTTCTCCAAAAAGTACGATCTTTGTTCCCATGTGCAGTTGCAAACCGTAGTCTGAATTTTATATGGCGGTTTTGGAGCTGTGGCTTCTGCCTTGCTGAGCGGCCTTTCAGGTTACGTCGATATAGGACTCGTTTTACTGTGAATATAGATACCTTTGCACCTGTTTCCTCCAGCATCTTCACACTATCCTTTGCTGTCGTTCTGGGATTGACTTGCACTTTTCGCACCAAAGTACAATCATTTCAAGGAGACAGAACGCGTCTCGTTCCTGAGTGGTATGTCGGCTGCATGGTCCCATGATGTTTATACTTGCGTACTATTGTTTGTACAGATGAACGTGGTACCTTCAGGCGTTTGGAAATTGAACCAGACTTGTGGAGGTCTATAATTGTTTTTCTGAGGTATTGGATGGTTTCTTTTGATTTTCCAATGATGTCAAGCAAAGAGGCACTGAATTTGAAGGTAGGCCTTGAAATACATCCACAGGTACACCTCCAACTGACTCAAATGATGTAAATTAGCCCATCAGAAGCTTCTAAAGCCAAGACATCATTTTCTGGAATTTTCCGAGCTGTTTAAAAGCACAGTCAATTTAGTATATGTAAACTTCTGACCCACTGGAATTGTGATACAGTGAATTATAAGTGAAATAATCTGTCTGTAAACAATTGTTGGAAAAAGTACTTGTGTCATACACAAAGTAGATGTCCTAGCCAACTTGCAAAAACTACAGTTTGTTGCAAAGAAATTTGTGGAGTGGTTGAAAAACTAGTTTTAATGACTCAAACCTAAGTGTATGTAAACTTCTGACTTCAACTGTATATGCTTAAATTAGAGTTATTTGTGTAACTTTAGTTGTGACACAAATGTTGGGCTATATGTTTGGATTTTTAATATAGTCTAACATGCTGACCACACAGCTCACACGGCAAAATAAATTAAATAATTGCACCCACACTGCTCACTCGCGCCAACGAGCGTCTGCGATGCCAAGTGCTAAAATAGAAGTCAGTTCTATTTGTGACGCTGAACGTGGTGCAAGTCCTGCCTCTCCCATCTCCTCATTGGTTTATAGAAGCAGATACCACGTGCCATCTCCTCATTGGTTATACCCACGTGGGTGAATGAAAGATGAACTGAGGTCGGTTGTGGTAATACACTTATGAAAGTTAGATGCCAATCGCCATATAAAGTCCAAAGAGGAAAAAGCCTGAAAGGAGGAGAGATGACTAGAAATGATTCGGTTGACCGTTTTGTGTGTGGATTAATTGTCGGAGTAGAGGACCTTGTGCATTTAAGGTAAAATAATAACTCAACGTTTATATCCCAGGACAAATTAGCTAGCAACAGCAAGCTAGCTAAATAGGACAAATTAGCTAGCAACTGCAAGCTAGCTAGCTAAATTGCCCTAAATGCTTAATGCTTTTCGACCCGTCCCCAAATTAATATAATTGGTTCAGAGTTCGTTTTGATATTTCAACCTGCGTGTCGTGATCGCGTTTGGTGTGGGGGGACAAAATCAATTTGCGCATCCGGTTTGGGCATGGTGTAAGGCTGCATGATGCGACTTATGATGATTTGAAAAATGTTGCATGAATAGTATGAGCTCTGCCTTGCCTTGTTTGCGCATGTGGTACATACTTCATCAGTGTCTCATTCCCATTTGTCCTTATCCAACTCCGAGGCGCATATTGAAGATATTGGAAGAACTGTCCACATTTACTTTTTGTCAGCCAACAAGAGGAGTAGGTCTAACGAACAGCAAAAGCACTAGCCTATGTAATTATACTATCCCCATAGTACAAAAGTTGACCTATTCTATTCTGTGCCAGAAATAAATACTCCATAGTCTGGGACTGTTGTGGGATGCAATAGATCACAAATTAATACAAACACTAGCATCAAAAAAACACTTTTAACCAATGAGCCTGACGCAACAATTGAGGACGCTTAGCTTAAAATGTTGATAAACTATTAGGCTATTTCTTCACATCATAAGCGCAGCAATGCGCACACGGCAGTAGGCTATAAGCGCGAATGTTCCATAAGCGGAAAACATCATTATCAAAAGTGACCACAAATGTGAATAGCCATGTATTATAAAGGCGCATTTTTATGGTGAAAATTATCTTCCCCAAACTTGAAACTCACGCGCTGTGTATGTATGCCAGTTGGGCTCTACACCTGTTGTAAAGCAGATGAAGGTGCATCATTTTGAAAAAGGTGCTAAAAAAGCATGCACTGTTTCTTGCCTTAAGCTGGGCATCATTCACAAGTGATAGGCTAATATTGTCATCACACTATTCTTGATTTAATCTTGTCTTTACATATACTAAATCATAAGTGTGAAATTTGTTTTGAATTATAATTGACCATTATCATGCACCTGTCTCAAAACAGGGACAGCGGGAAAAATACATGTCATCTACGCACTTAAATAGTGAATGGAGGGCGCTTTCCCGTGGTTATACTCCTGTTGTAAAGAGAAGCAATGTGCTTAATATTAGGAAAGTTGACAAATAAATATATTAGGTCTAGCCTATAGAAAGCTGATGGGATCCTCCTCTTTTTAAGAGGCCATCACTCTGTTTTCTCACGCAATTGCATAGCATATAGAAATGTTGTGCAACATGAGCTCAAGGCTCTCATGAAGTGTTTGATTAGACATCAAATTTGCATTGATGTCAAAGTGATTAGAGGGACAATAGAGTGCTGAGTACCAGACAGTTAGCAAGTTTGGTAGGCCACTAATGACCAGCAGCAGCATAAGAGCTTGGAGAAGCCTAATTACAGTGACTAAACGGTCACATGGAATTTGACTAATGTCATGACTCGTAACCACCGGTGTGCGGTAATAGGGTCACCATAACCACCCTAATCCCATCTAGCTATTTTAAGATGATTGAACTAATCCACTCCGGATAAATGACAAATGTAAAGATATAGTCAATTAAATAAACAGCCAAGATGTTTCATAGAGTGAATTAAATATATCAGTGCTTCAGTTAGTTGTTTTTCTTGGCTCTACTATCGGCGGTTATATGAAGACAAAACTCACGAGTCTCAGCCCAAGCTGCAGGACCAGTTTCCGGGGGAACCTCCTTCCAGTCTCCTCAAACTTCTTCTGAAGGTCCGTCCCAAATCGGTCCATCACCATGAACCTGTACCTGGAAGGGAGGAACAAGAGGGAAGCAGAGATTCAGGGTGCATACCAAATGACACCCTATTCCCTATAGAGTGCACAAATTTGACCAGGGCCCATGGCACCCTATTCCAATAGAGTGCACTACTTTTTACCAGAGCCATATGGCATCCAGTCAACAGTAGTGCACTATGAAGGGAATAGGGTGCATTTTCAACACACTTCGATAACATACTGTCTATGTTAATCAATCAAAATTGCTTGTAGCTGGAAGAGTAAGGCGTTGGTTTGACATGCAAACGCTTAACTTGATGGGTGTGTCAAATATACCAGAGCCAAACTGGTCCACAGGTATTTATACGGCTGACATATCATAACAGACTGCTGTCAAGGTAGTGGAAGAACCAGATTTAAAAGAGGCATTATACAACGGTGGTTTGGAAGTCACATCGTTAGGCTGAAGTTAGACAAAGCAACTTTTACAAAACTTAGGTTGCTTGCAACTGAGTTGCTTCTTGATTGCTTTGTGAAACACCCCCCTGCAACTAATAAGCAACTCATCTGCAACTTGGTTGCATCCAGGTGTAACTTTTCAACTTTGGCTGTAGCTTGCAACTAGTTGCACAATCAAAACGAATCCTTTGTCACATAATCCATTCTGACCCAGTTGTCATGTCAACAACACAGCTGTCAGTGCTGTGTAACCAGTGTTCAAGGCTGAAAGAAGAGACAGCAGAACCTCAGATTGTTATGGACATTGTTGGCAATCAAGAAATGTCATTTTCAAAGTGAACCTTTCCCTGTGCTAGCTAGCTTAAGTCGTCGCTAGCTTGGTTATTTCGTTGCTAGCTAGCTTTGTAATGTAAATTTGGCTAGCTAGCTCGCTAAATTGTACAGGCAGCATTTTGTCTATATCAATGCTGTTACAATAACCAAACGGTTGGATGAACAAATTATTTGTAAAACCACATGTAAAGCAGCAGAAGACATGGGGTGAGTTTATAATTCTCAAACAATACGACGAAACAGCTTCAATTTGATTGGCTGTTGCATGCAATTTTAATTGTGTTTCTAGTAGGTCTTTCATGTAATGACAAAGTTGCTTGAGATTATGTCACTTGCAACCTGCCACTAAAATTGCATGAAAGTTTCTTTGTGTATCTTCAAACTTAGATCCTGCCCATGATATACTAGACAACAAACATTGCCAATTGCGGTATGCGTTTAGTTTGAAAATTTGGACATGAGCCAGCAACTTTTGATAAACTGGTTTCATCTTGACAAACAAAAAATGGTTGCTTAGCAACCAGATACCAATGTCTTTTGTGGAGAAAAAAAGTGATAGAGTTCCAAAAATGTATGATTTGGGAATTAATCTTGCTTTTTAATGCTGGTAACCGTTGTATAAAAGCAATACTACATGAGAGGCCATGTGCTATGACATTTTCCTAACGGCTGTGGTGGTCTACGCCAATCGGCTTCGCCTCGTGGCTATGACCATGTCAAAGCCATGATAAAAATGTCATAGCCTCTCATGTATTATTTCTTAACTACTCAATACCTTTTCCCTCCTTTCTCATGAAGTCCAGACCCCCAGTACTTCGGAACTCCCAAATACTTCATCTTGTGAGACGTCATCCAACTCTGAACTAAAATACAAAAAAATTGCAACAGTTGTATCAATATAAAACAATAATCTTTATGGAATAATGAGTAGCACAACTATTTAAACAATACTAGATATGAAAAAATGGCTAAATACTTGCCTAAACATCATTCATGATACAACACGCTAAAAGGCAGTTCACTTGTAAAGGGTTAAACTAAGATGACTGCCATTTAAAAGTAAAAACAAGGCAAATGATTGAAATGATTCAAAAACACACTTAATAAAACTTGGTGGTAGTGGTGTTCAAAGTAATAAGAGCAGGGTAATTCCGTGCGGGCCAAGCCAGTGCCGGCCGTAAAGTAATCTCCTACTGGGACAAATATTTACCAACAGACAACGCCATATTCCAATGAATAAAATATGAGTGTTCATTCCTTAGCAATATAACAGTTAATTGTCAGGGGAGATTGACATTTGGATTGTTATGATATAAAATGCAAAGTTGCGGCCTTGGGGCAAACACAGGAGCCACCAAAGTCACCATGTTGGAAACAGAGGCCCTCACTAAATAGAGCTACAACTACACTTCCTTAATTAAGAAAGTTGCTCATTTCTTTATGCGTATTTGTTTGTTCCAGTGTTGCGAGACTGTGTATGTGTGTGTTCATGAGGGAGGGAGTGGTGTCTGGTATGCATACTTAGATCCGGCTTGGCAGCTCGCATGTAGAACTTGAGCTCTGAGAACAGTGGTCCGTTGTCACTGGGCTCCTAGATTAAGAAAAAAAATAGGACAGTGGAGGACAGTTGACCAAACAGTACAGCTTTATTCATCCCATTAGTGTCCGTTTAGATTACATTATAAGGAGCACAGTTATACTCTGGAAACACTATACATGCAGCATAGGTAGGCCTGGAGTCATGCAGGGCTATCAGATTAAACTGAACATGTTGAGTATATTGTCATTAATTGTACAGGCATACTAAGGACGTTAAATGTCTCCTTTGTCTTGCTTGTATAGGCATGAGATGGAACGGAGGCCAAATGTGCAATCATATACAAAGGCATGCGTTATCAAGCCAGAGTTGTCTTACCACTTTGATGACATATGGGGCATCAGCTCCAACTGTTTTAGATGAATTATCATTGGCTGTAAAACAATAACATACCTCAGTTAGCCTATTAGGGGAAGGGCTAGATATACATATGCAAGACATACAGTATATTTCTGATCAATAATAAATGAATGAACAATCAATGACTACAATATGTGTTTTATCACCCATGTTGCCATGCTTCTCTTACCCAGATATAGCAGTCCAAAGCCGCCCTGTCCGATAGGGTCTCCCAGTTTCCAGGACTTCTTGCTGGTATCGGTCAGTACTTCTCCAGGGGGAAACTCCTCAGCAAGCTTCCTCTTGGCTGGTCCTCTGCCCTTCCCTGCTGCCTGGGCTTTTGGGGGCATCTGGAGGGACCGTATACATGATCTATATAATCTATACATCTACCACATTTTAGTTCATTCAACACAACTATCGTGTGACTACCAACCAATGCGGTATTCTGCATACTCCTAGATCATATATCATAGCAATCAATGCCTTTATTTGACCGTCAACAATGTATCTGCAAAATCTGTTTCTTAACGTCTCAGTGAAGTTTGAATATGACTGTAAACACCATATCACATGATATGACCACGTGAGTTTTCAAATCGATCTGGTAACCACTACGGTTGGTAGCTGTTGCGATTATTGTCATGTTCACGCTTGGCTCGACGAACTAGCTAGCTACAGAGTTTACAATCACCAATCTAGCCAGAGTTAGACTTTCACAACAAATTGGGGAGAGAGAGAGATTTTCCTAACTTCGATGCAACTAATACTATATTGGTTGCATCGAAGCTAGTTAAGCATTTCCTATATTTAGCTAGCTAGCTAGCTAGCTAACTTTACCTAGCTAGTTAACGGATACTACTTGTTAGTTGCTAGCTAATTTAAGCGAACTCAATGCCAATAGGTAACAAGCGTACATCCATGATTTGCAGACAATTTCAAAAGCCAGCGGACTGATCGCTAAACAATTTTGCTAACGAGATACTCTAACTAGCTAGCTAACAACATTACTAACTAACGTGTTAGCTGATGGCATGCTAGATATGGCCTTCATTCTGATGAAGCCTTGGATGATTCGCAAAACACCGCGTTTCCGTGATCATCTCGTTCCTAAACACTTTATGTCAATACATCTAAACAAAGACATTGAATTTCACAGGTTGTTAACGTTTAATGCAAACCTCGTTGTCTTTGTTGTTATTTCCAAGTTATCCTCGATGCGCCTCAAAAATTCCCGCACTAACGCCAACCGGAAATAGATTCGCACATACTGCAACACTGCCTAACCCTATTGGTCAGAAACACGTTTTCCTCATTTGCCTATTTTCAGGGTTATTTGCATATTTTCAGGGGCGCTGGGAGAGATCTACATCGAATGTGCTGCTGGTGCTGAGGGAGGAGAGAGGTGGAGTGGAGGAGCAGCATAGACCTCTATGCAAATGTTTCAAAGTAAGATTTTTTTTTTAAACAAATATGTTGTGATATGTAATCGGATAGGTCTATGGATGCAGGAAGTTTGAAAATACATATAACAACTTTTTTATTTTTTTTATTTCACCTTTATTTAACCAGGTAGGCAAGTTGAGAACAAGTTCTCATTTACAACTGCAACCTGGCCAAGATAAAGCAAAGCAGTTCGACACATACAACATCACAGAGTTACACAACTTGATTATTATATAAGAAGTTGCCATTATTAATGATCCAACCCATCTGTTATTTTGTAGCCTATTTTATACACATTTAACTTAATTCTTATTGCACTTGTTGCTGGCAGTTTGATAGCCTTGGAAACTATTGGGGTTCACTTTCATCACCAGGCACGTGGCTCATGAATAAGATATTAGTCCCTGAGTAGCCCTATCTTGTTTCTAGCCTGAGCCTCCCTCCAGAGATGTTGCACTGGGACCTAAACTATGGGAGAGTTTGAATCCTGAGGTCTTGTGAGTTATGCCTGTGTAAAACAAGAGTGGCCCTTGAGATGTCCAGCAGATAGAACACAGAGCGCTCTGGTGACTCTACTCAAAGTGCACTTCTATCCCCAAAAATATCCTCCCCAAACAGGAGATTCATTGTGGACGTTGAGATGCAGAACGAACGATCAGCAATAATGACGGAGATACTTCACGTCTCTGTCCCGGCGCCTGAAGAAATGTAAAGGTGAAAAGCATGTGCGTTTCCTTCCGGATGAGGAGATAGTGTGAGGCTTGGCTGAGCGAAAGGACATGAGCAATGGGAGAGCTGATGTCCTCTTCGTCTTCTCGTCCTCGATGGCTCTGAGGAAGGAATGCATTTGTGAGAGAACTTTTAGGGAGTAATATAGGCTCCCTCATAGGGTATTGATCCCAAATCGACAAGCCTATTAGACTAGTTGTTGTATAGGCCTGTGGGAATATTGTTGTTCTGTGGAGGGCTGATGACAGGTAGGCCTAGTACTGATCCATTTCACACTCTGCTCATTGAAAAGTTGGACATTTTACATTATTTTCCATTTGTCTGACTCCTGATTTGTATTCTTGCCCTTCCAGCTTTCCCTCCCTGTTATCCCCTCCCTCATTTATTTATCAGTGATTTGCATAAACATTGTAACCAGCACAGAATCACAGCAGTATCTCCTAGTGACCTAAATGTTTTGAAGTAAATTAATTAATTACTGTAGATAACTTTTAATTAATGGCCAGGATTGACACACCCTGAGGCACACACACACACACACACACACACACACCTTTCTTATCACATTCAAGATAAGTGTTGTTATTGGTTTACAGGGAGCTGTCGTTCTCTGGATAGACCGACCTACAGTATGTTTACATAACCATTGAATATGACTATGGAGGCCATTGTCATATTATGTTTTTGTTGTTGTTGTGATGAATGCTGTGAAATACATGGTTTATGAGTGATACAACTTTAGTGTGACACAAATGATGTATCAAGTTTGAGACAGTCAGTGAGTCAAGTGTTCCCATCTGCAAGTCCTATAGGCCTAGCTACATCTGCTTGACTCACTCCATAAGAAAGGCATCTGTGATGAATTTGATCTCTTGATTGTTTGATTTATAAGGCAGACACTTATCCTCGCTACCCGTCCCACTCCCAAATGACTTCCATCTTCTCCCTTCCCCACAGTCAGCCAATCAGACGGGTACAGACTGCGTTCCAAATGGAACTCCATGTGTTTGATGTATTTGATACCAATCCACTTGTTCTACGAGCCCATACTCTCCAATTAAGGTGCCACAGCCCTCCTGTGCTTTCAACATGCCACTGAAAAAGTCGAAAGCTGCAATTCATTTTATAATATCTGAAAATACTGCAGAGTAATTCAAAGCCATTTGCAAACACCAAGTTGGATTCTTAGCAAAAAACAACTTTGAATCTCTTTGACCATCTGAGGGTAAGTGTTCTTGTTTCAAACACACACGATACCATCGATCAAGGAGTAGTTTACTCAGAATACAAACTAACATGGTTTTCCACCGAAAGCAGGTTTGGTATATGTAGTTTCCCTTTGACACTTAACAGCCATATTTTGTTACTATTAGCATTCTCAGGAACACTTGACATTAAACGGTTCTTGTTCCTGTGTCATAAAACTGGACTTTTGGAGCAACATTTGATTATCATGTTGTTACATAATACTTTGATAATTGATTAGCATGTTGTTTCCTAATACTTTGATAATTGCATTTTAATTGCATTGTAATGAGCTGAGAGTTTTTGTAACTACTATACACAAGGAATAGTTACTGTACCTTATTCCACTTATGTAATAACTCTAATATTATGCAGTTATAAAGCAATTTCCAAAGTCCTATGTAACAACAATGTTGCTATTATAATAATCACAAAGTTACTAGACATGTAGAAGAACTGGATGTGAAGTGTTACTGTGTTGCCTTATGTCACTCATTATGAAAATATATTTGTTAGTCATTTTGAAGCTGCAAAAGTGGTCTAGTCTAATTTTTAGGGGCTTCCATGTCCCTCATGTATTTCATTCTAGGCTATAGGCCCCTCAAACTCAACTCTGGACCTCGAAACCAGTTCCACTGCATTTTTTCATTGTTCACCTCTAATCAGCCACTGATTTAGACCTGGAACACCAGGTGTGTGAAATTAAAAACCAGCAGGCTTTGGACCTCGTAGGGTAAGAGTTGACTACCCCTGGTATAGGCTATATATTAAGATCCATACCATGTGCTTATGATAATATATTTACACTAATTTAACTAACTGTTTTGGTTTTTGGTTCTTCGTCAGATATTTGGCAGCCATCAAATACATATTTTTATGTTTTCAAATAACATGTATATATTCAAATACTTTCAAATATGATTTTGTTTTCTGAGACCTGTTTCTGAATTTCAAAGAAAATAGTTGCCTTTTAGTTGAAACTCTATAGAAATTATATTTAACTACCTTTGAAAAGTTGTTATTTTCAAATAAACTACAAAATGCAACTATTTTCTGCCCAGGTCTGCAGTACATTTGATCAGACAGCTCACACCTCACGAAGAAAGACACATCTCATCAGTTCATATCAGTTCACTACCCAGTGATATGAATAATCTCTGACTATACTTATTTGTGGTGACAGGAGACATTTTTACCTTAATCCAACAAGATTTTACTACAGATAGGCAGAAATACTGTGGTTCCTCAGCTTTATAGCAGACACCCACAGCGGTAGACTCACGCTGTGAGACTGCACATATAAAAATTCCAAGGGTAATTTTAATCAGTTCGTTTAATCAGCCTCCATCAGGCTTACTGCACAAGAAAATGAGAACAGAATCTCTAGTGCAAACAAGAGGCTAAGAGCAGGTTAACTACTACATTGGATTTAAGTTAGTGGCTTTGTAAATAATAACACAGCTGTAAACAAAAACAACTTAACATGGGCTAGTGTGGGTGTGTACATACACACGCACACACACCACACATGCACACACACACACAAACTATGCACATTCCACCATGCATAATTTATTTGATGTACTAACTTATTTTACTTGGACCAGCCATGTTAAGAACATCAGTTTCTCTCCTGCATAAATGTATGATTAGATCAAGGATAATTATTTGTGGAAGATTAGAGACTTAGCAGTGCTTACAATAAACACACACACACACACACTATTATCTTGGAGGTACTAATGAACCCAATTGCATTCGAAAACGAATGTAGGTGGTCCTCCTAAAATAGTAAAATATGTATGGTTAAGGAGTAGCTAACAGGATAAATATTTAGCAGAGAGAGAGAAAGAGAGAGTATGAATTCATAATAAGAGTATGCAAAATGAGAGTGTGAGGTTAAAGAGCATATTTATTAAATGAAGTATTTTCAGGCAGGGTAATCCCCTGAGGATGGGCGTTGAAGACTATTTAAAGCTGTTATTGTACCCACAGGCTTTCAATGTTTCTTTGAAATGTTTAAAGTGGATAAAACATTATTGCTTTTGGTTACGTCTTCATAAGAGAGGTAAACAATAATGAGTTTCAGCTCAGGGCCCAGGGTTGTCTTATTCTCTTATTCCTTCATTTCATTTCCCTCTGATGTCTGGAATTTCACGAGGCTTTATTTTCTGGGTTAGATCCCGTGCTTAGGTACATAATTCTGTTAAGTCCTTTCCAAATAATTAGTCCCAAATAGGCAATGGGAGAGGTTAAAGGCCCAGTGCAGTCAAAAATGTGATTTCCTGTATTTTATATATACTGTATTTCCACACTATGAGGTTGGAATAATACTGTGAAATTGTGATAATGTCCTTTTAGTTTAAGAGCTTTGGTGGGATGGAGTTTCGGCCTGCTTGGTGACATCACCAGGTGGTAAATTAGTTAATAGACCAATAAGAGAGAAAAATTATTGCTTGAGAAATTGCTCTTTGCTAAGAAGCTATTATGTTTATTTCTGACCATTTTTGACCAACAATCACAGTAAGGAACTTAATTGTTACCCAGAAATGATTTGATATTCAGATAAAAATAGTTGCATTGGACCTTTTAACTTCTCAAAATGCTGCAATCATTCAGATTCAAATTGAGACACTTGACTTTGACATGAAGCACAGTTGGCATTTTTTGGAGGGTTATTTGAATGACTATTGTCTTTTAAAGTATGTGTTGTTTTTTAGACAATTTGTTTACTTTTTATATTCATTCATTTCAAAAGCACTTCCAATTGGATTTAAGTGCTCTGCGTTCATTTTGGAGCTCTCACTGACAAGGGTGAAATTCAGAAATGTTTTATGATTCCAAAGTACTGTAAGACTCTAATCACATTGACCTAAATAGGAGTTAGTATTCTCTATGGGTTGTAGGCACCAGGTGGAGTAGCCTAAGCTAGGAATTAGTTGCTTGTTGTTGAATCATTTAATGAATAGCTATTGGTTATTCCTCTTGCAGATTTTTCAGTTGAGTGGACTGAGTAGAAATCAATTACCTCGACAACTTCCCTATTTATTGAAGGGTGAATTATCCCTCCCAGTCCAAAGCTGCCAACGTGACATTTTACTGTTCTTAAATTCAGAAGGTTCATTCAATTCAATTCACAGAAAGGTTTTTGTATGTGTGGCTAAATCCCCTCCAAGAAAAAATCCCTGCTAAGAAATTGAAAGACAGAAGAAAATATTTGTGTTTTATATGCTAACCCTGCTGGTTTCTCTGTCTTTTGATTAGCATTAATATTGCACTGCTGTAGCGGGAGCCTACCTACCTACGGTACGGTAGTGTTACACCGTGATCCTCGGCTGCCTTTCACAGCACACTGAGATGTCTCTCTCTCTCTCTCTTTTTCGCCCCGTTGGAATTCTAAAGGGAACACATTTTTTAAATTAAATGCATGCTGATTGTTATTGTGTCTCCCTGGGCGTACGGAATAAGCGGACGAGAGAGAAATGTCACAAAGTAAGTGCTGCACTATTTCCTAGGCTGTTAGTGCTTCAGATGCAAATACAAGCTGAGAGAGGAGAGAGATTTGAATGTTTGGGACTGAGTGCATGCTTCTAAAAAAACAGCAGGGGAATCGGACATATGTCTCCTTGCTCATTACAACACAGACAGCGATAACAGGGGATGATTACTGGGGCATTTGAAATGCCATAACCATAGCTATCTGAATAGAGGAGTGTAAGAGCCTGAAGAGAAGTGGGCTTCCTTTCCTTAGCTTAGCTGGAGGCCATTGGGAACACACACATGCTCACACTCTAGATTGTCATTTGGTAAATGCGCAGACAAACGGTCACTAAACACCCTTTATTTAGAACTGAAACGATCGGTGCCTCTTAATATACATGTTATTTTGAGAGGAGACTTACTATGGTTCATGTTGGTTTAGGTTAAATAAAATAAACAGTGGACAAAAAAGCTATGAAAATGTTTGTTGATTGTATGAGCAACACAAAATGTTCTGCATGTGGTATTAGTCCTTTTTGTATAACAACAGCAGTAGCAGTAGTATTATTAGTGATTGTAGTTGTAATATTGCTGTTGCAGCAGCGCCATCTTGATAATCTCTGACAGATCAGGAAAAGGTATCTCTCCCCTCTGTCTCCTTTCTTCATCTCTCTCTCTCTCTCTGAGCCCTGTACCTCAACATCCACCAGAAAACCACAGTGTCTCTGATATGCAATAACCGTCTGTCTGCCCAGCGATACCATACAGACGTATTCATATCTAAACACCATCCAGTCTAAATAACTTCCCATGCAGACTTTTAAATGTTAATGTGTATCAACACACCCTCTGGACACACACACAGTCCACACACGGAAGCATTCAGAGGCAGGGGTGAATATCAACATTATATTTGACATCTAGCGTTTAGGGATAAAATATATTTTACAGAAAGACTCAAATGCATCATGTATTTCAAAATCATAACACATGAACAAAGAAAGACTGGGAAATATTTATGAAGTCAATTAGAATTTTGTGTGCGTAATTTTTAAGTTACACATCTTTTCTATGCTCTTTCTAGACACTGCAGGTTTAATTGCTAATTGTTAACTGGGAATGAATACATTTGCATATTAATTAGCTCCCAATTTACATTTTTAATTTGCTGCCTTCAAAGGGTGTGAGATAAAAGGTTGTGTTATTTTAAATAATTTATCATTTATTGCAGAAAAGATGCTGAAAGGAAAATGTGCGGGTGATTTTAACCATTAAGAGCTTTAACTGTAGAAAAGTGTGAAAAAAGACCAAAAATAAATATAATTAAATGAGTAAGGGAAAAAAACATACAGTGAAACATTCAGAGTTAATACAAAAAAAGAAAACGAATACCAAGCCACCCAGAGAGACAGAACAGAGACTGGGACCCACAACGCCACCCAGAGAGACAGAACAGAGGCAGAGACTGGGACCCACAACGCCACACAGAGAGACAGAACAGAGGCAGAGACTGGGACCCACAACGCCACCCAGAGAGACAGAACAGAGGCAGAGATTGGGACCCACAAATCCACCCAGAGAGACAGAACAGAGGCAGAGATTGGGACTGGGAGTCCTGATCAAGACGGAGTGAAGATTGGCAAATGCACCAGAGATAACTTCTGTAGAAGTCAAGTTTATAAACCATATCCCTCACTGCCTAGAGAGGGAAAGCTTTTCTTTTTATCCCTCCATTTTGTCCCTCTCCCTCCTGACACATCAAAAGATTTGGCAGCCGGTCCCTTCGTTTTCTCCTCTACGCTACACAGCCCATCTCAGCAGCACAGCATTGGGAAAAGGAAGGAGGCTCACAAGTTCAGAAATTCATTAAGATGAAAAACAGCAACTACTAGATTTGGGTGTGTGTGTGAGGGGATCGGTGTGTGTGTGTGTGAGGGGGATCAGTGTGTGTGTGTGTGTGTGTGTGAGGGGGATCGGTGTGTGTGTGTGTGAGGGGATCAGTGTGTGTGTGAGGGGGATCGGTGTGTGTGGGCGGGGATCGGTGTGTGTGTGTGTGGGCGGGGATCGGTGTGTGTGTGAGAGGGGATCGGTGTGTGTGTGTGTGGCGGGGGATCGTGTGTGTGTGAGAGGGGATCGGTGTGTGTGTGTGTGAGGGGGATCGGTGTGTGTGTGTGGGGTGGGGCGGGGGATCAGTGTGTGTGTGTGAGGTGGGGATTGGTGTGTGTGTGTATGAGGGGATCGGTGTGTGTGGGGGGCGGGGATCAGTGTGTGTGTGTGTGAGGGGGATCGGTGTGTGTGTGTGTACTATACTATAATCGCTGTACTATACTATAATCAAACAGAATGTTTGTACAGAAAGTTGCCACATCGCTGTACTATACCATACCCAAACAGACTCGATATATTAACCAACCACCACCGTAGAATATTATTTGTCTCATACAAATCAATATAAGAAAATCCTACCTTCCAGGTTACTCTGCCAAGTACTCAGAAGAGATGCTATTATAAAGTAGAACAATGTCATAACTCATACCGCTATAATGTTGATTATGTTAATGCCATGCACTAACCTATTAGACTACACACTGTGTGTGTGTGTGCGCGGTCGTGTGTGCGTGCGGTCTATTATCATAGCTTTCTCTAACCCAAATGTTGTCTTTGGCACAATGTTCCCTGTCATTTCTTCATAGCAGAAGGGAGTCAGTCACCCACGTCAGTCATGATGTGTTTTGTTTTGGTGTGTCTCTGTACACAGATAATTACCAATGAAATTCAGTAGTTACACGCCAGGATATTTTGTATTTACAGAATGTGTAATTTATGTTCTGACTGAAATTTTTTTTGTGGGTTTATTGTCTATTCTTCAACTCCAAGACAGGATAAGTCCTTTTGTACTCTCATGTCCTTTGAACAATGAATCATTTTTAAGGATGAAAGACAACGGGCAGTATGTAAAATAAGCCAGTGGCATCCTCCCACAGTGGGATTTGGCAAAACGAAGACGACGTGCATTTGGTTGCTCCACTTGATGTGAGGGAGAAACAGTTGACATGATTGCATTCATTCCCCGACACAGACAGACAGAGAGCGAGAGTCCCCGACACAGACAGAGAGAGAAAGTGTGAGAGAGAGAGAAATGTATGGTATTGCTTTTTAAAAAATTTGCATGGAAGAAGGGATTCATTCATTCCTTGAATGTTCTGTTCTGGTTGTCAGGAGAAGAAAAGATCACCGTTTCAACTAACCACGCAATTTTGTCACCTTTGGAGATTGATGTATTCTAATTAGATATATGTGGAACAGTGGCTTGGCAAATGAACGCCTCAACAGATGACCAGCTGTTACTAATTAATATACACTAGTTAATTAGGACGTGGTGTTGCCATCAACAGTAAACTGTGTGAAATCCATAATTCATGCTCTCATGTTGCTGTCATGTCATTGTGGTGGTGACGGAAGCTGGAGCTTATAACATTGAATAAACAAGGCAGAGAGCCATGGAGAGATGGAGGGATGGAGAGATGGAGGGATGGAGAGATGGAGGGATGAGAGATGGAGGGATGGAGAGATGTACCCTTGTATACTTAGCCAAAAAATGCATATTATTATTATGATCCACACCTGAAGTACCATCTACAAGAATGTGGCTTTCTCAAGTTTCTGCTATTCTACCCCTAGATAAACTTACCTTTGGTTTACACCAGTCGTTTGATACATCTAGGTAAATCTGGTCTCCATTGTGGTCCTATGTAGAAAACCTCCCATAAATGCCCCATGATATAATTGTGACGTTTATATATATATTTCTCACCATTTTGTAAAATGTTTTGCTGTATCCTTATTCCTTTTATTGTACTTAGTCTGTGTGGTTCGTTTTGTTTGGTTGTCTCTGTAACCTCTGTTAAAAGAAAATAACATAAAAAAAAAAAAGATAATTACAAAAAAATAAATACTCCCCTAGATTTATGCCCATTGGTTGAAAGATTGGAAAGTGATTATTACACGAATGAGCCAATAGGTTATTCAGGAAGCGTGGTGGAATTACCTTAGTGTGCCATGCTCATAGACTCAAGTTAATAGGTGAATGACATTCCGCACGCTTGCTAACACTACCATATGAATACCTGCTATTCTAATGAGGTAGAATTATAAACACAACCCTATAAATACCTGCTATTCTAATGAGGTAGAATTATAAACGCTACCCTATAAATACCAGCTATGCTAATGAGATATAATTATAAACGCTACCATATGAATACCTGCTATGCCTGTGAGATAGGATGTGATGAGAATTAAATTGTGCTAACTAGATAAATGTAAACGTGACAAGCTATTCAGGCTTACTGATTGAACTTTCATTAACTACGTGACAACAGTGCAATATTACAATATTAGAATATAACACTAGAGTTAGTATCCCTACAGACATCACATTGCAGTAAGTGATCAATATCATTTCTAAGTGGCCATTGGTTTACTATTACATTAATCTACAACAGCAGTAGAATTGAATTTATAATTGAGAGTTCAACTCTGATGCTGAGAAGCTTCCGTTTGGGGTGAACCCCTGCCCCCTTCCACGAGTGAAACAGGAAAGCTATGTGATTCTCTCTCTCTCTCTCTCTCTCTCTCTCTCTCTCTCTCTCTCTCTCTCTCTCTCTCTCTCTCTCTCTCTCTCTCTCTCCCATCGCTTTGTTGTCACACACTGATAACATGATAACATCACACTGGGGTGATGACACCCTGCGTTAGTTATTTTCCCCAATATAGAAGAGATTTTAATTCCCCCTTCTTTCGCTTCCCCCTGTTCCTGAGGTACAGTTAAGTGAATATTGTAAAAAAAAGAATAATGATTGTGCTAATATGAAATAAATGAGGACGTGTGTGACTGTGAGCTGTGAGACAGCGATGTGCTATTTGCCCCCCCCTTCCCCCTCCGTGGTCATGGAGATAACCGTTTATAAGGGGAATGAAGAAGGGGAGGAGCTAGGGCCTCTAATAGAGGCCGACTGATGCTGTTGCCATCAAAGTGTTTCTCTAGCCTTTGTTTAAAAGTAATCTGATCTTGAATAATCAGACACCCTTTGAGAATGTCTTTCACCTTTTAACTCTGTTGTCACATCCCACTGTGTGCACACTAACTACCAGTCACATCATATTTGTATTCCTCTCAGAACATAGAACTTTATTTCAGAAAGTAAAGAATTGCAAGGATAAAGATATGTTCTTTTTCTAAAGAGGGGTAGGGGTAAGGGAACGTTGTTTTGTATGCTCTAGCCTCTAGTTTCCTGCAATTCCAATCACAAAATAACATTGATTCCTGACTGGGGACTGGGGACATGGCAATCTGACTGTTAGCAAACAGTCCCAATTATCTTCTGTTTGATTGCTTTCTCTACTCAGGTGAGCAATTAGACCACAGCTCCTGCGAGACTCTGGAAGTCATACTGAAAGCACTGAGCTTTGATTTCATTCATCTTCCGACTACAGAGCTACAGGAAAAATTGTTTTATGTGCTAAAATGTTTTCGTTTTTACTTTCCATTTGTGTTTTGTATTCAGTTGTCCCTGTGTATTGGATTTTACTCTCATCAGAGGAACTGGGAACTCCATTATTATGTTGCTGTTGAATGTAAACCTTGCTCCCTCTCTTCTTTCTTTCTTCCAGGGAGCATCCTCCTTTCTTCAAGGGAGCATCCTCCTTTCTTCCAGGGAGCATCCTCCTTTCTTCAAGGGAGCATCCTCCTTTCTTCAAGGGAGCATCCTCCTTTCTTCCAGGGAGCATCCTCCTTTCTTCCAGGGAGCATCCTCCTTTCTTCAAGGGAGCATCCTCCTTTCTTCAAGGGAGCATCCTCCTTTCTTCCAGGGAGCATCCTCCTTTCTTCCAGGGAGCATCCTCCTTTCTTCCAGGGAGCATCCTCCTTGCTGGATAAGAATTTGTATTATGAATCTATAACTCATCTTGACATCACTGACATCACCAGCATGGGGATATCTGGTTGGAAGCCCCTCTATCATTTGATAAAGCAGGTACATGTGGTTCAGTATAATCTGTGTGGATTTAGGCCAGGGGTGACAGAGTGAACAAATATACAATAGGCTGGTCTCAGGAAGAGAGGGAGTGTATTCTAGAAATAAGGAGTAAGACCAGTGAGTGTTGAGGTCAGAAGAAAGTCCATAATGCCTCAGACTTCATTACCATGTCCCTCTGATTAGCCAGGAGAAATGATTCTGTGGATCCCAGATGTAATTTCTGTCTGTCTCTCAGACTGTCTGCCTGTCGCAATGAGTGCCTGCCTGCCTGCTTGGTCCTTTTGGGTGAGAACCTCTCAGGGCCCAAGCAGGGTGCATGGTAGGCTGGGAAAACCTTCCCAGGCATCTAACCTACCTACCAGGGCTGAGGTTGAGGAGAGGGGTTAGCTGACGGACTGGGTCTAATAGACAAAATAAGCCCAGATGACAACCTTCACCGTTCCTTAGTTTCAGAGTGATAGATCTGGATAGAGTGTAAATTCACTCCGTTTGTTCAATTAGCGGTAGTTCTTAGATGAAAGAGAAGTGAGGTTTTATCTCATGGTGAAATGGACTTCAAAGGTGAGACCAAATGTCAGCTCTTATGCAGTATTACACAAGATCAATCCAAATCACCTTGGTTTAGAGCTAGAGATGGAGAAGGCAGCAGAGAAAAAATCTGGACACCTTTGATGTGACGACCGGACGGAGGGAGGGATGGAGGAAGGGAAGGAGACTAACAATGGCCCCCAGACATGCCACTCTCCTTGCATCACTCAGGAATGCTTTTCTCTCTTCCTTTCAAACTCCACTCTCTCTCTCCATCCATCCATCTCTCCATCCATCCATCTCTCTCTCATCCATCTCTCTCTCCATCCATCCGTCTCTCTCTCTCCATCCATCCATCTCTCTCTCCATCCATGGATGGATGGATGGAAAGAGCGGGATGGAGAGAGAGAGGGATGGAGAGAGAAGGGGATGGAGAGAGAGATGGAGGGAGAGAGAGGGGGATGGAAAGAGAGATGGAGGGATAGAGAGATGAGAGAGAGATGAAGGGAAAGAGAGATGGATGGATGGAAAGAGAGATGGATGGAGAGAGAGTCAAAGTCAAAGTCACCATTATTAGTCAGTTGCACAACCGAATGCCTTCTCTCTCTCCATCCCCCTCTCTCTCCAACCCCTCTCTCTCCATCCTTCTCTCTCTCCATCCATTTCTCTCTCCATCCCACTCTCTCTCCGTCCCACTCTCTCTTCTTCCATCTTTCTCTCATCCATCTCTCTCTCCATCCATCTCTCTCTCATCCCCCTCTCTCTCATCCATCCATCTCTCTCTCCATCTCTCTCTCCATCCCCCATCTCTCTCTCCACCCCCTCTCTCCCTTCATCTCTCTCTCTCCCTCCATCTCTCTCTCATCCCCCTCTCTCCCTCCATTTATCTCTCCATCCCCTCTCTCCCTTCATCTCTCCATCTCTCTCTCCATTCCCCCCTCTCCCTCCATCTCTCTCTCCATCCCCTTCTCTCACCCTCATCTCTCTCCATCCATCTCTCTCTCCATCCATCTCTCTCTCCCCCCATCTTTCTCTCGGGACGGCAGGTAGCTGGACTTGTTGGACTTGTAACCGGAGGGTTGCAAGTTCGAATCCCCGAGCTGACAAGTTAAAAATCTGTCGTTCTGCCCCTGAACAAGGCAGTTAACCCACTGTTCCCCGGGCGCCGAAGACGTGGATGTCGATTAAGGCAGCCCCGCGCACCTCTCTGATTCAGAGGGGTTGGGTTAAATGAGGAAGACACATTTCAGTTGAAGGCATTCAGTTGTACAACTGACTAATAATGGTGACTTTGACTCTCTCTCCATCCATCTCTCTTTCCATCCATCTCTCTTTCCCTTCATCTCTCTCTCCATCTCTCTATCCCTCCATCTCTATCTCCATCCCCCTCTCTCCCTCCATCTCTCTTTCCATCCCCCTCTCTCTCCCTCCATCTCTCTCTCCATCCCCTTCTCTCACCCTCATCTCTCTCTCCATCCATCTCTCTCTCCATCCCTCTCTCCCTCCATCTCTCTCTCCATCCCTCTCTTTCCATCCATCCATCCATCTCTCTCTCACTCCATCTCTCTCCATCCCCCCTCTCTCCCTCCACCTCTCCCTCCATCTCTTTCCACCTCTCTGTCTCTGGCTCGGTGGCTGTGTGGATCTGTGTATCAGTGTGTAAAGTGACAAGCTGAAGACAGTCCCACTGTGAGGGTCACAGGGCCAAAATCTGCTCCACCGCTCCTTGTCCCCCATTGTCTGTTCCTGCTGGCCATGGCCGAGCATGGACAACACCGAGCAAACACAGAAACACATACACACACTGAACGGAGACACACACACATACACACTCACACAGTTACATGCAGTCACGCAGACATGAACACACACACACGCATGAGCACACACACACACGGGAGGTACTACTGAGCCCTATCAGGCCTTAATATGTGTTTGTATGTGTGCGCGTGCAGGGCATACCGAGTGTGAAGAGGGTGAAGAGGGGCCGCTGAGAAAGGTGCTTTGGAGGCACAACACTTTAAGTCTGCTGCTGAGGAAGGATTTTTACAGGGCCTGGATACTACAGCAGGTTCTGGATACTACAGCAGAGCCTGGATACTACAGCAGAGCCTGGATACTACAGCAGAGCCTGGATACTACAGCAGGTTCTGGATACTACAGCAGAGCCTGGATACTACAGCAGAGCCTGGATACTACAGCAGAGCCTGGATACTACAGCAGAGCCTGGATACTACAGCAGGGCCTGGATACTACAGCAGAGCCTGGATACTACAGCAGAGCCTGGATACTACAGCAGGGCCTGGATACTACAGCAGGGCCTGGATACTACAGCAGGTTCTGGATACTACAGCAGGGCCTGGATACTACAGCAGGGCCTGGATACTACAGCAGGGCCTGGATACTACAGCAGAGCCTGGATACTACAGCAGGGCCTGGATACTACAGCAGGGCCTGGATACTACAGCAGAGCCTGGATACTACAGCAGAGCCTGGAAACTACAGCAGGGCCTGAATACTACAGCAGAGCCTGGATACTACAGCAGGGCCAGGATACTACAGCAGGTTCTGGATACTACAACAGAGCCTGGATACTACAGCAGGGCCTGGATACTACAGCAGGGCCTGGATACTACAGCAGGGCCTGGATACTACAGCAGGTTCTGGATACTACAACAGAGCCTGGATACTACAGCAGGTTCACACACACACACACACGTGGTACAGACTTACACTATATACACAAAAGTATGTGGACACCCCCTCAAATGTATGGATTCGGCTATTTCAGCCACACTCGTTGCTGACAGGTGTATAAAATTGAGCACACAGCCATGCAATCTCCAAAGACAAACATTGGCAGTAGAATGGCCTTACTGAAGTGATCAGGGACTTTCAATGTGGCACCGTCATAGGATGCCATCCTTCTAACAAGTCAGTATCCAGGCCCTGCTGTAGTATCCAGTTCAAATTTCTGCCCTGCTAGAGTTGCCCCGGGCAACTGTAAGTGCTGTTATTGTGAAGTGGAAACGTCTAGAAGCAACAACGGCAAAGTGGTAAGCCACACAAGCTCACAGAACGGGACCTCCGACTGCTGAAGCGTGTAGCATTTAAAAATTGTCTGTCCTCGGTTGCAACACTCACTAACGAGTACCAAACTGCCTCTGGAAGCAAAGTCAGCACAATAACTGTTAGTCGGGAGCTTCATGAAATTGGTTTCCATGGCCGAGCAGCCGCACACAAGCCTAAGATCACCATGCACAATGCCAAGCGTCAGTTGAAGTGGTGTAAAGCTCACCGCCATTGGACTCTGGAGCAGTGGAAACGTGTTCTCTGGAGTGATGAATCACGCTTCACCATCTGGCATTCCAACGGACGAATCTGGGTTTGGCGGTAGCCAGAAGAACGCTACCTGCCCCAATGCGTAATGCCAACTCTAAAGTTTGGTGGAGGAGGAATAATGGTCTGGGGCTGTTTTTCATGGTTCGGGCTAGGCCCCTTAGTTCCACTGAAGGGAAGTCATGTCATTCAAGATGATGGGGAAGGCCCTTTCCTGTTTCAGCATGACAATGCCCCCGTGCACAAAGCGAGGTCCATACAGAAATGCTTTGTCGAGATCGGTGTGGAAGAACTTGACTGGCCTGCACAGAGCCCCAACATCAGTGCCTGACCTCACTAATGCTGTTGTGTTTAAATGGAAGCATGTCTTCGCAGCAATGTTCCAACGTCTAGTGGAAAGCCTTCCCAGAAGAGTGGAGGCTGTTATAGCAGCAAAAGGAGGTCCAACTCCATATTAATACCCATGATTTTGGAATGAGATGTTCGACGAGCAGGTGTCCACATACCATGTACATGCATGCACAGTATACACAAGGTACACACACCCAGTAGAGCACAGAACACACATAGAGAAAGGTGGGTTTATTTTCTATTGGATGTAGTGTGAGGGTGAGAGACACACATCATTCTTCTTAACATTCCACACAAAACGTTCCACACAAAACGTTCCACACAAAACATTCCACACAATACATTCCACACAATACATTCCACACAAAACATCCCACACAAAACTTTCCACACAATACATTCCACACAAAACATCCCACACAAAACATCCCACACAAAACATCCCACACAAAACATTCCACACAAAATATGCCATACAAAACATTCCACACAAAACATTCCACACAAAACATCCCACACAAAACATCCCACACAAAACATACCACACAAAACATTCCACACAAAACATCCCACACAAAACATCCCACACAAAACATTCCACACAAAACATTCCACACAAAACATCCCACACAAAACATCCCACACAAAACAATCCACACAAAACATCCCACACAAAACATCCCACACAAAACATCCCATACAAAACATCCCATACAAAACATCCCACACAAAACATCCCATACAAAACATCCCACACAAAACATCCCACACAAAACATTGCTCATTTAAACTTCAGATTTAAGACAAAGCAATAACTACACAGTGTGCTCGTCCTCCTCACCACTGAGACAGAGACTCTCTGCATCCTTTTGATATTTTGGGGCTGTGCATCCGCCCCCTTGTCCCCTGCAGCCTCTACCTACCCCCCTGTCCTCCCCGTCCCCCTCCCTCCTTCTCAACGGGAGGCCCAGCTGTGGATCATTGTCTTCGATCGGGATGGCCCTGATTGTGGCGCTCGGCTGGCCGCGCGTGGTGGAGTGGTCCGAATCAATTCAGCGATCCCTCCATATGGTTCCAACTGTGCCGGATGACAATGTTGGCATTCCACATGCAGCCCAAAGGGCCTGATCAAATCCACTGCATCGATCCGCCAAGGCTGAGCCATGTGTCAACACATACACACACATACACATACACACATAAGATTTACTGTACAATTTACTGAGAGATATTGTGCAATAATGTTATGCTTTGAAATATTTTTTTGTGGAATAAGGGTTTTGAGCTATTGCTGACTCTGGAGAAATTCTATAAATACTATGGTTGACTCTCAAACATTCCTAATCTGAAGAAGGTTATTGTCTAGACTAGCATGATTCTTTACCATCAAATCAAACCAAACTTTATTTAAAAAGTAATATTTCTTTGGTTTCTTTGGTTTCGCTGCGGGAGCTGTACCTGTCCAACAATGATCTGAACAGCGAGCAGCTCTCTATGCAGCTAGGAGACCTGATTAGATAAAACAGCACCATCGCTACCCTGGGCCTCAGCAACAACACAATAGCAGACACAGGTGACTGCCCTGGTACTGTAACAGAACAGCGCCGTGTTCACTCTGTATCACTGCTCTTACAGAGATCCAGGTAGCAGCAAATGGTTTCATGTCTCTTTTTAATTTATTCAAGCCATTTATGGCCATCCTACTGTTCAGTAATTGAAGTGTTTTATATCTCTTTGCTGGCCTTGTGGAGATCTGTACAGGTTTGAGAGTGCAGACAGCTGGACTGAAGGTTCTGATTCTGTGGAACAAACAGATCACTCACCAAGGACTGGTCAGTTCATCTAGCCAAGGCTCTGGTGAGGATCCTGGAGTGTCTTTTAATTTGTGTTGATCCTGGATCTTCATTTAGCTGTGTTGATCATGGATCACCATTTAGCTCAACCCCAGCCTCAGCCTCAGCCTCTGACTCAGATTTAGCCTGTCCCTTTGACAACATAAACTGCACATTTCTGTAATTTGAGTGGCAATTTGGAAATCAAAAGAGTATAAATTAAAGCCTTGGCCCACTGGCATATTAAAAGAGAACTCACCTGGCCCTCTGGCATATTCAGAGAGAACTCACACAGGCCAAAAATAAAGTTCCCCTCTCTCTCTCCCTGTTCTGCCACCACCAACAGTTTGATTAAACAATAGGTATGTGTTTAGGAGGGCTAATCGGGCAGCCTGCCATTAGGAAGGAGAAGTAGAAGTCCTGGAAAACTGTAATGACAATAATTAGGCCAATGGCTGGTCGTGTCAAATATGACACAGGAAAATCTGTTATTAACCTTTCTAGTTTGTTGTATTTCTCGTTTCCTTTTGTCCTCTGGGCTTTCCTCCGGGCTGTCCTCCGGGCTGTCCTCTGGGATGTCCTCTGGGATGTCTCTGCTGAAAGAGGAATGGAACAGAGTGAGAGTGTTTTTTGGGGGTCAGACATAGAAACACTCGGTTTGTAATGTAACTCAGATCAGACACTATCAGTTAGAGTATAGTAACACATCTCCCTATACAGTATATTCTGAGAAGATTAACTCTCTTATCGGTCTTGGTACTCCGGTTTTAGTTCCTCTGAGGCCTTTTTGGTCATTTAGTGTATTGCGTGTGTATTGCGAAATCTTTGTTCATGACAGGGAATATATTTTCAGTTTATACTTCTTAGCGATAGTTCTTGGTTTTCACTCTATTTTATACCATATTGTTTTGACATCTGAAATTTTAAAATCTGTCTTTTAATTTTGGGTTTTAACTGAAGCCCTGTATCGTGTTTTCCCCTAAGCTCTCTTCTCCAACACCACAGTGGTTAACATGCGACAGGCCTCATCCATGCTTGACTCAAACCCTCAAACACCCAGTCAAGTCTTTAATTGGTCGCTATTATCCCCTGCGTTCCCCTTCAAGCCTCTCTCCTCTCCCTGGGAATGGTTTCAGTTGTCCAACAGACGTGTCGTGCCTCTGTGTATCCCTCTCCCCTCTGTACATCTCTGAGCTGGCATTATGGCATTAGTACTGACACAGCAAGGGGCTCTTGAGTGTATTTGTAGACACCGCTGTACAAATTAACTCTGAAGACGCTCCTCCTCAGGTCTGCTGGTAACGAGTGTCTTTTCGCCCCCGCGTTCATTCATTTCCTCCTCAGTTGTGTGACCAAAGGAGTGGAACAGGTGTGGCAAGGAGGTGTTCTAGCATGTTGCTCCTCGCTCTGTCGCCCCCTACCCCCAAGGCTCCCCGGACACCCCCAGGTTTATACGGCTGGTAATCAAGCTTCAGCGCTAATGCTTCTCTGGAGAGACATAACAAAACAGAACAGAGAACTTCTGTAGAGCAGCTTACAAGAAGAGATGAAACATCCTGGAACAGATTCATAATCACCATAAACAACAACTTTGCTGCAAAATATCTGAAAATATAGTTGAATGTGCATATTTCTTGTCCCTGTCTCACTAGGCGTGATTCTATTAGAAGGCCACAGTTGTATTCCTCTGTTGGCTGTTGGATGTTCTATTCAGGTAGAGGAGAGAGGCTGTGTCCAAAATAAACCACTTAGTGCATGCACTTATGCCTGGAACACACACGTTAAAGTTCACAATGAGAAGTTAGATTATGATAAGCTGAACAGCCATCTATGGTGATATGTCATTGTTGCCTTTTCTTCCTCTCTGTGTGTCTGTGAAGGCCTGAGGAGAATGATGCTGCCACTACCTTGCTGTACCTTCTTCTCCTCTCTATTTGTCTTTGAAGGCCTGAGGAGAATGATGCTGCCACTACCTTGCTGTACCTTTTTCCCCTCTCTGTGTGTCTGTGAAGGCCTGAGGAGAATCATGCTGCCACTACCTTGCTGTACCTTTTTCCCCTCTCTGTGTGTCTGTGAAGGCCTGAGGAGAATAATGCTGCCACTACCTTGCTGTACCTTCTTCTCCTCTCTGTGTGTCTGTGAAGGCCTGAGGAGAATGATGCTGCCACTACCTTTCTGTACCCTTTTCTCCTCTCTGTGTGTCTGTGAAGGCCTGAAGAGAATGATGCTGCCACTACCTTGCTGTACCTTTTTCTCCTCTCTATTTGTCTTTGAAGGCCTGAGGAGAATCATGCTGCCACTACCTTGCTGTACCTTTTTTCCCCTCTCTGTGTGTCTGTGAAGGCCTGAGGAGAATCATGCTGCCACTACCTTGCTGTACCTTTTTCCCCTCTCTGTGTGTCTGTGAAGGCCTGAGGAGAATGATGCTGCCACTACCTTGCTGTACCTTCTTCTCCTCTCTGTGTGTCTGTGAAGGCCTGAGGAGAATGATGCTGCCACTACCTTTCTGTACCCTTTTCTCCTCTCTGTGTATCTGTGAAGGCCTGAAGAGAATGATGCTGCCACTACCTTGCTGTACCTTTTTCCCCTCTCTGTGTGTCTGTGAAGGCCTGAGGAGAATGATGCTGCCACTACCTTGCTGTACCTTTTTCCCCTCTCTGTGTGTCTGTGAAGGCCTGAGGAGAATGATGCTGCCACTACCTTGCTGTACCTTCTTCTCCTCTCTGTGTGTCTGTGAAGGCCTGAGGAGAATGATGCTGCCACTACCTTGCTGTACCTTCTTCTCCTCTCTGTGTGTCTTTGAAGGCCTGATGAGAATGATGCTGCCACTACCTTGCTGTACCTTCTTCTCCTCTCTGTGTGTCTGTGAAGGCCTGAGGAGAATGATGCTGCCACTACCTTGCTGTACCTTTTTCCCCTCTCTGTGTGTCTGTGAAGGCCTGAGGAGAATGATGCTGCCACTACCTTGCTGTACCTTCTTCTCCTCTCTGTGAAGGCCTGAGGAGAATGATGCTGCCACTACCTTGCTGTACTACAGGCTCCCTGCTGGGTTTACTAAATAATTACCCGCACTTGCTGTTTGTTTGTCATGATTTTATCTCTGCTAACTACATATTAAAGCGCTAATTTAAATCTCCAAGGAACGGAATGCTTTCTTGAAAATTAACTCTAACGGCTATTTGTGTGGATGGGGCTCTGAACTTGTTTTATTTTGGTGTTTGCAGTGGTTTTGTTTGTCTCCTTTTTGTTTATTTGTTTAATTCCAAATAGTTTTACATTTCTTCCCTGGCACAGAAGGCATGGATATATATGCCGGTTTATATGGGGAAAAGTACATTTTTGAAATGATCATAGGTTAAGTACTGTACTATGAATATGGTGAATGTGTATCTACTGTATACCAGGCCAGGTACTGTATACATTTTAATGGGGACAGAAAATACATTCCTTGTTACGGAAAAGCATGTCATGCCTAGCGTCAGACACACAGAGCCTTAAGATTAACGTTTCTATTGTGGAGATAAGCGTTACTGTGGTTTCAGTCCGGGATGTTTAAGTCATGGCAATAAGGAATATTTTAGTGCTGTTCCATCGTCAGGTTCGGAGTCCCACAGCAGGGATTTGTCTTGGCGGGAGCGGCAGCACCAGATCCATGTGGGAGGAGTGACGATTGGATTAAAAAGCTAATCTTTCCATCAGAGAAAGCACTCTGTCCCTCTGTATTTCCCGGGTCGCAAAGAAATGTGAAATATTCATTTTTTTTAAGAAAAAAAATTACAATGGGGATTTGTGTGGGTGTGTGTGTGTGGGAGTGTTTGTGTGTTAGTGTGGGAGTGTGTGTGTGTTTGTGTGGGAGTGTTTGTGTGGGAGTGTGTGTGTGTGTAAGTTCTGAGAAGATGGTAACCACGTTCTCGGTAAGTTCTATTTGACATTAAGGGAATCATCTATTGGAAACGTTAGTTAATGACAGAAGTTTGTGTGTTTGTGTGTTAGTGTGTGGCTATGTGTGTGTAGTGCAATTGTGGATGTGCATATTTAAAAGGGAGAAAGGTAGCTGGCCAGGGCCTGGGCGGGATGGGAGGAAATCTGCGTCCTTGCGTCTTTGTTTACAAGCATCTGATTTTTCATGTCTGTTGCCACGCTGCTCCATTTGATCATTGGCCTGTTTGGCGTTAATTATTTATT
Source organism: Brachymystax lenok tsinlingensis (assembly GCA_030435695.1). Taxonomy (NCBI): domain Eukaryota; kingdom Metazoa; phylum Chordata; class Actinopteri; order Salmoniformes; family Salmonidae; genus Brachymystax; species Brachymystax lenok. Next base: position 32,236,245 of record CM059786.1, read on the forward strand.
ATTTACCAGCATCCTTATGAAAAGCAACATTCAGAGCGTTTCCTGTTGCTGCAGGATTACTTTCCTGCAATGAGAAAGTGGTCAAATTAGGATCTAACATCTGTATTTTGTTGCTTTGTGCAATAGCATTGGAGCAGCGGTAGAGGTCAGGGGTGTGGGGAAGGGATGGAGGTTTTGACATGGTAGGATGTGGAGGGGGTCTCTGGGGAGCTGTTTTGGGGCCCCCTCTGGGTCACAGGGGTGCAGTAGGAGTGCAGTCAAAGAGAAAGGAGCGAGGAAGAGCCAGTTATTGGGTTAGGTCTTGGGGGGGGGGGCTGGCTTGGTCAGTTCCGGTGGCTGGCTGTGTGACGGCTGAGATGGGAAATCTGGTTGTACCAGATTTAGCTAACAGCTCATTTCCATCAGCAGTCCCCTTGCTACTCAGTTACCTATCAGAGAGAAGACCTGAGGTTTTAACTACAGCTTTTATAGAGAAACTACCTTTATCTACATTGACACTACATTACTATACTCTACTATACTCTGTTCTACTTTACTCTACAGTACTATACACTACTCTACTCTATTCCACCCTTCTGTACACTATTTTACTCCACTCTGTTCTACTCTACTCCACTCTATTCTACTATACTCTACTCTACTCTATTCTACTATACTCTACTCTATTCTACTTTACCCTATTTTACTTTACTCTACACTACTCTACTCTATTCTACTATACTCTACTCTACTCTATTCTACTATACTCTACTCTATTCTACTTTACCCTATTTTACTTTACTCTACACTACTCTACTCTATTCTACAATACTCTACTCTATTCTGCTCTACTCTGTTCCACCCTTCTGTACTGTACTTTACTTAACTATACTCTACACTACACTATACTCTCTTCTACTCTACCCTTCGGTACTCTACTTTTCTCTACTTTACACTACTCTATACTATATTCCACCCTTCTGTACTCTACTGTACATTACTCTACACTACTCTACTCTTCCCATCTGTACTCTACTCTACACTACTCTACTCTATTCTACCCTTCTGTACTCTATTCTACTATACTCTACTCTACGCTATTATATTCTACAATTCTCTACTCTACTCAACTTTACTCTATTCTACTATTCTCTACTCTACACTAGTCTATACAACTATCTACTCTACTCTCTATTCTACTCTACACTAGTCTGCACTACTGTACTCTACTCTACACTAAACTACTATACTCTACTCTATTCTACCCTTCTCTACTCTACTGTTCTCTACTGTACTGTACTGTACTGTACTCTCTACTCTACTGTTCTCTTCTCTACTCTACTGTACTCTACTCTACTCTCTACTCTACTGTACTGAACTCTCTACTCTACTATACCGTTCTCTACTCTACTGTACTGTACGGTACTCTCTACTCTACTGTACTGTACTCTTCTCTCTACTCTACTGTTCTCTACTGTACTGTACTCTACTCTCTACTCTACTGTTCTCTTCTCTACTCTACTGTACTGTTCTCTACTCTCTACTCTACTGTTCTCTTCTCTACTCTACTATACTGTACCGTACTATACTGTACTCTACTCTCTACTCTACTGTTCTCTTCTCTACTCTAGTGTACTGTACTGTACTGTTCTCTACTCTCTACTCTACTGTTCTCTTCTCTTCTCTACTCTACTATACTGTACCGTACCGTACTGTACTCTACTCTCTACTGTTCTCTTCTCTACTCTACTATACTGTACCGTACCGTACTGTACTCTACTCTCTACTGTTCTCTTCTCTACTCTACTATACTGTACCGTACCATACTGTACTGTACTCTCTACTCTACTGTTCTCTTCTCTACTCTAGTGTACTGTACTGTACTCTCTACTCTACTGTTCTCTTCTCTACTCTAGTGTACTGTACTGTACTCTCTACTCTACTGTTCTCTTTTCTACTCTAGTGTACTGTACTGTACTCTCTACTCTACTGTTCTTTTCTCTACTCTAGTGTACTGTACTGTACTCTCTACTCTACTGTTCTCTTCCCTACTCTACTCTACTGAACTACTACATCTATCAGAAGACTACTCTGACATAGCTATAATCACAACGACACCTACTACTAAACTCAGACTGTAACCACTACCATTAGGCCTGATACATTTAGTAGTACTCTAATACCTCAGAGTGGGAGTCTCTCAAACACAACAACACAACAACACACTCGTAGCTCGCTGCACTCCTGATGTATTTTCAGGGAAAAACAAGCATATTTGCCAGCTGTGTAATTTACTGCTGCTCTCATTTGCATATTACAGCCTTAATGAGCCCCTCTGAGCGTGTGTTTTTAGGTGGGGGGGGCGTTGTGTAATCATTGGACGTGTAGTCATGTGTGAGGACTATGTGTTTGTGAGTGGGCCGTGTAGGGAGGGACCCAGGAGCAGGCCAAAACTGAACGGAAGAAGGTTACACAGTTGTAGTCTTCTGGGGGTCTGTTGACCATGTACTGTGTGCCGTACACCTTTGTTCCCCCCTGCTCTGTATGTATGTAGCAGGGGGGTGGTTCCTGGCCCTTTGATGTCTCACACTTCATCTGTCTTTCTGTCATGGCTACTCTCCTCATCTCTCTTCATCTCTCCTCATCTCTCTTCTCCTCTTCTCTTCATCTCTCCTTTCCTCATTTCTCTTCATCTCTCCTCCCCTCAGTTCTGCTCATCTCTCTTCATCTCTCTTCTCCTCATCTCTCCTCATCTCATCTCTCTTCATCTCTCTTCATCTCTCCTCTCCTCATCTCTCTTCATTTATCCTCATCTCATCTCTCTTTATCTCTCCTCTCCTCATTTCTCTTCATCTCTCCTCTCCTCATTTCTCCTCATCTCTCTTCATCTCTCCTCATCGCCATCTCTCCTCATTTCATCTCTCTTCATCTCCATTTCTCATCATCTCATCTCTCTTCATCTCTCCTCATCTCATCTCTCCTCATCTCTCCTCTCCTCATCTCTCTTCATCTCTCCTCTCCTCATCTCTCTTCATCTCTCCTCTCCTCATCTCTCTTCATTTATCCTCATCTCATCTCTTTTCATCTCTCTTCTCCTCATTTCTCTTCATCTCTCCTCTCCTCATTTCTCCTCATCTCTCTTCATCTCTCCTCATCTCCATCTCTCCTCATCTCATCTCTCTTCATCTCATCTCTCTTCATTGCTCCTCATCTCTCTTCATCTCTCCTCATCTCTCTTCATCTCCATCTCTCCTCATCTCATCTCTCTTCATTGCTCCTCATCTCTCTTCATCTTTCCTCATCTCATCTCTCCTCATTTCTCTTAATCTCTCCTCATCTCTCCTCTCCTCATTTCTCTTCATCTCTCCTCATCTAATCTCTCCTCATCTCTCTTCATCTCTCCTCTCCTCTCCTCATCTCTCTTCATCTCTCTTCATTTCTCCTCATCTCATCTCTCCTCATCTCTCCTCTTCTCTCTTACTCTCTCTTAATCTTTTCTCTCCTCATTTCTCTTAATCTCTCTTCATCGCTCCTCATCTCATCTCTCCTCATCTTTCCTCTCCACATCTCTCCTCTCCTCTCCAGTCAGAGGTGTGACCCACACTTTCACAGGAATTACAAAAAGCTGTTTTTATGCTTGTGAAAGAGAGGGAGATGGAGAGGGGGAGTGACACGAAGAGGGAGGTGTTGGTAGAGAGGGTGGCAGTACCTATGAGAAAACAAACTCAAGTGCATGGTTGGCCTTTTTAATTTAGCACTATCCCTGAATTGATTAGATCTCATATGTTTTCTCTGTTGCATACTTCTCCTCCCTCCCAAGATCTGACAATATACAGTTGAAGTCGGAAGTTTACAGACACCTTAGCCAAATACATTTAAACTCAGTTTTTCACAATTTCTGACATTTCATTCTAGTAAAAATGCCCTGTCTTAGGTCAGCTAGGATCACCACTTTATTTTAAGAATGTGAAATGTCAGAATAATAGTAGAAAGATGTATTTATTTCAGCTTTTATTTCTTTCATAACATTCCCAGTAGGTCAGAAGTTTACATACACTCAATTAGTATTAGGTAGCATTGCCTTTAAATTGTTTAACTTGGGTCAAACGTTTTAGGTAGCCTTCCACAAGCTTCCCACAATAAGTTGGGTGAATTTTGGCCCATTCCTCCTGACAGAGCTGGTGTAACAAAAGTCAGGTTTGTAGGCCTCCTTGCTCGCACACACTTTTTCAGTTCTGCCCACAAATATTCTATGGGATTGAGGTCAGGGCTTTGTGATGGCCACTCCAATACCTTGACTTTGTTGTTCTTAAGTCATTTTGCCACAACTTTGGAAGTATTCTTGGGGTCATTGTCCATTTGAAGACCCATTTGCGACCAAGCTTTTACTTCCTGACTGATGTCTTGAGATGTTGCTTCAATATATCCACATAATTGTCCTTCCTCATGATGCCATCTATTTTGTGAAGTGCACCAGTCCCTCCTGCAGCAAAGCACCCCCACAACATGATGCTGCTACCCCTGGATGGTGTTCTTCGGCTTGCAAGCCTCCCCCTTCTTCCTCCAAACATAACGACTGTTATTATGGCCAAACAGTTCTATTTTTGTTTCATCAGACCAGAGGACATTTCTCCAAAAAGTACGTTCTTTGTCCCCATGTGCAGTTGCAAACCGTAGTCTGGCTTTTTTATGTCGGTTTTGGAGCAGTGGCTTCTTCATTGGTGAGCGGCCAATGAATGTCGATATAGGACTCGTTATGTCGATATAGGACTCGTTTTACTGTGGATATAGATACTTTTTTACCTGTTTCCTCCAGAATCTTCACAAGGTCCTTTGCTGTTGTTCTGGGATTGATTTGCACTTTTCGCACCAAAGTACATTCATCTCTAGGAGACAGAACACGTCTCCTTCCTGAGCGGTATGACGGCTGCTTGGTCCCATGGTGTTTATACTTGCGTACTATTGTTTGTACAGATGAACAAAGGCGTTTGGAAATTGCTCCCAAGAATGAACCAGACTTGTGGAGGTCTACAATTTTGTTTCTGAGGTCTTGGCTGATTTCTTTTGATTTTCCCATGATGTCAAGCAAAGAGGCACTGAGTTTGAAGGTAGGCCTTGAAATACATCCACAGGTACACCTCCAATTGACTCAGATGATGTAAATTAACCTATCAGAAGCTTCTAAAGCCATGACATAATTTTCTGGAATTTTCCAAGCTGTTTAAAGGCACAGTCAGCTAAGTGTATGTAAACTTCTGACCCACTGGAATTGTGATACAGTGAATTATAAGTGAAATAATCTGTCTGTAAACAATTGTTGGAAAAATTACTTGTGTCATGTACAAAGTAGATATCCTGAACGACTTGCCAGATCAATAGTTTGTTAACAAGAAATGTGTGGTTGAAAAACTAGTTTTAATGACTCCAACCTAAGTGTATGTAAACTTCCGACTTCAACTGTATGTGTTGTTATTTTGAGGTCATGACCTACATACATAGACACTATGCAAAACATACATTTCTGACTGAAGGTGTCATATAGCTGTGACTCTCATAAGCCGTAGATTTCAATTTAAAGTTCACTACTTTGGACCAGAGCCCATTTCCTTCTCTCTCACAAGCATTTCGCTACACCAGCAATAAGCATCTGCTAAATATTTGTATGTGACCAATACAATTTGATCTGCCTTATCTGTCCTAACCCAAATGTATTCAAACACGTGGTTCATTCATTCAAACACAATATTTTTATAATAACCTAAAACAGAGAAAGTTCTGCAGTTTATATAAACCACTCTGCATAAGAGGGGGGGGGGGTAACAGTATACAGGTATATGTTCAATGCATAAGTAGGGGGTGTTGGATGGGAGCGTCTCTCTGTGGGCATGTCCTGGTGCTCTACGCTCAAACGCTCCCAAGTCACCAGTAGAGCCCAGGGAGACTGACGCCCGCTTCTCTCTCTCTCTCTCTCTCTCTCTCTCTCTCTCTCTCTCTCTCTCTCTCTCTCTCTCTCTCTCTCTCTCTCTCTCTCTCTCTCTCTCTCTCTCTCCTTCCACAGGGAACCAAGCCATCCCTTTCACTTTACAATTATTATTAATTTAACTAGGATAGTCAGTTAAGAACAAATAATTTTTTACAATGACAGCCTAGGAATAGTGGGTTAACTGCCTTGTTCAGAACGATAGATTTTTACCTTGTCAGCTCAGGGATTCGATCTAGCAACCTTTCAGTTACTGGCCCAACGCTCTAACCACCACCTGCCATCCCAAATGGCTGCCGCATGGAAGAGTTGTCCTGTCCACGATAGCCGAGTAGGATTTGGGTATGAATATGGATATTTTATTAAGTCTTCAGTCAGTTGCCCCAGCTATAGTGAGATGGTGAGAGCTCCATCACCATATCCCCACCCCCCTCTCTGCCTATACGAACGAAGCCCCCTGTCTGAGCGTCTGCCAGGAAGAGGAGCGGCGACCTTGGCGGTTGGCCAATGGAGCTGGGGAGGAAATCCACTCTAATGCCCAGAGTGCTCGGCCGGGCCTAGTGGCAGAGAGAGAGAGAGGAAATGTGTTGAGATAGCTCCACTAGTGTGGAAGATGAGAGGAGAGCGGGAGAGAGAGGAATGAGCAGTGGTAGGTGAGGGAGAGGTGGAGAGAGGGGAATGAACAGTGGTAGGTTAGGGAAGGTGAGGAGAGGAGAGGAGAGGGGGATATGACAGTGGGGTAAGAAGTGACAGGTGAGGGTGAGGAGAGGAGATGGCTTAGCAGTTGTCCTGGCTGTCTTCTCTCTCTCTCCTTAAACCCCCCCCTTGGAGAGGTGATAATTCCCCCCATCTCAGACAGGGACACTTCCTTCAGGTCTCCTTCACCTTTAGCTCAGCTGAGATGATCTGTCTGATAACAGATCAATAGTCGGCCCTTATGATCAGCACTTAAGATTCAGTGTCCCAGTCTGCCCCTATCAACCAATTTGTTTATGGAGATTTAATTGAATTAATGTTAAAAACAGGAAACTGACTCTGACATGCAGCGCTGCATCAACTGATTTTCTGCGTCCTGAATGACACTCTATTCCCTATGTAGAGCACTACTTTTAGGGTTCTGGTCAATAGTAGTGTACTATATAGGGAATAGGTTGCTATTCAGTACTCAACCATTGTGTTTAAGCTCCACAGCAGTATACCAACTTCCTCCTGTGGATATAATGCGTAAAGTCAGTATGCCAACTCCCCCCCCATAAAATGATATGTACATGATGTAATTGTTTGACACACATGAAGTAGAGTATGGTGCTGTACTGTAGCATGTGTTCCTCCAGATTGCCCAGAGAGAGACAGGGGGATGGAGAGGACTCACTCACTCTCCACTCACTCACTCTCCACTCACTCACTCACTAGCTAACTTCCTCTTGAAGTACTCACTCGCTCGCTCGCTTGCTTGCTAACTTACTGTTGAGGTTCTCACTCACTCACTAGCTGTCTTCCTCACCTGTCTTGTCCTGTCATGTTCTCTGTCTTTTCATGTTTTAATCCTCTTGAAGTACTCCAGGTCCTCTCTATCCCCGGCCCTTTGTCCCTTAATCCCCTGTCCCTCTGTCTCTTTCCCCTAACCCCCTTCCATCGTCCCCTGCCCCCTTAACCTTCATCCCTGTCCCCATGTCTCTCTGTCCATTGTCCCTCTGTCCCCCTGTCTCTGTCCCCTGTCCCTCTGTCCTCTGTCACTTTGTCCCTTGTTCCTTGTCTCCCCTTACCAGCTCTAACCTCTGTTGTCCTGGCCGGCCAGGCGCCGTGGAGTGTAGATAATTGGATTTGTGGTCAACTCCAGTAGCTGCCAGGTCTGGACAGTCATTTTTCTGTCTGTCCTCCATGTCCTCTCCATCCCCTGTCCCTCTGTCCCCTGTCGCTGCCCCCCTGTCTCTGTCCCCTGTCCCTCTGTACCCTGTCTCCCTGTCCCCTGAGCCTTGTCCCCTGTCCTCTGTCCACCGTCCTGTCACTCTGTCCCCTGTCTCCCAATCCCCTGTCAGCTCTAACCTCTGTTGTCCTGGCCGGCCGGGTGCCGTGGAGGGTAGATCATTGGATTTGTTGTCAACCCCAGTAGCTGCCAGGTCCGGGCGCCGGGCGTCTGCTCCGCTTAGCGATGAAGACATCAGTGTGACATGGGCCCTGCATGGGAGAGAATCAGCTGGAGTCCTAGACAGCCACTAATAACGTTTTGGCCAGCCAGCCACATACAGACAGACAGACGGACAGATAGACAGTCTGGGGGGCAGATGTTACCCCAAGCCAGGCCTGAGGGGAGCCAGAGGGGAGAGAGGGGGGGTGAAAGAAAAGGAGAGAGGTGGAGAAGGGTCTGATATGTTACCCTTACAGTCCCTACTACAGGCCTGAGAGGGGGAAGGGAGTGGGGGGAGAAAGAGGGGAGATGGGGTAGAGGGGGTTGAAGTGAGGGGGGAGAGTAGTGGGCAACTGTTAATCATAGCAGATACAATGATGCCCCAACAATGCCAGTGTTCCTCCCAAGAACAGACAACACTGCTTGAGAGGTCAAGGAATTCTCCCTTCAACATGCTGTTGGCATGGCAACATCCACTGTCAGAGATATCATGGTATTTACCTATTAAAAGTATCAATACTGTACCAGAGAATACGTTATTATGGCATTCCACTGAGTACCCCCCTAGTTGTCCCCTAGCATTGACGTGTGTGTGTGTGTGTGTGTTTGTGTGTGTGTGTGTGTGTGTGTGTGTGTGTGGTGGGAAGCCCTGGCTCTGGGAAGCCCTGGCTGTCCCCTAGTTCTCTGCTCTCTGGCAGGTTGTTTGTGTGCTGGGCAGAGGAGCGTGGCGGACGCGGGTGGCACGACGTTCAGTGGCACCTGTTTGGCCCAGGCGTGGTGTGTTTGGGCTCAGGGGTGGGTGGGTAGCGGTGGGGTGGTGGGTAATGACGGGTGTGGCATGCGGAGCGTGCAGAGGGCCAGGTGAGGAGCCCCAGAGGTACTCTGTAATTAACAGAATGGTGCTCCATCATGGCTGCCCTATGCCTGAACCCGGCAGGGACCGCCGCGCCCAGCTGTCAACACCCCCCGTTATTAAATTCAGTTCGAGGATGAGAGGAAGAGTAGCCTGTGCCAGCATTCCAAATGGCATCCTATTCCCTATATAGTGCATTGTTTTTAAAACATTTAGTCAAATGTAGTGCACTATACACTGAGGTTAAAAAACCATTAGGAACACGTTCCTAATATTGTGTTGCACCCCCTGTTGCCCTCAGAACAGCCTCAATTCGTCAGGGCAGGGACTCTACAAGGTGTCAAGCATTCCACAGGGATGCTGGCCTATGTTGACTCCAATGCTTCCCACAGGTGTCAAGTTGGCTGGATGTCCTTGGGTGGTGGACCATTCTTGATGCACACGGGAAATTGTTGAGCGTGAATATCTCAACGGCGTTGCAGGTCTTGACACATTCAAACCGGTGCACCTGGCACCTACTACCATACCCCATTCAAAGGCACTTAATTATTTTGCCCTGCCCATTCACCCTCTCTCAGTTGTCTCAAGGCTTAAAAATTATTCTGTCTCCTCCCCTTCATCTACACTGATTGACGTGGATGTAACAGGTGACATCAATAAGGGATCATAGCTTTCATCTGGATTCACCTGGTCAGTCTGTCATGGAAAGAGTTCCTAATGTTTTGTACAGTCAGTGTATAAGAAATAGGGTGCCATTTGGGATGCAGTGTCTATGAATGAGACCACAAGGTTTGGACTGTGATGTGCTCTGTCCTGATAGGATAGAATGAGGCATGTTGTGGTCAAATTGAATGGAGGTTTTGAGGAGTAGTGTTTTTTATTACTGAGTGTTGATAACCATAATGTGGGTTTGTTACTGATTTCAAGCTCTTTCTAGACAATGTTTACATGTCACTATTTCATTAATGTTGTTGACATGCGCTCTTTAGAAAAAAGGGTTTTCAAAGGGTTATTCTGCTGTCCCCATTGGAGTAGCCTTTTCAGGTTCCAGGTAGAACCCTTTTTGGTTCCAGGTAGAACCCTTTTTGGTTCCAGGTGTAACTTTTTTGGGAATCCATGTAGAACTGTCTGTGGAAAGGGTTCTACGTGGAACTCAAAAGGGTTCTACCTGGAACCAAAAAGGGTTCTTCAAAGGGTTCTCCTATGGGGACAGCCAAAGAACCCTTTTAGGTTCTAGATAGAAAATGTTTTTCTAAGAAAGTAGTGTCTACCCCGGATTTGGTATACATTTGGACTGGTGGCGGTCGGTGCCGTTTAAGATGAGGGAGGACGCAATTTATTTTTAAATTAGCATGGCTTTTTTTCTATTACAGAATATTGGATGACTGTCATTCAAATTCTATGCATCCAGCTTAATGCAACATTGATAGGTTTAGGCTACAACATGATACTCAAATTTTCCCTATACCCATCAGGAGGTTGCTACAACCTAGCCTATGAATGAAACTTCACAACGTAGGTGCATAGGTTGAGGGAAATGAGAGTAATCGAAATGACAGACAGTGACACATTCAATACCGCCTTGCACACTCTTACCTACATTTAGCTGATCTAGGGTGTAATCATTAGTCCAACAGTTGCAAAAAAGAGTTTCCATTGGACAAATCCAGCTATGTTTATCCCCAGTTCGTTCCGACTGCTTATTTTTACGATTTTACTTTTAACAACAAAATCTGAGGAATACACCCCTGATCACACGCAGACACAGTTCACTTTCAAAACAGCCACACAAACAGCATGATCACTTTGCTTGTATAATTCCTTCTTGCATCTATGCGCTCTCCTCCTATCATCACATTTTCCCTTCGTTTGTGGATGCCACCTTTCCAACAAGTTAGTTGGTCAAATTCTTTCCCAGCCAGAGCTTCCCCGGTCAACTATAAGTGCTGGTATTGTGAAGTGGAAACGCCTAGAAGCAACAATGGCTCATTCACGATGTGGTAGGCCACACAAGCCTTGCTCACAGAATGGGACCTGTCCTCAGTTGCAACACTCACTACCGAGTTCCATACTGCCTCTGGAAAGAACGTCAGCACAATAACTGTTCGTCGGGAGCTTCATGAAATGGGTTTCTATGGCCGAGCAGTCACACACAAGCTGAAGATCACCATGCGCAATGCGAAGCGCCACCATTGGACTCTGGAGCAGTGGAAACGCATTCACTGGAGTGGTGAATCACGCTTCACCATCTGGCAGTCGGACAGACAAATCTAGGTTTGGCGGATGCCAGGAGAACGCTACCTGCCCGAATGCATAGTGTGAACTGTAAAGTTTGGTGGAGGAGGAATAAGGGTCTGGGGCTGTTTTTCATGGTTTAGGCTAGGCCCATTTAATGATTCTGTGCTTCCAACTTTGTAGCAACAGTTTGGGGAAGGCCGTTTCCTGTTTCAGCATGACAATGCCCCCGTGCACAAAGCAAGTTCCATACAGAAATGGTTGTCAAGATCAGTTGACTGGCCTGCACAGAGCCCTGATCTCAACCCCATCAAACAGCTTTGGGTTGAATTGGAATGCTGACTGTGAGCCAGGCCTAATCGCCCAACATCAGTGCCCGACTTCACCGCTGCTCTTGTGGCTGAATGGAAGCAGGTCCCCGCAGCAATGTTCCAACATCTAGTGGAAAGCTTTTCCAGAAGAGTGGAGCAGCAAAAGGAGGAGTTTCACCCCATTTGCCATGATAAGTGGTTTAAAGTTTGTATCAATCTTTGACAAGCTGATCATAGCGAAATAGAAAATATTTCTGCATTTCCCGCTGTGTAAACACATTGCAAATAAGCTTGCGATAAGTCCTGATAAAGTTGGGTAGCTGATATTCAGAGCTTAAATAGCCAAATTGATTAGTCACAGGGGCGGCAGGTAGCCTAGTAGTTAGAGTGTTGGATTAGTAACCGAAAGGTTGCAAGATCGAATCCCCGAGCTGACAAGGTCGTTCTGCCCCTGAACAAGGCCACTGTTCCTAGGCCGTCATTGAAAATAAGAATTTGTTCTTAACTGACTTGCCTATTTAAATAAAGGTATAATAAACAGGAATCAGGACTAATATAGCCAATGCAATAGCCTGTTTTACAATCGGTGGGCCTACCACGTGGATGGGCGTTCATAAAACTCCATTGCAAGCCAACATGGTAGACTACACCCCAGTAAGCATGAACTAATGTCTTTTGGACTCTTTTTTTGGTACCCTCCGGACATCTTTTTTTGGTATATTACAAACGATAGGCTATATTACAAACGTTGACAAACCCCATTCCGTACAAATTTGCGACTGTGTTGGCATCAAAATCCAGGATGTGAACTACGTTTCTATTCAAGCATTGATTGACATGGTATTGGCCCGATAGTATTGGAGAAAATATTAAAAACAAGAAAGGGATGGGGTAAGGGGGATACCTAGTCAATTGTGCAACTCAATGCATACATTTTTTGCTTCATCACTGCAAGCCATCATGACTCAAAATTCTGAAGATAACTTTAAAATCGACACAAACCTTCAAATAGGTATGTAATGACACATATAAACTCTTTATAGTTTTATTTACATTTTAAAGGTGATAAGTTGGACAGATTGGGTGAAAAAAGCAGTTTCCCCACACGGCTTATCTCCCCCTTTCACTATCACGCAGTAGGTTTCGTTTCCCCACCCTCCATTTTAAAAAAGACCCGACGGAGCTCATTGCCTTCTTCAATCATGCAGAGATGGGCAGCATGAAGGTCTCGTCATTGATTTTGTGGAAAGGGGAGAAATTGTGCTTTACAATGGTATTCATATTACAGTTGACCTGGAAGCATTAGGTTTTTTGGGCGCTAAAATAACATTTTATTTCAGGCAATACTGTAGGCTACACCTCAGTAAGCATGAACCGATGCTGACGCCTTTTGGATGTTGGTTTTTGGTCCGGTCCGGACCAAATCTAAAACAATCATAGATGTCTATGTTTGGTTCCGATTTTGTCCGGTCTGGACCAGCCTTGATTTGGCCCAAACATAGACGTCTGTAAATTACTTATTTTCAACTTTCATTCAGAACCAAATATGAACATGATTTCAACATCCTGAAAATCCATATTTTCAACGTCTGTAAAATACATATTTTCAACATTAGGAAAATAAGTATTTTCTACTTTCATTCAGAACCGAAAAATAACCTGATTTCAACGTCCGGAAAATACATATTTTTCAACTTCCGGAAAATATACCTTTTCAATGTCCTGGAAAATATCTATTTTAAACATACGGAAAATAAGTTTTCACCTGTCATGCATAACCTAAATTGAATGGCAAGGACCTGCCCCTTGTGGATTAATTGTCGGAGTACACAATTTTGTGTGACTAAAAATGTGTAAAGATTCTACAAAGATCCAGAAAAAAGGACATTATGCATTTCAGGTAATGTAACAATTGAATGTTTGTAGCCCAGGATAAATTAGCTAGCAACAGTAAGCTAGCTAAGTGGCCAAAAATGTTTCATATGTTTCGTTTTGAGTTCGTTTTGATATTTCAACCTGCATGTCCTGATCGCGTCTGGTGTGGATGGACAAAATCAACATGCGCGCAATGGCGGACACACGCGCCTGCCCAGTCTAGTCAGCATGTTAGACATTCTCTCTCCCAGGGGATCAATTATGCAAGGCTTCGTTCAGCTCTTTCTATTCAAATGAACACCTGAAGACCCTGCCCTGCCTCTGTGTTTGCGTGTGCGTGCATGCGCGTGTTTGCAGGGCCTCACTGTTCTATGGAAGCCCAGGATACCGCTGGATAAAACAGAATCAACATCAATTTGTAGGTGGAACCTTTTTTTTTTACGTCACCTACGTTGGGAAACAGGTATCCCACCATTGTAGTAGTACATACAGCATACTGCTCCTCTATAGTGAGTTTACCTTAGGGAGTAGACCTGATCCGTACTGTACTGTGCATACAGTGAGTTGCCCTGCCAGTTGAAGTTTCCATAGATCTGTCAAATTGGTTAAGGAGAAATTCATCCTTACTGTAATTTATCTGTAACAGTATTGCCTGTATCAACATACACTGATGCTACGTATGGTTGAAACCAAAATACATTTGCTGAATTAGCTGAGGACCACAACAATGTTTACCTCTGCAATATAAACAGGGCAATTGTATGCTTTCCATTTGAATTCATGCGGTAAAAGGATCATAAGCAGTTTAAACAGTATGCCTGGGCAGCTGGTTGGATCGTGATTGATTCAACAGTATGCACCTGAATCACTTGATTGTTCTGTGAGGGCTGCAGCCCAAAAACGAGGCCCCAGCTAAAGTTTACTACAAGCTCCACTATGATCTATGTCCGTGCATGCACGTGGGTGGAATGAGATTTTTGGAGTAGTGGACACCGTTTGGTAACATAATATCATCGCCGGTCCCATTCTCATTAACAAGGGGGCAATCGCAAAGTTTTTTATTTTTGTCTTTTCATTTTGTAAACAACAAGGAGGAGGAGTCTTCATTTGCTAGCTGGCAGCCTGGCTTGCTGGCTGGCTTTAGCCTGGATAAAAACATAGCAAGCTAGCTAGCCTTTTTAGCTTCCCACATATCCATGTGACAAAATCAGATTTATAAGAAAGAAATATGCTCCTGCAAATATTTTTATACTTCCTGGTATAACCTAAAACATTATCCCAGTTTGATATTCTGCTTGTGTATTCATTTACATCTCAGCTAAAATTATCCTGAACAAAAATATAAACTCAGCATGTAACAATTTAATTGATTTTACTGAGTTGCAGTTCAAATAAGGAAATCAGTCAAATAAAATTAATTCATTAGGCCCAAATCTATGGATTTCACATGACTGGGCAGGGGCGTAGCCATGGGTGGGACTGGGGAGCCTGGCCCAGACAATGTGAATGAGTTTTTCCCCACTAAAGGGCTTTATTACAGACAGAAATAGTCCTCAGTTTCATCAGCTGTCTGGGTGACTGGTTTCAGACGATCCCGCAGGTGAAGAAGCCGGATGTGGAGGTCCTGGGCTGGCGTACTTAAACGTGGTCTGCAGTTGCAAGGCCGGTTGGACGTACTGCCAAATTCTCTAAAACAACGTTGGAGGCGGCTTATGGTAGAGAAATTAACATTAAATTATATGGCAACAGCTCTGGTGGACATTTGTGCAGTCAGCATGCTAATTGCACACTCTCTCAACTTGAGACATTTGTGGCATTATGTTGTGTGACAAAACTGCACATTTTAGAGTGGCCTTTTATTGTCCCCAGCACAAAGTGCACCTGTGTTATGATCATGCTGTTTAATCAGCTTCATTATATGCCGCACTTGTCAGGTGGACGGATTATTTTCGGCAAAGGATAAAATGCTCTCAAAATGGCGGCAGAATGGCAAGGACCGGCCCTGTGAGGATTAATTGTCGGAGCACACAATTTTGTGTGACTCAAAATGGGTAAGAATAAGCTTTTTGTGTGTATACACAATTTCTGGGATCTTTTCTTTCTGCTCAGGAAATGTTGAACCAAAACTTTACATGTTGCGTTTATATTTTTGTTCAGCATAGAACGTCATGTGTTTTTCACAGAGAAAAAGTCACATGGATAGCTAGTTGGCTACATCAGGTTCTACCATTTCACAGTAGCATGTTATTACTAGTTATTACTTCTAAACAAAATACTTTTGTGGGTTCTCTGGGGTTTTCTTGTCATCTTCTCATTTGTGTTGAAGCAAAATAAGAACCTCTCGTCTTCCTTTGCTAGCAAGTTTGCTAAACACTGCAAGCTAGCTAGCCTTTTAGCTTCTCACAACACCGGCTCTCACAGCTGCAGCGACCTAGCCCTGCCATCCGTCTCCACGACAACCTGCAAGCGGATTACTGGGGCTTCCATACAGATGGACGCTTTACCGTTAGCGGCGATGGTCAGTGCATAATCTACGTACACCACAACCGGAGAGTGTGAGAGTGAGTGAGAATCGAGTCAGTAGAAACACACACAGACAGGTGAATGCAGAGCAGGGGGATATGGTGCTCCAAATTACCACCTGGCTCAACCCAGTTCTCTTTCTCTCTCTCTCTCCTTCACATTTCAGTATGCCTTACACAAGTGCTACCGTCACACCACCTGAAAAATAAGCAAAGGCATTTCAAATCAAATATAGATATAGTGACATGAGGAATAAATTCATTGAGGTAGCAAGGTAATTATAAGGTAATTGACGTAGCTATGTACATATATGTAGGGGTAAAGTGACTAGGCAACAGAATAGATAATAGACAGCAGTAGCAGCGTGGTGAGTGTGAAAGTATGTGAGAGTGTGTGTGTGGTGTCAGTATGCATGTGTGTATGGGTAGCCATTTGATTAGCTATTTATCAGTCTTGTTTAGCAGTCTTATAGCTTGGAGGTAGAAGCTGTTCAGGGTCCTGTTGGTTCCAGACTCTCGTGCGGTAGCATAGACAAACAACCAACACTTAATTATTATTTTACTATCCCCATTTTTAAAGCTTCAATGAAATGTGACAGTGCAAGAGACCAACCGAAGCAGGTTGCTCTGCTTTATTTAAGCAGTTGAGTCTGTAATAGAAGAATGTGTAATACAACACCACTCTTAAAACACAGAGACAAAACTAATGCCAAGGCAATTGATTTACCTTCGGGGGAGTCCATTTTGAAAATGTCACAGACAGACGTGGTTTGTTTTAAATAGCCTGGATGCATATTCACCTGTAAAGACACAATCTCAGGTATTTCTGATCTAATTCATTGAACGCTTGTGAAGGCATGTTGTGGACGGAGACGGTAGGAATCATTTAGAGTCAGAGGAGTCGAAGGAGAGATGATAACACTAAAAGAGTTTTGGCAGAGTTAAAGGATGCCTTCTTATTGGGTCAAATCAGGATGACAAGAATAGTCCCTTCCTAATCTTTTGTGGGTGGACTAAGTAAACATTAATGGTACCATAGATCTGTCTTTATACACTACTTGGCCAAAGGTATGTGGACACCTGCTTGTGGAACAGCACATTCATAAATCATGGGCATTAATGTGGAGTTGGTCCCCCCTTTGCTTTTATAACAGCCTCCACTCATGTGGGAAGGCTTTCTACTAGATGTTGTACATTTGCTGCGGGGACTTGCTTCCATTCAGCCACAAGAGCTCTTCCAAGTTCTTCCACACTGATCTCTAGAAATAATTTCTGTATGGATCTCACTTTGTGCACAGGAGCATTGTCATGCTGAAATACGAAAGAGCCTTCTGTGCTTCCCCAAAGCACAGAATCATCTAGAATGTCATTGTATGCTGCAGCATTAAGATTTCCCTTCACTGGAACTAAGGGGTCTAGTCTGAATCATGAAAAACAGCCCCAGGCAATTATTCCTCATCCACCAAACTTTACAGTTTGCACTATGCATTGGGCAGGTAGCGTTCTCCTGGAATCCGCCAAACCCAGATTCGTCTGTCGGATTGCCAGATGGTGAAGCGTGATTAATCACTCCAGAGAACACGTTTCCACTGCTCCAGAGTCCAATGGCGGCAAGCTTTACACCATTCCAGCCAACGCTTGGCATTGCGCATGGTGATCTTAAGCTTCTGTGTTGTTGCTCGGCCATGGAACCCGACTAACAGTTCTGCTTCTCTTGCAGGGCAGAAATTTGATGATCTGACTTGTTGGAAAGGTGGCATTCTATGACGGTGCTACGTTGAAAGTCATTGAACTCTTCAGTACGAGCAGTTCTACTGCCAATTTTTGTCTATGGAGATTGCATGGCTGTGTGCTCGATTGTATACGCCTGTCAGAAACCGGGGTGGCTGATATAGCCGAATCCAGTAATTTGAAGTTGTGTCCACATACATTTGGCCATGTAGTATACTATGGGCACTGATAGCTAACGAGCAGCAATAGTTACGGTGCTTTGTTTTTTTGTCACTGGTTATTTGGACAAATCACGATTTCGCAGGTGTTAGCATCTTTCGAATTTCAGAAAGGGAAGGAACATTTCGGCCCATAGAATTGACACTAACTTGCAAAGAGAGAGGGTGGAGCTCCTCCATACGGTTCCACTCCTCATCTAGCATCTCTTCATCTCTTCTCTTAACCCAGTACTTAACCAAGATTTACACATCCCAGTGCAGTAGAAACAAATTCACAAGCACCCACCAGAGCTTGTTTTAACAGGGCTCATATGCAAATGTAAATTTGCACGGCCCTAGGACACATCAGGTGGGCTCTGTATTTTCGTAGCTGTCTGTATACCACCACAGACCGATGCTGGCACTAAAAACACACTCAATGAGCTGTATTCCGCCATAAGCAAACAGGAAAATGCTCACCCAGAGGCAGTGCTCCTAGTGGCCGGGGATTTACTTACATCAGTTTTACCTCATTTCTATCAGCATGTTAAATGTGCAACCAGAGGGAAACAAATTACTCCACACACAGAGACGCGTACAAAGCTCTCTCTTGCCCTCCACTTGGCAAATCTGACCATAAATCTATGCTCCTGATTCCTGCTTACAAGCAAAAATTAAAGCAGGAGCACCAGTAACTCGGTCAGTGAGAAAGTGGTCAGATGAAGCAGATGCTAAGCTACAGGACTGTTTTGCTAGCACAGACTGGAATATGGTCCAGGATTCTTCCCATGGCATTGAGGAGTACACCACATCAGTCAATGGCTTTATCAGTAAGTGCATTGAGGACGTCGTCCCCACAGTGACTGTACGTACATACCCCAACCAGGTGGTAAGGGTAGGTAACAACACATCCGCCACGCTGATCCTCAACACAGGGGCCCTTCAGGGGTGCGTGCTCAGTCTCCTCCTGTGCTCCCTGTTCACTCATGACTGCACGGCCAGGCACGACTTCAACACCATCATTAAGTTGGCAGATGACACAACAGTGGTAGGCCTGATCACCGACAACGATGAGACAGCCTATAGGGAGGAGGTCAGAGACCTGACCGTGTGGTGCAAGGACTACAACCTCTCCCTCAATGTGATCAAGACAAAGGAGATCATTGTGGACTACAGGAAAAGGAGGACCGAGCACGCCCCCATTCTCATCGACGGGGCTGTAGTGGAGCAGGTTGAAAGCTTCAAGTTCCTTGGCGTCCACATCACCAACAAACTAATATGTTCCGAGCACACCCAAGACAGTCGTGAAGAGGGCACGACAAAACCTATTCCCCCTCAGGAGACTGAAAAGATTTGGCATGGGTCCTCGGATCCTCATAAGGTTTTACAACTGCACCATCGAGAGCATCTTGACGGGTTGCATCACTGCCTGGTATGGAAACTGCTCGGCCTCCGACCGCAAGGCACTACAGAGGGTAGTGCGTACAACAAAGTACATCACCGGGGTCAAGCTTCCAGCCATCCAGGACCTCTATACCAGGCGGTGTCAGAGGAAAGCCCTAAAAATCATCAAAGACTCCAGCCACCCTAGTCTTAGACTCTTCTCTCTGCTACCGCATGGTAAGCGGTACCGGAGCGCCAATTCTAGGTCCAAGAGGATTCAAAAAAATGTCTACACCCAAGCCTTAAGACTCCTGAACAGCTAATCAAATAGCTACCCAGACTATTTGCATTGCCCCCCTTCAGTACAGTTGAAATCAGAAGTTTACATACACCTTAGCCAAATACATTTAAACTCAGTTTTTCACAATTCCTGACATTTAATCCTAGTAAAAATGCCCTGTCTTAGATCAGTTAGGATCACCACTTTATTTTAAGAATGTGAAATGTCAGAATAACAGTAGAGTGATTTTTTTCAGCTTTTATTTCTTTCATCACATTCCTAGTGGGTCAGAAGTTTACATACACTCAATTAATATTTGGTAGCATTGCCTTTCAATTGTTTCGGGTAGCCTTCCACAAGCTTCCCACCACAAGTTGGGTGAATTTTGGCCCTGGTGTAGCTGAGTCAGGTTTGTAGGCCTCCTTGCTCGCACACACTTTTTCAGTTCTGCCCACAAATGTTCTATGGGATTGAGGTCAGGGCTTTGTGATGGCCACTCCAATACCTTGACTTTGTTGTCCTTAAGCCATTTTGCAACAACTTTGGAAGTATGCTTGGGGACATTATCCATTTGGAAGACCCATTTGTGACCAAGTTTTAACTTCCTGACTGATGTCTTGAGATGTTGCTTCAATATATCCACATAATTGTCCTTCCTCATGATGCCATCTATTTTGTGAAGTGCACCAGTCCCTCGGGCAGCAAAGCACCCCCACAACATGATGCTGCCACCCCCGTGCTTCGCGGTTGGGATGGTGTTCTTCGGCTTGCAAGCCTCCCCCTTTTTCCTCCAAACATAACGATGATCATTATGGCCAAACAGCTCTATTTTTGTTTCATCAGACCAGAGGACATTTCTCCAAAAAGTATGATCTTTGTCCCCATGTGCAGTTGTAAACCGTAGTCTGGCTTTTTTTATGGCGGGTTTGGAGCAGTGGCTTCTTACTTGCTGAGCGGCCTTTCAGGTTATGTTGTTATAGGACTCGTTTTACTGTGGATATAGATTATTTTGTACCTGTTTCCTCCAGCATCTTTAAAAGGTCCTTTGCTGTTGTTCTGGGATTGATTTGCACTTTTCGCACCAAAGTACGTTCATCTCTAGGAGACAGAGCGCGTCTCTTTCCTGAGTGGTATGACGGCTGTGTGGTCTCATGGTGTTTATACTTGCGTACTATTGTTTGTACAGATGAACGTGGTACCTTCAGGTGTTTGGAAATTGCTCCCAAAGATGAACCAGACTTGTGGAGGTCTACAATTTCTTTTCTGAGGTCTTGGGAGATTTCATTTTTATTTTCCCATGATGTCAAGCAAAGAGGCACTGAGTTTGAAGGTAGGCCTTGAAATACATCGACAGGTACACATCCAATTGACTCAAATGATGTCAATTAGCCTATCAGAAGCTTCTAAAGCCATGACATAATGTTTGGTAATTTTCCAAGCTGTTTAAAGGTACAGTCAGCTAAGTGTATGTAAACTTCTGACCCACTGGAATTGTGATACAATGAATTATAAGTGAAATAATCTGTCTGTAAACAATTGTTGGAAAAATTACTTGTGTCATGCACAAAGTAGATGTCCTAACCGACTTGCCAAAACTATAGTTTGTTTGGAAAAACGAGTTTCAATGACTCCAACCTAAGTGTATGTAAACTTCCGACTTCAACTTTACATATTACCTCGACACCGGTGCCCCCGCACATTGACTCTGTACGAGTACCCCCTGTATATAGCCCTGCTATTGTTATTTACTTCTGCTCTAATTATTTGTTATTCTTATCTCTGACTTTTATTTTTTTTAATTGCATTGTTGGTTAATGGTTTGTAAGTATTCATTTCACTTTAAGGTTGTATTCGAGGCATTTCAAATAAATTAGATTTTGATTTGTGATCATCCAACAAGCTATCATAGTCTCACTGCAGAATTTGACGTCAAAACGTCAAATTTCGAAGTTGCTCCAAATTTCAAATGTCTAAATAAACTATTAAGGTTTTCTAAGGGGTTACACATTAAGTTTAGGCATTCATTCCTAATGGTTAAAATAAGAGTTAAGGTTTGGGATAGTGTACACCACATCCTTCTGATCCAGAATCATGGGATTATGCCCATCCACCACCACCTGTCCTCAACACCCTAGCAAAACCCAATTGTACTTGATGGTAATAGTTGTCACTGTTGCACCTAGGGGCTAGTTTTGAAGGTATTTTCTGACGTCATCAGGACATGGATAGACGCCCAATTTCGAAGTTGCTCTTGAGATGTCTGCCTGGATCATCTGTGAGAATCAAGACCTCTTGACACAGACAGAGACACACACAAACACACACACGCTCTGTGATAATATGTGTTAATCAAGACCCTCTTAAACCCTGGGTCCTCCCCTCCCTAATGACTAATGACAGGTATGAGTGCGCTTTCACACCGCTATTAAAGAACTGATAAAAACCCACACTGGTGACACATATAGAGAGGGATACAAGTAGGAGCTCAACAGACGGAGAGAGACAGAGAGAGACAGCCGGAGGGAGACAGAGAGAAAGGAAGGAGAGAGCAAGAGAGAGAAAGAGGCAGAAAGAGGAGGAAGAGAAGAAAGAGTTCCCTTATCTCCTACCAGAGAGTTGTTGCTTTTAGTTCTTGTCATTACACTACGGAAACTCTGGTCAAGTTTATGTGTGTGTGCACGCAACTGAAACTGTATATGTATGTAAATGTATTTATATTCAAACTCTTATTTTTATTGCTGTGACTTTATTTGTCTCTATTTATACATTTGTCAGCTTCTTCCCAAATCCTCACAATATAATTTTCATATCATAACTGCCCCCAATATGCTGATATTATCATTTTAAATTACACTGATAGAAAAACACTATAACAATAAATGTAGAAGTTAAAAATAAGTTGGAGACTTAAACACAACACATCCTTTCCATAATTGCTATAATGAACTGGCTGTAGAATTCACTCTGTTTTTGCGCAGGTTGACGTTTATTGGCATGATTCTTGCCCTGGAGGCAGAACTGAGCGATTTCTGCTCGAAGGGCCAGCTGCAAAGTCAAAATTGTCTATATTGTTAAAATTAGGGTTAGAGTTAGGTTTAAAATCAGATTTTATGAATTTGTGGCTGTGCCAGCTAGTGACCATTCTTCAGAGCTGCCTCCAGTACTTCCTAATTTCCTTTGGGGTGGTGCATTGTACTAAAAACTGTATGATCTAGCTTCAGGCTTCAACAATGGCATCTGCTATTTCAGAGATTCAGGTATTTGACTCAGGTGTTTGAGCATACACTATTTTACAATTGATCCACTGCATTGTCTTGAATGAATATACCTATTTATTTAACGACATGGAAATAAGTTGTGGAATACAGATGGTTTACTGTGCACATCATGTTAGTTAGTGTGCAAATAATTACCTGGGCAGGTGTCAAATATTGCACTTTTAACAAGGAAAATATGCTTGATTTTATACAGTGCCTTCCGAAAGTATTCAGACCCATTGACTTTTTACACATGTTGTTACATTACAGCCTTATTCTAAAATGTACTAAATAGTTTTTTCCCCTCATCAATCTACACACAATACCCCATAATGACAAAGCAAAAACAGGATTTTAGAAATGTTTACAAATGTATTAAAAATCAAAAAGGGAAATATTACATTTACATAAGTATTCAGACCCTTTACTCAGTACTTTGTTGAAGCACCTTTGGCAGCCATTACAGCCTTGAGTCTTCTTGGGTATGACGATGCAAGCTTGACACACCTGTATTTGGAGAGTTTCTCCCGTTATTCATTGCAAATCCTATCAAGCTCTGTCAGGTTGGATGGGGAGCGTCGCTGCACAGCTATTTTCAGGTCTCTCCAGAGATGTTCGAACGAGTTCAAATCCGAGCTCTGGCTGGGCCACTCAGGTCCTGAAGCCTCTCCTGTGTTGTCTTGGCTGTGTGCTTAGGGTCGTTGTTCTGTTGGAAGATGAACCTTCGCCCCAGTCTGAGGTCCTGAGCGCTCTGGAGCAGGTTTTCATCAAGGACCTCTCTATACTTTGCTCCGTTCATCTTTCCCTCGATCCTGACTAGTCTCCCAGTCCCTGCTGCTGAAAAACATCCCCACAGCATGATGCTGCCACCAGCATTTTTCACAGTTGGGATGGTTCCAGGTTTCCTCCAGAAGTGACGCTTGGAATTCAGGCCAAAGAGTTCAGTCTTGGTTTCATCAGACCAGAGAATCTTGCTTCTCATGGTCTGAGGTTCTTTTTTGGCAAACCCTAAGTGGGCTGTCATGCTTTTTACTGAGGATTGGCTTCTGTCTGGCAACTCTACCATGAAGGCCTGATTGGTGGTGTAGAAATGGTTCTCCTGGAAGGTTCTCCCATCTACACAGAGGAACTCTGGAGCTATATCAGAGTGACCATCAGGTTCTTGGTCACCTCCCCGTCTCCCCCGATTGCTCAGTTTGGCCGGGAGGCCAGCTCTAGGAATAGTCTTGGTGATTCCATACTTCTTCCATTTAAGAATGATGGAGGCCGCTGTGTTCTTGGGGACCTTCAATGCTGCAGAATTTGTTTAGTACACTTCCCCAGATCTGTGCCTCGACACAATCCTGTCTCTGTGCTCTTTCGGACAATTCCTTCGACCTCATGTCTTGGATTTTGCTCTGACATGCACTGTCAACTGTGGGACCTTTATGTAGACAGGTGTGTGCCTTTCCAAATCATGTCTAATCATGATTTGACATGAGGTGGCCTCCAATCAAGTTTAAAAAATACATCTCAAGGATGATCAATGGAAACAGGATGCACCTGAGCTCAATTTCGAGTATCATAGCAAAGTGTCTAAATACTTCTGTTTAAAATGTATAAAAACCTGTTTTCGCTTTGTCATTATTTTATTTAATCAATTTGAGAATTTGGCTGTAACGTAACAAAATGAGGAAAAAGTCAAGGGGTCTGAATACTTTCCATAGGCACTGAGTTTATACATTTAGTGAGTTCTTTTAAAATGGGTTTGAAAATCCAGCTCTGCATTGCTTGTACAGATGAGCATGCAAACACTCTTACCCAAAGTAGTGTCCCTCTCCCTCCCTCCCTCCCTCCCTCTTTCTCTCTCTCTCTCTCTCTCTCTCTCTCTCTCTCTCTCTCTCTCTCTCTCTCTCTCTCTCTCTCTCTCTCTCCCTCGCTCTTTTGCTCTTTTGCTCTACCTATCTCTCTGTGGTCCTCCCGTGTATCCATTCTGTATACAATAGTGACATCTTCAGTTGAGTTTTATAGAAGAGAAATAGACAGAGGCAGCCAGTCTACCTGGTATACAGTACTGCCCTACAAAGGAAAAACACAGTAACTACACTTTTGGTCAAAATGTAGTTAAGACCGAAATCAGGCTCTGTTTTATCTTGTGACAAGGTGACCTGGTTCAATTATGCTTCGTTTAATAGAAAATGGAGTGTGGAATTTGCAGTAGTAAAAACCAAGGCAAACAGCAGTAAGTGAAGTTACTGTACTATGGCTTTGTTCCACCATGTTTTGATTGTAGTTACCTGCTCCGCCAGATAAAGGAAAAGAGCTGTAACTACGCAAACAGTGAAACTGAGATAAATGCTTTTAAAGTGTATTTGCCTTCCAGCCAAATACTGTATGTTGTAGGTAGATAAGTGATAATGCACCTTATTATCTTATTATGAAGTAACGTTTTATGCATAGTCAAATAAATTACCATACAAGTTAAACAGAAAAACAGCAAGAATGTTAGATAAACACATTTAGATTGTAGCTACTGCACAAAGTCAAACATGTGTTTAAGTATAAAAACATTCTATGTGATGAAATAATCCTTACTGTACCTTAGAGTGAAAAAAAGGTTACTACAATAAAACATTCAAAACATGAAAACAAAACTACATAACACCACTAACTACAGTGGGAATGTAGTTAGAGCTCTGACACTGTTTCCAAAAGATACTGCATTTTGCCTTTGCATTAACCATACAGTTGTTTAAGGTCATACAAAGGCAGAGTGCAGAGTCAGCATTTTAGGGGTCATAGGTCAAAACAGTGGTCATGGTTGATATGCACAAAACGTTACTCATAATAGCGTGATAAGTGATAATGCATTGATGTATCTACCTAAAACATATCTGGCTGGCTAGCAAAATAACTTTAAAGCCATACTTCTCAGTTTCACTGTTGGCATAGTTACTGCATTTTGCCTTTGTAGGGCAGAGTACTACAGTAGACCAAGGTACTGTAGAACAATAGAACAACATGCTAAAAGCCCATCATTCTATTGATGCAGCTTCCCCAGAGAGACCGACCGGGAGTGGAAAAACTGAATGCACTCATAATTATAGCAATTTATGTTAAGAGAAAAAGGGCCTTGTAAGGTGCTTAAAGTGCATTCTTTAACATTTACTTAACGACAATGTTAGTCCCCTATAGAGAGAATAAAAATCAATTCCACAGCTTTGTCTTCCAACACTCCTACCACTGAGACAGAAGAAGATAGGATACACACGGTTTGATGAGTAAACACATATGTATTTATTTATTTAAATACATATTCAGGTTGATGGAGAAACCAGTTTCTTACCTTAATTACTGTATGCATTGTAAAACGTATTATGTTATTCTCATTTTCAATGCTTTCGAATTGTAGTGCTGTAAATATATCGATATACTGAAACTTTTCCTTTAACAGTTTTTAATTTACTGTGCAGAAAATAGTTATGGTGTAAATTGTTATCATTATCATGAATATTTGTGTCAGTTGGAGAGTAAATATTTATTGCATTATTTCAGTGCCCCAAATACCGTCACATCCTAAGAAAATAACAAGAGAAGAAAAATATTATACACACCTCGATTTTTTTTAATGCATTTGCTTTGTTGACCGGCTTAAAGAATATTACTTAAAATAAAATACAATACACTACTTGCATATACTTATAACTGGCATCTGAAATGTTTAGTAATTTACATATATTAGCATATAAAGTAATTGGCACAGATGCCAAGGAAGCAGTGGCAAAACAGATTCATTGTCATGCAGCAGTCACAGTGACATAGTTAAAATGCGCTCCTTTTAAGAAGCCAATTATCATAGAATTTCTAAAGTTGCCTTTTTTTTCATCAGTGATTCTCTTCATAGTCTCATTGTCACCTACACACTCACAAACACATGCAACACACACACAAACCACACACATACAGAAACACAGACAGACAGACACAACACACACACACAAACCACACAGACAAATGCATAATATGCCTACTGTAGTATTGCCACGCCATACTTAAATGTATAAATATTGTAAATAAGCAGCCTCCTCTCTCAACTGTCGCCTTTGAAATATCGCCCTTCTGAATCCCTGTTTGAGAACACGCGTACGTCTTTGTGTACAGGAGAAGAACAAACATGTTTATTATAGTGAGAATACATGGTTACAGGAGAAGAACAAACACGTTTATTATAGTGAGAATACATGGTTACAGGAGAAGAACAAACACGTTTGTTATAGTGAGAATACATGGTTACAGGAGAAGAACAAACACGTTTATTATAGTGAGAATACATGGTTACAGGAGAAGAACAAACACGTTTATTATAGTGAGAATACATGGTTACAGGAGAAGAACAAATACGTTTATTTTAGTGAGAATACATGGTTACAGGAGAAGAACAAACACGTTTATTTTAGTGAGAATAGTATATGTAAGGCATCTGAGGCTTACAGTGTGCTGTGTTCTACTGTGTGCTGTGTTCTACTGTTATAAATACTATGCTTTTAACACACAGTACTACAGTACAACTCTTGATCTGAAGACAGGTACTTTTGTTACTCTTGTTAAGTGGGTCCATGAGAATTTAGGTACTTTCTACATCACAACCTGTGCTTGTTTACCACTATATCAATACACCATGGTCTTTAGTAATAACTCTCTCTGGGTGCGTCTGGGTCTCACTGTCAGATGGCACCAAATCTTCACATTTGCAATAGATCATGCCGATAATAAACTATTCCATTCAAAATTCTAAATACAAATTCCAGAACATATTTACAGTACTTCTGGAATGCCTCAGCATGGCCTGCTCGGAATGGCCTGATGGGTCTCTTTCTGGTGTGGCCAGCCAGGTGTATACAGCAGCAGCAGTAGCTCTAGTTTTATCCCTTGTAATAATTGGATAGTACCTCCATTTACGATGCTGTCTGAGGCAATGCACAGCTAACAAATGAGCTAGTTTAGTTGCCAAGACCACTGTTCAGGGAAAGGGGCTTACGCAGCTCCTGTTTCTCGCTGCCATTGTACGCTGGCCATCTTAAATAATATTGAGATTACGCCGAGGACAAAAGCCCACGGGGGATCCTTTTGTGGCGAGGCAGACATGTAAGGAGGGGAACAATACTCATAGTGAAGAATGACACATTCGTTGTTTGACAATGTAGTACTGTGATTACAGAGGAACAAAGGTAACCGTTTTTGGAACGATTTGTGGAGTGTGTGGTGGTGGATTTTTTTTTTATTGACGTTTTTTTGTTGTGTGTTGCAGAGGAGCTGTATGTGTTTAAGCTCCTCTTCAGTTGTGTGTGTGTGTGTGTGTGTGTGTGCATATTTGATGCTCACAGTGAAGTCACTCAAGGCCCCCAACATGCACATACCCTAGCCTCAGCCTGCTCCAGGGGTATGGCCTCGTCAGCTCGTCCCCTCCTCTGGCCCCTGTGTGCCGTGTGTGTATTTGGATTCCTTAATGACTTTATAATTCCAGGCCAGCAGGAACCTGCCTTTATGTTCATTCGTTTAGTAGCCTGGCAAACACAAGGAGTCTGTGCCCGTGGCACCGTGCCAGCAGAAGATTCAGCCGTAAACTAACTTGTCTATCTGTGTCGCCTGCCTTCTCACCCTCTCTTTTTCCTCCTACTATCCTCCTCCTCTTCTCCTCCTCTTGTCGTCTCTTCTTTCTAGGCGTTGCAAAATGCTCTCTCGTGCTCTGTGTCAGTTTATGAAGAGAGAAAACCCAACAAGACGTCCCCATCCTGGTGTTCTACTCACTCTGTTGAGGCTATTGATCTCTCCGACGGCCAATCGAGTGCAAAAAGAGTATTTACTGGGAAGAGAGAGAGAGACAAGCCCACTCAAGCGGCTGACGAGGGGGTGGGTGGCATCGTTGTGACACATACCGCAGCTGTGTGAATATGTCTGTAGCACATTGCCAGTATGGAAGTCTATAGTATTGGAATCCATTCTTATTGTTTTTAGAAGACCTTTACTATTGTGTTATATACAAACTGCAAATTTATTCTCAAACATGCTACTGACCTGCTACCCCACATGACAGTCTGTCACCTTTGAAAGAATGCATTGCAATATACATGTATATTTGCAATACTCTCGCTAACATGTTTATTATGCATTGTGAATTTTCCCTAACACTTATGTTTGCTTGCAACCATGTGACCTAGCTCTAGAAGACTGACAATCTAACATAAAAGTCATTGACATTTTGAAAGTTGCATTGTGAATGTAAAGTATACTGTTTACTATCATTCATTATACAGTACAGTGTGAAAATGTAAAAACATGTACAGTGGTTTAATGTACCAACGTGCAATAGTGCTATGTGAGACTGCCTGTTTTATGCGCCACCCATACATATTTAATAATGCATTGTGATTGCATTCAGAATACCAGGTTGAGATATGTTTATGTCTGTCTTTTATGTTATGTACTCTAACATAAAAAATACACATTTTGCCTTCTACATATACTGTAGTGTGAATAAGAACAATATGATAATCTCTGGAGCCTTTTTTTTTTTGTGTGATGTAAAAGGCAAAACTGATCCTAAATCATTACTCGCTGGATACGTATGGCCACTGATCTCATCAACATATCCATGTAATGACCATACGGATTGTTGCCTGATGGTTGTGAATGCTTCTATGGCAGAGAGTGACTATTTCATAATGCTCCCTGTGGGGTAAATACAGTGCGGTGGTCATGCTGCTCCTTTGTATAAAACGTTTCATGCTCGTTATACAGCATATGGTCATTGTTGCTGTGCGTCAACTCTTTCAGAAGCTAGCTAGGATTTACCGTTTAAGGCTGGAGTTCAATTGAACTCTCGTTGTGATCATTTTTTCCCCATTGGTCAAGATAAAATTGCAGAATTCTCATGAAGTAAAATATATACTGTATATTTGTTAATACAATTACTAGGTAGGTAGTCTCCCCTCAGGTGGATGCTTCCAGTTTTTAGAATAAGAAGTGTTGTGTGTGCGTGCATCTCTGTGTGTGTGTGTGTGTGTGTGTATGTGCATGCATCTCTCTGTGTGTGTGCCTGTGAGTGTGTGAATGGCCAGTAGTTTGTAATGCAGAACGCTGAACACTGTGGTCTACTGTCTGTGTTCTCAATCTGTTTACTGTGTAATGGCAGAGTAACATGATGTCTAGTACTGAACACAATGGTTCATCCAGAGAAAGACCTTGCTCAACTCTTCTCTAGCCTGCTACGGTGTTTGGCAGCATGGCAGAATGACAGCTCCCCGCTCCTCTCCTCTCTCCTCCTCGCTGCATGGCCAGAGCAGATTCAGGGGCCTTCATTGGGTTTTGATCTCCTTCAAGACAGGGAGCAGCTATCTCTCCTGATCTGTCCATCACGCCCTCTCTCTCTCTCTTTTGCATGCGTTGTCTTTGAACAATGCACTGTTTGAACAGGGCAATGTGGCGAGCTGCAACTCAACCCCCCCCCCCCTCCAAAAAGCTGGAAAAGCTGGAAAAGCTGATGCCTGGATTTCATGAAAAAGGGGGAATAATGTTGGGAGTTGGGGGATGTGCTGTTGCTGGACAGACAGGAAGAGAGGTACCAAGCTTCAAACAGAGTCAGGAGGAGGAGAGGTGTATAGTAAAAAGTAATCCATAAAAAAACAAAATACTGCATAGCTTCCTGAGAACGTGAAGCGAGGCTGCCATCTCTCTTACTTGTTAGATACTACTGCAAGGTCGGAACTAGAAGCACAAGCATTTCGCTACACTCGCATTAACATTTTTTGCTTGATCAAATTTGATTTGATTTAGTACCAGACAGCCTTCAGTGGAGGAGAGGTGTATAGTACCAGACAGCCTTCAGTGGGGGAGAGGTGTATAGTACCAGACAGCCTTCAGTGGAGGAGAGGTGTATAGTACCAGACAGCCTTCAGTGGAGGAGAGGTGTATAGTACCAGACAGCCTTCAGTGGGGGAGAGGTGTATAGTACCAGACAGCCTTCAGTGGAGGAGAGGTGTAT
This sequence comes from Brachymystax lenok tsinlingensis, assembly GCA_030435695.1. Classification (NCBI taxonomy): domain Eukaryota; kingdom Metazoa; phylum Chordata; class Actinopteri; order Salmoniformes; family Salmonidae; genus Brachymystax; species Brachymystax lenok. Next base: position 32,266,996 of record CM059786.1, read on the forward strand.
AGTACCAGACAGCCTTCAGTGGAGGAGAGGTGTATAGTACCAGACAGCCTTCAGTGGAGGAGAGGTGTATAGTACCAGACAGCCTTCAGTGGAGGAGAGGTGTATAGTACCAGACAGCCTTCAGTGGAAGAGAGGGTATAGTACCAGACAGCCTTCAGTGGAGGAGAAGAGTGACACTGAGTGGAGCACCTGCCTACCTGCCTGCCCGCCCGCCTGCCTGTCTGTCTGCAGTGGTGGAAAAAGTACCCAATTGTATAGATACCTGAATAGAAAGTTACTCAAGTAAAAAGTAAAGTCACCCAGTTAAATAGTACTTGAGTAACAGTCTAAAAGTAAATCTAATTGCTAAAATATACTTAAGTATCAAAAGTAAAAGTATAAATTATTTCAAGTTCCTTATATAAAGCAAAGCAGACGGCACCATTTTCTTGTTTTTAAAATGTATGGTTAGCCAGGGGCACACTCCAACACTCAGACATTATTTACAAAATATAAATTTGTGTTTAGTGAGTCCGCCAGACCATAGGCAGTAGGGATGACCACGTGTTTTCTTGATAAGTGTGTGAATTTCACAATTTTCCTGTCCTGCTATGCATTCAAAACGTAACGAGTACTTTGGGTTGCCAGGAAAGATTTATGGAGTAAAAAGTACAATATTTTCTTTAGGAATGTAGTGAAGTAAAAGTTGTCAAAAATATAAATAGTAAAGTAAACTACATATACCACAAAAAACTACTTAAGTAGTACTTTAAATTATTTGTACTTAAGTACTTCACACCACTGTCTGTCTGCCTGTCTGTCTGTCTGGGTTTACCTGTGTGCTGTTAAATCATTCATTAGGGTGTGGGCTGTGCACTTGGCACTCGTCACCTTTCCTTCCGTCACCGAGCCAGGGATATCCTCACTAGTACTGTAGAATGATCTGGAATTGGTTGTGCATGTCTGTGGCTGTGCTTAAGCTAACAAAACTGAGCATTGCATATGTTACTCAAGATAATACCTAAAACTTCTGTGTGTGTGTGTCTGATTGTGTGCATATGTACTAGCATGTGCACTGTGGATCTGTGAATCTGTGTGCGTGATTGGTGGGGGGGTCTGCTCTTGACCTTGCCGACAGTACATTATGTCGTCACTGGCACCCCCGCCCCCCTCTCTCTACCTCTCTTTGTCTCTCTCTCTCTCTTTGTCTCTCTCTTTGTCTCTCTCTCTCTCTACCTCTCTCTCTCTCTCTCTCTACCGCTCTCTACCTCTCTCTCTCTCTCTCTCTCTCTACCTCTACCTCTACCTCTACCTCTACCTCTACCTCTCTCTCTCTCTCCAGCAGGCAGCGGCTCTGAACTCTGACTCTGGCAGGGAGAGTCACCAGCCGCTGATTTCCTCTCCTCTCCTCTCCCCTGCTCTCTCTCCAGAAGGTTGGAGCAGCATGCTCTGCATGCCCTCCCTCCCACCTCTCTCACCCTCCCCTCTCCCTCCTTCCGTCCTCTCCCTCCCTCCTCTCTCCACCTCTCCTCACTCACTCCCTCCCTCCCTCCTCTCTCACCCTCCCACTCCCTCCCCCCGGCAGGCAGCAGTGTTGGCACGGCTTGGCGCGGGGTGTTGGGCTGGGTGCTGGGGGTGTGGAGGGCATGGGGCGGGTAGGGCGGATGGCGATGTGGTGCCTGTGCCTCCTCTCTTGGCTGCTGCGCGGCGAGCGTGCCCTCTGTCACTCACGCAGAGACGCCCTGTCCAACTGTCACTTCCTGACAGCCTGATAATCAATCTCTTTATTAACTGCTCTGCTGCAGACCGGCCCGGCCACACGGTGGGAAGGAAAGGAGGAGGAGGAAGGTAGGAAGGAAGAGAAGAGAAGGGGAGGGAGGGCCTCTGCCTTATAGTAATACACATGCCTTGGCATGGGTTGGATTGGCGTGGGTTTGTCTCGAGTTGGCGTTTGGTGTGGGTGGGATGGGGAGTCACCGCGGGATGACGGCGGGGCCACGCTGCGTTCCGTCCCCACCGCTGACAGAATCACACCGGTGTGCTGGAGGGCCCAGTAGTCACGGAGATAATTTATGAGGAGGAAAATGCATCTCTAATGCTGTCCACCAGCGAGCTCGCTACGCGCCAGATCCCACACCATGAATCTCTCTCTCTCTCTCTTTCCCCAAACACAACACAGCAGCAAGATGTATCTGTGTGTTTCTACTTTTGTTCCCCTTTCCTTACTCATGAGATCCTCTCTATCATATAGAACTCAAAGAAACACAAAGTAACTGAATAGATGAATAAATAAATAAGAATAAGATGAGATGGAAAGACGGAGCAGTAAGAGATGAAATATGCATCCTGTGGTCCTCCCTACTGTACTCCACTGTACTGAGTGTCTTTGTATTGTTGTCATTCTCAGGAGGCCTTTCTGATGGAGACACAGAGGAGTCTACTGAGAGAGATGAGTGAGCTCTGTACGGGGAACGCTGCACGCCACCTAGTCGCCACGGAAACAGAACCGCTGCAGCCCGAGTCCTCTGAGGCCCACTGACAACCCCATGACATGACTGAAACGGATACACACACGCAAAGAAATACGCAGGCTTGCAAAGACACGTGCAAATGCAGACACACACCCACCCACCAACTGACACACGCACATGTTCACACACACACACACACACACACACACACACACACACACACACACACACACACACACACACACACACACACACACACACACACACACACACACACACACACACACAGAGAGAGAGAGAGAGGCACATGCACACACACTGATGTCCTGTCCCAAATAGCTGACTAGCAGATCTATTCAAATAATAATTTGATGGCAAATAATGATACCCATAAAACTCCAAACCTGGGTAATAAAGCCGGAGCTCTGTTCCCTAATGAAACTTGGGCTACGTTCCAAATGGAACACTATTCCTTTTGTAGTGCACTACTCTTGACCAGGGCCAATAGGGCTCTGGTCATAAATAGTGCACTATGTAGGGAATAGGGTGCTATTTGGGACACAGTCTCAGCCTCCCTGCTGTTTCCAGGCTCACACACACTTTCCATAAAGCAATTTTGCAAGCCCACCGGAAACGTGAATTACCTAGAAATGAAGAGAACTGTTCCCTCTTTTCTCCTCCTCCCCTCTCCTCCCCATCTCCCTCGCTCAATGTCCCCGGAGAGTGATGCGGACTAAAGCTACGTTGATACGGAGGTGTGTCTGTGTTTGTGTGTGTGACTTGTAAATCCATTGTTGATTGTGTTGTTCCATCATCACTAATGTTCACACTCTCCTTGGCATGGGATCACTCTTGTGTCTGGCTGTTACTGATGTCCCACAGCATCAACGGTATGACAGCCACAACAGAACCAAACTCTGCCAACTCACATTCACACTCATCAGTTAAAGGACATGGCCTCATCAGTTAAAGGACAACAGTATTTATTATTACTATTTATCAGTGGTGTAAATTACTTAAGTAAAAAAACTTTAAAGTACTACTTAAGCAGTTTTTTTTTCAGGTATCTGTACTTTACTATTTATATTTTTGACAACTTTTACTTTTACTTCACTACATTCCTAAAGAATTTTCCCTGACACACAAAAGTACTCGTTACGTTTTGAATGGTTAGCAGGACAGGAAAATGGTCCAATTCACAGACTTATCAAGAGAACATGTGGTCATCCCTGCTGCCTCTGATCTGGCAGACTCACTAAACACACATGCATCTTTTGTAAATGATGTCTGAGTGTTGGAGTGTGCCCCTGGTTATCCGTTCATTTTTAAAACAAGAAATGGTGCCGTCTGCTTTGCTTAATACAAGACATTTTAAATTATTTGTACTTTTACTTTTGATACTTAATAAGTATATTTTAGCAATTACATTTACATTTGATACTCAAGTATATTTAGAACTGTATACTTTCAGACTTTTACTCAAGTAGTATTTTACTGGGTGACTTTCACTTTTACTTGAGTACCTTTCTATTAAGGTATCTATGACGATTGGGTACTTTTTCCATCATTATTCTCGTTCTATGATTTCAAAACCAGCAGAGCTGCGTTGCAACGACACCTGAATGTATGACATAATCTCTCCGTATTGCTGTGTATTTGCTGCAAAATCCTACTGTATATTTGACACACTTTATAAAAAGTGTCTCTGCAGTGAAAAGGAATAGCAGAATTGCGGATATAGAAGGCATAACTTGGCTTTGACATAAGCATCATGATAATGAGAGCGTGGGTAAAACGCGTCTCTGCGTTAGCACTCTGTTAATGCACAGGCTAATACATAACACTTACAGTGCTTACTGTACACCATGTTCACATTTAATCATACAGGGATTGACGTTTCAAGTGATTCTGATGGATATAACAGTCACACAACTTTGTGGTGGAGAAATATGTGAAGAAGTCATCTGTTGCATTGCACCTTTTGTTAAAAAATACCAAATAAATAACTATCCAAAAACACCCTTTTCTCTGCTAGTCCTATTCCCTATGGGCCCTGGTCAAAAGTATTGCAATTCATAGGGAACAGGATGTCATTTGGGAAACAGCGTATTGCTCTCCTCTCCTGTAAACCTAGATGTATTAAAGATCTCCGATTGACAGATGAGAGTAGATGAGTGTATTTAACAGGGGATGATCTGCCCCTCTTCGTCCTTGGCTGTGAATTGGATTTCATGCTGCCTGGATGCCCACCCAAACGCCCCTTACCCCCTGTCCCTTCTCCTTGTGGCCTTTCACACCCCCTCGCTCCTTCCTCCCTCCCTCCTTTTGGTACAGGGCAGGGGTGTGTGTGTGACTGTGTGTGTGATAGAGGCAGATTGAAAGAGCAGCATGGGCAGGCCTCCACTGTGCCCAAACCCCCACGCTCCACCTGATGTTTTAACAAAGGCCTCCGTCTCCAACTCCACCACCAGCAGCACCTCCACAACCATGGCCATGGCTGTCTCCCAACCCCTCAACCCCAGCCAAACCCGAGCCAGGTCAACTGTAGCCAGGTCCAGCCCCCAGCCCCAACCCAGGCCCCATCCAGCCGGTCCCAGACCCCATCCTGCCGCTACCTCCACAACCCTGGAACCAACCGTATGAAGCCTGATGGTAGGGAGATGAGGAGAGACAGAGAGCAGATGCACTGACAGTGGGAGAGGGCAGGGCTGTGCTGGCTCCTCTACGTCTACACACTTTATCACATGTGGGAAAAGCAGTGAGGCACAGCACAAGAAGGTCAGCACCATTAGTACTTCATTTATTCAGTCTATTTTGTTGTTGATTCAGACAAATAAAACCGTAACAACAGAATAATAAACTACTTGTGTAGGTGAGCAAAAAGGTCCGAAAACATGTTTTACTAAAGCAACTTTTAGTATGTGATTAAACATTGTTAGCATAACAGATGCTGAACACATGTTAATGCCCCACTTTTAGACTCATCAAAGTAGTAAAGTTGCAGCGCAGGGGAATCTTCTGTTCTGACATGGAGAATAGTTCAGAGGGAGTTTGATCATTCATCCTACACTGACATTATGGGTAAGCAATTATACAGAACAGTAGCATACATTACTAATGAACAATGCTCTAACGAAGACACCCTCCACTGCCATCCATCACAGAGAAATACCCCTGACTTTCCAATAGGGATGGGAGAGCAGCACACACTCATGCACGCGCGCACACACACACACACACACACACCCTCCACACACACACAGGTCGACAGAGCCTGCTGTTGCAGCGTGGCTCTTGGAGGCTCCTGTTCCCAGCTTCCCTGCTGTAAGTATGGCTGCCTCTCCTCTACTCCTCCTCTCCTCCTTCCCCCTGTCAACACAATCCCTCAGTCGATCCGTCGTGAGGCTAGGGCGCGGTGGGGGCCGTTCCGCCTCTCGCTGCGTCCTCTGGGCGCTCTCTGGGCCCCATCTCTCTCCGCCCTGCCTGTCTGCACCCCCTCCCTCCCTCAGCGCCTGTCATCTGCTTCCGAAAGCTGGCATGGCATGGCCTAGCCGAGAGAGAGCGAGAGAGTGATTGTCTTGTCACACCATCACCTTCCCTCTCTTTCTCCTCCTCTTCCTCCAAATCTTTTCCTTGGTACTTATCTGTGGCATATTAATGAATCTGTCTTGCCATTCCGAGGCAGAAACTAACTTCAGAGGGAGAAGGAAGGAGGAATCTCTCACTGTGGACTCTGCTCTCCTCTCACTCTGGACTCTACTCTCCTCCCACTCTGGACTCTACTCTCCTCTCACTCTTGGGCTCTGATCTCCTTTCACTCTGGATTCTTATCTCCTCTCACTCTGGATTCTTATCTCCTCTCACTCTGGGCTCTGATCTCCTCTCACTCTGGGCTCTGATCTCCTCTCACTCTGGGCTCTGATCTCCTCTCACTCTGGGCTCTGATCTCCTCTCACTCTGGGCTCTGATCTCCTCTCACTCTGGGCTCTGATCTCCTCTCACTCTGGGCTCTGATCTCCTCTCACTCTGGGCTCTGATCTCCTCTCACTCTGGGCTCTGATCTCCTCTCACTCTGGGCTCTGATCTCCTCTCACTCTGGATTCTTATCTCCTCTCACTCTGGATTCTTATCTCCTCTCACTCTGATCTCCTCTCACTCTGGGCTCTGATCTCCTCACTCTGGGCTCTGATCTCCTCACTCTGGGCTCTGATCTCCTCACTCTGGGCTCTGATCTCCTCACTCTGGGCTCTGATCTCCTCACTCTGGGCTCTGATCTCCTCACTCTGGGCTCTGATCTCCTCACTCTGGGCTCTGATCTCCTCTCACTCTGGGTTCTGATCTCCTCTCACTCTGGGTTCTGATCTCCTCTCACTCTGGGTTCTGATCTCCTCTCATTCTGGGTGTTACCATTACCACATTCGGACACAATGTTTGAGTGAGGTTGATATGGTAGAAATTGTGTTTTTACTCTGAATAAATAGCATTTAGGGATTTTAAATATGTAGTAGCACTGGAATTATCTAATCTACAGACATAGGCCACTTTGGAGAGTTTTAGGGACACTTGGAAACATCCCGTGACCACACCTGACACCACTTACTAAAAACATCTGCCCATTTCTATTTGCTGAGTCTATCAATCCCATTTTTATTCTGATATTGTTCATGCTGTGAAAGCCATCTGATGTGTTTCCAGCTCTAGTCATCAATAATTCACTTATAGCTTATCAATGAAAGATGATAAAAAAAACAGTTATTTTGTGTGTGCTTGATCTTGTATATTCTGAACTATGTAATTCCTTAATTTCCTCATAATCTCCCAGATGTTTTCTTTCCAAATATACCATGTTTTTCATGTCAGAATCATGTAATTACACATGAATAGCAGTTACTTTTGGATATGTCTATTTACACGGAAATCTACATTTTGCCATTACATTTAAGAGGATAAATGTACTGTAAGCACCTGAGGAAAATGTAATGTCAAGCATGTTTTCACAGGATAGTGTGAGTGAGTGAGTGAGTGAGTGAGTGAGTGTGCATTTGAGGGTAGGAAATGCTGTAAATGTTCAGGTGTCAATTCTTTGGAGGGGGTGGTTCATTTATAAAGGACAAAACGACTACAGACAAAGATAAGAATAAAAACAATGTAAAACAGTATAGTTGTGTTCAGACCAAATCAAAGTATAATGGTTGCCTACACAGATTTTGCAGATGTAATCGCAGGTTCAGTGAAATGCTTGTGTTTCTGCCTCAGTGCAGTAATACCTAGCAAAGAAAATACAAAAAAAAAAAAAAACACACATAATACAGAAAAATAAAGAAATTAAGAAATATCAGAACAAGAAATGTCAGAGACGGGAATATAATATATACAAATATAATGGTTTGAAGATTTTTGTTTTTGTATACAGTGACATTATTCAGTTAGTTTGACACCTTTGACTCATTTATAAAAATGTATAAATCTTGCTCTTAGTCAATCAAAGCACAGTATATAGCCTATAGGCTACCAATTTGCCAAAATGTCTACTGGCCCAGATAGTGTAGTTCTTAAATGCATTGTGTTAATGCAAAGCCTATAGGTTGGCATGCTTTCTCTCTATTTAGCTATTAAAACGCTACATTTGGTTATTATGATATGTAATAAAAAGCTGTGTAATATAATTTAGCAATGCAAGTCATTACTCTATTCTTCAGAATTACATTGTATTAATTTCATTCATTTTTTTATTCTAAAGTATGTCATTTTGAGAAGATTTGAAAATAGGACATTGTCCCTTTTAGGTGGTGGACCAGAGCCCAGAGTGAGAGGAGTGCAGAGCCTAGTTGTTTGATCCCCGTTGAGGGAGGAGCAGATTTTTTTATACAGTACAAGTCTGAATGATGTTGGTCAGGAACTACAGTACCAGTCAAAAGTTTGGACACACCTACTCATTGCAGGGTTTTTCTTTATTTGACTATTTTCTGCACTCACTTCCGTCATCATGAAGTGCTTTGAGAGACTAGTCAAGGATCATATCACCTCCACCCTACCTGACACCCTAGACCCTCTCCAATTTTCTTACTGCCCCAATATGTCCACAGACGACGCAATCGCAATCACACTGCACACAACCCTAACCCATCTGGACAAGAGGAATACCTATGTAAGAATTCTGTTCATCGATTACACAATAGCATTTAACACCATAGTACCCTCCAAACTCGTCATTAAGATCGAGACCCTGGTCTCGACCCCGCCCGGTGCAACTGGGTCCTGGACTTAACTTCTTGGGTATGGGCGCATGAGGTGACCGTTTTGGAGAGCCTGGCGTGCCCAAAGTAAAATGCCTCCCATTCAGGCCCAGAAAATAGAAAAAATGAATTTCCCAAAACTGTTAACCTTTTGTCTGTGAGTAAAACAGAACGGATATGGCAGGCAAAACCCTGAGGAATTTCTGTCCTGGAAAAAGTGGTTTTCACAGAGTGCCTCATTTGGAACCCCTTCCTCATGAAAATGCCCTTATAAGGGCATATGAATGCAGTACCCATCGCTTCCTCTGGATGTCAACAGTCTCGAGACAGTATTCATTTTGGATGAATTAGACCAGAAAAGAAGAGGAAACCAGGAAGTGTCTCATTTATGTCAACACAAGGGAATGCGTGCTCCCGACAAGGCGGCTGTGTGTTTTTTACCGTCTTTATCGATCAGTTTATATTCCGGTTGATTTATACTAGTAAATATACGTAAAGGTGTTCCTAAGGATACATTTAAAACTATGTTTGATTGTTCTTGGACAAGTTTATAGGTATAAGATGAACGAGTTTGCATCACGTTTCAATGGAGTAGTGGAAGCTGTCGTTTCTGATTATAATGCGCGAACCAAATGGAGATTTATGGATGAAATACATTACTTTTTCTAACAAAAGAACCATGGATTGTCTTCGTTGGACACTTAGGAAGACCTCAGCAAAAGTTCTTCAACAGGTAATTGATTTGTTTTCGCTGTGAAATGTGTTATGTGTGTGCCGTGATGGATTATGAAATTATGGTAATGGGAAAAATATGTGAGGTGCTACCCTCAAACAATCAAATGTGCTGCTTTCGCCATAAAGCCTTTTTGAAATCTGACAACGCTGTGATATTTCCAAGAAACAGAGCTTTTGATGAGTATGGAACTTGTATATTGGTGGATGTTTAATAATTCAACTTTTGGATTTTGAATTTGGCGCCTTGCATTTCACCTGGTAGTGTCGGGATTGGGGCGCTAGCGCCCCAGCAATCCCCAAGACGTTAATGACGGGCTGCCCCCAGGTGGTGAGGGTAGGAAACAACATCTCCACCCCGGTGATCCTCAACACTGGGGCCCCACAAGAGTGCGTTCTCAGCCCTCTGCTGTACTCCCTGTTCACCCATGACTGCGTGGCCATGTGCGCCTCCAACTCAATCATCAAGTTTGCAGACGACACTACAGTGGTACGCTTGATTCCCAACAACGACGAGACGGCCTACAGGGAGGAGGTGAGGGCCCTTGATGTGTGGTGTCAGGAAAATAACCTCACACTCAACAAAACAAAGGAGATGATCGTGGACTTCAGGAAACAGCAGAGGGAGCACCCCCCTATCCACATCGACAGGACAGTAGTGGAGAAGGTGGAACATTTTAAGTTCCTCGGCGTACACATCACGGACAAACTGAAATGGTCCACCCACACAGACAACGCGGTGAAGAAGGCACAACAGCGCATCTTCAACCTCAGGAGGCTGAAGAAATTTGGCTTGTCACCAAAAACACACAAACTTTTACAGATGCACAATCGAGAGCATCTTGTCGGGCTGTATCGCCGCCTGGTACGGCAACTGCTCTGCCCACAACCGTAAGGCTCTCCAGAGGGTAGTGAGGTCTGCACAACGCATCACCGGGAGCGAACTACTTGCCCTCCAGGACACCTACACCACCCGATATCACAGGAAGGCCAAAAAGATCATCAAGGACAACAACCACCCGAGCCACTGCCTGTTCACCCCGCTATCATCCAGAAGGCGGGTGCAGTACAGGTGCATCAAAGCTGGGACCGAGATACTGAAAAACAGCTTCTATCTCAAGGCCATCAGACTGTTAAACAGCCATCCCTAACTGAGTGGTTGCTCACAACATAGACTGAATCGGGGCGGCAGGGTAGCCTAGTGGTTAAAGGGCGTTGGACTAGTGACCGAAAGGATGCCAGTTCAAATCCCAGAGCTGACAAGGTACAAATCTGCCATTCTGCCCCTGAACAGGTTAACCCACTATTCCTAGGCCCTCATTGAAAATAAGAATTTGTTCTTAACTGACTTGCCTAGTAAAAGAAAGGTAAAAAATAAAATCTCTAGCCACTTTATTAATTGGATATTAATAAATGTATCACTAGTCACTTAAACAATACCACTATATATAATGTTTACATACCCTACATTAATCATCTCATATGTGTATACTGTACTCTATACCATCTACTGCATCTTGCCTATGCCTTTCGGCCATCGCTCATCCCTATATTTATATGTATATATATATATTCTTAATCATTCCCTACACTTGTGTGTGTATAGGGTAGTTGTTGTGAAATTGTTAGATTACTTGTTAGATATTACTGCACGGTCAGAACTAGAAGCACAAGCATTTCGCTACACTCGCATTAACATCTGCTAACCATGTGTATGTGACCAATACGATTTGATTTGACATTGTAGAATAATAGTGAAGACATCAAAACTATTAAATAACACATGTGGAATCATGTAGTAACCAAAAAAGTGTTAAAGACATGAAGGTCAGTCAATCTGGATAATTTCAAGAACTTTTAAAGTTTCTTCAAGTGCAGTTGCAAAAACCATCAAGCGCTGTGATGAACCTGCCTCCCATGAGGACCGCCACAGGAAAGGAAGACCCATAGTTACCTCTACTGCAGAGGATAAGTTCATTAGAGTTACCAGCCTCAGATATTGCATCCCAAATAAATGCTTCATTTATTTCTGCCCCACACAAAAGATAGAATTTGTAGATAATTGGCCCTCTTTCTGGTACTCACCCACAAACAGGACCAAGCCTGGCCTGTTGAGGAGTGACGGACTCCTAGCTGGAGGGGTACTCTCATCTTATCTACGAACATAGACAGGGCTCTAACTCCTCTAGCTTCACAATGAGATAGGGTGCAGGCCAGGCAGCAGGCTGTTAGCCAGCCTGCCAGCTTAGTGGAGTCTGCCACTAGCACAGTCGGTGTAGTCAGCTCAGCTATCTCTATTGAGACTGTGTCTGTGCCTCGACCTAGGTTGGGCAAAACTAAACATGGCGGTGTTCGCCTTAGCAATCTCACTAGAATAAAGACCTCCTCCATTGCTGCCATTATTGAAAGAAATGGGGCTACTTAATGTTAGATCCCTCACTTCCAAGGCAGTTCTAGTCAATGAACTAATCACTGATCATAATCTTTATGTGATTGGCTGAAACATGGCTTAAGCCTGATGAATTTATTGTGTTAAATGAGGCCTCACCTCCTGGTTACACTAGTGACCATATCCACCACGCATCCCGCAAAGGCGGAGGTGTTGCTAACATTTACGATAGCAAATTTCTATTTACAAAAAACAAAAAAACAACGTTTTCGTCTTACGAGCTTCTAGTCATGAAATCTATGCAGCCTACTCAATCACTTTTTATAGCTACTGTTTACAGGCCTCCTGGGCCATATACAACATTCCTCACTGAGTTCCCTGAATTCCTATCGGACCTTGTAGTCATGGCAGACAATTTTTGGTGACTTTAATATTCACATGGAAAAGTCCACAGACCCACTCCAAAAGGCTTTTGGAGCCATCATCAACTCTGTCGGTTTTGTCCAACATGTCTCCGGACCTACTCACTGCCACAGTCATACTCTGGACCTAGTTTTGTCCCGTGGAAAAATCCTGGACTATCGGACCACCATTTTATTACGTTTGAAATCGCAACAGATAATCTGCTCAGACCCAAAACTGTTAACCATTTGTCTGTGAGTGAAACAGAACGCATATGGCAGGCAAAACCCCAAGGAATTTCTGTCCTGGAAAAAGTGATTTTGACACATTGCTCATTTGGGAACCCCTCCCTATTGAAAATGACCATATAAAGGCATATGAATGCAGTACACGTCACTTCCTTATGATGTCAACAGCCTCGAGATGGTGTTTTCCTCCATTTTGGATGAATTGGTCCTGCCGTACATACCTACACGTACGCTACGGTCACAAGACGCAGGCCTCCTTACTGTCCCTAGAATTTCTAAGCAAACAGCTGGAGGTAGGGCTTTTTCCTATAGAGCTCCATTTTTATGGAATAGTCTGCCTATCATGTGAGAGACGAAGTCTTTATTGAAGACTCATCTCTTTAGTAGGTCCTATGACTGAGTGTAGTCTGGCCCAGGAGTATGAAGGTGAACGGAAAGGCACTGGAGCAACAAACCACCCTTGCTGTCTTTGCCTGGCCGGTTCCCCTCCACTGGGATTCTCTGCCACTAACCCTATTACAGGGGCTGAGTCACTGGCTTACTGGTGCCGTGGCGGAGATCTTGTGGGCTATACTCGGCCTTGTCTCAGGATGGACCTGAGCATTAGGACCATTCCTCAAGGCCTACCTGGCCTGATGACTCCTTGGTGTCCCGAGTCCACCTGGCCATGCTGCTTCTCCAGTTCCAACTTTTATGCCTGTTTTATGAACATTTTAAAATCTTGTCCATGTTCTGTTATAATCTGCACCCGGCACAGCCAGAAGAGGACTGGCCACCCCTCACAGCCTGGTTCCTCTCTAGGTTTCTTCCTAGGTTTTGGCCTTTCTAGGGAGTTTTTCCTAGCCACCGTGCTTTTACACCTGCATTGCTTGCTGTTTGGGGTTTTAGGCTGGGTTTCTGTACAGCACTCTGTGACATCAGCTGATGTAAGGGGGGGCTTGATTCAGATTGTTCAAGTAGCAGACGCATCTCAACATCAACTGTTCAGAGGAGTGTGAATCAGGCCTTCACGGTCAAATTGCTGCAAAGAAACCACTACTAAAGGACACCAAAAATATGCTGAACACACCGCTCATGTTGCAAAATGAATTTACACATACATGTTATTAAATCATTGCACCCAAACAGCCTGCGCGCGTCAGCGAGCGTCTCCGAGGCCAGGCGCTAAAATAGAACTTGGTTCTATTTATGACACTCAACGCGCGCTGCAAGTCAGGCTCCTCCCATCTCCTCATTGGTTTTTAGGAGCATTCACCCACATTCCATCTCCTCATTGGTTTTTAGGAGCATATACCCACATTCCATCTCCTCATTGGTTTTTAGGAGCATATACCCACGCGGGTGATTGAAAGATGAACTGAGGTCCACACTCCAGTCGGTAGTGGTAATGCACCTGAAGTTGGTTGCCAACCGCCATAAAAAGTCCAATATAATAATAAAAAGCCTGAAGGAAGGAGGAGAAATGACTAGAAACTCGGTTTACCGTTTTATCTGTGGATTAATTGTCAGAGTAGAAGACCTTGTGCATTTCAGGTAAAATAACAACCCAATGTTTATATTCCAGCTAGCTAAATTGCCATAAATGTTTTTCGACCTGTCCCCAAATTAACATGGTACAGAGTTTTCTTTAATATTTCAACCTGCGTGTCCTGAGCGCGTCTGGTGTGGGTGGACGAAACCAACTTGCACGCGATGGCGCAGGCGGACGCGCGTGCGGTCTGGTCAGCATGCACAAAGAAGAGACTTGCTTGGGCCAAGAAACACAAGAAATGAACATTAGACCGATGGAAATCTGTCCTTTGGTCTGATGAGTCCAAATGTGAGATTTTTGGTTACAACCGCCGTGTCTTTGTGAGAAGCAGAGTAGGTGAAAGGATGATCTCTGCATGTGTGGTTCCCACCATGAAGCATGGAGGAGGAGGTGTGATGGTGTGCGACACGCCATCCCATCTGGTTTGCGCTTAGTGGTACTATCATTTGTTTTTCAACAGGACAATAACCCAACACACCTCCAGGCTGTGTAAGGGCTATTTGACCAAGAAGGACAGTGATGGAGTGCTGCATCAGATGACCTGGCCTCCACAATCACCTGACCTCAACCTAATTGACATGGTTTGGGATGAGTTAGACCGCAGAGTAAAGGAAAAGCAGCCAACAAGTGCTCAGCATATGTGGGAACTCCTTCAAGACTGCTGGAAAAGCATTCCAGGTGAAGCTCCTTGAGAGAATGCCAAGAGTGTGCAAAGCTATCATCAAGGCAAAGGGTGGCTACTTCAAAGAAGATAAAATATAAAATATATTTTGATTTTGATTTGTTTAGCACTTCTTTGGTAACTACATGATTCCATATGTGCTATATCATAGCTTTGATGTCTTCACTATTATTCTACAATGTAGAAAATAGTAAAAATAAATAAAAACCCTTGAATGAGTAGGTGTGTCCAAACTTTTGATTTGTACTGTATATATTTACCCCCAAAATTGTGGGGGATTGGAAATGATGCAGACAATTACATTAGCGGAAGCCGAAATCTATCTGATAAATGAAAGCAAGCCCCCCTCTAAATTGGGAGTAATTTTACAGCTAGCATTGATGGCATCACGTTTCTATAACTTAATTGATGGATTATAGATAAATAAAAATACTTTACCTAATAGCAGTTTGTCGGACGGAGATCTCTGTCAGGATTGTGGGTACTGGTTCAGTGAGTCAGGCGCAGGAGAGCAGAGATGTGTGGACAAGGTATTTAATAACAACAGCACCAGTACACAAACAATACAAGGTGCGTGAAAAATACCTGTCTCACAAAATAACGGGCGTAAACACAGAACCCGGCAAACAAAACAACCAGCCGTATCGTAACAAAACTGATGAATGAATATAAACATGCACACAAACATGGGGGAAACAGAGGGTTAAATAATGAACATGTAATTGGGGAATTGAAACCAGGTGTGTAGAAACAAAGACAAAACAAATGGAAAAATTAAAAGTGGATTGGCGATGGCTAGAAGACCGGTGACGTCGACCGCCGAACGCCGCCCGAACAAGGAGAGGGACCGACTTCGGCGGAAGTCGTGACAGTCTCTCTCTAGATGTCACCAGCTGTCTACTACCTTAGATACGAATAACGCGATTAGCAGACGTGATCAGCAGAGGTAGTACCATGGATAGTACACAAGCTTTGATTGGTTTACAGTTTAGTACTCGGTGGCTTTTGCCTGTCAAGCTAGTGAACATAAAAGTAATTATTTTGAGAAAATGTGCAAGAATTGACATTGCCAACAAACTGTATTCATAATAAATAAATATACACAATATGTATAAACCAGCTCCTCCCACAACAGAGATCGATCATCTTGAAAACTAAATCAGAGAGCTTTCTGTGGCCCACCACCTATTTAAGACAAATGTTACAAAATATATCGACATGGCTACAGTACGGCTAGCCAAGACGAATACTAGGTGTGTTTTTGTAGCTTTGTTTTTGCAAACTATCAATAGTAGCCAGCATATTGGTGGTATGTTCACTACTGAAAGTTAACTTTTGTAAATCACCTTCCCTAAAATAAATAAGCTCAGTGAGTGGACTGATGGACAGTTCTTTTAGCTCTGGATAGCTCATATGTGCTGTGTTAATTTACACTTGTAGTCTTCAATGGTAGACTATGACAGAGCAGCTAAATGTAGAATTGGAATGCAAAAATGGGCTGAAAAGTTACTGGTGCACCTTGCACATGAAAGAAAATAACTGAATATACCAGAAAAAAAAAGGTAGACTAAGTGGATTTCAAATCATCGTTACTGCATTATATGGGACGTGTGAATTCACTCATATTTTATGGCATGTGCAAATTCATGCTCTCGCCCTCTGTGTAGAAATATGACTGCAACCCCAGCACACACAACCGAGAGGCAGGACAGCAGACTGTTCGGAGGTTCAGATAGTCTGGTGTGCCCAAAGTAAAATGCCTGAAACTAGGATATGCACATAGTAGTATTGGATAGAAAACACTCTGAAGTTTCTAAAACTGTTCAAATAATGTCTGTGAGTATAACAGAACTGATTTGGCAGGCAAAAACCAGAGGAAAATCCATTGGGAAAATCTGAATCTGTCATGTCACACTTTTCAATTGGCATCCTATTCAAAGCATTGTATTTTAGCTCCCAGATTGCAGTTGCTATGGATTCCACTAGATGTCTACAGTCTTTAGAAAAGGTTTCAAGCTTTTATCTTGAATAACCATGTAGTAAGAGATGTTCTTCCTGATGTGTCATCAAGTGTTCTGTTATGGACTGAGCGCGTAACAGTGAGCGCGTTATTAGCTCTTTTTCTCTTCTATTCAACAGGCTATATTCCGTCTGAAATATTATCGTTTATATTCATTTTAAGCTATCTGAGTATTGATTAGAAACACTGTTTGACCTGTTTCGACAAACTTTACCGGTACTTTTGGGATATTGTTTGTCTGCATGGATTAACACTGTTACGTACGCCTCTTGGAGGAGGGAACGCAACTCCCTGCTGCTCTAAATTCCCCGCGGAGTGAAAGAGGTATGGGACTGTAGGTGCGAGTAAGGATGACAAAAGCAGAGAGCGGTACCGTCAACTTGTTAGGGAGTGGCAGCTGAGGGGTCGGTTTTGGAGAGCCTGGCGTGCCCAAAGTAAAATGCCTCCCATTCAGGCCCAGAAAATAGGATATGCCCATATTTGGTACCATTGGATAGGAAACACTCAGAAATTTCCAAAACTGTTAACCATTCGTCTGTGAGTAAAACAGAACGCATATAGCAGGCGAAACCCCGAGGAATTTCTGTCCTGGAAAAAGTGATTTTGACACATTGCTCATTTGGGAACCCCTCCCTCATGAAAATGACCATATAAGGGCATATGAATGCAGTACCCATCGCTTCCTTTAGATGTCAACAGTCTCGAGACAGTGTAAGTTTTCAATTTGGATGAATTAGACCAGAGAAGAAGAGCAAACCAGGAAGTGTATCTTTTATGTCAACAGTACCCGGCGCGCAGTGTCTTTTTTACCGTCGTTATCGATCAGTTTATATTCCGGTTGATTTATAATAGTAGCTATACGTAAAAGTGTTCCTAAGGATACATTTAAAACTATGTTTGATTGTTCTTGGACAAGTTTATAGGTATAAGATGAACAAGTTCGCGTCACGTTTCAATGGAGGCTGTCGTTTCTGATTATAACGCGCGAACCAAATGGAGGATTTATGGATAAAATACATTACTTTTTCTAACAAAAGAACCATGGATTGTCTTCGTTTGACACTTAGGATGACCTCAGCAGAAGTTCTTCAACAGGTGATTTGTTTTCGCTGTGAAATTTGTTATGTGTGTGCCATGATGGCTAATCGATTCATGGCTATGGGAAAAATATGTGAGGTGCTACCCTCAAACAATCAAATGTGCTGCTTTCGTAAAGCCTTTTGAAATCTGACAACGCTGTGATATTTCCAAGAAACAGAGCTTTTGATGAGTATGGAACACTTGTATATTGGTGGATGTTTAATAATTCAACTTTTGGATTTTGAATTTGGCGCCTTACATTTCACCTGGTAGTGTCGGGAGCCTGAGATCCCTGAGAAGTTAACAAGGAATTTATTCCATCACACGGTAATTTGGGGGAAAAGGGGCTGAACGGAACCAAAGCAAAGAAAGTAAAAGTCAAAGCCCCCTCTCCTATTTTACCTGCCTACCCACAACTTACCTAACTTAACACCACCTGGTGCACTAACCAAAATACAGGGGGTGGTCCGTCCAGGTCTTACCTAGTGTGCATAGACAGTAAAATACTACGGGTTATGTATGCCCGCAGGCCTCTTGCCTAAGCACTCCCTAGGTGCCTTCCCCTTCCCCCCTGGGAACAAACACAGAAAAATACAAACAATTTCACAACCAACTTGGGAAAAAACTAACTCAGGATATGATAGAAGCTCTCTCTCTTTGAGGCAAACAAACTAACACAGAACATAATAATCAGCAACAACTAACTTAGAACATACCACAATCTCTTTAACAACCATAAACTCAGGATGCACTTTACCCTCAGTCATCAGCCTCATCTATCCGCCTCATCTCTCTTCTGAGCAACAGAACACTGGCTTATATAGCTGGAGAAGGAGTCTAATGGGATACAGCTGTATCCTGACGAGGGGGCGGGGTCAGCTCCAATTAGCAATGGGGGGAATTCAGGAAGCCATCCTGAAACACACACATACAAGCAAAAGTACAACACAGAAACTGGGGAACGTAACAAACACCTTTGGGCAGGTGGATTACTGAACAAAATGCGTCAACCAAACTTTATCAAACAAAATGACCTTTTATTGTGTAGCTGGGACACTTGGGTATACCATCAGATGAAGATCTTCAAAGGTAAGCAATTTATTTTATTGCTATTTTTGAGTTTTGTGACACCTCTGCTGGTTATGTTATTATGCAATTTGAATATTTGTGCGGGGCGCTGTCGTCAGACAATCAAATGTTCTACTTTTGCCGTAAACCTTTTTTGAAATCTGACAACGCTGTTTGATTAACATGATTCTAAGCTTTTGAATGGTGTGCAACACTTGTATTTTCATGAATGTTTAAAATGTGTATTTTTTTCTTGGAATTTGGCGCTCTGCATTTCATCGGATGTTGTCAAAATCGATCCCGTTCACGGGATTGTATCCCTAACAAGTTAAACCAGCAGTGTTTTCCTGTCATCACTCACTTTGTGACTGATGGGTGCTGTTCTATAAATATATATTTTTTCTGACTAGCGAATTGAAAAGTAGCCTGGTTAATTTAATTGGAAAAAGTACCCGGCTAAAAATGGCTCTGTAATTGGCTGTATTGCTTATAGCCGGCACTAGTGGAAA
This sequence comes from Brachymystax lenok tsinlingensis, assembly GCA_030435695.1. Lineage (NCBI taxonomy): Eukaryota > Metazoa > Chordata > Actinopteri > Salmoniformes > Salmonidae > Brachymystax > Brachymystax lenok. Next base: position 32,286,343 of record CM059786.1, read on the forward strand.
ACACTGTGTACTACCATAGGGCAGCAGTTTCTAAGGTACAGGGTAGAGTACCGGGTGGAAGCCGGCTAGGTCAGTGACTAAGGCTGGTGGTGACTGTTTACCTCTTATGGATCCACCCTTTTTTTCAATTTTTGCCTAAAATGACATACCCAAATCTAACTGCCTGTAACGCAGGCCCTGAAGCAAGGATATGCATATTGTTGGTACCATTTGAAAGCAGACACTTTGAAGTTCATGGAAATGTGAATGGAATGTAGGAGAATATAACACAATTCATCTGGTAAAAGATAATACAAATAAAAAACCAACCATTCTTTTGTATTTTTTTTGTACCATCATCTTTGAAATGCAAGAGAAAGGCCATAATGTATTATTCCAGCCCAGCTGCAATTTCGATTTTGTCCGCTAGATGGCAGCAGTGTATGTAAAAAGGTTTAGACTGATCCAATGAGCCATTGCATTTCTGTTCAAAATGTATCAAGACTGCCCAAATGTGCCTAATTTGTTTATTAATAATTTTTCATGTTCAAAACTGTGCGCTCTCCTCAAACAATAGCATGTTATTCTTTCACTGTAATAGCTACTGTAAACTGGACAGTGCAGTTAGATTCACAAGAATTAAAGCTTTCTGCCAATATCAGATATGTCTATGTCCTGGGAAATTTTCTTGTTACATACAAACCTTGTTACATACAAAATCGCATTAGCCTACGTTAGCTCAACCATCCCGTGGATGGGACACCGATCCCGAAGGAGTTTAACAGTCTGATGGCCTGGAGATAGAAGCTGTTTCTCAGCTTTTTTTTTTTATTGAATATTTAAAACATACAATCTACTTGCAGTGAAGCCTCTCAACATCTACATCACATTAGTCATCTAACAGTCTCCCATCCAGAGCGACAAACAGAAGCAACCAGGGTCAACTCCCTGCTCAATGGCAAGGTCGACATATCTCACCCAAGGTCAAAAACAAGGACCTGAGCCAGCGACCAATCAGCTACCGGCACAAGCTCCCAACCGCCAGGCCACCCACCCTTGTGGTCCAAGTCTGGGTTTAAGGGTCTCCTTTCTACATTTAAAAGGAAAAAACATTCACAAGCAACACCACGGGCCAGAAAAGGTTGAATACATTGGCCCTGCTGTCAATCCAGCATAATTTCTGCTGTGTTAAAAAAACAGTGAACCGGGAAAAGAACGAGCTCTGAGTGTGGAAAAAACATTTTGAAAGGTCATCCAACTCGGAATTCCAAGTCAGGAACTCGGGACTCTTTCTAGTTCTCCGACCTGAAGATCACTGATGTCATCATTCAACCCTGTTTTTTTCAGAGTTTCCAATTATCTTGAAAGAACCAGAGAATGCCAGACTTTGATGACAAAATTTGCCCACAAGAATGAGCGCCACCTTTCTGTTCAAGTGAGAACGTCACAACAAGGTGAGTCCAAAAATGTATAGTAACCACATTTGTTTAAGCAAGTCAGCCATATCAGCTATGTTTAAAAAAAAATGTAAATGAGGCTGAATGAACTGTTTCGCTGCCAGACAAGGCTCCGCTGATAGCCAGGTGTAGCGGTGCTAAGGATTCACTCCATGGTGCTGAAAAGAAAGCTCTGCTGTTGGGACAGCTTTTATGTAGGCCCTAACAGTTTGTGGGCACCTATTGTCACCGTTATAGTGCAACAACATCTCCACCGATCCTCAACACAGGGGCCCACAGGGGTGCATGCACAGCCCCCTACTACTCCCTGTTCACCCATGACTGTGTTGCCATGCACGTCTCAAACTCAGTCATCAAGTTTGCTGACGACACAACAGTGTGTAAATCTTGGTGGGGCAAACTCAAAAAAAGTTGTTTAGATGCATGCCAGCAAAGTGAATAAACAATACATGTTTAGTGACTTTGCTGGCATGCATCCCTGTGGGCCACTGTGTTCGGTGGAGATGTTGTGGAGATGTTCGGTGGAGATGTCGGTGGAGATGTTGTTGCCTACCTTCACCACTTGGGGTCGGCCCTTGTGGGAATTCCAGTATCCAGTTGCACAGGGAGGGGTTCAGACCCAGGGCCTTGAGCTTAGTGATGAGCTTGGAGGGCACATTGGGTTCGAAGGCTGAGCTGTTGTCGATGAACAGGATTCTTACATAGATATTTATCTTGTCCAGGTGGGATAGGGCAGTGTGCAGTGCAATGGCAATTGTGTCGTCCGTGGATCTGTTGGGGCGACATACAAATTGAAGTGGGTCTAGGGTGTTTGGTAAGGTGGAGGTGATATGGTCCATAACTAGCCTCTCAAAGCCCTTCATGATGACAGAAGTAACCGGGAGATTGTCATTTAGTTGAATTATCTTCACTTTCTTGGGGACAGGAACAACAGTGGACAACAATGGTGGACAACAGACTGGGATATAGCGAGAATTAATATGTTTGTAAACACTCAAGCCAGCTGATCTGCACATGCTCTGAGGACATGACTTGGGATGTTTTGGCACTTAAATGACACTGTATTTTCAGTTGTCCCCATAAAGCAAAACAAAATAATACTGACTGTAAGCTTGAAGCTGTCCCCCAGAAATATAATGTTGATAAATTAGACATTAATATACAGGTAGGTGACATGTCTCTCAAAGACTTTGACTGCCTAGCTCTCTCTTTAATCAATGAAAGCATTTTCCAGGCCTCCTGAGAGTGACTGGAGCAGACAAGAAATATTGGCAGAAAGAAAGATGTGTCATCCTCCCGAATTGAGGGGCACATAATGATATTCACAAGGAGACCACCTGCAGAGACGCAAGGCAAACTGTTCCTAAGCAACAAAACACATTTTCTTTCTGAATGCCGATGAGGCTGAGGTTTACTGGGGGAAATTTCCCCACCAAATTAAGGCCTCGGCTCATGGTGTGTGTGTGTGGCTTAAGGGGCTTTGAGGAACAGTGACCGATCCCATCCACCTGCAGCTCAGCATATTGAATGGACCCTGTGACACAGTAAGCTATACCTTCTTACACTGAGTAAAGTGCTGCAATGTGCTGCATTTCTTTATGGTAAAGATGAATTAATCGATTTATGTTTAAACATATACAGTACATAGATATGATAGACAATGTCTGCTGTAAATATCTCTGTATAAATGTTATATGGGAAGACTGAAAAACTCCAATCAGCCCATAGCTGAGGCAAGGCTGCTATCTAGTGGTCTAATGCTGACATTCAAAATAAGTAGAGGCTGACCCATGGTGGATGATGTCATGAGAGATGCATCTCCAGTCTTTTGTGGCTTCCTCTCATTTCTTCATCTCCTTTTTTCCAACTGCACCGATCAGAATAGATGCAAAACAATGTGCTTTTTTCACGTTTGATGGTTTGTGATTACTGTCAGTTCAGATAGAGGGAATAAAATAAGAAGATTGAGGAAGCCACGTTAACAGAAGGAACTGTAAGTATCAAGAATCTGTCTTACATTTCAACAAACTACTTGAACACCAAATACAAGTACATCAATCTGGTTTTGTTTGAGGGTAAAAAAGGAATTAAGTCCAAGTAAAATGTATGTTTATACCTCAGAGTTGTAGTTTGATTTAGGCCTACATATCAGAAAGGAAAATATAAAAACAGAACTTGAAATTGTGTTGTTGTGGCTCGTGCTGATTAAGCATTTACAATTAAATAATGTGGTGTTCCACTGCAATCAATGATGTACGCTTAGAGCTGCAAGTGGAAACATGAGTGATGCAATGAGCTGCTGTTTTTTTACATGTATCCTTTGAAATCACAAGACAAATCAAAGTCATTATGATCAGACTGGGACTACTTTTTAGTTACCAAGCGCACCCAAGTTCATTGCTCCAATTAACATGTTAATTAACTGTTGGCTTCAGTCAGGGTTTCATCCCGTTCTCAGGGATGTTAAGTAATGGTCTACAGAAAAACAACACAAAGAAAGCTGTGTGTTAACAAAACAGGGCAGGGAACGACACATGTACTAATCAACCTAAGTCTAAGTGAAATGAGAGGCCACTTGAAATGGCAAAAAAACTGTCTGCACTCAAACTCAAGGGACCCCCTTAAATATGACTTTTGAAGTAAACTAACTGTTAGTAGGACATCACGGCTTAATTGCATCAACTGTTACAATTGTTGTGATCACATTATTGGACAAATAATATAAAAAAGCTACAACATAACTTTACATAAGAACTCCCCTCCTAAATATAATCAAAGGGAGAAAAAGCTTTCAATAAATCACTTTTAAATATGATGCGAGTACAATTCTGAATTGCAGAGGGTACTAACCTGATGTTAAAGGAACATTGGGGCGCTAGTGCCCCACTCCCGACACTACCCGGTAAAATGTAAGACGCCAAATTCAAAATCCAAAAGTTGAATTATTAAACATTCATCAATATACAAGTGTTGCATAGTCATCAAAAGCTCTGAGTCTTGGCAATATCACAGCGTTGTCAGATTTCAAAAAGGCTTTACGGCGAAAGCACAGCATTTGATTGTTTGAGGATAGCACCTCTCATATTTATGCATTAGCATAAATTCATATCCAGCGCGCGGGTCACACAAAACATATATAAGAGCTAAAATAAATCACTTACCTTTCGAAGAACTTCTGCTGAGGGCATCCCAAGTGTCCAACCAAGACAATCCATGGTTCTTTTGTTAGAAAAAGTCATTTATTATATCCATAAATCTCAGTTTGTTTGGCGCGCGTTATGTTCAGAAAATCCATCGTCGAGTCGCCCATTGTACAGTGAAGAGAAAGCGTTCAAATTATACCTATCAACTTTGCCCAAACAAATCAAACATCATTTATAATGCATCTTATACTTTTATGAATATTAACGATTATATTTTACACGGATGATATCCTAAACGATATAAAAGGAAAATAAAGAGGAGCACGCTCACGGTCTCACGCCCAGGAAAAGTTATTGACATCCGTGGTGCTTTCACCAATTCTTCTTCTGTTCGGTTCTGTTCAATGATAAAGTCATGAAACACTGTCTAAAGACTGTTGACATCTAGTGGAAGCCATAGTTACTGCAATCTGGGAGCTATTTTACATGGATTTCAATAGGAAGCCTATCAAACTGAGGAAATGTAAAAAAATAAAATAATTCTGGACAGAAATTCCTCGGGTCTTCGCCTGCTATATCAGTTCTGTTATACTCACAGACATTATGTTAATGGTTTTAGAAACTTCAGAGTGTTTCCTATCCAATCTAATTATGTGCATATCCTAGTTTCTGGGCCTGAGTGGCAGGCGTTTTACTTTGGGCACGCCAGACTCTCCAAAATTGTCACCTCTGCTGCAGCTCCCTAAGTAGTCCCACTTCACTCCACTTGGGGGATGAACTTGAAGAGATATTTTAACTGAAATACAAAACACATAAATAATATATTGGTGAAAACCTCATAACGAATGTACATTTTTCTTAAACAGTTTCATTTTTGGAGATACGTTTTCATCCGACAGCAACAATATGGGGTCTATCAAGCCATGCTATGAGCATCACTTAGATTTGTAGGATTATTGGTAACTTCAGACACTTTTTCTATGAAGATTTGTTCTGCTTCGTTTGGATGTCCATTGTCCTCTGGCTCAACACGGACGCCCCAACTACATAGGTAGACAAGAACTGCACACAGATTGGGGACCTTTTAGGCCGGCATGGCTCTGGTCGAACCAGTCTTACCCAATGGTGTATATAAACTCTGGATTACTGATGCTATGTATTGGCCATTGAGAGGTTTTGAAGCCACCGGTCAGCCATATTGGCACTCCCCGGTAGGAGCACTCCTCCATAAGAATGAATGGAATTTTACAGTATTTCAAGGACCAAATTACATGTATTTAAGTATTTTTTATGTTGTGGGGACAGTAACATTAGCCTTTAAAGAAAATTATACTTTAAAGAAAATGTTTTATGTTTATTTCACATTATATAATATCATGTAAAAGTATGCATTAAGTAGTCTTTAATATAATAAATGTAGTAAAAACAAATGTAGACATAAATGCATTTCTAGAGCCTGCAAAATATTTTTTACACTGGTGGGGGAGTGCCAAGATGGCAGCAGGGTGGCTTCAACACAGCACCCCTTATCGGTCATCTAGTCTACAGTTGAAGTCAGATGTTTACATACACCTTAGCCAAATACATTTAAACTCAGTTTTTCACAATTCCTGACACTTAATCCTAGTAAAATTCCCTGTCTTAGGTCGGTTAGGATCACCATGTCACGTCCAGGCCTGAGAAGACAGGCTGGCGTGTTTTGTTTTGGTGTAGGGTTTTTTTCTGTTCTAGGTTATCCATTTCTATGTTGGAGTAATGGTTCCCAATTAGAGGCAGCTGTGTGTCGTTACCTCTAATTGGGAACCATATATGTTTGTAGTTTTCACTAGGGGTTTGTGGGTTATTCTTTGTGCATAGCTTTGTTGGTGTGTACGTGTTATGGTTCATGTTATGGTTCATGTTATGGTTCATGTTATGGTTCATGTTATGGTTCATGTTATGGTTCATGTTATGGTTCATGTTATGGTTCATGTTATGGTTCATGTTATGGTTCATGTTATGGTTCATGTTATGGTTCATGTTATGGTCGTTTTTGTTATTTTTCCCTGTTACGTTGCTTGAATAAAAATGTATACTGGATGCCTCGCTGCGCCTTGGTCCGTCACTCAAGGAGATCATGACACCACTTTATTTTAAGAATGTGAAATGTCAGAATAATAGTAGAGATTTCTTTCTTTCATTGCATTCCCAGTTGGTCAGAAATTTACATACACTCAATTAGTATTTGGTAGCATTGCCTTTAAATGGTTGAACTTAGATCAAATGTTTCAGGTAGCCTTCCACAAGCTTCCCACAATAAGTTGGGTGAATTTTGGCCTCCTCCTGACAGAGCTGGTGTAACTGAGTCAGGTTTGTAGGCCTCCTTGCTCGCACACGCTTTTTCAGTTCTGCCGACAAATTTTCTATAGGATTGAGGTCAGCGCTTGATGGCTACTCCGATACCTTGACTTTGTTGTACTTAAGCCATTTTGCCACAACTTTGGAAGTATGCTTGGGGTCATTGTTCATTTGGAAGACCCATTTGCAACCAAGCTTTAACTTCCTGACTGATGTCTTGAGATGTTGCTTCATTATATCCAAATCATTTTCCTTCCTCATGATGCCATCTATTTTGTGAAGTGCACCAGTCCCTCCTGCAGCAAAGCACCCCCAAAACATGATGCTGCCACCCCTATGCTTCACAGTTGGGATGGTGTTCTTTGGCTTGCAAGCCTCCCCCTTTTTCCTCCAAACATAACGATGGTCATTATGGCCAAATCGTTCTATTTTTGTTTCGTTTGACCAGAGGACGATCTTTGTCCCCATGTGCAGTTGCAAACCGTAGTCTGGCTTTTTTATGGGGGTTTTGGAGCAGTGGCTTCTAGATTGCTGAGCGGCCTTTCAGGTTATGTAGATATAGGACTCGTTTTACTGTGGATATAGATGCTTTTGTACCTGCTTCCTCCATAATCTTCACAAGGTCTGCTGTTGTTCTGGGATTGATTTGCACTTTTCGCACCAAAGTACGTTCATCTCTAGTAGACAGAACGCGTCTCCTTCCTGAGCGGTATGATGGCTGCATGGTTCCATGGTGTTTATACTTGCGTACTATTGTTTGTACAGATGAACGTGGTACCTTCAGGTGTTTGGAAATTACTCCCAAGGATGAACCAGACTTGTGGAGGTTTTTTCTGAGGTCTTGGCTGATTTCTTTTGATTTAGAAATTACTTGTGTCATGCACAAAGTAGATGCCCTAACCGACTTGCCAAAACTATAGTTTGTTAACAAGAAATTTGTGGAGTGGTTGAAAAACCAGTTTTAATGACTCCAACCTAAGTGTATGTAAACTTCCGACTTCAACTGTATGAATGATTGGTCTTACCCCATTGTAGCTAGCTATTATTATCATCCTTACCTACCTAGGTGTATTAAACAGCCACACAGACTATTTGTCCTGGTTTTGAAAAGCGCACAGCAAAGTGTAAGCTAACATTAGCTCGTTGGCAATGAATAAAACAAGATTTCGCCGTTTAGCTCGAAGGCGTACAGTTAACAGATCATTCTTATTTATATGATATGCACCTGTATATCAAAATCTAAAAGAATAACCTTTGCAATACATTGAGGCTATTAATAATCTTCTCCTGCACTCAGCTGTTGTCTGGGCGTCTCTCCTGTTATTTAGCAACAAGGGGTATCGTTTCATCACGTTTTTGCACAGGTGCAAACTTGTTGAAAAAAATATGCTAAAGAGGTCATTTCAAAATATGTCTTCTCTTTATTGTAAACATTTGTAAAATAAAAATCAAACCATAATTTTGGTATTTAGTCACTAGGCAATGATTCTTTTCTCAGTGCATAGAGAAGAAAAGGTTAATAGAAAAGTAATATTTCATCAAGGTCAATCTCAGATCCACACGGTTGATTTCCCATTATTTGTTGGCAAATACAAGGCATTTCTCGATCTTAAAGCTAGCAAAGCTTACACACACACACACACACACACACACACACACACAGACACACACGGCAAACGTACAGTATAGTTGTTTCGAATATCTATGCATTCAAATGAGCTAAAACCATTTGTAAAAAAAAGCCAGCCTTTTCTCATTTGACACACAATCACATTTAAGGGCCCACAGAGGCATAATGGTTACAATAAATTAATTCATGACCAAGACATTTTCATCACACACAAAGACAAATTATAATTTTGCCCCCACAGCAAAGTTGTCGAACTGTGCCAGTTCAAATGAGTGTGTTCCTATGGCAGCCCAACAATTTTTTGGTCCCAATACCACAGTATTCTTCCATAGCGGGTATCCATTCAGCAACCCTGTGGCACATTCCCCCTGAAAATAGACAGGTTTTTATTAGTTAAAGTGTCCATATAACACAGATAAATATACTGTATACGGCTATTTGTGTAAAGGAAAAGGGGCAGGGAGAGGAAACTAACCACCAAATACTTCAATTTGTTAAGTTGTCTGGTAGAGACAAACACGATTTTCCTCTACCAAGGTCTTGAAGTCATTTATATGAAAAGAAGAGCTGACAGAGATGCATTTTGATGATAATTATCAGGTTTCATTGGAACTAGTTTTCCTACTGTTTCAGAGATTGAAGTTGTGAACATACCTCGACTGTGAGGGATAGCGTGTGCCAGCCGTACGCTCTCGTTCCAGAATGACCCTCCGCAAGCACAGTCTTTCCAACTGTGAAACAAATAAGACTTGGTAAACAATAGGCATTAATATATCAACGGCTTATGCACTACACAACAATACATGAACTGATAAGCAGGAATTTGTTAAACGCAGGTGTCACTTCAAACAATTAAAGGGGTAATCTGCAGTTCAAACACAAAAAAAGTGACTCCCCCACCACTGTTTTTATGTAAAAGGTTAATGGATGGGGCTGGAGAAATGTAACCACTCAGATTCATAGACAGAGCTATGGATTCAAGGACTGACCATCCACAATATCAAAATTATAGTTTTAACCATGTTTTGAGGCTATACAGTTTTTGTTAATGATTACATTGTTTACACACATTGGCATCCCGGCAAAATAAATAGTGGGGGTACGCCGTACTGGTAAAATATGATCCTACCACAATAATGGAATCAAAATGTCAAAACTGTAGGCTATTACAGCATTATTTATCATTACCGCACATCTGAGGCATGAAACATGAGTGAATCAACTTGAAAGCGGGTGTTATAGCCTATAGCCTACACTCCAAAATGCCATGTAGTTCGAGGAAAACACTGACATTTTGCCAAGGCAGAGATGAGTGGCCGAAAAACCGAGACTCGCATGGACAACAGTGGAGCCATTAATTCTGTCACCAAAAAGCATGACACTTTGTGGTGTTTAGTGCAACAGAAGTAGTCTCTTTCCATTCACCACTGTTGCCAGAGATATGTTGCCAGAGATATGTTGCCAGTTGATAAAGGTACGCAGGTAGCCTAGTAAAGGAGCCTTTTGAAGTGATTGTTGTGTTCATGCCACAATAAAAGGTACTACATAGACCACAGATGCTATTGAATTAATATGGATTCTAAACATAAATCTACGAGCGGCAGTTTGACAAGGGCGGCATTTTGAGCTAAACTGACCAAGACGCACCTCCAACAACACATAACACCTCACATTATTTTGCCCCAAAACAACAGTAACTTCTCTCACTCAGTGGCATGAGGGCTACTCAGGTGAGCGCTGATGCTGCCTCATGATAAGCTGTGCCCATTTTGCCAAAAATATTTATCTTATCCATGTCCAGCGCGCCTCTGCAGGGTGCTGTTGGAGAGATGCAGCGCTGCAGTGCTCCATCAAATGAATTTAACATAAATTAGGCCTGTGTAGCCTACAATAGAAAGAGTAGCCTGTGGAGTAGTCTTTTTTTGTAGCCCTAGACTGGAGACCAAATGTATTACAATGTCAAGAAACAGACACTTTTTAAAATCATTAACTTATTAATGAGGAGAGAGTGAGTGCAGGAAAAAACACAAACACGGCAAGCGGGCAGACATCAGCTTTGGAGTGGCATAGTCAAACAGACAGACAGTAAACGGTGCTGAAAGTTATTCATTTCAACAATTGTCTTCATTTTAATTTGACTTCATTAACAAGAGGGCTTTGTTGGAGCCTATTTCTTCCCCCCCAAAAAATTATAACAGGTAGGCCTACCTGTTTCACAGACACAATTATGCTATCCATAGATTTCTCTGTATAGCCAAATCCTTCAATACTGTCCCCATGCACTCCTTAAATACCTCCATGTCTGGGAAGGGCTTGGTGTGTTTCGTTAAAACCAGGGCTCAAATTAACTGAGGGTATGCCATTCTCTTTGTTTAAGTAAAATGCAAAAAGGATACCCATTGTTAGCTTTACATTTAGAAATAAATAAAAACATCCAGATAATACAAAGTGTTCTATAACAATGCTTAAATCTGTGATGCCTTACGCCTCAAACAAGCTTTAAAATGCCCACAAAAGACGTGACTGATGCATATGGGATATATCGATTAGTCTCATTCTGAAGCTGAGCTGTAGACTTCAATATTCGAGAAGACAAAAAATGTACTTTGCTATTCTGTCCCAGGCAGCGTTTAGGGAAACACTTCTGTTGTTGGGCTAAGCGACGGACAAGTAGCCAGCAGTTGAAGTTTACATTTTTCTGTGTCGGTCCAGCTGCCTGTGTGGTTGGACAGGTAACTTTTTAAAGTGCCTGGTTAGATTCATACTCATGTCTAAGATTAAATTATTTGCAAACAGAAACCGTTTCTTTGTAAACAAGACACTGGTTTGACATTGGACAAATATGGTAAGAATGCCTATTTCTCTATCCATTCTTCCCTGAAACTTCTATTTTCATGATCCACCTTTCTTTTGAGACTTTCAGATCTACATTTTCTGAAGAGGCACTGAGGCACTGAGTTTGAAGGTAGGCCTTGAAATACATCAACAGGTACACCTCCAATTGACGTCAATTAGCCTATCAGAATCTTCTAAAGCCATGACATAATTTTCTGGAATTTTCCAAGCTGTTTAAAAGCACAGTCAACTTAGTGTATGTAAACTTCTGACCCACTGGAATTGTGATACAGTGAGTTATAAGTGAAATAATCTGTCTGTAAACAATTGTTGGAAAAATTACTTGTGTCATGCACAAAGTAGATGTCCTTACCGACTTGCCAAAACTATAGTTTGTTAATAAGAAATTTGTGGAGTGGTTGAAAAACGAGTTTTAATGACTCCAACCTAAGTGTATATAAACTTCAGACTTAAACTGTATATATGTACATAAAAAGATCACAGTTGTCAGAGGAGTAAGTTTACCTTTAAGGGGCTCAGTTTCTTGAAGAAGAATGGCTTTTTAGTCTTGAAGTCAAACCTCGACTGCCACACCTGTAGTTCCCTGATCGAGGCCTAGGACAGAGACACTTTTACTAAGACAAAGTAGCCTTTTAATCATTAACAGGCATGTGATAACTGTAACAATACTCACGATAGATCCCTTGAGTTGGAATGTTACATTCTGGGGTGTGACATTGAAGGGCAGGAGTGGAGGCCTTATATGCACACAGAATGATCATGAGTCTGAAAGACAGATAAAATAAATATTTATCACATTTCACAGTCATTGTCACAGACAATTTAATCTACAATCTATGGTCACAACATGGTCCTTGCATCAACAGACAGCGGAAGTGAGCTGATAACTCACTGGACATTTACTAGCTAAAGCTTAGATCGGAGACTCCTGAGAAAGGACAGCTTAGTATGAAAGAGAGAGCCTGAGGAAATTGTTGACTTTCTCCAAAACCAGCCTTAAAAGTTAAGCTTCAGAGATCTGAAAAGAGCTTTACTAGAATGGACTATTCAAATTAGTAAATGGTTCAAAGCACAGTGTACAGTCAACAAAATAATGAAGCCTTCTACTAACATTAGATAGCATTACTCAGAATAAATATTTCGCTTAACAGACGTAATATACAGGAAGATAAATACTGACCATGGTTTCTATGACGACGGTGAGGTTTCCCTTGCTGTCGGTCAGTGCGACATAACTTCCCCCGTGTGCCAGATGCCCAACGGTCTGCAGGTAGGTCCATCCAGGCTGGCTAAACTGGGTGGTGTGTGCTAGGAGACAATGTTGTCAAATGTAAATCAAATAATCAAATGATGTTATGAAGTTTATCTGCATTAGCAGTTGTCACATACTTCAAGATGAAATGTGAGATGCTGATAGCTACTTTTGGGGAAGCTTCACATAATAGTGAAACTGTAAGGTCATCAAACATTATTGTGCTAATCTGTACGTACTTTGCAAGTGTTAACAAGTGTAACTCATAACAAAAGATATGAAAAACAACAATTTGAGGGTGAACCATACATCCCTTTAAGTGCAGTGGGTTACCAGTTGTCCAGATGGGTGATTCCACCACATAGTTCCCAGTCCAGGGCTCCTCTGCTGTCATCAAGCCATCTCGCCCAAAGGGTAGGTCCTCATAGTAACTGGCTACCAGGTTCCATGATATGGTGCTGAACAAACATATATTTCATTTTGGGAATATGTGTTCAAATCAAATATTCTTTATTTTAGCTGTTCAGAAATGTGAGGCACACAAACACTGAGTGTACAAAACATTAGGAACACTGTCCTAATATTGAGTTGCACCCCCTTTTGCCCTCAGAATAGCCTCAATTAGTCGGGGCATGGACTCTACAAGGTGTCGAACATTTTCCACAGGGATTCTGTGGAATGTTGACTGATGATTTCCACACTTGTATCAAGTTGGCTAGATGTCGTTTGGGTGGTGGACCATTCTTGATACACACAAGCAACTGTTAGGCGTGAAAAACCCAAAAGCGTAGCTGTTCTTGACACACTTAAACCTGTGCGCCTGGCACCTATTGCCGTAACCGTTTCAAGGGCACTTAAATATTTTGTCACCCTCTGAATAGCACACATACACAATCCATGTCTCAATTGTCTCAAGACTTAAAAATCTACACTGATTGAAGTGGATTTAACAAGTGACATCAACTAGGGATCATAGCCTTCACCTGGATTCACCTGGTCAGTCTGTCATGTTCCTAATGTACACTCAGTGTAGGCGACTTCATCAAGGTTCAGAAGAGGGTGAGTAAAGAGAGAAACATAAAGGGGAGTGTGAGCAGTAGCTACGTAGTGTGAGTAAAATAACACATGCGCAGCAAGTGCCTTAATTGACCATTAACATATTTAGTCTAACAACAAAAGTAAACTATTTCAATCGCAGACTGAGTGCCAAAATAAAAAATTACAAATTTCAGCATCTCTGTGACAAGTGACAATAAATTATTAAGTTCACTTGCCCATGGTCAATAGGGCAACCCTTAATGTCAATCCTTGGGTTGGTCATAGAATGACCTTCTCACCCTTGCCGAGGATCCGGGCTTCTTCAGACGACCACAGCTTCTTCTGCGTCTTCAGGGCCTCCATCACTGTGGTGGTGCCTGGGTAGTGGGCCCTGTCAGGTGATGGAACACACAAACGTATACAGGCATACAGTACCAGTCAAAAGTTTGGACACACCTACTCATTCAAAGGTTTTTCTTTATTTTTACTACTTTCTACATTGTAGAATAATAATGAAGACATCAAAACTATGAAATAACACCTATGTAAAAAAAAGAAGCTGAATAAGCACTGTGAATGCAGAATGTAGGCCTGAGGAATCATTTCTGAAAGGATGGAAGAAATGCATCATTCAGTAAATGGAAGAGGTGGTCTCTTCAAGAGATGACGCAGCAGAATTCAGCAGAAACACTCTCCTACCCTATCACGTCAACTGCTTCGGCCAACTCTCGATCGACAAGCATTGAGTAGGTTATGGGCTGCCATAGGTTATCACTGGCTATGATTCTGACCTTCTCCAAACCACTCTTATCCAGAGTGTGCCGCAGCAGCTACCCAGTGACAGAGAGAGCGAGGTGAGTGAGAAGGTGATGAAGTACTGAAGAACCATTCAGGACCATGGACTACATTATTGTATTCATCTTTTACTTTAACATATGCCAGCGCCATCATGCATCTTAGATACTAGAGCGGACACATTCTCTATTAGTAGATAATCAACTCCTGGTAAATGCAATGTCTTGGGACTGCCATGAATATATGCACTAAATAAGATTATCCAGATATGCAGATGAATTTTGAAGAATGTATTTGAATTTGTACTGGTCCACTGAAATGCACTTAAAACAAAGTTTGGATTTACCAGGAGTTGACTGTAATTGTGTTAGGCATCTACATCTCCTGACTGCTCAGGCATCAGAAGTAAAAACAGCCACCAACATTCAGCTTATAGGCTAGTCTGAACACAACAGAGCAATCACAGTTATGAAACAGGATGGCATCACGCAGACTTCCTTATCGCTTGCCTGCCAAGTGTTCTATTAGGGTGGAGTTCAATAACTAGCTGGTGACAAAAGCGAACCGAAAGACCATTCAGTTCCTCAATCACCTTAACTGGCATCTGGGTTTGATGATGCAATGTTATTTAACACTTTACCTTGGTGCAAATGCATCTGAGAGTATGTTTGTTTGGTATGGAGCGGTGCATTTCTAGACCTACAGAACACTGTTGCCTACACCACATCTACAGAGAGAAATACCTGTGAAATGAATTAGCTTCACGTGAGAAATACCATGCCATGGAAGAAACAGAGTGATTTGGAGTGAGATGGAATAGCAGGGGCTGTTTTGTGTCACTTCAGAGCAAGTTGTGATCCACGTTGTCCCCCACTTACCTTACCACCTCAACAGCGTTGTTGAGGTACGGGTCTACAACCATGGCATTGGAAATGTCCCAGTCACCGTCAGCTGCGATGATGCCCACACTGGTTAAGCCAACTTAATTCAATGTGTCTCAGAGCAGTTGGTCACAATTTAAATGCTCTCAGACACACACAGCTGATCTATCTTGATAAAATGTTGATATATTTATGAACAATTGTATACCTCTGTATCTCTCTCTGCCAATTGCATATAGACCTAAATTAACTAAATGGCTGCAATAGTAAAACAAAATGTTAGTGGCAGTTTTTCTTCGAAGACAGCTCACATTGTGTAATGGTAATGGCTGCTAAAAAAGGGACAGAAAACCTTAAAAATACAAACCTTGATGTACTTGCTGTCAAAGTTCTTTTCATTCCAAATCTATATAGTTAGAAAACATCAACAGCATACGTTTAAACAGGTGGGTAGATTGAAGGAACACATATGTAGATCATGTTTGTATCCAATTAGCTGAAGTTAGGATAAGACCTGCTTCTTTTTTTTTTTACCTTATTTTACCAGGTAAGGCCTGCTTTTCTTTTGAAGCCAGAAAGAGTCTATCAGCTACATTTATGCCTATACTAGACTATGGTGCTATTTTATAAATGAATACTTCCGCTCAGTGTTTGAGATCAATTGACACTCTTTACCATGCAGCATTGAGATTTATTTAAAACTGCAAAACTCTTACACAACACTGCACGTTGTAAACCAGGGTTGGCTGCAGTGGAGTAAAGTACTTAATTAAGTAAAAATACTTTGAAGTACTACTTAAGTAGATTTTGGGGGTATCTGTACTTTACTATAACTTTTACTCCATACATTTTCCCTGGCACTCAAAAGTACTTCTTACATTTTGACAGGAAAATTGTCCAATTCACACACTTATCAAGAGAACATCCCTGGTCATCTCTACTGCCTCTGATCTGGTGGAGTCACTAAACACAAATGCTTCGTTTGTAAATTATGTCTGAGTGTTGGAGTGTGCGCCTGGCTATCAGTCAATAACAAAAAACAAGAAAATTGTGCCGTCTGGTTTGCTTAATATAAGGAACTTTTTAGCTATTCCATTAACTTTTGACACTTAAGTATATTCAAAAGCAAATACTTTTTTACTTTTACTCAAGTAGTATTTTACTTGGTGACTTTCACTTTTACTTGAGTAATTTTATATCAAGGTATCCTTACTTTTACTCAGGTATGTCAATTTAGTACTTTTTCCACCACTGGTTGGCTGGGATTCTCTAGTCACTCGTAGGCTCAGTCACTGGTATACATTTATTTACAAAGCCATTTTGGGTTTAAAACCATTTGGTAAAAGGGCTTTAATGTACTCGTGCCATCGGCTTGAAACGCATTACAAAATAGTTTTAAACTGGAATAACTTGTGTGTTTTTAAATCATTGATAACAGATTGAGGCTGATTCCTTGACCTGTCAATGTTTTTAAATTTGCTATTTTATGATTTCGTTATACTCCTGTGATTTGTACTAGATTACGTGTAGTTTTTCATGTTGTCTGTCTGTAATTGTGTAATGATGCTGCCTAACTTGGCCAAAAGAGATTTAAAATCTCAATGAGCCCTTCCTGGTTAAATAAATTACAATATTATCAATATACAACCCACCACAAAAACAAATAGAATACACACCCCAACATAATCAATATCCAGGTCATGGTACTGCTTGGCTCCTAAGATCCAGGACACCACGTAGGATGCAGTTATATCAGGAAAGTCGTATGGCCAGTTCTTCCCATGCCCAACCCAACCTGGGAAGGCCCATGGCAAACCTGCACGTACAAGAGGTAACATTAACAGAGACCATTGTTAGAGAAAGACCACAGCTGACGCTTATCTAATGGCCTTTGCAAAATTTGACACACTAGCTACAAGTCTTACCTGTGAAATCATACCAGATATATCCAGCGCTTGGCTTGGGCAGGAGCACACCAGAATAGAGTGAGTTAATCCACCTCCCCTAGCTCAAAAGTATTGCAGAGTTCCTGCACATAAATATAAACAGTACCGGCACCTATTTCAGTCAAAGTTAAGCACAGGATATATCCTACTGTTTGTCTTCTTATTTGAGAGGCAAACATATCTATAATAAACCCCAACCAGAAGCCATGGATTACAGGCAACATCCACACTGAGCTAAAGGGTAGAGCTGCCGCTTTCAAGGAGCGGGACTCTAACCCGGGAGCTTATAAGAAATACCGCAATGCCCTCCGACGAACCATCAAACAGGCAAAGCATCAATACAGGACTAAGATCGAATCATACTACACCGGCTCCAACACTCGTCGGATGTGGCAGGGCTTGCAAACTATTACAGACTACAAAGGGAAGCACAGCCGAGAGCTTCCCAGTGACACGAGCCTACCAGATGAGTTAAATAACATCTATGCTCGCTTCGAGGCAAGTAACACTGAAACATGAATGAGAGCGTCAGCTGTTCCCGGACGACTGTGTGATCACGCTCTCCGCAGCCGTTGTGAGTAAGACCTTTAAACAGGTCAACATTCACTAGGCCAGACGGATTACCAGGACGTTTACTCCAAGCATGCGCTGACCAGCTGGAAAGTGTCTTCACTGACATTTTCAACCTCTACCTATCGGAGTCTGTAATACCAACATGTTTAAAGCAGACCACCATAGTCCCTGTGCCCAAGAACACTAAGGTAACCTGCCTAAATGACTACCGACCCGTAGCATTCACGTCTGCAGCCATGAACTGCATTCAAAGGCTGGTCATGGCTCACATCAACACCGTTATCCCAGAAACCCTAGACCCACTCCAATTTGCATACCGCAGATCCACAGATGATGCAATCTCTATTGCAGTCCACACTGCCCTTTCACACCTGGACAAAAGGAACTTCGATGTGAGAATGCTATTAATTGATTAAAGCTCAGTGTTCAACACCATAGTGCCCTCAAAGCTCATCACTAAGCTAAGGACCCTGGGACTAAACACCTCCCTCTGCAACTGGATCCTGGACTTCCTGACAGGCCGCCCCCAGGTGGTAAGGGTAGGTAACAACACAACTGCCACGCTGATCCTCAACACGGGGGCCCCTCAGGTGTGCGTGCTCAGTCCCCTCCTGTACTCCCTGTCACTCATGTCTGCACGGCCATGCAAGACTACAACACCATCATTAAGTTTGCCGATGACACAACGACGAGACAGCCTATAGGGAGGAGGTCAGACCTGATCGTGTGGTGCAAGGACTACAACCTCTCCCTCAACGTGATCAAGACAAAGGAGATGATTGTGGACTACAGGAAAAGGACGACCGTGCAAGCCTCCATTCTCATTGACGGGGCTGTAGTGGAGCAGGTTGAGAGCTTCAAGTTCCTTGACATCCACATCACCAACAAACTAACATGGTCCAAGCACACCAAGACAGTTGTGAAGAGGGCACGACAAAACCTATTCCTCCTCAAGAGACTGAAAAGATTTGGCATGGGTCCTCAGATCCTCAAAACGTTCTACAGCTGCACCATCGAGAGCATTCTGACGGGTTGCATCATCGCCAGGTATGGCAACTGCTCGGGCCTCCGACCGCAAGACACTACAGAGGGTATCGCGTACGGCCCAGTACATCACTGGGGCCAAGCTTCCTGCCATCCAGGACCTCTATACCAGGCGGTTTCAGAGGAAGGCCCTAAAAATGGTTAAAGACCCCAGCCACCCTAGTCAGATTGTTCTCTCTGCTACCGCACGGCAAGCCATACTGGAGCGCCAAGTCTAGGTCTAAGAGGCTTCTAAACAGCTTCTACCCCCAAGCCATAAGACTCCTGAACATCTAATCAAATGGCTACCCAGATTACTTGCATTGTCCCCTTCTATGCTGCTGCTACTCTATGTTATTATCTATGCATAGTCACTTTAATAACTCTACCTACATGTACATATTACCTCAATTACCTCGACACCGGTGCCCCCGCACATTGACTCTGTACCGGTACCCCCTGTATATAGCCACCCTATTGTTATTTTACTGTTGCTCTTTAATTATTTGTTACTTTTATTTAGGTCTTTTTGGGCCCATTTTTCATGAGCTGAAATAATTTCTGGGATCTTTTTTCCATACGTACATTTCCAAACACTTATTTCTCTCAAATGTTGTGGACACATTTGTTTACATCCCTGTTAGTGAGCACTTCTCCTTTGCCAAGATAATCCATCCACCTGACAGGTGTGGCATATCAAGAAGTTGATTAGACAGCATGATCATTACACAAAAAAGGCCACTCTAAAATGTGCAGTTGTCACACAACACAATGCCACAGATGTTTCAAGTTGAGGGAGAGTGCAATTGGCATGCTGACTGCAGAAATGTCCAACAGAGTTGTTGCCAGAGAATTGAATGTTCCTTTCTCTACCATAAGCCACCTCCAATGTCGTTTTAGAGAATTTGTCAGTACATCCAACTGGCCTCACAGCCGCAAACCACGAGTAACCACGCCAGCCCAGGACCTTCACATCCGGCTTCTTCTGCGGGATCGTCTGAGGGGGAAGGGTGCTGAGAATTATTTATTTCTGTAATAAAGCCTTTTTGTGGAGAAAAACAAATTCTGTTTTGCTGGGCCTGGCTCCCAAGTGGTTGGGCATATGCCCTCCCAGGCCCACCCATGGCTGCGCCCCTGCCCAGTCATGTGAAATCCATAGATTAGGGCCAAATGTATTTATTTAAATTGACTGATTTCCTTCTATGAACTATAACTCAATAAAATCTTTGAAATTGTTGCATGTTGTGTTTATATTTTTGTTCAGTATAGTGTGTTATCCTAATCATAGTATGTCAGGAAAGGCTCTAATGGTTGCTCAGCCTCACCTATGAGAGTGATGTTGGGATTCCTCTTCTTGGCTTCTCTCATCAGCCACCACTCATACCCTCTGAAGTAGTTCTCATCGTTCTCATAGTGCATGTGTGAGGGTTCTGTTCCATCTAGGGGGAAAAAACTGAATTGAAATGTACTCTCAGCTATTACTAGCCTACATTGTAGAACGCAAAATCCTACATGCTAGGTAAGGTAACTCAAATAAATGTAATTGATAAACACAATGTACACCTCACTATGGGCCCTGGCAAAAAAGGGGAATAGGGTTCTATTTAGGAACCTAACATAGGAAGTGCAGGAGGCATTCTCCATATTTACCTGTGGTCTGGACGTCACCTCCAATCTCCACCTTCAGGATATGTAGAGAAGCCCCAAAGTTTGGCTGCAGACAGCAAATAAAAGTGCCATACTGTTATGGATCTCACACTAAGATACCATTAATGAATGGCTACCCATGAAATGAGGTATTCAGTCATGACACGAGAATGTTTACATTTGTTGCTAATTTACCTTGAAAAGGTAGTCCATTATCTGGCTGCGTTAGGGTTGTGCATAATTTACAAGCAGGCGAGATGTTGCCTAAAATGATGAGGGAAACGTGTCAGAAAGTGACAACGAATAGATTGTAAATGCACTCTTTTGTTTCATGGATCTTTTTCGTAGAGTCGAAACAGGAAGAAGCCTAGTTTTAGATCCTCCACCACTCAAACCTCCAATGCCGTCAAACTCTCTCCCTAATCCAATTTTATCATCCAAAACGTAGCTCTCAGAAGTGAAGAGATCAAAACACAAACAAACACACAAGGCGATATAAAAAGCTCATTTATTAATCATCCTCATTCTCAATGTTTACAAAATGTCTGGCTGACTACTGTGAGCGATGTAAACGCACGACATAAAACCATGCCCCAATGTAGATCATGTGACAACGAGGTGTATGATGTCGAACTTGTCATTTTACATTGAGACTAGAGCGTGTAGTCATTGCCTCCAGCCTCCATCAGCTGACGCCAATGACATACACTAGGTCAAAATTGAAAAAGGGAGATTTGATTGGTTCCGTGGTGGTAAAAGTACTAAATTGCCATACTCGAGTAAAAGTAAATATACCTTAAAGGTTAGGTAGCATAAACTTAAACACATGTAACATATGGATATGCATTAGAATATGCATCAAAAGTCACAATGCAAAGTTACACCTCACCTTTCTATTTTTCGAGTTATTACATAAACTCGATCAGAATTTAGAAGAATGCCAAAGTCATGTTGGAAAATGTGAGGTAATATGGAGGACCCGGCAAGCCAGCCTATTCCCTATAATGTAAACTCCAACAGAAATAACTTTTAAATGTTTAAATTCAAATTGAACCAAATCATTTGCACTCATGACTACACTCATCAATAACATTTTCAGCTAACTTACAAGCAAACTTTATGAATGTATTGTTACAAATCAACTTGCAAGGTTGCTGGCCAACTAGCCTGCTAACGTTAGCCCTACTAGTCTGCTAACGTTAGCCTTACCAGTCTGCTAACGTTATGTTAGCATTACATGAGTAAGCCAGTTTGTATCAACACCTGGCTTACAGCTACATTAAAGAAAACCAAAGTTTTGGAAATACATAACGCCATCTAACCAGTTATCAAATAATGTTAGCCATCTGCAGTTATCTTAGCCTGCAAGCTAGCCAGCCAGCTAACGTTAGCTATTTTCCGAACTAGCTATTAACCTAGCCAGCCTAGCCAACCACCACGGTTATGGTAGGCAAGTTAGAGCCCAACTACTGGGATTCCAGATGTCCTTCAGCTAGCCGAAAATTGTGCAATTGTGGCCCGCAATTTGGGGCGTTCCTGCATGTGGGTATTCATGCATCTGCAGGAACCCCTCTTTATACTTCTGTTGGTCTATTTTTAAGTTAGGACAGGGGGGAAGCGGGGGAGCTCCAGTACAGTAGGTGACATTAATGCACAATAACGTTGGATGCCAGACGCACATAAACCCCGCAGAAGAAGGGGTGGGCCTGTCGGGCACTGTTTTCCTGCAGTTCTGTTAAGAATGGCGAAGGCAGGTGTTCGGCGGGGTGGGGGGGTGGGGGTGTCCATGAAGGAACCAATCGGATGCAAAAGAGGGGGTGTTGCCCACATGCTAACAGGTTCCCACTGGACAACTGAGCCAAGAAGTCAGTGAAGAGCGTGCAGTATGGCCGCACTTGCCCGATCTGCTTCTTGTTTATATCACACTTCCTGTGATTGGTGGATTGTAGTTCACCAACGCCAACACTTGGTCTGGAATGTAATAACATGCTAGCATAGCTAGTGGCTAACGTTAGCCAACTCGAGTTAGCTACTGAGCTAGCATACAAAAAAAGTAGTACAGAGTAGATCCTCCATATGGCCGCACACCAATACACAGATACTTTTTAAAGTCAAACTATCACTTAAATAGCAACCAGCTGTTGTCACTGTTGATATCATATGGTGGGTCTTGATTTGTTGACGAACAGAAAAAGTTGTTTGATCCCATGATGGCAGCCCCCCGAAATCAACATCCTCCATTCCAAAATATTGATAGAAGCTTATCACAAATGATCATCTAACCAACCATTAATAGGCTATTCAAAGTTTTTGTGTGGTCTTTGAATAGTGTTAGTTTAAACAGCACTACACCCCAAATGTCTGCCCCCTGTTCTATTGATTTCAGCATGATATCGATGGAAGTGATTAACAAAGAAAGTGTTGCGGTACACTTACCGCGTTGGTGGCCCACTTTAATCAAAATTCAACACTTCAAAATATAGCTAGCTGTCTTCTACAAATTGTACTCTAAACAGTAATGTGCACGTTATTCCCAGATTCCGTGTGGTTTTTGAGCTGTGTTAGTTGTAACAGGACGTGAAACCCTATCTCCCAGCTCTCGTGTTTCTCTTTCAGTGTTGGTGAAACTCGTATCAAAATGCAATATTCCAAAATGTAGCTGACTGTGATCTGTAGGTTTTCCTCTAACCAGTGATGTAAAAATATATCCAGTTTCCATGTGTTTTTTAAATTATGGTAGTTTCAACAGCTCATGTTGCTTGCTGTTGCCTCCTAGCCGGTGCGGTAACCTGTTTTGATTAGGCCCCAGGCCAGAGTCAGTGACACCTACTGTACCAAATTGGCTGAGCATTCTTACTTCACTGGAAAAAATGTCAAATTTCAAGTTTCAGGGTGACACGTAGCCTAGCAGTTAGAGCGTTGGACTAGTAATTGGAAGGTTGCTAGATCAAATCCCCGAGCTGACAAGGTAAACGAGCTGTTGTTTTGCCCCTGAACAATGCAGTTAACCCACTGTTCCTAGGTAGTCATTGTAAATAAGAATTTGTTCTTAACTGACTTGCCTAGTTAAATAAAGGTAAAATAAAAAGTGTTGTCACGTGCACACGTACAGTGAAATGCCTTTCTTGTGAGTTCTAAACCCAACAATGCACTAATCAATATCAAAATGCAGTATAATCCTAAAATAACACTAGGAAGATCAAAACACACAAGTTATAAAAATAAGAAATAAGAACTCGAGAAAGTAAGTCAACTATACAGTATACAGGGTCAATCAGTTCTAATACCATATTTACAATGTACAGGGATACTAGAATGATAGAGGTAGAAATGTATAGGGGTAAGGTGACTAAGCATCAGGATATATGATAAACAGAGTAGCAGCAGCGTATACATTTTTGAGGTTTCTATGGTCAATGCCAAACCTTTTCAACCTTCTGATGGCGAAAAGGCACTATCTCGCTTTCTTCATGACTGTGTGCATGTGTGTGTACCATTTTAGTGATTTGGACACCATGGTTGTGGATGGTGGCGTGCTTACCCCCACGTTTCCTGTAGTCCACAATCAGCTCCTTGGTCTTACTGACTTTGAAGGAGAGGCTGTTGTTCCGGCACCACACTGCCAGGTCACTGACTTCCTTCTTGTCTGCTGATGGTGGAATGACAGGAATGATGGTGGGGATTACAGACTGGGTCAAGGAGAAGTTGACAATTACCGTGAAAATGCCTGCCAGCTGTTCTGCGCTTGCTCTGAGAACACTCCCCTGGAATACTGTCAGTCCCCACAGCCTTGCGAGTGTTGACCTGATTAAAGACCTTATTCACATCTGCCTCGGAGAGCGGCATCACACGGTCCTTTGGGTCGGTGTGGCCCTCACACCAGGTAGGGTGTTGTTATTGTCGCAGCGTGTATGAAATGCATTGAGTTTGTCTGGTAGAGAGGCATCATTGGGGAGATCACGGCTGGGTCTTCCTTTGTAATCCGTAATGGACTGTAGCCACTGCCACACGTGGCGGGCGTCAGAGCCTGTGTAATATGATTCCACCTTACTGTCCTTTTGCTCGTTTGATGACTCTGCAGAGGTACTTGTTCCTGTCCTCAGCCATAGCCTCAGGGTTGTCTGTGATAGCCCTGTGTGTGGTAGCCCTCTCCTTTAGCTTAGAGCCAACCTCTAATGTTAATCCAGGGTTTTTGATTGGGGAAGCAGCGAACCTTCACTGTGAGGACAACGTCGCCGATGCATTTCGTAACGAAGCCGGTGACAGAGGTGGTTCGTTTGTTGATGTCATCAGCAGAGATGTCCCGAGACTCTGCCGATGACATCAACGAGCTAACCACCTCCGTCACCGTATCAGCGCTAGCCAAGCAGTCCTGTAGCATAATCTCTGATTCTGTTGATTATTTCTCAATGGAGCGAGTCACGGGTACTTCCTGTTTGAACTTCTGCTTGTAAACAGGAAGCAAGAGTACAGAGTCATGATCTGATTTGCCGAATAGTGGACAAGGGAGGGCCCTATATGCTTGCTTGTGAGTAGAACAGCAGTGGTCTAGGAATGTATCACCCCTAGTGCCGAAATAATGTGTTGATGGAAGTTGGGCATCACAGTCCCAAGAAAAAAAGCCTCTGGATGTAAGGTTTCCTGCTTGTTAATAGCCTCATTACAGTTAATTGAGTGCCAGCTTGTTATTTTTTCTGAATGTATTGTCACGATAACAGCTGAAAACTTCCTCGGGAAGTAGACGGGTGAACAATGGGTTGAGACGGCACACCATTTAATGAAGAGGCAAACCCCTCCCCCTCTCGATTTACCTGACTCCACTGTCTTGTCCTCTCAGTGAATAATGAATCCATCCAGATGCATAGCCATGGGGGGGTATCTTGTCCGATAGCCATGTTTCAGAATAGCAGAGAATATTGCAATTACTAGAGTCCCGTTGCTAGCAAATCCGCGATCAGAGGTAATCCATTTTATCAAGTGACTGGCCGATAGAATGGAGGGAAGAGGTGGTCAGTTTTCCCTTCGCCTTAATCTCACCAGGACCCCCACTCTCTTGCCTCTGTAACGATACCCTGTAAATTGGGTCGGAATTACAGAAAGAGCCCAGGGCAGATAAGTCGAAGATGAAGGGGCAAGTAACTGCCCCTTCAACAGTTTTTGTTGGTTATAAGAAATGATAGCGGATACATTTAGGGAAAATGAAGTAAAGATGAACGGGAAAAGAATCTCAATATAGCAAAGATTAGTCGGAGCTCTCAAAACGGCGGCCATCCAATACGGCGCCATTGTGTGTTGAAACAGATACTCTTTTAAGTAGGTGGATGCATTGCAACCGTCTCCCTGTTTCAATGTATTTCTTGCTTGCTTGTAGTCATTTTTTTTTCTCATTCTCTGCTCTGCTCATTGGGGCTCCCGAGTGGCGCAGCAGTCTCAGTGCTAGAAGTGTCACTACAGACACCCTGGTTCCAATCCAGGCTGTATCACAACTGGGCATGATTGGGAGTCCCATAGGGTGGTGCACAATTGGCCCAGCATTGTCTGGGTTTGGCAGGTGTAAGCTGTCATTGTAAATAAGAAGTTGTTCTTACTGACTTGCCTAGCTAAATAAAGGTAAGATTTAAGTAAAAAAAATCTGATCCTTCAAGTAGGTGGATAGTCTCATATCTACAGACTGTGTAACAGCGTGGTTACCTGTCCTCCTTTATCTCTCGCATGTTTATCTTTGCTGAGACACTAGCATGACAGTCAAATCGGGGTCCATTGGAGTTTGGTCAGTAAAGTGTAAAGTGGTTTGAGCACCTGGAAAAGTATCAAATCCACTGACTAACATTGTCATGCCATACTATTTTGTTTCATTTCATATGTGTATCTGAAGCTTTTACTTTCAGTAAATAGTAAAGGCCTCCTTGAGTTAAACTGCAGTAGAGGCCATGATGCCATATACGTAGGTCAAACCGAAACCTCTGTCTGCAAGAAACTACAACAAGTGCAGCTTCTGTGCTTCCACAACCTCATAACAAGGAGCTTGTTTATCTCTCATGCAATGCTCAAAGGCGCTAATGGAGTCCATTCTAAAAGTTGTCAGAACTCTAAATATATGGCTCAGTTGTACATGATTAAAAAACATACAGTAACAATGAATAATGAAGCAACCCGGCTCTATGTATTCTACTGGTTTGTGACTCCGCCTCCGGTTAGAGGGGAATAAGGCAGCCCAAGAGTTAACCCCACAGGGAGCTTTATTTAAACACACAAATAGTCAAGTACATGAGGATGGTCCTGTAAAGGTATTTGTGTTCACGCAATCCATGCACAAAACTCTACACATGATAACACTGTCAGGGCCAGGGCAATATTTATACCCTTGCAGAAACGTGCAACGGACATGTCTGACCAGCGCAAGGCTGACTAGGAGCATCTGACCAATCAGAGAATGCGTGACAAATAAACAACACACACACTAGAAAATAGTTCTATGGCACTGTCGGCATGGGGATTCTGTAACACCTGGACTGCTTACTTGATGAAGTGACGTTCAGTTATTCTTGGTAAATTGTATCCCCTTTTCATTTTGGAATATTTATGTTTTAAGATATTTTGAGCAGTATAACAATACACACCAACAAAACACAAACAGCTAGACTAGACATGGAGTAGACACAACAATGATTGCTTTCTATGCCTGTTAACAAAATTCCAGGTGGGAGAGAAGTAAGCAGGTAAAGAAAATGAAGACTGAAGGAATAATCATGTGAAAGATCATCAAATCAAATGTATTTATAAATCCCTTCTTACATCAGCTGATGTCACAGAGCGCTGTACAGAAACCCAGTCTAAAACCCCAAACAGCAAGCAATGCAGGTGTAAAAGCACGGTGGCTAGGAAAAACTCCCTAGAAAGGCCAAAACCTAGGAAGAAACCTAGAGAGGAACCAGGCTGTGAGGGGTGGCCAGTCCTCTTCTGGCTGTGCCGGGTGTAGATTATAACAGAACATGGACAAGATTTTTCATAAGATGTTCATAAAACAGGCAGAACAGTTGAAACTGGAAAAGCAGCACGGCCAGGTGGACTCGGGACATCAAGGAGTCATCAGGCCAGGTAGGCCTTGAGGAATGGTCCTAATGCTCAGGTCCTCCGAGAGAGAGAGAGAGAGAGAAGAAAAAAAAAAAAGGCTTACATTTAAAAAACACACCAAAATGAAGTAGCCTATAGGCCTACCCATATGGCCAGTGTGTTCCATTCAACAGCATATTAAAGTTATACTTCTTTTTGGTTCCAGGTGGAACCCTTTAGGGTTCCATGTAGAACCCTCTGTGCAAAACGTTTTACATGGAACCCATAAAGGCTATACCTGGAACCAAAAGGGTTCTACTTGGAACCAGAAAGCATTTTTCAAAGGGTTCTCCTATTGGGACAGCCGAAGAACCCTTTTAGGTGATTTGAGATAGCACCTTTTTTTCTAAGAGTGTGCACACACTTACCAGACAATTTTGAGTTTGCAAGAAAGGCATTTACTGTACATGTGCATGTGACATTAAAAACTTGAAACTGTAAACTTGATTTACACACTCACTCACAGACACTACACTGTCACTCCCACATAACACGACATACGCATACACACTCACACATAACACACACACGCATACCGACACAACACAAACAAACATACATACATACACACACGCACACTCACAAACTTTTACTGAACAATGACATGGATAACATACAGCTGTCTGTGTTTTCGGTCCATCGGCAAGATATAACAGCTGCATCAGGTAAGACAAGTGGTGGCGGTCTGTGTCTATTTGTAAATAACAGCTGGTGCACGAAAACTAATATTAACTAATATTAAGGAAAAAGTTCAACAGCTGCACCATCGAGAGCATCCTGACTGGTTGCATCACTGCCTGGTATGGCAACTGCTTGGCCTCCGACCGCAACTGCTTGGCCTGAGGGTGGTGTGTACGGCTGGGGTCAAGCTTCTTGCCATCCAGGACCCCTATACCAGGCGGTGTCAGAGGAAGGCCCAAAAAATTGCTAAAGACTCCAGCCACCCTAGTCATGGACTGTTCTCTCTGCTACTGCACAGTAAGAGGTACCGGAGCGCCAAGTCTAGGTCCAAAAGGCTTCTAAACAGCTTCTACCCCCAAGCCATAACAAATGGCCACCCGGACTGTTTGCATTGTCCCCTCCCCTCACCCCCATTTTTATGACACTTCTACTCTCTGTTTATTGTCCATGCATAGTCACTTTACTTCTACCTACATGTACATATTACCTCGATTACCTCGACTAACCGGTGCCCCCGCACATTGACTCTGTACCAGTACCCCCTGTATATAGCCTTATTTTTTACTTCAGTTTATTTGAGTAAATACTTTCTTTAACACTTTCCTTCTTAAAACTGCCTTGTTGGTTAAGGGCTTGTAAGTTATCATTTCACTGTAAGGTATTCAGCGCATATGACAAATAAAATTTGATTTCGTATTTTGCTGCTCCTACTCTGTTCTTCATTTTACTCTTATTATTATAATCTATCCACATGCCTAGTCACTTTACCCTACCTTCATGTACATATCTACCTCAAATACCTTATCATGATCTATCATAATGCCTAGTCACTTTACACTGCCATCATGTACATATCTACCTCAAATACCTCGTACATCTACACATTGATTTGGTACAGGTACAGCTCCATTCTTGTGTATTTTCTTTTATTCTTCTTGTGTTCCTCACAACCCTGGTGTTGCAAGTGCCATGCTTTACCAACTGAGCCACACTGATTCATTTTCTTCTTCTGTGAACTGCCCTAACCCTCTATTGCAATCTTAAAGAAAGAAATTGTATCACGCGGTAAAGAAAAGGTAAAATGCTGACCTGAATACCATTCATATTTCACAGAGGAAATCATTAATCTCTTTGCTTCATCTGTATCAAAAAAAATATTATGTTATCTGTAAAAGTCATGTGCTTTGTGTTCATAGAATAGGATTATTTTTTTTACAAGGGGAGTGCAGAAACATCTGTATGAATTTACTGCACGTCTACAATGAATGGCACAAGCTCGGAATCAGGTGTGTTTGATTTCTTTAGAAAACCGCTTAAAGATGATTAAATTAAGCCTTCCTCATAGACCAGTAAAGTAAAGTGTAAAGTGTTACCAAATTATTTATGATGGCAATCACTTATAGCTTCAGCTGAGACATGTATGAGTCATGTTTTCAGAATTTAAGTTTAGTGTACTGTAGGCCTATGTTTACTGGTCTGGGTGTTCTAGCTGCTTGTCCAGAGGTACACTATCAGGAGCATCTCAAGTTTATTTTCATGTAGTCACCGACATAATCTCTCAGCGCTTTCAATGGAGAATTTCTATTGAGAATGATTTTTTGTCCAGGACTAGGCTTAATATGTGTCCAGGAAACCGGACAATAGTGTTTTATTTCTTTGCACGGTCTGATGACTCCAGTCTGAGACTGATGTTGGTTGGCCAGCGTGGAGTGTGGAAGAGCACTGTGGGTAACACTGTTCTAGGCAGAGAGGCATTTTAATATGGACGGCGTTGGTCTTTCCTCCCTGACCAGCGACTTTTGGAAAGCATAGGCAGAAGTGTGTGGGAGAGGAGTGACAGTGGTTGAGACTCCATGCTTGTTCAACAGTGAGCCCTCGGGAGAGGCTCAGATGGAAAAAGCCTTGCCTCTGTATGCCCCTGGACCTCATCCCTTTCTACTGGTCCTTCAGCTGGGACAATTCACACCGCAAGAACAGAGAGTGATGGAGACTACATCTGACGAGGTCAATGAGTACACTGTTGTTCTCTTCACACGAAGGGAGAGACTGAAGAACATATTAATAGATGAGTTCATTCAACAAGACACAAACCTGCTGCCGCTTGTTCAGAAATGTAACTGTCGGAGATAAGTGTTCAGCAGCAATGCCATGGCAAACAACAATCAGAGCATAGAGCTTTTAGCTAGACCAGAAACAATGTCAGGAAACATGGAGCCGTTCCCTCTCAAAAAAGACCTAGGTTATTCAGGGGCCATCGGGTTTGGTGTGGGTATCTCCATCACCCTATTCATCATGGTTGTAATGATGAAAAGGCAAATCAAAGACACGTATTGTAGATGTCATCAATTAACTAGCACTTTTGTTTTCAAGGGATCCGGTTAATGACACAAAACAAACTTTTTTATTTGTATGAATGTGAATACCCATTATCATGTGCATATGACTGTTACACACTAAGGGCTCTGTTTTCGGCTGGTTCTAAGCAGGGGCAAGTGTCAAACGTTAGTTTACAATTTGGTCATGTTAAATCTGTCGCACTGGCATATATTCGGCAATTTACCTGTCTCAGATCAGCTAGCTTCTGCTGAGGTTGGAGGGGTGTCAATATTTGAGGTGTGTCCTTAAAACCAAGCGCAAAAGTGACAATTTCATACATTGCTAATGGGAAGTTTTAAGAGCCACAAAAGGCAGGTCTTAATGGTAACGCAGATGATAAAGGCATGGATTTAGAGAGTGGAAGCGCAGCCTACCCAGCCATGACGCACAGTGCCCATGGAAAGAGAGATGTGCCTTTTGTGCCAGTGAATTTTGTATTTTGAAAGAATATTGTTTGAGAATATGCCTCACACATAGGCAATGATCCAATTGACAGGAGCCTAGTATTTATTATAGATGTGCGAATGTTATGCATAAAAACATTTATACGTGTGCACAAAGTGCTGTGGAACGAGAGAATATGATAAATGATATCATGCTTCTGACCCAATCATTTTTAGAAATCTTATTGCATGTTTAAAAAAAAACAGTGTTTCGTTTAATTTGATTAAAAACCTAACTTATTAGAACGATTCACTGTCCATGGGTTTATGGTGAGAATGTACATGGCCCGAATGCAATGCAATTTCATCCGCTAGGCCTATTTTTGGAGAAGTGCAAATATGATCTTACAATATTACATTTGCAAGCAATATAACAGTGAGTGAACATTCCCCATTTCTCTTTATATTGGATATTTATCCCGCTCCTGTGGAAGGTTTGGATGTGTGCAAAACCCTTCATAGTCTAAGCTGCCTTTATTATACGCCCACATGGAGCAATTATGGTGCCTGTAACTGTATTTAGGAACAGCCTATTGTGTCGTTTTATTTAGAATGTGATTAGAATTATAGATCTATCTTTTAGGCCTTATCAATAACCTAGTGAATTTAATCTTGCTTATTGACTATGTTTGGCATGTCCATGCCCCTATATTAGTGAGAATGCTATAGCCTATGTTTAACAATGTATTTCCATATTGAAGGAATGCAACTAGAACAATGTGGACTGAAAACGTTCAACATATTTAGCAAATATGGGGGCAAGGCTTTTTAACAAACTAGGCTACAAAAGACTAACATTCGAATTGAAGTTGATGACAACGCAATACATAAAATACCGTAAATGCACAAGAAACCACATATTTCACCATGGAGCACATTCTGATTGTCCAGTGAGGGGCCAAGCCTCGACACACCCACAAGCCACAACCAGCTACAGTATTGTGCCTATAATTATGGTTGTGAAAATAGCTCAAATATTTCTGACACACCCCCGAACCTATAACACTACCTCCAGCTCTAAGATTTACCATTGAGTTAGGTTTGTTGAAATAGAGCCGTACATTTTAAATCAGATTTTATATAGATGTCTGTACATTTGTAAACAATCAATCGTCTCTCAGTTATATCTAATTAATTTCTTAGAGTTCATGATCACCTTAAACTGTTGCAGTACTGTATGTGATATTTCTGGTTTATCAGGAATGTGTTCTTGTCAACATCGCTATTGTTTTGATCCCTGCAGAAGGGAACATCATACCCACATCTTTACTGCGCTCAGTAACAATTAAGCAATAAGGCCCAAGGGAGTGTGGTATATGGCCAATATGCCCCGGGTAAGGGCTGTTATTATGCACGGCGCAATGGGTCGTGCCTGGACACAGCCCTTAGCCGGGGCATATTGGCCATATACCACAAACCCCAGAGGTGCCTTATTACTATTATAAACTGGTTACCAAAGTAATTAGAGCAGTAAAAAGACATGTTGTGTCATACCTGTGGTATACGTTCTGATATACCACGGCTGTCAGCCAATCAGCATTCAGGGCTCGAACCACCCAATTTAAAAAAAGGATTATAAACTGGGTGGATATACCACACCCCCTCGTGCATTATTGCTTAATTATATGATAGTGGTAACAACATGTGCTCCATCCCGTCCCCGTCAATTCAACGTCTATTCCACGTTGGTTCAACTCAATTTCATTGAAATTACATGGAAACAACGTTGACTCAACCAGTGTCTACCCAGTGGGATGGCTCTGGTGACAAGTATGATTGGTTGCTTAGAGTTGTTTGAGGAAACAGCAATAGAGCATGGTATGTTTGTGTAAATAGGATGCAAGACATCCAACTACTTCCCTGTATAAGAGGTTGCTGTCCTGTAAAGGGTTATACTATTTTGGTCAATATCAATACCCGGATGTATGACCTGTATCTTTGCCATATTATCAACCCACTAAACATGTTAACTTGACTCACGTCTTTCTGCGTTTCATGCTTATGCAATGGTAGCAAGCTGCCACATGTTATCTTGACTCACGTCTTTATGCGTTTCATGCTTATGCAATGGTAGCAAGCTGCCACTTGATGTCAGTGTTGTTCAATGATAATACAAAACTTGAATTGTTGTCTTGTGCCTTGATTCTCTCATCAGTATCATCCTCTTGGAACATCACATGGCTACTATGGATACATTTTAATTTAGCACAAGTTGGATTCACGCATGCACACACCCACACTCACACCCCCACACCCACACACATACACACACACACATACACACACACACACACACACACACACACACACACACACACACACACACACACACACACACACACACACACACACACACACACACACACACACACACACACACACACGCACTTCAAGTACAACCTACAGTAATATTTTCAGTGTTCAGTTCAATACTTGTCAACATACCCAATGTTATTAATAAGGATTATCTTTTCAAATTGTATCACTTTCTATTTTATCATCTGAAACACCATTTTTTTAAATGTTTGTTCTTATACTTGGACTGCCTGTTCTTACACCTACTATCTGGGGACAAAATTAATTTCAGAGGCTTTGATTGTGAAACTATTTACTTTCTAAATGTGCATATTAAGTCCAATCACAAAGTGGCAGCCACTTAAAAGGAATTTAATTTGGGCGGCGCTTTGCTCCATTGCCTGTCACTTATTAGTGAAGCTGCCAGACAGAAGATTTAGATTTAAACTGTCCTCTATTGGACTGCCAAGAGCACGACCAGAATTCAAATTACGTTGCTTTTAAGAACCTAGCTTAAAAACTGCATGCTATGTTGTAAAGTTAGAATTAATTGAACTATGCAAGCCTCCTCGTCATGTACACAAGCAACCTCTTTAAATGCAGTCGGAAAGGTTTAACACCAGTGAGTTAAATCATTTGTGAAACATTTGCATACTGTGACATTTTCTAAATGGCAGGTATAGAAAGAGGCAAATGATCAAGTAGAAGTTTGCAGTGTTTGTATACAACTGTCAAATATATGCTGTATATTACATACTTTAGACAGCCAAAAGGGAAGTGATTTGATTACTTTAACTTCTCTGTATTTTCACACCTCAGTGTCACAATGTTGGGTCAACATGTTTATTTTACCAGGCAAGTCAGTTAAGAACAAATTATTATTTTCAACAACAGGAACAGTGGGTTAACTGCCTGTTCAGTGGCAGAATGACAGATTTGTACCTTGTCAGCTCGGGGAATTGAACTTGCAACCTTTCGGTTACTAGTCCAACGCTCTAACAACTAGGCTACCCTGCCGCCCTTGTGCTATTTATATAACTGCACACCAACCAACACATCATGACTAGTAGGCAGGTATGTATTAATAATTCAAGATTGGTAAGGGAGTTGTGATACCATATTCATAGGCATCAAAAGATATTCCACAGTAATGGCATCATGTATGTTTACTCCAGTGTTGTGGTGCACCAAATATTTATCTCCCTCCAGTCTATATGAAATAATATTAGGGAAATACCTCCATCTTATCTCACAGGAGATTTCTAATAATTAACAATTATTTATATAACTTCTATAGCACTTTTCATAACAGAAAGAAATCTCAAAGAAAACAAATATCAAGCAATACATCATATAGCTAGCTAGGTTAACCAACAGAGGCCAAGGTAGATTCTCAGTTACATTTCCCTGACTCCTCGCATTCTCCCTCCCAAGACCCTACAAGATAGTGAGGTGCTGGAGGGGAAATAGGAACATTTGAAGTAGAAATATTAACACTTCACTCAGTCTTATGGAATACCCTCCCAAGGATGAAACCTTTAACTAGTGGCCAGTGATTTTAATGCAGGAAAACTGAAAACCGTCTTACCTAATTTCTACCTGCATGTCACTTGTGCAACTAGAGGCAGAAATAAAATGCTAGATCACCTTTACTACACACACAGACAAGCATACAAAGCTCTCCCTCACCTTCTATTTGGAAAAGCTGACTATATCCTCCTGATTCCAGCTTACAAGCAAAAAGTCAAAATGGGAGTAACAGTGACGTGCTCAATACAGAAGTGATGCAATGAAGCAGATGCTAAGCTACAGGACAGTTTTGCTAGCACAGACTGGAATATGTTCCGGGACTCATCTGATGGCATTAAGGAGTTTACTACATCAGTCACCGGCTTCATTAATAAGTGCATCGACAATGTCATCCCTATGGTGACCATACGTATAACACGCATTCGGAAAAATTATTCAGACCCCATGACTTTTTTCAAATGTTGTTACTTTACAGCCTTGTTCTAAAATGTATTAAATATAACATTTTCCTCATCAATCTACACACAATACCCCATAATGGCAAAGTGAAAACAGTTTTTTATAAATTGTTGCACATCTAAAAAACAGAAATATCTTATTTCCATAAATGTACAGACCGTTTGCTATGAGACTCAAAATTAAGCTCAGGCGCATCCTCTTTCCATTGATCATCCTTGAGATGTTTCTACAACTTGATTGGAGTCCACCTGTGGTAAATTCAATTGATTGGACATGATTTGGAAAGGCACACACCTGTCTATATAAAGGTCCCACATTTGACAGTGCATGTCAGAGCAAAAACCAAGCCATGAGGTCGAACGAAGTGTCCGTAGAGCTCCGAGACAGGATTGTGTCAAGGCACAGATCTGGGGAAAGGTACAAAAACATTTCTGCAGCATTGAAGGTCCCCAAGAACACAGTGGCCTCCATCATTCTTAAATGGAAGAAGTTTGGAACCACCAAGACTCTTCCTAGATCTGGCCTCCTGGCCAAACTGAGCAATCGGGGGAGAAGGGCCTTGGTCAGGGAGATTACCAAGAACCCGATGGCCACTCTGACAGATCACCAGAGATTCTCTGTGGAGATAGGAGAACCTTCCAGAAGAACAACCATCTATGCAGCACTCCACCAATCAGGACTTTATGGTAGAGTGGCCAGACGGAACCCATTCCTCAGTAAAATGCACATGACAGCCCACTTGGAGTTTGCCAAAAGGCATCTAAAGGACTTTCAGACCATGTGAAACAAGATTCTCTGGTCTGATGAAACCAAGATTGAACTCTTTGAATACCAAGCTTCATGTCTGGAAGAAACCTGGCACCATCCCTACGGTGAAGCATGGTGGTGGCAGCATCATGCTGTGGGAATGTTATTTGGTGGCAGGGACTGGGAGACTAGTCAGGATCGAGGCAAAGATGAACAGAGCAAATTACAGAGAGATCCTTGATGAAAACCTGCCCCAGAGCACTCAGGACCTCAGACTGTGGCAAAGGTTCACCTCCCAACAGGACAATGAGCCAAAGCACACAGCCAAGACAACGTTGGAGTGGCTTTAGGACAAGTCTCTGAATGTCTTTGAGTGGCCCAGCCAGAGTCCGGACTTGAACCCGATCTAACATCTCTGGAGAGACCTGAAAATAGCTGTGTAGCGACACTCCCCATCTAACCTGACAGAGCTTGAGAGGGTTAGCAGAAAAGAATGGGAGAAACTTCCCAAATACAGGTGTGCCAAGCCTGTAGCGTCATACCCAAGAAAACTCGAGGCTGTAATCACTGACATAGGTGCTTCAACAAAGTAGTGAGTGAAGGGTCTGAATACTTATCTAAATGTGATATTTCAATTTTTTTATTTTATTTGTATTTTTAAATGTTTTTGCTTTGACATTATGGGGTATTGTGTGTAGATTGATAAGGGAAAACAACAATAAAATACATTTTTAAATAAGGCTGTAACGCAACAAACTGTGGAAAAAGTGAAGGGTTCTGAATACTTTCCGGATGCACTGTATATCCCAACCGGAAGCCATGGATTACAGACAACATCCACATTGAGCTAAAGGCTAGAGCTGACACTTTCAAGGAATGGGACACTAAACTGGATGCTTATAAGAAATCCTTACGACGATGAAACAAACAGGCAAAGTCAATACAGGACTAAGATCGAATCCTATTACAACTGTTCTGATGCTCGTCAGATGTGGCAGGGCTTGCAAACTATCACAGATTACAAAGGGAAACCCAGCCGCAAGCTGCCCAGTGACGCGAGCCTACTAGACAAGCTGAATGCCTTCTATGCTCACTTCGAGGCAAGCGACACTGAACCACGTGTGAGAGCACCAGGTGTTCCGGACAACTGTGTGATCATGCTCTCTGTAGCAGATTTGAGTAAGCCCTTTAAACAGGTCAACAGCTGCGTTGACCAGCTGGCAAGTGTCTCCACTGACATGTTCAACCTCTCCCTGACCCAGTCTGTAATACCTACATGTTTCAAGCACACCACCATAGTGCCCAAGAACGCCAAGATAAGCTGTCTAAATGAATATCGGCCCATAGCACTCACGTCTGTAGCTATGAAATTCTTTGAAAGGCAGGTCAACAGCCCAAACAGATCCATAGATGACACAATCTCTATTACACTCCACACTGCCCTTTCCCACTTGGACAAAAGACAACCTATGTGAGAATGCTGTTCATTGACAACAGCTCAGCGTTCAACACCATAGTGCCCTCCAAACTCATCACTTAGCTAAGGACCCTGGGACGAAAGACCTCCCTCTGTAACTGGATCCTGGACTTCCTGACGGGCTGCCCCCAGGTGGTAAGGGTAGGTAACAACACATCTGCCACGCTGACCCTCAACGTAGGGGCCCCTCAGGGGTGCATGCTTAGTCTCTCCTGTTCTCCCTGTTCATCCACGACTGTGTGGCCGCTCACTACTCCAACACCATCATTAAGTTTGCCGGTGGTAGGCCTGATCACTGACGACGATGAGACAAACTATTTGGAGGAGATCAGAGACCTTTCAGTGCGGTGCCAGGACAACAACCTCTCCCTTAACGTCAGCAAGACTGCAGGAAGCGATGGGCCAAGCACGCTCCCATTCATATCGACGGCGCTTTAGCGGAGCTGGTTGAGAGCTCCAAGTTCCTCATTGTCCATATCACTAAGGGTCTATCATGGTCCAAACACACCAACACAGTCGTGAAGAGGGCACGGCAACCCCTCTTCCCCCGATTTGGCATGGGCCCTCAGATCCTCAAAAAGCTAAACAGCTGCACTATTTAGAGCAGCTTGACAGGCTGCGCCGTATGGCAACTGCTTGGCATTCGACCACAAGGCGCTACAGAGGGTAGTGCAGACAACCCAGTATATCACTTGGGCTGAGCTCCCTGCCATCCGGATCTCTATACCAGACGGTGTCAGAAGAAGGCCCTAAAAATTGTCAGACTCCAGCCACCCAAGTCATAGACTGTTTTCTCTGCTATTGCAAGGCAAGTGGTAACGATGCAGCAAATCTGGAACCATCAGGATCCTGAACAGCTTCTACCCCCAAGCCATAAGACTGCTAAATAGTTAGTTCGGGTAGCTATTTGGTTAAACATTTAACTATCGCATTGACCCTTTTTGCCAAAAATGTTTTACTCATTGTCATACGCTGCTGCTACTGTTTACGATCTGTCACTTTATTTCTAGTTATATTTACATACAGTGCCTTCAGAAAATATGAATACCCCTTTACCACATTTTGTTGTGTTACAGGCTGAATTCAAAATGGATAAAACATTTTCCGATCTTGCCATAGATTTTCAAGTAGATTTAATTCAAAACCGTAATCAAAACTGTATCTTCCCAACTCAGGAACATTCACTGTCTTCTTGCTAAGCAACTCCAGTGTATATTTAGCCTTGTGTTTAAGGTTATTGTCCTGCTTTAAATCCTCAGAAGCTCCAGCAGCAGAGGTGACTGTTTTGGAGAGCCTGGCGTGCCCAAAGTAAAATGCCTCCCATTTAGGCCCAGAAAATGGGATATGCATATATTTAGTACCATTGGATAGGAAACACTCTGAATTTTCCAAAACTGTTAACCATTTGTCTGTGGGTCAATCAGAACGCATATAGCAGGCAAAACCCTGAGGAATCTCTGTCCTGGAAAAAGTCATTTTGACACATTGCTCATTTTGGAACCCCTCCCTATCGAAAATGACCATATATAGGCATGTGAACGCAGTGCACGTCGCTTCCTTATGATGTCATCAACCACGAGACGGTGTCAACTACAATGTTGTTGATCCATCTTCCGTTTTCTTCTATCACAGGCAGTAAACTCTGTAACTGTTTTAAATTCACCATTGACCTTTTGAAATCCCTGAGTGGTGTCCTTCCTCTCCAGCAATTGAGTTAGGAAGGACACCTGTATCTTTGTAGTGACTAGGTGTATTGAAACACCATCCAAAGTGTAATGAATAACTTCACCATGCTCAAATGGATATTCATTGTCTGCTTTTTTCATTAAGTGAGCATTATAGGGTGACCTGGGGAGAAGAAGAAAAAAAAATTCTGAAAAAAAAATTCTGAAAAAAAAATGTAAGAAAAACTGGGAAGTTAGAAAAAAAACAAGCTCCGACTAGGAAAATGATTTTTGAACAGTCGTCCAACTCGGAATTCCAAGTGGGGAACTCTGGCCTCTTTCTAGAGCTCCGACTTTCCGACCTGAAGATCACTGACATCATGATTCAACCTAGTTTTTTTTCAAAGTTCCCAGTTGTCTTGAAAACACCATAATACCACACAAATGACCAAAATGACAGGCTACTTTGACACTGACAAGCTGAGAATCTGAGATCAATGAAAACAACCTTGTCTTGAATCCATCAATAGCCTGTGCCTAGGTGTGTGGAGACACATTGTATGCTACAATATAAAAAAGCTTTCCAGTTTCACTGACTCACCCAATGATGCGCAGCTCACTTGCTGGTGATGTCATGTGCGCTAGTGCCAATAGCCTCTCTCTCTCTCTCTCTCTCTCTCTCTTGTTTTACTTTGTAAAACAATATTTGAAAGACAAGTTGATCAAGTATTTTGGTAGCCTATGGCTGACAGACTAGAGTATTCTCTTTTCAGTAGGAGCCATTTGCTTTCCAACCTGTGCTTTCCCGCGATTGTAGACTATTTGAAATATTGCGGAAGGCCAGTTTTGTCTGTATGCTGTTTCTTCACTGACAGGTTTGCCATGTGTTCCCGACTGTAGGCTATGCCTTGTTACTGACTTACACTCTACAGCTAGGCTATTTTTAAAATAAGCTCTTTATACTCTGTGGCAAGATTTTAGGCTTTCTCATGGTGATGTAGGATATTCTGAATTATTTAATTTCTTTATGAACAGACAGTAGTAACTCTATAACTTTGGCAAATGTATTTCAATTCATCAGGCGTGCTGCAGCTCCTCCAGAACCCTTTGCGGGGCTCTATAAGGAAATAAATTATGAAGTGCAATGCTGGAGAGATGAGAGTTGCAGGAAAATTTCTATCAGAGCAGAGAAAGAGAGAGATCATAAAAAGAGAATTAAAGAAGAGGCAACTCAAATCAACTTTGATCGCTTTTATTAGAATTAGAATGAGAACTGACACTGAGAGGTACAGGATCTGGCTCAAATTTAACACTGGTGTGAATACATTCTGAAGGTACTGTATCTGCCTCAATTACCTCATACCCCTGCACATCGATTTGACTCGGTACTGGTACGCCTTTGTACTGTATATAGCCAAGTTATCATTACTCATTATGTACTGTATCTATTATTACATTTATTAGTATGTGTTTTACTTTTTTTTATATTTAAACATTTTCTTTCTCTCTGCATTGTTGGGAAAGGCCCATAAGTAAGCATTTCACTGATAGTCCACAACTGTTGTTTACGAAGCATGTGACAAATACAATTTTATTAGTTGTTTTTACTGTGTTTTGTGTGGTAGGTCAAAATTATACATATTATTCATCTTTCTCAGATGACGTTAAGTAATTTGACATCAGAAAGTGCAGTCTTTTCTGTGAGTCACATTGTTTATTGTTTACTTCCTGAGTCATCTATGAGGGCAGCCAATCAATCACTGTGCTCACGACACGGCCTGTTGCATTCAACCAGATGTTGAAACCCTGATGTGTACAACTACTGCTCCCTTCCACTGCCACCGCGCTATGCTGTGGAGAATACCAGTGAATTCATGTAGGGTCTTACAAACAGCAGAGGAATACCATTGGGAGTGAGTAGTGTCTGGCACTGCAATGTTTGGCCAGCATACAGTAGCTTCGATATCGACTGCTGAAGAATAGAGTGTGAGAGTCAGGGAATACCATTGTATGGTTCTCAGACAAGATACAGCTCTGCGTTGCTTAGCCTGTATACAGGTACTAAACTTCCAGTGGTGACTGGTGGCAGTTTAAGTCGGAGGACAGGCTCGGAATGAAACCATTCCATTAACTCCATTTCAGCCATTATTGTGAGCTGTCCTCCCTTCACAAGCCTCCACTGTCATAAATAGCTTCAGTAGCATTGGGGCTAGCTGATTGAAGGAATGACAGTATCTGATAACAGATGAGGGGTGTGTGTAGGATTGTGTGTGACAGGGCCCGTGGGAGGTGGCAGGCAGTGTGTTGTCGGCTGATAGTCTATTCCCTCAGGGTGGTACGGGTTATGGGAAATAACTCCACGGTAGGTGTGACGACTGTGTCCCTGGCGCTGTGGAGACGCAGAGTGATGAGCTGTACTTGATAAACCACGCACACACACACACACACACACACACACACACACACACACACACACACACACACACACACACACACACACACACACACACACACACACACACACACAGTGGTGAGATATACGTGATAGCTCTGAGCCTCAAGTCCCAAGCTTGGTGAAATCTATCATCCAAAGGTTATTGAAAGACATCTTGTCTCTTGGAGTTGATTATTTCAGTACCTGTAATACTTGATGATAAATTATTACTGAATACCTGTGTCCTTCATGTATGAGCCAAAATGTCCTCTTAGCTAGAAGGACGATTGGTAAGAGACTAAATGTCACGACTTCCGCCGAAGTTGGTCCCTCTCCTTGTTCGGGCGGCGTTCGGCTGTCGACGTCACCGGTTTTCTAGCCATCGTCGATCCACTTTTCATTATCCATTGGTTTTGTCAATGTTTTACACACCTGGTTTCAATCCCACAATTACTTGTTCCTTATTTAACCCTCTGTTCCCCCATGTTTGTTTGTGAGTGTTTGTTTATTGTATTGCGGTCCGTTACTGTGGGCTTGGCTATATTTTGGCATGTATAGTGATTATTCTTTGAGTAAATTGATATTATTACTCATATCTGCTGTCCTGCGCCTGACTCCTCTACACCAGCATCACACAGACGCATTACACTAAACATCCAGTTTTTTGCAACATAACTATGCCTTTTCAAGAATATATATTGTATTGTCAGTATAGGTGCCCAGCAAATGTCCAACACAATAGGGCTAAGTTTTAGGTTTTAAGTTCTTCTGTTGCCACTAAATCAAATCAACTAATAATTGTATTTGTCTCATGCGCAGAAAACAGCAGGTGTAGACCTTACAGTGAAATGCTTACTTACGAGCCCTTAACCAACAGTGCAGTTCTAAGAAAATACCCCCCAAACAAGTATGAGATAAGAATAACAAATCTATTTTATTTTGTTTAAGAATAACAAATAATTAAAGAACAGCAGTAAATGACAATAGCGGTGCTATATAAAGGGGGTACTGGTGCAGAGTCAATGTGCGGGGGCACCGGTGTCGAGGTAATTGAGGTAATATGTACATGTAGGTAGAGTTATTAAAGTGACTGTGCATGGATAATAACAGAGAGTAGCAGTGGTGTAAAGAGGGGGTGAGGGGGAGGGGCACTGCAAATAGTCTGGGTAACCATTTGACGAAGCTGTTTAGAAGCCTCTTGGACCTAGACTTGGCGCTCCGGTACCGCT
Organism: Brachymystax lenok tsinlingensis; assembly: GCA_030435695.1. Lineage (NCBI taxonomy): Eukaryota > Metazoa > Chordata > Actinopteri > Salmoniformes > Salmonidae > Brachymystax > Brachymystax lenok. Next base: position 32,329,348 of record CM059786.1, read on the forward strand.
TGCCGTGCGGTAGCAGAGAGAACAGTCCATGACTAAGGTGGCTGGAGTCTTTGACCATTTTTAAAGCCTTCCTCTGACACTGCCTGGTATAGAGTTCCTGGATGGCAGGAAACTTGGCCAAAGTGATGTACTGGGCCGTTTGCACAACTCTCTGTAGTGCATTGCAGTCGGAGGCCGAGCAGTTGCCATACCAGGCTGTGATGCAACCCGTCAGGATAATCTCGATGGTGCAGCTGTTGAACCTTTTTGAGGATCTGAGGACCCATGCCAAATCTTTTCAGTCTCCTGAGGGGGAATAGGCTTTGTCGTGCCCTCTTCACGACTGTCTTGGTGTGCTTGGACCATGTTGGTGATGTGGATGTCAAGGAACTTGAAGCTCTCAACCTACTCCACTAACGGCCCCGTCAATGAGAATGGGGGCTTGCACGGTCCTCCTTTTCCTGTAGTCCACAATCATCTCCTTCGTCTTGATCACGTTGAAAGAGAGTTTGTTGTCCTGGCACCACGCGGCCGGTCTCGTCATTGTCGATGATCAGGCCTACCACTGTTGTGTCATCGGCAAATGTAAGGATGTTGTTGGAGTCGTGCCTGGCAGTGAGTGCAGTCATGAGTGAACAGGAAGTACAGGAGGGGACTGAGCACGCACCCCTGAATGGCTCCTGTTTCGAGGATCAGCGTGGCAGATGTGTTGTTACCTACCCTTACCACCTGGGGGCAGCCCGTCAGGAAGTCCAGGATCCAGTTGCAGAGGGAGGTGCTTAGTCCCAGGGTCCTTAGCTTATTAATGAGCTTTGAGGGCACATTGGTGTTGAATGCTGAGCTGTAGTCAATGAATAGCATTCTCACGTAGGTGTTCCTTTTGTCCAGGTGGGAAAGGGCAGTGTGAAGTGCAATAGAGATTGCATCATCTGTGGATCTGTTGGGGCGGTATGCAAATTGGAGTGGGTCTAGGGTTTCTGGGATGATGGTTTTGATGTGAGCCATGGCCAGCCTTTCAAAGCACTTCATGGCTACAGACTTGAGTGCTACGGGTCGGTAGTTATTCAGGCAGGTTACCTTAGTGTTTTTGGGCACAGGGACTATGGTGGTCTGCTTAAAAAATGTTGGTATTGCAGACTCAGACAGGGAGAGGTTGAAAATGTCAGTGAAGACACTGCCAGTTGGTCAGCGCATGCTCGCAGTACACATCCTGGTAAGCCGTCTGGCCCTGTGGCCTTGTGAATGTTGACCTGTTTAAAGGTCTTACTCACATCGGCTGAGGAGAGCGTGATCACACAGTCTTCCGGAACAGCTGGTGCTTTCCTGCATGGTTCAGTGTTATTTGCCTTGAAGCGAGCATAGAAGTCGTTTAGCTCGTCTGGTAGACTTGTGTCACTTGGCATCTCTCGGCTGTGCTTCCCTTTGTGGTCTGTAATGGTTTGCAAGCCCTGCCACATCCGATGATTCGATCTTTGTCCTGTACTGACGCCTTGCCTGTTTGTCCCAGTTCTTCCATTGCCTGCATACTCACGAGACATGTCACCCATTGAACATGAAAGATGTATAGGGTTATTGATTTTGAGGTGAACTATTAGGAGTGAACAGTGGGTAGTCTGTAATGGTTTGCAAGCCCTGCCACATCTGATGAGCGTCAGAGCCGGTGTAGTACGATTCGATATTAGTCCTGTTCTGACGCTTTGTCTGTTTTATGGTTCGTCGGAGGGCATTGCGGGATTGCTTTTAAGCTTCCGGGTTAGAGTCCTGCTCCTTGAAAGTGGCAGCTCTAGCCTTTAGCTCAGTGCGGATGCTGCCTGTAATGCATGGCTTCTGGTTGGGGTATGTACGTACAGTCACTGTGGGGACGACGTCATCGATGCACTTATTGATGAATCCAATGACAGATGTGGTGTACACCTCAATGCCGTTATAGGAATCCCGGAACATATTCCAGTCTGTGCTAGCAAAACAGTCCTGTAGCTTAGCGTCTGCATCCTCTGACCACTTTTTTATTGATCTAGTCACTGGTGCTAGAATTATGGTCAGATTTACCAAATGAAGGGTGAGGGAGAGCTTTGTATTCATCTCTGTGTATGGAGTATAGGTGGTCCATTAACGGCTGAAATGTCATGATTTTAACTCAAATTGTGAGCGAGACTTGCGCCAATTCCTTCCAAATGCTAACTTTACTCTAAGAAATTACATCATTTCTAAGAGTACCTCTTTGTACACCACAATCTCTTCTCTTCAAAACCTTGTCTGCTCCTATCTTTGAATGAGCCCACAAGGCCTTATTAAATGAAATAGCTCTCCCAATCAGGAGAGAAAGAGGAAGCTGATTAATGGCACAGCGTGAAAATGCTTTCAGGCTTCAAGGTTTATCAATCAGCTCCATCTCTCACAGTTGGAGCTCTGGCACCCACTGCCAAAAAAGTTTCCCTTCCAATGTTGTGAATGAGTTTGAGGAGTAGAAGGGTGTGGGGGGAGGTAATACCTGACATCTCACATGGTTTCTGAATGTTTAATGGCTTTCTGTCCTAAGATGTAAACAACAACAGTCAAGGTTTTCAGAGCAATGAAATTATTATTCTTGTATGTTTATGTTCCACTGATTGAAGGTAGCCTCTGTCTGCATTGATTGCTTGATCTATTGAGCTTTCTTATGTCTTCTTCATTTGCTCCCGAGTGGCGCAGCGGTCTAAGGCACTGCATCTCAGTGCAAGAGGCTCGAATCCAGGCTGTATCACATCCGGCTGTGATTGGAAGTCCCACAGGGCGGCACACAATTGGCCCAGCGTTGTCCAGGTTTGGCCGGGGTAGGCTGTCATTTTAAATAAGAATTTGTTCTTAACTGACTTGCCTAGTTAAATAAAAGTAAAAAAATATATGAATTTCCTCCCATTTGAAGCAGGTAGAAATGTCAAACAGATTGACACAGAAAATCAAATGGCAAAGATTTCAAATTCTTTCTCCCCGTATGTAACTATGTGGTACTCTACCTTCCTGAAAGGAAAAATATGAAAAAAAAGAATAGAACTAACGATCAATGGAAATAGGGTTATTTCCGTAATAGGGAATTATTGATCAACGGTTCAGAGACATGGGAGGAATATGTCTTCTGAAATAGGATACTTGTTATTTGGCCATTGGCTAGTTTTATTGCAAGGAATTCTAAATGATCAACCTCAGGCTAGGGCTGGGTTATAAAACTACATGCCGTCTCTTTGTTCTGGAGAGAGAATCACTGGAGGGAACCACAAGAGAGAATCACTGAGAGAGCATCACTGAGGACAGGGGAGAATGACCATTTACCTCCCTGTATGATTTGTCCTCTTCAAATTAACCTATTTTCCTCCCCCTGATTTGCTTTAGGGTTTGTGTTATTGAAGAGTAACATAAATTGCTAACATTTGGTGCCGTGACCTGGATGAATTGGTCTGAACAACAACAAGAACTTATCAACTGTGTGTTTATCCAGGATAAGGACCACACAAGGCTGAGCGCAACCCACTTTGGGAGAGTCAACTAGAGCAATATAATTTTAAAAGAACCAAATCAGGTTAAAATAAGTGCATGCAATGAGTGATATGTATCTGTGATGTATAAGGGTTCAAGTCCTTTGTTCTATTACATACTTTATTTTGTTCTCTATGAAAAGGCTTATACATATACAGTGGGGAAAAAAGTATTTAGTCAGCCACCAATTGTGCAAGTTCTCTCACTTAAAAAGATGAGAGAGGCCTGTAATTTTCATCATAGGTACATTTCAACTATGACAGACAAAATGAGGAAAAAAAAATCCAGAAAATCACATTGTAGGATTTTTAATGAATTTATTTGCAAATTATGGTGGATAATAAGTATTTGGTCACATACAAACAAGCAAGATTTCTGGCTCTCACACGTTTGTGTTTGGGATCATTGTCATGCTGAAAGACCCAGCCACGTTTCATCTTCAATGCCCTTGCTGATGGAAGGAGGTTTTCACTCAAAATCTCACCATACATGGCCCCATTCATTAATTTGAAACGTTATAAGAAACTCTTCAATCCACATCCTTATGATGGGTTACAATTGATAGCCTTTGTTTTGAACAACCGTGAACATGGTGTACTTGAAGAAAAGGTTTATAGAGCTGTGGGTGGTGAAGAGCAAGATGTGGCCGATGGATGGAGAGCCATACATGTTTTCCTGAAATATTTGACCAATGCAACCGCCAATTGGGGAGAGATAACCAAATGTGTTCAAAAACCGAAAGAGCCGTTTGTTGAATTTGAAGAAAGGTTTAGAACAGAGGTGGTTAGACACCGTGGGTTACCTGACATGGAAGATCAATTCCTCCAAAAATGGGGCAATCACTCATCAGCTAATGCAATCCATACATGATGATTTGCAAAAAAGATTTGTTTCCACAACTAATGACTGGGAGAGACAAAACTACAGTGACATCATCGACAGGTTGTCACGACTGGACAGAGACATCAATCAACATAATAAACCGGCTGTTATCAGAGATGTGCAGGTTAAGAGTGAAACCAACAACATTATCCGTTCAGCAGAAGAGAAACCTGGTCACTGACAATGAGAATGTTGAATAAGTAAACATGATTTTATGATAAGTGGCCAGGAGAAGCAGGGTCCGTCTAAGGGAAAAAGGAATCAAGACAACAGCCCCAACGACACAATGCTGATGCAGAAATTTAAGAAGCTCTCAGCAGCAGAGTTTTCTGGATGCTGTTGAGGGAAACTAATAGACCCCCTCTTACGTCCCATCTCAGCTGGTGTACATATGAAATCAGATGGAATACATGTGAACATGATGCTTAACAACTTTGCAGTTTTTTTGTAGATACGGGTGCTGAAGTCACTGTATTGCCCATGTCTTATGCAAAATGTATACAGTGGCTTGCGAAAGTATTCACCCCCCTTGGCATTTTTCCTATTTTGTTGCCTTACAACCTGGAATTAAAATACATTTTGGGGGGGTTGGTATCATTTGACTTACACAACATGCCTACCACTTTGAAGATGTAAAATATTTTTTATTGTGAAACAAACAAGAAACAAGACAAAAAAACTGAAAACTTGAGCGTGCATAACTATTTACCCCCCCAAAGTCAATACATTGTAGAGCCACCTTCTGCAGCAATTACAGCTGCAAGTCTCTTGGGGTATGTCTCTATAAGCTTGGCACATCCAGCCACTGGGATTTTTGCCCATTCATCAAGGCAAAACTGCTCCAGCTCCTTCAAGTTGGATGGGTTCCGCTTGTAACGCCCAGGCCCGAGATTACAGGCTGGAGCGTTTTGGTTTCGTTTTGGTGTAGGGTTTGTATGTTCTAGGGTGTCTATTTCTATGTTGGGATAATGGTTCCCAATTAGAGGCAGCTGAGTCTCGTTGTCTCTAATTGGGAACCATATATATATTTGGGAGTTGCACTTTAGTTTCGTGGGTTATTGTTTATGTTACGATTATCATGTTCAGTCGGGTTCTTGTCTTTCGTGTCTAGTTAGGTTTCTCCAGTCATGTCTAGTTAGGTTTCTCCGTTCGTGTCTAGTTAGGTTTCGCCAGTCGTGGTTAGGTTTAGATCTTTGTGTTGAGTTTAGTAGTTAGCGTTAGGGCTCACGTCTTGTTTCTTCGTTTATTGTTTTGTTCCGTCTCGTCAATAAACATGTATTCTGGCTACATCGCTGCGTCTTGGTCTGGCCCGAAGGAAGAGAATCGTGACAGAATAACCCACCACAAAAAGACCAAGCAGCGAGAGACCCGGGAGCTTAGGTCCTGGGAGGAGGAACTATTCTATGGAAGTGCTTGGGACCAGCCTGGAGAGTATCGTCGGCCCAGAGAGGAACTGGAAGCAGCGGCGGCGGAGCGGCGCAGGTGTGAGGACCTGATGGGAGCATGGGATCCTTTGAGAGGCAGGTTTATCAGACCTCGCCGGGCTAGGAAGCCCGTAAGGCAGCCCCAAGAAACTTTTTGGGGGCACACGAGGAGGTTGGCCGGTTCAGGAGGGACTCCTGAGCCAACTCCTCGTATGCTGTGGAGAGAGCGTTGGGGAGAGCGTCGCACCGAAGGGACACCGTGCTATGCAGTGTTGCGCACGGTTTCCCCTATAGGGATTCAGAGGCCGGTGCGAGAGATTCCCGCTCCACTCATCAGTCGGGCGAAACTGAGTGTTCAGCCAGGAAGAGTGGTGCCATCTCTGCGCACTAAGTCTCCAGTGCGCCTCCTGGGACCTGGATATCCTGCTCCGGTTCTGCGTGCGGTGTCTCGGTACGTGTCCACAGCCCAGTGCGAGAGATCCCAGCGCCACTCATTGGTCGGGCCGAAGTCTGTGTGCTACCTGGTAGAGTGGTGCCAGCTCTGCGCGCCAGGTCTCCAGTGCGCCTTTTGGGACCTAGATATCCTGTGGTCCTACGGGCAGAATCTCCGGTGCGAATCCACAGCCCAGTCCGAGAGATTCCAGCTCCACTCACCCGTGAGGCCAGGGTTAGTGAGCTAGTTGGAGGTATGGTGTCGGCTCTCCGTATCAGGTCCCCGGTCCGGGTGGAGGTTTCAACACGTCCAGTCCCTGTTCCACGCTCCCAGACTCCTGTTCCACGCTCCGAGATCCCTGTTCCACGCTCCGAGATCCCTGTTCCACGCTCCGAGATCCCTGTTCCACGCTCCGAGATCCCTGTTCCACGCTCCGAGATCCCTGTTCCACGCTCCAAGATCCCTGTTCCATGTTCCGAGATCGCAGTCCGTGTAGAGAGTCCAGCACGTCCTGTTCCGGCTCCGCGCACCAAGCTCCCCGTGCGCTTAGAGAGTCCAGCACGTCCTGTCCCGGCTCCGCGCACCAAGCTTCCCGTGCGCTTAGAGAGTCCAGCACGTCCTGTTCCGGCTCCGCGCACCAAGCTCCCCGTACGCTTAGAGAGTCCAGCACGGCCTGTTCCCGCTCCCCGCACCAGAGTGCGCGTCCCGAGCCCAGTTCGGCCTGTTCCTGCTCCCCGCACCAGAGTGCGCGTCACGAGTCCAGTACGACCAGGTCCTGCTCCACGCACCAGAGTTCCAGTGAGCATCACGAGTCCAGTACGACCAGTTCCTGCTCCACGCACCAGAGTTCCAGTGAGCATCACGAGTCCGGTACTGCCAGTTCCTGCTCCACGCACCAGAGTTCCAGTGAGCATCACGAGTCCAGTACGGCCAGTTCCTGCTCCACGCACCAGAGTTCCAGTGAGCATCACGAGTCCAGTATGGCCAGCGCCAGCCCCACGCACCAGAGTTACCGTGAGCATCACGAGTCCAGTACGCCCAGCTTCTGCTCCACGCACCAGAGTTCCAAGAAAGGGTCCAGGGCCTCCGGTGCGTGACATCAGACCAGCACGGAGCCCCCACCTGGGACAAAGGGACTCCATTTCAAGACCCCCACAGACTTTTTGGGCGTCCGAGTCCGCGCCTTTGTGGGTACTGTAACGCCCAGGCCCGAGATTACAGGCTGGAGCGTTTGGTTTCGCTTTTGGTGTAGGGTTTGTATGTTCTAGGGTGTCTATTTCTATGTTGGGATAATGGTTCCCAATTAGAGGCAGCTGAGTCTCGTTGTCTCTAATTGGGAACCATATATATATTTGGGAGTTGCACTTTAGTTTCGTGGGTTATTGTTTATGTTACGATTATCATGTTCAGTCGGGTTCTTGTCCTTCGTGTCTAGTTAGGTTTCTCCAGTCATGTCTAGTTAGGTTTCTCCGTTCGTGTCTAGTTAGGTTTCGCCAGTCGTGGTTAGGTTTAGATCTTTGTGTTGAGTTTAGTATTTAGCGTTAGGGCTCACGTCTTGTTTCTTCGTTTATTGTTTTGTTCCGTCTCGTCAATAAACATGTATTCTGGCTACATCGCTGCGTCTTGGTCTGGCCCGAAGGAAGAGAATCGTGACACCGCTAGTGTACATCAATATTTAAGTCATATCACAGATTCTCAATTGGAATGAGGTCTGGGCTTTGACTAGACCATTCCAAGACATTTAAATGTTTCCCCATAAACCACTAAAGTGTTGCTTTAGCAGTATGCTTAGGGTCATTGTCCTGCTGGAAGGTGAACCTTCGTCCCAGTCTCAAATCTCTGGAAGACTGAAACAGGTTTCCCTCAAAAACGTCCCTGTATTTAGCGCCATCCATCATTCCTTCAATTCTGACCAGTTTCCCAGTCATTTGCCAATGAAAACCATCCCCACAGCATGATGCTGCCACCACCATGCTTCCCTCTGGGGATGGTATTCTCGGGGTAATGAGAGGTGTTGGGTTTGCTCCAGACATAGCGTTTTCCTTGATGGCCAAAAAGCTAAATTTTAGTCTCATCTGACCAGAGTACCTTCTTCCATATGTTTGGGGAGTCTCCCACATGCCTTTTTGGCAAACACCAAAAGTGTTTGCTTTTATTTTCTTTAATTAACAATGGCTTTTTTTCTGGACACTCTTCCGGTAAAGCCCAGCTCTTGGCAGGTTTGTTGTGGTGCCATATTCTTTAGATTTTTATAATGGATTTAATGGTGCTCCGTGGGATGTTCAAAGTTTCTGATATGTTTTTATAACCTAACCCTGATCTGTACTTCTCCACAACTTTTGGAATGGAGATGCTTTTAATATGAGTCTGGAAGGAGAGTTTACAGTCTAGCCTGACACCTAGGTATTTATAGTTGTCCACATATTCTAAGTCCGAACCGTCCAGAGTACTGATGTTGGTCGGCCGGGTGGGTGCGGGCAGCGATCGGTTGAAGGGCATGCAATTCGTTTTACTAGCATTTAAGAGCAGTTGGAGGCCACGGAAGGAGTGTTGTATGGCATTGAAGCTCATCCGGTGAAATTGCAGAGCGCCAAATTCAAATTACAGAAATACTCATTTCAAACATTCATGAAAATACAAGTGTTGCACACCATTCAAAAGCTTAGAATCTTGTTAATTTAACAGCGTTGTCAGATTTCAAAAAGGCTTTACGGCAAAAGCAGAACATTTGATTGTCTGAGGACAGCGCCCCGCTCAAATATTCAATTAGCATAATAACATAACCAGCAGAAGTGTCACAAAACTGTAAAATAGCATAAAATAAATTGCTTACCTTTGAAGATCTTCATCTGATGGCATACCCAAGCATCCCGGTTACACAATAAAATGTCCTTTTGTTCGATAAAGTCCCTCTTTATATCCATAAAGCACCGTTTGGTTGGCGTGTTTTGTTCAGTAATCCACCTGCCCAAAGGTGTTCATCCATGCAGACAAACAATATCCCAAAAGTACCGGTAACAAACAAGTCAAACAGCAATTCTAATCAATACTCAGATACCCTAAAATGAATATAAGCGACAATATTTCAGACAGAATATAGCCTGATAAATAGAAGAGAAAAAGAGCTAAGAGCGCGCAGACTGTTACGCGTGAAATCCATAGTAGGACACTTGACGTGACCTCAGGAAGAACTTCTCTAACTCCATGGTTTTTCAAGATAAAAGCTTGAAACCCTTTTCTAAAGATTGTTGCCATCTAGTGGAAGCCATAGGAACTGCAATCTGGGATATAACCAATAGGCCTTCAATTGAAAACTGGTCACCTCAATATATCCAACTTCCTGGATGGATTTTGCTCGGGTTTTCGCCTGCCATATCAGTTCTGTTATTTTCACAGACATGATTTTAACAGTTTTAGAAACTTCAGAGTGTTTTCTATCAATATGCATATCCTAGCTTCTGGGCCTGAGTAACAGGCAGTTTACTTTGGGCACGTTTTTTATCCAAACTTCAAAATACTGCTCCCTAGCTCAAAAAGGTTAACACAGTGTCCAAAGAAGGGCCAGATGTATACAGAATGGTGTCGTCTGCGTAGAGGTGGATCATAGAATCACCCGCAGCAAGAGCGACATCATTGATATATACAGAGAAAAGAGTCGGCCCGAGAATTGAATCCTGTGGTACCCCTATGGATACTGCCAGAGGTCCGGACAACAGGCCCTCCGATTTGACACACTGAACTCTATCTGAGAAGTAGTTAGTGAACCAGGCGAGGCAGTCATTAGAGAAACCAAGGCTGTTGAGTCTGCCGATAAGAAATCAGTCGAAAGCCTTGGCCAGGTCGATGAAGATGGCTGCACAGTACTGTCTTTTATTGATGGCGGTTATGATATCGTTTAGAAGGGCAGGATGGATATAGGTCTGTAACAGTTTGGGTCTAGAGTGTCGCCCCATTTGAAGAGGGGGATGACCGTGGCTGCTTTCCAATCTTTATGAATGTCAGACGATACGAAATGAAGTGAGGAAGGCAGAAAAGGTCGTCATCGTGATTAAACTTACATTGGCAATAGGTCAAGGATTCAGAATAAAACAGCTCTGCTTCAAAAATGTATTTGAAAGCTTCCATAGGTTCATCCAGTGTGTGAGTGTGTACTCTTTATTTCACAAATTTCAGTCATCTCATTGGACACTTACTGTACCGTACCAAATTACAAGAGGCCTATTGCAGTCCTATTATTTTAGATTTGGTATAATCAAAAGAGAAACAGGATGGACGTTCCACCGTAACTAACCTTATGCATTGGTACAGTAAAACAAATCATCCACCGTCTAAGAAATTCATTCAAGTTGAATTTCATCTTCATGGTCAGTCACGATTGCATAATATGTTGTTGTGCTCAAGGCCAGTGATAACTGTTTAAGTCATAATGTCTGTCTGCCAATGGGGGACTATTACTTCTCTCAGACCGTGGTTAAGGTCAGTATTATTTCCCGAACAAGGGACCTTAACAGGAAAAACTTTTCCTCCCTTAGTGGCTCTGAGCCCTGGTGATAACTATAGACCCAGAGTTTTCCTGGTCAGGTCCCGTGGTCTCTTAAAACGTTTTATCAGAATATTTTGTCAAGTTAGCTGACCAACTCCTTGATCCTGCGTTGTAGTATAGGCCTCAGCACAGGAAAACCTGATAAGGTAACTACCACTCGAGGGTTACAGGACAGCAACCTACTATAGTCACTAGTTGGTGGTGAAGCCAGAGAAAGTTATTATCTAACCTTGCTCCAATTGAACGTGTCCCTCTGGAACAAAGCCTCTTTCATAATCCTGTACCAGGCAGGGAGGTTATAGTTGTGTCATAATAGTGTCACAGGAAGGACCTCAGCCACCCGAGCCACGGCCTGTTCATCCTTCTACCATCTAGAAGGAGGAGACAGTACAGGTGCATCAAAGATGGGACAGAGAGACTGATAAACAGCTTCTTTCTCCAGGCCATCTGACTCTTAAATAGTCACCAATAGCCTGCATCCGCCCAGTACCCTGCCCTGAACCTTAGTGACTGTTACTAGCCGGCTACCACCCGGTACTCTACCCTGCACCTTGGAGACTGCTGCCCTATGTACATAGTCATTGAACACTGGTCACTTTAATAATGTTTACATGCTGTTTTACCCACTTTAGATGTATATACTGTATTCTAGTCATGGCTCATCCTATGTAACTACCGCTGTACACACATTTTCTATTCATATACTGTACAAACTGTCTACACACCGTTATATATATATATATATATATATATATATATATATATATATATATATACTGTATATTCTGTACTCTGACACTGCTCATTCGAATATTTCTTAATTAATTTATTTAAATTGTATGTGCATATTATTTTATATTGCTAGGTCTTATTACTAGTATTATTACTGCACTGTTGGATCTAGAAACACACGCATTTCACTGCACCTGCGATAACATCTGCAAATCTGTGTAGGCGACCAATGAACTTTGATTTGATTTGAGTTGTTGAGATGGACGTCTTGGATTTGTTTACAGCCCTTTAGCCATGCAGTGCTATGATGAGTCCCACCGGGTGGTGACTGGCCTTCTCTCTAAGATGCCGCTGCTACATTGGCATGAAATATTTATGTTGATAACTGTGTAATTAGCGCAGTAGTAGCCTTTTTCTCTTTTAACCAATGAGAAATTCATGATCCATAGTCCATGTTATTGATTTAATAATAATCACCACTGGACATTTTGCTGCATTTCTACCCCTATGGAGATGTTACTGCCATTTACTATTAAAGGCTTTTGATCCAAGTCAAGGGATCAAGGCCACATGCTATATCAAATCAAATCAAATCAAATTTTATTTGTCACATACACATGGTTAACAGATGTTAATGCGAGTGTAGCGAAATGCTTGTGCTTCTAGTTCCGACCATGCAGTAGTATCTAACAAGTAATCTAACAAATTCACAACAACTACCTTATACACACAAGAGTAAAGGAATGAATACGAGTATGTACATATAAATATATGGATGAGCGATGGCTGACCGGCATAGGCAAGATGCAGTAGATGGTATGGAGTACAGTATATACACATATATATGAGATGAGTAATGTAGGATATGTAAACATTATATAAATGGCATTGTTTAAAGTGGCTAGTGATACATTATTTCATCCAATTATAATTATTAAAGTGGCTAGAGATTTGGGTCGATGACCGAACGGCATAGGCAAGATACAGTAGATGGTTTAGAGTACAGTGTATACATTTGATATGAGTATGTCGGATACGTAAACATTATATACAAAATTGTATAAAGTGGCTAGAGATTTAAGTCAGTATGTTGGCAGCAGCCACTCAATGTTAGTGATGGCTGTTTAACAGTCTGATGGCCTTGAGGTAGAAGCTGTTTTTCAGTCTCTCGGTCCCAGCTTTGATGCACCTGTACTGACCTCGCCTTCTGGGTGATAGCGGGGTGAACAGGCAGTGGCTCGGGTGGTTGATGTCCTTGATGATCTTTTTGGCGTTTCTGTGACATCGGGTGGTGTAGGTGTCCTGGAGGGCAGGTAGTTTAACCCCGGTGATGCGTTGTGCAGTCCTCACTACCCTCTGGAGAGCCTTACGGTTGTGGGCGGAGCAGTTGCCGTACCAGGCGGTGATACAGCCCGACAGGATGCTCTCGATTGTGCATCTGTAAAAGTTTGTGAGTGATTTTGGTGACAAGCCAAATTTCTTCAGCCTCCTGAGGTTGAAGAGGCGCTGTTGCGCCTTCTTCACCACGCTGTCTGTGTGGGTGGACCAATTCAGTTTGTCCGTGATGTGTACGCCGAGGAACTTAAAACTTTCCACCTTCTCCACTACTGTCCCCTCGATGTGGATAGGGGGGTGCTCCCTCTCCTGTTTCCTGAAGTCCACGATCATCTCCTTTGTTTTGTTGACATTGAGTGAGAGGTTATTTTCCTGACACCACACTCCGAGGGCCCTCACCTCCTCTCTGTAGGCCGTCTCGTCGTTGTATATGGAGTTTTAGATAATTTATAGAAAAAAACTACCTACTCTCATCCATAAGTAAATCTCTAAACCTCATGGATGTGTCATATGACCCAGTTTATCAGAGTGACTTGGTAGGATATTAATTATAAAAAGAGCAAAACAACCACAATGAAATTATCAAATATTAAACTTCAATCTTAAAAAAGCAGGCTGTCGTTTAAAACCGGGGGAGTAAAAACATCAACATGAATCCCAGGGCTTGAAGCAACGCTTCACCGAATCTGAATCTTCTCAGCAACTCCAATGAATAATATCCTCTCGATAAACAGGTTTTATGACTGAGGGCTCATTCCCATTTGGAGTAGACAACTTAGTGGAGTAAGGAGTTTCTCATCAATATAAAAATAATTTAACACTGACACCTGGATAAGAGCGTGACATGGGCTGGGGTATCAGAGTGCTTCCCCCTAAAGCCATGATCTATATGCTTATCAGTGTTGACAGTCTGTGGTTGTACTCCTGCCTGCCCCATGGCCTGTTCTGCAGCTCTGGTACAGTATAGTTGTATGCACCTGTGGTAGTGGCCACTGGCTCAGGTATGAAGGGAATACTGAAACTTTAAAGCCAGAATCAGTGTTGGGGATGGAGGACAGCTCCAGTTGTCCCTCTCAAGGTCATTCCACACTCTTCAGTGGTGCCCCTGCCCCACAGCCTCTCTGGGGCACCTGGTAGAGTAACCTACAACATGGTCCTGATGACAATCCTGTATGTTGTTACGTACAAAGGCTCAGGCATGTAAGAATTACAGAGTCTAAGTCTGTAAAGAGCATAGCCCTATCTCTCTCTCTCTCTCTCTCTGAGTATTTGTGATTAATTAAATAAATACAAAACCACACTGATTAATTATAGGCAATATGAAAGCAATGTAATTACAATGTAATTTTCCCTCATACTAAAGCACACATACCAAAGCACATGTAATCTGAATAGAGAGGTGAAAACAACACAGTAATTTACTGAAGGAGTTAATTGTTGCTCCAAGACTATAGTAATGTTACTGTACATATTTCACAAAGAACCATGAATTCATCAGCTGGATATCTTTGCATTCTTGTCATTGTAAAGAAGCCCAAAATAATACGTAATAACAAATGTATGCTTTCTGTTAACCACCTGTGTATGATGCATAGTGCCTTCTATCATAACCACTGTCATCTTGTTTTTATTGCCCTGGGAACCAAATAAATACACCATAGACATCCAAATAAAATTAGAAAAGCAACTCTTGATCGTAAAGGTACCCATGTAGAAACTTAGCAAATGTCACACAATAGCTCCTTTTTATAACTGTCTATCATAAAGTAATGAAAAACATTAAAAAGGAGAAACACAAAACAAAGTTTCCTGAGCATAGACATTCTACATTAAGGACATGTATTGTGATGGCAGGCAATGCTATCGCCTGGAGTTAGGGCCAGCCCTGAGAGGTTTTTAGTGATTGGCTTCAGGAGGCTTCACGGGAACAGTGGTCAATACAAAAGCAGCCTGAGGCTAGAAATAGTGTGCTGCTAACACAACAACAGTGACATATCTGGGAAGGGGAGAGCTGCTGCCTGCCCAAGGGTGGAGGAACAACATCTCCCATCTGCCCCGGGGCCACAGCAATAACACCAATATTGTCTGGTTACGAACATGTGTGTGCCAAAGATTACTTTAGGGAGAGAGGGGAGAGGAAAAGAGAGTGAAACAAAGAGAGGGTGTGAGAGGTAGAGATATGGGGAGAGAGAGAGGAGAGAGAGAGAGAGAGAGAGAGAGAGAGAGAGAGAGAGAGAGAGAGAGAGAGAGAGAGAGAGAGAGAGAGAGAGAGAGAGAGAGAGAGAGACGAACAAAGGCTAAGTTTGAACAGAGTAGAGAACAACGTTTTCACCAGAGCCCTTGTCCAAAACGATATAGGGAATAGGATACCATTTTGGACAGACACTTTTTGGAGAGAAAAATAAGATGGCCACAAATACTCACCACATAATGACATATAATAATGCTCTCTCTGATTCTCCAGGAACCTCCAAGAAGGTTGTCATGGCAGAAATCCATGAGTAGTTGGCTATGTGAAAGATGTAGGACAGTGGACCCAGGGGCATTTCATTGAGCCAACAACAGGGTCACTAAAGGCCCTTTTCATCTCTACCTGCTGAAAAATGGGCATGAGATCAATTGGAGATGGCTGAGAGAAAAGCACTCGCATCTTTACCCAACGTCTCGGTAATATTAGTTTGATTTAGACTTATATTTTGGGTTATGGCACTGAACCAGAAAAATAGGTCTTACAGAAATGTGTTACATTACTCTGATCATTATTACTGTACACATATTGGTCAGAATAAGATTTTTTTCATCCTCAGAGCATAGCCTGTACAGATACAGTGGGGAAAAAAAGTATTTAGTCAGCCACCAATTGTGCAAGTTCTCTCACTTAAAAAGATGAGAGAGGCCTGTAATTTTCATCATAGGTACACTTCAACTATGACAGACAAAATGAGGAAAAAAAATCCAGAAAATCACATTGTAGGATTTTTTATGAATTTATTTGCAAATTATGGTGGAAAATAAGTATTTGGTCAATAACAAAAGTTTATCTCAATACTTTGTTATATACCCTTTGTTGGCAATGACAGAGGTCAAACGTTTTCTGTAAGTCTTCACAAGGTTTTCACACACTGTTGCTGGTATTTTGGCCCATTCCTCCATGCAGATCTCCTCTAGAGCAGTGATGTTTTGGGGCTGTCGCTGGGCAACACGGACTTTCAACTCCCTCCAAAGATTTTCTATGGGGTTGAGATCTGGAGACTGGCTAGGCCACTCCAGGACCTTGAAATGCTTCTTACGAAGCCACTCCTTCGTTGCCCGGGCGGTGTGTTTGGGATCATTGTCATGCTGAAAGACCCAGCCACGTTTCATCTTCAATGCCCTTGCTGATGGAAGAAGGTTTTCACTCAAAATCTCACGATACATGGCCCCATTCCTTCTTTCCTTTACACGGATCAGTCGTCCTGGTCCCTTTGCAGAAAAACAGCCCCAAAGCATGATGTTTCCACCCCCATGCTTCACAGTAGGTATGGTGTTCTTTGGATGCAACTCAGCATTCTTTGTCCTCCAAACACGACGAGTTGAGTTTTTACCAAAAAGTTCTATTTTGGTTTCATCTGACATTCTCCCAATCCTCATCTGGATCATCTAAATGCTCTCTAGCAAACTTTAGACGGGCCTGAACATGTACTGGCTTAAGCAGGGGGACACGTCTGGCGGCGTAGTGTGTTACTGATGGTAGGCTTTGTTACTTTGGTCCCAGCTCTCTGCAGGTCATTCACTAGGTCCCCCCGTGTGGTTCTGGGATTTTTGCTCACCGTTCTTGTGATCATTTTGACCCCACAGGGTGAGATCTTGCGTGGAGCCCCAGATCAAGGAAGATTATCAGTGGTCTTGTATGTCTTCCATTTCCTAATAATTGCTCCCACAGTTGATTTCTTCAAACCAAGCTGCTTACCTATTGCAGATTCAGTCTTCCCAACCTGGTGCAGGTCTACAATTTTGTTTCTGGTGTCCTTTGACAGCTCTTTGGTCTTGGCCATAGTGGAGTTTGGAGTGTGACTGTTTGAGATTGTGGACAGGTGTCTTTTATACTGATAACAAGTTCAAACAAGTGCCATTAATACAGGTAATGAGTGGAGGACAGAGGAGCCTCTTAAAGAAGAAGTTACAGGTCTTTGAGAGCCAGAAATCTTGCTTGTTTGTATGTGACCAAATACTTATTTTCCACCATAATTTGCAAATAAATTCATTAAAAATCCTACAATGTGATTTTCTGGATTTTTTTTCCTCATTTTGTCTGTCATAGTTGAAGTGTACCTATGATGAAAATTACAGGCCTCTCTCATCTTTTTAAGTGAGAGAACTTGCACAATTGGTGGCTGACTAAATACTTTTTTTCCCCACTGTACCTTCGTTAGGGTACATGTAGGGATTCATCCAGATAGATTCCCTCATACAGTAATATCAAGACAATGCAGACTTGCACTCATAGTCATCTTGAACCACTTTCCTCCAATCATAAAAAAATACAATTCTTGTAGAAGCTGTCCCTAAAGTGATTCCCCAAGGGCCACCCAGGCATTGAAGATGACACACATCTTTCCTAATCAACCATCTGGGCTCTTCCTCCATCTTACCACTGTCTCATCATCCAGCCAACCAGCCAGTAATGAGAGTTGACAGACTACACAGGCCCTGAACATCACATCAGCACCGTCAACCAGTCAGCCAGCCAGCCAGTCAGGCCCTGCATCTGATAACTACTCCTGGCACCTTAAACATCAAAATGGAGCCTTGAAATACAGCTTTTGAGGTGGTTTGCTTTAAATGGAAATGCTTCGTATAGGCCCACCTTTCTTACCCCTGGAGATTATGGCATAGCCTGAGAGAACAGATTATGTTCAGGATTTTTTTTTTTTTTTCACTGAACATACAAATAAATGTTCACCAGCCTGTCCTTTTCCATTGCTGTGTTTGGTAAGTAAAAAATATTTAGGTGTTTGTTTTGTGATTTTACATATTAGCAGCTGCAGGCATTGCAGTCACTTAACCCTTGTATTGGATGATACTGTATGTAGGTAAGATCATAACGAACAGAGTCAGAGGTGGACAGAAGTCCAGAAGCATCCTCAACTTTTAAATAAATGCTTCAAAGTCAACGTGTTCTCAGAAATATAAACACTTACTGGCCAAAGCTGTCATCATCTACTCTGTTCTCTGTCAGTCTATAAGGGATTTCAATGTCAAACGAATCACATGTCTGCCAAGCTTAAATTAATGTGAAAGACAGATTTGAATATTCCAAACGTCTGTGATTTCCTTAAAAAGTCATCTTCAAAAGCAGTCACGAGAAGGACTTGATTGAAAGATGTGACTGTGAGAGTCCATCATGGCAATCTGACAGGGGGATAAAACTCCATTATTTAGTATAATCTGTAAAATACTCAGTCATACTGGCACATAATGGCTTTGTATTGTGTAAGAAAGATGTGCACACTAATTTCTCACTTAAATGGAACATTCTCTTCTAAGTTTCTTACCTGCGTGTCCTGTGTACGAGACACTTCATTTCATGCACGAGACACTTCATTTTATGCACACCCGCCTGTAACCCAAAGCATGAATCTGATTACCTGCTTATTGTGCATCATAAAAGTTCTTAACTTTATTTTCCTATTCTGGCTTAAGGGAATCGCAATAACTCTCCTGTTTTAGCTTACTCTCTTTTTGTTAATCACAAAGCCAAAAGCAGAGAGTACCAGAATACAAATTTGTAAGGAAGGATGGTTCTTATTTATCTAGACCCAAATACATTTGCATAGCAGCATGATGTGAATGCAAACAGATGGGCTCGGTTAGTTTTGACAATGTCTCATGCCCTTTGATATTCAGCCGCGAGCACCAAAACGACAGCAGACTAGCTTGTCACATTCCTCTCACTTGGTATGAGAGAGAAGGAGAAAGGCCGCTCTTGGCTCTGTGAGAAAGACAAGAAGGGTTGTCAGAGTTGAATAGGAATAGTGTTATCAATGCAACTGTGATACAATGAGAGTTTGAAGTCATTTGTTTACAAACTAGTGTCTCTCGATGGTTTGCGTCCCAAATGGCACCAGAACTATATAGTGTACTACTTTTGACCACATCCCTTGGGCCCTGGGTAGTGCCCTGTAAAGGGAACAGGGTGCCATTTGGGATGCATCCGTGGTGTTGCTAGTCAGGCCTTTGGAGTCTTCCAGAGAACTATTAGATAAGACAGGGTCTAATAGCTGTTCTAGGATTCAGCTGCAGGACTTGAACAGCATTGGCCACAGTTGCAGTAGCTTTTCACAGGAAATGTAAGCAAACAAAAACAAGTTGTATCACCAATCGTATCCCTCTTACTGTTATATCCCAAAAGACTTGAAATTGAAGGGTTTGACGTGATGGTAGCAGAGTCTTTCCACTCTGTAGTTGGCCATGAAGTGAGAGCGGGTCATTTGTGGACAATGCTGTATAAAGTGGAGTGATTGTTGTAGAGAGAGAGAGAGGAGTGATGCATTCGTTCCTAATCCAAGCAATGTCCTCAAGTACCACTTCAATTACAGACATGTGAGTATGCTAGTGGTCGCTCACCATCCCCCTCCCCATAGCTAGCAATAACACATTGTGTGTGTGGGGGTGGGGGGAGATTTGAGTTATGGCGAATTGCATTGCTTGCGAGCAGAAATTAACTCTGTTTTAATTACGGTACTTCAGTCGACATCAGCATTTCCACTCACTAAGGAGCGAGGACATGCTGCTCAAATTAACACTCCTCCGTTCGGACTAATTGGAAACGGTTTCTTCAATTGACCTACTTTACTCTCTCATACTGTAAAGCGCCTCGCTCTGTCTGCATCCCTAAATAGTGACAGTGCACTACTTAGACTGTGTTTACACAGCAGACCAATTTTGACCCTTTTGCCCAATTATTTGCAAGAGATCTGATATGATTTGTCAAAAGACCAAAAATTGGGCAAAAGATTAGAATTTAGCTGCCTGTGTAAACACAGCCTTTTGACCATATTAGCCCAGTCAGAAGTAGTGCACTATGGCTGTGTTTACATAGGCAGCCCAATTCTGATCTTTTTCCAAATTATTGGCAAAAGAGCTGATCTGATTGGTCAAAATACAAAAAAAAGATCAGAATTGGGATCCCTGTGTAAACTCAGCTTAAGTTATTTGCCCAGAACAGCCAACATATAATATATAGATTCACCATGTAATGTATAATGTTGTCTTTAATGCTGTATTCTGCCTCAGAAGTTGTGTTTTCATTACAGTTATTTTTGTTGTCCACCATGTATGTTGTTACTGCAAAGTATACACCTATGTTCCTGATGTTTTATATTTACATTTTAGTAATTTAGCATAAGTGCTTATCCAGAGCGTTTTACAGGAGCAATTAGAATTAAGTGCCTTGCTCAAGAGCACATCGACAGATTTGTCACCTCGTCGGCTCAGGGATTCGAACCAGTGACTTTTCGGTTACTGTCCCAAAACTAATAACCGTCAGGCTACCTCAATCAATCAAATGTATTTATAAAGCCCTTCTTACATCAGCTGATGTCACAAAGTGCTGTACAGAAACCCAGCATAAAACCCCAAACAGCAAGCAATGCAGGTGTAGAAGCACGGTGGCTAGGAAAAACTCCCTAGAAAGGCCAGAACCTAGGGAGAAACCTAGAGAGGAACCAGGCTATGAGGGGTGGCCAGTCCTCTTCTGGCTGTGCCGGGTGGAGATTATAACAGAACATGGCCAAGATGTTCAATTGTTCATAGATGACCAGCAGGGTCAAATAATAATAATCACAGTGGTTGTAGAGGGTGCAACAGGTCAGCACCTCAGGAGTAAATGTTAGTTGGCTTTTTATATGGCCGATCATTCAGAGTATCTCTACCGCTCCTGCTGTCTCTAGAGAGTTGAAAACAGCAGGTCTGGGACAGGTAGCACGTCCGATGAACAGGTCAGGATTCCATAGCCACAGGCAGAACAGTTGAAACTGGAGCAGCAGCATGACCAGGTGGACTGGGGACAGCAAGGAGTCATCAGGCCTGGTAGTCCTGAGGCATGGTCCTAGGGCTCAGGTCCTCTGAGAGAGAGAAAGAAAGAAAAAGATAGAAAAAGAGTGAGAGAATTAGAGAGAGCATACTTAAATTCACACAGGACACCGGATAAGAAAGGAGAAATACTCCAGATATAACAGACTGACCCTAGACCCCCGGCACATAAACTATTGCAGCATAAATACTGGAGGCTGAGACAGGAGGGCTGGGAGGCACTGTGGCCCCGTCCGACAATACCCCAGGACAGGGCCAAACAGGCAGGCTATAACCCCACCCACTTTGCCAAAGCACAGCCCCCACAACACTAGAGGGATATCTCCAACCACCAATTTACGATCCTGAGACAAGGCCGAGTATAGCCCACGAAGATCTCCCCACGGCACAACTCAAGGGGAGGGGGCAAACCCAGACAGGAAGATCACGTCAGTGACTCAACCCACTCAAGTGACGCACCCCTCCTAGGGATGGCATTGAAGAGCACCAGTAAGCCAGTGACTAAGCCCCTGTAATAGTGTTAAATGCAGAGAATCCCAGTGGAGAGAGGGGAACCGGCCAGGCAGAGACAGCAAGGGTGGTTTGTTGCTCCATTGCCTTTCCGTTCACCTTCACACTCCTGGGCCAGACTACACTCAATCATAGGACCTACGGAAGAGATGAGTCTTCCGTAAAGACTTTAATGTTGAGACCGAGTTTGCATCTCTCACATGGATCGGCAAACCACTCCATAAATTTGAGCTCTATAGGAAAAAGCCCTGCCTACAGCTGTTTGTTTAGAAATTCTAGAGACAATAAGGAGTAATGCTTTGTAGGTTAGCAGTAAAACCTTGAAATCAGCCCTAACATTAACAGGAAGTCAGTGTAGAGAGGCTAGCACTTGAGTAATATAATCACATCTTTGGGTTCTAGTCAAGATTCTAGCAGCCGTGTTTAGCACTAACTGAAGTTTATGTATTGCTTTATCCAGGTAGCCAGAAAGTAGAGCATTGCAGTAGTCTAACCTAGAAGTGACAAAAGCATGGATACATTTTTATGCATCATTTAGAGGACAGAAAGTTTCTGATTTTTGCAATGTTACGTAGATGGAAAAAAGCTATCCTTGAAACAGTCTTGATATGTTCGTCAATAGAGAGATCAGGGTCCAGAGTAACGCCGAGGTCCTTAACAGTTTTATTCGAGACGACTGTACAACCATCAAGATTAATTGTCAGATTCAACAGAAGATCTCTTTGTTTCTTGGGACCTAGAATTAGCATCTCTGTTTTGTCTGAGTTTAAAAGTAGAAAATGTGCCACCCTCCACTTCCTAATGTCTGAAACACAGTCTTCCAGGGTGGGCAATTTTGGGGCTTCAACATGTTTCATCGAAATGTACAGCTGTGTGTTTTGTCCGCATAGCAGTGAAAGTTAACATTATGTTACCGAATGACATCACCAAGTGGTAAAATATATAGTGAAAACAATAATGGTCCTAAAACGGAGCCTTGAGGAACACTGAAATTTACAGTTGATTTGTCAGAGGACAAACCATCCACAGAGACAAACTCATATCTTTCCAACAGATAAGATCTAAACCAGGCCAGAACTTGTCCGTGTAGACCAATCTGGGTTTCCAATCTCTCCAAAAGAATGTGGTGATCGATGGTATCAAAAGCAGCACTAAGGTCTAGGAGCACGAGGACAGATGCAGAGCCTCGGTCTGACGCCATTAAAAAGTAATTTACCACCTTCACAAGTGCAGTGTCAGTTCTATGATGGGGCCTAAAACCAGACTGTAGCGTTTCGCATACATTGTTTGTCTTCAGGAAGCCAGTGAGTTGCTAAGCAACAACTTAAAAAAATGTTTTGAGAGGAATGGGAGATTCGATATAGGCCAATAGTTTTTTTATATTTTCTGGGTCAATGTTTGGCTTTTTCAAGAGAGGCTTTATTACTGCCACTTTTAGTGAGTTTCCTGCCCCCTTGTTGGCGGGAAAGCGTATGTGTCTTCCTTAAGTGGCGGTATCCAAGGTTACGGCAGCTGCTGTGAACCACAGGGTGTGTTTTTGTGGGTGTTTGTGTGAGTGTGTGTGTGTGTGTGTGTATATGTGTTTGTGTGTGTGTGTTTAGCAAGGGATCCTACTGATGAAAAATGAGTATCGCCAGACTCCCCAGGAAGCCTTGGCGATAATAAGCATTTTCATTTAAAATAAAGCATCTTATTAATCTCACTAGCACGCTCCCCGACTGTTCCAATGAACATAATATATTCCACACGCAAATGAGTCATCTCTGTAACAAACACATGAACACAGGCAGAGTGTGGAGGAATGTTTTAGGAATACAGGGGTGCACTATTACTCATCTCAAAATGCTGGTTGCACTGACTAGGCTCTCGGTATTAACAATGGCTGTGATGAGAAAAGATGGGGTTTGATTAAATGTGTATTTTTTTATTTGGCTGGTAGCCTATACGTTCAAGCTTTGCCTGTTGTGAGTCTGTCTAAGGGTTGATTGAGTTCGAACCTGTCTGTTAGATGTCTTCAGCCAGGGTTCTCCAATAGGTGAGCTGCGGGCCAAATATATATATATTTTTATAATTGTTGTGCTTGGACATAAAAGACTGTAAAATCCCCAGGTTATCAGCTCAAATTGATTTTAATTTAGGAAATCCTTTCCCAAGTATTTCCACTCATAAATAGAGAGGCATATGTGATCGTATCCCAATGTAATCAAGGTTTGAAATGATTCTGTTTTTGTCAATTACTTTTAATTTTAATTTAACCTTTATTCAACTAGGCAACCTTTATTATCTCAGTTAACTCTTTAGGCATCATCAGCCGAGGTGTCGGTTTTGGAGAGTCTGGCGTGCCCAAAGTAAAATACCTGCCACTCAGGCCCAGAAACTAGGATATGCACATAATTAGTACTATTGGATAGGAAACACTCTGAAGTTTCTAAAACCGTTAAAATAATGTCTGTGAGTATAACAGAACTGATATAGCAGGCGAAGACCCGAGGACAATCCATCCTGATTTGCAATTTCTTTTGTAGATGACCTTTTTCTCCTGGCTGTGTCACGTCCAGGCCAGAGTTTAGGCTGGCGTGTTTTTTGTTTCATTTTGGCGTAGGGTTATTTTGGTTCTAGTTTGTCTATTTCTATGTTGGAGTAATGGTTCCCAATTAGAGGCAGCTGTGTGTCGTTGTCTCTAATTGGGAACCATATATATGTTTGGGGTTTTCTATAGTATTTTGTGGGTTATTGTTTATGCATAGCTTCGTTGTGTGTGTCAGTCTATGTTTATGTTAGGATCTTCATTCGTTTTATTGTTTTTCCCAGTTACGTTATTCAATCAAAGATGTATACTGGATGCCTCGCTCGTCTTGGTCTGTCCCTACGGAGGATCGTGACAGGCTGCCTATTGTATTCAACGTTATCTAGGACCTAGACTGCAGTACCTATGGCTTCCACTGGATGTCAACAGTCTTTAGACAGGGTTTCATGACTTTAGGTTGAATTAGAAGCCAATAGAAGAAGATTTTAGACGTGGACCCCGGAACTCAATAGAATGACATGCACGTTCACGGTCTCGCGCGCTCTGTGGTTTCTTCCTTTCCTATCGTTCAGGCTATAATCCGGTTGAAATATTATAGTAAATATACATAAAAGGATACCTAAGGATACATAAAAAATGGTGTTTGATTTGTTTGAACAAAGTTGATAGGTATAATTTGAACGCGCTCTCTTCACGGTTCAATGGGCGACTCGACGGTGGATTTTCTGAACATAACGCGCGCCAACCAAACTGAGATTTATGGATATAATAAATGACTTTTCCTAACAAAAGAACCATTGGATGTCTTCGTTGGACACTTGGGATGCTCTCAGCAGAAGTTCTTCGAAAGGTAAGTGATTTATTTTAGCTCTTATATGGGTTTTGTGTGACCCGCGCTGGTTATGAATCTGGCTGTATAGCAGCCGGATGTGATACAGCCTGGATTTGAACCAGGGACTGTAGTGCCGCCTCTTGCACTGTGATGCAGTGCCTTAGACCTCTGTGCCACTCAGGAGCCAAGTACTATATCTGATTTGGGATTCTTGCGGTCAATTTGCAGTGTACAAATTATTTATAATTATGTTCTGCCCCCCCGACCATCCTCTCAAGGTAAAATCGGCCCACGGCTGAATGTAATTGGGGAGCCCTGTCTTAGGCTGACAAGATATAACTAAAGCAGCTAAAGGACACACAGGTGATTTGAGGACCAGCTCTAGCTTCATCCTGCCACATTGTCTCTACCATAAAAAAGACCATCTATTTCTATAGTGTGTGTGTCTACAGATTCTAATGAGTTCTGTCATGCCACAAGTTCTGTGGAACTCTACAGAACATTCAAATGTTCTACTGCAGAACAGGTCCTATGACCCATTGTCTTTTGGCATTTGGCATGACTCCTACACGATGCTCATTCCTCAACTGTCAGTGCAGTCTTAGTTGTTGCACAATCTAACCTCACCGTACTGTACAGTTTATTCTCTCAACTACTACAGTGTCGTGCCTGTTTGTCTGTCTGTCACCTTGGCAAACTACCTGTCTTTAATGAGGTTGAACCTCATCAGCTGTCCGTCCTCAGAGAGGCAGATCTTAATGGCTGCAGACAGAACACATCGTTGGTTATGTTTATGGCTCTACGCCTTTTACAGATTCTCTTGATATGGCAATTGACCTGCATGAGGTCACCTAACACAGAGACGTTGAGCAATAGAGGTTATTTATATCAGTTGCTGTAAGAGGCTGTGGTACTCTCCTGATATTGACCTGGTATTGTGGTTGTGAGTTGATGGCCGTTCTTTTCCCAGTATACCTCACTATGTGTAATGAAATGTATTATGACTGTATATCTTTCTGGTTGTATAACTGTATGACTTTCCAGATTACTTAGTATCTGTTCCTATTTTTTTCCTCACAGGATACTCATAAACATCTTTATGAAGTTCCATTTGGATAAATGCATAATTTAGTTTGTTTCCAAACCCACGCTGTCTGGCTTATTATGTGAGTACTGGGAATGCATCATTTTTGGTGACATCTCCCTCGTAACAAAGACACCATCTCGAGATGAGACTCGTCTGACTTTGAAAATGCGGCACGTCAATTCATTCATTTCCAACATCATTAACAGCCAGCTTTTGTGTTTAATGTTCTGCTTAACTACCCCATTGAATGCTTTTGACGCCTGCAATTTAATAGGGATATCGAAATAATCAATTTAATTTCAGGCAGAATGCATTATTTTGTTAATGCTGTGAGTAGGGAGAAAATGAGAGGATTAACTGCTGTCCAATCCTCATAATGCAATCTCTCTCTCTAACTTGAGACAAAACATCTCATTGGACTTATAGGAATTTGAAAGAAATGAGCCGTAATAAAATAAAGCAATAGATGATACTCCTGATAACCTCATAATTTCCTTTTTAGCCTTTGGCTTGACGTCTCTAAATGAATTGGTTTATTTCATGTGAACTCAACAATGAATCCGTCAAAACGAATAAAGTTGTGTACAGTGGGATATATTGCTATTTCCTTGAGTTGTGTGTAAATGTGGTTTAGGTTTGGCTCATAAAATCCAATAATTCCAAGACGCAATAAAGAAAATGGCCGCCAATCATCAGTCCCAGTTCCATCAGTTATGAGCTTTAATTAGTGGATATAATGATGGGAGTTTAGGCGCCAGGATTCCCTACACTTCTGCTGCAATAAATGCATGTTTTATTAGGGTTATAAAGTATTCATGTTGCATGGTTAATAGTGCCAGTGTTTCAGGGTAGCCCCGTGCTACTCACTGGGAGACTAATCTGGCCAATAAAGTGTAGAAAGGCCCACTGGAAGAGCACTCAGGCAATACCCAGCCAGACCTGGGTGCAAATACCTTTTGAAATCTTCCAAATAATATTAGCATTGTCTTTAGCCTGCCTGGAGTGCAAGATGGGCAGGGCTTGCACTTTGACTACCATTCTATTGGTCCCATTGTGCCAGCCAAGCTCAATCAAGCAAAGTTGTATTTGAACCCAGGTCTGTACCCAGCAGCCTGCAGGATCCACAACCAGTATAAGCTATTAATAGTTGAACACAGCTTAATGTCTTACAAGAATCATGAATGATACCATAAAAAAGTTTGGTGTTTCCTCTAGCAGTAACACCTGCTGTTTTTGTTCGTCTCACAAAAATGTGTGTGTACTCTCTCTTTCTTAGTGCCATAACTTTTGTGTTGTCGAAATCAATCTCTCAGGGTTTTGGAATTCGCTCTCGCTGTAGATCAGAGAATAATGACTTGAAGGTGAACCGACAGAGGGAAAACGAATAAGGAGTGTCTCTGAGTGTCTGAGAAAGTGTGGAAGACAGTAAATCGGCTTTTCGCCTGAAGTGACAGTGGGTGATTATCTGTCTCTTTCCCCCACTACTCATTAATGTTAAAACATGCAAAACTCTGTCTCTACACTCGATTTGGGAACAATAAGGCAGTGTCAGCTCTTCGGGATAACAGCATGACAGAGCCGCCAGCACTTCATGTTCTCCCAAAGCACCTGGAGCCTGAGGCGGGAGGGCGCTTGCACTATATAGGGCAGCCTTTCTTAATTAAAGTATGGGTCACCTGTTAATGGTGGGTCGCGACGTGTCAGAGTATATAATTATTTCTTGCTTAAACTGGTTACCAACGGAAATTCAACAGAAAAATGTTATTTTTTGTCATATACATCGTATACGGTCTGATATATCATGGCTTTCAGCCAATCAGCATTCAGGGCTCGAATCACGTATATAATTATAAATAAATCCGACAGGAGACTTTGAGGGATCTGGTTTTATGATTGTAATTCAACTTTGCCATGGTTTGCTTGGACAGACGCAGGGAGCCTATAGCCCCTGATAGGCCTACATCTAATTTCAGATGGTCTACAGTAGCCTAGACAAGATGTAGGCAAGATTGAACGATTTAGCAGCTTGCTTAGTTCAAATTAACAGACTGATTTATTCAACATGAATAGCGAGGCGATTTCGAGGTAAGTGCTTGTGTTGCCCAATAGCCTGGTGGAATAGGCTACTGAGAATGAGGTCGTAATTTCAAACCGCTGAATTAAATATTAATAATATGTATATGAACTGAATATGCTTGTCAAAAACAGCCATTGTTTATTTAAATGTTTTACCTGTAGCCTAATCTGACTGACTGTTACCGTCAATCTAATGCGTTCTAGTAACTGATCGGAAATTGTGATAGAGCTTTGATAACTTCCAATTGAATTAATTAAACATTGCCAATAATAATTCCATAGTAACACTAGGCTACAGCAACAATACAGTGAAGTTATAGGATATGTATTACATTTGTTTGTCAGCTCCACGTAGGCTACACAAGTTGCACAATTTGATTTGCAATGACTCAAGTGTTATAGTCATTTCAACATATTTACTGTATCAAATGGTAGTCTACAGGAGACTACAATGGCATATACTAGGAAATGTAAATAAGACCATCATTGTAAATAAGAATTTGTTCTTAACTGACTTGCCTATTTAAATAAAGGTATAACATGTAAATCATATATTTACATTAATAGACTACTTGATGGCCAACAGATGCAAATGTATCATTGGCCACATTTAATGTAAATTTCACAGAAACACACAAAGTTCCTTAACGTCCATTTCAATTTTCCACACCATTAATGAGAAGTTAAATAGCCTACCTACAACTGGGCTGCGGTTCAAACTCATAAAAGACACGCCCTCCTCCACTTACCCTTGCCTTATGTCTTTGGGGGAATCCCCGTCACCATCGTGGAGGGCGGTCAACATGATTAGCCAAGCAAGGGAAGTTTGCAACGTAACCTCAGCCCTCGTTTTTAGTCAAGTTTGCGAGTGTATAATTATGTTCACTCCGGGGCCTAAAACTCCCCGAAATTCAATTTGCCATGATTATACATCCGCTAAGAAAAGTCTGCCAAAACTTAAAAACACCATCAATGGAGAAGTCAACATACAAGTGTAAGTAAAAACGAATGTGAATAAGTTAGAAATTGTGCTACTAATTCACATGACGGCAAAAACCCGTCTCGTAAGAGTAACAATGTTTTTGTTTGGTTAGCTTTTGGAAATTGTAGAAATAGAACATTTTCCTTCTTCAGAAGTTCCAGCTAGGCAGCCTAACGTTAGTTTGCTAATTAATTTGCTAGCTATCATACAGTAGCCGTATATTCATAATTATATAGTTAATATAAGTAGACATGCAATCATAATTGACTTTAGCGCATATAAAGCACTCACAAGCTACCTCTGTCTGAAAACACAATCATCGCGGGATGAACTAGTGACAAATTTCCGGGCAAGGGCGGTCCATTTAATAATCATTCCTTCCTCCCTCGCCCCTTGCCATGCAAGTGTATACTCATCAGACGTCATGATACATCATCAGAAGTGTCCACTTAATTTCAGGGCTGAAGTGATAGGGTGTGTCTTTTAAGTTTTTGGGCTGCAGCCCTGGTAAAAATGTGTCATGACTTGTGCGCTTGCTACTCTTCTTCTCACTAAACTGCATGCTGCAGTGCCATCTCAACACAGACATCCATGGCCCGCCCCACCACTCACCAACAGCCTGCTCACTGCCTGATAGTCAGCTGCAGCAGGTCACATTTTTTCAAGATAAATGCCATGGCGGCCGCAGTGCAATTTAAAAGTAGGGCAAAAACTAATACAACCAATACATTTTCTCCCGCGACATCGATTTCCAAGTAGCCCAACAACTGGAAAACTTTGGACATGGTAACCCTGGGTGTCTCTGCTCAGTTTGGCAGCTGCGCGAGTGGGAGGGAGAAGCCCATGTGCTTCACGGTTTACCAGATATTTTTTCAGCAGTTTTCTGGAAGATCGCTCTGCGACCCACACGCTGCAGCGCTGTCGCTCAGGATCAGATGATGCGCTGTCAGCCACTGACTTGTCATTCCCACTTGCCATCACTCACCTCTGTCATCGAATGGACTCAAGCTAGCCACAAGTTCTGACTGAGCTCAATTGTCATGAAACGCAAATACAGCGATGAGTTTCTCTTTCTTAGTTTAATACAAACTTTGAGAAATAAAGAGAAGCGCCCACAATGTGTTTTGTGTGGGGAAGTGCTTAGTAATGAGTCTCTAAAAAATGAGCCACTTAAAACGACATGTTCTGACCAAACATCCACAGCATGACAGTAAACCCAGGGAGCTATTTCAGAACAGGGCAGAATGCTTCAGGAAACAGTGCTTCGACAGTGGAAGAATAAGTCAGCTAGCAAGGCGTTGTTATAATTTTGTAACAGGTGATGATAAGCAGAAATAAAGGAGTACTGTCTCTCATAGTAGTCAATGTGGGTTTCTCTTTAAAACAATCCCCGGCCTTGTACACAGCTAATAGCTAGCTAGCTAACGTTATCCAAAGCAAGCTAGCTAGCTACTGAGAATTAAACATGCAGACTTGATTTCTCATAGAACTTCTATTACTTTTCTAAATCTAGGTTTGGCACGACCTCTCTATTAGATGACAAAGAAGCAATGAATATGGTTTGAACGTAGCAGAATGATATGTTGCGTAAAGGTGATCATAATTGCAAGGCTCAAGTCATTCCTTTAGATATTGTTAACTGTATTTTTGTGTAAAGAAACCCAGAAATAAATGTTTTATTATCACAGGGTCAGCCATAGTAGTGCAGCACCCCTGGAGAAAATGTGCTTTGAGTGTCTTGCCCAAGGGTACATTGACAGATTTCTCACCTTGTCAGCTGGAGTATTAGAACCAGCGACCTTTCAGTTACCGGCCCGACACTCTAACCGGTAGATTACCTGCTGCCCTACTTACTTGTTCATCAAGCTGCTTTACTCTACAGAGGCAGGGCCTATGGGCCGTTCTGGTTTGGACAGAGCTACATGCTTTGGTACTTACTGACTGGCTGTAAGAGAGTGAATAAATGAGACTTATGATGATAAGCCTTCTCTTCCTTAGATTTTCCAAACACAACTGTTTAAAAGTTAATTAATTGGTGACACAGGTCTTCTAATGCTCGGTAATTGCTTCATAGCATATTCAGGAACTATTGGAG
The DNA here is from genome assembly GCA_030435695.1 of Brachymystax lenok tsinlingensis. Taxonomy (NCBI): domain Eukaryota; kingdom Metazoa; phylum Chordata; class Actinopteri; order Salmoniformes; family Salmonidae; genus Brachymystax; species Brachymystax lenok. The sequence goes on from CM059786.1 coordinate 32,360,371, forward strand.
GCTTAAATTTCACGCATCACTCTCAATTATATTTGAATAGCATAGAGGCAGAGCAGAGTCGGCTTGCTGCTTAGACAACGCATTCTCCTTTTGATGTTCATGCAAAGCACACAGGAAGCTGATGAAATGGCTCACAGTAAGTATAGACTGAGTATATGTACAATTATTTGTTTTAAATGGCTCCATTTCCTAGTCTCTTGTCATTCATATCCACTGATATACACTGCTCAAAAAAATAAAGGGAACACTTAAACAACACAATGTAACTCCAAGTCAATCACACTTCTGTGAAATCAAACTGTCCACTTAGGAAGCAACACTGATTGACAATAAATTTCACATGCTGTTGTGCAAATGGAATAGACAACAGGTGTAAATTATAGGCAATTAGCAAGACACCCCCAATAAAGGAGTGGTTCTGTAGGTGGTGACCACAGACCACTTCTCAGTTCCTATGCTTCCTGGCTGATGTTTTGGTCACTTTTGAATGCTGGCGGTGCTTTCACTCTAGTGGTAGCATGAGACGGAGTCTACAACCCACACAAGTGGCTCAGGTAGTGCAGCTCATCCAGGATGGCACATCAATGCGAGCTGTGGCAAGAAGGTTTGCTGTGTCTGTCAGCGTAGTGTCCAGAGCATGGAGGCGCTACCAGGAGACAGGCCAGTACATCAGGAGACGTGGAGGAGGCCGAGGAGGGCAACAACCCAGCAGCAGGACCGCTACCTCCGCCTTTGTGCAAGGAGGAGCAGGAGGAGCACTGCCAGAGCCCTGCAAAATGACCTCCAGCAGGCCACAAATGTGCATGTGTCTGCTCAAACGGTCAGAAACAGACTCCATGAGGGTGGTATGAGGGCCCGACGTCCACAGGTGGGGGTTGTGCTTACAGCCCAACACCGTGCAGGACGTTTGGCATTTGCCAGAGAACACCAAGATTGGCAAATTCGCCATTGGCGCCCTGTGCTCTTCACAGATGAAAGCAGGTTCACACTGAGCACGTGACAGACGTGACAGAGTCTGGAGACGCTGTGGAAAACGTTCTGCTGCCACCTCATCAGGAGCATGCCCAGGCGTTGTAGGGAGGTCATACAGGCACGTGGAGGCCACACACACTACTGAGCCTCATTTTGACTTGTTTTAAGGACATTACATCAAAGTTGGATCAGCCTGTAGTGTGGTTTTCCACTTTAATTTTGAGTGTGACTCCAAGTCCAGACCTCCATGGGTTGATACATTTGATTTCCATTGATAATTTTTGTGTAATTTTGTTGTCAGCACATTCAACTATGTAAAGAAAAAAGTATTTAATAAGATTATTTCATTCATTCAGATCTAGGATGTGTTATTTTAGTGTTCCCTTTATTTTGTTGAGCAGTGTATAAGGTGTGGATAAGTTACAACCATAGAATTCCAATCCATGGATTCCATTTCTATTAAGATTAAGATCACTTTATTGGTCAATTGCACACAGGTTTCAACACACATTTTATTTCCACTTTTAACCTCTACAAAGACACACATACATACACATACATACAGACTTTTTTTTACTGATAATTTTACTGCAAATCAGAAAATGCCAATTTGTAGTGTATTTTAGATTTTAAAAGACTTCTGTAGTCTGTAGTTTTCACTTTGAAATGTCAGACTTGATTTGCCCTAACGAAAAATGTATCAACCCCTACAAAAATGTCCATTAATTATAATCCACATTTCCTGTTGCTGCAGGATTTTTTTCTTGCTGTAGCAAACTGGCTCAAAATTATTTTTGGAGAGGTGCAGGGTGCTGCCATACTGGGTGCCCAGGGAGCTGTTGTGTGGGGGTGGGGTTTAAGGGGGTTTAAGTGCCTTGCTCAAGGGCTCAACACCATGCAATGGCATCAAGGATTTGATACCAGAAACCCTCCAGTTGCCAGCTCACTTCCAGACTCTTCCCGTCGGACCCGGGATTCAAACTGGCAACCCTCTGGTTGCTGGCTCGCCTCTCTAACATCCAGGCTACTTGCCGCCCCTAAGGCTAGAACAATAAGGCACTTCTTCGGGCCAAATCCTAACCTCAATTTCTGTGCGTGCAACTCAAATATGTATGCCAATCTCCTGATGATTGAGGATTTGTTTGCCTCCATAGCTGAAGGGTTTACCTACCCTGTGAGTCTTAGATTGCATCCCAATTTGCATCCTATGCCCTACATAGTACACTACTTTTGACCAGGACCATTCTGGAGGTGTTTTGGCAGGCGAGCTCCTGGGAATGGGATTTGGCATGGTATCCACGAGAAATAGAGAGTGTATGCCCAAAAGAATGTGTTAATTTCTAATTACAGAGAGAGGAAAGGGCCAGGAGTGAACAGATCACTCCTGGAAGTCAACACTAGGGATGTGTCCCAAATGGCACCCTATTCCCTATGTAGTGCACTACTTTTGACCAGAGCCCTATGGGCCTTGGTCTAAAGCAGATAGGGTGGATATAAAGGGGATAGGGTGCCATTTGGGATGCAGTCAATATATACCCTGGCCTTTCATAAAAGGTCTACAGTAATTTTTGAGCAGGGAGGATCTATAGATGTTTAATATGCTGTTTCTCTGGCTGTTCAGTTTGACACTTTGGGGAAAGGTCCATTTCACCCTGCTATCTTGACGCTCAGATATAGCTGAATATTTCATTTAGTTAATTTTATGTTTCTTAAGACATTAGTAGCAGCACAAAAGCCCATTTTTATAACCATATTTGGAATATGAATAAGAGGAAAACACATTTAATGGGATTTGTTTTGTAGGAAGAAGAGCAGAGAACAGAACATCATCGGTGTCTCCATGAAAAGACTGGCCCCATCCATGCTTGTGGGGGTGGATTGTGGCTAAAGCTAGCATCGTTGCAGGTAAACCTCTCTCTCTTTCTGTCTTCAGGGGCTGTGGAGAGAGAATGGCGCACACCCTCTGGCTTTGTTTGCACTCATTGTGAGCGTCTCTTTTCTCCTTCCTTCTCTCCGTCCCTCCTACACATCACATCTGCTGAGAACAAGAATCAAAAAGAGAGAGGGAAAGAGAGCTTGAGAGTGAGAGAGACCTGAACCTCAGACACCCATCCATGTTACACATGTATTAACATCAGGGCATGGCCAAGGTCTCCAGTCCATTGATTCAACTCCGTCCAAGACTCAATCAATACTTTCTGATCAAAGTGAGCTACAAATGGTATCAAACTGTAAATCATATGTGCACTGCCAAGACTCAGTCAATACGTTCTGATCACTGTGAAGCGCCCATGTCTTTCTCTATTCTTGTTCTGTTTTTTCTTTCGGTTGCCAGATCTTTAGTTTCTGTCAGAGTAGAAGAAAAGAAAGAGAGAGGGAGGCAGAGAGGGGGAGAGAGAGAGCGCGAGAGAGAGAGAATGAGAGGGAGAGAGAGAGAGAGTGCATCTTTCCTTTACTATACCCTTTAGGCTTTGTACTCCAGCAGAAAGGAAAAATACATGTTATTTGAATCAAAACCTCTTTTAAAAATGTTGGAGATATGCCGTTTGCACAAACAAATGTATTCCTATTAAACTAACATATTCACCAGCAAAGTAACGATGGGAAACACAGCTTTGGAAAATACGAAAGCAAAATATTTTTCACCGTCATCCCAAGGCAATAATGTAAATGTTGGGGAGAGGATATCCTGATGTATATTTTTAAATGGATGGCCAGAACACTCTTTGCTTGCACCTATACAGTACTTTAGCTTCCCACTGAAGTAGTTTGGCTGTCTTTACCTTACTGAATTGTATGTGTGTGAATAGGTGAGTTTTGCATCTTAGTTTGGAGACAGAGATTCCATGAAGGGAAGGAGTAAAATAAATGAGCATTACTAAGGTTTGAAAAATCCAATATTTTGCAACATTCAAGTGATTCATTCATCCGAAAGTCAGAAACCATTTTGAGGGTAATAATCAAACTGGGCTGAGGATTAACTCTCCATGTCAAGAATGTCCATGTTTTTCAAGTGTTTCTGAAAATTTTCAAGTGTTTCTGAGTTGTTCAAGAAACAGTGTTTTTCAAGTATTTATTTTTCTGGTGGAGAGAAAGCAATTTGGAAAAAAGTAGAGGCAATATTTTGTATAATATTTGATTAATTCAGAGTTTTTTCCTGGATTTCAGTAGGTCTGTTAAAGTATTGGTCATGTATGTACAGTAAACTGTCGGTGTCAATGTGTCTTTCAGAGAAGGAATGTATCCTGTATTAATTCCAAAGACCTTGGTAGATCGATAAGAAAATACTTAGTGGGGCCTCCCGAGTGGCACAGTGGTCTAAGGCACTGCATCACAGTGCTAGCTGTGCTACTAGAGATTCTGGGTTCAAGTCCAGGCTCTGTCCCAGCTGGCTGCGACCATGAGACCCATGGGGCGGTGCAAAATTGGCCCAGCATTGTCCGGGTTAAGAGAGGGTTTCAGAGGATGCACGTCTCTCGACCTTAGCCTTTCCTGAGTCCGTACGGGAGTTGCAGTGATGAGACAAGACTGTAACTACCAATTGGATACTATGAAAAAGGGGTAAAAAAAATATAAATAAAATAAATAATAATTTCCAAAATATATATATAACATTTGGAGAGTAAAACTATGTCTCAAATGGCTCCCTATTTCCTACCTTGTGCATTACCTTTGACCAGTGCCCTCAATAGTAATGCACTTTATAGGGAATATGGAAATAGCCTAACAAATCCTTGACAACAGGCCTGAACACACAGTCACTTCAGCATGCCGTGTGGCATCTCATTATTCAGAGATAACACCTTATTCCTCTGCTTGCTGCTCTCCCACCCACTTCATGCCTTGGCTTCAGATGCCTCAGGTGCCGAGGCAGAGCAGAGGGAAAAGGCCCTGTAGGCTCTGCTTACCGTGCTACAGACTTAAGACGATCTGAGGTGTTAGCGCTCTTCGCTCACCTCCTGTTCAGCCTTTGGTGTTTCACCCCTCAGGAGCCATGCATCTGTTAACGAGTGCCGAGCCCAGATCATAACACTTATTAAACATTTACCATGTCTTCACCTTGGATCTCGGCACAGAGCCTCTCCAGAGGTTGTTATAATATGGTCGGAGTTACAAGCTAATAAGCTCTTACTGAATATGGATATAGTCTGCTTCCCAAACGGCACCCTATTCCCTATGTTGTGCCCAGGGCCCTGGTCAAATATAGTGCACTATGTAGGGAAAATTGTATCGTTTGGGACGTAGTCATAGAGGAAGAAATGTGATGGGGCCTGGAGATGATGGGGACTATTAAATGCACAATGTGTAAATGATGCCAACAGCAAGGAAATACGAGTTTTCCTTCTAAATTAGCCTACACCTTCCACAAGCGCTAAATCCCAAACATTTTGCACATTAATTCATTTCTCAGATCTCTGTATCGTTAGATATTGAAGCCTCTTACACCAGATCTAGTTTGAAGTCCTTCTTTATTCTCGATTCTGTATTCTCTATCCAGTTGAACTCAGAGAGCATTTGGATTGATTCTTCACTGATCCCCATATCAACAACCCCACCTCACATAACTTAAGCTCATGCAGTCCACCGTCCAATTCGTTTTCATGTTCATCCATCCACGGTCAGGAACTTGGAAATCTGTTTTCATAACTCAACTAGTTTTCTTCTTAACAGCAGCAACCCCCAGAGCCCACCATGCAACAGTCAATCTATATGATGGCCCTGGCATTTACGGTTTGTGTGTAGGAAAATCATATCCCAAAATAAATGCACAAATAAGGAGAGGTAGGAGGGAATGGAGAGGCAGGGGGGATAAATCAAACCGGTACAGCATCAGATGTGTGACGGTGGGGCAGCGAGGAGCGTGGAAATGGATCTGTTATTGGCGAACGGCGGACAGGCAGACAACACATCCTCACAGCAGAGGTAGCATCCGTGGAGGAGGTCAGCAGTGTTACTGAACAGCCTGAGGGCTGACGATAGGAGAGGATAGGATAGGAAGGTCCCCTGGTACAGGGAGGAATGGAAAACAGGTTTTTAGAAAACTGGGGCTGTGTCCCGAATGGCACCTAACAGTGCACTACTTTTGACCAGGGCCCAGAAAATTGTACTCAGCTAATATACCCAACCGCTGGTGTGCTGTATCCTCCTGCACACTGTGACACACCTCCCATAGTTACGCTCCTCCCTCAATTCCATCTCAATGCTATCTGACGTAAGACAATGATTGTTGTTTAACATCCACCTCCATCCACCTGTATCCATTAATCGACCCCCACCCCCTCCACCTCCATCCACATGTATCTATTAATCAACCCCCTCCACCTCCATCCACCTGTATCCATTAATCGACCCCACCCTCCACCTCCATCCACATGTATCTATTAATCAACCCTCCACCTCCATCCACCTGTATCCATTAATCGACCCCCACCCCCTCCACCTCCATCCACATGTATCTATTAATCAACCCCCTCCACCTCCATCCACCTGTATCCATTAATCGACCCCCACCCCTTCCACCTCCATCCACATGTATCCATTAATCGACCCCCTCCACCTCCATCCACCTGTATCCATTGATCAACCCCTCCAACCCCACCCCACACCCTCTTCATCCTCAGGCCTGTCTGTCATGGCCACCTCATTTTTGTGGTGATGTGTGATCTGTGTGCCTCCTGTGATCGACTGAGGTAAGCACATCAGACCTCTTACAGTCCGACAACTCCTTCATACTTATCCTTCAAAAGGAGGCGTCATAAATATGGAATGTTTCCTCTCCTCTTCGCCCGAGCTAGCCAAAGGTCTTCACTGACATGTCTTTAATTTTCCCACAAAACCTCAAGTGTCAGGGAGAATTTTCCTGCCGACCTTCCTGTGACTGGGGATGAGACTATTAAGAGGAAGCTAGCTAATGTATCTTAGCTATAACATAGTGATATTCAAGGACATTTTGAGGATTGTTTTTCACTGTTTTGTCCTTATAGGTAGCCTATTAGGAATATGGAACATTTTGAGGCACATTTTTACTGTAAATTAATTTATTTTACTGTCATAGTTTTTTTAGGTAGCCTATTAGGAATATGGAACATTTTGAGGCACATTTTTCAAAGCTAAATAAATGTCTTATACTTTGAGATTCTCCTTATCTCACCTTTTTCAGACTGTGTAACTGCTGGAACATAACACGACAGAATAGTCAATAGTCATTACTGTTACCTATTGTAATTTTAGCCACACAATTCCATGAAGTGTCCGATAGAGTTAGCATAAGGAAATGTGTGATAATGCTTCAGATTATACTTTGATAACAGGCTGAGCTATAGCAGTGGTGCTTGGTGCTACTGTGCAAACACAAAGGCAGAGCAGCTCCAATTTGTCAGAAATGCTACCTCAGCAGAATTGTCTCGGCTGTTATTTTAAAGGAAGGCACCTTAAGATCTACAGTGCCTAAAATAAAGACGGACTTTCTTGCACCCCTTTGAGCCTGTCAGTATCAACCTCGTCCCTAGAGGTCATGGCATTTTTGACAATATCAAAATTTAATCTCCATCTCCCTTCACAAAGGTGAGGACTTTTCAGAGTAATAATTATCCTTTGATGCATTTCCCTCTGATGTCTATTTTCTACACGTCATTGTGTGTGTGTGTGTGTGTGTGTGTGTGTGTGTGTGTGTGTGTGTGTGTGTGTGTGTGTGTGTGTGTGTGTGTGTGTGTGTGTGTGTGTGTGCGTCTGTGTCTGTGGCTGTGTCTGTAAGCAAGAGAGAGAGAGAGATAGAGAAAGCAGAAAACCATTATAAAAAGGAAGAGCTTACCTACGATACACAATCCTACTCTTAATTGTTGAGCCACAGCATATCTGTGCAGCGCTCTGGAGACCAGGTTAGTGTTTCGAGATGGTAATGTAGGGTGATTGAGTGGTTCAACAAGCATCATTCTGCCTGGGGGCGTCTTATTCTCTCCCCATCCCTCCCCTGCCTGTCCTCAGTGGGGTATTTTGGAGCGGAGCTGAGAGGAGCTTCTCATTACCGTAGCCTTGCCCAGCAGCCTAGCCGACAAAGCAGAGCACAACAGCCATAGCTCAGCGGTCAGGCCCTCCCTGCCAGGGGAAGAGGGGAGGAGAAGAGGGATGAGAGGAAGGGAGGGGAGGATGGGTGTGATGAAGAAGGAAACAGGGGAAGAGTGAGGTAATGAGGAGGTGATGAGGAGGGATGGAGGTAGAGGTGATGTGGAGGTGATGAGGAGGGGGAGGTGATGAGGAGGGATGGAGGTGGAGGTGATGAGGAGGGGTGGAGGTGATGAGGAGGGATGGAGGTGGAGGTGATGAGGAGGGATGGAGGTAGAGGTGATGTGGAGGTGATGAGGAGGGGGGGAGGTGATGAGGAGGGATGGAGGTAGAGGTGATGAGGAGGGATGGAGGTGGAGGTGATGAGGAGGGATGGAGGTGGAGGTGATGAGGAGGGATGGAGGTAGAGGTGATGTGGAGGTGATGAGGAGGGGGAGGTGATGAGGAGGGATGGAGGTGGAGGTGATGAGGAGGGGTGGAGGTGGTGAGGAGGGGGGAGGTGATGAAGAGGGATGGAGGTGGAGGTGATGAGGAGGGGTGGAGGTGATGAGGAGGGGGGAGGTGATGAGGAGGGATGGAGGTGGAGGTGATGAGGAGGGGTGAAGGTAGAGGTGATGAGGAGGGGTGGAGGTGATGAGGAGGGGGGAGGTGATGAGGAGGGATGGAGGTGGAGGTGATGTGGAGGTGATGAGGAGGGGAGGAGGTGATGAGGAGGGGAGGAGGGGGGAGGTGATGAGGAGGGGTGGAGGTGATGAGGAGGGGGAGGTGGAGGTGATGTGGAGGTGATGAGGGGTGAGGTGATGAGGAGGGATGGAGGTGGAGGTTATGAGGAGGGGTGGAGGTGATGAGGAGGGGAGGAGGGGGGAGGTGATGAGGAGGGATGGAGGTGAAGGTGATGAGGAGGGATGGAGGTGAAGGTGATGAGGAGGGGTGGAGGTGAAGGTGATGAGGAGGGGTGGAGGTAGAGGTGATGTGGAGGTGATGAGGGGGGAGGTGATGAGGAGGGATGGAGGTGATGAGGAGGGGTGGAGGTAGAGGTGATGAGGAGGGGTGGAGGTGATGAGGAGGGGAAGGGGATGTGATGATTAGGGGATGAGGGGAGGTGATGATAAGGGGAGAAGGGGAGGGGAGGAGGGGGGAGAAGATGAGGAAGGGAGGGAGGTGATGATGAGGGGAGGAGAGCAGAGGCGATAACAGGAGGAGAGGGGAGGTGATGAGGAGGGGAGGAGGGGGGAGAAGATGAGGGAGGGAGGGAGGTGATGATGAGGGGAGGAGAGCAGAGGCGATAACAGGAGGAGAGGGGAGGTGATGAGCAGGGGAGGAGAGGGGAGGAGGGTATTGATCCGCTGCCAGGGCGTCTAATCAGGCCCCAGTGGGCAAATGTCACGGCCACCCGTACATCATCCTGAACACGGTCCTTGGAGCCTGCTGGCTGCACTGTTCGGCTAACTTCCAATTGACATCCTATTCCCTCCATGGTGCACCACTTCTGACCAGAGCCCTATGGATCCTGGTCAAAAGTAGTGCATTATATAGGGAGTAGGGTGCCATTTGGGATTTAGCATAAGAGAGGAGCTAACGAGAGACTACCTGTACCTGTCCTTATAAGACCATGTTAATTATCCCAGAGGTCATATACCGTTTGCCTCTGCCAAGACTCCTGATTCAGCACACTTCCTGTGCCCTTCTGCCCCTCTGTTCTGTTCCAGCCTGTCCTGTTCACTGCCTGCAAGGGCTCTTAAATCTCCCGAGACGACTGAGCTGAGCAAACAACATCAGCACCGATGGAGCCGGTAATAACAATGCAGAGAGAAAGAGAGGGGAGAGAGACAGGGCATAATCCCTTCAGTGGCCTGAGGGGGCAGAGAGTTAATACGGAGGGATTGTGGATGCCAGGGAAATTATGTCAACAGTAAACTCTGTTGTGGTGTGTTTAGGTGTGGTGTGTTGTGTTGTGGTGTGTTGTGGTGTGTTGCGGTGTGTTGTGTTGCGATGTGTTGTGTTGCGGTGCGGTCTGGTGTGTCGCAGTGCTGTGTGTTGTGTTGTGTCATGGTGGGTTGTGCGTGTCGTGTTATTCAGCTCCTCAGCCTGACACAGGGACATGTTCCTGTAATTGGAGTGAAATTACAGAGCTGTTACTCAAAGCTGTATATATAGTAGTCCATGAGGGGGATCTGGAATAGAATATGAATAGGGTAAGTCGTTTGTACCAGTCAGGATAAACTCCAGGCTCTAACCGTGATAAGTGACCAATAGCAATGGCAAATGATGAAGTAGACACTGACATAGAGCTTCTTTGTCTTTTTGACATAGATCAGTCTGTGGTGTGTGAGACAACGAACAGCAGGTGTGGCAGACTGACTCAGTGCCAGCAGTGTGTGAGTTCTTGTATGGAGTTTAGCTCCGGAACTTGACCGGTAGTTCTGGAAACTGACCAGGGGAACTAAGCCAAATTCATTAGCATCATCAAGTACTCTGCCAGACGGGAGGGATTTCTGTACTCTCCCTGGACAAAACAGACAGACATATGCTCAGCATCATTTTCATCCCAAAGCATTGTCTGTCATACAAAGGTCGGATTAGGAAAAAGAGTAGAAGTTTGCTCGTCCCTACTGTGTACTCTGAGGGTTTTGTCCATTTGACCACTGATGAATATGGGTCACAGATGTTCTCATCTTTTTACCTAAGGCCTTGACAATGGACTGAAATAATTCCCCCCAAAAATGTTCACTAGATGTTGCGTAGGGTCTCTTGCTGAAAACATTAGCCATGTTATTTCAAATGAGTGAATCTGATATATTTGCATAGCTTCCCTTATCTTCACCCTGGCTGTTTCATTGGGGTTGTGTTTTTAGTCTGGCAGAAAAAGGGCACCTCATTACCCTGTGATGAATGATAAAAATAAAACAGCCAAAGCTTCTGCAGCAGAAAAGGTGCAGCTCTCTTTTTGGCCCTCAACTCCGATTCACAAAGCCATAAGTCTGGAATAAGTAGCACATTCTTATTCTATTATTTTCTGGCCAGTGAACATCAGTGCTCTTCTGTTGCATATGCTCTCTCTAAGTCATTGACTTTCTCTCGTTTAAAAATAAATAAATAATTGACTATATCCACTCCCTTTATGTCCTCCTTCAGAGTTGTTGTTTTCTTTTTCATCTTTGTATTCATCTTCTTCGTATTCTGCTCTTCTTTATTAAAGTACACAGACTGTGTACTTCCGCTGAATGAAAAGACTGCAGGTAGATGTTTTTCTATACGCAGAGCAGCAGCTTTGTGTATCGCCAGTACTCGCCGAGCCATGAAAAATGTAATTACTTGATTACCTCATCCCTCCACCCACCATACCGTTGATGAGAGGAGAGATTCTCGGCGAATGTCATTAATTTGATCACAGGCCCATTATGTAAGCTATACTCTCTGTGGAGGAAACTAAGAAATAAGACTATTAAAAAAACAGATGTGATCTTCCCAACAGAATACAGAAGGAACTAACTGATAACTTTATAATCTATTCTTTCCAGACACACAGTAAAGCTTCAAACTCTTGATTTAAAGTTTGTCAGCTGTTTTTTGTCATTGTGTGTGTATATCCTTAGTTTATAATTCAGTTTCTGCATGGTATAACTCTGTTCCCTATTTTCCCTGTATATGAACATTAACACTTGAAATCATCTTATTGTACATTTGTTATTGTTAATGCATTCCAATTAAGTACAATTAGTCAAGCCGTTTCAGATTTCAGGGTCTCGTTGAGGTGCCTCACAATTCCTATGAAGGACCGAGGATGTGTCCCAAATGGAACCCAATTCACTACATAGTGCACTACTTTAGAACACAGCGAAAAAAATGGGCCCTGGGAAAAAGTTGTGCTCTGTGTAGGGAATAGGATGCCACTGGGGACACAACCGGAGCTTTTCTTTACTCAAATAAACCATCACATCTTTAAAAAAATCTATTTTCCCCATTCTCTGCTTCACTGAACTGCCGGGAGCAGAGAGAGAGAGAGAGACGCTGAATTGCCAACTACACAGACAGCATCAGACACAGACACATGGACTGTGTCCCAATTAACACCCTATTCCCTATATGGTGCATTGCTTTTGACCACAGCCATTGTCAAAAGTGGTGCACTATATAGGGAATAGGGTTCCATTTAGTGGGCGTTCATAGTATTCAAAGCAGGCGGTGATGATGCAGACAATCACACCTCAGGTTCAATTATGCTACTGTTTGAATAACGCATAATTTTTTCTGGGAATCTAAAAGGGGCCTGTTTCGCTCTGGGCAGTAGTTTAAAATGTCTGCTGAGTTTCTTTATGATGTTAGGGACAGAGAATGATAGGCCTCTTTCACTAAGACATCATAGCATTGTGGAAATACTGTAGATGTAGAACGTTGGTCTTAGTAGCTTTGTAATGACAAGACTTCTTATCCATAGGGTTATTATCGGTTATGCTTGAAATGATAGGAAGACATTTTCCTCCCAGCAAAAGCTCCCTTCATCGATGCCTCAGAGAGAAAACGGCAGGTCATAACATGCCATATTCTTTATTTTAAACTGTATTGAAATGGACATTTCATGTGATTTACTTTCAGCTTGTCAGCTCCAATATATAGCTTTGATGATTAACAGCAAGGCCGTTTACTCAGCATTCAGTGTTCTTCTCACGATGTTGGTGTACCAAAACAGCACCTTTTTCCCTATATAGTGTAAATGTTTTAGGGCTCTGGTCATAGGGCTCTGGTCAGAAATAGTGCACTATGTAGGGAATAAGGCACCATTTGGGACGCTGACACATTCCCTTTCATCTGAGTCACGTCAGCACTCATTTGTACTAGAAAGAAAAGGTGAGAAGGTAAGAAGGCCGTCAGAGAGGGCAGACCCTTCTCTTTAGCGATCATCTCTATGACACACTGTCTGGCATTGAAGATTTGTGTACTAAGCTGCAAATATACTGTATGACCCTGGCTTTGTAGCAGTAAAGCAAAGATGGCTTAGACGGATTTTATCATTTTGCACAATATTGTGAATTCTTAATATTTTGAATCATTGCCTTACCCTAACCCTGACCTTAACCCTAACCCTAACCTTAACCAGAAACCTAACCCTAAACCTAAACCTAATTCTAAGCCTAAAACTAATTCTAACCTTAACTCAAAGCCCCCTAGAAATAGCATTTGACCTTGTTTTGACTAACAAAATGTCCGCAGTTGGTCAAATCTTTGCTCGTTTACCATTCTTGTGGGACTTCTGGTCCCCACAAGTATAGTTAAACACGTCCATTCACGCACGCATGCACACACATACACACATACAGTCCATTCACGCACGCATGCACACACATACACACATACAGTCCATTCACGCACGCATGCACACATTACAAACACACTGAAAACACTGAACACACAGACATTTCAATCTTCTCTGGGTTTATAGGTCCCTTTTAAATCTCTCCTCTGTGGGTTGGAGCATGTGCAAGGCTTCAAATAAATGGACTGCCTGCTCGGAAACAATGAGAATTTCTTCAGCTCTGACAAAGATCAATCTTGGCCGTGAGCAAGGGAGGCATACTTAGCCTGCCAGCTGGGTGCTATGCACTCTGATTCTATCCAAACCATGGACCTTTATAGACACACACAAATCTTCCTCCCTCTCCCTCTCCCTCTCCCTCTCCCTCTCCCTCTCCATATCATATCATCTCTTCGTTTGATCTCCAAAGCTCTATCAAATTAGAAGAGTTGCTTCCTCTAGGGCAATTCAGTCGGCTGATTGAGGACCTTTTTAACTGAAGAATGTGTTTGTTTATCTATGATTGTGTTTTTTTTGGGGTAGTATAGTGTATATTGATGTGTATATTGATGTGTATGTTGTTGTGTGTATAGTGTATATTTACGTGTATGGCGCATATTGATGTGTATAGTGTATGTTGTTGTGTATATTGATGTGTATACTCATGTGTAAAGTGTATATTGATGTGTATGGCGCATATTTATGTGTATAGTGTATACTCATGTGTATAGTGTATATTGATGTGTATGGTGCATATCGATGTGTATGTTGTTGTGTATATTGATGTGCATAGTGTATATTGATGTGTATATCGATGTGTATGTTGTGTATATTGATGTGCATATTGATGTGTGTAGTGTATACTGATGTGTATCGTGTATATTGTTGTGCATATTGATGTGCATAGTGTATATTGATGTGATATATTGTATTAATCCCTCCAATATCTCTTTTTTTATTTTTTTGCATTTCTGCTACATATACATACATTTTTCATTTACATTGTATGTGTAGATTTTAAATGCATGTTGGAATTTGTAACCATTCCTGAACCGGTGACCAGAAACAAGCTACAGAGGGGCAATACCAGAAGAAATGATCTATTGATTATGTCTCTTCGCAACAAAATCTACAGAGCAGAGATTGCTGTATGACCCATATATATAACTTTCTGTTGGTGGCAAGAATTTTGTGTAATAATTTAAATTTAATCAAGTGTTGTTTTTTGTACCAGTTCATAAAACATGTGCCATGAAATCTCTTCCTATTTTTTTTACCTGTATGGCGCAGCTGTCAACATTTTTGTCCTCAACTGAAACTGGTATATTTTTCTATTTATGCCAATTCCTTTCAGCCAATTTATATCTTTAATATACGGCAGGCAAACAAGTTCCCTACCTTCCATTTTTGTGGTAATGCTGCAATCAGTTGGCTGTTAGTGTCACGCCTGCTCCCGCTCCCCATTTCTGGCGCTCGAGGGTGCAAGGTAGCCCATCATTACGCATACTTGTCACCATCATTATGCACATCTGCGCAATATTGGACTCATCTGGACTCCATTACTTTGATGATTGCCCCTCTATATCTGTCTGCTCCTCAGTTTGTTCCCTGTGCCAGCATTAATGTCGTTATGTTTTACATGTCCAGACGCTGTCCGGTCCTGTTTCATGTCTGTTTATTAATTAAGTGTTAACTCCCTGTACTTGCTTCTTGTCTCTAAGCGTCTGTCCTCATAGTAAGTTTGGATTGAGCAGATATTCCCATACATTTTCAATAGCTGCATATGTGACATAACTCCTCCGTTTCAATTCATAATATCATTAATAAATAGAATACAATTATTATTTATTTATTCTATAAGAACGTTTTTTATTAATCATTATATTTGAGTTTAACTATAACATTTGTTGTAATATCTGTTCTGGAGGATAATACTGAAATTGTAACCAGCTTTGTATGGCTTGTTTAAGAAAGGGTGAATCTTTAAACAATTAGTCGGAAATGAGAAGTTGTAATCTGTATAAAGGTGAAAAGGCCAATTTTGAACAAAGGATGAGCCTTTGTTAATAATCTACTGGAGAACAATTTGGGGTTTATAGTGTTTATTGATGTGTAAAGTGTTTATTGATGTGTATATTTGATACAGGGCTCATCTGTAAAAGAGACCTTGGGGCACCCGAGTGGCGCAGTGGTCTAAGGCACTGCAGGGCTTGAGGCGTCACTATAGATCAGGGGTCGATCTCGGGCTGTGTCGCCGCAGGCCGTGACCGGGAGACCCATGAGGCAATGCACAATTGGCCCAGCGTCGTCCGGGTTAGAGGAGGGTTTGGCCGGCTGGGATGTCCTTCTCACGTTGCGCTATAGCAACTCCTGTGGCGGGCCGGGCGCATGCACACTGACACGGTCGCCAGTTGTACAGTGTTTCCTCTGACACGAGTAAGTAATTGGTACTAGAGCAACACAGTGGAGGTATTTTAATATGTTCCATAGAGGACTATAATATGAAGCAATATGAACTGTACCTTCAGGCGCTTATCCACCTCTACTCTGAGGTGTATTACCAGGGGGACAGGTGGGTGTGGCAGAGCTGTGACAGTCTCTAAATATGAGATGTCAGAGGTAACCATAGAAGATAATGTCTATACAGTCCGACCCACAGTCCCAGGCACAGACGCAATCCTGGGGAAAAAGTGCTGGATGCTCCGATCCCAAATTACTGTCAGAGCAAATTGCCATCAGTTGGTGTTATCAGGTCGCCAGCAATTTCTTCTCCTCTGCGTCGGAAAGTATTGAAAGTGACATCAGTCAGTACAGTGAGAACGCAAAGTTCACAGGTCTAAATTTACCACTCAAACGCTGAAAAGGCTTTTATGAAAACTATATTTTACAACTGAAGGTTTGCCTCTAAAGTTTAAACATCGGGGGGAGATAAATTTGACACCATTTCTCCCTGAAAGTAAAGAAGTCCCAGTTTATTCTGAAAGTCACGGACGGGCAGCAGCTGCTCTGCTCTTGTTCATCCATTCTATATCACTAGGTTTTCATGGCGTTTTGAGACCCAAGTCCCTCCGTTCAATATTAATACATTAATCTTCTATATACTCCACCAACTTTTAATAGACCTACTATCTGGGAATCCTGCCCTCCACGGCATGCTATCCCTCGACCAAAGAGGAAGAGAGAGTGGAATTTTATTTCTGTGTTCCCATGAGACTACCAGTACAGTTTGAACCAAGCGCAATATTACTAAAAACCCACTGGACTATTCCACAGAATTATATTATTTAAAAAAGCTGAGCTCATACTCTACAATAAAACTCAAAGGAAAAGACTCACAAAACTATATTATTTTCCTAGTTTCCGACCTCTGTGGCTCCTGTCTGTATGGGTGCTGCTACTATGGCACCTGCTTAATTGCAGCTCTGCTTGTCAACAGCTTTTAGCGTCAAAGTGTGAAGTCAGATTGGCTTGGGAAGGCTAGACTGGTGGTGGGCAGAGAGGGTGGCACAGAGAGAGGGGTGTGTGCTGGGGTGAGAGGCTGGGGCAGTAAAGGAATGAAATACACAGCTTGCATCCCAAATGACACCCTATTCCTTTTATAGTGCACTACTTTTGACCAGGGCCCATACAGCTCTGGTCAAAAGCAGTGCACTATATTTGGAATAGGGTGTAATTTGGGACGTAACCAGTGCCAATGAGATGAGATTGGCCCCTACACTTATAGGACAACTCCGCCCAAAAACTATCGATTGGTATTTGTTTCATTAGTCCATTGTTGATACAGTCCCAAAATGTTTTGTTTGTCATCAATCAAGATTTCAAGATATATAACTTTCAAAGTACAGAAATAAGCTGGTATGATGGATTTTGCCTCATATGATGCTCTGTTTTGCATCATATGATGCAAAATCCATGATACCAGCTGTATTTCTGTACTTTGAAAGTTATATATCTTGAAAACTTGATTGATGACATACAAAACATTTTGGGACTGTATCAACAATGGACTAATGAAACAAATACCAATAGATCATGTTTGGATATAATTTTCCTTTAACAAGCTCCAAGGATCCACAGCACTACTTTTACATTTGCCATCACAGACCAAAGGGCCAGTATTTAACAGTATTCTGTAATAGTCTGTTAACTGTGGTACATCATTATGGTTGGCTAAAGTATTGTGCTGGAAACACCAAGGTTATGGGTTATTTTCTACAAAAGAAGATGTGTGTTAACAATACATTTATTTTTTATTAAATGAAAATGCATGACCCTTTAACATCATTGAAAGTGAGGTCTTTCAAAATCCTGTCATATTTTGACTTGCTGCTGGTACTGGACATGCTGCTTTCCTTTGCTAAAAACAGAAAAGACTGAACAATTTTGACATATAGATGAGAGACATCTTAACATTCATGTGAAATACAATAGTCTATAAAGTGAACAAATATCATATCTCACGAACTGAGAGTAAAGATGTTTTGTCCTTACTGGATGCCATCTGAAAAGAAAAGACACATTCATACAGTGTAAATCTGGAGGGAATTTATATAAAACATTCAGAGAAGTAATAGTCCAGAAAATATATGGGAGCAGCTCCTTGGTCCTTTATGGATATAATACGACAGACATGTCCCACTTTAATTAAAAGTAAATGGACAATAAATTGCAGAGATCATTAAACTAGAAAAATAACATTCCCTTTACTAATCAAAATTATTTTCTAGAAACACAGTTGGACATGTATTTGGCCAAGAAACTACTTTTTGCAGCAGTGATGAAACTAGGAACTGTGGGCACATTGCCAGTGTACTTATATGCTGCCATGAATGGTTAAGTATAGAAAATGACTGGCATGATTTAGTAAATGATTTATGAGTAGCTGATACTAAGTGCTGTATAGCTACAAGGAAACGATCTGTTCTGAACTTGGGCTGAAGTTGTATATTATTACTGTTCTTAATCTTAGGTGTCTTAAAGAGTTTGATTGAAGTAATGAGGCTAGAAAGAAGGGAAGGGACTCAGAAGAGATTACGAGGCAAGACATTGAAGTTTGGATATTGTACGCAGTTTTGGAATTAGCTTCTAACTCAAAAAACAAACCAAACCGATGACTACAGACATACCTCAAAGCCATCAGAAGCCTGGAGAATATTCACCTGTTTACTGACTCTTAGTTAATGCAGCAGTATGAGCCCAGTGAAAAGCTATAATATATTACTGTCAGACAGAACCAACACAATGGTTCTGACAGCTGAAAGAGGATTGAGGCCTAAGCCCTGATGAACCAGGTTTAAGTCAAACTGGTCTGACTACATAGTGACAGCTCACCACTGCTTTTTAGACACTTTGAGCTGACTTTAGCTATAATCCCAAATGAAATCTATTCCCTATATAGTTCCCTATGGGTCCTGGTCAAAAGTAGTGCACTACATAGGGAATAGGGGGCCATTTGGGATGCAATTTTGTGAATGCTTGCTGTTATATCAGTCTCCACCTAGTCTTTACCATACACATTTATATATAATACCTTGACTGCCCTAAATCTACCAGAGTGATGTAAATGTTCTGGGTCTGGCCAACCATAGAATTCCCACAGATAAAATAGCAGCGCTCTGAGATTGGTATAGTGGGAGCTGGCCAGTAGTGATGTATATAGCAGCGCTCTGGGATTGGTATAGTGGGAGCTGGCCAGTAGTGGTGTAAATAGCAGCGCTCTGAGATTGGTATAGTGAGAGCTGGCCAGTAGTGATGTATATAGCAGCGCTCTGGGATTGGTATAGTGGGAGCTGGCCAGTAGTGATGTATATAGCAGCGCTCTGGGATTGGTATAGTGAGAGCTGGCCAGTAGTGATTAAAATAGCAGCACTCTGGGATTGGTATAGTGGGAGCTGGCAAGTAGTGATTAAAATAGCAGCACTCTGGGATTGGTATAGTGGGAGCTGGCCAGTAGTGGTGTAAATAGCAGCGCTCTGAGATTGGTATAGTGAGAGCTGGCCAGTAGTGATGTATATAGCAGCGCTCTGGGATTGGTATAGTGGGAGCTGGCCAGTAGTGATGTATATAGCAGCGCTCTGGGATTGGTATAGTGAGAGCTGGCCAGTAGTGATTAAAATAGCAGCACTCTGGGATTGGTATAGTGGGAGCTGGCAAGTAGTGATTAAAATAGCAGCACTCTGGGATTGGTATAGTGGGAGCTGGCCAGTAGTGATGTATATAGCAGCGCTCTGGGATTGGTATAGTGAGAGCTGGCCAGTAGTGATTAAAATAGCAGCACTCTGGGATTGGTATAGTGGGAGCTGGCAAGTAGTGATTAAAATAGCAGCACTCTGGGATTGGTATAGTGGGAGCTGGCCAGTAGTGGTGTAAATAGCAGCGCTCTGAGATTGGTATAGTGAGAGCTGGCCAGTAGTGATGTATATAGCAGCGCTCTGAGATTGGTATAGTGAGAGCTGGCCAGTAGTGATGTATATAGCAGCGCTCTGGGATTGGTATAGTGGGAGCTGGCCAGTAGTGATGTATATAGCAGCGCTCTGGGATTGGTATAGTGAGAGCTGGCCAGTAGTGATTAAAATAGCAGCACTCTGGGATTGGTATAGTGGGAGCTGGCAAGTAGTGATTAAAATAGCAGCACTCTGGGATTGGTATAGTGGGAGCTGGCCAGTAGTGATTAAAATAGCAGCGCTCTGAGATTGGTATAGTGAGAGCTGGCCAGTAGTGATTAAAATAGCAGCACTCTGGGATTGGTATAGTGGGAGCTGGCAAGTAGTGATTAAAATAGCAGCGCTCTGAGATTGGTATAGTGGGAGCTGGCCAGTAGTGATGTAAATAGCAGCGCTCTGGGATAGGTATAGTGGGAGCTGGCCAGTAGTGATGTAAATAGCAGCACTCTGGGATTGGTATAGTGGGAGCTGGCAAGTAGTGATTAAAATAGCAGCGCTCTGGGATTGGTATAGTGAGAGCTGGCCAGTAGTGATGTAAATAGCAGCACTCTGGGATTGGTATAGTGGGAGCTGGCAAGTAGTGATTAAAATAGCAGCGCTCTGGGATTGGTATAGTGAGAGCTGGCCAGTAGTGATGTAAATAGCAGCACTCTGGGATTGGTATAGTGGGAGCTGGCAAGTAGTGATTAAAATAGCAGCGCTCTGAGATTGGTAGAGTGAGAGCTGGCCAGTAGTGATGTATATAGCAGCGCTCTGGGATTGGTATAGTGGGAGCTGGCCAGTAGTGATGTATATAGCAGCGCTCTGGGATTGGTATAGTGAGAGCTGGCCAGTAGTGATGTATATAGCAGCGCTCTGGGATTGGTATAGTGGGAGCTGGCCAGTAGTGATTAAAATAGCAGCACTCTGGGATTGGTATAGTGAGAGCTGGCCAGTAGTGATGTAAATAGCAGCACTCTGGGATTGGTATAGTGGGAGCTGGCAAGTAGTGATTAAAATAGCAGCGCTCTGAGATTGGTATAGTGGGAGCTGGCCAGTAGTGATGTATATAGCAGCGCTCTGGGATTGGTATAGTGAGAGCTGGCCAGTATTTTCTTTCCTTTTTGTGCCCGGTGAAAGTTTAATTAAAATATGTTATCTTTATTCTAAGCCCTTTAACAGTTCTGCTGCTCTAAGTCATGAGGTTAGCTTTAGGTGGTTTTGTTTCCCATTATAGGATATTCAGTTGAAGTCAGAATTTTACATGGAGTTGGAGTCATTAAAACTCGTTTTTCAACCACTCCACAAATTTCTTGTTAACAAACTATAGTTTTGGCAAGTCGGTTAGGACATCTACTTTGGGCATGACACACGTAATTAAGAGGTTTTAACAGACAGATTATTTCACTTATAATTCACTGTATCACAATTCCAGTGGGACAGAAGTTTACATACACTAAGTTGACTGTGCCTTTAAACAGCTTGGGAAATTCCAGAAAATGATGTCATGGCTTTAAAAGCTTCTGATAGGCTAATTGACATAATTTTAGTCAATTGGAGGTGTACCTGTGGATGTATTTCAAGGCCTACCTTCAAACTCAGTGCCTCTTTGCTTGACATCATGGGAAAATAAAAAGAAATCAGCCAAGACCTCAGGAAAAATAATTGTAGACCTTCACAAGTCTGGTTCATCCTTGGGAACAATTTCCAAACGCCTGAAGGTACCACGTTCATCTGTACATACAATAGTACACAAGTATAAACACCACAGGACCACGCAGCCATCATACCGCTCAGGAAGGAGACGTGTTCTGTCTCCTAGAGATGAACGAACTTTGGTGCGAAAAGTGCAAATCAATCCCAGAACAACAGCAAAGGACCTTGTGAGGATGCTGGAGGAAACAGGTACAAAAGTATCTATATCCACAGTTAAACGAGTCCTATATCGACATAACCTGAAAGGTCGCTCAGCAAGGAAAAAGCCACTGCTCCAAAACCGTGATTAAAAAGCGAGACTGCGATTTGCAACTGCACATGGGGACAAAGATGGTACTTTTTGGAAAAATGTCCTCTGGTCTGATGAAACAAAAATAGAACTGTTTGGCCATAATGCTCATTGTTATGTATGGAGGAAAAAGGGGGAGGCTTGCAAGCCGAAGAACACCAACCCAACTGTGAAGCACGGGGGTGGCAGTATCATGTTGTGGGGGTGCTTTGCTGCAGGAGGGACTGGTGCACTTCACAAAATAGATGGCATCATGAGGAAGGAAAATGAGGTGGATATATTGAAGCAACACCTCAAGACATCAGTCAGGAAGTTAAAGCTTGGTCGCGTATGGGTCTTCCAAATAGACAATGACCCCAAGCATACTTCCAAATTTGTAGCAAATTGGCTTAAGGACAACAAAGTCAAGGTATTGGAGTGGCCATCACAAAGCCATGACCTCAATCCTGTAGAAAATTTGTGGGCAGAACTGAAAAAGTGTGCGCGAGCAAGGAGGCCTACAAACCTGACTCAGTTACACCAACTCTGTCAGGAGGAATGGGCCAAAATTCACTGTTATAGATTTTATGGTGATGACTAAATGTTTGTACATATAAGAATATTCTATTCTGAAAATATATGAGATAGGGTTATAAGACAAAATGGTAGTCCAATTAATGTGTGTGTCTAGAAATGAATATTGTGGAGAGGGGAACAGGCTAGTATGACTTCATTTAGGGAGTATCTGGGAGAACAAAGAATTCTTTGATTCTACCAGACACATGCGAGAGGCCCCTGCCCTTGAAGACAGGAGGGATAGTTTGCCCAAGTTTGACCTATGTTGCAAAGATTGTGATAAGGAATGAATGGGTACTGTGGGAAGACACTATTTTCTTGGAAAAGGGTGGGGGGAGGTGGTGGGAATTTTGTATCTTTGTATTTCAACATTGTACCATATAAAAGACTGTGTACACCTTTTAGAGCTCAGAGCTCTCCTGAATTAAACCATTTACACTTGACTATTGTATTCTGGGCTTCTGTCTGTCTTATTTCAACCAGTATCTTACATATACTGGGTAACAGACAGAGTTTGTTTAATTGATGTTCAGTTTGTGAACATTGAGAACAACATTTCTATAACAATTTGGTCCTTTCGAGCCGGATCTCAATACTTGTTTCTGTCTAGTTCCAGTGGACACCAAAAACCATGCACGGGCGGATAAGAGATCTGTGAGATAAAGACCTGACCTCTGAATTGAGGTTTTATTCAGGCCGGTGGGAGACTGGAACACGACAGAGACAGTGACGAGATCCAACCGACATTGCTTTTCCCAGTCTACAAGACAGGTCAGTAAATCTTTTATTCACGAATTTGGGGGGAATGATTAAGATATCTTTGAATTGATATTCTAAAATGCTTAGGATTTAGCAATAATATGAGCTTTGTCATTTTAATCAGATTCGCCAGTAAGTTAACTTCTTAGGGAGTGGTTCCCGAGGTGACGGTTTTGGAGAGCCTGGCGTGCCCAAAGTAAAATGCCTCCCATTCAGGCCCAGAAAATAGGATATGCACATATTTAGTACCATTGGATAGGAAACACTCTGAATTTTCCAAAAGTGTTAACCATTTGTCTGTGAGTAAAACAGAACGCATATGGCAGGCGAAACCCCGAGGAATTTCTGTCCTGGAAAAAGTGATTTTGACACATTGCTTATTTGGAACCCCTCCCTCATGAAAATGACCATATAAGGGCATATGAATGCAGTACCCATCGCTTCCTTTAGATGTCAACAGTCTCGAGACAGTGTACATTTTCATTTTGGATGAATTAGACCAGAGAATAAGAGCAAACCAGGAAGTGTACTTTTTATGTCAACAGTACCCAGCGCGCTCCGAGAAGCGCGCAGTGTCTTTACCGTCTTTATCGATCAGTTTATATTCCGGTTGATTTATAATAGTAAATATACGTAAAAGTGTTCCTAAGGATACATTTAAAACTATGTTTGATTGTTCTTGGACAAGTTTATAGATATAAGATGAACGAGTTCTCGTCACGTTTCAATGGAGGAGCGGAGACTGTCGTTTCTGATTATAACGCGCGAACCAAATGGAGATTTATGGATAAAATACATTACTTTTTCTAACAAAAGAACCATGGATTGTCTTCGTTGGACACTTAGGATGACCTCAGCAGAAGTTCTTCAACAGGTAATTGATTTGTTTTCGCTGTGAAATGTGTTATGTGTGTGCCATGATGGCTAATGGATTCATGGCTATGGGAAAAATATGTGAGGTGCTACCCTCAAACAATCAAATGTGCTGCTTTCGCCGTAAAGCCTTTTTGAAATCTGACAACGCTGTGATATTGCCAAGAAACAGAGCTTTTGATGAGTATGGAACACTTGTATATTGGTGGATGTTTAATAATTCAACTTTTGGATTTTGAATTTGGCGCCTTGCATTTCACCTGGTAGTGTCGGGATTGGGGCGCTAGCGCCCCAGCAATCCCTGAGAGGTTAACTTTAAACGATCGAGGTAAGGCGCTGCCATAAATAAAACTAGCTTAATAGATCCGGACGTATGTGTGTCTCACTTAAATGTGGGATTTAATTTGTTGTCCACACGGGTTATTAACACAGTATGCTTAATAGATCCGAAATTTTGGCCACGGGTTATTAATGCAGGAACTTAATAGATACGGCCTTGATGGCCACACGGGTTATTAAAGTCCAAAAAAGGAGGAGAGGGGAACTTAATATAGCGGTGGGAGATAGAAGATATTAACGTCAACTGAGTCCCAAGAAACAACAGAAAAATAGGCGGTTAACTAGGGCTTTAAGACCCCTGGCAAATAGCTTATAGTTGTAAACGGGTGAGACCTAATGTCCGATTGAAAGTCACCTCTATAGATAAAGTTTCCAGACCGGAGAATCCCACGTAGTAGATTACATATCACATAGGGTGTGGGAATACACATAATTAGAGTCATTTGATAACGTTAGGAACCACACACATAGATCATAGAGACCTAATATAGATACACATATTGGGAACATAGATGGTCAGCCTAGCACACACACACAGGGGGTAGTGACATACACATTACGTGTGAAACACATAGGGATAAGGTTGATCATTAAGAGGGGATATAAAATAAGTAGATGTGGAAACAATGTGAAGCTCAAGAAGCACATCTAACAATATCCACATAGGATGGGGGTTATAGAATAATTAAGCGAGTATTTAAATGTGTATAAACCCTACCTAGGCGTCTGTAAGGAGACTATCAAAATATATTTGTAATATCAACAATGGGCAGTAAATCCTCAAAAAAGGTTCCCGAACTTACGGGAGATGAGCGCTATATGGAGTTAAAAGATAAAAGAAACATTAATTTTGTCCAAAATGGAGAAAGAAATATGGATTTGATAGACATCTAGATGTAGAAAAGCTAGAATTAAGTTTAAAAGAAAAGGTAGAACCAAGCCATATATGGATAGTACAGATCCGGAGGCAAGCAAGAAAGGGAGAGAATTCCGGGAACAAAGGTTCCACTGGTGTAGGTGAGAAAGGAAGAAAAGGAGAATTTAAATGTCACGATTGCAAAAAGAAAGAATACAAGAAAGATGAATTTCTAATGGCAGTCCTAGAAGACAGAGCCACAGGAGGAAAAGACAGAGAGGACAGGACTAGGTCAGTAAGAAGAGGGACGTCAGGGGAAGAATGGAAGAAGAAGAGAAAATCCTATAATTGTCAGAAAAATTGACATTTCGCTAGAGAGTGCGAGGCCCCATGTAAACATTGTGAGATAAAGGGACATGATTACCGCGATTGCAAAAACAAACCAAAGGAGAGGGGGAATATTGTTGGGGAAAGTAAATGGATAGTGTAAAACGGGAAGGCTATTTAAGCACTAGATTGGATATACCAGAGTGCAGAATAATTGTAGAGTTCACGAATGCTATTTGGTTTGATATTGTTGGGGTAAGTAAATTCAAGGGAAATAACATAATAAATAACCAGCAAAAAGCTTAACTAACTTTGCGAGGTGAGTAGATTGAAGATGTATTTTCTTGTATCTAGAAATAACTTTAGCTAAATGAGTTAGCCACGATTAGCTTAGGTGTTTGACCGCCGTGTGGGGAAAATAGTAGGAATTATGATTTAGAAAGTTTGAATTAACTAGTTCATTTGTGGATATTAAGTTTAAAATGGATATTGATGTTGTATTTCGCCACATTCGAACCATCGCTAAAAAGTTTAGATTTGACGTTCAATGTTGATAAAATATAATGCTATGTGGTAAAGCAGAAACACGAGGAGTTATGGCTTTGGTAAAGTACTAAGGACCATGCGACTCAAGAAAAACTTCAGTCTCTGTTTTTCTAATTCGAAATAAATGCATAAGTATTGAGACATTGGAGGAGGATATAATAATTAATTAAAGTGGCCTCCCTGTAAAAAGCAGAAATAGGTTTGTTTTAACTATATTTAAGAAATAAAAAATGTAACGTAACAAACGATAGCAAAAAGAGAGGTGGTTGGAAGCAAGTAATTAGTGGGATGTTTAAAAGTAAAGGTATGAATAAAACATTACTATTGTTCGACAATCAAGCTGATAAGGCAGCACCAACTTTTTGAAGGTCCAACATATGTTAACTAATAGTTTTGCATTTGACTAAACTAATGCAAAGGTTAAACCGATAGGATTACTGGAAAGGGCCTCTGGGATTGGTTAGTTTAAAGTAAGGTCAATTCCACTTAATGGAAAACTATTATATGAGGTTTGAATATAGTGCTTGCTTTCAGAAAAAATGGAAGTCAAATACGTGTGTATGTTATTTAAGGGAGACAATAGATAATGGTTAACAGAAATCTACTGTATAATAGCTATCAAATTGGTCTATTGGGATAACAGTGTTTGTACATGATTATGGCAGTGAGAGACCAACCTACAATACCATGTGTGTGTGTGTGATGTGAGTAGGTGTAGGAACAATCAATGCGATTGCGAACGTCTCACTGGGGTGTGGGATTTAATTTGTATAGAACTGTTTTGTAAATCCCTGAATAGTTGAACAATTCCTGGTGAAAACTGATCACTTTCACTAGAAATTGAGGGAAAAACAAAGATAGATAGACACCTGAGTACAGGATGAAATTAGAGTTAGGAAGATACAGTAGCAAATCACATGAGAAGCTGTTTGCTAACCACACCTGTGTGTCAGAGATTTTATGCCCAACAGAAGAACTACAGAAGGAGGTGAGCCATACGACCCAGCCTGGTGACTGGGTGTGGGTCCAGTCTCTGCCATTAGAATATCAGAAAGAGCAACCTGGGTCAACGTTACCCACTGCAGAAAGGTAGGAGCACATACAAACACCGTGGAGCACACGCAGAGTTAAAGAGCAGAACTGGACAGATAGGGTCTGGGGGTCGCCTCTGTTAACGAAGATTTCCTACCCGACCTATCATCACTGTAGTGTGTTCACTAGAGGTGTGAGTATGGGGTGGTACCTAGCAGACTGGCTAAGGGCAGGAGAGGGTTGGCGGTTTTTGGGATATGGGGTACCTTGAGCTGCATCATAGTTTTGATTATCTTTTTTATAAATCCTGATTCAACACTTGAAGTATAAATTATATGTCGCTGACAGGTTTAAGAAGTAAAAGACTAGTTATATAATACCCGACCCCTCATGAATAAGAAGGATATAAAGAAGGAGTCCAAATAGGTGATAATGTAAGATTTAAGGTAAATATTAAACATTTTCCTAATAGAGCAGGAATATGGGTGCATAATAAATTGTATAAGATAATTCATGACTTTATATTTCTGTTTGGGACCCACTTCATCTTGTTCCTGGCCTAGGTAATTAAACATACTTGGGGACCGGGGTATGTGAACGGAAAGTGATCTCGATGGAGTTTTAAACAAAGTATGGATATTAATGACTGTAGAGTAGAAATTAGCAGTAACCCTCCAAAGAGTCACAGGAACAGACACGGAATTAAAGACGTTTCACAGCAGTCTTACACTGATGATTCATGGACACAATGGTTTCCTGTTATCATTAATGATACTGGAGACCAACTTCACATAGTTCTGCTTTTAACCTTGGATCTGCAATTAGAGTGGACTTCTGTCAATGTGACTGATTTGGGTTAAAGTATAGTGTTTTGTCCACAGAGTTCATTCAGAGTTCCTTTAGACTGTGAGACTTTCTTATGTATTGTTAAGGAGTGTGGTTATGAGAGCTGTGTTTTACAGTAAGTGAAGCAATGCTTCCATTTAGGCCCAGAAGGCGGATATTCCTTTTTAGTAAATCCATTGGAATAGGAAAGCACTCTGAATTTTCCATGAATGTAATAACCATTGACTGTGGGACATCAGAACGCATTTGGCAGGCAAAACTGAGAATTGGTTTTCAAAGTAGCCAGCATTTTTAGATTGTGTTTTTCTTATCTAACATCTGTTACTGGGTGTGATTGCCCTCTGACCTTAGTGAAGGGCTCACTGTATATTTATATGTAACACAATGTAATCATCACCATTGGGGAATTATGCAAATTGATACAACAGCTTGGACACTTTGAGATCTTCTTATAGCCAAAACTCTTCACGAGTCTTGGCGTGCATGAGGCAGCGCCTGTGCCTTGTTATCGTTTTTAGCGTTCAGTTTATATTCGACTGATTTATAATTGTACATATCGTAAATCCTAAGGATACATTTTCCTATGTTTTGTCTTGTTTCCACACACCTGGTTGTCATTCCTATAATTTTCATGTATTTAACCCTCGGTTTCAAAAGGAGTAATGGAGGCTGTCGTAATTGATTATAAGCAGTGGCACGCAAATGGCTGGTTATGGATAAAAGACTGGTATTTTGTACTTTGTGCTGCATGCACTTTTCCGTTGGACACTTAGGAAGCTACACACAGCATCCTGACAGGTATGCTTGCAGTTTTAAAAGCTGTTATGTGTGTGCCAATCCAGATTGCTAATGTAGGTACATGGCTATTGGAAAATATGTGAGGCTAGCCTTTCAAACAAATGAATGTGCCTCCTATTCCCTCAGGCACAAGCCTGAACCTTGAAATCTGACACATAATGGTTTACAGGTCTGAATTGCCACAAACAGAGCTTTTGATGAGTATGGAACACCTTGTATATAGCTGGATCGTTTAATAATTCAATATAGTGTTCCTAGTGCAAATACTCCAGGTAATCACTAGTCCTCCGGGATGATAGCTGAGCACTGGTATTTAGTCGATAACTGATTCCAAAGTTAATTACCTGTACCCAAGTCTACATGCATCATGTCTCAGGCATTACCTGTCAATTCAGGGTCGCTAATGCACTTGTGTTCTTATTGGCATGTAACCAGATATGAAATCTCATAGCCCTGGGGAACAGTGTCTGGGCGGGATAACTAGAAAAGGGTTGGGGGCTTGGGGTTCTAATGCTAGGCAGTTCTATTTGGATGGATTTCATAGGCTGGAAAGTTCAGGGACGAATATAAAGCTATGGGACTCAGAAGGGACTGGGGTCAGTTCTTCTGGTGGGTAATAAGCTGGGGGCTGTTGATTGGATCAATTATATGTATTATAATATAACATGCAGGACCTTGCTGAGTGGCCTCACCCCCTCTCAGTGATGAATCTCTGTATATTACATTATCGGGCCACCTCCCTCATGACCTGGCAAAATAGGCTTGGCTCTAGAACATGTGTTATCTCAGCCTTGGCGTCTGCAGAAGGGCTATCTGTGTGTGCTTCCCCTATACACTCAACAGATCTGGCGAGTTGGTTTGACAATATGTTTGGACAATGGATTTAAAATGTAATGATATCTGTGTTGAAAGAAAATTGTCATATCAAATGACTGTGTTAGTACTTTGTGTATGTTGTGTGATATAACGTGTGTGAGGTTTAATTTCAGTGAATACTGGAGAAATCAATGCAGAACTTTTTCATCTGTTTTCCATGTTGACCAGAGAGAAGCCTAAGCATGGCCTCATGACCCTCTAGACTACAGTTCCTTTACTCATGAGGAAC
Organism: Brachymystax lenok tsinlingensis; assembly: GCA_030435695.1. NCBI lineage: Eukaryota > Metazoa > Chordata > Actinopteri > Salmoniformes > Salmonidae > Brachymystax > Brachymystax lenok. The sequence continues at coordinate 32,390,161 of CM059786.1, forward strand.
TACATGTAATTTGATGACGATGAATTTTCAATGTTTAGATTGGATCTTAAATGTTATGCCTGTGTGTGTATTAAGATAATGCAGAAAATCCTACTAGCACAAGCTACTTTGATATGCTAGTCAGTGGATGCATCCTATTCCTGTACTCTGGAGCGATTTGGAAGTGGAGGTCGTCATTATTAATTCTAATCGGTGTGTCACAGCATCATCGGTGAGCTTGTTGTTATTAGTCAATAGGGTGGATTCTTATACGCTGTGCTATGGGAAGACTAAATGTTTGTACATGTGGTACCCTTCCTGAAAAGGCTCATCCTGACATGATCTAGCATGACAATGCCACCAGCCTTGCTGCTTGTCTGTGCATGAATTTCCTGGCAAGAACAGGCTAGTCAGTGTTCTCCCATGGCCAGTGAAGAGAACAAAAGGGATCTTTGATTCCCATTGAGCACATCTGAAGGCCCCTGCCCTTGATCAGACAGGGTGAGGGATGGCCATTGCCCAGAAATGTCCAGGAACTTGCAGGTGCCTTGTGATAAGGAATGAATGGGTAACATGTGGGAAGACACTATTTTCTTGGCAAAGGGTGGGAGGTCCATGGTGGGAGATTTTGTATCTTTGTATTTCAATGCAGATGGTACCATATAAAGATACTGATTGTTACACCTTTTGAAGCTCAGAGCTCCCCCTTTGTTTAGGGACACATTATTACACTTGACTGTTGTCACATGACTGTGGAAGTTGTCTGTCTTATGTCTCGGTATCTGTATGTTAGGTAACAAATATTTGTTTAATTGATGTTCAGTTTGTGACATGAAACAACATTTGACTAGTGAGACATTCACCCAACTTATTGCTGGGAAGCTTGTACATGTACATTCAAATTGATTTCCAAATGCTTAATACAACAACAGAAAATATTTGGGGTGTATCTAAACTTGGCACCCACTGGGCCCTGTGATCAAAAGTAGTGCATTACTTGGGAAATAATTCTCTCTACTATTGATTCTGCCATTTCAGACATTGGACTAAAGCCATACATCAACAGGTGATCAATGAGGCTCAGGTTGATCATAGGTCATTGATCTTAATGGCAATTACTGGACTGGGTTTAACTGTGTGGACCTCACTTCCTCACGTCCTTCTCTTTAACCTTGTGGCTCTGACGGAGGAAGGGAGTGTGGCACAGGGCCATGCACTAATCGAACTGTATCTCATGCCCCAAATGACCAGCCCCATTCCCCTAGCCCAAGCCCTAGCCACAGCACTAGGCCCTAGCCTCAGCCCTAGCCCCAGCCTTCAGAAAGCAAAAAAAACAGTCATCCATACATTTATTATAAACTAACATCCATATCAAAACAAATCAAAACTTGGCACAGCAACAACTTCCTGGAACTCAACTACACATTTGAGTTCCAGGAAGTGTTGTCTGGCTTTTGATTTGTTCACTGAAAGACCAATGGCTAAATGTGTAGTAATCAATCATAATCCAATCCCTCATGGATAAGACTGTCTTTTTTTGCTCATTTATGAAGGCTGGGGCTAGTCATATCTCAGACCTAGTGAGATTGTAATGGGGGAATGGGGAGGATGGTCATTTGGGGCATGAGATAACGTTCGATTAGTGGGGCATGGCTGTGCCACACTCCCTTCTCCGTCAGAGCTGCACAAGGTATAAACAGTTGAAGGGCGTGAGGAAGTTTACATACACCTTAGCCAAATACACTTAAACTCAGTTTTTCACAATTCCTGATCAATGACCTATGATCAACCTGAGCCTTAGGTCACCTGTTAGGATGTATGGCTTTGGGAGTCCATGTCTAAGAATGTGAAATGGCAGAATAGCACCCTATTTCCCAAGTAATTTGCACTTTTACTTTTCATCACAGGGCCCCAGATAGGGTCCATTTAGGATACACCCCAATTAGTATTTGGTAGCATTGCCTTGTACATTTTTTAAGCATTTGGGTCAAATCAGTTTCATGTAGCACATGTAAACTCAGCAAAAATGGGTGAATTGCCCTCTCACTGTCCAACTGTTGTTCTCAATGTTCATTAAACTTTCAACAATTAAACAAACTCTGTCTGTATGAACCTAACAGTATTTGTAACATACTGGTTGAAACTATAAACTGACAGAAGCCCAGAATACATGTCAAGAAATTGAATAATGGTCCCTAAATTCAGGAGAGCTCTGAGCTCTAAAAGGTGTACACAGTCAGTATCTGGTGTGGCCACCATCTGCATTGAAAGTACTGCAGATACATCTCCTCATGGACCTGCACCACCCTTTTGCCAAGAAAATAGTGTCTTCCCACAGTACCCATTCATTCCTTATCACAAGGCACCTGCAAGTTCCTGGTCAAACATTTCTGGGGGCAAACTATCCCTCACCCTGTCTGATCCAAGGGCAGGCTCCCAGGCGTGTCAATGGTAGAATGAGATCCGGGTTCTTCCCACTGGCCTAAATGGGAGTCATACTGACCTGTTCCTGTCTTGCACAATATTCATGCACAGAACACAGCAGCATTAATTGGACTACCATTGTCATGCTATAACCCTATCTCAGGATGAGCCTGCAGGAATACCACAGAATAGAATATGTCTTAGATGTACAAACGTTGAGTCATTGCCTGCAATAACAATCTATAAGAATCCAGTCCGATGATGCTGTGTACACACCGCCCCAGACCGCAATTGACCCTCCACTTAATAATGACTCCAGACCAGGAATCAGGATGCATGTATTTACATCTGATCCTAGCATATCAAGTAGCTTGTGCTAGTGCCTATACTGCAGTTCTTAACTACACACTAGGCCCTACAGAATTTTCATCATCTATCTTCATGAAAGAAACAGCATAACATTTAAGATAAAATCTAAACATGACTGAAAATTGTCTCATCATTAACATGGGTTCTCTCTATAAAATAAAAAACACTGGAGCCATCTAGATGAAAAAGTTCTGCATGCATTCATCATTCCCCTGGTCAGAGCTCGAATCGGTCCTTATATAACTGGGATGACTATTTTGATATGACAATTTCTTTCCAGAGTCCTGGATGACTCATTTAAACCTCTCACACACGGAATCACACATATCGAATACAAAGTACTAACACAGTGTCATAGAGCCGGACGGAGCACACACAGATAGCTTCATACAGACTCCAAGGCTGAGATGCAGACGTTGCATGTTCAGAGACAAGCACAGCCAGTCAGCGTGTCGCGACCCGATAATGTAATATACAAACACACTGAGAGGGGGTGAGGCCACTCAGCAAGGTCCTGCATGTTATATTTTTAATAAGATGCCCTAGCCCCCAGCCAACCTATTTTGCCAGGTCATGACCCCAGTCCCGGATAATTGTTCTTTCCCATCCCCAGCCCCGCATCTCTAGTCTTATTCCCCAGCCCTTGTTTATTATAATACATATAAGTCCAGCCCCCAGCCCCATTTTTAGTTATCATTACCCACCAGAAGAATCCCCCAGTGATAAACCCAGCCCCAGGGAGCTGAGATTTCATATCTGTTATATTGCCAGTGAACATAATTAAGTGCGATGCCTATGAAATTCCATCCATGATGCATGTAGAACTGCCTACATTAGAACCTATATGTTCTCCTTTAAAAATGCTCAGTTATACCCTACTGTTCTCTGAGTGTCTAATTACTGGTGTGGGTGCACTAGGAACACTACATTGAACACAGTCACGTGCGATTCCACCCTTAATTTACAAGGTGATGCAACACAATAGACTGTGGTTGTGGTATTCAGACCTGTAAACCATTATGTGTCAGTCGACTCAAATACCAGGTTGTGCCTGAGCTGGATCATCCCGAGGCATGCTCGAAAGGGAAAACCTAAAGCGTTCGTATGTACCTACATCTCATCTGGATTGGCAACATCTTCAGCTATATACAAGTGTTCCATACTCATCAGGATCCGTGTTTCTAGGCAATATCTGGTGCGTTGTCAGATTTCAAATAGTGCTGCGGCACAAAGCACAAAATACCATTTGTCTGAGCGCTAGCACTCACATAAACGTGCCACTGTATCAATAAACAATTACACACACAGACATGGAACACATTTCACAGGGTTAAATACATGACAAGTAATTACCTGTTGAATGAACAACCAGGTGTGTGGGAAACAAGACAAAACAATGGAAAATGAAAAGTGGATCTTGATGTTAGAACACCGGTGGCGTCGACCATAACATCCTCCATTTGGTTCACCCGACTTATAATCAGAAATCGTGACAGCATTATGGCTACAAGAAGATATCAAAGCCTAAAATTATACCTATTAATTTGTCCATAGACAATGGTGATGATTACATAGTTACATATAAATATCCTTAGTGAGCCCTTACGTATAGGTCAGAATAAATCACACCCAGTATACAGATGAAGATAAGAAAAACGATAAATCTAAGGCACAGCTGGCTACTTTGAAAACCAACACAGTTCGCTATCTCTCTAATCTCTTATGTCCATGTCAATTTATTACATTCATGTAACTCCTGCTACCCTCAAGATGGATTTACACTAAAGGAATTCCGTCTCATGTTGATGACATTGCTTCAAGGAAGCGACTGTAAACACAGCTCTCATAACCACACTCCTTATGGTCATTTTGGATAGGAAAGGGGCTCACAGTCTAATGAGGAACTCTGTCAAAATGAACTCTGTGGACAGAGATTCCTATCTTTAAAAATAAAAAGCCTGTAAATGCGTTCTGATTGACCCACAGACAAATGCAATTAAACAAGGTTTTGGAAAATTCAGAACTATCCAATGGTACTAAATATAGTATCAAAGATAACAAAATGGGAGGTATTTTACTTGGGACGCCATTGGCTCTGAACAGTCAAAGACTTTGCTGCTGGAGCTCTTTAATTAAACATGAGCACAGTTTTTGTTTTTATTAAAGCGAAGAATGAGACAGGATGTTCACGAGACAACATCCTCCCTATGAGGTTGTAATTGTTACCTTTCAAGCTAGGACTAATTAAACCAGGAGAAGTAAATGGTTGTTTTAGCAACAATACATCCATCCTGACCCGGCAGCAAAGGTACGGGGGTAGTCATGAGGTTAGTGTGTTGGGCCAGTAACTGAAAGAATGCTGGTTTGAATCCCAGAGATGACAAATTGAAAAATCTGTCACCCTTGAGCAAAGCCTTTAATCCTAATTGCTCCAGGGGTTCTGGGCAATGGTGGCCATGACCCCACTCTCTGTCTCAGGGAGAATTGGGATCTGACAAAAACAAATTTCCATTACACACTTGTAAACGTGTCCTGTTACTATTTGTCCTGTTGTAAAAGTCTGTAACAGGACAAATATAAGCCCTCCCCAAATGATTATTATTGGGAGTTCATAGCAAAGCTGGTCAAATAACTCAAGCATAGACTGGTACGTTTTTTTCTTCTGATTTTGCACACAGAAACTAGAGGCCATGAGTAACCTGGTAAAAGAATATGTCACCGATTGGCCTTTAGGTGGCGCATCTCACTTAAACCCTCATATCCGTCACCCCCTGAACACACTTGTCTCAAGGACCCATAAGGTCCGACTTTTAAAAACTTATTCTCATAAACCAAGAGTCCCAATAGCAAAATGTTTTTCAGGACCCTGTCTATCAAAAAATTATTCGTAAAAATCCAAATAACTTCACAGATCTTCATTGTAAAGGATTTAACTACTTAGGGAGCACCGGCATGCTAGCGGGCCACTCCCGACACTACCCGGTGAAATGTAAGGCACCAAATTCAAAATCGAAAAGTTGAATTATTAAACTTTCATCAATATACAAGTGTTGCATAGTTCAAATTATACCTATAAACTTTATACAAACAAATCAAACATCATTTCAAATCAAATCAAATCAAATCAAATCAAATCAAATTTTATTTGTCACATACACATGGTTAGCAGATGTTAATGCGAGTGTAGCGAAATGCTTGTGCTTCTAGTTCCGACCATGCAGTAGTATCTAACAAGTAATCTAACAAATTCACAACAACTACCTTATACACACAAGAGTAAAGGAATGAATACGAGTATGTACATATAAATATATGGATGAGCGATGGCTGACCGGCATAGGCAAGATGCAGTAGATGGTTCTCCCATTGTCAGAATTTTTAATGTATCCTTAGGTATCCTTTTATGTATATTTACTGTAATATATCCACCGGACAATAACGTGAACAAGAGGAAAGGAAAATAAACTGGGGCGCGCTCACAATCTCGCCCGTGTCAAACGTTGTAAACAAAAGTGGTCCCCTGACTACTTCCTCTTCCTATCCGTTCTGCTTACTCCTAGAACTTCCAGTCTTTGTATAAAGACTGTTGACATCTAGTGGAAGCCATAGGTACTGCAGTCTCAGTCCTACATAACATTGTATGCAATAGGCAACTGTGAGAAAAAGGTAATCTAAAATAAATTGCAAATCCGTATGGATTTTCCTCGGGTTTTCGCCTGCTATATCAGTTCTGTTATACTCACATACATTATTTTAACACTCTTAGAAACTTCAGAGTGTTTCCTATCCAATAGTACTAATTATGTGCATATCCTATTTTCTGGGCCTGAGTGGCAGGCATTTTACTTTGGGCACTCCAGACTCTCCAAAACCGTCACCTATGCTGCCGCTCCCTAAGAAGTTAAACACTGTTTCCCATGCTTGTTCAATGAACCATAAACAATTAATGAACATGCACCTGTGGAACAGTCATTAAGACACTAACAGCTTACAGACGGTAGGCAATTAAGGTCACAGTTATGAAAACACTAAAGAGGCCTTTCTACTGACTCTGAAAAAAAAAAAAAAAGATGCCCAGGGTCCCTGCTCATCTGCATGAATGTGCCTTAGGCATTCTGCAAGGAGGCATGAGGACTGCAGATGTGGCCAGGGCAATAAATTGCAATGTCCGTACTGTGAGATGCCTAAGACAGCGCTACAGAGAGACAGGACGGACAGCTGATCATCCTCGCAGTGGCAGACCACGTATAACAACACCTGCACAGGATCGATACATCCGAACATCAAACCTGCGGGACAGGTACAGGATGACAACAACAACTGCCCGAGTTACACCAGGAATGCTCAATCCCTCTATCAGTGCTCAGACTGTCCGCAATAGGCTGAGAGAGGCTGGACTGAGGGCTTGTAGGCCTGTTGTAAGGCAGGTCCTCACCAGACATCACCGGCAACAACGTCGCCTATGGGCGCAAACCCACCATCGCTGGATAAGACAGGACTGGCAAAAAGTGCTCTTCACTGACGAGTCACGGTTTTGTCTCACCTGGAGTGATGGTGGGATTCGCGTTTATCATCGAAGGAATGAGCGTTACACCGAGGCCTGTACTCTGGAGCGGGATGGATTTGGAGGTAGAGGGTCCGTCATGGTCTGGGGCGGTGTGTCACAGCATCATCGGACTGAGCTTGTTGTCATTGCAGGCAATCTCAACGCTGTGCGTTACAGGGAAGACATCCTCCTTCCTCATGTGGTACCCTTCCTGCAGGCTCATCCTGACATGATCCTCCAGCATGACAATCCATACTGCTCATTCTGTGCATGACTTCCTGCAGGACAGGAATGTCAGTGTTCTGCCATTGTCAGAAAAGAGCCCGGATCTCAATCCCATTGAGCACGTCTGGGACCTGTTGGATCGGAGGGTGAGGGCTAGGGCCATTCCCCCCAGAAATGTCCGGGAACTCGCAGGTGCCTTGGTGAAAGAGAGGGGTAACATCTCACAGCAAGAACTGGCAAATCTGGTGCAGTCCACGTGGAGGAGATGCACTTCAGTACTTAACTTCTTTGGGAGCAGCGCACGAGGTGACCGTTTTGGAGAGCCTGGCGTGCCCAAAGTAAAATGCCTCCCATTCAGGCCCAGAAAATAGGATATGCGCCCCACCACTCCCTAAGTAGTTAAGTAATTAGTATTTGCTGCATACAGCACTAGAATAAACTTCACTTGGGTCATCATTGTGGTATTGAGAGATCAACATGGTAATGCTTTCACTGATTGTGCATAAAAGCAGACAGTTCCTTCATAATAGAGTTCTTGCTTTGCTATCCAACTGATCTTGTGTCCTATCTGTCATCCTGTGAACCCCGTTCATTGCTGTTCCAAGCTCTATCTATTATTATAATTATTATTATTCGATGTGAGTAGATTGTTTGAAAACCAGTGAATTGGATTGAAAGTAGATATTTCTAATCACTCTTCCATTTGATGTTAATTCGCACCTTTGTTATAGCAGCTGTGCAAATGGACATAAGCTGTTCTAAGCCAAATAATGTATAACATATTTGCATATCATGTTGTTGTTTTTCAGAGAGAGAGAGAGAGAGAGAGAGAGCAGCATTCCACTTGAGTAAAGAAGTCACAGCAAAACAGTCTTAACAAAACAGAGGTGAAATAGTATTGCGTCACAGTAGCCTTTTATTTTAGAAAGAGACGACGGGAAAAGGTCTCTGCTTCATCATTTTCACTTTTTCTTCACTTTTATTATTTTCAAAGGAATCACATTACTTTACCAAGTGCTGTGAGAGAGCACCCACATCTTTTCAGTTAATTAACGATATTGGGGCTTTTACAAAGTTGAATAAAATACACTATATTCACAAAGGTATGTGGACACCCCTTCAAATGGGAGGATTTGGCTATTTCAGCCACACCCGTTGTTGATAGGTGTATAAAATCGAGCACACAGCCATGCAATCTCCATAGATAAACATTGGCAGTAGAATGGCTTTACTGAAGAGCTTAGCGACTTTCACCATGGCACCGTCATAGGATGCCACATTTCCAACAAGTCAGTTCCTCAAATTTCTGCCCTGCTAGAGCTGCCCCGGTCAACTGTAAGTGCTTTTATTGTGAAGTGGCAATGTCTAGGAACAACAACGGCTCTGCCACGAAGTGGTAGGCCGCACAAGCTCACAGAACGGAACCACCGAGTGCTGAAGCGTTTAAAAATCGTCTGTCCTCGGTTGCAACACTCACTACCGAGATCCAAACTGCCTCCGGAAGCAACGTCAGCACAAGAACTGTTTGTCAGGAGCTTAATGAAATGGGTTTCTGTGGCCGAGCAGCCGCACAAGCCTAAGATCACCGTGCTCAATGCCAAGCGTCGGCTGGAGTGGTGTAAAGCTCACCGCCATTGGACTCCAGAAGTGGAAACACATTCTCTGGAGTGATAAATCACACTTCACAATCTGGCAGTCCAACGGATGACCCTGGGTTTGACAGATGCAAGAAGAACACTACTTGCCAGAATGCATATTGCCAACTGTAAAGTTTGGTGGAGGAGGAATAATAGTCTGGGGCTGTTTTTCATGGTTCAGGCCCCTTAGTTCCAGTGAAGGGAAAACGTAATGCTACAGCATAGAATTACATTCTAGGCGATTCTAGGCGATTCTATGCTTTCAACTTTGTGGCAACAGTTTGGGGAACACCCTTTCCTGTTTCAGCATGACAATGCCCCGTGCACAAAGCAAGGTTTATACAGAAATGTCTTGTTCAGATCTGTGTGTAAAAACTTGACTGGCCTGCACAGAGCCCTGACCTCAACCTCATCAAACACCTTTGAGATAAATTGGAACGCTGTCAGTGAGCCAGGCCTAATCACCCACCATCAGTATCCAACCTCAATAATGCTCATGTGGCTAAATGGAAGTCCCTGCAGCAATGTTCCAACATCTAGTGGAAAGCCTTCCCAGAAGAGTGGAGGGGGGAAGGGGGGGACCAACTCCATTTTTAATGCCCATGATTTTGGAATGAGATGTTCAACAAGCAGATGTCCACATACTTTTGTTAGTGTAGTGTATCTGAAGATCTAGGTCAGATAAAAAAAAAACGGATCTAAAACAACAACCAACAAACATTGCGTTCAAAGAGAGAGAGAGTGAAAGGGAGCGAGAGAGCGCAAGAGAGGGAGAGGAGAGGAGAGCAAGAGAGCGAGAGAGAGAGAGAGAGAGAGAGAGAGAGAGAGAGAGAGAGAGAGAGAGAGAGAGAGAGAGAGAGAGAGAGAGAGAGAGAGAGAGAAACAAATACCAAGGACACAATCCTTGTCCTCTGTTTACTAATTAATTGCTCTTCATCATACTGTCCATCAAAACCAGATATTTTACCAGATGTCAAAAGATATTGCATTTGTGTGAAAGCAACCAATATGCAAGCTGAGTAATTTGCTCATTTATGTGTACACTGTATCACATTTTGAATGAGTTTTGCATTTGAAAAATGACTGTCGATTGAACCAATCTATAAACTGTAAAATATTGGTGACATGTAGAGCTAAGGGTGCCATTACGAAATAGTGCTATTACAGGGTTGCCATGGTAATGGTTCTGTCTTTAAGTTCACTTTTCTTCCCTGATCTACTTATGTAAAGCTTCTAACAAGTTGTATTAATTAATACAAGCGTAATGAAATCCCTGGTGAATTTGGGGAGAATCACAAAGTGTTGCGATTTGCGAAGGAAACTGTAGATGTTAGGGAAGCTGTAGATAGTTGTTAGTGGGTCTCAGTGGGGTGTATTGTGTGTAGATTTACTCTGCGTCTACACTACACTGCTCTTTAAATCAATCAATCAATCACATTTATTTATAAAGCCCTTCTTACATCAGCTGATGTCACAAAGTGCTGTACAGAAATCCAGCCTAAAACCCCAAACAGCAAGCAATGCAGGTGTAGAAGCACGGTGGCAAGGAAAAACTCCCTAGAAAGGCTAGAACCTAGGAAGAAACCTAGAGAGGAACCAGGCTATGAGGGGTGACCAGTCCTCTTCTGGCTGTGCTGGGTGGAGATTATAACAGAACATGGCCAAGATGTTCAAATGCTCATAGATGACCAGCAGGGTCAAATAATAATAATCACAGTGGTTGTAGAGGGTGCAACAGGTCAGCACCTCAGAAATCACACTTCTGGAATGGAACGAAAAACAGAGGAGACATCTCATAAGACAGCATTCTGATTGTGTCATAATTAGTGTAACTTGCAATGGATGACTACTTGTTTGGGAGACATTTTCCAATCAAAAACAAAGTGGAAGATTTCATCACTTTGGTTAAGTTTGACAGTACTTTCCCCATAATTTATTTTAGCTGGTAAAACGATGGCTTGATGTCTGTATTCAAGAGTTATTAAAATGTTATTAATATGCACCTAATTGAAACTACCCTTAGACAAGGCAGTCTCAGTGGACACAAGGAGAATACACATCCTGGACACAATCAAACAAACCTGGGTCCCTCAATGAATCTCGAAGATGAAAACATATTCCCATATTATTATTAATGAAACTGGGTTTGGGTAAAGTTTAATCTTCAGAGAACAAACAGTGTGCCGCTGGTTTGAAGACTGCTAATTACGAAGGGAGTTGTTAGGCCATATCCGTCTGCTTAGGCAATTTCAGACTGAAACAGCACTCCACTGATGATTTCTGAGGTGGCAGCTCAGCCTATAGAGAGACCAGACGCACAGACCCCAGTGAATAACTAAATCAGTTCTCCAGCCAAGGATAGAATGAAATAGAGTAAATAGACTTTTCAAAGAATGTGTACCCTCCTTTAGGAATCTAAAAGTAACTGGCATGACAATAACCCAGTGAATTGGCTGGCACTCGACTCGACAAGTGGAGGAATTTTACACTAGATGGAATGGGCAATGGAGCCTACCTCGTCTCTCCTTGCAGTCTGCCTTCAATACATGGCTATGAATAATTCTACCATTTAAATACATTTTAAGTGTGTCTCTTCATTGGTTTGTCAGAAACGTGTATTTATCAAGCCCCATCCACGTATGCAATTTTTTGGTGGGAAATTAGATGTTCAAAACAATTGTAAATATGTGTTATTATCTACCAAAACAGTCCAGAAATATGACCTGGAGGACATAAGCCTAATCTACACTGTACATACGCAACGAAAGAACACAAAAGCGAAAAGGCAATCCTACGTACTTGCATCAAGTTTATAATTGTGAGGGCTTCCCGAGTGGCGCAGAGTTCTAGGGGCACTGTATCGCAGTCCTAGAGGTGTCACTACAGACCCGGGTTTGATCCCAGGCTGTGTCGCAGCTGGCTGTGACCGCTGTGTTTCAAGAAGCAGTGAGGCTTGACAGGGTTGTGCTTTGGAGGATGCAAGGCTCTCGACATTTGCCTCTCCCGAGTCCGTATGGGAGTTGCAGCAATGGGACAAGACTGTAACTACCAATTAGGGAGAAAAAGGGGTAAAAAGTTTATAATTGCGGGGCTTCACACGTCTGCCTATTTTTACTACGCCATTATACAGGATTGCCATTTTGCATAGCTATTCGTAGTTCTTGCGTTGTGTACTGTGTAGGGTAGAAATTTAGCTTCAATGATAGATGTCCTCTGTTTTTGGCATGTGCAACACGTCCGCATTGGTCCTCAACTGTACTGTGTAGGGTATTGACGCTAGCTCCCGGAACTTAAGATGGGAGCATTAAGTGATTTATCTGTATGGATTTTTTGGACAGGTTCCTCCTTAGAGGTCTTGAGTTAGAGGCAACAGAGACACATATCTAATCATTTAAATGGATGGTTCTTGGAGCCCAGTGGTCGAAACACACCTCAAACATAGAATCTCTTAACACGTCGCATGATTTCAGGAGCTACATATCGTACATTTCAAAATGAAAGGTAGCTTACAGTAATGTTGGTTAGTATCTGTTAGACAAGTTACCTTTCCATTGCGCTTGATAAAGAATCTATAACTGAATAACAAATGAACTGAGGCAGAGCCGTAACAACAACACCGTTATATGATGCAAGTTGCATCATATTTTAAGCAGAAAAACTGGTATTGTATTGAATATGTACCAGAAGCCTCTCTCTCCAGTTTATCATCTCTGACAGGCTTTGGCTTGGTGAGGAATAAGGAGCAGTAACCCGGTGCTGTGTTGCCACTGACCTTTTAGTTTCTTAACCTCCGTCACTGCAGCAGACTGCCAGCCGAGGAGAAGAGAAACGGCAGCGTCCTGCAGGTCACAATCAGCCAAGGTGTGACTTTTAAAGCTCTCTGCAGCCCCTGAAGGGCCTAATACTGTAGCAAAAACAACAATAACAAGAGGGAAAAATCACATTTAAAACGCTAAAGACAAAATTCTGGTGATTAAATCAATTTGACTGACAATGGCTTGGAAAATATGTAATGAATCATGCTGCTGCTGCAAAGTGTTTTTCTTTTCCTCCAATGATAAACACCTCAAAAAGCATGTTGTTCTAAAAGGCCTTATGTTATCTACAAAAATACATTACTATGATTACCATGCATCAGGAGTGCTGCCTGGCTGCAATTACTACCTTGTTCAGTTCCACGCACCATATTTAGTAATTGTGGCATAACTGAGTTCCAGAATTGGAACTCAAGTATTAAAAGGCATAGGCATTAGGCGGCAGGTAGCCTAGCAGTTAGAGTGTTGGGCCAGTAACTAAAATAAAATACATTTATGTTTCACACATCTGTATAATACACACTTGTATGCGTGTAACATGACAAATATAAGTGCCCACCAAAATATTATACGGAATTCTATTTTGAAGGAATTACAATAATCTGTAATTTGGCTCCGTGTTTGGCGGAATACGCAAAGACACACATGAAGACACACACTCTCACAAACACACACATTCTCACAAACACACACTCTCACAAACACACACACATGCACACACACACTCTCACAAACACACACTCTCACAAACACACACAGACTCTCACAAACACACTCTGCAGGTAGAGAGACAAGGTGGGAAACAACAAATTACAAGAATCTTCACTGTGTTTTGGCAGACTGACATCAAGACAGACTGACTCACACACAAACACACACACTCTCTCAAACACACTTTGCAGGTGTACAGAGAGGAGGTGGGAGGGAGAATGACAATGCACCATGTGGCGTCTCTGCCTCAGCTCAGAGGCCTGTGGTTGTGAGACTGGCAGCTTTGTCTCTCTACACGGGTACGCAGCGTGGAGGGGAACTGAGTAATCGTGTCCTTGAAACAAAACAGCAGTGGAACACAAAGCAGCACGGTGGTCTTTGACTTACTGTCGATACCCAAAAACCATAGTTCATGTTCTGGCCAAGGAGCTCCGCTGCTCCTAGCATCTGTTTTGGCCTGCTGTGCTGTTTTTCTGTTTTCCGCCTACCCGAGAAACGATGGCAAATGTTCCGGGTGTGAAAAAAAGAAGGGAAAAGAAATATCATACTGTAGAGGAACTTTGGGCCACATGCTTGATGGTGCATGGATAAGGCTGCAGTGGTTCTCTGGTCCAATATACTGCATCACATTGTCTCTGATTTCCATATAACACTGTCAGGATGCCACATTCAGTGTGTTACTCAGGGCCCTTGTTCCTATAATGTCTGCCTCCCCCATCACACACACATATGACAGGTAACATGACTGATGACATCATAAGAAACACATCATTTAAACCATAATTGTGACCTTTGGGATACAGTACAATGACTTCCCAAATGTAGGTTACTACACTGTTTTTAACTCTGAACTATAAAAAAATCTGTGATCAGCTGTTTGATGGTTGATTGTGTGTGTGTGTGGTATGTGCTTGCCTGTGTGCGTGTTTGTGCATGTGTGTGTGTGTGTGAGAATGTTAGTTTAAGCGTTTAGCATACATACTTGTCTGCATCTGTTCTTACTTGCCTTCATCAGTATATTGCTGTGCGCTTACATGCAAATATGCTCATGGTTCTATAAACCATACGTAGGCATGCCTGGACTAAATTACACTCATAAATCTGATCAAGTCACTCCCAATGTTCTCGTTGGGAAGCTAATGTTTCCACCTTCTCTGTCCTAGATGCTACTGACGTTAAGTTTAATTGCAGATGTAGCAAGTTCATCAAACAAATTGGTGTTATTGGTTACTTTAACAATCTTAGACCAATCAATCAGTCATGAGTTTGGTGATTTAGGTTGTATCTAGTTTTTAACTGTCATAATAGCTGCCTCTGAAACATGATGATCAGCTTGGAGAAACTGTTGGCCAGAACATGAACTATGGAATGGCTCCAGAAGTTGTCGGGTATCTACAGTATGTCAAAGACCACCATGTTGCTTTGTGTTCAACTGCTGTTTTGTTTAAAGGACACTGATTTGCCGGCAACAGCAATCAAACTGACATTGACCATCTCTACCTACATGTTAGTCATTTAGCAGATGCTCTTATCCAGAGTGACTTACAGGAGCAATTAGGGTTAAGTGCATTGCTCAAGGGAAGATCGGCAGATTTTTCACCTAGTCAGATCAGGGATTCAAACCAGCAACCTTTTGATTACTGGCCCAACCTCTTAACCGCTAGGCTACCTGCCACCAGCATTCAAGTAGAAAGTAGACAAAACATTAAAACATGGATGTACCAATGGTGGGTGTAATACAGTCGATAGGTGAGAAGAAGAGACATAGATACCTACTCCATAAATTACATTAAGTAGTATGACTGTTAGACCTTTATGCATGTACTGTATTGTGCAGCAAAACGGATTGCTATGATTGTTAGAAAAAACAACAAATACTCAATTTACCCATCCAAACATTCATATTTGCATAGCAAATTATGCATGTATAGGGTGAGGCGTTGTTTGCATTGTTGTTTGCAACAAATCAAACTGATATGAACAGAGATCAAAGTATCTCCTGAAAATATTCCCTGGAATTTATAAACCAATTTCCCAAACCCTGAGTGCCCCAAATCCATGATACTGCAGAATTGATGAGGAGACACCATTGGAAGCCAGAACTATAACATGCTACTGTATATACAGTGTTTGTCTGTGACTTTGCTGTACAATATTCAAACAGAGATAGGGCTTGACGTTGTTATATGACAAGGCTATGAATAAAACCTTAAAAAGCAATGAGAGCAAACATCATTAATTTAAAGTACAGAGAGTCCACACCCATGTTGCTTTTCATAAGACACATAAGTCATTGTGCCACTAGAAAAACACACTGAAATATTCATGCCCTTATTTCCCTTGGTATACAAACATCCCTGACGGAAAGTTGCACAAGGTTGAAAGTTAAAGAGGATGTTGTTTATCTGATTACTTGACACATAGGGTCATAACATGTTATGATACGGTCATAACCATGTTATATTATGACAGCTGACATAACTTGTGATAACCTGTCATAATATGGTCATAACACTGTCATGACACATATTTAGACATGTTGTGACATACACATTTTGTGTTATTTTATGGCTGGTTATGTCACCTACATAAGAGTGCCAACGCCCACAAATCATACCACACAAGGCAAACCATTCCATGTTATATAACATTTCTTAAATTGGCCATTTCATTACCATTGTAGTTGTACACACATTGATGTCAAACATGTGCCTAGCCCAATGCTCCGTAGCTGATGACTTGAATGAATGCAGGAGCAGGACAAAACACCCTCTTTGGAACTTGTGATTGACATATAGCCATTTACTTGACAGAACTATATGGCTTATATTATTACCCAGACAACAACAAAACATTTTCTGTGATAGATTCTATACATTTCCATATTTTGGAATCAAAGTTTAGTCCTCCATGGTTTTGCTTTAATATACATTTGAAGTTGGAAGTTTACATACACCTAAGCCAAATACATTTCAACTCAGTTTTTCACAATTCCTGACATTTAATCCTAGTAAAAATTCTGTTTTAGGTCAGTTAGGATTACCACTTTATTTTAAGAAAGTGAAATGTCAGAATAGTAGTAGAGATAATGATTTGTTTGACCTTTTATTTCTTTCATCACATTCCCAGTGGGTCTGAAGATTACATACACTCAATTAGTATTTGGTAGCATTGGCTTTAAATTGTTGAACTTGGGTCAAACGTTTCGGGTAGCCTTCCACAAGCTTCCAACAATAAGTTGGGTGAATTTTGGCCCCTTCCTTCTGACAGAGCTGGTGTAACTGAGTCAGGTTTGTAGGCCTCCTTGCTCGCACACGCTTTTTGTGTTCTGACACCAAATTTTCTATGGGATTGAGGTTAGGGGTTTGTGATGGTCACTCCAATACCTTGACTTTGTCGTCCTTAAGCCACTTTGCCACAACTTTGGAAGTATGCTTGAGGTCATTGTCCATTTGGAATACCCATTTGCGACCAAGATTTAACTTCCTGACTGATGTCTTGAGATGTTGCTTCAATATATCCACCTCATTTTTCTTCCTCATGATGCCATCTATTTTGTGTAGTGCACCAGTCCCTCCTGCAGCAAAGCACACCCACAACATGATGCTGCCACCCCAGTGCTTCACGGTTGGGATGGTGTTCTTCGGCTTGCAAGCCTCCCCCTTGCAAGCCTCCCCCTCCAAACGTAACGATGGTCATTATGGCCAAACAGTTCTATTTTTGTTTCATCAGACCAGAGGACATTTCTCCAAAAAGTACGATCTTTGTCCCCATGTGCAGTTACAAACTGTAGTCTGGCTTTTTATGTCGGGTTTTGGAGCAGTGGCTTCTTCTTTGCTGAGCGGCCTTTCAGGTTATGTCAATATAGGAAAGATTTTACTGTGGATATAGATGCTTTTGTACCTGTTTCCTCCAGCATCTTCACAAGGTCATTTGCTGTTGTTCTGGGATTGATTTGCACTTTTTGCACCAAAGTACGTTCATCTATAGGAGACAGAACGCATCTCCTTCCTGAGCGGTTCGACGTTTGCGTGGTCCCATGGTGTTTATGCTTGCGCACTATTGTTTGTACAGATGAACGTGGTACCTTCAGGAGTTTGGAAATCACTCCCAAGGATGAAACAGACTTGTCGAAGGCTAAAAAAAAAACAATTCTGAGGCCTTGGCTGATTTATTTTGATTTTCCCATGATGTCAAGCAAAGAGGCACTGAGTTTGAAGGTAGGCTTTGAAATACATCCACAGGTACACTTCCACTTGACTAAAATTATGTCAGAAGCTTCTAAAGCCATGACATCATCTTATGGAATGTTCAAAGCTGTTTAAGGCACAGTCAACTTAGTGTATGTAAACTTCTGACAGAATTATAAGTGAAATAATCTGTCTGTAAACAATTGTTGTAAAAATTACTTGTGTCATGCACAAAGTAGATGTCCTAACCGACTTACCAAAACTATAGTTTGTTAACAAGAAATTTGTGGAGTGGTTGAAAAACTAGTTTTATTGACTTCAACCTAAGTGTATGTAAACTTCCGACTTCAACTGTAGATGTATAATTAGCGCTACCACTAGGGGGAGACAGTTCAACTGTTAGCTGCAGGCGTGCCCCTCATACGTTGGAAGAAAAGAACCAGGAAGAGAAGACCAGTGGTAAAATGACAATTGTCCGTGTCTCCTTAATCATCCTGTTTTCAGGATTGTAACATTTTTAAGCATGGTTTGATTTTGGAAATCTAAAATAACATGTTTATCTAATCTGTCAATTTCTCGAATTTTGAAAAAAAATTGTTACGTTATTTAGCTAGCGAAATCAATGAGACATGATGGCATCTCAAATTAAATGTATTTTCATTATAAATGTTTTGGCACTTATATTGCTGTAATAATTTTAATGTAATTTGTTTTTACAAACGATGGCTTATATTAAGTGTATTTACATGAGTACATATGAACCATGTTAATGATTTGTATCATTCCAGTAATCAACAATAGAGCATTGGGGTAGGTGCATGTCTAATATCTAAACTCAGCAAAAAAAGAAACAAACCTTTTTCAGGACCCTGTCTTTCAAAGATAATTAGTAAAAATCCAAATATCTTCACAGATCTTCATTGTAAAGGGTTTCCCATGCTTGTTTAATGAACCATAAACAATTAATGAACATGCATCTGTGGAACAGTCGTTAAGACACTAACAGCTTACAGACGGTAAGCAATTAACTTCTTTGGGAGCAGCGCACGAGGTGACTGTTTTGGAGAGCCTGGCGTGCCCAAAGTAAAATCCCTCCCATTCAGGCCCAGAAAATAGGATATGCACATATTTAGTACCATTAGATAGGAAACACTCTGAATTTTCTAAAAGTGTTAACATTTTGTCTGTGAGTGTCACAGGCTGGGCTCGAACTCAGGTCTCAGATGTGGAGAGTTGGGTGTTCTACCCCTTAGCCACAGAGGAGGTATAGTTGGACCCAAACGAAACACTCAAGGCAATACTCCAGGCAAAGTATATTTAATTTAAAGAAAGGTTCTTTGCAGGTCAAAAAGGGAGAAGACAAGACAGGTTTTAGTAATGAAACATGGAAAGTGGGGTTAATTCTAAGGGAGCGAGGGAGAACCAAACGATAAGAAACGGGGTTAACTTTCCTTGCTATGCGAAAAGGGCCGATGTATTTCTGGGAAAGCTTCTTGGATTCGACCCGGAGGGGCAGGTTCTTAGTGGCCAACCAAACTCTCTGACCAGCTCGGAAACTAGGGGCCGTCCGGCGGCGGCGATTAGCCTGACTTTGGTATCTCTGGGAGGTCCGAAGGAGGGTACGCCTGGCCTTCTTCCAGGTCCGCCTACAGCGTTGGACAATGCGCTGGGCCGAGGGAACACCAACTTGCACCTCTTCCTCTGGAAATAATGGAGGGGTGTATCCGAACTGGCATTCGAAGGGGGACAATCCGGTGGCTGAGGACTGGAGGGTGTTGTGGGCATATTCAGCCCAAATGATATAGGTGGCCCAAGATGTGGGATTACTGGCCGCCATACACCTCAAGGTGGTCTCCAGATCCTGATTAATCCATTCCGTTTGGCCATTAGACTCTGGATGGAACCCAGACGATAGGCTGGCTGTGGCCCCAATAAGCCTGCAGAAGGCCCCCCAAAACCGGGACGAGAATTGGGGACCTCGGTCGGAGACAACGTCCAGGAATTCCAAATATCCGGAAGACATGGTTCATGAGGAGCTCAGCAGTCTCCTTGGCCGAAGGCAGCTTGGGCAGGGGAATAAACCGGGCAGCCTTAGAGAACCGGTCTACAACCACTAGGATGACTGTGTTGCCCTGGGATGGAGGAAGTCCCGTAACAAAGTCCAGAGAGAGGTGTGACCATGGCCTGCGAGGAACAGGTAAGGGATGGAGAAGTCCCTGGGGTCGCTGGCGTGTCGGCTTTCCTGGTTGCACACAGGGCAGGCCTCAACATAGACCTGCATGTCCTTCTTGATGGACCGGCCACCAAAACCGCCGCTGGAGGAATTCCAGTGTGCGAGCACTACCTGGATGGCATGTCAAGGGCGACTCATGACCCCACTGCAAGACGCGGGCCCGAACAGAGAGAGGCATTACAGGCGTCCGGCGGGACCACCGCCTGGATCGGGCTCATGGACAAGGGCCTCTCGTACCCCTCTTTCTAGTTCCCACTGAAGAGGTGTGACGATCCTAGACCTCGGAATAATCGATGCCAAGGGCTTCTCTTGTATTTCGGGAGACTCGAGACAGGGCATCTGGCTTGACGTTCTTGGTGCCAGGTCTGTAAGACAGGAGAAACTGGAATCGATTCAATAAAAGGGACCATCGTGCTTGCCGAGGGTTCATCCGCTTTGCCTGTTGGAGATATTCCAGGTTCTTGTGGTCTGTGAGAACCTGGAAAGGATGCTGAGCCCCTCAAGCCAATGGCGCCACTCTTCCAAGGCCAGTTTTACATAAGCAACTCTCGATCCCCCATGTGGTAGTTGCGCTCGGCCTTGACAGGCGGCGAGACATGAAGGCACAAGGGTGTAATCTTCCATCCTCACCCCTCTGTGACAGGACGGCTCCCACCCCCACCTCTGAGGCGTCCACCTCCACCACGAAAGGTCTTTCTGGGTCAGGGATCACCAGAATCGGAGCAGAAGTGAAGCGGCGCTTGAGATCCTCGAAGGCCCCTGCTGCTTCCGGACCCCAGTGAATCTTGGTCCCTCCTCCCTTGGTAAGCGTCGTCAAGGGGGCTACCACAGAGCTGAAATTCTTAATGAACTTCCGATAGAAGTTAGAAAAGCCAATGAACCGTTGAACCTCCTTGACCGTGGCAGGTGTGGGCCAGTTGTGGACTGCTTTGACCTTCTTGGGGTCCATCTCTAGGTGGCCGGGAGTGACAATAAACCCGAGAAACTGAGTCTGGGAAACATGAAATTCACACTTCTCAGGTTTAACTTAGAGGTGATTGTCAAGGAGCCTCTGGAGAACCCTGCTAACATGCCCCTCATGCTCCTTCAGTGACCTCGAGAAGATGAGGATATCGTCCAGGTACACGAAGACGAACAGATTAAGCATATCCCGGAGAACATCATTAATCAGGGCTTGGAATACTGCGGCGGCATTGGTGAGCCCGAACGGCATCACCCGATATTCATAGTGCCCCGTGGGCGTTGAAGGCAGTCTTCCATTCGTCTCCTTGCCGGATCCGCACGAGATGGTAAGCATTGCGGAGATCCAGTTTAGTAAAAATGGAAGCCCCTTGAAGCAGCTCAAAAGCAGTGGCCATGAGAGGATAGGGGGTATTGATTCCGAACCGTGATCTTGTTGAGTCCCCGGTAATCAATACAAGGCCTAAGATCCCCGTCTTTCTTTTCAACAAAAAAGAAGCCCACCCCAGCCGGGGAAGTAGAGGCACAGATGATGCCGGCTGCCAAGGACCCCTTATTGTAGGTGTCCATAGCTGAGTGCTCGGGGGAGGATAAGGAAAAGATCCGACCTCTAGGAGGGCAGGAACCAGGGAGTAGATCAATGGCACAGTCATACGTGCGGTGAGGCGGTAAGGAAGTAGCCCGGGACTTGCTGAACACTGCCTTGAACCGATGGTAAACACTGGGGACTCGGGAGACGTCAACAGACTCTTGAAACTGGGTACTAGGGGCTGAGGGACTCTGAGGCATGCAGGTGAGTTGGCAAGTGAGACCCCAGCTTAGAATGGTGCCAGTAGGCCAGTCGATCTGGGGATTATGTCTGCACAGCCAAGGGTGACCCAGGATAATAGGATACTCGGGGGAGTCAATGAGATAGAAAGTCTCCTCCTGCTGGTGTTGAGAGATGGTAAGTCGCAGGGACTGAGTCGCCTCTGTAACTTTTCCTGGTTCCAGAGGTCTGCCATCTAAGGCGGTAACTGCCTGGGGTTGAGGAAGTATTTGGGTAGGGATCTTAAGTTCCTTAGCCAAGGTTAAATCCAGGAAATCACCTGCGGCGCCGGAATCGATCATAGCCTGGACCCGATGCTGGTGGCCCTCCCAGGACAGAGTGGCTGGAATAGCTAGGACAGCGTTAGTAAGAGGAGCTCTAATTTTCCCCATCACAGCCCTCCTGTAGCTAGGCGGGGACAGGCGTTTCCCGAAAACTCGGGGCAAGTGGAGTGGAAGTGGCCGGCAACCCCGCAGTAGAGGCACCGACGCTCCCTCATGCGACGTTCCCTCTCGTTGGGAGAAAGCCTGGAACGGCCTAACTGCATGTCTTCTGGGGAATCCTGGAGCTGTTCCGGAGCCGGGGAAGCTCTGAATGACGGGGCCCAAACTGGAGAAACAGAGCTGCTCAGAGGAACTTGGAACTGAGACACCTGGCGGCGAGCCGTTCTCCGCTCTCTCAGACGATTGTCCAGGCGGATGGCCAATGCTATGAGGGACTCGAGATCCCCAGCTGGTTCTCGGGTGGCTAACTCATCTTGAAGGGGCTCGGATAACCCTCCCTGAAAACAGACCCTCAGCGCTTCATCATTCCATCCTCTCCTTGCTGCTATGGTCCGAAATTCAATGGCAAAATCTGCCGTGCTTTGGGAACCCTGACGGAGAGACAGTAGGCGCTTGGAAGCTTCCCGACCACTGACAGGATGATCGAACACCCGCTTGAACTCTTCTACAAATGCCGCGTAGGAGTCACAACAGACCTCCTGGGATTGCCACACCGCAGAGGCCCAGGAGAGCGCCTTGTCTGAAAGAAGGGTAATGATGTAAGCAATCTTGGAACGGTCGTGGGAAAACTTGAGGGTTGGAGCTCGAAGGTGGGAGCATTGGGTGAGGAAACCCTGGCAAGAACTTGGATCTCCAGAAAAGGGCTTGGGAGGTGGTAGTCGGGGCTCCACCACTGGAGAAGGCCTGTTGCCACTGGGGGGTGACCCGGAGGAAGGGGAATCATATCAGCCAGGAGTTGAGAATGACTGGCCATCAGCTCTTCTTGTCAGCTGAGAACGGCTTCATGGCGCTGGAAAGATGCCTCATGTCGAGCGATCACCGCCAACAGGTCCTTGGAAATGAGTGTTTCTGAGTCCATGATTGACTTGGTTTTTCTGTCACAGGCTGGGCTCAAACTCAGGTCTCAGATGTGGAGAGTTGGGTGTTCTACCCCTTAGCCACAGAGGAGGTATAGTTGGACCCAAACGAAACACTCAAGGCAATACTCCAGGCAAAGTAGATTTAATTTAAAGAAAGGTTCTTTGCAGGTCAAAAATAATCCAACAAAAGTTCTTCTCAGAAAGAGGTATACTAACGGAGATAAAGTAAACAAAACAGGAGGAAAAATAAAATAACTCCACGAGGGGAGAAAAATAAAATAAAAATAACTTAGAAAAGCTTACTTGGGATAGCTTAGATAACTTGGAAAGACTCTGTGGGACACAGCAGGAGACACATAGCCAAGACTCAAAAACCAAGTGAGGAACAAGGGGAAAAAACAGCTAAAATACTCTAGGGGAAACAAGGCACAGGTGACCTGGATAACACTAATAAGGACACACGAGGAAGAGCTAAGGCAGAGGGGAACACAGGTGACCTCTAGAGGCCCGGAGACAAACAGGAGGCAGGAAGCTGACAGTGAGTATAACAGAACGGATATGGCAGGCAAAAACCCAAGGAATTTCTGTCCTGGAAAAAGTGGTTTTGACAGATTGCCTCATTTGGAACCCCTCCCTTATGGAAATGCCCATATAAGGGCATATGAATGCAGTACCTATTGCTTCCTCTGGATGTCAACAGTCTCGAGAAAGTGTTCTGATTCTTTTTAGATGCTTTTAGAGCAGAGAAGAAGACGAATAAGGAAGTGTCCACACAGATGTCAATAGAAGTAAATGCGTGCTCCCGGCTGGCGCGTTCTTTGTTTTTTTCCTTTCTTATCGCCCAGTTTATATTCCGGTTGAAATATTATACTATTTATACATAAAAGTGTTCCTAAGGATACATTTACAATTATGTTTGATTGTTCTTGGACAAGTTTATAGGTATAAGTTGAACGAGTTCTCTTTACGTTTCAATGGAGGAGTGGAGGCTGTATAAACTCATTATAACACGCCAACCAAACTGAGATTTATGGATATAATACATTACTTTTTCTAACAAAGAAGCATGGATTGTCTTCATTGGACACTTGGGAAGCCCTCAGCAGAAGTTCTTAAAGAGGCAATTTATTTGTTTTTCGCTGTGAAATGTGTTTTCTGTGAACCGTGGAGGCTTATGAATATGTTATAGGGTGCTACCCTCAAACAATCAAATGTGGTGCTTTCGCCGTAAAGCCTTTTTGAAATCTGACAACGCTGTGATATTGCCAAGAAGCAGAGCTTTTGATGACTATGAAACACTTGTATATTGATATATGTTTAATAATTCAACTTTTGGATTTTGAATTTGGCGCCTTGCATTTCATCGGGTAGCGTCGGGAGTGGGGGGCTAGCGCCCCACCACTCCGTAAGAAGTTAAGGTCACAATTATGCAAACTTAGGACACTAAAGAGGCGTTTCTACTGACTCTGAAAAACACCAAAAGAAAGATACCCAGGGTCCCTGCTCATCTGCGTGAACGTGCCTTAGGCATGCCACAAGGAGGCATGAGGACTGCAGATGTGGCCAGGGCAAAAAATTGCAATGTCCATACTGTGAGATGGCTAAGACAGCGTTACTGGGAGACAGGATGGACAGCTGATCGTCCTCGCAGTGGCAGACCACGTGTAACAACACCTGCACAGGATCAGTACATCCGAACATCATACCTACGGGACAGGTACAGGATGGCAACAACAACTGCCCGAGTTACACCAGGAACGCACAATCCCTCCATTAGTGCTCAGACTTTCCGCAATAGGCTGAGAGAGGCTGGACTGAGGGCTTGTAGGCCTGTTTTTAAGGCAGGTCCTCACCAGACATCACCGGCAACAACGTCGCCTATGGGCACAAGCCCCCCTTTGCTGGACCAGACAGGACTGGCAAAAAGTGCTCTTCACTGACGAGTCGCGGTTTTGTCTTACAAGGAGTTATGGTTAGATTTGCGTTTATCGTTGAAGGAATGAGCGTTATACCGAGGCCTGAACTCTGGAGCAGGATCGATTTGGAGGTGGAGGGTCCCTCATGGTCTAGGGTGGTGTGTCACAGCATCATCGGACTGTGCTTGTTGTCATTGCAGGCAATCTCAACGCTATGCGTTACAGGGAAGACATCCTCTTCCCTCATGTGGTACCCTTCCTGCAGGCTCATCCTGACATGACACTCCAGCATGACAATGCCATCAGCCATACTGCTGTTCTGCCATGGCCAGTGAAGAGCCCGGATCTCAATCACATTGAGCATGTCTCGGAACTGTTAGATCGGAGGGTGAGGGCTAGGGCCATTCCCCCCAGAAATGTGGAAGAGTGGAGTAACATCTCACAGCGAGAACCAGCAAATCTGGTGCAGTTCATGAGGAGGAGATGCACTGCAGTACTCAATGCAGATGGTGGCCACACCAGATATTGACTGTTACTTTTGATTTCGACATTTCTGTTAGTCACATATCTGTGGAACTTGTTCAGTTTATGTTTCAGTTTTTGAATCTTGTTATTTTCATACAAATAACACAGTTGACAGTGAGAGGAAGTTTATTTTTTTGAGAGTTTATGTGTGCGCAATTACAATGATAATTTAATGTGGTTAATTTAAAAATACTGTTGACAAGTAGGCTATGGGGTGGTTTTCCTTGTGTGGCAGGTTTTGTGGGTTTTGACACTCTCATGTAGATGTCATAAACAGCCATAAAATAACGCAATATACACTATGTATACAAAAGCATGTGGACACCCCTTCAGATTAGTGGATTTGGCTATTCCAGCCACACCCATTTCTGACAGGTGTATAAAATCTCCATAGACAAACATTGCCAGTAGTATGGCCTTATTGAAGGGCTCAATGACTTTCAAAGTGGCACAGTCATAGGATGCCACCTTTCCAACAAGCCATTTCGTCAAATTTCTTCCCTCCTAGAGCTGCCCCGGTCAACTGTAAGTGCTTTTATTGTAAACTGGAAACGTCTAGGAGCAACAACGGCTCAGGTGAGAAGTGGTAGGCCACACAAGCTCACAGAACGGGACCGCCAAGTGCTGAAGCGTGTAGCGTGTAAAAATCGTCTGACCTCAGTTGCAACACTCACTACCGAGTTCCAAACTGCCTCCGGAAGCAATGTCAGCACAAGAACTGTTGGTCAGGAGCTTTGAAATGGGTTTCCATGGCCGAGCAGCCGCACACATGCCTAAGATCACCATGCGCAATACCAAGCACCAATTCCTGTTTCAGCATGACAATGCACCCGTGCACAAAGCGAGGTCCATACAGAAATGGTTTGTTGAGATTGATGTGGAAGAACTTGACTGGCCTGCATAGACCCTGAACTGACTGCATCACTTATTTTCAATCCCAAATTGTTTGCATAGTCAACTTCCACACAGCTCTGACACGCACACTTATCCCACCAGACATGCCACCAGGGATCTTTTCATAGTCCGCAAATCCAGAACAAATTCAAGAAAACGTAAAGTATTATATAGAGCCCTTATTGCATGGAACTTCCTTCCATCTCATTTTGCTCAAATAAACAGCATACCTAGTTTCAAAAAACAGATAAAGCAACAGCTTGTGGCACAACGCCTCTCCCCTATTTGACCTAGATAGTTTGTGTGTATGTATTGATATGTAGGCTACGTGTGCCTTTTTAAAAATGTATGTAGTTCTGTCCTTTAGCTGTTCTTGTCTAATGATGTTCTATATTATGTCATTCTTTATTATGTTTCATGTGTTGTGTGGACCCGAGGAAGATTAGCTGCTGCTTTTGCAACAGCTAATGGGGATCCTAATAAAATACCAAATACCAAACTCACCCCATCAAATACCTTTGGGATGAATTGGAACGCCGACTGTGGGCCAGGCCTAATCGCCCAACGTCAGTGACCGACCTCACTAAAGCTCATGTGGCTGAATGCAAGCAAGTCCCCGCAGCAATGTTCCAACATCTAGTGGAAAGCCTTGCCAGAAGATTGGAGGCTGTTATAGTAGCAAAGGGTGGACCAATTCCATATTAATGCCCATGATTTCGGACTGAGACGTTTGAAAAGCACATACTTTTGGTCATGTAGTGTATGTCGTAACAGGTCTAAATATATGTGTCATGACAGTGTTATGTCCATATTATGACAGGTTATGACAGCTGTTATGACATATTTTGACATGATTATGACCGTGACATAACGTGTTATGTTGCTAGGTGTCAAGTAAAGTGTTACCGATGTGTCAATAAAATGAACAAGACATTTATCCTTATTTTATTCCATCTTAACAATGGTATAACATTGAGACTATCTTTACATTTGAAGGTGCACGTAACATCAGACCAAATCATGAATAAGTAACGAGAAATACATACAGTTACAAGATAATTTGACTCAAATGGCACCCTATTCCATACATGGGCCCTGCATGCATCTGTCTATATATGCATTCAATGTTGCTGAACCAGATTTAACCTCAACCCATTTCCCATGATTCCTAGAAGCTAGAACTACAGGCCTGAGGCACAATCTTAAATTAAACCCCATATCTATGTATATACGTATGCCTCTGCCGACAACCAGAACATAGAATATGTTGCAGTAGAAAAGAGGAATGTTTCTATATTACCTCATTATTACATGTTAATAAAACACATGCTTACTGGATGTGGTTTCAGGTCTCTTAAAAGGTCAGATAAGATAAGATCCGACGATCGATAATTTCACAGTAATTGAGACGCTTGCTTCCAATCCTTTTGCAATTATCGCTGCAAATCTGGGTTTAATTTAAGATGCATGATTGGGTGAACCTAGGAGTCATTTATTCACAATGTAAAATCTGGGGTCTTGAGGTTTTGGCAGACCATTGTTAATAGAGATGGAGATAAAGGACTCAGACTGTAGCTGTATTGTTATGCAGCTGCTAGTTTAGAGCAGTGGTTCCCAAACGTTCTATAGTCTCGTAACCCTTCAGACATTCAACCTCCAGCTGCGTACCCCCTCTAACACCAGGGTCAGCGCACTCTCAAATGTTGTTTTTTGCCATCATTGTAAGCCTGCCACACACACACTCTACGATTCATTTATTAAGCATAAGAATGAGTGTGAGTTTTTGTCACAACCTGGCTTGTGGGAAGTGACAAAGAGCTCTTATAGGACCAGGGCACAAATAATAATATAATAATCAATAATTTGGGGCAACAGGTAGTTTAGTGGTTAGAGTGTTGGACTACTAACCGAAAGGTTGCAAGATCGAATCCCAGAGCTGACAAGGAAAAATATGTCGTTCTACCCCTGAACAAGGCAGTTAACCCACTGTTCCTAGGCCATCATTGTAAATAAGAATTTGTTCTTAACTGACTTGCCTGGTAAAATAATAATAAATGTTGTTCTTTATTTAACCATTTTACAGATAAAACCTTATTTGTTTATTTGAAAATTGTGAATAACTCACCACAGGTTAATGAGAAGGGTGTGCTAGAAAAGATTCACATAACTCTGCAATGTTTGGTTGTATTGGAGTCTCAGTCTTAAATCATTTTCCACACAGTCTGTGCCTGTATTTAGTTGTAATGCTAGTGAGGGCCGAGAATCCACTCTCACATAGGTACATGGTTGCAAAGGGCATCAGTGTCTTAACAGCGCGATGTGCCAAGGCAGGATACTCTGAGTGCAGCCCAATCCAGAAATCTGGCAGTGGCTTCTGATTAAATTACATTTTCACAGAAGCGCTTGTTGTAATTTCGATGAGGCTCTCTTGTTCAGATATCGGTAAGTGGACTGGAAGCAGGGCATGAAAGGGATAACGAATCCAGTTGTTTGTATCATCCTTTTGACGCAAGCTGTCAGACAAGTAAAAATGATGGTCAGTAAAGAAAACTTTAAGCTAATCTCTCAATTCAAAAAAATGTGTCAATACTTTGCCCCTTGATAACCAGCACACTTCTATATGTTGTAAAGCATTACATGGTCGCTGCCCATATCATTGCATAGTGCAGAAAATACAAAAGAGTTCAGGGGCCTTGCTTTTAACAAAGTTAACCATTTTCCCATTTTCTCACTCTCATTATCTTTATGTGGGATGGGTCATACAATATTTATAGCTTAGCATAGTTCACAGCTTTCATTGTAATGGCCTCATTCAATGTGTATACATATCTGCTCTGGTACAAAGAGTAAACCGGGTTAATCAAACATTTTAAAGCTTTTTCACACTTCATGTTAAGCTATTCAAAACAAAACAAAATAACTCAGCTCTTTTACTTATTTCCCCTCAGAACTAAAAGTATTGACGTATGTTGTCTCATTTGCATGTGGGTCAAACGGCTTATCTAATAACTCTCAGTTTGGTTGGGAGAATATTCCCAGAACTTGGCTCCGGATTTGGGAAATGGAAGTAATAAATATCTAAGCAACTGTGTTTAGATCAAGAAATGACCCTTACTTGTCACTTCCACACTCCACTCTCAGCTCCAATTTACTCTTATTTGCCGGAGCATCATCTGTCAATACACTGCATATTTAACACCAAATGTAACACCTCATTATCTATAGCTATTCTTTACCGTCACATTAAAACACATCAATGCCAAGGAACAATGTTAATTGTTGTTGCTATGATATTCTGATGATTTGATTTCTAGGTCGCAGCTTTCCTTGTGTTCTTTACTAGTTTTATTTTTCATAACTGACTTGTTTTCTGCTCTGACAGTGAGCTGGAGCAGATACGGTACATCAAGGAATAAGGTAATAGGGACATGATCTGAGAGAGATTAAAATCCATGCCGTGCTTTTATGTCTCACTGGGGAAAGATGGGAAAACTATCATAGCTACGTCTACAACTAAAACTAACAGCTGGCTGTATCTCAAGACCTTGGATATCTTGGTCACCCTCTCCAGCTTTCAAGACACTGGCAGCTAGGCGACACTAGGCGAACACTTGCAGAGCCAGTAAACTCACACAGAACGGAACAGCACACCCACTTCAGATAGGAAGGAAGACAAGCTAACAGCTAGGAGTTTCAAAGTGTTCCAACCCACATTTCCCACGGGGGAACAAGAGACAGGCAGTAATGGTTCCTAAAAGCATGATTGATGACCACCTCAAATACAGTAGCTAGCTACAGCACAAAGCTTTCCCCCAACTTGGAAACAGACATGCTCTCTACACACATCACGTTGGCTCAACCACTCATTGTTAGCTTTTAATTTTCTCCTCTTGGCAAGAGTAAGCTGCGGAAAAGGAGGGAGGCACATGGGAGATACAGTAGCTGAAGGGCAAATGAAAGTTAACCGAAGAGGGAAGATTGTATTTACCTGTTCATTTGGTCTGTAAAGTGTTACTAATTTTCAAATCAAAATATGCATTTTTCGTAATTGATGATCATTGAGAGTGGGGTAGTTTTCACAGACAAAGTATGCATAACGTAAAACTCTGGTCTACTAAGTGAATTACAAACTTATCCAAGGGAGCTACGTAATTCTCTTTGGATTGTGGTTAACGGACTTGCCTTGGGGCCAAGGTGCCAGGTTTTGGATATCCTCAAACTCGTATCTACTCCCACCGGTCACTGCAATACTGTGCTGGGAGATTAAAGTGTACAGTGGCAAGAAAAAATATGTGAACCCTTTGGAATTACCTGGATTTCTGCATGAATTTGACATAACATTTGATCTGATCTTCATCTAAGTCACAACAATAGACAAACTCAGTGTGCTTAAACTAATAACACACAACTTATTGTATTGTTCTTGTCTATATTGAATACGTAATTGAAACATTCACAGTGTAGGTTGGAAAAAGTATGTGAACCCCTAGACTAATGACTTCTCCAAAAGCTAATTGGAGTGAGGAGTAAACTAACCTGGAGTTTAATCAATGAGGCGAGATTGGAGATGTTGGTTAGAGCTGCCCTACCCCATAAAAAACACTTACACAAATTGAGTTTGCGATTCACAAGAAGGATTGCCTAATGTGAACCATGCATCAAACAAAAGAGATCTCAGAAGACCTATTATTAAGAATGGTTGCCTTGCATAAAACTGAAAAGG
The DNA here is from genome assembly GCA_030435695.1 of Brachymystax lenok tsinlingensis. NCBI lineage: Eukaryota > Metazoa > Chordata > Actinopteri > Salmoniformes > Salmonidae > Brachymystax > Brachymystax lenok. Next base: position 32,421,479 of record CM059786.1, read on the forward strand.
GTTACAAAAGTATCTCTAAAAGTCAGTCCACGGTAAGACAAATTGTCTATAAATTGAGAAATTTCAGCACTGTTGCTACTCTCCCTAGGAGTGGCAGTCCTGTAAAGATGACTGCAAGAGCACAGTGCAGAATGCTCAATGAGGTTAAGACGAATCCTAGTGTCAGCTAAAGACTTTCAGAAATCTCTGCAACATGCTAACATCTCTGCTGACGAGTCTACAATACATAAAACACTCAACAAGAGTGGTGTTCATGGTAAGACACCATGGAAGAAGCCACTGCTGTCAAAAAAAAACATTGCTGCATGTCTGAAGTTCGCAAAAGAGCACCTGGATATTCCGCAGCTCTACTTGCAAAATATTCTGTTTACAGATTCAATTAAAGTTGAGTTATTTGGTAGGAACACACAACACTATGTGTGGAAAAAAAAGGAACAGCACACCAACGTCAAAACTATGATGGAGGGAGCATTGTGGTTTGGGGCTGCATTGCTGCCTCAGGGCCTGGACAGCTTGCTATCATCGACGGAAAAATGAATTCCCAAATTTATGAAGACATTTTGCAGGAGAATGTCTGTCCACCAATTGAAACTCAACAGAAGTTAGGTGATACAACAGGGCAACAACCCAAAAGACAGAAGTAAATCAACTACAGAATGGCTTGAACAGAAGAAAATGTGCCTACTGGAGTGGACAAGTCAGTCCTGACCTCAACCCTATTGAGATGCTGTGGCATGACCTCAAGAGAGCGGTTCACACCAGACATCCCAAGAATATTGTGGAACTGAAACAGTTTTGTAAAGAGGAATGGTCCAAACTTCCTCCTGACCGTTGTGCAGGTCTGATCTGCAAATACAGAAAACGATTGTTTGAGGTTATTGCTGCCAAAGAAGGGACAACCTGTTATTAAATCCAAGGGTTCACATACTTTTTCCAACCTGCACTCTGAATGTTTACACAGTGTGTTGGTGTGTTCAATAGAAACATGAACAATTATAATTGTTTGTGTGTTATTAGTTTAAGCAGACTGTGTTTGTCTATTGTTGTGACTTAGATGAAGATCAGATAAAATGTATGACCAATTTCTGCAGAAATCCATGTAATTCTAGGGTTCACATACTTTTTCTTTCCACTGTAGCTGTCCAAGTTGTAGAGGACAACTTAACTTAACTCCAGGAAGGACTGTTTACCACAGTTGAAAGCTTCATAGTTAATATTGCTTGACTACTAGCTCATAATATGCTTTACGACCTCTCCATGTCTTAGCCTGGTGGGTGGTGATTCTGGTAATGATGCTAAGTGAGGCGTGAGTACCGCATCTTTGTTTTGACTTTGCTGAGAGGAGGTCAAATGGATTTCGACCCCAGTGTTGCTCTCTGGCGCGTGTGATAATTGCTGTGGGACACAGACTTCCAGAGAACACAGCTATTGATCAGGATGTTGGGTGAGAAAGAGGAGAGGGTTTCCTTTCAGTGAGCACTCTGCAGCACCTGAGAAGCGCAGCCTACACACTTGTTTAGCACTCAGCTAATTGACCAGCTCTGTAGAGAACAAATCGTGTTCATAATACCTGTATACAGTGTTTAGATATTTAAATGTGATGTGAGGTCATTCGATGTACACTATATAATGCATATATAAAGACTTTCGTTCCAACACAGTGTACATCCATTTTCAGAAATGTTGGTAAATTAGAGTTTATTGTGTTCGGGGGCAGTGTTCGGAAGTACGGAGAGCCTGACGTGCCCAAAGTAAACTGTCTGTTACTCAGGCCCAGAAGCTAGGAAATGCATATAATTGGTAGTATTGGATAGAAAACACTCTGCAATAATGTCTGTGAGTATAACAGAACTGATATGGCAGGCAAAAACAAGAAAAATAAAACGTTTTTCCATTGACTTGCTATTCACAATAGAGGGAATTATCTCCCAGATTGCAGTTCCTATGGCTTCCACTAGATGTCAACAGTCTTTAGAATGGGTTCAGGCTTGTTTTTCGAAAAAAGAACAAGAAATGTCAGTTTTGACAAGTGGCTGTTGGAACTGACATTACTCTTTTGCGGGCGTTACTGTGTGCGCACTCTTCGTTATTTTACTTTTCTATTGAACAGGCTATTCTCTGTCTGAAATATTATCGTTTATTTACATATTAGGGTACCTGAGGATTGATTAGAAATGTTGTTTGACTTGTTTGGACGAAGTTTTTTGGTAACTTTTTTAGCTTTCCTATGTCTGTATGTTGAACGAGTGGAACGGGTGGATTACTGAACAAAACGCGCCAACCAAACAGAGTTTTGGGGATATAAAGAGGGACTTTATCGAACAAAACAACCATTCTTTGTGTTCCTGGGACCCGTGAGATTGCAACCAGAGGAAGATCTTCAAAGGTAAATGATTTATTTTATCGCTATATTTGATTTCGTAATGCCTGTGCTGGTTTGAAATATATTTATGTGCAGGAAGTATGGAGGGCGCTGTCCTCAGATAATCAAATGCTATGCTTCGCTGTAAAGCCTATTGTAAATCGGACAACGCGGTTTGATTACCAATATTCTAAGATATAGAATGGTGTACAACACTTGTATTTTCATGAATGTTTAATATGACTATTTTTTGTCATTTGAAAATGGCGCTCTGCATTTCACCAGATGTTGTCGTAGGTGGACCACTAGCGTTCCACCAATCCCTAAGTAACCATTTGATTGTATGAGAGACACAGTCTGCAAAAAAACACTACATATACAAAAGTATGTGGACACCCCTTCAAATTAGTGGATTCATGACAGATGTATAAAATTGAGCACACAGCCATGCAATCTCCATAGACAAACATTGGAATTAGAATGTCCTTACTGAAGAGCTCAGTGACTGTCAACGTGGCACCGTCATAGCATTCCACTTTTCCAACAAGTCAGTTTAACAAGTTTCTGCCCTGCTAGAGCTGCCCCGGTTAACATTAAGTGCTGTTATTGTGAAATGGAAATATCTAAGAGCAACAACAGCTTTGCCGTGAAGTGGTAGGCCACACAAGCTCACAGAACGGACCACCGAGTGCTGAACAGCGTAGCGCATAAAAATTGTCTGTCCTCAGTTGCAACATTCATTACCGAGTTCCAAACTGCATCTGGAAGCAACGTCAGCACAATAACTTTTAGTCGGGAGCTTCATGAATGGGTTTCCATTGCCGAGATCCCCATGTGCAATGCCAAGCGTCAGCTGGGGTAGTGTAAAGCTCAGGAGCATTGGAAACGCATGCTCTGGAGTGATGAATCAATCACACTTCACAGTCTGGCAGTCCGACGGCAAATCTGGGTTGGCGGATGCCAGTAGAACGCTACCTGCCCAAATGCATAGTGCCAACTGTAAAGTGTGGTGGAGGAGGAATAATGGTCTGGGGCTGTTTTTCATGGTTTGGGCAAGGGCCCTTTGTTCCAGTGAAAGGAAATCTGTAACGTTAGACAATTCTCTGCTTCCAACTTTGTGGCAACAGTTTTGGGAAGGCCCTTTCCTGTTTCAGTATGACAATGCCCCCGTGCACAAAGCGAGGTCCATACAGAAAAGGTGTGTTGATATCGGTGTGGAAGAACTTGATTGGCCTACACAAAGCCCTGACCTCAACCACTTTGAACACCTTTGGGATGAATTGGAACGCCAACTGCAAGCCAGGCCTAATCGCCTAATTGCCCGACCTCAATAATGCTCTTGTAGGCTGAATGGAAGCAAGTCCTAGCAGCAATGTTCCAATGTTCTAGTGGAAAGCCTTCCCAGAAGAGTGTGGGCTGAAATAGCAACAAAGGGGGGACCAACTCCATATTGATGCCCATGATTTTGGAATGAGAGGTTTGACGAGCAGGTGTCCACATACTTTTGTTCATATTGTATTATTATACACTGCTCAAAAAAATAAAGGGAACACTAAAATAACACATCATAGATCTGAATGAATGAAATAATCTTATTAAATACTTTTTTCTTTACATAGTTGAATGTGCTGACAACAAAATCACACAAAAATTATCAATGGAAATCAAATTTATCAACCCATGGAGGTCTGGATTTGAGGTCACACTCAAAATTAAAGTGGAAAACCACACTACAGGCTGATCCAACTTTGATGTAATGTCCTTAAAACAAGTCAAAATGAGGCTCAGTAGTGTGTGTGGCCTCCACGTGCCTGAATGACCTCCCTACAACGCCTGGGCATGTTCCTGATGAGGTGGCGGATGGTCTCCTGAGGGATCTCCTCCCAGACCTGGACTAAAGCATCCGCCAACTCCTGGACAGTCTGTGGTGCAACGTGGCGTTGGTGGATGGAGCGAGACATGATGTCCCAGATGTGCTCAATTGGATTCAGGTCTGGGGAACGGGCGGGCCAGTCCTTAGCATCAATGCCTTCCTCTTGCAGGAACTGCTGACACACTCCAGCCACATGAGGTCTAGCATTGTCTTGCATTAGGAGGAACCCAGGGCCAACCGCACCAGCATATGGTCTCACAAGGGGTCTGAGGATCTCATCTCGGTACCTAATGGCAGTCAGGCTACCTCTGGCGAGCACATGGAGGGCTGTGCGGCCCCCAAAGAAAATGCCACCCCACACCATGACTGACCCACCGCCAAACCGGTCATGCTGGAGGATGTTGCAGGCAGCAGAACATTCTCCACGGCGTCTCCAGACTCTGTCACGTCTGTCACGTGCTCAGTGTGAACCTGCTTTCATCTGTAAAGAGCACAGGGCGCCAGTGGCGAATTTGCCAATCTTGGTGTTCTCTGGCAAATGCCAAACGTCCTGCACGGTGTTGGGCTGTAAGCACAACCCCACCTGTGGACGTTGGGCCCTCATACCACCCTCATGGAGTCTGTTTCTGACCGTTTGAGCAGACACATGCACATTTGTGGCCTGCTGGAGGTCATTTTGCAGGGCTCTGGCAGTGCTCCTCCTTGCACAAAGGCGGAGGTAGTGGTCCTGCTGCTGGGTTGTTGCCCTCCTCGGCCTCCTCCACGTCTCCTGATGTACTGGCCTGTCTCCTGGTAGCGCCTCCATGCTCTGGACACTACGCTGACAGACACAGCAAACCTTCTTGCCACAGCTCGCATTGATGTGCCATCCTGGATGAGCTGCACTACCTGAGCCACTTGTGTGGGTTGTAGACTCCGTCTCATGCTACCACTAGAGTGAAAGCACCGCCAGCATTCAAAAGTGACCAAAACATCAGCCAGGAAGCATAGGAACTGAGAAGTGGTCTGTGGTCACCACCTTCAGAACCACTCCTTTATTGGGGGTGTCTTGCTAATTGCCTATAATTTCCACCTGTTGTCTATTCCATTTGCACAACAGCATGTGAAATTTATTGTCAATCAGTGTTGCTTCCTAAGTGGACAGTTTGATTTCACAGAAGTGTGATTGACTTGGAGTTACATTGTGTTGTTTAAGTGTTCCCTTTATTTTTTTGAGCAGTGTATATTTCTTTGTGTTTTGATGGTGCCTTTTACATGCACTGAAACCCCCAAAAGTGTTTTCACAACACTCTTAAAAACACCAATATTCAGGTTGGGTGTTTCGGAGTACTGCTATTCTGTTTTAAGAAACTTTCTGTGTGTCATAACATTCTAACACCCTCCAAACACCAGATCTCAGTTGAGGTGCACTACTTTTCATGGTTTCATTACACCATCATGGTGTTTGAGTCTTTCTATTTTTACAGTGTGGTGGGGCTTCTAAAAACCGGTGTAGAGACATTCATCTTCCCATGTTCCCTTCCTCTGAGCAATCCCTGCTCTCAACAGCCTGCCATGCTCCATCCAGCCCGGTGTTGGATCCTACAGACTCCAAAGCCTGGCACATGGTTTAAAGCCAATTCTCTTCCGCACCACCCAAGTGACGAGAAACTACTCAGCATGGTGTTTTGTTTAATCTCAGATTAACAAAGGCTTTTTTACTCTACTTTAGTTACTTAAATTGTCACTTCTTCCCTGTACACCTCTCCCTGATCTGTTCAAAAGCAAGACGAAATTCAATTACGCTACCTTTTCCCCAAGTCACAGAATTAGGCAAATACAGTGAGTCTTGTCTACACTCCATGGAGGAAGGCAAAACCACTTGAGTAATGCTAAAAATGGACTTTTTGACTTTTTCTCACAGTGGTACTAGTTTTGTTTTCGGGAGCCTGTCAAACAAATTCTACACTAGCCACTGTACTGAACATGCACAGTAGTGTTTTTCCTGATCATTGCCCTTGTAGTCTTTCACAGTAGGGTGCCAACTCATCACTTCTAATCCTGCTTCATGTGCATCTGTCCTCTGTTCCACCTCCGTGTCCCCCTGAGACGGAGTTGTGTTAAGTGTGTTATGTAGAGATGCTATCGCCCTTCAGGACCTAAAAATTATTTCTGGAGCTCAACCCAGTGCTGAGTGGGCCTTTAAGCAGCCTCGAACAGCCTCACACCAGCTCTCTGTAACCACAGATGGGAGAGTGAATGTCAGGGACAGGCAGACAAACAGACGGCCTGTCTGGAGCCTCTGGTTATTGTCCTCATTGATTGAGACAGATGCATGGGTGAACTGAGGGACGGCTTTACAAATGGAAGCTGAGACGAGACCACCACGACCGCTGAGGAATTGCACACTCCAGGCGACTCGCTCTCGATTGATTGTCAGTTTGGCCGCTTATGTTCTCACCCATTGGATTGGAGATAGTGTTGGATGGATTGAACTTCCATCGAGCTCAGTATTTCTCTGTTAAGACTGATAAACTGAGAGTCATTTTTAAAGTTATTTTTAACCTGCAATAACAGATAAAATGTCACTGTTATTAGGACATTCTGAGAATGCTACAGTCATGGAATTACAGAGGCCTGTATAATCCCCTGAATGAAATATAGGATCTCTGTAGCTACAGTACTTTAAGAAATGTCAGTTGTTTAGAAAATTCTGAGATAGTTTTTGGTAAAACCTCTGGATGTTTCATTTAAATTATGTACCTTACTGTGAAATGAAGTGAAACTTCCAGAAGCTGTAAAATGGGGACCATGATGTCAGTTTGGGCAATGTACTGTATAAGTATACATTCATTACAAGTAAGTACCCCTCAAGATACACTTCATTTTAATGTGTTAAATCCTGTGTAACACCTAGTAATTACATTGTACTTAGGCAAACATTACATGTACTATGCTCTGAAAAAGTGTATTTTTCCACATCTGGGATGCCAACCATATTAGATCCCAGTCAGTGAGGTTGACCTTCTGATGTGTTTTTACCTGATCAACCAAGTTATCCTAGATGGTACACTTGATTTTGGGGGATAGCAACAGCACTGAGTCGAGATACAGTTTGAATATTTCACATTCAAGGATAAGTAATTAGAGCCTATTGAGCATAGGCTGTAATCTCTCAGACACTCAGCGCATTCATGAGGGATCACAACCTTTGTGACAGTTATTACTGTATGCAGCTGAGAAGAAGCAAAACACTAAGTTGATGAATTTAGTGGAAACCTGTCCATTTGTAACAAGCATGGCAACAAGCATTAATTATTAAACCTTTTTAATTACATACCATAATTACTACCAGTTACAGTACATGTCGTTATTACACTGCAACTATGAGTTGTTACAGTTATCTGCAATACTTGGTACAGTGTAATAACACATATAATTGTAATTACAATTATATGGCGCGGCAGGTAGCCTAGTGGTTAGAGCGTTGGGCCAGTAACCAAAAGGTTGCTAGATCGAATCCCCAAGCTGACAAGGTAAAAATCTGTCTTTCTGCCCCCTGAACAAGGCAGTTCTCCGGTAAGCCGTCATTGTAAATAAGAATTTGTTCTTAACTGACTTGCCTAGTTAAATAAAGATAATATATATATAATTACATTGTAATGAGGACCCCTTAAAATGAAGAATTACCTGTTTTTTTGTGGGTGCATTTGAGCGCTCCAACAGCAGCTAATGAAATGACTCCGCATGAGGACCTACATGTAAGTATATTACAAAATGTTCTTGAACATTAAAACGCTCTACAACAAAGCTTTCTTAGTGTCCAACAAGCTTTCTCTGCCCTTAACCTTGTTCTGAACACCTCCAAAACAAAGGTCATGTGGTTTGGTAAGAAGAATGCCCCCTCTCCCCACAGGTGTGATTACTACCTCTGAGGGTTTAGAGCTTGAGGTAGTCACCTCATACAAGTACTTGGGAGTACGTCACTGTTCTCTTTACTCCTCTGTAAACTGGTCATCTCCGTATACCCGTCACAATACCCACTGGTTGATGCTTGTTTATAAAACCCTCTTATGCCTCACTCCCCCCATCTGAGATATCTACTGCAGCCCAAAGCCTCCACATACAACACTCGTTCTGCCAGTCACATTCTGTTAAAGGTCCCCAGAGCACACACATCCCTGGGTTGCTTGTCTTTTCAGTTCACTGCAGCTAGCGACTGGAATAAGCTGTGACACACACTCAAACTGGACAGTTTTATCTCAATCTCTTCATTCAATGACTACATCATGGACACTCTTACTGACAGTTGTGGCTGCTTTGTGTGATGTATTGTTGTCTCTACCTTCTTGTTCTTTGTGCTGTTGTCTGTGCCAATAATGTTTATACCATGTTTTGGGCTGCTACCATGTTGTGCTGTCTTAGGTCTCTTTTTATGTAGTGTTGTGTTGTCTCTCTTGTCGTGATGTCTGTTTTGTGTCACACGCTGATTTGTTTCATCTGTCTTTGTTCTTGTCTCCACTCCACCCTGATCTGTTTCACCTGTCTTTGTGCTTGTCTCCGCTCCACCCTGATCTGTTTCACCTGTCTTTGTGCTTGTCTCCGCTCCACCCTGTTCTGTTTCACCTGTCTTTGTGCTTGTCTCCACTCCTCCCTGATGTGTTTCACCTGTCTTTGTGCTTATCTCCGCTCCACCCTGATCTGTTTCACCTGTCTTTGTGCTTGTCTCCACTCCACCCTGTTCTGTTTCACCTGTCTTTGTGCTTGTCTCCACTCCTCCCTGATGTGTTTCACCTGTCTTTGTGCTTATCTCCGCTCCACCCTGATCTGTTTCACCTGTCTTTGTGCTTGTCTCCACTCCACCCTGATCTGTTTCACCTGTCTTTGTGCTTGTCTCCGCTCCACCCTGATCTGTTTCACCTGTGTTTGTGCTTGTCTCCGCTCCACCCTGATCTGTTTCACCTGTCTTTGTGCTTGTCTCCACTCCACCCTGATCTGTTTCACCTGTCTTTGTGCTTGTCTCCACTCCTCCCTGATCTGTTTCACCTGTCTTTGTGCTTGTCTCCACTTCTCCATGATGTGTTTCACCTGTCTTTGTGCTTGTCTCCGCTCCACCCTGATCTGTTTCACTTGTCTTTGTGCTTGTCTCTTCTCCACTCTGATCTGTTTAAACAAAACTGAAATAGTTGCTTTCCATCTTTCTGGACAGACGTGCTTGTTCCAGTTAACTACTTACGGAGTGGTGGGGCCCGACACTACCTGGTGAAATGTGAGGCGCCAAATTCAAAATCCAAAAGTTGAATTATTAAACATTCATCAATATACAAGTGTTGCATAGTCATTAAAAGCTCTGATTCTTTGCAATATCACAGCGTTGTCAGATTTCAAAAAGGCTTTACGGCGAAAGCACAATATTTGATTGTTTGAGGATAGCCCCTCTCATATTTTATGCATTAGCATAAATCCATAACCAACACGGGTCTCACTAAACGCATAAAATCGCTAATATAAAATCCCTTACCTTTCGAAGAACTTCTGCTGAGGGCTTCCCAAGTGTCCAACAAAGACATCCAATGGTTATTTTGTTAGAAAAAGTCATTTATTATATCCATAAATCTCTGTTTGGTTGGCGCGTTATGATCATAAAATCCACCGTTGAGTCGCCCATTGAACCGTGAAGAGAACACGTTCAAATTATACCTATACACTTTCTACAAACAAATCAAACATCATTTTTTATGTATCCTTAGGTATCCTTTTGTGTATATTTGCTGTAATATTTCAACCGGACGATAACGTGAACAATAGGAAAGAAAAATTAAGCGGTGCGCGTTCACAATCTTGTGCGGGTCAAACCTTGTTTATAAAAGTGGTCCCCTGACTACTTACTTACTCCTAGAATTCCCAGTCTTTGTATAGAGACTGTTGACATCTAGTGGAAGCCATAGGTACTGCAGTCTCAGTTCTGGTTAAAATAAAAATGAATAGGCACAATGGAGAAGATGGTCATTTACCAAAAAAACAGCAAATCCGGATGGAGCCGCTCCCTAAGAAGTTAACCTGTCTTTGAGCTTGTGTCCAACCCCCTCCAGGTGTCGCCCATCTTCCCCATTATCCCCAGTGCATTTATACCTGTTTTCTTTGTTTGTCTGTTGCCAGTTCGTCTTGTCAAGCATACCAGACTGAATGGTCGGCCTGCCTATTTCCTGCCCCTTGTACTTTAATAAATATAAGAGACTCTAACCATCGCCTCCTGTGTCTGCATCTGGGTCTCGCCTTGTGTCGTTATATTTTTTCTTATACATTTTTTTATTTTATATTTTTTAATCCCAACCCCTGTCCCCGCAAGAGGCCTTTAGCCTTTTGGTAGAGCTATAGCATCTCTATGGACCATACTTCCAGACCACATGAACCTACTTCCTCTTTCCCTTAAAAAGCAATCATGAGAAGGTGAGAGTCCTCTTCTCTCCTACTCTGCCACAATGGCTATTACACCTATGGAAATACTCCAACTCCCCACCAAGTCATATGCAGCCAGGTATTACGCTTGACCCTCCTATACCTTCCCATGGGCTCATCGCCCTCCACTACTCCAGGCATCTCCACGTCTCCAGGCCAGCCAAGCCGCTCGCTGTCTTCATTGGGAATACTCTCGCTCCGGTCCACTTCCCGCGCTCCATCGTGGGAACGCCCCGCGCTTACCTTCCATTTTTCACTCTCACTCAGGCTTGGAGAGAAGGAAGGCATAAACGACTGTCCATCAGGCAGAGACTGGGAAGACGTCACCTGCAGGGACCCTGGGATACATCTCTTTATGGGCCACGGCACGCCTTTAACAGTGACATTTAACATCTTAACACCCCTCATTTATTTTTCATTGAGCAGTGGCTTTTAAAAATACACCAGGGAACCAGTGTTACACCGCAAACCTGATGCAAGCTAAATTAATCATTTTGGACTAGTGTAATGGTAATATAATGTTAACGGCTTTGTTATGTCTGCGTAACTGACAGGCCGTTAGATGACACTATTGTGAGTTTGACGGATGCCTTATTAGAAGAGAGATACTGTGTGGTAGTGAGGGAGAGGCAAGATCCCTGACCGCACTGTGTCTGTGATGGCTTTATAATACAGAATGAGGTTGTGTAGTTTGAATGGTGCTCAAATTGTGATTTTCCATCATTCCATTCCCAGTCCCCATATATACCTTATGAAATTCCATGTTTATTAGGAAAATGGCTGAGAGTGAAGCCATGGACAGACATTAACATGTGAACACACATGATCTAACTGCTCAAATGATTCATTTTTTTTGTTCCAATGGGATGAGCAGTGACAGTTTTCAGACTGGTAGAGATCTGATGGTGCTAGAAGTTACAACATGACTAATGTCTAATGTAGTATTGATTGAATTGTAATCCTTAGCAGAGAGGTTTGACAAATGGTTGTCATGTTAGAAGATACCCTCCTGCTGAGACCGTAGCTTTAGTTTTATCACTATGTCTAGTTCTAGCCTGGTTCCAGATCTGTCTGTGCTCTTGTGAAGCTAAACATGACATGATAATTCCATAAGGAGTTGGCAAGAGAGCAGAAATAGACTGACACCTAGATCAGGAAATGACAATTTTGTAAGTTACTGTGAATCTACAGGCCATTAGAAGTGCAAGGTTCTGTGGAGCATTTTGTCATAGCTAAGCACATACAGTACCAGTCAAAAGTTTGGACACACCTACTTTTTCAAGGGTTTTTCTTTATTTGTACTATTTTCAACCTTGTAGAATAATAGTGAAGACATCAAAACTATGAAATAACACATGGAATCATGTAGTAACCAAAAAAGTTTTAAACAAATCAAAATGTATTTATTATTTGATATTCTTCAAAGTAGCCACCCTTTGCCTTGATGACACCTTTGCACACTCTTGGCATTCTCTCAACCAGCTTCATGAGGTAGTCACCTGGAATGCTTTCAAATTAACAAGTGTGCCTTGTTAAAAGTAAATTTGTTATTGCTTTTGAGCCAATCAGTTGTGTTGTGACAAGGTAGGGGTGGTATACAGGTGACCTAAACTGGGACATGCTTAACACCCCGGCCATCCTATAATCTAAGCTTGATGCCCTCAATCTCACACAAATGTCAATGAACACACCAGGTACAACCGCAAAACCGTAAACACGGGCACCCTCGTAGATATCATCCTAACCAACAAGGCTAGCTTAAAGCAGAAATTTGCATCCTGTAGCACAAACTCAAAAAAGTTCTGGGACACTGTAAAGTTCATGGAGAATAAGAGCACCTCCTCCCAGCCGCAATTTTCTACGGTTGGCAATGCTTTCTACCTGGCTACCCCCACCCCAATCAACAGCCCTCCACCCCCCACAACAAGTTGCCCAAACCTCCCCCATTTATCCTTCACCCAAATCGAGACAGCTGGTGTTCTGAAAGAGCTGCAAAATCTGGACACCTATAAATTAGCCGGGCTAGACAATCCGGACCCTTTCTTTCTAAAATGATCTGCCAAAATTGTTGCAACCCCTATTACTAGCCTGTTCAACCTCTCTTCCGTATCATCTGAGAATCGGAAAGATTGGAAAGCTGCCACGGTCATCCCCCTCTTCAAAGGGGGGAGACACTCTAGACCCAAACTGCTACACACCTATATCTATCCTACCCTGCCTTTCTAAGGTCTTCGGAAAGCCAAGTTAACTTCTTTGGGAGCAGCGCACGAGGTGACCGTTTTGGAGAGCCTGGCGTGCCCAAAGTAAAATGCCTCCCATTCAGGCCCAGAAAATAGGATATGCACATATTTAGTACCATTGGATAGGAAACACTCAGAATCTTCTAAAAGTGTTAACATGTTGTCTGTCAGTATAACAGAACGGATATGGCAGGCGAAAACCCGAGGAATTTCTGTCCTGGAAAAAGTGGTTTTGACACATTGCCTCATTTAGAACCCCTCCCTTATGAAAATGCCCATATAAGGGCATATGAGTGCAGTACCTATTGCTTCCTCTGGATGTCAACAGTCTCGAGAAAGTGTTCTGATTATTTTTAGATGCTTTTAGAGCAGAGAAGAAGACGAATAAGGAAGTGTCCACACAGATGTCAATAGAAGTAAATGCGCATTCACGGCTGACGCGCTCTGTGGTTTTTTCCTTTCTTATCGCCCAGTTTATATTCCGATTGAAATATTATACTATTTATACATTAAAGTGTTCCTAAGGATACATTTACAATTATGTTTGATTGTTCTTGGACAAGTTTATAGGTATAAGTTGAACGAGTTCTCTTCACATTTCAGTGGACGATTGGAGGCTGTATTTTCTTATCATAACGCGCCAACCAAATGGAGATTTATGGATATAATACATTACTTTTTCTAACAAAAGAAAAATGGATTGTCTTTGTTGGACACTTGGGAAGCCCTCAGAAGAAGTTCTTCAAAAGGTAATTGATTTGTTTTCTCTGTGAAATGTGTTATGTGTGAACCGTGATGGCTTATGAATTTATGGTAATGGGAAAAATATGTTAGGTGCTACCCTCAAACAATCAAATGTGGTGCTTTCGCCGTAAAGCCTTTTTGAAATCTGACAACGCTGTGATATTGCCAAGAAGCAGAGCTTTTGATGACTATGAAACACTTGTATATTGATGAATGTTTAATAATTCAACTTTTGGATTTTGAATTTGGCGCCTTGCATTTCACTGGGTAGTGTCGGGAGTGGGGCGCCCCACCACTCCGTAAGAAGTTAACAAACAGATCACCGACCGTTTCGAATCCCACCGTACCTTCTCCGCTATGCAATCTGGTTTCAGAGCTGGTCATGGGTGCACCTCAGCCACGCTCAAGGTCCTAAACGATATCATAACCGCCATCGATAAGAGACATTACTGTGCAGCCCTATTCTTGAGACCTGGCCTAGGCTTTTGACTCCGTCAATCACCACATTCTTATTGGGCAGACTCGACGGCCTTGGTTTCTGAAATGATTGCCTCGTCTGGTTCACCAACTACTTCTCTGATAAAGTTCAGTGTGTCAAATCGGAGGCACTGTTGTCCAGACCTCTGGCAGTCTCTATGGGGGTGCCTCAAGGTTCAATTCTCGGGCCGACTCTCTTCTCTGTTTACATCAATGATATCGCTCTTGCGCTGGTGATTCTCTGATCCACCTCTACGCAGAAGGCACCATTCTGTATACCTCTGGCCCTTTTTTGGCCACTGTGTTAACTAACCTCCAGAAGAGCTTCAATGCTATACAACTCTTCTTCCGTGGCCCCCAACTGCTCTTAAATGAAAGTAAAACTAAATGCATGCTCTTCATCCAATCACTGCCCGCACCTGCCCGCCCGTCCAGCATCAATTCTCTGGACGGTTCTGACTTAGAATTTGTGGACAACTACAAATACCTAGGTGTCTGGTTAAACTGTTAACTCTCCTTCCAGACTCACATTAAGCATCTCCAATCCAAAATTAAATCTAGAATTGGCTTCCTATTTCGCAACATAGCATCCTTCACTCATGCTGCCAAACCTCCCCTAGTCAAACTGACCATCCTACCGATCCTCGACTTTGGCGATGTCATTTACAAAATAGCCTCCAACACTCTACTCAACAAATTGGATGCAGTCTATCACAGTGCCATCCGTTTTGTCACCAAAGCCCCCTATACTACCCACCACTGCGACCTGTACGCTCTCATTGGCTGGCCCTCTCTTCATACTCGTCTCCAATCCCACTGGCTCGAGGTCATCTACAAGTCTCTGCTTGGTAAAGCCCCGCCTTATCTCAGCTCACTGGTCACCATAGCAGCACCCACCCGTAGCACGCACTCCAGCAGGTATATCTCACTGGTTACCCCCAAAGCCAAATCTTCCGTTGGCCGCCTTTCCTTCCAGTTCTCTGCTGCCAATGACTGGAACGAATTGCAAAAATCACTGAAGCTGGAGACTCATATCTCTTTCTCTAGATTTAAGCACCAGTTGTCAGAGCAGCTCACAGATCATTGCACCTGTACATAGCCCATCTGTAAATAGCCCATCCAACTACCTCATCCCCATACTATATTTATTTATTTATCTTGCTCCTTTTGCACCCCAGTATCTCTACTCGAACAGCTCAAATAAGCAAAGAGAAACGAGTCCATCATTACTTTAAAACATGAATGTCACGTCCAGGCCTGAAAAGACAGGCATGCGTGTTTTTGCTTTGGTTTTGGTGTAGGGTTTTTGTTCTAGGTGTTGTATTTCTATGTTGGGGTAATGGTTCCCAATTAGAGGCAGCTGTGTGTCGTTGTCTCTAATTGGGAACCATATATATATTTGGGGTTTTCATTTAGGTTTTGTGGGTGATTGTTTGGACATAGCTTGTTTGTGTTTAGTGTGTTCGACTTCATGATCTTCGTTACATTTACTTTTTGTTGTCTTACCCAGTTACGTGAGTCTAGTTTTTGAATAATAAACATGTATACTGGATGCCTCGCTGCGCCTTGGTCTGTCCCTTATGATGATCGTGACAGAATCACCCACCAAAAGAAGACCAAGCAGCGAGAGACCCGGGAGTTAAGGACTTGGGAGAAGGAATTATTCTATGGAGGTGCGTGGACCCAGCCTGGAGAGTATCGCCATCCTAGAGAGGAACTGGAAGCAGCGGCGGCGGAGCGGCGCAGGTATGAAGATCTATACGGAGCATGGGATCCGGATAGAGGAGAGTTTATGAGACCTCGCCGGGCACGGAAACCCGAAAGACAGCCCCCAAAAAATTGGGGCACACGAGGAGTTTGGCCGGTTCAGGAGGGACTCCTGAGCCAACTCCTCGTGCTTTGTGGAGAGAGCGTTGGGGAGAGCGGCGCACGGAGAGGACACCGTGTTATACAGTTTTGCGCACTGTTTCTCCCATGCGGATTCAGAGGCCGGTGCGGAAAATTCCAGCTCCACTCATCAGTCGGGCTAGACTGAGTGTGCAGCCGGGGGGAGTGGTGCCAGCTCTGCGCGCCAGGTCTCCAGTGCGCCTCCTAGGACCTGGATATCCTGCACTGGTTCTGCGTTCAGTATCTCCGGTACGTGTCCATAGCCCAGTGCGAGAGATCCCAGCGCCACTCGTCTGTCAGGCCAAGGTTAGTGTTCTACCTGGAAGAGTGGTGCCAGCTCTGCGCGCCAGGTCTCCAGTGCGTCTCCTGGGACCAAGATATCCTGCACCGGTCCTACGGGCAGAATCTCCGGTTCGCATCCACAGCCCAGTACGTCCTGTCTCTGCTCCACACTCCAGGATCCCTGTTCTACGCTCCAGGATCCCTGTGCCCGGCGTGGATTCAGCACGTCCTGCTCCTGTTCCACGCTCCAGGACCCCTGTGCCCGGCGTGGACTCAGTACGTCCTGTCCCTGCTCCACGCTCCAGGATCCCTGTGCCCGTGGGGAACCCAGCACGTCCTGTTCCTGCTCCCCGCACCAGAGTGCGCGTTACGAGCCCAGTACGGCTGGTTCCTGCTCCCCGCACCAGAGTGAGCGTCACGAGCCCAGTACGGCCGGTTCCCACTCCCCGCACCAGAGTGCGCGTCACGAGCCCAGTTCGGCCGGTTCCCGCTCCCCGCACCAGAGTGCGTGTCACCCGCCAGTGAGGGTCCCCAGTCCGGCGCCGCCAGTGAGGGTCCCCAGTCCGGCGCCGCCAGAGAGGGTCCCCAGCCCGGGGCCGCCAGAGAGGGTCCCCAGCCCGGGGCCGCCAGAGAGGGTCCCCAGCCCGGGGCCGCCAGAGAGGGTCCCCAGTCCGGCGCCGCCAGAGAGGGTCCCCAGCCCGGGGCCGCCAGAGAGGGTCCCCAGCCCGGGGCCGCCAGAGAGGGTCCCCAGCCCGGGGCCGCCAGTGAGGGTCCCCAGTCCTGCAAATGGCCCAGGGCCTCCGGTGTGTGTCTTCGGACCAGCACGGCCAGCACCGGAGCCGCCACCTGGGACAGAGAAACCCACCCGAAGAGTCGGAGTCGGAGTCCGCGCCTTTGGGGGGGGGTACTGTCACGTCCAGGCCTGAAAAGACAGGCATGCGTGTTTTTGGTTTGGTTTTGGTGTAGGGTTTTTGTTCTAGGTGTTGTATTTCTATGTTGGGGTAATGGTTCCCAATTAGAGGCAGCTGTGTGTCATTGTCTCTAATTGGGAACCATATATATATTTGGGGTTTTCATTTAGGTTTTGTGGGTGATTGTTTGGACATAGCTTGTTTGTGTTTAGTGTGTTCGACTTCACGATCTTCGTTACATTTACTTTTTGTTGTCTTACCCAGTTACGTGAGTCTAGTTTTTGAATAATAAACATGTATACTGGATGCCTCGCTGCGCCTTGGTCTGTCCCTTATGAAGATCGTGACAATGAAGGTCAGTCAATCCGGAACATTTCAAGAACTTTGAAAGTTTCTTGCAGTCGCAAAAACCATCAAGCGCTATGATGAAACTGGCTCTCGTAAGGAACGCCACAGGAAAGGAAGACCCAGAGTTACTTCTGCTGCAGAGGATAAGTTCATTAGAGTTAGCTGCACCTAAGATTGCAGCCCAAATAAATGATTCACAGAGTTCAAGTAACAGACACATCTCAACATCAACTGTTCAGAGGAGACTGCGTGAATCAGGCCTTCATGGTCGAATTGTTGAAAATAAACCACTACTAAAGGACACCAATAAGAAGAAGAGACTTGCTTGGTCCAAGAAACACGAGCAATGGACATTAGACCGGTGGAAATCTGTCCTTTGGTCTGATAAGTCCAAATTTGAGATTTTTGGTTCCAACCACCGTGTCTTTATGAGACAAAGTGAACGGATGATCTCTGCATGTGTGGTTCCCACCGTGAAGCATGGATGAGGAGGTGTGATGGTGTGGGGGTGCTTTGCTGGTGACACTGTCAGTGGTTTATTTAGAATTCAAGGCACACTTAACCAGCATGGCTACCACAGCATTCTGCAGCGATACGCCATCCCACCTGGTTTGCGCTTAGTGGGACTATCATTTGTTTTTCAACAGGACAATGACCCAAAACATACCTCCAGGCTGTGTAAGGGCTATTTGAACAAGGAGAGTGATGGAGTGCTGCATCAGATGACCTCGCCTCCACAATCACCCGACCTCAACCCAATTGAGATGATTTGGGATGAGTTGGACCACAGAGTGAAGGAAAAGCAGCCAACAAGTGCTCAGCATATGTGGGAACTCCTTCAAGACTGTTGGAAAAGCATTCCTCATGAAGTTGGTTGAGAGAATGCCAAGAGTGTGGAAAGCTGTTGTCATGAATATCTTCCGAAGGAACAGACCAAGACGCAGCGATGTAGCCAGAATACATATTTAATTATACACGGGACCACGACGGAACAAAAACAATACACGGAGAACGTAACGATGAACATAACTGAACAGACAAACACAGCTATGAACATACAATAACCCACCAACCCAGAGTGAAAACCTACTAGTCTAAATATGGTTCCCAATTAGAGACAGCGACACACAGCTGCCTCTAATTGGGAACCATTACCAACATAGAAACACGACACCTAGAACGAACAAACCCTACACAAAGACAAAACCAAAACGCTCCAGCCTGTAAACTCGGGCCTGGGCGTTACAGCTGTCATCAGGGCAAAGAGTGGCTACTTTGAAGAATCTAAAATATATGTTGATTTCTTTATTACCTTTTTGGCTACTACATGATTCCATATGTGTTATTTAATAGAGTTGATGTCTTCAATATTATTCCACAATATAGAAAATAATAAAAATAAAGAAAAATCCTTGAATGAGTAGATATGTCCAAACTTTTGACTGGTACTGTACTTGAGACAAAAAAAATGTTGTGTGTATTCACTCTTCATAAGAAGTCTCAACCTTGTAGGCTGAAGGAATGTCAATGGCTCTTCACTCATCTCTGGCCCATGCACTTGAAATAATTATGCTGTGATTTCAAGAGCCAACTAGTAAACAAAATGTAATACTTTTGTCTTGTTTTTTTATTGTGTTATGCAACAGTAACTGCTCTGAAGCTTGAATTAGACATTGGTATGAAAATAACTATAGCTGAGCCAAGTAGCAATTGTCTATCTATATCGTATTTCAATTTATCGTACATTGGAAAAGCTGTATAAGTTGTATTGCAGTGCATTTCTCTGACACAAATCTAATTAACCAGGAGAAAAAAATATAATTCACAATTATACTCTGATCAATTTGCATGAACTACATTCGTGACTCATTAGATCTGTAAATTGCTTTTGTTGACTTAACATCGCGGCCAACTACTGAACATCCAAGGCTAACTTTCAGGTCTCTACCCACTGTGGACAGACGTCAGTTCAATGTCTAGTTTTGATTTACATTTGATTGAGAATTCAATGTAAAAAATAAAAACAATCACCATATCATTGGATTTAGGTTAAATGTTTGGTGAAAAAAAAAGATGAAATGCCCTTACATTGATTACTTTTTGCAAATCCAATTAGTTTCCCATGTTGATTCAACATCACCACATTGATTTTTGGGGTTGAAAGGAAGTGTAAACAATGTTAATTCAACCAGTTTTTGCCTAGTGGGTAGGGTCTCCTGGTTTACCAAAATAAATAAACGAGGATTATGTTCATTTCAGGGACGCAAGCGTACTACAATGTGTAAGGTGTCATGGAAGCATATACTTTGACATAAAGCTATTTCTTGTTTGGGCGGACAGTGTAAGGTGAGTCCAATGTCCCTTTGTGGCCGTAATTCTTCAGACCAGCGTTGTAATCAGACTGTCACCTCTGATTAGAAAACACACCAATCACAGAGCACCATGGTCAGGGGTAAAACATCCAATCAAGGCAGGAGTAAAACATCCAACAGCCTGCAGGGGTAAAACATCCAATCAAGGCAGGCTTTTTGTTTCCAAGTGAATACACAAAGTTAGAGAATCTTTTCACTTCTATGATTCTAGATCAAGAACTTCCAATTAGTTGATCTACATGTATGCTCATGAGGCATTTATAAGTTATATTCTTCGAAATCCAATGGCTATTACTCATTTAAAAGTCCAAAAATGTATGTACCAATCTGAGATTGACCCCATCAACAACATTACTGTATTTCTCCTAGTCCACGTCTGCAGATACAGAGTCTACGGATATAAACAGTTGGAGAGAGTCCCAAAAGACCAGTCACTGTGGAAAAGGGCTTAATGTCTACCAATGAGTTATATCAACAATAAAATCTTAATAGCATATAAAAATCATTCCTGTGACCTTGCAGGAGATTCATATCTTTGTTTTTGGGTGACGGTTGAAAGAATCTATTTATTCATGTTGATTATTAACGGCTCACAGAGTCCAATAAAACAAACCAAAACCACACAAAAACACTTTTGTTGATTGAATGTGTCCACAGGTGCAAACCTGATTTTCTTTGTTAATGGATTAGTCGAACAGGCTTTATATTAAGATATTCCACTACTACACCGATTGCAAACAAGACAAAAAACAATCTAATCAACCTGCCCTTTTTAGTGGCTTGATGCAAAACGGCCCCGTGCATCACAGATCCCAGATCAAAAGTAGGCCACCAAGGGCCATACAGTAACAACGCTTTAATCTACAAGATTGGTGTACATGCCAACCCTTCCGAGACAACCTATGAATCTTGGCCTTGTTTTTTCTCTGAGGTCTGAGGTGTTGGTTGGAGAAGACGTAGGTCATAAGTCGAGGGGGCTGAGGGAGAAACGTGAAGCCATTGAAAAGTTTCTGAAGATGCCCCAAGCCACGATCAATGAGTCACCCTGATGAACACACGTCTCACACTCAGAGAGTGAGAGAGTGATAGAGAGAGAGAGAGAGAGAGAGAGAGACAGAGGAGGGAGAAAGAGAGAGTGGTCCATGGTAACTTTTTTTTCTTCTCAAGCCTCATTATATCCAGGGCGAAATTAGGGACCCCATTGATGGATGGC
Organism: Brachymystax lenok tsinlingensis; assembly: GCA_030435695.1. Lineage (NCBI taxonomy): Eukaryota > Metazoa > Chordata > Actinopteri > Salmoniformes > Salmonidae > Brachymystax > Brachymystax lenok. The sequence goes on from CM059786.1 coordinate 32,442,626, forward strand.
ATATTTCAATTTTGGAGTGAATTATTGTACATTCGGAACATAAATCAGTGATTTGACTCCACGGGACGTGTGAGGGCTAGTATCAATCACCAGTCCATTTGTACTGAATCAGGAATCACGGGCACAATACTGTTTTTTAGCCTGTACGATGTATGTCACATTTGCAAAGTTGAGATGCATGGACGATGCTTGAAGGGTATTGTCATATCATAGGTAGACATGGTTTTGAAAAGTTGGGTTATGAAAAGGTATTCATGATTACATATTTGTAAAATCAATACATTTTTGGTCCTCTCTCTTCACATTCTTTATCTTTATATATATACGGTATACTATATATATGCTAAAGAAAATTAATATGCCATGCTCTCCAAGCAAACAGTAATCATATACAGTACGTATAACCACGGCCAGCAATGTGAAGATTCTGCACATCACAAAGTTATTCCTTCAGGCATGGAGTCCTGAAATGAAGAATCTCCCTGTTCCAAAAATACAACAACATTAAAAAAGGAAAAGACAAATCTAAAGATTACACACACCATTGTTAATTGTATTTAGTTGACTTTATTTAATAAATATATTTTGTCATTCCTTATCTCCACGTTGTCTCCCTTTTGTTATCAACTTCGAGCCGGTTTGTGACATGGTATAGAGGTCCTGGATGGCAGGAAGCTTGGCCCCAGTGACGTACTAGGCCGTACTCATTACCCTCTGTAGTGCCTTGTGGTCGGAGGCCGAGCAGTTGCCATTCTAGACAGTGAAGCAACCAGTCAGGATGCTCTCGATGGTGCAGCTGTAGAACCTATTCATGATTACATATTTGTAAAATCAATAAATTTTTGGTCCTCTCTCTTCAAATTCTTTATCAGTCCAAGACTTCCGTCGCCGACAGAGATGGGCTCCTCGCTTCACGTTCTCAAGAAACTATGCAGTATTTTGTTTTTTATGTATTACTTCTTATATTGTTACCCCCGGGAAATATTAAGTTTTATTACATACAACCGGGAGGAACTATTGGATATAAGAGCAACGTCAACTTACCAACATTACGGCCAGGAATACGACTTTCCCAAAGTGGATGCTCTGTTTGGTCCATACTGCCCTAACCCATCTGGACAAGAGGAATACCTATGTAAGAATGCTGTTCATCGACTACAGCTCAGCATCACCATAGTACCCTCCAAGCTCGTCATTAAGCTCGAGACCCCAGATCTCGACCAAGCCCTGTGCAACTGGGTCCTGGGCTTCCTGACGGGCCGACCCCAGGTGGTAAGGGTAGGAAACAACATCTCCACCCCGCTGATCCTCAACACTGGGGCCCCACAAGGGTGCATTCTCAGCCCTCTCCTGTACTTCCTGTTGACCCATGACAGCGTGGCCAAGCACACATCCAACTCAATCATCAAGTTTACTGACGACACTACAGTGGTAGGCTTGATTACCAACAACAACAAGACGGCCTACAGGGAGGAGGTGAGGGCCCTCGGAGTGTGGTGTCAGGAAAATAACCTCTCACTCAATGTCAACAAAACAAAGGAGATGATCGTGGACTTCAGGAAACAGGAGAGGGAGCACCCCCCTATCCACATCGACGGGACAGTAGTGGAGAAGGTGGAAAGTTCCTCGGCGTACACATCACAGACAAACTGAAATGGTCCACCCATACAGACAGCGTGGTGAAGAAGGCGCAACAGTGCCTCTTCAACCTCAGGAGGCTGAAGAAATTCGTCTTGTCACCAAAAACACTCACAAACTTCTACAGATGCACAATTGAGAGCATCCTTTCGGGCTGTATCACCGCATAGTACGGCAACTGCTCCGCCCACAACCGTAAGGCTCTCCAGAGGGTAGTGAGGACTGCACAACGCATCACCGGGGGTTAACTACCTGCCCTCCAGGACACCTACACCACCCGATGTCACAAGAAGGCCAAAAAGATCATCAAGGACAACAACCACCCAAGCCACTGTCTGTTCACCCCGCTATCATCCAGAAGGCGAGGTCAGTGCAGGTGCATCAAAGCTGGGACCAAGAGACTGAAAAACAGCTTCTACCTCAAGGCCATCAGACTGTTAAACAGCCGTCACTAACATTGAGTGGCTGCTGCCAACATACTGACTTAAATCTCTAGCCACTTTAAATAATAGGAATTGGATGTAACAAATGTATCACTAGCCACTTTTTATTTTGTATATAATGTTTACATATCCGACATTACTCATATCAAATGTATACACTGTACTCTAAACCATCTACTAAATCTTGCCTATGCCTTTCGGCCATTGACTCAAATCTCTAGCCACTTTAATAATTATAATTGGATGAAATAAATGTATCACTAGCCACTTTAAACGATGCCATTTATATAATGTTTACATATCCTACATTACTCATCTCATATGTATATACTGTACTCCATACCATCTGCTGCATCTTGCCTACGCCGGTAACGCATCGCTCATCCATATATTTATATGTACATACTCACATTCATTACTTTACTCTTGTGTGTATAAGGTAGTTGTTGTGAATTCGTTAGATTACTTGTTAGATAGTACTGCATGGTCGGAACTAGAAGCACAAGCATTTCGCTACACTCGCATTAACATCTGCTAACCATGTGTATGTGACAAATAAAATTTGATTTATTTTTATATATACAGTATACTATATATATGCTAAAGAAATGAATATGCCATGCTCTCCAAGCAAACAGTAATCATATACAGTACGTATCACCATGGCCAGCAATGTGAAGACTCTGCACTTCACAAGGTTATTCCTTCAGGCATGGAGTCCTGAAATGAAGAATCTCCCTGTTCCAAAAATACAACAACATTAAAAAAGGAAAAGCCAAATAAGACCCACATGATTGATTTACATTCCACATAGAGCATTACTGCATCGCATGAGGGCACTTCTATCAGAAGGCTATCAATTATGAATAGCTCCATATGGGTCGCCTTTATCCTAGCCTACCAAGTCTAATTATGTGAAAGTCAAGAAAAATTCTATTTGCAATTTTGCATTATTAAGGGAGCTGAATTGCACAAGGCCTTGGCCTGAGAAATTAACTCAGGATCATTCTACCTGCTGTAACAGAAGGAAAAAAAGTGAGAACAGTTGTGGTGGTATTCACACACAGCTGCTCTAACTAGTTAGGTTTCCATCCAATTGGTGACAGATTTTCATGCGAATATTAAAAAATCTGCATAAAGAAAATATGGGCATCTTCCCACCAGTGGTGTGTTTCCACCAAGCAAACTTTTTGCAGATAAAAATGTACTTTTTCGCTTAGGTTTTCAGGTACCGAATAAAAATCTAAAATTCAATGTTATTCCATCGCATTTTCAACTCCACCGATAGTTTTGTCACAAAAACTGTTGCGTTTAACAGCAAATGTGCCTACTCTGGTCTTGGCAAGTGTGCTCTCGCCAACAGCTTGCAGATACTATAGGTTAGGCTGTGCGTGTAGGCTAGTCTGCATGGTGAGATTATTATGGATATCACGTCCAGGCCTGAGAAGACAGGCTGGTGTGTTTAGTTTTGTTTTTGGTGTAGGGTTTTTTGTGTTCTAGGTGATATATTTCTATATTGGGGTAATGGTTCCCAATTAGAGGCAGCTGTGTGTCGTTGTCTCTAATTGGTAACCATATATATGTTTGGGGTTTTCTATTAGGTTTTGTGGGTTATTGTTTGAGCATAGCTTGGTGTATTTTTTGTTATGTTCAGCATCACGGTGTTCGTTCGTTCGTTCGTTCGTTCGTTCGTTCGTTCGTTCGTTCTGTTTTGTTATTTTCGCAGTTACGTTCGTATTTAATAAAATGTATACTGGAAGCATCACTCCGTCTTGGTCTGTCCCTTCCGTAGATCGTGACAATGATAAGAGAGAGAAATGTTTTATTTTTCAAACAACAGTCAAGCATAAAAATACTTTAAAGTACTTCTTACTTTAAGTATTATTTTTTATCTGTACTTTACTATTTATATTTTTGACAACTTTTACTAAAAATAATAATGTACTTTTTCCAAAATACTCTTTACATTTTGAATGCTTAGCAGGACAGGAAAATGGTCAAATTTACCACAGAGAACATCCCTGGCGGACTCATTAAACAAAAATGCTTAGTTTGTCAAATATGTCTGAGTGAATTGGACCCTGGCTAGCCGTAAAAAAAATTAAAAAATGATTGTGCCATCTGGTAAGGAATTTTAAAGGATTTATATTTCAACTTTTACTTTCGATACTTAAGTACATTTTAGCAATAGATGTACTTCTGATACTTAAGTATATTTAAAACCAAATATTTTTAGACTTTTACTCAAGTAGTATTTTACTGGGTGAATTCATTAGTTTATGACGCTTGTACAGTGTGTTCAGAAATTACTCATACCCTTTGACTTATTTGACATTTTGTTGTGTTACAGCCTGAGATCAAAATGTCAGATTTTTATTTTTCACCCATCCACACACAACACCCCATAATAACAAAGTCAAAACACGTTTTTAGACATTTTGGCAAATTTATTGAAAATAAAATACAGTATTCACACCCCTGAGTCAATACTCTGTAGAAGCACCTTTGCTCCTTTTAGTAAAAATGTTTATCCTGAAAAATGTCAGAGTCCTTAATGAGTATGCTTGAGTTATGAAGAGTGGTACTCAGTAATGTGTTGTATTGGATTTTCATCAGCACAAAAAGTGTATTTCTTTGCCACATTTTTGACAGTATTACCTTAGTGCCTTGTTGCAAACAGGATACATGTTTTCTAAAAAATGTATTCTGTGCAAGGTTCCTTCTTTTCACTCTGTCAATTAGGTTAGTATGGTGGAGTAACTACAATGTTGTTAATCCATCCTCAGTTTTCTCCTATCACAGCCATTAAACTCTGTAATTGTTTTAAAGTCACCATTGGCCTCATGGTGAAATCCCTGAGTGGTTTCCTTCCTCTCCGGCTGCTGAGTTAGGAAGGACGCCTGTATCTTTGTAGTGACTGGGTGTATTGACACACTATCCAAAGTGTAATTAAAGTGTAATTTTTTAAACCCATCTACCAATAGGTGCCCTTCTTTGTGAGACATTGGAAAACCTCACTGGTCTTTGTGGTTGAATCTGTGTTTGAAATTCACTGCTCGACTGAGGGACATTACAGATAATTGTAAAAATCATGTTAAACACTATTATTGCACGCAGAGTGAGTTGCTCTTGTACTTATTTAGGCTTGCCATAGCAAAGTGTTTGAATACTTATTGACTCAAAAAATGTAAGAAAACATAATTCCACTTCGACGTTATGGGGTGTTGTGTGTAGGCCAGTCACAAACAATCTACATTTAATCAATTTTAAATTCAGGCTGTAACACAACAAAATGTGGAAAAAGTCAAGGGGTGTGAATACTTTCTGAATGCACTGTATCTAAACCAAAGTGGTTTAGACACCGCCTGGTTGTGAAGACCCTCCCACTCTGTCTGCCATATTCTTTCTCTTTGCTCTTGTTTTCCTTATTAGGATGCCGGTGGGCGGAGCCGGGAGGGTCGTCAGCGACATGGGACACACCTGGGTCCGGGTGTGTCCCAGGATAAATGCACCACTTCCCCATTCATTGAGGAGACTTTCTCCATGCAGACACCTTTCTAGATTTTAATAAATATATTTTGTTATTCCATATCTCCACATTGTCTCCCTTTTGTTATCAACTTCGAGCTGGGTTCGTGACATGGTATAGAGGTCCTGGATGGCGGGAAGCTTGGCCCCAGTGACGTACTACGCTGTACGCATTACCCTCTGTAGTGCCTTGCGGTAGGAGGACGAGCAGTTGCCATACCAGACAGTGAAGCAACCAGTCAGGATGCTCTCGATGGTGCAGCTGTAGAACCTTTTGATGATCTGAGGACCCATGCCAAATCCTTTCAGTCTCCCGAGGGGGAATAGGCTTTGTCATGCCCTCTTCACGACTGTCTTGGTGTGTTTGGACCATGATAGTTTGTTGGTGATGTGGACACCAAGGACCTTGAAGTGAATGTGGCCTAGTAAATGTTGACCTGTTTAATGGTCTTACTCACATCGGCTACGGAGAGTGAGATAACACAGTCGTCCGGAACAGCTGATGCTCTCATGCATGCTTCAGTGTTACTTGCCCAGAAGCGAGCATGGAAGTAATTTAGCTCATCTGGTAGGCTCATGTCACTGGGCAGCTCGCGGCTGTGCATCTCTTTGTAGTCTGTAATAGATTGCAATCCCTGCCACATCTGACGAGTCGGAGCAGGTGTAGTATAATTCAATCTTAGTCCTGTACTGACGCTTTACCTGTTTGATTGCTGTCCTGATATCTAGAAGCTCTTTTCGGTCTATGTACAAAATAACTTAGAAATAACACGAAAAAACATACACAATAGCACAACGGCAGCCATCTCCTTCGGGCGCCATTCTTTCTGTCAGTATACAAGCTATGTGCAAAGAAAAGTGTTCCATGTTATACGCCTCAGAGGCATGGTATAGATCCATTAGTGTTGTTCTTTGTCTTGTCTTTGTTGAGTAGAGAAGACAGCAGTGAGGTTGGACACTGAAATATAAAAAAAGAACAAGGTGCTAGACCGTATTGCAATTATGTGCGGTTGGATTTTTTAATTAAAAAGCAATGCTCTCCAAACCTCTCCAATCTCTATGGCTGCTAACATTTCTATTAGACTCAATTACCATGAAATAGGCTTTGCACTTCAAGCCTTGTTGAAAATATAAGCGTAATAACAACAAATCATACGCACCATGCATAGAAATAATCCACAAATAACGAATCCTAAAACCCAAGTTTCCCCAAAACATTATGGGGAGAAAAGCAGCGATATATACTCAAAATGTGTTAATAACAAGAACACAGAAAGCCAAACAACTCTCTGCAACTACTGCACAGAGCACAATGTTGCTATGTAGCCTCTTGTAAGTTGGTTGCAAACATATCTCTAAGACCATAGCCATTACTTCTGTATGGTGACATGCAATTTATACTGAGGCCCCTGAGGAAATTAACTTGGTGGTAACAACTCACAAGATCAACAATTCTGAAAGGAATAGGCCATTCCTTAGTGAGGAGCAGTACTACAATTATAGTCCATGAACTTCTATACAGCTGTGCTTGCTATCAGAGATTCTGGTAGACACTTTGGGCCCGTCTTTCCAGAGGTGTGATGAATTAACTTTATTATTCACTCTACTATATCTGCAGTAAACCTCCTCTGTGGTGATGTTACCCATGAGGTCAATATGATAGCTTGAGATTGTGCTTTCTGTTGACATCCTGGATTTTGATGAGAATGTGTTGAAGGATCAAAATTAAGATTGTACAATGTCAATGGTAATGATGATATGTCTAATGCTATCACAATATCATCCACTGAGATGTATTATTCAGAAATCGACAGGTATGTTGTAGTATAAAATGCATCATACTTTTTCTTCCATTGTCAACATTACATGAGTTTCATATCCATTCTGAGGAAAGGATTCTTCTGAGACTATTATAAACTAGTGAGCCACTGACTGTCTGTGTTGATAGCTAAATGTTTACCAATAGCCTGGGAGAAGAGAACACACCAGCACTGGAGGGTCGGACAGACGGATATTTCAGTTACTGAGCTGTTAATGCCTATTGCTGTCTTGCATTTCAAACTTGCCCCCTATAGTGGAAAAACAGAGTAAAAGCTGCAGCATATCATTCACAGAATTGAAAAAAAACACAAGGTATCACTGAAAATGAAAAGATAAACGAAGTGTCCAGTCATTTCATAAATGTCAGGCAGTCACAGTGAAATATGATAGTGTCTCCGTCACACTATTTCCTGTAACACTCAGATTGTTGGTTATTCCATGGGAGCTTTTGCAAATCGGAATCACTGTGAAGGTTGGTTAAAACCAGGATCAGATGTGGACTATATCGGACTCGTCTTATTTGCTCTGTGGTGGCAAAGTTCAACTGTTCACTTGGTTACTCATGATCACCAAGCGGCTAATGTTTGGGAAGGGCAAACAGACCCCATATTCCATTTGGTGTTTTTTTTTCGTTCTTCACATTCCATAATTTCTTTGGATATATTTGTATTTGTGTTTGTATTGGATGGGTCCCAAATGGCACCCAATTCTTTATATAGTCTACTACCTTTGACCAGGGCCCATAGGGCTATGGTCAAAGGTAATGCACTATATAGGGAATATGGTGCCATTTGAGACACAGCCGTATATTACTTTGCATGTCCAGACACCTAACAACATCATCAAAATCCTATCCATCGTACCAGTCAGTCAGTGCTTGAGTTGGCTGGAGACTGGACAGTTGAGAGACCTGGTCTGTCCTGGACTGTGACAAGTGCCATTTTCAGGGTTGCTGTCATGGAGGACAACCACTTGGTGAAGCACCCCATGTGATTTGATTCCTCCCTTTGTTACGTTTACTGACAGCAAATAGATTTTGCCAATCCATATTTCATTTCCTGTGTGTTCTCCAGAGATCTCCAAAGATCTCTTGTGGCTTGACCTTGTCAGCCAGCCTGGCCGAGTCTGTCTGCCCACCTGTGGAAATGGCTCCTGCTTCCCTCCCAATGGTCCTCTAAGACGTCTCTCTTTGAGTTGATGGGACAGTTTTCATAGCTTACGACAATACGCAATAACGAAACGCCAATATCCAAGGGAAACATATATAAAAAGTTATAAAGCATTAGTACATTGGATCAAAGTGATTTCAAATTGCATTTGTCGTTATGCTGAAACGGTTATAGGAAAGTCAGAGGCATCAACACCACACTTGGCAAACTAGAACAGAGCATCCACAGCTTGTGTAAGGGTTAAAGGGATGCTGCAGCATGGCTACATTTAGAAATCACTTATGTAGTCCATCAAACGTTCTTCTTTCTCTCTCTGGCCTGCATTTCCCTGGAACCTCACTCTCAGTCCATCCACCCTGCCTCCATCTGTAAATGCATTTAACTTATCTGTTTGCTACAGGCAGCGGGCTCATTTTGTAATGTCAGATTATTTCACAGCCATTTCTGCAACACAAACATGGCTGTTTAAACTTGGGGGAGATAGATGCTAGTGTTTCACTCCAAACACAGAAAATGTGGATATTGATACACATTGAGGTTGATGGCATACATGAACAGTGGCCTTGGGTTATCTCACTGTAGCATCACTTGTGACTGAGCCTTTCATTCTGTTAGCACTCTCTGGTCAGTTTGTCATGTCAAATCGACCCCACCAGAGTCAATTCACTCTTGATGCTGTATTGGTGGATTCCATTCTGGACAGCTGGGTTAACTTGAGCACTTGTCATTATTATACATTTTTTCATGTTGCGAGATAAATAAAATAACATTTTGTCAACGTTGTTTGTTTCACTTTGATTTAGAAACAATCATAGGCTATAACTGCAGAGTTCTGTCTTACTATCCAGGTCTGTGCCCAAACAATTTGAGCTCCTACTTTTAATAATCCACCTTTCCAGAAACAAGTCTCTCACTGTTGCCGCTTGCTATAAACCACCTTCTGCCCCCAGCTGTGCCCTGGACACCATATGTGAATTGATTGCCCCCCATCTTTCTTCAGAGCTCGTGCTGTTAGGTGACCTAAACTGGAACATGCTGAACACCCTGGTCGTCCTACAATCTAAACTTGAAGCCCTCAATCTCACTCAAATTATCAATGAACCTACCAGGTACAACCCCAAATCCGTAAACACGGGCACCCTCATAGATATCATCCTAACCAACCTGCCCTCCAAATACACCTCTGCTGTCTTCAACCAGGATCTCAGCGATCACTGCCCATGCTTTCCACCTGGCTACCCCTACCCTGGCCAACAGCTCAGCACCCCCCTGCAGCAACTTGACCAAGCCTCCCCCGTTTCTTCTTCATCCAAATCCAGGTAGCTGATGTTTTGAAAGAGCTGCAAAATCTGGACCCCTACAAATAAGCCGGGCTAGACAATCTGGACCCTCTCTTTCTAAAATTATCAGCCAAAATTGTTGCAACTCCTATACTAGCCTGTTCAACCACTCTTTCTTATTGTCTGAGATCCCCAAAGATTGGAAAGCTACCGCGGTCATCCCCCTCTTCAAAGGGGGGAGACACTCTAGACCCAAACTGCTCCAGATCTATATCTATCCTAACCTGCCTTTCTAAGGTCTTTCGAAAGCCAAGTTAACAAACAGATCACCGAATCCCACCGTACCTGCACCGCTATGCAATCTGATTTCCGAGCTGGTCATGGGTACACCTCAGCCACGCTCAAGGTCCTAAATGATATCGTAACCGCCATCGATAAGAGACAATACTGTGCAGCTGTATTCATCGACATGGCCAAGGATTTCGACTCTGTCAATCACCACATTCTTATTGGCAGACTCAACAGCCTTGGTTTCTTAACTACTTACGGAGTGGTGGGGCGCTAGCGCAACACTCCCGACACTACCCGGTGAAATGCAAGGCGCCAAATTCAAAATCCAAAAGTTGAATTATTAAACATTCAAGTGTTGCATAGTCATCAAAAGCTCTGCTTCTTGGCAATATCACAGCGTTGTCAGATTTCAAAAAGGCTTTACGGCAAAAGCACAACATTTGATTGTTTGAGGGTAGCACAAATATTTTGCCATTAGCATAAATTCATAAACCCATCGCGATTCACACAAAACACATTTCACAGCAAAAACAAATCCCTTACCTTTCGAAGAACTTCTGCTGAGGGCTTCCCAAGTGTCCAACGAAGACATCCAATTGTTCTTTTGTTAGAAAAAGTAATTTATTATACCCATAAATCTCAGTTTGGTTGGTGCGTTATGTTCATAAAATACAGCGTCCACTCGCCCATTGAACCGTGAAGAGAACGCGTTCAACCTATACACTTGTCCAAGAACAATCAAACATCATTGATAATGTATCCTTAGGAACACTTTTATGTATATTTACTATAATATTTCAACCAGATTATAAACTGGACGATAGGAAAGGAAAAAACCACAGCGCGCGCGAGCCCGCATTTGTAAATGCCCATCTTCTCCATTGTGCCTATTGCATACAACTTTATGTAGGACTGAGACTGCAGTACCTATGGCTTCCACTAGATGTCAACAGTCTATATACAAAGTCTGGGAATTCTAGGATTGACCAGAACAGATAGGAACAGGAAATTGTCAGGAGACCACTTTTGTAAACAAGGTTTGACGCGCGCGAGATTGTGAACGCGCACCACTTTATTTTTCTTTCCTATCGGTCACGTTATCGTCCGGTTGAAATATTACAGCAAATAGAAAATGTATAGGTATAATTTGAACGTGTTCTCTTCACGGTTCAATGGGCGACTCAACAGTGGATTTTATGATCATAACGCGCCAACCAAACAGAGATTTATGGATATAATAAATGACTTTTTCTAACAAAAGAAGCATGGATTGTCTTCGTTGGACACTTGGGAAGCCCTCAGCAGAAGTTCATCAAAGGTAAGTGATTTTATGTCAAAGTGTCAAATTGGAGGGTCTGTTGTCTGGACCTCTGTCAATCTCTACGGGGGTGCCACAAGGTTCAATCCTTGGGCCGACTCTTTTCTCTGTATACATCAATGATGTCGCTCTTGCTGCTGGTGATTCTCTGATCCACCTCTATGCAGACGACACCATTCTGTATACTTCTGGCCCTTCTTTGGACACTGTGTTAACTAACCTCCAGACGAGCTTCAATGCCATACATCTCTCCTTCCGTGGCCTCCAACTGCTCTTAAATACAAGTAAAACTAAGTGCAGCATCACAACTCTAGACAGTTCTGACTTAGAATATGTGGACAACTACAAATACCTAGGTGTCTGGTTGGCCTGTAAACTCTCCTTCCACACTCACATTAAGCATCTCCAATCCAAAATTAAATCTAGAATTAGCTTCCTATTTCACATCAAAGCATCCTTCACTCATGCTGCCAAACATACCCTCGTAAAAGTGACTAATTGGATGCAGTCTATCACAGTGCCATCCGTTTTGTCACCAAAGCCCCATATACTACCTACCACTGCGACCTGTATGCGCTCCAGGTCATCTATAAGTATTTGCTAGGTAAAGCCCCGCCTTATCTCAGCTCACTGGTCACCATAGCAGCACCCACCCGTAGCACGCGCTCCAGCAGGTATATTTCACTGGTCACCCCCAAAGCCAATTCCTCTTTCAGCCGCCTTTCCTTCCAGTTAATAAAATAACTGAAGCTTGAGAATCGTATCTCCCTCACTAGCTTTAACCCTTTCACACGTACCATCACATGGGTGAGATCGTTCTGCAGTGGTCCCTGAAGCGTACGATCACGTCCTTGTGATTCGAACGCTCGTTTAGAATGCTCATTTAGAACAGCCAGTTTCGAATAACAACAATCAACAATTGAGCTGGCCACACTTTTTTCAGAAACTATTTACACAAACACAGTCCTTACAAAGTTATGTCCAGAATGTGAGCAGTTTATTTTTGGATGCAATGTTCAGACATTCACAGAAGTAGCTACAGCATAACACAATCACTGTAACCGGAAAAATGTAGGCTACATTTGTCCTAGCACTAACTGAGGAAAGATTGACGCAACACAAGTGGTCATATTTTCTAACTCTCGGCTGACATAAACTACAATATAAATTAGTTAATAGCAATTACTATGTATAATTAATCACATCACAGGTGAGCTCAACATTGATCGAAATAATTAGGTAAAACACTTTCGAGAAATCGAAAGTAAACAACGATTAGTTTCAGAGCGCAGCCATGCTTTTTTCCGCACAGAAACCAAGATAATAAGAGAAGACAAGATGAGTTTGGTCTGTTTATAGTATGCACGTTGAAGGGATGTGTCGTCTACCATCGTTCACATCCCACCATTAATTTCCGGAAGTCCTCAAAAAATGAGTGAACCCTTACTCACCTCATTTTGTTATAACATCTTTGGTCAAACAGACGATTACGTGAAACCCAGAATGCATTGTATGTCAACAAATATGGCTACACAGCTGGAATATTTTACACACAGAATATGTGCCCATTACAATCTATGCAAGAATCGGAATGCATGATTTGTCACCTGTAATTGAAAACGCGTGTGCAGATCCTGTTCCGACACGAGATGAGCAAATGTCTGCAGACTTGAACTGCACAAACAATTAGGAAGTGCTCGGGGAATTTTGTCCGGGTCAGAAATGTCCCAAAAATGTAATTTTATCCGACAAAGTAAAAATGTCTATTTTTATGTTAATTAATGAGGAGGTGGAACAGACCTCAATTCAAACAGTTCTTAGAAAAAAAACTTGTTAGAAAATAATTTGAAGTTGAAACAGCCTATAAATAAAAACAGGCTATATTCCTTGGTTTGAGGGCAGCGCGGATTAAATGTACTGTTTAATAACAATCACATTCTGGAATGGAGAGAATGTTCTAACATCATCACATGCATAAAAAACTCGTTAGAGATATTTGGAACTCACGCATGAAAGGGTTAAGCACCAGCTGTCAGTGCAGCTCACAGATCACTGCACCTGTAAATAGCCCATCTGTAAATAGCCCATCCAACTACCTCATCCCCATACTGTTAGCTATTTTATTTATTTTTACTCCTTTGCACCCCAGTATCTCTACTTGCACACTCATCTTCTGCACATCTATCATTCCAGTGTTTAATTGCTTTATTGTAATTATTTCGCCCCTATGGCCTATTTATTGCCTTACCTCCATTATCCTACCTCATTTGCACACACTGTATATATACTTTTTCCTACTGTATTATTGACTGTATGTTTGTTTATTCCATGTGTAACGCTGTGTTGTTGTTAGTGTTGCACTGCTTTGTTTTATCTTGGCCAGGTCGCAGTTGTAAATTAGAACTTGTTCTCAACTAGCCTACCTGGTTAAATAAAGGTGAAATAAAAAATAAAAAATATATGCGTTTAATGCAGATTAATGCGCACAATTAGCCCAGCTTCGTCCGGATTTTGTCGTGGTAGGCCGTCATTGTAAATTAGAATTTGTTCTTAACTGACTTGCCTAGTTAAATAAAGGTTAAATAAATTAAATAAAAAACAATAGAGATTACTCCATTGCAAGACTATAACAACATTATTGTAGTGAAAAAATTGAGCATAGGTACGTTTTGCACTTTGCCCAATTATTTAGCACTACGAAAATGTTGCTACTTGACAAGTACTTGTAAATCACCCTAAAGTGAAAACCTACTGTTTTAAGGGAATTAAGGAAAGTGTCCTGATGACACGATACATGTTGGTCAATATTGTCCACCTTGACAAGTCAGTTCCTGTCAGCCAGCAGGGATTATGACCTGGTAAGGAGATCACAGAACAGTGAGAGGCGACAGCATTCGTTACACCCTGATCCAGTGTCAAAACCTGAGAATTACACTGTAGGTATAACATTCAGCCTCCCACCACTACAAATCCCTTAGAGGAGACACTGTCAGGAGAGAGAGAGAGAGAGAGAGAGAGAGAGAGAGAGAGAGAGAGAGAGAGAGAGAGAGAGAGAGAGAGAGAGAGAGAGAGAGAGAGAGAGAATAAACTGCATTACACAACTAAAGTGCTTCAGCCTAATCCACTGCTAACCTAATTTACACAGACACACGTACACACACAGGTGATAAATCCCAGACGTCATGAAGATGACACTTTCACTTTCCTCAGAGTGGCTTAACACAGTGTCAGAGTGTGAGAGTGAGTGTGAGAGTGAGAGTGTGTGTGTGTGACACCCCCCAAACCACTGACAGCATCACTATAAAATAGTGATACCCGTTTGCCACAGAATAGCTATGAACACTTGACGTTTCGCTCTTGGTGTGTCTCTCCTGGGCCCGTCCCAAATCCGATAGAGCTTTTGTCAAAATTAGTGCACTATATAAGGAATAGGTTGCCATTTAGGAAGCATCCTCTGTGTGAGAGCTACAGCGAGCAGAGAGGGGGACAGGAGGTGTTGTGTGTTATTCACCTCAGACGGCCCGGTCTATTTCGGTTTGCATGGGGCTTTAAATATTCATCAGTCATTTATTTGCCGAGGCAACAGGGTCCTTAGCAAACAGGGCTACAGGCGTCTGGACGGCTGCTTGTAGTGATCATCATATGGCCTATCTCTGTGATGGTCAGATATTTAACAAAAGCAGAGAGAGTAGAGACCATGGGACGACTTTCACTCTCTAACTCTGCTCTCTCACTCCTACCCAACCTCATGTACATCTGTTTCATACACTGACCTATTCATTTATTCTCTCTTTAGCTATTTGTTCAGGTGAGTGTGAACTAATGAATGTGGTTGTTTTGATATTGGGAAACATCACATTTCTATTGTTCTAATTCTATTGTTCTAATTAATGTGATTGTTTTGATGTTGGGAAACATATAACATGCTTATATTGTTCTAATTCTATTGTTCTAATTAATGTGATTGTCTTGATGTTGGGAAACATATAACATGCTTATATTGTACTTTCTTCTTTCCATACAGTAGAGAGAAGTTCTGTGCAGGCGGTGGTGGTGGGTGGTGCTGCCTGCGGATGTGAATAATATAGTAGCACACGACAGACCGCAGTATTCACTGCCATAGCAAGCAATTCATTCACTCAAATCAAATTGTTTGAATTGACATTATTTTGTGCCGTCCCTGCAGAGGCAAGGAGATAACAGCAAATTGAGTTCTAGATGCACTTCTTTCTGCATGTGAACTAATTAATTCATCTGAGGGAGGGGGAGATGCTGTGGGTTGTTTGTCCACGTCTTTATTCCCATTGCTGGAGAGGACTCACCTGCTGCATAGCCAATGTGTTCAGAATGTTGTTGTGACCAACACAACTAATGGAACTGAGGGATAGAGTAGTTTCAAACGTAGTGTATGCACATCTAAAAACCTGACCTTTGGATCGAAACGTTGCACAAAAAACTGTGGGATCATTTACCGTGTGCTGGTATCTTGATTGGCAGGCTAGTCATAGTGGAAAGATATTTCTATACAATAATAATATTGCTTTTCTCACATTATGGAAGTAGATTCTACTGTATTTGTGGCTCACTATAACTTATCTCAGGAAGTGTACCAGGGAGTGTACCATGAAAGTCTTTATTTGACCGTTGACAAAGCATAACCGATTCTAGGAAACAGACTGGAATATCTTGTAAGGAATGATTTAAACTGGTGTTGTGATCGTTTTGATACAAAGCAATGTAACACTGTATGTTTCAAGACTCAATAGCTGTTTGTTTCCATAAACCTGCCGATTACCCCCGCCCCTCTCTCTCTGTGAAAAAGTTGAATCCCTCAAGAAGAGAAGAGGGTATGAGTGAGCACAGTGTGTGTGTGTGTGTGCAAATGTGTAATTTTGCCTGTGTGTGTCTTTCTTGACTCATATCCATATGTTTGTAAGACACTAGGTAAGACTTTAAGAGGTTGACAGACAAGGCAGGGCTGGGGAGCCTTGAATTGCATCCCAAATGGCACCCAATTCCTATTTAGTGCACTACTTTTGACCAGGGCCCATTTGGGATGCAACCTTCACCCTCGCAGTGTGAAGACGCAAAAAATAACCAGACCCAACAGGAGGCAAAACCAGAGAGAGGAAATATTTTCAAAATAAACATCAATGAATTTGAAGAGAAATAAACATGTATGGATCTACAGTGCAGTTCAGAGAGTTCCTAAGCAGTAAGGGATATGTGCATTTAATGTATCTATATGAGGGCATCTCTCTCTGAGAGAGCCAGGCATAGGGTTGGGGACAGGTATAGCATTGTGAGCATATGCTGATAATGTCTCAGTGATGGTTAAGGGTGAGCAGGACCTACAGGCCCTGGAGACTAGTCTGCTGGTTTACGGCTAAGGTAACTCAGACAAGCGTGAGGCTCTTATGTGGGGAAAGGAGGGAAAGGGCATCTCTCTCTATCTCTCTCAAATAATTCAGTTATTTGAATACACCCAAATGGAACCCTATTTCCTAAATAGTGCACTACTTTTGTCCAGGGCCCATAGGGCTCTGGTCAAAAGCAAAAGTAGTGCACTATATAGGGAGCCATTTCTCTCAAGATGAGCCCGTCGTTGACCTTTGATGAGGTCTCCTAGGTGTCCAGCCAGCCAAGTCTTGTCTTCCCATGTCTTGCGGATTCTGCTGGGGTTGTGATGCTTTGACACTGGGCATAGGGTTGAATCCTGTGTTCAGACATAGTATGTCCCAAATGGCACCCTATTTCCTATGTAGTGCACTACTTTTTACAAGGGTCATAGGGTTTTGATCAAAAGAAGTGCACAATATAGAGGTGCCATTTGGGATGAAGCCAGAGACACTGAGCTATAATTAAGATGTTATAGCTGAAACCAACACACTGACAGCATTTCAATGGCTAGGATTAAAGCCACAATCCTGAGTCTTTGATTTTATCCTAATGGCAGCCCCATCACTTGGATCATTATTGAACAGTAGGAAATATCCCAGATTGTGCCTTTGGAGAGCTGCAGACTCACTGTAGCCTTTCATTGAACATAAACACTTTACTTGCATGCTTTTATAATATAATAGTGCTCCAGAATAACAGCTTTATGAAATGACCTCAAAACACAGAGCTAGCTTAGCCCTACATATTTAGAGTGGCAGAGACAACAGCAAGGCAGCAAACATGAGGAATCCTCGGCCAAATCGAAGATGACATTTTTATCAGGGAGGCAGCGATGCAGCGTCTGCATTCGAATAGCATGGAGCTGTAGAGTCGACGCTCCTGAATGCTGCTGTCACCCTGATCCCACAGAGCTGCCGGGATAAAGCAGGGACAGAGAACGTAATCCGATTGGGAAGATTGCAGCCAGAAACATATTTCCCCCACTTTCTTTCATTCTGACTGGAATCAAACAGCAATGTCAGGGAAGCATTGTGATTAATCTGCGCTTTTGCCTTTTCGGCACTTCGTTTACGGGGCCTGGGGGAACAACGCTGCCTCCCAAATGGCAACGAATTCCCTATATGGTGCACTGGTAAAATGTACCCTGGTCAAAAGTGGTGCACTAAATCGGGAATGGGGTGCCCTTTGTGACGCAGATCAAGAAAGGTCATGGCAGCATTGAAACGGCTGTTATGCATAAAAGCAAAGGGAAACATGAATGTATGCATGTAGAGCAGAGCAGAGAGAGTTTTGACACATGAATCCTGCTCTGTGCTGACTAGACCCCACGGGGGACATGGTAATTGTGGCGTTCGCTGCATTCTTCAATCGAATGAAAGGCTGTGGTATTCTTTGATCATGACTTGTATTATTATTTGAGATTGTCTGAATATCTAAACATTTCATGGAAAAAAATATTCTAATGTGTGCGCATTTATCCATCTAATACATTTTCTACAACTGGTACCTAGTTAAATACCATTTTTAATCAACTGCATTGTCCATAATGTGTTTTACGACACGCTTCAACACATCCTATAGAAGCTAATCTTTGATTGTTTTTAAAAAATATTATTGTAATGGACAATGACACTTGGAGATGGGAGACAGACAAAGACAAACACTAACAGGGGGGAGACAAAAATGTCAAAGATAAAAAAGAAAGCGATAGTGCTGAGGCAGGATTGGAAACCACGTCATGAGTGGTCTGAGGCAGGATTGGAAACCACGTCATGTGTGGTCTGAGGCAGGATTGGAAACCACGTCATGAGTGGTCTGAGGCAGGATTGGAAACCACGTCATGAGTGGTCTGAGGCAGGATTGGAAACCACGTCATGTGTGGTCTGAGGCAGGATTGGAAACCACGTCATGAGTGGTCTGAGGCAGGATTGGAAACCACGTCATGTGTGGTCTGAGGCAGGATTGGAAACCACGTCATGTGTGGTCTGAGGCAGGATTGGAAACCACGTCATGTGTGGTCTGAGGCAGGATTGGAAACCCCTTCACCAGTGGGCATGTGTGGTCCAGAGTTGGCAGCCTTACCACTATACTAGATTAGTTGTTGATTTTTGACACTCCAGACCACACATGCCCACTGTTGACAAGGTTTCTAAACCTGCCTCAACCCCATCACTTTTTTTTCTTGTTGATCTTTGACAATATTTTATTCATACCCTCATTTACTCTAAGTGTGTGACATCTGAGGTGAGAGCACTGATTAGTTGATGACAGATAATGACAATACACTGTGTCAAGCTGTGTCAATTACTAACTTGTGGTTGGGGCCCACCCAACGTCTGACTGAGGTCATATCTCAGAGAGGATTAAAGTCCAATCACCAGATAATCTAAGATAAATTTGTCAACAGTTGGGGTCTGAACATGCTTGACATAGTGATAGCTATGTACTCTGAGAATGTACAGGATAGGGACAGGTACATTCTCTGAGCATGCACAAGATAGGGACAGGTACGTTCTCTGGGCATGCACAGGATAGGGACAGGTACGTTCTCTGAGCATGCACAGGATAGGGACAGGTACGTTCTCTGAGCATGCACAGGACAGGGACAGGTACGTTCTATGAGCATGCACAGGATAGGGACAGGTATGTTCTCTGGCATAGTGACAAGAAAGTACTTTGAACATGCATTACAGTACTATACGCTTCACATATTGTAGTCCAATTTATACTTCTGGATTTATGTATTTTTTATAATAACTTTTCAAAATCTTTTCAAAAAAGGCTATAAAAACTTAATCGACTTTGGTGTTCTACCACTAAATCAGGTCTGCTAGTCTACCAGATCAGCCTGAATATCAAACCATCACACCAGCATGTGTCACATCAAAACAACTTTCAACTTCAAACCCTCACATCCCCCATAAGGTAGATAAGGTAAAGCCAGCCTTGCTCCCATCTGCTGAGCGTAGCCGGCTGTGGTGTGATCTGTGATGCTAGACCTCAGTACAGCTCAGGGCATTCAATCACAAGCACCGATTACACTAAGGAGCAAAGGCAGTTAGTTTTGCCTCCCATCTCCTTCCATCTCTCTCTTTATCTCTCCGTTCATCTCTCCCGTTCCCTCTAGCTCCCTCTCCACCTCTCCATCTCCCTCCATCTTTCCATCTACCTCTCTCCCTCCACCTTCCTTCCTCAATTCCTCCCTCCACATCTCCCTTCCTCAATTCCTCCCTCCACATCCACATCTCCCTCCATCTCCTGCGCCACCTCTCGCTCCATCTCTCCATCTCCACCTCCCTCTCCATCTCCCTGCACCTCTCCCTCTCTCACCCTCCACCGCTTCCTCTCCTTCCCCTGTCCCTCCATCAAGGCCTTGCAAGCTACCATGCAATTCAGGCACATTCTGCACAGTTTAATTCTTCCCTGACAGTTTGAAGGTCCATTGGTTCAGTCAATACCCATCATTTAAATTAATCCCCCAGTCCCTTTTTTAACTCACTAAAAGTTGTCGGGATCGGATGGATTAAGGGGCTATCATTAAACACGTTGAATTGGTTCATTTTAGCTTTGCACTCCACAGGAGAACATGCATTGTATTCAATAATTGTAGATGTACATCTAGATAATATTATTAGAAAATGTACAGAAATGTAATGAATAGAATTATGTTATTGCTGATTCTCTCACAAAGCTCTCATTACACACACTGGTTTATTTCTTTTGTTGTTGTTTCAATCCAAAGATGTAAGGTTTTAACCACACTGAAGATAAATGCAATTGCAGAACGTATGATTAGTGAGCATTTGGTCAGCCTTTAGTTAGCTACCATTTTATCTGTTTGTTCTCATAGTTACTGCAGCAGCAAAAAAAATTATCAAACGAAAAACAAGTAAACACATACTGTACTGTAGTTGAATTTGCTGCTTGATTACTATGGTGTAATATCTTCATTGACTAACCTATTTATTGAATCTAAATTACTTTTTTTCCCTGACATACCCTGGAAAGATTTCTCATTAAGTGCGAGCAGTGATAAATGATATGCAGGGACCAGGGTGGGGGAGGGTTGGGAGGGAGGAAGGTAGAGAGGGGGGGTCATTACACCGCTGAAAGGACATCAGGCCCATATGGATGTGCTGAAGAAAGAGGAAGTCTCTTTCCTTTCCTGAGAGTCATTGGGAAATAGATGACGAAATGGAGAATAGGGTCTCAGGATCACAGATTATCTGACAATCCTGTATGGGCGAATAACTTCTTAACCTAAAACCATGCAGTCATAATCTGGTGAATATGTGAAATACGTGTTAAACACACTAAGAAATGCTGATGAAATAATGTCCTTCCATTGGATGTGTTGATAATGCAATATTAGTGCCCTCCCATTTATCTTGTGTTATTCATGTATATTGACCCGTTCCACATACATACATCACAAGAAGCGATGACTATTCCCCTAATACCAGATACATCATACCTTAAATAAATGTGTATTTTTGTTGCAACACCAGACAACATAATCAATATCTCTTTAGGAATGTTTATAGGAAGGGCTTACCATTGTCATGTTTTATAGTGTTATATCTATGCCTACCATGCATTACGTCCACATGGTCTAGTAACCTGTCCGAGTGCTATCCTATGATAGTAATAATGGTAGATGGTGCATTATTTAGGTGGCTAACGTGGCGCTTAACCCAGTTAGAGTGCCATCAGTGGGATTATTGACGATTGCAGGGAGACAAGAGATGCCTCTACTCCCAATGTCAATAATGTAAGTAGCAGGGATCTCGCCAAAGGCAGGCGTACGTGTTAATTAAAGACGCCGCAACAAGCCATTAAGCCTGTTTTTGTCCCAAATAGCACCCTATTCCCTACATAGTGCACTCATTTTAAGTGCCCTACATTGGCAATAGGGAGCATCCCCTGAGATGGGCTGAGCAGGAAATCATAGCAGCTCCCCTCCAATCCACTCACACAGCGAGCGGAGACATGCCAGATACTAATGTAATGAATCAGAAAATATGCAGTTCTGCTACTTATAGACAAACTGAGTGTTGTCCAGGGTCACGCCAAGGTGACACTGGGAGGGCGACACTGTGCAGTTGTCAACTGTGATGGAGAGGTGTTTGAGAGGGCAGGCGTTCCCCAGGAGGAAGAGCATCTACGTCCTGTCGAGGTTGAACTTGAGGTGGTGGGCCAACATCCAAGTTCAGATATCTGCCAGGCATGCAGAGATGCGTGTTGCTACCTGGGTGTCAGAAGTGGGGGAAGGAGAAAAGTAGTTGAGTGTCATCCGCATTGCAATGATAGGAGAGACCATGTGAGCATCTCGTAGCCGAGTCACTTGGTGTATAGAGACAAGAGGGCCTAGAACCGAGCCCTGAGGGACACCAGTAGTAAGAGTACATCGTGCAGACACAGATCCTCTCCATGTCACCTGGTAGGAGCGGCCTGGCAGGTAGGATGCAGTCCAATTGTGTGCATAGCCTGAGACGCCCAGCCCTGAAAGGGTAAAGAGGAGGATCTGATCGTTCACATGTCAAAGGCAGTGGATAGATCTTGGAGGATAAGAACAGAGGAGCGAGAGTCAGCTATCGCAGTAAGGAGAGTCTCCATGACACAGAGAAGAGCAGTCTCGGTTGAGTGACTTGTCTTGAAGCCTGACTGGTTAGGGTCAAGAACATTGTTCTGAGAGAGATAACGAGAAAGTTGATCAGAAACAGCAAACTCAAGTGTTTTGGAAAGAAAAGAAAGTTTGACGTCAGATGAGTTGAGTGTTGGTTTCTTGAGGAGGGGAGCGACTTGGCCATTCTGAAGTCAGTTGGGACGCAGCTAGTGGTCAGAGCTGAGTTGATGAGGGAAGTGGGTAATGGGAGAAGGTCTCCAGAGATGGTCTGGAGAAGGGAGGAGGAGATGGGGTCGAGCGGGCAGGTTGTCGGGCGCCAGACCTCACTAGCCACAGGATGTCATCTGGAGAAAGAGGGGAGAAAGAGGTCAAGGCATAGGGTAGTTCTGTGAGACCAGTGGACTCAATAGGCTGAATGAATGAGTAGCGGATGTTGTCAAACCTTCTTTTCAAAGTGGTTGACAAAGTCGTCCGCATAGAAAGAGGAGGGAGGGAGAGGGGGTGGAGGAGTAAAGAAGGAGAAGGTGGGAAATAGTTTCCTAGAGTTAGAGGTGTAGAAAGTGGTTTTAGCAGCGTATACAGAGAAGGCAGAGAGGAGGGAGTGAAAGGATGATAGGTCCTCAGAAAGTTTTGTTTTTCGAACATTTTGACTCAAGTGTCCACAGCCCTGTTCTGTAAGTTTGCAATGGGTCACACAGCCACGGAGCAGGAGGGGAGGGCCTAGCCGGAAGGGAGGAAAGGGGAGAGTGCGAGTCATAGGATGTGGAAAGGGAGGAGAGTTAGGTCGAAGAGGCAGAATCAGGAGACAGGATTGAGGAGGATTTAGCAGAAGGGAGAGATGATAGGATAGAAGAGGCGAGAGTAGTGGGAGCGAGATGACACATGACCATCTCGAAAGGGGCTGAGTGGTTAGGGTTGAAGAGAAAAAATGAATCGAAGGCAAACGTCTGGAGGTCGCCAAGTACGAATAGCGGTGAGCCATCCTCAGGAAATTAGATTATCAAGTGGTCAAGCTCATTGAGGAACTCTCCAAGGGCACCTGGTGGGCGATAGATGAAAATAATGTTAAGCTTGAGTGGACGAGTGACAGTGACAGCATGGAATTCAAATGAGGAGATGGACAAGGAAAATCTCCACTTTGGAGAAATAAGTAGATCTGTGCCACCACTGCAATGACCAGATGCTCTCAGACAAAAAAGAAAACGTAGTCAGATGAAGAAAGATCAGCTGTAGTAGAAGTGTTCTCCGGGGTGATCCATTTCCCCGTCAGGGACAAAAAGTCAAGTGACTGAAAGGTAGCATAGACTGAGATAAAGTTGACTTTAATGACCGCAGATCGGTAGTTCCAAATGCTGCCAGATACGCGGAATTCTACATGTGTTTTGCGTGCAGGGTACACTAAATTAGAAGGCTTGCAGCCAAGGGGTGGGGAGCGTCTGTAAAGCCCACAGGTATATAAAAATAACAGTTGCCAAAGCTACAAAAATAGCAAAACTGAGATCTGAAAATAACTGGGTAAGATACTGAAGTGAGAGAGTGGTGTGGAGCCTTCCTCTCTTTCCTTCCTCGAACAACTCCACAGAACAACTTAGCAGAACCATCTTTGATTCAGCGACGGTCTTTTGTGACACGACCGGCGCTTACAGCTGACGCTGAGAAACCAAGGGAGACTGAAGTACTAACACTAATTTTTAATTGTCTAGCAGAGGTGGAGAGCACACCTCCCTGTACTAATTGCTGATTGCCTAGGAGATGTGAAACCACCTCCAATACAGCCACTGATTACGAAAACAAGTCACAAATTGCCCTGCCCCTTGATCCTGGTTGACGTGTCAACAACTATCTGCAAATGATGAACAGGCAGCAGTTCACACACCATGTAGGCCACTGGGAAGGCAGGCAGCACTTAAAGTAGATGGCTCTAGCTAGCAAAAAGACAGTACTAGATCGCAACAGATAAAGACCAAAAATTACACTTACACAAAAATTACACTCCTGGAGATATCAGGAGTCCTCTAGCTAAAGAATGAATCTACGTAAGGTTTAGACTAGTTTAGCCAGCAATAATGGCACACAAGCAAAAAATCAACACTGTCAGAAATCTTAAAGTAAATGATGTCACATCGTTGTTCAGTGATGACAATAGTTTGTCCAATGATCATAATGCATTTTTTAAATGTATTTCATGATGTGTTCTGACTCTATCTTGGTAAAAGTGTTATTCTGTAATTTATGTATTTGAACAGATACAGTCTTCTTAAAAACAGAACATGTGTCAGATAGAACCTCATGGTTGAACCCAGATTGACTTTTCAGGGACATAAGGTTCTATCTGCTATTGCACCCCCAAAAATATGAATTTACAAAAAATGTCTCAGGATGTCTCAGGATACTTTATGTACCTTTAAGGTGAGGACCTTAAATGGGCTATGAAAAAATGATTCACTACAAAACAGTTCTGAGATCTGCGATGCTCAATATCTATGAAGAATTATGCTAAATATCTCATAACTATGCTTAGTGCAGATAGAACCTTATAGTCCCAAGGTCACAAAATCTTAGTCTATTTATTGAGGCTACCGGACAGCACTTTTCGTTATTTTGATTACACAGATTTTGATTATGTAATAATTCATTTTAACAACAAATTCAAAATGCAATCTTCGTAACTCAATTATCAATTTTGACATACCAAAAGACCAGTAGGCCTATGCTAGTAATTGTTGCTTGATGCCCCATTTCTGGTGAGCATGCACAGCAAACAGTTAATGTTGTTGATCCCCACATTTTTTTTGCACCTGCGTATTTATTTATGTCAATCCCTACATTTTGATGTTTGCGCTGCACCGGTTCTATAGCTGTACAGCAAATCAGCAGTCTGGTTGCTAGCTCAATTCTTCTCAAACTTTTTGACTCGTGACCCCATAAAAGCAATGGCTCAAAGCTTGCGACCCCCGCGCACACAAATGCACGTGCACACATGTGTGTCCTACACCTTCATTTTGGGATATCATGTCACATTGTCACTTATCTGGAGTCCAGAGTAAGCAGGATCATATGACCTACAGTACCAGTCAAAAGTTTGGACACACCTAATTCAAGGTTTTTTCTTTATTTGTACTATTTATTACATTGTAGAATAATCAAAACTATTAAATAACACATAAGGAATCATGTAGTAACCGAAAAAGTGTTAAACAAATCTAAATACATTTTATATTGGAGATTCTTCAAAGTAGCCACCCTCTGCATTGATGACAGCTTTGCACACTCTTGGGTCTCTCTCTCTCTCTCTCTCTCTCTCTCTCTCTCTCTCTCTCTCTCTCTCTCTCTCTCTCTCTCTCTCTCAATTTCAATTCAATTTCAATTTAAGGGGCTTTATTGGCAAGGGAAACATGTTTACATTGCCAATGAAAGTGAAATAGATAATAAACAAAAGTTCCAAAAGAGTAAAGACATTTCATATTATGTACTTAAACAGTGTTGTAACAATGTGCAAATATTTGAAGTACAAAAGGAAAAATAAATAAACAGATAAATATAGGTTATATTTACTACAGGTATGGTATTTGTGCTCCACTGGTTGCCCTTTTCTTGTGGCAATAGGTCACAATTCTTGCTGCTGTGATTGCACACTGTGGTATTTCACCTAATAGATATGGGAGTTTATCGAAATTGGATTTGTTTTCAAATTCTTTGTGGATTTGTATAATCTGAGGGAGATATGTGTCTGTAATATGGTCATACATTTGGCAAGAGGTTAGGAAGTACAGCTCACATTCCACCTCATTTTGTGGGCAGTGTGCACATAGCATGTCTTCTCTTGAGAGCCAGTTTTACCTTCAGCGGCCTTTCTCAATAGTAAGGCTACGCTCACTAAGTCTGTCCATAGTCAAAGATTTCCTTCGTTTTGGTTCGGTCATGTATTCTGCCGCTGTCTACTCTCTGTTTAGAGCCAAAGAGCATTCTAGTTTGCTCAGTTTTTTTGTAAAATCTTTCCAATATGTCAAGTCATTATCTTTTTGTTTTCTCATGATGTGGTTGGATCTAATTGTGTTGCTTTCCTGGGGCTCTGTGGGGTCTGTTTGTGTTTGTGAACAGAGCCCCAGGACCAGCTTGCTTAGGGGGCTCTTCTCCAGATTAATTTCTCTGTAGGTGATATCTTTGTTATGAAATGTTTGGGAATTGCTTCCCTTTAGGTGGCTGTAGAATGTAACGTCTCTTTTCTGGATTTTGATAATTAGCGGGTATCGGCCAAATTCTGCTCTGCATGCATTATTTGGTGTTTTACGTTGAGAATATCTTTCTAAATTTGGTGTTTGTCCCAAATCTTGGTTGGTGTGCAGACCCCAGACCTCACAAACATAAAGGGCAATGGATTTTAAAACTGATTCAAGCATTTTTAGCCAGATCATAATTGGTATGTCAAATTTAATTTACCTTTTGATTGCATAGAAGGCCCTCTCTCAGATCATTCACAGTGTTGAGGAAGTTAACCGAAGTGCTGATGTTTAGGCCGTGGTATGTATCGTTTTTTATGTGCTCTAGGGCAACTGTGTCTAGATGGAATTTGTACTTGTGGTCCTGGTAACTGAACCTTTTTTGGAACACCATTATTTTTGTCTTATACTGAAATTTACTGTCAGAGCACAGGTCTGGCAGAATCTGTGCAGAAGATCTAGGTGCTGCTGTAGGCACTCCTTGGTTGGGGACAGAAGCACCAGATCATCAGCAAACAGTAGACATTTGACTTCAGATTCTAGTAGGGTGAGGCCGGATGCTGCAGACTGTTGTAGTGCACTCGCCAATTCGTTGATATATATGTTGAAGATGGTGGGGCTTAAGCTGCATTCCTGTCTTACACCCCGGGCCTGTGCAAAGATATGTGTGTATTTTTTGACAATTTTAACCGCACAAGTTGTGTACATGGATTTTATAATGTTGTATGTTTTTCTCCCAAAACCACCACTAGTAGGCCAAATTGATTTGAAATCTTTTTTGAAATAAACAAAGCATGAGAAGACTTTGCCTTTGTTTTGGTTTGGTTGTTTTTCAATTAGGGTGTGCAGGGTGAATACGTGGTCTGTCATACGGTAATTTGGTAAAAATCCAATTTGACTTTTGCTCACTACATTGTTTTCTGCTGTTAACAATAAAGCAACGTTTGCTGTTGACGCATATCCCCCGGTAGTTATTGGGGTCATCAGTCCTTGGTTCCAAATATTGGGGAAGATGCCAGAGATGAGAATGATTTAAAAAGTTTAAGTATAGCCAATTGGAATTTGTGGTCTGTATGTTTTATTATTTAATTTAGGATAATATCAACACCACATGCCTTTTTGGGTTGGAGGGTATGTATTTTGTACGGTAGTTCATTCAGTGTAATTGAAGAGTCCAGTGGGTTCTGGTAGTCTTTAATTGTTGATTCTAAGATTTGTATTTGATCATGTATATGTTTTTGCTGTTTGTTCTTTGTTATGGAGACAAAAAGATTGGAGAAGTGGTTTACCTATACATCACAATTTTGGATAGATAACTCTTTTTGTTTTTTTTTTGTTTTTTTTTAGAGTTTCCCAATTTTCCCAGATGTAGTTCGATTCTATGGATTCTTCAATGACATTGAGCTGATTTCTGACATGCTGTTCCTTCCTTTTCCATAGTGTACTTCTGTATTGTTTTGGAGACTCACCATAGTGAAGGTGTATGCTCAGGTTTTCTGGTTCTTTACATTTTTCGTTGTATAGGTTTCGCAATTTCTTTCTTAGGTTTTTGCATTCTTCATTAAACCATTTGTCATTGATTTGATAGGGAAGCTGAGAGGTAAAATATACTGTTTAGCTTTTCTACAACCAAGTTTACACATTCACTATTACAGTGAAACCTTTTGTTCAGTAAATTGTATAAAAGGGATTGAATATGTTGTTGCCTAATAGTTTTTTGGTAGATTTCCACACTGCTTTCTTTCCATCTATATAATTTCTTAACATTATTCATTTCCTTTGGCTTTGATGCCTCATGATTGAGTATTGCTCTGTTCAAGTAGACTGCTTTTGCTGTGATCTGATAAGGGTGTCAGTGGGCTGACTGTGAACGGTCGGATACACTTTGGGTTGAGGTCAGTGATAAAGTAGTCTACAGTACTACTGCCAAGAGATGAACTATAGGTGTACTTCCCATAGGAGTCCTCTCGGGAAGAAGGGGCATGGGTCTGATATGGAAGGGGGGCTATATAAGCTATGGCCAGGGTTTGCTTGGGGTGGTCTTAGCTGGTTGGGAGTGTGGGTGGTGAAGCTGTGGTCTGGGTGTAGGTCCTCTTGGCGTGGGTTCTGTCTGTGCAGGTCCTTCGGGAGGGGTCTTGCAGGTCTGGGAGGGTTTCTCGCTGGTCTGGGTGGGGTGTCTGTTGCTCTGTTGCTCCTGTGTGAGGTGCTGGAGCTACGGTTGAGTATGACGACTTTCATGGTCCTGGGAAAAATTGGGATTGCTCTCTTGTAGAGGTGGACCTGGTCGTAAAGGCTGTTCAGGGTGGAGTCCAGGGTGGAGTGGTGGGCCAGGTATACATTAGGTTTTGAGGCACAGTCTTGCGAAATGCTTGCATTCACCCGTTGTATGGTGACAAAGTGAAAGTATTTTCGTGGTAGCACGGTGGAGATAACCACTGCATTGGGGAAAGTGGAAGAATCTTCTTCAATCACTCCCTTGAGTGCTGTTGCCACCCTTTCCTGTAGATAATTTGTGCCCGTGTGAATTATGATGTGGCTGGGGGACCCTAGTCTGTCCTCTGACATCAGCTCCAGGGCATGCCTAGTGTTTGGTCACCAGAGTTTAGCCACTTTTATGAAATGTCATTATTCATGTAATGTGCATCTCACTCTCTCTCTCTCTCTCTCACACACACACACACACACACACACACACACACACACACACACACACACACACACACACACACACACACACACACACACACACACACACACACACACACACACACACACACACACACACACACACACACACACACACACACACACACACACACACACACACACAATTTTGTAAATATCTTGCACTCACAGTCTATCAAGCTGAAAAGGAGCTATCCAGAGCCAGTCATAGTGATTAACATAAACAGAGTTTGGCAAAGCATCCACTATGTTGGTGCCAGACTTTCCATAACAATAACATTAGATTTTGCATTCTAACTACAATGTGTTTGTGGGACTTACGTCACCAAGATGCCTGTCATTAGAACTCTAAACTGAGTTTTGCTTGTATAGTGCAGCTTGTTTATCTGTGGCTCTAGTTTTATCCAGCGTTTGGTTCTATCAGCGTCTAGTTCTCTACTGGTTCCTATCTGGTTCTATCCAGGGTCTGGTTCTTCTCTAGTTCGTTCCAGTTCTTCTCTATTTCTATCCTAATCTCACAGCACTCACAGCATTTTTACATTTGAGTCATTCAGCAGATGCTCAAATCTTGAGCCACTTCCAGTAGGGAGTGCATACATTTTCATTCATAGTGGTCCCCTGATCAAGTGCCATGGTCTACCAACTGATCCACTCAGGACAGCTTGGTGATGTGACGACCCTCCCACTCTGTCTGCCGTATTCTTTCTCTTTGCAATTGTTTCCTTAATTAATAGGATGTCGGTGGGCGGAGCCGGAAGGGTCGTCAGCAACATGGGACACGCCTGGGCCCGGGTGTGTCCCAGGATAAATGCACCACTTCCCCATTCATTGAGGAGACTATCTCCATGCAGACACACTGATAGAGTTTGGTTGTGGCGTTTTTGTTTGTTTGTGGTGGCACCCTTTCAACACCCCTCATTATCACATTTATGCACACAACCACTAACTTACACTACTGATTACTGACTACACACACCATTGTTAATTGTATTTACTTTACTTCAGTTAATAAATATATTTTGTTAATCCTTATCTCCACGTTGTCTCCCTTTCGTTACGAACTTCGAGCCGGTTCGTGACAGTGATTAAAAGTGGCACCCTGATGCCAAAGTCATCCATTCACAGTTATAGAAAGTCATAACACCTGTATTGAAGCACAAATATGACATACATTTTTTATTTTGAATTAATTTCTAACACATATGATGCTATTTGACTCGAGAATGAATAGCAGATACGAAGTTTGATAAATAAAGTGGTTCAAAATCCTCTCTGAAAGGTGAGCTCAATTTGTCATGACGCCTGCAATAACGGTAGTGTTAATGAAGGAAAGGCTGAGAGAGAGTGTTGGGTGAGAGCCAACATTATGAGTAATGCAACCTCTAGTCCATTATGTTAAGGATAATAAGCCACATTCTCCCAGCCAGACATCCTACAACTAACCTCGTCCGCATGGACTCACACACGCCTACACACACATACATAGGCGCACACACACGTGTACACTCACACATACACAGACGCACGCATGAATACACACACACACACAAACATACACAATCTGGTAAGAACGGACACAGCCTCACTGCGGTGGCTAAAGTTTATCAGAGGAGAGAGGCTCACTGGCAACAGTGTCAAGGTCAAATGAAGTCAAACTGCACTGAAGTTTGGTTGCCAACTTTCATAGAAGAGGGAAATAGAGGGTTTATGTCGATGTCTCAGTCAGCGATGTCTCTAAAACACTCAAGTACCCCTTGTTATTATTTACTGTATACTAATTGCAACTAGATTGAATTCACGTAAAAAAAATATTGGAATATTTTTTTTAATTGATTTTCATTAAATGGGATAAAAACCAGTCAATGTCATGTTGTTCTGATCTGTGCATATTCTCCATATTTTATCTCAGCGGTTGGATGCCTTTCAGCTAGATTAGATGTGTCCTTGATTATGATAATTGTCTGAGCATGTTTCTGATTGACTTTCATGATTAGTGACAGTGATTATAAAACCACAGGCCTGTGGTGCTGCAAACAAACTTAAATTGTCCTCTCCCAAGGAAACCATCCGTCAGTAAAGTACAGATACCCCATAATAACTTGGTTTTAGGGCTTAATCAATGCAGGAAGACGCAAGGACAACCCCAGACAGCATTTAACACAGCTTCTCTATTTTATGCTAACGTTTGAACCTTATTTGCTCAGAACAGAGCAGGCAGTCTATCTCAGGCCAAACACCATTAGGGCTGGGAATCATATTTCATAATCCAGTGGAGCCCCTTAGATCAATACTCTCCTGTGTGTGTGTGTGTGTGTATGTGAGCGTGTGTGCGTGTGTGCGTCTGTGTCTGTGCCTGTGCCTGTGCGTGTGTACTCGATCATTATACCTCCGGCTCAGGAAGTTGGGAGACCATCATTCAGGGGTCCCTTACTCATTAGAAACAGCCCCCAGTGTGTGTGTGTGTTTCATTTAATGGAAGCTGACCATGCTAATGACCATGAGGAATGGAGCCCAAATGTTCCTGTGAGCTGGGCACGAAAATATCCAGTTATTGCAGCCCAAATGTTTCTGTGAGCTGGAGACCATTATAGCCAGCTGCTGCAGCCAGGCATTATGGGCTGATTTCAGGGATAGTCCACTACTATTGTTTTCTGCACATTGCCAAAACCTCCATAGTTATTAGTCAGTTACCAGATTGAACCTCTGCTCCCTCATCCTGTTCTAAGCTGTCTAAAAACCATAAGCCAAGCCACAGCAGGAACAGAAACTGCCAACTAGCGACTCAAATGTCATCCTAGTCGCTAGAATGTGTGCACTAGGCACTATGGCTCTATTTAACTATTCTCTATTCTATAACTATAACTATAACTCTATAGCCAACCAGCGACCCCAGCCATTTTGGTAAATCTCTTCAAATCTCTTCAACTCTCCCAAGGGAACTTATCACAATGTATGTTCAATCGATCCCTTTCCTCCTTTCCTGCCCCATTCCTAAGCATCTTCTCTCTCATTGTGAGGAAAGTGTAAAATCCGGTGTGTTCTGTTTCACCCTCTGGTACTAAGAAAGACCCTGCGTCCCAAAAGGCACCCTAATTCCTGCATAATGCACTACTTTGGACCAGAGTCTGAAAGTAGTGCACTAATATAGGGAATAGGGTGTCAGTTGGGAGGCACACAGTGTTAACCGTGTGATGTCTCACCCTGCGGTGACCCTCTGGGACTGAGAGAATCAGGCTGTCAAGTTAACAGTGGCCGGCCTATTAGTTGTCTGGCCAGCACAGCTACTGTGGTTCAGGGATGACCATGGGCAACCGAGGTGATTACTTAAACATTTAATATAGGCTAAAGACTCCAAGATTAAACTGCAATGTGAGATTCCCATGTGCTGTGGTTGTGGTAATAACCATACAAGTATAGCGCATTGGAATGCTATTTGATTGATATACGACAAACTTAACAGATAAGTATTTTACTTATACTAAGTAATATGACGCGTTTAAACTAGATTATTTTCATTTAAATAGTAGTCAACCTGTCCTAGAATCATGACTCACCCACTAAAACATAAAACACATCTTAAAACCTTGAAAACACTCAGTCTAAGCACACCCTCTGTAAGCATAGTGTACAATTGATAAATTGTAAGTATCCCATGGAAAAGGAGAATATAAAACTCTCAACTGATAGTTTCTCCCAGGCATTTATGACTGAAAAATAATGGCTGTTTGTGCTTCCCTTGGTCCAGAAAATAGCCCTTGACACGATAACGTTCAAACCAGAAACAAACCTAAGCAAATAAAACAGTGGATCAATCAAGGACATAGAGCTTCAGTTGATAGACGCTCCAAGGCATAAACGATTGAGGAGAGGTGGTCACCACTGTGTGGATACAGAATGTGAGAGACTTTGTTGGTTCAGAAACTGGTTACTGAGCTAAGTCACTGGTTTAGCACATTCACCAAGAGCTAAAATCTTACTTGAGATTTGCATGAAGAAGTACATTTTCTGTGGATATTATTACATTAAAAGCAATGCATGATTTACGAAAGTTAGATAAAGTTCACATTCATCCCTCAATGTCTCCTCCACACTAGGACCATGGAAGACCTGGACACATTTTATCAACCTTTATTTAACTAGGCAAGTCAGTTAAGAACAAATTCTTATTTACATTGACGGCCTACCCTGGCGACGCTGGGCCAATTGTGCGCCACCCTATGGTACTCCCAATCACAGCCGGATGTGATACAGCCTGGATTCAAACCAGGGACTGTAGTGACACCTCTTGCACTGAGATGCAGTGTCTTAGATCACTGCGCCACTCGGGAGCCCACATATACGCACATACACTATACTGTATGCATACACTATACTATATGTATACACTATCTTCAAATACTGTATGTCCTCAAAAAAGTATCTCACTCACAGACACTGGACTCCCCAGAGAGGGAGTGTTTGTTTGGTAGTTGAGCTCTTTTATTAATGACCACACAACTGGAGGGCACAGAAGTGTGAGTCTAAAGGCTGATTACTGTCTCCAGCAGGCCCACCAGGAACATAGGTTAGAGGTCAGAGGTCATTTATCTATATGCCTCTTTTAGTTATATGCTCTCAGAGGAATCACAGGAGAGTATGTGTACATATACGCACACACACGCACGCACACGAACACACACACACACACACACACATACACACACACACAAGACTAATGAGGACAACAGCAGAAACCTGGCCTGGTTCTATACTGGTTCATGTAATTGCATCCTTCAGTAGAAAAGGTGTCAGAGAGCCAAAGAGGACTACTAGTCTGTGTGCCCTTCAATGTGGGTAGAGTCTGGCCATCAATTGTGAATGAAGAAGTTCTGCCTTAAAACATGTCCACTGACCTTTAATTAGAATAGAGTCTTGGTAAATATATTATAAAATAGAAGCTTCATGAAACAGAATGTCAGAGGTTGAATGAATGTCTGAGGATGAGGGATGCAACTTACTCCAGTACTGTATATGGTTTTGGAATGTTAGAGATATAAAAGGAACCCCTCAATGTTCTACATCCCCTTAACAAGTGATTTGATATGGGACACAATACATTTTGTAACAAATGAATTGCAATATCATCTCCCCAGACTTGGTTCTCAAGGGTAACATTCAGTGTTTCAAACTTGTCTTAATTATTCAGCCTACACATGTAAAGTCTGTTCCAAATTGGTGAGATCTGAAGAGACATGTTGATGGAAACTAACTCAAAGCATCATTATAGCTTGTCTACATAATTAGTGTATTTCTCCCAGAGAAGACAGTAGCATCATGGATCAAATCTCTGAAAATGATTTCCTATTATCTTAGAAGTCAGGAACATTCTGAGATCAAATTTGAAGTGAATTTAAAGTGAGGTAAATGAAAAAAAAAAAAAAAAGCAATAGGACAGAAATAAATCTTTAAATACCAGGCAAGAGTTTTTTTCAACAACAATTCAATGTCAATTGTATGTATATACAGTACAGTACACGTTTGTGCAAAAACATGGATTCAAAAGACATTACATTATGAGCGGATAATTTCAAGGCACATATAATGTAATACCCAAACATCATTTTTTGTTGAACAAAACTGAAATAGTTGCTTTCCATCTTTCTGGACAGACGTGCTTGTTCCAGTTAACTCTGCTATGTGTTTAACACCCATCTTTCATTCTCAACTATCACAAACAGTACAGTTTCCTTACGCTGTAATTCTACTTAACGGAAAGCGTAAGATGCAAACGTATGACTTGTGCATGATTTGCAGAGTCATGTCCATGAAAGAAAACAAATCTTTCAACAGCTTGGGAAACAATCGAAAAGGTTCATCAAAGCTTGATTACTTCTACTGTTTCATAAACTCTATATCCAAGTTGTGGTAAATGACCAGTGGCCAATAACATAAGAGTGGGTTGTTATTGAGAGAAATACTTGGATCAGGGCTTGTATTCCTAAAGCATTCCAGAGTAGGAGAGGTGATCTAGAATCAGGTCCCTCCTGTCCATTGAATTCTTATTCAGTGTGATCTTAAAGGCTAAACTGATCCTAGATCAACCCAGGAATCTGTGCAGCTCTTAGACCAACAGTTCTCTCTGTTTTTTGTTGTTGTTGTGATTTGTGAAGATGAGAGAGATGTCACTCACTGCAGCAGGACGACATCGGTAGAACCTCTGTTCAGTACTAAGCAATGTCCAAGAAATTAATGTAATGACTAATTGACCATCATGAAAAACTCTGCCCTCTTGTGGTATATTTGAATGCACAGATTCTGCTCTCTCTCTCTCTCTCTCTCTCTCTCTCTCTCTCTCTCTCTCTCTCTCTCTCTCTCTCTCTCTCTCTCTCTCTCTCTCTCTCTCTCTCTCTACCCCCTCTCACTCTCTCTATTTCTGTCTCTCTCTTTCTCACTCCCTGCGTCCCTCTGTACCTCCCGTCCTCTCTCTCTCAAATCCTTACAGAGAGAAAACATTTCTCTCCAAATATAATTTCCTGAATGGCTGGTTTTATATTGGTCCTCTCAGTCACATTGAGTTGACACAGCAAGTCTAATTTACATAACCCCAAATAATTTCAATTCCCATTGCCAAAACATGGGATAGCCATATCTGTTATGGACACTGTGCTTGTTAGATTCATCACTGGCGAGGCACATTTTGTAGCAATGAGTACACTGTCTGGCTATCACATGACTTCAAAATGGCCCAGTGGTTATGGAGCTCAAATCAGAACCAAACTGAATATAAAATGTCCCAGTGGTTATGAAGCTCAAATCAGAACCAAACTGAATATAAAATGGCCCAGCGGTTATGGAGCTCAAATCAGAACCAAACTGAATATACAATGTCCCAGTGGTTATGGAGCTCAAATCAGAAACAAACTGAATATAAAATGGCCCAGCGGTTATGGAGCTCAAATCAGAACCAAACTGAATATACAATGTCCCAGTGGTTATGGAGCTCAAATCAGAACCAAACTGAATATACAATGGCCCAGCGGTTATGGAGCTCAAATCAGAACCAAACTTGATATAAAATGATGAGAGAACTCTGATTGGACAAATCTGTCTGCACAGAACTGAGTAACACAACTTCAAGAAACCAATAACTTATAAATCAATTAACATTTTAACTATGGGAATATAAAAGGTAGCTGAATTCAACATTATAGTCCAGCCAGTGTATAAATTACATTGTAGACACAGGGGTCTATGAAATATATACTGTACAGGGTACTGTATGTAGTTAAGTGTATGTGTGAATACAAAGGGGGTTCTATAACACTCTGTTGTGCAAAACCATCATGCACGGCAAAAGTCTGTGTCTTCTTGAACATTGTTCTTGCAGTATACTGTGCTATTGTTCCCCACAGGGAAGTCTCTGAAGCCTATGCCCCCATTAGGGGTATACATGGGCTGTATGCGGTAGTCTCCCTTCAGGAGCTGCTCGTTGTTCAGGGACACTATCTGGAAGCTGGTCTCAGTCATTTCCAGTATAGAGTTATCCTTTTTGGTCCCTGCCTCTCCATAGTCATCTTTTCTCCTGCCCTTGTTGTATTTCCAATTGGTCGAGGACGACTGGTCCTTCTTGTGCATGTGCCAGCAGAATATGCTGAGAAGAAGCACCAGGACAACGATCACGGAGCCTCCAATGAGGCCAGCCAGGAGGATGGGAGAGCTGGGGTCCTGCTGGGTGGCCTGCTCCGGCCACGACGGTCCTTTATTATTATCTGGACCATAAGAGACCGGCTTAGTCACAGCCTCTGAACACACTGTATCATCCTTGGGCCGGTAGTTATTGAACGCGTCTAAGGGGATGACACAGATCCGGTAGGTGGACTTAGGCTCGAGGTTGGCCAGCCGTATGCCCCTGTGCTCCCCTCCCACCATCCTATCCCGGACCGTGTCTCCAGACAGGCTGGGACCCATCTTGGCCCAGGTGACCTTGTAGGCTGTGACAGGGAAGGAGGCCACCCAGCTGACGTGGATGGCTGAACCATTGAGTATGGTGAACTTGATCTGCAGGTTCTCCCGCTCTGGGTCCAGGGGTGGCAGGTTAGTCCTCTGTTCCCCGTCTCGGGGAGGGGAGGAGGGGAAGAGGGGGTGATGTGTGGGTGAGGAGGGGAGCCTGGAGGGGGGAGAGAGGGAGTGCATGTCTGATGGGGAGTCTGTCGAGGAGGGAGGGGAGCGGGAGGTGAGCCCTGGTGAAGTGGGGGGCAGGTTGATGGGCGGCGGGGCAGTCGTGGTGCTGCGAGGGCACTGGATCAGCTCAGTGTTCAGCTCTCTGATTACCATGCCACGGACCCTCTCAGGCTTCTGGCACATGAAGCCGCGCACGTTGAGGGAGGTTGGCAGGGACTTTAACCACAGTATGACCCAGTTAATGCTGCAGTCACACAGCCAAAGGTTGTTCCGAACAGTGAGCTGTCTGAGGCTGACGAGGCCGTCAAAGACCCCCTGTGTCAGGGACTGCAGCTGGTTGTTGGAAATATCCAGCCTCTCTAGCCTTCTCAGTCCCTCGAAGGCCGTCACAGGGATCTCATTCATCTGATTATCCTGAAAGTTCAGCTTCACCAGAACGTCCCCCGGGAGCAGTGGGGGCGGGTAGGTGAGGGAGTTCCGTGCAAGCGACAGCTCCCGGAGCATTACCAGGTCCTGGAAAGTTCCAGGCGCCACACCCTCGTCTGTCAGCAGGTTCCCATCCAGCAGGAGGCGCTCTAACCTCGTCACATTCCTGAACGCTTCCTCTGCGATAACCGCGATCCGGTTCTCGTCCAACCGCAGCTCTTTGAGATCTTCCGGTAGACCAATAGGGACGCTGCTCAGATGATTCTTTGTAAGGAAGAGCATCTTGAGGCTGATGGCCTCTCTGAACGCCCCCTCTTCCACCCCGACAGTGGAGATAGAGTTATCGTCCAGATGTAGCTCTTCCAGCCACAGCAGCTGGGCCAGTGCCGTCCTAGAGATGGTCTGGATATTGTTCTCCTGCAGGTGCAGCACCCGCACATTCTTAGGCAGGTTGATGGGGAACTCATCAAGCTGGTTGCCGTAGAGATAGACATTCTCCACAGAGGCTACGTGGTGAAACTCCAAGGGGAAGCCGGCATTGTTGATCTGGTTGTTGTGGAGGTAGAGGGTCTTGTAGCCCTCTCCGATCCCTAGAGGCACCGAGGTCAGGCTCCTCTCATTGCAGTAAACAAAGGTCCTGTCACAGCGGCACTCTTCTGGGCAGCTGGACCCGGACACCCGGGAGAACTGCATGTGCAGTCCCAGCAGTATGGGTATCCACGGCCTGAGGAAAGAGACCCAGTCCTTATTCCACACACGCCCTGACTGATGGAGCTCCATTATTAACAATATGACACACAGACGATTTGTCGTAAGAAAAACTAGAAATTCCAACCAACAACCACCACAACAAAAAAAGGAACAAAAACAGTAAAAATCCAAAGCGGAAAAAAATGTTTTGTAACCAGCTGTGTCTGCTTAGTTCCCTGCCCCAGCAGTAAGCAGTGGCGGAGCTGCGGCAGCAGCAGCACTGCTGGAGGAGGCCTCTGGTGGTAATCCTTCAGTAATTGCCTGTCCTAAGCCTCCCAACACAAGAGCAATGGTCTCATTAAGCAATGCGCCTCCTTCACCGGCCTCCATCCACGCTCGCTCGCTATGGGGACGACAGAAAAGCTCATCACATTTTCACTCTCAGTCAGCCGCTGCGGTGCACTGTGAGGGCCAATTTAAAATGGTGGCTACCAGAGAGCCGTGTAACGTACACTCAGGGTTATCATTGGAGAGCCCTCCCTCCTCCTTCTCTTCCTCTCTTTCAGTCTCTCTCTTGCTGTTTCTTTCTTTTGCTTCACACACGGCTGGGCACAGACTGATGCAGCCTCCGTTGGACATGAAATTTGGATCCAGAGGCCTATTTCAAAGAGACAAATAGAGAAATCAGTGGGCTGTTCTTTCTTAGAATGCTTGTGTTTCCTCTATATAAACAGAAAGGAATACATTTTAATTTGAATAACTCAAAGACAAAGTGAAGAGTTGTCAATTGGATAGAACAGACTGGTGCATGGTAATGAGTTTGAAAGACACACTTATTTCATATTCCTCACCAGACATGTACTGCAGCAGTGGATATTATATAAAAAGTGGATGTTGAACCATGCTCTTGTCGTAAAAATAATTAGGTATCACTTCCATTACAATGTTCTTACAGTGTAATTACATTAGAATGAAAAGCGTAAGAAATATTGTAACTCATAGTAATAACTCATTGTTACAATGCAATTGCATCATGAAAATCGCTAAAAATTGTGATCTGTAATTACATAGTTGTAAAAATGAAGTGTCTATGAAAATCTCAGTAAAGCATTGTGGGTTTAATCCATATCAAAATCAACAATGGAAACATAATCGTGTGGAGTTGCACATTAGCAATGTGCAGGTTTAACTTTTTAAAATGTATTCATAATGCATGTGCTGAAGCTGACAAGAAATTCTGAATGAAATCAACACAGAGAGAAATAAATAAATAGAAAAACAAATGCATACATAAATGAATAAATAGATCAATAAATAAAGTAAATTGAGTCAGGAATAAAGACGAGCTGCCAAATGTCTTATGAGCGCTGAGTTGTGAAGTGAGTGATGCTGAAGAGATCACTGGCTCTGTGCACTCAAACTTGTAGAGGGCATTGAGGTGTTTAATCTGTCAAATGCCACGGTGATGGACAGAGCTCTGCTCCACTGCACTCACAGGAAGCACAGAGCAGTCCTCCAATGGTAATGAGAGAGAGAGAGAGAGAGAGAGAGAGAGAGAGAGAGAGAGAGAGAGAGAGAGAGAGATGCACATTACATGAATAATGACATTTCATAACACAGCTCTTACAGAGAGAGAGATACACAGAACCATCAGTAAAAACAGTTATATTTAAATAAAAAATGTTGTGATTCAGTTGTTTTCGTTAGAGGGGCAAGAGCAACTTGCAACTGAAGCTAAAGCTGGACATGATGAACATGGGCTGTCAACAGAGATAAAACTGGAAAAATGTCTACTGCTCGGAGGGAAACTAAGATCGATGTGGACAACCACTTCTCTGAAGGAAGAGGTGCTGTGTGCACAAGGTCACAAGACAAGACACAATACTCCAGTGAAGTTGATTGGCCTAAATATGCAGTTAATGACGAGTATGCTCTAAAACATACAATGGAGAGTTGACATCTTTAACTTGTTATGCAAACAAAAGAGAGTGTAAGAGAATACACTGAAGTGGGCCAATACAGTTTGTATTCAAGCAGTCACAAATAAACTTGCAACCCACCTCCCATAATTGCAAATATCCCCACTATGCAACCTCAGACAGTATACATTTTTAAAGCTGTTGGGACTGATTTTCAGATATGACCACATTCATTAATTATAAAGGTAGTTAAGAGATGAAGGGGGCAGGTAATGATATTACACATGGCTGGCTGTCATTTCCTCAAATGCCATCCAAAATGGCTAAGACATTATCTGTTGATGTAATGTAACTCTCAACTGTTTACACTGTCAGGGCAGGAAGATCAGAAGCCTGGCTGTCAAGGAGGTTAGTTGGTGTGCCTCCCCCGCAACGAATGGTAGACTGCAAAACATGGATCATCAGCTTCTAACTGGATACCTGTTTATCTATCACAGGTAAAGCCTCGGCAACGTCCGTAAAAAAATATTGGCCGATGTCTCAATCATAGGCATCAATTTAAGGTTGATTACAGTTGCCAGCAGCAGCGGAGGTAAAAGTTCCTCATCATTACCAATTTGTCACAGACCGCAGGTGAATTTCAAACGCTGCGCAAAAATAGGGAATATAGGGAAAGACTTGCGGTGCCAATAGATTTAATTGAATGTTGTTATTCAAATACAATGTATAATATACATGTATGTTGTTGAATATGCTGTTAGTGTTGTAGGCTTGTTTTCTATTTCGAAATAAACATCATATGTGCGCGTAAAACATACGCGTAAAATCCAATTAATTATATTTCAGTTAAAGCAGTAATCTGCGACTGCTACATACATTTGTAGACTTAAAACTGCATGCTATATATCCATTGATACTTAAAGAATAGAACTTATGAATGCCTCATGACCTTAGTGCAACTGTCATACCACACCGAAACCCAAAATATAAGCTTGTTTTACTCTATTCCTTGTAAACAATGTAATTGTAAACAAACAATGATTAGCCTCAAAACATAGTTGAAACTACAATTGTTATATCATGGATGGACAGTCCTTGCATCCATAGATCTGTCTGCGTATTTGAGAGTGGTGACATTAGTCCAGCCCCATCCATCCCTCAACTCTTTACCAAATCAGTGGCGGGGTAACCCTCTGTTATTGTTCAACTGCAGAATGCCCATTTAACGTTTAAAAATATATATGTATATTTACCATCACAGGACTATTATATACCTAGTGGACAGCGTAGTAGGTATTTCATAACGAATGTCCAGATGTTAGCGATAAAACATATGATAGCCTATAGGCTACCAGTAAGACGGGCAACAACAAAGTAATGTGTCTTACTTCACCTTTTTCGGAGATTCTGAAACCGTTATACTGTATATCCATTGAGCATGGTGAACTATCCCTTGTCAGATCCCCCCAGTAAATGACACCCAGCGCAGGCTTTTACAATTTCAGGCAGCGCTGCGATTCCACATCTTGACGGGTATACGCCGTGGTCCTAGTCACTCTGTCCGAGACTCCCCGAAGGTGGGTGGTGTTGCGGGGGGCATGCTGGCCACTTGGGTCCGGGTCCAGGCAACGATTCAGTTTATCCGCAGTACGATGCCCCAGCAGCAGTCCTTTGCCTCTCGGGCTGGTTCAGAGGCGCCCCCGAGTTCCGCGTTGCCTTCAAAAGATTGAATGATTACATTAGGCGAAGAACGGGGGACTTTTGGCTCCCACCCCTTCCCCGTGTACACCCGAATGCAGCGGCAGAGCGCTGTTCCCAATAAAGCGGTCCGATCTCCCAGCCACAGTGACTAACATCGGATAGTTTATTGCTAATGCAAGAATAGCCTTTTCCTCTTGAAACCCTTGGGAGACGTTTACTGCAATCAATTCAGCTGATAGCGATCTCTCCCCACTGCCACTGCTCTCTCTCACTCTCTCTCTCTATCTCTCGCTATCTAATTCTATGCAAATTAGCTTTATTGGCATGAGAAACATCTGTTTAAATTGCCACAGCAAGTGAAATAAACCACAAACAAAACTGAGAAGAAATAAAAGCATCAACAAAAAAGTATTAGAAAATAACAGTAAACATTGCGGTCACAACGGTTTCAAAACGATAAAGACATTTCTAGTGTTATATTATCAGCTATCTACCGTGTTTTAGCAATGTGCAAGTATTTGTAGTTCACTAGTGGGGGAAGATAAAGAAACAGATAACTATTTGTGGTATTTACAATGTTGTTTGTATTTCTCCTAACAGATATGGGACGTTATCAATGTTTGGTTTGTTTTTAAAATCTTTGTAGGTCTGTGTGATCTGTGGGAAATATGTGTCTCTAATATATTCATCAATTAAGCAGGAGGTTAAGAAGTGCAGCTGTTTCCACTTAATTTTGTGGACAGTGGGTACATATCATGTCTTCACTTGAGAGCCAGGTCTTTCTATGGTGACCTCTCTCATTAGCAAGGCTATACTCATTGATTCAGTACATAGGCAATGATTTTCTTAATTTTGGCTCAGTTACAGTGGTCAGGTATTCTGCTACTGTGTAATCTCTGTTTAGGGCCAGGTAGCATTTACTCATAGTTTGATTGGATCTAATTGTGTTGCTGTCCTAGGGCTCTGTGGGGTTTGTTTTTGTGAAGAGAGCCCCAGAACCAGTTGGCTGAGAGGCCTCATCTGTAGGTGCTGGCTTGGTAGTGGAATGTGTGGGCATCACTTCCTCACAAGAGGCATCAGAGCCTGGCTATGGAACAAATTAACTAGTCAACATTGCTCCTCTGACATCATTAACTAGTTGCATACCAGATACCTGTGTCTCATTTAACCATTGTTGATATACTATTGGGCTATATTGCATGTGACTATAACATATGAACCACAGCTCCGCATATAATACTATTACCAAAATGAAAATTAAAGAGTCTTGAACGACTATTTTGGGTTCCTTCTAATCAGTGGCTAATAGTTAGTTTCTTGTGAAGAGTTGGACTGGGATAGGATTACAAAATGTTACAGCAAGACCGGAATTGCCCAACCACTGTTGGCAGACAGTCTCCCGCTGAGATGAAACGTGTTCATTTCGACGGCTTCAAATGGGAGCGTATGCTGTTATGATTTATTCAAACAGATAGCTAAGTCAAAATGGTCAGATGAGTCTGATTCAGCTGAGAACAAGACTCTAGCACGCACGCACGCACGCACACACACACACACACACACACACACACACACACACACAC
Source organism: Brachymystax lenok tsinlingensis (assembly GCA_030435695.1). Taxonomy (NCBI): domain Eukaryota; kingdom Metazoa; phylum Chordata; class Actinopteri; order Salmoniformes; family Salmonidae; genus Brachymystax; species Brachymystax lenok. Next base: position 32,486,524 of record CM059786.1, read on the forward strand.
ACACACACACACACACACACACACACACACACACACACACACACACACACACACACACACACACACACACACACACACACACAAACCAGTATTTTCTACATGTCTTAAGAAGCGTTCTGCACTACTGGAGACCATAGAATGCCATGGCAGGAGTATTTGAATATATTCCCTCAGTATTTAAACAGTCATTTGGATACATTCCCTCAGTATTTAAACAGTCATTTGGATACATTCCCTCAGTATTTAAACAGTCATTTGGATACATTCCCTCAGTATTTGTCCATATCCAGTTTTTCCTACAGTACATTACACAGCACTGATTCAGCCCGCTCACACACTCAGTCAGTAGAATCCCATGTAGAAGCACCGCTTGGCCCATTCTTAGTTCCACACAAAAACAACAGAGTGGACATCCTAATACACAGTGCAGATAATATATCTTGTCTGTGTTAGTATAATTTGTGGATAAGGCACTCAATCAACAATTCCAATGGCAAATATACATGAATCCTAATTCAAAAGCATTGTAATTGTCATTTTCAGTAAATTGTCCACTAATGTAATGTACCAGATATGAAGCAGCTATTCCCTGTGACCTTGATGCTGCTTTGCCAGCCACATTTACATCCCCAGGTGTTAAGTAGGTGATAATGGATGGGCAATATGAATAGCCAATGCAAAAAGCAGACTGATTGATCAATCTGATCAATTTATGATCATTAGTCATATGTAGATGAAACACACCCACATGCACGCAGGAACGCACACACACATTTTAAATACTAACATTTTGCATCCACAAATCACGTCATCATAAAGGATTCAAACATTTAAAAAGTTGTTGATGCAAGGAAACAAAAAGCACCCTCTCTTCCACACAGCTAGGCTGCCCATAACGGCTGAATCAGAGCAGTACCTAGCCAGTTGTTTTCAAGCCTGCGATCTGAAGGCCACGTACCGTAAGACTGTACAGTTGAAGTCGGAAGTTTACATACACCTTAGCCAAATAAATTTAAACTCAGTTTTTCACAATTGCTGACATTTAATCCTAGTAAAAATGCCCTGTCTTAGGTCAGTTAGGATCACCACTTTATTTTAAGAATGTGAAATGTCAGAACAATAGTAGAGAGTGATTTAATGATTTATTTCACCTTTTATTTTTTTCATCACATTCCCAGTGGGTCAGAAGTTTACATACACTCAATTAGTATTTGGTAGCATGGCCTTTAAATTGTACAAATTGGGTTAAACGTTTCAGGTAGCCTTCCACAAGCTTCCCCAAATAAGTTGGGTGAATTTTGGCCCATTCCTCCTGACAGAGGTGGTGTAACTGAGTCAGGTTTGTAGGCCTCCTTGTTCGCACACGCTTTTTCAGTTCTGCCCACAAATCTTCTGTAGGATTGAGGTCAGGGCTTTGTTATGTCCTCTCCAATACCTTGGCTTTGTTGTCCTTAAGGCATTTTGCCACAACTTTGGAGTATGCTTTGGAAGCCCCATTTGTGACCAAGCTTTAACTTCCTGACTTATGTCTTCAGATGTTGCTTCAATATGTCCACATTATTTTCCTTCCTCATGATGCCATTTATTTTGTGAAGTGCATCAGTCCCTCCTGCAGCAAAGCATCCCCACAACATGATGCTGCCACCCCCGTGCTTCACGTTTCGGATTGTGTTCTTCGGCTTGCAAGCCTCCCCCTTTTTCCTCCAAACATAGCGATGGTCATTATGGCCAAACAGTTCTATTTTTGTTTCATCAAACCAGAGGACATTTTTCCAAAAAGTATGATCTTTGTCCCCATGTGCAGTTGCGAACCGTAGTCTGTCTATTTTTATGGCGGTTTTGGAGCACTATTGTTTGTACAGATGAACGTGGTGCCTCCTTCAGGCATTTGGAAAGTGCTCCCAAGGATAAACCAGACTTGTGGAGGTCTACAATTTATTTTCTCAGGTCTTGGCTGATTTCTTTTGATTTTCCCATGATGTCTAGCAAAGAGGCACTGAGTTTGAAGGTAGGCATTGAAATACATCCACAGGAACACCTCCAATTGACTAAAATTATGTCAATTAGGCTATCAGAAGCTTCTAAAGCCATGACATCATTTTCTGGAAGTGTTAACTTAGTGTATGTAAACTTCTGACCCACTGGAATTGTTATACAGTGAATTATAAGTGAAATAATCTGTCTGTAAACAATTGTTGGAAAAATTACTTGTGTCATGCACAAAGTAGATGTCCTAACCGACTTGCAAAAACTATAGTTTGTTAACAAGAAATTTGTGGAGTGGTTGAAAAACTAGTTTTAATGACTCCAACCTAAGTGTATGTAAACATCCGACTTCAACTGTACATATGAAGTGGGAAAAAGATTATGTAAACATTATTAAAGCGACCAGTGTTCAATGACTCTACGTACATAGGGCACTAGTCTCTAAGGTGCAGGATTGAGTAGCCGAGACTGACAAATGTCAATGCCACCAACTTCCATTTGTATCCCAGGCTGTCCAAGTGTGATTTGAGGGGCTGGTATTTAAGGAGCTTTTCAGAAAAGGCATGCTCCATGGAACAATTGAATGAGCAGGACACTTCCAAAATAAGCACCTCCCTCTGGCCTCCCACCACAACAACTATATCTGGCTTATTCACACACATGCACACACGTGCGCGCGTGCACACACACCACACGCGCATGCGTGTTCATAGACACACTCATGCATAACTCTCTCAAACACTCATACACAGGCCTTTAGCCTTTGAATATCATCATTAGTATTATGTGTTCACTGCCTCATTGTGACATTATCTGGGGCTTTATGGCTCTAAATTCAACTGCCAAATGCCACATCTGCTCTCTCTCTGACCACTTCCATAATTAAAATGATATGCAAATCTGCCTGTTGGTTATTGTTATTAATGAGATGATGGGCCATATCATGCCCTCACTGACAATAAATCGCTCATGGTATTTTGTTTGCGTTGTGTTGGAATAACCTCTGTTGTTATGAGATTATGTAGCCTACAGAATGAAAGCTTTAGGAGTCAGCTGCTAAATCAACAAATACAGTGTCTCTAAACACAGTCTTCAATATTCAATGCACTGTCTGATATTACCTAAATTGATTATTTACTCTCTAGCTCAAAAGAGGGAAGCATAATGATTCTATAGAATCTTTTTTTGTTGTGTAAAGTGTGCCACTACTTTGCACGTTTCATCTAAACCAATATTGCACTTCTTATTTGAGACTACAGGGTTTGAGGTTTTAAAGGAGGACCTGTGACAAAGGTTGTATGTGAACCATAAAATTAAACCTAGTGGATACTTTATGTGGGCTATATGCACACATTCAGTCAGGTGCTGCAGGTTCAACAGGCTATATGAAGGTGGCAGTAGTGTACAGGATTGTACCACTTCTTTACAGAGAGGGGGAGTCATGGTAAGTCACATGATACACACTCAAGCTGAAGGATATAGACCTTTCCTTTGACCCCTTGAAGTGTTGTGCCATGTAAAGTCACTAAAACAAATCATTGTGACCATGTGATTACATAGAGATGTACAGTTAATTATCAGGACATAAATAGCTGTCCAGAAAATACATTCATCTGCTGTAAAAGTAAACAATATGGATGATGCTTCATAAAATATTTTCGTTCAATGTCTATGAAGGGTGAAGTTATTATCTTCTTAAATTATATTATTTTCTGACTTGAAACCCAATGAAGCCAATATAGCTATATGCCAAAAAATTCTCCACAGGAGGTTGGTGGTACCTTAACTGAGGAGGACGGGCTCATGGTAATGGCTGGAGCAGGTATCAAAAGTATCAAACACATGGTGTCAAAGTGTTTGATGCCATTTCATTCACTCTGTTCCGTCCATTACTATGAGCCGTCCTCCCTTCAGCAGCCTCCTATGACTTTCTCATGTTTTTCATGCTGAGATGTGAACAATGACATGAATGACATATTTCTCTATGTCGGACGAGAGTCACAGCTATGAAGCTTCCCTGTGCCTTTCCCTTTCACCCTTTCACACACACACACACACACACACACACACACACACACACACACACACACACACACACACACACACACACACACACACACACACACACACACACACACACACACACACACACACACACACACACACACACACACACACACACACACACACACACACACACACACACAGAGAGAGACACACACCTAGACATCCAGACAGCCATAACACCTCATCAGCCCCCTCAAAGGGAGAAACAATAAACAGACCCAGGGAGTAGGAGAGAAAGGGTGTCAGTGTTCAATCAGAAACATATTTATTTAATCAGCCATTTCTCAGGCGAAGGCAAATTATGAGTCTAAAAAAAGCCCTGGGTACAACATACGTGATCTGCATGGCAGCACATTGATGTGGTTCAGTAATGTGTGTCAAGCTGTGAAAACACAGACTAGATTCTAACAGAGAGATGCCTGTTACTGGGCCAGGCCACAGGCACACTGACAGACAGGAGAGCTAAGGACAGGAAGGGTCAATGAGGTAAGAGGAGCTATCTTTCTCTTTCTCTCTCTCACTACTTCTCCCTCACTTTCCTTTTTCTTTGTCCATCCAACTCTTTCTCCCGTTCTACAAATTATCCCCTCTTCTCCCTCACTTTCCTTTTTCTTTGTCCATCCAACTCTATTTCTCCCACTCTACAAATTATCCCCTCTTCTACCTCTCCTCTCTTTATCTTTGTCCATCCAACTCTATTTCTCCCACTCTACAAATTATCCCCTCTTCTACCTCTCCTCTCTTTATCTTTGTCCATCCAACTCTTTCTCCCGCTCTAAAAAATCTCTATCCCTTCTTCTCTTTTTCTTTGTCCATCCAATTCTTTCTCCCGCTCTACAAATCTCTATCCCTTCTTCTCCCTCGCCTCTCTTTTTCTTTGTCCATCCAACTCTTTCTCCTGCTCTACAAATCTTTACCCCGTCTTCTCCCTCGCCTCTCTTTTTCTTTGACCATCCAACTCTTTCTCCCGCTCTACAAATCTCTATCCCCTCTTCTCTCTCAACCCTCTCTTATTCTTTGTCAATCCAACTCTTTCTCCCGCTCTACAAATCTCTATCCCCTCTTCTCCCTCAACCCTCTCTTATTCTTTGTCAATCCAACTCTTTCTCCCGCTCTACAAATCTCTATCCCCTCTTCTCAACTCTCCTCTATGTTTTTTTTTCTGGCTGCAACTTTTTATCCCTGTGGCTAAGATGGCCCTGACGGAGGGTGTCTCGCCTCAAGCTCCTACTTAACATTGCAGGTTTATACTTTCTTTGTAAAACATGTTCAATAACATTTTGGATTGACTGAGAGCATTGTTGTCACGTGTGCTCCCTCTCTGGCCTCTAGGTCACCAGGCTGCTCGTTATGGCGCACACCTGTCACCAGCGTTACGCACATAATGACACTCACCTGGACTCCATCACCTCCTTGATTACCTGCCCTTTATATGTCACTCCCTTTGGTTTCTTCCCCAGTCGTCATTGTTGCTGTTTCACGTCGGTGCGCTGTTTGTATTTCTTGTTTTGTTTATATCTTATTTAAATGTATTCACTCCCTGAACTTGCATCCCGACTCTCAGCGCACAGTGTTACAGAATGATGACTTAACAAAGGGAAGCATCAGGGAGTGTTTTTTTTTGGTTTTGTGTTGGGGGTGATGTCGGGTCCGGGTGTTGGAGCCGAAGCTACCTGGGAGGCCTCAGCCGGTTTGTAGGCTCCCATGCCTTAGCGGGTTCGAAAGGCTCCCATGCCTAAGCTGGGTGAACAGGTTCCCGTGCCTCAACCAAGGCAACCGGGGACGTCTGCACCGACTCATCAGGCTCTCTCTCCTCAGCCGGGTCGTCAGATTTCAGCGACTCTGCAGAGGGGCCGACCGGTCCACTCTGGATCCCCGGGATCGTCCCCGTGGTTGGCGTCCTGCGGCTGGAGCCGAACGCGCTGGGGAGGGGGTACTGTCACGTGTGCTCCCTCTCCGGCCTCTAGGTCACCTAAACTTAAACTTGCAATCACAATATGACATTGAAGGCAATATGTTTCAACTAGTAAACCTAGACTATGGACGTGACAGCATTCAGTCATGACTCATGCCACATAAGCTAGGGAAAGTGCACATACACTGTACAGTCACCAGTCAAAGTCACCATTATTTGTCAGTTGTACAACCAAATGCCTTCAACCGAAATGTGTCTTCCGCATTTAACCCAACCCCTCTGAATCAGAGAGGTGCGGGGGGCTGCCTTAATCAACATTCACGTCTTCGGCACCCGGGGAATAGTGGGTTAACTGCCTTGTTCAGGGGCAGAATGACAGTACCAGCATTACAAGTTACTACAATAATATACAGCTCTGAGAAAAATTAAGAGGCCACTCCAAATTAAGAGACCACTCTTAATTTTTTCCAGAGCTGTATTACTGATACACTACTGATACACTAATGATAGTGAGTATGATAATAGAATATTTTCTTTGCCAAGGTGGAGAAGGAAGCAGCAGCAGCACTAGAGATTCTGGTGCTCCTGCAGAACTGTAGATGGTGGTCAGTTCAGAGTCAGACTCAACTTAAGAGCACAAACCTAAACATGTAGGCTATGATTTGAGATTAATATGTACTTTATTTTTGAGATTATCAGTAGGACTGTAATCGGGCGGCATACAATACTGTAGTCGGGGTAATCGGGGGGCATACAATCGATGACTGCACAAGTAATACAAGTTTAGGTTATTTGCAATGTTAATCTCATTCTGCAGAGCAACCAGATGTGCAGAGAGAGAGAGGTTCAGAGCCCAGTACAGGGAAAATAGAAAGGGACAGCAAAAGCACTGAAAATCCATTTGATTATTTTGCCCTTCCTCAGTCCAAGGATTTTGACTTATTTTTTCAGCACCACCCAAAACAAACCGCTCAAAGAGTCATTCCCAATGTATTCCACTCCAAAGATGGCACAAACATAAAATGGCTGACATACAATGAAGTAACTCACTCCTTGTTCTGCTCAGTATGTCTTGCATTCGTAAAACTTTCAGCCAGTGATAGTGCATTTGTCAAAAGAGGCATGCAGGCCTGGAAACATGCCCATCAGAGTGTACAGGAACATGAGAGAAGCAAGACCCATAGAGAAAGTGCAGAAGGCTTTTTCCTCAAAGCCAGCAAAGCAGACATCCGTACCCTTCTGAGTGATAAGCAAATGTCAGTTCAACGAGACCAGGTCAGAAAGAGGAGGAAGGTCATGGAACGTGTGATTGGTGTAGTTAAAGTTATTGGTAAATGTGGGCTTAGCTACAGAGGACACAGACACGAAGCGGCATATAACTTGGAAAACATGGCCGACAATCATGGCAAGTTTCTTGAGCTTATATTGTTATTAATAGTAATTACTTCCTGGTTACTCTGAAGTAGCTATGCTATGACTCCTCCTTAACAGGCTGACAAGGGTGAAAGAACACTTGCTGTGAGTTAAAGCTTTTGTACAGAGGCATGTTTTTTGGACTTTCTTATTATACTTGCAGTTATGTTCAATTTCATTGACTCAATGTATAGATGTGTATATTTTTGTGCTGCTTGCTTTATGGACACCAGTGAGGGAACATTGTAATCTACATTTTTTTGTAGAGGAGTGCTTTTTCGACTTTTCTATTATACTTACTTACATTGTTGTAGCTTATGTTCAAGTTCAGTGAATGTGTGTGTGTGAAGTTTTTTAATACTTTTTATATGCTTGATGCTTGAATATAAAGATAATCATTTGAACATTTGAGCTAACTCTGTATATCTCATTCTCTTTTTAAAAAGTGTAGGCTAATTGTTTTGTGTGTCTAGCCTTGTACATTTGTATGTGCTATGATTGGTGTATTCCTAGAGAGTTTTTGAGGGTGCACACATAGCCATAGCATACCTTGAAAACTCAGTGTTCAGATAGGCTACTTGTTGGTCAGTCCCAAATGTTTGTATTTTGTAATGTGGATAACTTTCTTCCAAAATGAACATAGTGGCCAAATGTATAACTACTTTGGTACCCGTTACATCAACCAATAGGGTTAGCCTACAAACTTAGCGGTCTGGTGGTTTGCGTGAACAGAGTGGCCTGGGATTAAGTCAAATTCCCGGCCTTGGTGCGCTGTTTTTGTTTCTTGTTTTGTTCATTTATTTATTAATTGTATTCACTCCCCTGAACTTGCTTCCCGACTCTCAGCGTACATCGTTACAAATGTGTTTGTTCAACAATAAAATGAATCCTGAGGAATAAAATTTGCCTAATAATTGTGCAAGCAGTATACACACGACTGCGTGGCCTCACACAGTTCCAACTCCATCATCAAGTTCGCTGACGACACAACAGTACTAGGCCTGATTATCAACAACAAGACGGCATACAGGGAAGAGGTTGATACTCTGACAGCATAGTGCCAGGTAAACAACCTCTCCCTTAACATCAGAAAAACAAAGGAGCTAATTGTGGACTTCCGTAGGAACCAGGCTGGGCACTCCCCCATCCTCATCATGTTCCTCGGCGTACACATCTCTGAGGAGCTGAAATGGTCAAACCCCACAAACACTGTGGTGAAGAAAGCACAACCACAATTATTGAACCTCAGGATGCTGAAGAAATGTGGCCTGTCCCCGAGGGCCCTCACAGTGTTCTACAGGAGCACCATCGAGAGCATACTGTTGAGCTGCATCACAGCCTGTTACGGCAATTCAGCTCTACCACCGGGGACCACATTGCTGGAGCTCGGAGCTCCTCCCCCTGTCCCTCCCCTTAATATGCATGTATTGTTATTTTTATTTTAGTCTTTATTTGTTGTTTTTAACTGTGTACTGCATTGTTGGAGCTCGGAGCTCAAGAATTTCACTGTGCCCTGTAATTACATCTGCAACACTGTACATGTGACTATCAGACTATCTAATCTAATTCCCATCTATCAAACTCTACCCCCTCTATTCAACAGTACACACATCAGTCTTTCTCATTCATCTCTCATTCTCTTCAGCTCATTATTTCTACTCTTCTCTGTCAAATTCTATCTCTCCCCGGATCTCTATCCCCACCACTCTCTCCAAAAACGCTCTCTATCTCCTCACCATATGTTGTCTTTGATATCAAGTCTGATTGGGGATATTCCACTCTGAGTTTTACATCCTAAATACTTTGTAGTTCTGCCCGTGTCTTTTCTCTGTCTGTGCTCGTTTTGCTGACCATTACCATTATTTGTCTGACCCATTTTGACATCACCAGACATCAAAGGAGTTCCCAGCAGTGTGTGTTCCATTTTAGATCTATCTTAGAACAACTTCAATCTCAGATCATAGGTTCAGAGTAGAGATATGGTCTGTGTCGCAAATGACACACTATCCCCTTTACAGCTCACTACATTTGACTACGGGGCTCTGGTCAAAAGTATTGCACTATAAAGGGAATCGGGTGCCATTTGCGATACACACCATGTATCTACCCTGAACCCATGGAGGTTTGTTTAGAAAACAAAGCGTGTCTGAATAGATACAACCCCTACCTGTTGGAATGGAATGAGTAGTAAGCAACAGTAATAACGTCCTGAGAGACCATCATGCAGTCCGGTTCACCAACCAACACCCTCAGGCAGGCCCACAGGCATCCATGTACTAGGACACAACAACACTCACTCAGCCCAATCTAATGCTTCTTTTTTCTGTCCTTTATTGTACTTTAATTTCATCCCATGATACAAACGTTCACAAGTGACATCGTTGTTGATATTCGCTGAACATCAAGTATTGTGCTTGATGGCTGTTTTGTGATTATCGCACCAGGTTGAGGTTGAGTAAACAGAGTAAACAGATAAATAGCTTCAAGCAATAACCAGCTTTCTCTCCTGACATCAACGTAGCTCTGATATTCTCTTTTTCTTTCCACACTTGCTCCCCCACCTCGATTCCCTTCTATGTACTGTACCTCCTCAGCATTCCTCCTCATTCTCTGTGCTCTGTGGAGCTTGTATTACTAGGTCTGCCGTGGCTGACCAGATCTCCTCCCTGTCTCCCCCTCTCATCCCTCCCCTCCACCTCCTTCCTTTCTCTTCTTTTTCTCCCTCTCTTCTCTCTTCTTTTCCACCCCCTCCTCCCTCTCTCTGCATTCCTCCTCTTGCTCTGTGCCCTGGGCTGTCTGTATCAGTATGGACCCAGCCTGCAGGGTCCGACCAGATGGTCGGGGCCAGGAGAAGGCTCCACTCCACTGACTCAGAAAGGGTTCTGGCTGTACTCTCGCCTGGAGGGCCGAGCTGAGGGCAAGACTGAGGGCTGAGGGCCGAGCTGGGGACTGAGGGCTGGACTGGGTGCTGAGGGGCTGGACAGGGGGCTGAGGGCCGAGCTAGGGCGTGCCTCACTTAATCTCGGTTGCACCGCACCACTGAAGACACCGGCTGCTACCTGCGCCTGCTACACATAGCTAGTTGTTGCAGCCCACATCTCCCCCAGAGAGGAGGAGAGAAAGGAGAGAAAGGAGAAAGTAACATCTTGAAGAGAGGAGAAAAATGTGTTGTAGAAGACGGTGTAAGAAGAAATGGCTTCTAGTCTGAGTGAATCTTCAAATGGATTAATTAATCCCTCTGAAATGTATGTCGATAGGACACAGCCTTGCCCTTGGTCTGTGTGGCAATTAAGGCTCTCTAGATTGCATTCACATAATTTGCTTCATGTGCATCAGCTTCATATGCATGCATCATACAGAAAGGAATTTTTGTCAAAGTAAACAGCGCTCCATCATGTTCCCCCTTATAAACAATGCTCCATCATGTTCCCCCTTGTAAACAGCGCTTCATCATGTTCCCCCTTGTAAACAGCGCTCCGTCATGTTCCCCTTAATAAACAGCGTTCCGTCACGTTCCCCCTTGTAAACAGTGCTCTGTCATGTTCCCCCTTGTAAACAGCGCTCCGTCATGTTCCCCCTTGTAAACAACGCTCCGTCATGTTCCCCCTTGTAAACAGCGCTCTGTCATGTTCCCCTTGTAAACAACGCTTCGTCATGTTCCCCTTGTAAACAACGCTTCGTCATGTTCCCCCTTGTAAATAACGCTCCATCATGTTCCCCCTTGTAAACAGCGCTTCGTAATGTTCCCCTTGTAAACAGCGCTCCTTCATGTTCCCCCTTGTAAACAGTGCTCCATCATGTTCCCCCTTTCCACAAATAAATGCATAGGAGTGGCAATAGTTGCTCAGCCCATAATTACAGTAGCTCAAAATGTCAGTTGGTGACATTCATGGATTTTGCTGTCCTAAGTGAAGTGTTGGTGAAGTGAAGTTTGGACATGCCTACTGATGCCAGGGTTTTTCTTTATTTTTACTATTTTCTACATTGTAGAATAAGTATAGAATATTGTAGTAACCAAGAAAGTGTTAAACAAATCTAAATATATTTTATATTTGAGATTCTTCAAAGTAGCCACCCTTTGCCTTGATGACAGCTTTGCACACTCCTGGCATTCTCTCAACCAGCTTCATGAGGTAGTCACATAGAATGCATTTCATTTAACAGGATGCAAATGTCGTTACATATAAGTGTGAAAGCTGAAAGCTTACATTGTTGTTAATATAACTGCACTGTCCAATTTACAATAGCTATTACTGCAAAAAAATGCCATGTCATTGTTTGAGGAGAGCTCCTAACAACAAAACACTTTTTTTCACCGCGATAGGTTTGATAAATTCCCCTCTGAAGGTTAAATGTGTACTTACATTCTGAAATCTTGCTCTGATTTATCATCCAAAGGGTCCCAGAGATAACGTGAAGTGTCGTTTTGTTAGATTTAATCATTTTTTATATCCTAAAAACGTCCATATAGCATGCATGATCGATTTTGTATTTCCACTCAATCAATTTGCAAAGAAAGGAATCTGTGAAAATCTGACCCTAAACGTTGTTTCAACCAGTCAAATCACATTTGTATGTATTCCTCAGAGATCCTAGAACGTAACGAGACTTCACTATATCATTAGGGGTGTAGTATATACTATAGGACACCATATTTGGTCAGAGAGCGACGCCTTCATGGCACGCCGATGACGCGGGCTGTCTTCACTTAAAAAAAGCTAGCTAGATGGCCAATGAGCTGGGCTTCACGGTAGTATCTGAAAACCTTGTATCTGTCGTAAAATGTAGCTACTAACCTTGTGCGATAGCATGCCTTTTCCTTTTGGACAGAAATTATAAGAATATATGTTATGAAGTTGTGAAAACTGGTTGTTTTGCAAATGTTGAACTTATGATATGGCTACTAATACTGGAAAAGCTAAATCAAAGTCCAAGTATACATATTTGACGATATTCTTGCAGAAAAATGTAATTTGAATGCAAACGTCTGCTTCATGATTTGCCCAAATGTACCTGGGTGACTTCACACTAAATGTCATGTAGTTCGCTCATACTTCAAGTTATCCGTCGGAAACTTTGCACATACACTGCTGCCATCCTGTGGACACCAACGGAATTACAACAAGAGTGATGGCTGGAACTGTTGAATTTCAAAGATGGTGTTAAAAAAACGGTATTTTTTTTCTTTGTATTTTCTTCTACCAGATCTATTGTGTAATATTCTCCTAAATTCAATTCACATTTCCACAAACTTCAAAGTGTTTCCTTTCAAATAGTACCAAGAATATGCATATCCTTGCTTCAGGGCCTGAGCTACATACAGGCAGTTAGATTTGGGTATGTCATTTAGGCGAAAGTTGAAAAAAAGGGGGCTATCCCTAAGAATATTTAATTTGTTGAATTCCTTTCCTTCTTAATGCGTTTGAGCCAATCAGTTTGGTAAATGACAAAGTCCACATGATTTCAAGAACAGCTTAAATATGCAAAAAGAAATAAATTTGTCATTACTTTAAGACATGAAGGTCAGTCAATACGGAACATTTCAAGAACTTTGAAAGTTTCTTCAAGTGCAATTGCAAAAACCATCAAGATCTATGATGAAACTGGCTCTCATGAGGACCGCCACAGGAAAGTAAGACCCAGAGTTACCTCTGCTGCAGAGGATAAGTTCATTAGAGTTACCAGCCTCAGAAATCGGCAATTAACTGCATCTCAGATTGCAGCCCAAATAAATGCTTCACAGAGTTCAAGTAACAGACACATCTCAACATCAACTGTTCAGAGGAGACTGCATGAATCACGCCTTTATGGTCGAATTGCTGCAAAGAAACCACTACTAAAGGACACTAATAAAAATAAGAGGCTTGCTTGGGCCAAGAGACACGAGCAATGGACATTAGACCGGTGGAAATCTGTCCTTTGGTCTGATGAGTCCAAATTTGAGATATTTGGTTGCAACCGCTGTGTCTTTATGAGACGCGGAGTAGGTGGACGGATGATCTCCGCATGTGTGATTCCCACCAGAAAGCATAAAGAAGGAGGTTTGGGGGTGCTTTGCTGGTGACACTGTCAGTGATTTATTTAGAATTCAAGGCACACTTAACCAGCATGGCTACCACAGCATTCTGCAGCGATACGCCATCCCTTCTGGTTTGCGCTTAGTGGGACTATCATTTGTTTTTCAACAGGACAATGACCCAAAACACACCTCCAGGCTGTGTAGGGGCAATTTTACCAAGAAGTGCTGCGTCAGATGACCTGGCCTCCCCAATCACCCGACCTCAACCCAATTGAGATGGTTTAAGATGAGTTGGACTGCAGATTGAAGGGAAAACGCATATGTGGGAACTCCTTCAAGACTGTTGGAAAAGGATTCCAGGTGACTGCCTCATGAAGCTGGTTGAGAGAATGCCAAGAGTATGCAAAGCTGTCATCAAGGCAAGGGGTGGCTACTTTGAAGAATCTCAAATATAAAATATAATTTTCTTACTACATGATTCCAGATGTGTTATTTCATAGTTTTGATGTCTTCACTATTATTCTACAATGTATATGTATAAAATATGCAAAACCCTGGAATGAGTAGGTGTGTCCAAACTTTTGACTGGTACTGTATATACTTACACATATTTAACCCCTTATCTTTGATTGCACAAAACTACCTCCGTACTTCCATTGGATTACATTCAAACAATTCACGTAGAGCAAAACGGAGAACAACATCGTTTTTGTGACAGTCTCCCCTTTCTAAAGAATGGTAGTATTTGTTTGTAAGCCGCAGATGTTTCTGTGAGAATACTTGGTCTGACAAACAGCACTGTAGCTCTGCCACTTTCAACGGCAGATGCAGACCGGCGACATCGGCGGATGCTGTTGATTGAGTTGCAGCCCATGCAAAAACAGATATCTCTATCTGACAAATTTTAATGGGGAATTTTTTATTATAGTACTTAGATTGATGCACCAGTTCGTCAATAGACTCTAGATGGGGTTTTAACTTCTCTGACATGCTGTTATTTCCATTCTTCATGATCCAGTCTGATTCATGTAACTGGTTAGTTCTAAAACTAGTGTACTATATAGGGAATAGGGTGACATTTGGGATGCAGTACTCAGATTTTGGGACATTTGGGACGTAGTCCTCAGATTTTGGGACATTTGGGACGCAGTCCTCAGATTTTGGGACATGTGGGACGCAGTCCTCAGATTGTGGGACATGTGGACGCCGTCCTCAGATTTTGGGACATTTGGGACACAGCCCTCAGATTTTGGGACATTTGGGACGCAGTCCTCATATTCTGGGACATGTGGGACGCAGTCCTCAGATTTTGGGACATTTTGGATGCAGTCCTCAGATTCTAGATTCCATTCAACTGTTACAACTCTCTCAGGCAACTGTCCACCACGCTTCCTACTACCAAATCTACCCTCACTAAAGTGCAACGAAACGTGGAGCTCTTCGGAACTATGTTGTTACAAAGTGTCAGAGGGACGATAACCTGCTGGTTTGTAAATTTAAAAAAATTCATTCCACGTTCCATATGACATCAGTAGAGCAGTAAAAGCCTGCTCAGTCTACCCCAGCTGGGCAGTTGGAAGGACAGTTTGTGTTCTGACTGACACTATACCACCACCAGCATGAGAGAGAGAAAAAAGAAAAATCAACAAACATATTGTTCTCTTCTCAATCCAACTCACGATTAATTAATTTAACCACACACAGTTAGTGTAATACAGTAGATCCCTTACTCAAAGTTCTACAGTAACGTTTTTGGCTGGGTTGTATTTAACTTCCTAAAAATGCTGCATATCACAAGACGATCCAGGATCAACACAGCTACATGATGATCCAGGATCAACACAGCTACATGATGATCCAGGATCAACACAGCTACATGACAACCCAGGATCAACACAGCTACATGACAACCCAGGATCAACACAACATAAAGATGATCCAGGATCAACAAAACACACAATTCTCTACCTTTGGCACAACCTTTGGCACAATCTATTGTGTGCAAATGAAAAGCAACACTTGTCAACAAGCTAAGCTCAATGTCCAAATGATCACTTTCACCCTGCACATGTGAAAACACTAATTGCATAAATGTTAACTTTGCAATCAGACCTTTGGAATGGATAAAAAGGCCACATGTGAGTACTCCTGTGTTTGGAAGCAAACTTGGCGGGGTGAAGTAGAGGTAGAGGTAGAGGTGTAGGAAAAGGTAGGTGTGGAGGTAGACCAAGAACAAGGAGAGTAATCTCTGATGAAATTCGGGCGACTGTGGAGGACCATGTGGTCAGCTGTGGTTTGACCTTGAGAGCGTCTGGGTAGAGAGTGCAGCCCAATCTGAGCCGCTTCACCGTAACATCCATCATCCGGACATTCCAAAATGAGAGTAGGTATGTACTGCAGACATTGGACCTCTCTACTACTTTTACTACTTGACAGTAGAACAACATAAAGCACAGGAAAGACTATAGATTCCAATACATACTGTAAAGAGAAACAAAGTAAATGTTGAATGTATTTCTGTATGAAGTTGGGAGCTGTACGACTTTGTAACATGTTTATCTAATATACTGTATTACTGTAGTGTTTACTGTACTGTATGCTATTTTGTTTTTGTAGAACTGAAAGACGACCACCACGTGTCTATTTACAGACGAACTGGAGACTGCAATTGTGCAAATGGTAGTTGAAAATAATGGCATAAAACAGCGAGAAATCCAACAACAGATTATTGAAAACCCTGCCATCTTCCATAACATCACAGTGAGTTTATCAACCATAGCCCACATCCTTAAAAAACACCATCTCCGGAAGAAAATAATTCCCAAAGAGTGAAGGATAAACAGTACGAATATGTGAGTAAGTAATGTACTATTATTACACTCTTGAAACATTAGAGACTCATTGATGTTGCCAGTGAACTTTACTATACAGTAATTACAGTATTTACACTCATTTAAGAGAATCATGGAGAAAGACATAATGGCGCCAGAGGGGACGGCAGACGTTTTACGGGCTCCTAACCACAGTGTGGTCTACAGCTTATCATGAGGTACTCTACCTCAGGTGAGCAAAACCTCAAGACTTTCTTAATATTAAAGGTGGCGCACCAGCTGTTATTGAAAAATAGACACAGACCACCACCCCTCGTCTTACCGGAGGTTGCTGTTCTGTCTTGCCGATGGAGGGAAAACCCAGCCAACTGTAAATTATCCATGTCCTCATTCAGTCACGACTCAGTGAAACATAGGATATTACAGTTTTTAATGTCCCGTTTATAGGATAGTCTGCTTCTCCCAGACCAAGCCCAAATCCCCATCATTCGCATGAAGAAAAGACGGAAATAGAGGGGTTGGAGATCGGGGTGCCTTGTGAGAAATCGTCGTCGAGTGGGTAACCGACCTCACCCATCCGTTCTAATGGTCAACGTGCAATCACTGGAGAATAAACTGGATGATCTCCATTCGAGACTATCCTACCAACAGGACATTAAAAACTGTAATATCTTTTATCAAAATGCATTTTTTGGGGCAGAAATGCCTTCTGGAACATGTGAACTTTAATGTGCCTTAATAACAACCTTCTGTGCCTTCTGTAAATATGAATACAATTGTTAAATTCCGAGCCTAGTTGGTTTAGCCACAGAAAATAGTAACCGGTTCATTGACTACAGCTCAGCGTTCAACACCATGGTGTCCACAAAGCTCATCACTAAGCTAAGGACCCTGGGACTAAACACCTCCCTCTGCAACAGGATCCTGGACTTCCTGGCGAGCCGCCCCCCAGGTGGTAAGGGTAGGCAACATCACATCTGCCACGCTGATCCTCAACACGGGGGCACCACACGGGTGCGTGCTTCGTCCCCTCTTGTACTCCCTGTTCACACACGACTGCGTGGCCAAGCACGATTCCAACACCATCATCAAGTTTGCTGACAACACAAAAGTGGTAGGCCTGATCAGCGACAATGATTAGACAGCCTATAGGTAGGAGGTCAGAGACCTGGCAGTGTGGTGCCAGAACAACAACCTCTCCCTCAACGTGAGCAAGACAAAGGAGCTGATCGTGGACTACAGGAAAAGGATTCACATCGATGGGGCTGTAGTGGAGCGGGTCGAGAGTTTCAACTTCCTTGGTGTCCACACCTCCAACGAACTGTCATGTTCCTCACGCACCAAGAAAATCGTGAAGAGGGCACGACAACACCTTTTCCCCTTCTGGAGACTGAAAAGATTTGGCATGGGTCACAAGATCCTCAAAAAGTTCTACAGCTGCACCATCGAGAGCATCCTGACCGGTTGCATTACTGCCTGGTGTGGCAACTGCTCACCATCCGACAGAGGGTAGTGTGCACAGATTAGTACATCAATGGGGCAAAGCTTCCTGATATCCAGGACCTATGTACTAGGCGGTGTAAGAGGAAGGCTAATAAAAAATGTCAAAGACTCCAGTCACCCAAGTTACAGACTGTTCTCTATTCTATTACATGGCAAGTGGTACCGTAGCACCACGTCTAGGTCAAAAAGGCTCCTTAACAGCTTCTACCCCCAAGCTATAAGACTGCTGAGCAATTAATCAAATGGCCACCCTGACTATTTACACACCCCCTTTGTTTTTACACTGCTGCTACTTTGCCCCTACCTACATGTACAAATTACCTCGACTAACCTGTACCCCTGCACATCGACTCGGTACCGATACCCCCTGTATATAGCCTCTTTGTTGTTATTTTATTGTGTTACTTTTAATATTGTTTTTTACTTTAATTAATATAGTAAATATTTTCTTAACTCAATTTCTTGAACTGCATTGTTGGTTAAGGGCTTGTAAGTAATCATTTCACGTTAAGGTCTACACCTGTTGTATTCGGCGCATGTGACATATACAATTAGATTTTATTTGATTTGGATGCACGTTCCATCCCACAAGAATTCATATTCATAGAAGAGGCTGGATTCAATTTATTGAAGACGAGGAAGAGAAGAAGGAGCTTCATTGGTCAACGTGCCATCATTGAGGTACCTGGCCAGCGCGGGGGTAATGTCACCATATATGCAGCTATGAGCCACAATGGGGTCCTCCACTGCCATGCCACCGTTGGACCATACAACACTGCCCATCTCTTTCATTTCCTGAACACCTTACATGACAATCTTTTTCAGCCCGAGCAGAGAGGGGCAGGTGATCCTGAGCAGCAAATGTATGTTCTAATTTGGGACAACGTGAAATTCCATCGGGCTGCTCAGGTCCGCAACTGGTTCCATGACAAATCCCAGGTTTACAATTCTCTATCTCCCACCATATTCCTCATTTCTCAAACCCACATTGAGGAGTTGTTTTCAGCATGGCGGTGGAAGGTGTATGATCGCAAAACCCCATGAACTTATGGCCCTTCTCCAGTCAATGGAGGAGGCCTGTGGTGACATTCCAGCAGAGTCCTGTAATGGGTAGATGCATCATGCCAGAAGATATTTCTCCGCTGTCTGGCAAAGGAGAATATCGCCTGTGATGTTGATGAAAATCTGTGGCCAGATCAAAACAACAGACATGACTGATTTTGTTTTCGCAATAGAGTATTTGTTTCTTGACTTATGATTTTGATTTGACTGTATTTCGACAGTTTTTTTTTAAATGTATTCCATACAGATCTAACATACAGTACAGTAGTACAAATAGGTCTATTTTTCTTACTTGCATATGAAAAATATATTTACTATATGTTTGCATTTTTACTGTATGTGTGCTTGCTCTTTGACATTGAGTGATGTTGAAATATAAAACGTAAATTTTTTGAGTACATGAGATGTAGTTTCAGCAAACGTGTGTTAACAATTGGGAAAAACTGTAATATGGAGTTGGTCCCCCCTTTGCTGCTATAATAGACCCCACTCTTCAGGGAAGGCTTTCTACTAGATGTTGGAACATTGCTGCAGAGACTTTCTTCCATTCAGCCACAAGAGCATTAGTGAGGTCGGGCACTTATGTTGGGCGATTAAGCCTGGCTCGCAGTCGGCGTTCCCAATTCATCCCAAAGGTGATGACGGGGTTGAGGTCAGGGCTCTGTGCAGTCCAGTCAAGTTCTTCCACACCGATCTGGACAAACCATTTTGATTTTTACGCATTATGCGCTTCAGCACTAAGCGGACCCATTCTGTTAGCTTGTGTGGCCTACCACTTCGCGGCTGAGCCGTTGTTGCTCTTAGACATTTACACCTCACAATAACAGCACTTACAGTTGACCGGGGCTGCTCTAGGAGGGCAGACAGTTGATGATCTGACTCGTTGGAAAGTTGTCATCCTATGACGGTGCCATGTTGAAAGTCACGGATCTCTTCAGTAAGGCCATTCTACTGCCAATGTTTGTCTGTGGAGATTGAATGGCTGTTTTCTAAATTTTGTACACCTGTCAGCAACAGGTGTGGCTGAAATAGCCAAATCCACTTATTTGAAGGAGTGTCCACATACTTTTGGAAAGGTAGTGTAACTCTACTTCAGGTGGCACAGGGCCAAGCACCAGGCTGCCACGCTGCTATCTCACACACCAGATGAATGGAAGCATACCGCAGCAAATGGATCACATGTGGCTCATATCCTTTTGCACGAGGAAAAGTACAAGTATTATAACAAATAATCAACAAATATTGGATATGGGACTAGTCGCGCCTTCTAGGAAAGGGAGATGAAAGAAACATTTATATCATGGAGACGCAAGGGAATCTACCTGTGTGTGTGTGTCTACATGTGAAGTTGTTTTTAGTGAGATTTTTAACCATTGTATAATTAATGCGTTCTAGGCTGTTCTGGGCTGTTCCGGACTCTACCTGGGCTTTAGGTTAATCACATGATACATGAGATTAATTACGGTGGCGTTAGGAACCTGAGGAGCCAGCACCTGTCCCGTCAGAGCCATACATCAGCATTAAGAAATCAGCCCTCTGCGATCATTATTTATCAGGCCCGGTAGATGCCCCTAAGGCCCTCAAAGTGCTGCAGGAGCTGAGGCGAGAGAGACCTTTTAAATGTGTGTTTAAAGGTCCCAAGCCTACCTTAATCACAAGAGAATGGGCTTCTGAAAGGGGTTCATAAAGTTTTGTTTTTTAAATTATTTACAGATTAAAAAGATTAGCTCGAGAGCAATATTACAGTCTATTCAACGACCGCATAATTTTATGTAAAAATAGAATCAAGGACAACCAACTAAAATATAAAATTACTTATTTGTAACCATAATGATTTTCATGGTGGTGAATTAGGTGGTGAGTATTTACACTGGGATAGTCTTGTCAGAACAGTGTGAATTACTTTATGTGTTAATGCGAAGATGACATTTGAAGTCCAAGGCCAACAGAAGGTGTGCCATACATCAAAAAAATTCAGGCCTTTCATATTAAAGTCCAGCCAACAGAGAAATTGACTCATAAATCAAGATGTAGAGTATAGCACAGTCCAATTCATTGCATGTGGCATGTGGCATGTGGCATACTGTATTTCAAGGCTAGCGGAGAGGGCACCATTTCAGATATGTATGAGCCATGTTCGGAGGAACACAACGCCGCCCCTCAGGCACGGTCTGCATCCCAAATGGCACTCTATTACCCTACATAGTGCACTATTTTTGACCAGATACCTATGGGCCCTGGTAAAAAAGTAGTGCACTATATAGGGAATAGGGTGCTATTTGATGTGTTCCGTGTGTTCTATGTTCCATGTGTCCTTGAATTCTGTGCATTCCGTAGAACTGTCAGACCACTCCAGCTGGGGTATTCTAGAACTCCACATTCCCAGTCAA
This sequence comes from Brachymystax lenok tsinlingensis, assembly GCA_030435695.1. NCBI lineage: Eukaryota > Metazoa > Chordata > Actinopteri > Salmoniformes > Salmonidae > Brachymystax > Brachymystax lenok. The sequence goes on from CM059786.1 coordinate 32,507,710, forward strand.
AGCACATTCCTGGGACATGCTAAAATTCTCCTGGGGTAAGGGATTGGCTTGTGTCCAATCCAACTGATAGCCAGGCTTAAAACAAGAAGGACTTTTTAATGAATGGCCTTTTTCTTGTATCTTTGCATGCGGAGTAGGAACATAGCATTTGGGCTCTCTGACAGTAGGAATCAAAGGTAGACAGGTAGACAGACAGGCAGACAGACAGGTAGACAGACAGGCAGACAGACCGGCAAATAGGCAGGCAGACAGGTAGACAGACAGGCCCCTCATATCTCTTTCATTCTCTCATTCTCTCTCAATTCAATTCAAGGGGCTTTATTGGCATGGGAAACATATGTTAACATTGCCAAAGCAAGTAGATAATATAAAAAAGTGAAATAAACAATAAAAGTGAACAGTAAACATTACACTCCCAGAAGTTCAGTCCAAAAGAATAAAGACATTACAAATGTCATTATGTATATATACAGTGTTGTAACGATGTACAAATGGTTGAAGTACAAAAGGGGGCATAAATATGGGTTGTATTTACAATGGTGTGCTCTCTCTCTCTATATATGTATATATATATATATATATATATAAATTAAATTAAGTTCAAAGGGCTTCATTGGGATGGGAAACGTAAAGTTGAAGTCGGAAGTTTACATACACTTAGGTTGGAGTCATTAAAACTCGTTTTTCAACCACTCCACAAATTCCTTGTTAACAAACTATAGTTTTGGCAAGTCGGTTAGGACATCTACTTTGTGCATGACACAAGTCATTTTTCCAACAACTGTTTACAGACAGACTATTTCACTTATAACTTACTCTATCACAATTCCAGTGGGTCAAAAGTTTACATACACTAAGTTGACGGTGCCTTTAAACAGCTTGGAAAATTCCAGAAAATTATGTCTTGGCTTTAGAAGCTTCTGATAGGCTAATTGACATAATTTGAGTCAATTGGAGGTGTACCTATAGATGTATTTCAAGGCCTACCTTCAAACTCACTGCTCTTTGCTTGACATCATGGGAAAATCAGCCAATGTGCAGACCTCCACATGTCTGGTTCATCCTTCGGAGCAATTTCCAAATGCCTGAAGGTACCATGTTCATCTGTACAAACAATTGTACTTAAGTATAAACACCATGGGACCACACAGCCGTCATACCGCTCAGAAAGGAGATGCGTTGTCTCCTAGAGATGAACGTACTTTGGTGCAAAAGTGCAAATCAATCCCAGAACAACAGCAAAGAACCATGTGAAGATGCTGGAGGAAACCGGGTACAAAAGTATCTATATCCACAGTAAAACGAGTCCTATATCGTCATAACCTGAAAGGCCGCTCAGCAAGGAAGAAGCCCTGCTCCAAAACCGCCATATAAAAGCCAGACTACGGTTTGCAACTGCACATGGGGACAAAGATCGTACTTTTTGGAGAAATGTCCTCTGGTCTGATGAAACAAAAATAGAACTGTTTGGCCATAAAGACCATTGTTATGTTTGGAGGAAAAAGGGGGAGGCTTGCAAGCCGAAGAACACTATCCCAACCGTGAAGCACGGGGGGTGGCAGCATCATGCTGTGGGGGTGCTTTGCTGAAGAAGGGACTGGTAAACCTTACAAAATAGATTGCTTCATGAGGAAGGAAAATTATGTGGACATATTGAAGCAACATCTCAAGACATCAGTCAGGAAGTAAAATTTTGGTTGCAAATAATAAATAATAATACATTTTATTTAAGGCGCCTTTCTTGACACTCAAGGACACCGTACAGGGAAACATAAGACATTTAAAAGCATAGAACAGCATTAAATACAACAAAAGAAGCAGAGCAGTTGACGTCAAGTGACATAGGCAGTTTTAAACAGGTGTGTTTTGAGTTGTGATTTGAAATGGGAAAATGAATCGATGTTTCTGAGTTGGGATGGTAATGAGTTCCAGAGACGGGGAGCAGAACGGCTGAATGCTCTGCTCCCCATAGTGGTGAGACGGGCGGGGGGGGACAGACAGGTGTATGGAGGAAGAAGATCTAAGGGAGCGGGTGGAAGTTGGACCCTGGAGGAGATCAGTCAAATATGGGGGGCGAGTTTATGGATGGACTTGAATGTTAACAGAATGACTTTGAATTGGATACGGAACTGGACCGGGAGCCAGTGAAGCTGTTGGAGAACAGGAGTGATGTGATGAATGGAGGGGGTTCGAGTAATGATGTGGGCAGCTGAATTCTGGACCATTTGAAGTTTATGGAGGGATTTATGAGGGAGGCCAAAAAGGAGAGAGTTGCAGTAGTCCAAAAGGGAAGTGACGAGACTGTGGACAAGGATGGCGGCAGTATGGGGGGTAAGGGAGGGACGGAGTCGATTGATGTTTCGTAGATGGAAATAGGCAGACCGTGTAATGTTATTAATGTGCGATTGAAAAGATAATGTGCTGTCAAGGATGACACCCAGACTCTTAACCTGTGGGGATGGTGAAACGGAGGAGTTATCAATATTAAGAGAAAAACTGTCAGTTTTGGATAAAGTAGATTTAGTGGCAATAAGGAGAACCTCAGTTTTATTACTGTTTAATTTGAGGAAGTTTTGGGAAAACCAGGTTTTTATTTCCGAGATGCAGTCAGTAAGGGAGGTGGGCGGGAGAGTGGACGAGGGTTTGGTCGAAAAGTAGAGCTGGGTGTCATCAGCATAACAGTGGAATTGAATATTGAATTTTCGGAAGATATTGCCAAGGGGCAGGAGATAAATGATGAAAAGTAGGGGCCCCAGGACAGAGCCCTGGGGCACACCAGAAGTGACGGCGGAGGGACTGGATTTAAAAGATTTAAGTTGAATGAACTGAGTGCGGCCAGAGAGATAAGATGTGAACCAGTCTAACGGAGTGTGGCTATTGCCGATGGAAGTTAACCTGTTGAGGAGGACGGTGTGACTGATGGTATCAAAGGCTGCACTCAGATCGAGGAGGATGAGGATGGTAAGAAGTCCAGAATCAGCTGCCATAAGGAGGTCATTGGTGATTTTGATAAGGGCTGTTTCGGTGCTATAAAGTGGACGGAACCCGGACTGGAACTGTTGGAGAACAGGAGTGATGTGATGAATGGAGGGGGTTCGAGTAATGATGTGGGCAGCTGAATTCTGGACCATTTGAAGTTTATGGAGGGATTTATGAGGGAGGCCAAAAAGGAGAGAGTTGCAGTAGTCCAAAAGGGAAGTGACGAGACTGTGGACAAGGATGGCGGCAGTATGGGGGGTAAGGGAGGGACGGAGTCGATTGATGTTTCGTAGATGGAAATAGGCAGACCGTGTAATGTTATTAATGTGCGATTGAAAAGATAATGTGCTGTCAAGGATGACACCCAGACTCTTAACCTGTGGGGATGGTGAAACGGAGGAGTTATCAATATTAAGAGAAAAACTGTCAGTTTTGGATAAAGTAGATTTAGTGGCAATAAGGAGAACCTCAGTTTTATTACTGTTTAATTTGAGGAAGTTTTGGGAAAACCAGGTTTTTATTTCCGAGATGCAGTCAGTAAGGGAGGTGGGCGGGAGAGTGGACGAGGGTTTGGTCGAAAAGTAGAGCTGGGTGTCATCAGCATAACAGTGGAATTGAATATTGAATTTTCGGAAGATATTGCCAAGGGGCAGGAGATAAATGATGAAAAGTAGGGGCCCCAGGACAGAGCCCTGGGGCACACCAGAAGTGACGGCGGAGGGACTGGATTTAAAAGATTTAAGTTGAATGAACTGAGTGCGGCCAGAGAGATAAGATGTGAACCAGTCTAACGGAGTGTGGCTAATGCCGATGGAAGTTAACCTGTTGAGGAGGACGGTGTGACTGATGGTATCAAAGGCTGCACTCAGATCGAGGAGGATGAGGATGGTAAGAAGTCCAGAATCAGCTGCCATAAGGAGGTCATTGGTGATTTTGATAAGGGCTGTTTCGGTGCTATAAAGTGGACGGAACCCGGACTGGAACTGTTCATACAAGTTATTGTGGGATAGATGAGAATGGAGTTGAGAGGAAACTATTTTTTCAAGAATTTTGGAAATTAATGGTAAATTGGATATAGGATGGAAGTTGTTGAAGGGATCCGCACCAATTTTTTTCAAAATTGGGGTAGTAGCAGCAGTTTTGAAAGATGTAGGAACAGTTCCAGTAGTGAGAGAGGAATGGATGATAGCAGAAATGAGGGGAACCAGGGAGGAAAGGCAGGCTTTAACAAGTTGTGTGGGAAAGGGGTCAAGTTGACAAGTGGAAGGCTTGGATTTCCTGATAAGTTCTGTGATTTCTGAAATAGCGGGTAGCTGGAAGGAAGAAAATGAATGTGCGGATGGGTGAAAGTCGACTGAGATGCTGAGGTGAGGGATAGATCCAAGGTGCTGGTGGATGTTTTTGATTTTTTCAGTAAAAAATGACATAATGGAGTTGCAGAAGGAGGTTGTATACAAGTGAGGGGGGAGAAAGTTCTGGGGTTGGGTAATATTGTTAAGTAGGGAAAACAGTGACTTGGAGTTTCCTTTATTAGCAATGATTATACTGGAGTAATAGTGGGTTTTGGTGCTAGCAACAGAGTCCTTATAATGTAAGATGTGGTTATTGTACATTTCTTTGTGAATAGTGAGACCAGTTTTTCTATAGAGATGTTCAAGTTGCCGACCTTTGGCTTTCAAGAGACGAAGATCGGGGGTGAACCAAGGGGCGGAGACAGAAAAAGAAACAGATCGGGTTTTTAACGGGGCAAGGGAATTTAGAATATTATGGAGTCCAGTGTTGTAGTGAGAGACCAGATCACCAGGGGTAGATAGATTGTGAGTGTCAGGGAGGCAGAAGAAGTGGATACTTGAAGTGAGTGTGGCGAGATTGATATTCTTTATATTCCGAAATGAAATGAGGCATGATATTTTAGAGATGGAAAGAGTGAGTTCCACTGTAAATGAGAAGAAAAAATGGTCAGTTATGGGGAGTTCAACAGCTGTAAGGTCAGAAGGGGTGACAACAGAGCAGCAGATTAAATCCAGAGTATGTCCTTTGGAGTGTGTGGGAAAATTAATATGTTGCTGGCATCCAAAACTCTCTAAGCAGGAAGTGAAGTCTTTAGTAAGTGGCAGATTGATATTGTCCATGTGAATATTAAAATCACCCAGCAGTATTATGTTTGGTGAGAGAGAAGATAACTGAGTGAGAAAAGCAGAGAAATCATTTAGAAATTCACTATTCGGTTTAGGGGGACGGTAGACAGTAGCAATGATGGTTGGAGTGGGCCCAGACAACTTACAGACAGCAGATTCAAACGAGCTAAAGACAGGCACGGACACCGGCGAGACTTTCCACTTCTCACGATAAATTATCGCGAGACCTCCTCCCCGGCCAGAGCCACGGGGTTGACAGATTTAAACAAACCCACTGGGAGTGGATTCATTCAGCTGAGAAAGGTCGTTGGGCTGTTGCCATGTCTCAGTTAAACAAAGAAAGTCTAGGTGACGATCAGAGATGAGGTCCTGGATGAAATGTCCCTTGTCCCTTGATGTTGAGCAGAGCGAAGTTGAGTGCGGTGTTGTCACAGCTGTTGGGTGTGCTAGCCGACGAAGCTAGGCAGGCTAACACACTGTGGTCAACAGCCCGGTTGGTGGAACGAGAGGGCGACGAGCTGGACCAGATAGACTTTATTACTGTTGAGCTGTTGTGGTGGAAATTCGGCGCGACCCTCGGTGGATATATCTCGGACGAGGCTGGAAGGCGATGTCCGGATGAAGATGGAAAGCCTCCGGCGCAGGTCCAGGCAGATGACAGCGCAGCCGGAGCAGGTCAATGGCCGAATACTGATGCAAACCCGTCACTAGCAGGTGAACAGGAAGTAGAAAGAGCCAGGCACAGACAAACAAGAAGTATGTCCTACCAGTCCACATTGTTGATGAAGATTTAAGCAGCATCGACGGCCAGTGAAAACGCCAGATGAGGCTCAAACCAGAACAGAACAGGTGAGCTAACTGTGAAGACTCAGAAAAAAGGTAATGCCGGTAGATCGTAAAAGTATTCCCAATGAAGGCAATTACACTGTCCAATTAGGTCATAGAACCATAAAGTGAGTCTGTAAAGTTAAAAGTTAAAAAATAGGTTTCCGGCAGCGAGCAGCGGCAACTAGGTGCGCCAGCATTCACTCGACAGCGTTACCACGTGATGATGTGGTAACATGGGTCTTACACCAGCTCTGTCAAGAGGAATGGGCCAAAATTCACCCAACCTATTGTTGGCAGCTTGTGGAAGGCTACATGAAACCTTTGACCCAAGTTCAACAATTTTAAAGCAATGCTACCAAATACTAATTGGAGTGTATGTAAACTTCTGACCCACTGGGAATTAGATGAAAGAAATAAAAGCTGATTTATGTCATTATCTCTACTATTATTCTGACATTTCACATTCTTAAAATAAAGTGGTGATCTTAACTGATCTAAAACAGGTTATTTGTACTAGGATTAAATGTAAGAAATTGTGAAGAACTGAGTTTAAAGGTATTTGGCTAAGGTGTATGCAAACTTCCGACTTCAACTGTATGTTTACCTTGCCAATTTAAGTGAAATAGACAAGAAACAAAAGGGAAATAAAAATGTACTGTAAACATTGCACTCACAAAAGTTTTAAAGTAATATAGAGGTTTTATATGTTATATTATAGTTTTTTGTTGTTGTTGTTTTTATTTCACGTTTATTTAGCCAGGTAGGCCAGTTAAAGTTATCATTTACAACTGCGACCTGGCCAAGGTAAAGCAAAGCATTGTGACACAAACAACAACACAGAGTTACACATAGAACAAACAAACGTACAGTCAATAACACAATAGAAAAGTCTATATACAGTGTGTACAAATGAAGTAAGATTAGGGAGGCAAGGTAATAAATAGGCCATAGTGGCGAAATAATTACAATTTAGCAATTTAACACTGGAGTGATAGATGTGCATAAGATGAATGTGCAAGTAGAGATACTGGGGTGCAAAGGAGAAGAATTTTTTTTTATATGGGGATGAGGTAGTTAGGTGGGCTATTTACAGATGGGCTATGTACAGGTGCAATGATCTGTAAGCTGCTCTGACAGTTGATGCTTAAAGTTAGTGAAGGAGATATGAGTCTCCAGCTTCAGGGATTTTTGCAATTGAGAGAACTGGAAGGAAACTGGAAGGAAAGCCGGACAAAGGAGGATTTGCTTTGGGGATGACCAGTGAAATATACCTTTTGGAGCGCGTGCTATGGGTGGGTGCTGCTATGGTGACCAGTGAGCTGAGATAAGACAGGGCTTTACCTAGCAAAGACTAATAGATGACCTGGAGCCAGTGGGTTTGGCGACGAATATGAAGCGAGGGCCAGCCAACGAGAGCATACAAGTCGCGGTGGTGGGTAGTATATGGGACTTTGGTGACAAAATGGATGGCACTGTGATAGACTGCATCCAATTTGCTGAGTAGAGTGTTGGAGGCTATTTTGTAAATAACATCGTCAAAGTCAAGGATTGGTAGGATAGTCCGTTTTAAGAGGGTATTTTTGGCAGCGTGAGTGAAGGATGCTTTGTTGCGAAATAGGAAGCTGATTCTAGATTCAATTTTGGATTGGAGATGCTTAATGTGAGTCTGGAAGGAGAGTTTACAGTCTAACCAGACACCAAGGTATTTGTAGTTGTCTACATATTCTAAGTCAGAACCGTCCAGAGTAGTGATGCTAAACGGGCGGGCAGGTGTGGGCAGTGATCGGTTGAAGAGCATGCATTTAGTTTTACTTGCATTTAAGAGCAGTTGGAGGCCACGGAAAGAGAGTTGTATGGCATTGAAGCTCGTCTGGAGTTTAGTTAACACATTGTCCAATGAAGGGCCAGAAGTATACAAAAAGGTGTTGTCTGTGTTGAGGTGGATTAGAGAATCACCAACAGCAGAGCGACATCATTGATGTATACAGAGAAAAGAGTCGGCCCGAGAATTGAACCCTGTGGCACCCCCATTGAGACTGCCAGAGGTCCTGACAACAAGCCCTCCGATTTGACACACTGAACTCTGTCTGAGAAGTAGCGAGGCAGTCATTTAAGAAATCAAGGCTGTTTAGTCTGCCGATAAGAATGCAGTGATTGAAAGAGTCGAAAGCCTTGGCCGGGTCGATGAATACGGCTGCACAGTTTTGTCTTTTTTTGATGGCGGTTATGATGTCGTTTAGGACCTTGAGCGTGGATGAGATACACCCATGACCAGCTCGGAAACCAGATTGCATAGCGGAGAAGTACGGTGGGATTCGAAATGGTCGGTGATCTGTTTGTTAACTTGGCCTTCGAAGACCTTAGAAGGTCAGGGTAGGATAGATATAGGTCTGTAACAGTTTGGGTCTAGAGTGTCTTCCCCTTTGAAGAGGTGGATGACCGCGGCAGCTTTCCAATCTTTGGGGATCTCAGACTATACTAAAGAGAGGTTGAACAGGCTTGCAATAGGGGTTGCAACAATTGTGGTGGATAATTTTAGAAAGAGAAGGTCCAGAATGTCTAGCCCAGCTGATTTGTTGTGGTCCAGATTCTGCAGCTCTTTCTGAACATCAGCATTTGGGATCTGATCAGCATCTGAATTTGGGTAAAAGAGAAATGGGGGAGGCTTGGGCAAGTTGTTGTGGGGGGTGCAAAGCGATTGACCCGGGGTAGGGGTAGCCAGGTCGAAAGCATGGCCAGCCATTGAAAAATGCTTACTGAAATGATCTATTATCGTAGATTTATCGGTGGTGACAGTGTTTCCTAGCCTCAGTGCAGTGGGCAGCTGGGAGGAGGTGCTCTTATTCTCCATGGACTTTACAGTGTCCCAGAACTTTTTTGAGTTTGTGCTACAGGATGCATATTTCTGTTTGAAAAAGCTAGACTTTGCTTTCCTAACTGCCTGTGTATATTGGTTCCTAACTTCCCTGAAAAGTTGCATATCGTGGGGGCTATTCGATGCTAATGCAGAACGCCACAGGATGTTTTTGTGCTGGTCAAGGGCAGTCAGGTCTGGAGTGAACCAAGGGCTATATCTGTTCTTAGTTCAATTTTTTTTTTAATGTTGCATGCTTTTTTAAGATGGTGAGGAAAGCACTTTTAAAGAATAACCAGGAATCCTCTACTGACGGAATTAGGTCAATATCCTTCCAGGATACCCGTGTCAAGTTGATTAGAAAGGCCTGCTCGCTGAAGTGTTTTAGGGATCGTTTGCCAGTGATGAGGGGTGGTTGTTTGAACGTGGACCCATTACGGACGCAGGCAATGAGGCAGTGATCACTGAGACTGGTTGAAGACAGCAGAGGTGTATTTAGAGGGCAGGTTGGTCACGATGATATCTTCAAAAAGCCAAACCTTGACCCAGAAAATATAAAAACTATCGGCCTATATCGAATCTTCCATTCCTCTCAAAAATGTTAGAAAAAGCTGTTGGGCAGCAACTCACTGCCTTCCTGAAGATAAACAATGTATACGAAACGCTTCAGTCTGGTTTTAGACCCCATCATAGCACTGAGACTGCACTTGTGAAGGTGGTAAATTACCTTTAAATGGCGTCAGACCGAGGCTCTGCAACTGTTCTCGTGCTCCTAGACGTTAGTGCTGCTTTTGATACCATCGATCACCACATTCTTTTGGAGAGATTGGAAACCCAAAATGGTCTACATGGACAAGTTCTGGCCTGGTTTAGATCTTATCTGTCGGAAAGATATCAGTTTGTCTCTGTGGATGGTTTGTCCTCTGACAAATCAACTGTTAATTTCGGTGTTCCTCAAGGCTCTGTTTTGGGACCACTATTGTTTTCACTATATATAATACCACTTGGTGATGTAATTCGGAAACATAATGTTAACTTTCACTGCTATGCGGATGACACACAGCTGTACGTTTCGATGAAACATGGTGAAGCCCCAAAATTGCCATCCCTGGAAGCCTGTGTTTCAGACATAAGGAAGTGGATGGCGGAAAATGTTCCACTTCTAAACTCTGACAAAACAGAGATGCTAGTTCTAGGTCCCAAGAAACAAAGAGTTCTTCTGTTGAATCTGACAATTAATCTTGATGGTTGTACAGTCGTCTCACATAAAACTGTGAAGGACCTCAGCGTTACTCTGGACCCTGATCTCTCTTTTGACGAACATATCAAGACTGTTTCAAGGACAGCTTTTTTCCATCTACGTAACATTGTAAAAATCAGAAACTTTCTGTCCAAAAATGATGCAGAAAAGTTAATCCATGCGTTTGTAACTTCTAGGTTAGACTACTGCAATGCTTTACTTTCCGGCTACCCGGATAAAGCACTACATAAACTTCAGTTAGTGCTAAACACGGCTGCTAGAATCTTGACTAGAACCCAAAAATGTGATCATATTACTCCAGTACTAGCCTCTCTACACTGGCTTCCTGTTAAGGCAAGGGCTGATTTCAAGGTTTTACTGCTAACCTACAAAGCATTACATGGGCTTGCTCCTACCTATCTTTCCGATTTGGTCCTGCCATACATACCTACACGTACGCTACGGTCACAAGACGCAGGCCTCCTTACTGTCCTTAGAATTTCTAAGCAAAGAGCTGGAGGCAGGGCTTTTTCCTATAGAGCTCCATTTTTACGGAATAGTCTGCCTATCCATGTGAGAGACGCAGAACTGGAGCAACGAACCACCCTTGCTGTCTTTGCCTGGCCGGTTCCCCTCCACTGGGATTCTCTGCCTCTAACCCTATTACAGGGGCTGAGTCACTGGCTTACTGGTGCCGTGGTGGTGATCTTGTGGGCTATAGTCGGCCTTGTCTCAGGATGGTAAGTTGGTGGTTGAAGATATCCCTCTAGTGGTGTGGGGGCTGTGCTTCGGCTGAGTGGGTTGGGTTATATCCTGCCTGTTTGGCCCTGTCCGGGGGTATCGTCGGACGGGGCCACAGTGTCTCCCTACCCCTCCTGTCTCAGCCCCCAGTATTTATGCTGCAGTAGTTCGTGTCGGGGGGCTAGGGTCCGTCTGTTATATCTGGAGTATTTCTTCTCTTGTCTGGTGTCCTGTGTGAATGTAAGTATGCTCTCTCTAATTATCTCTCTCTCTTTCTTTCTCTCTCTCTCTCTCTCTCTCTCTCTCTCTCTCTCTCTCTCTCTCGGAGGACCTGAGCATTAGGACCATTCCTCAAGGTCTACCTAGCCTGATGACTCCTTGATGTCCCGAGTCCACCTGGCCGTGCTGCATCTCCAGTTTAAACTGTTCTGCCTGTTTTATGAACATTTTAAAATCTTGTCCATGTTCTGTTATAATCTGCACCCGGCACAGCCAGAAGAGGACTGGCCACCCCTCACAGCCTGGTTCCTCTCTAGGTTTCTTCCTAGGTTTTGGCCTTTCTAGGGAGCTTTTCCTTGCCACCGTGCTTTTACACCTGCATTGCTTGCTGTTTGGGGTTTTAGGCTGGGTTTCTGTACAGCACTCTGTGACATCAGCTGATGTAAGAAGGGCTTTATAAATAAATTTGATTTGATTTGAGTAGCCTTCTGATGTTAACATGCATGAAACCAGGGATTTTATGGTTACAGAAGTCAACAAATGATAACGCCTGGGGAATAGGAGTGGAACTGGGGTCTACAGGGCCTGGGTTTACCTCTACATCACCAGAGGAATAGAGGAGGAGTAGGATAAGGGTATGGCTAAAGGCTGTAAGAACTGGTTGTCTAGTGCGTTGGGGACGGAGATTAAAAGGAGCAGATTTCTGGACATGGTAGAATAGATTCAAGGCATATTGTACAGACAAGGGTATGGTGGGACGTGAGTACAGTGGAGGTAAACCTATGCACTGTGTGATGACGAGAGAGGTTTCGTCTCATGAGGCATCAATTAACCTAGGTGAGCAGGACTGAGGGCTCTACAGTGAAATAAAACACTAAAAACTAGCTAAGACAGCAGTAGACAAGGCATATTGACATTAGAGAGAGGCATAAAGCAATCACAGGTGTTGATCAGGAGAGCTAAGACAACATGGCGATGAATGGGCAGAGTGGGTCAGTTAGGTACATGCAGGACCTGAGTTCGAGGCTGGGGCCGACAGGTAAACAAAATTAAGTACCGTGTTATTGAAACAGTCCAGGGGACATCAGCTGAGTGATCATAGGGTCAAAAGAGCAGCAAGAGGTGAGTCAGGGTGCTGTTCGGTAGTCACTACTACGCTGGGCGAACAGGGGACACAGCGTTCAGAAAAGCTAGCGGGCCGGGGCTAGTAGATGGTTCTGCGGTGACATCATAACAGAATAGCCTGTTGAGACCACATCGGTTGATCACGTCTGCAGTCCAGTCGTGATGGATCAGCGGGGCTCTGTGTCAACAATAAAGTTCCAGGCCAATTGGCAAAGGAGGTATTGTAGCTCTAGAATTAACTGGTATATGGGCCTAGCTCAAGGCTAGCTCAAGGCTAGCTTCGGGACAGAGGCGTTAGCTAACAGTTGCCACTCGTTTGCAGCTAGCTAGCTGCGATGATCCATAGTAATGATCCGGTGTAATGATCCAGAGCGGCAGAAATCTGGTGATATGGTAGAGAGAAGCAGTCCGATATGCTCTGGGTTGATATCGCGCTGTGCAGACTGGCAGGGGATTGTCCAAGTTAAGGCTGGCTGATGCCGGGGAAAAAAGGCGAGGACCGCTAGCCGTGGCTAACAAAGACTAGTAACTAGTTAGCTGGCTAGCTCCTGATGGAAGTTCCAATTATAAGGAATAAAAATAACAGATCCGTACCACATTGGGTGAGGCGGGTTGCAGGAAAGTATATTTAGTTCGCAGATAGAAAGTGGATTAAGATATATACGAAAAATACTGGATATTTACAAGGGATAAGACACGGGGATAAGACAAAGACAGATATACACGGCCTACTGCACTGCCATCTTGGATGTATTATGTTGTTATGTTGTAACAATGTGCAAGGAATTGAAGTATGAAAGGAAAAATTAATAAACAGATAAATATAGGTCATATTTATTATTTTATTTGTGCTCCATTGGTTGCCCTTTTCTTGTGGCAACAGGTCACAGTTCATGCTGCTGTGATTGCACACTGTGGTTTTTCACCCAATAGATAAGGGATTTAATCAAGATTGGATTTGCTTACAAATGTGGGTCTGTGTAATCTGAGGGTCTGTGTAATCTGAGGAAATATTTGTCTCTAATATGGGCATACATTTGGCAGAAGGTTAGGAAGTGCTGCTCGGTTTCCAATTCATTTTGTGGGCAGTGTGCACATAGCCTGTCTTCTCTTGAGAGCCAGATCGATAGCAAGGCTATGCTCACTGAGTCTGTACATAGTAAAAGCTTTCCTTAATTTAGGGTCAGTCACAGTGGTCAGGTATTCTGCCACTGTGTACTCGCTGTTAAGGGCCACAAAGCATTCTGGTTTGCTCAGTTTTCTTGTAGATTCTTTCCAATGTGTCAAGTCATTATCTTTTTGTTTTCTCATGATTTGGTTGGGTCTAATTGTGTTGCTGTCTTGGGGCTCTGTGGAGTCTGTTTGTGTTTGTGAGCAGAGTCCCCATACCAGCTGGCAGAGGGGACTCTTCTACAAGTTCATCTCTCTGTAGGTGAGAGCTTTGTTATGGAAGGTTTGAGAATCACTTATTTTTAGGTGGTTGTAGAATTTAACGGCTCTTTTCTGGATTTTGATAATTAGTGGCAATCGTCACAATTCTGCCGTGCATGCATCATTTGGTGTTTTACATTACATTATACATAGAGGATGTTTTTGCAAACTTCTGCATGCAGAGCCTCAGTTTGGTGTTTGTTCCATTTTGTGAATTATTGGTTGGTGACTGGACCCCAAACCTCACAACCATAAAAGGCAATGGGTTCTATAACTGATTCAAGTATTTAAGGCAGATCCTAATTGGGATGTCAAATTGTATGTTCCTTTTCAAGGCCTAAAAGGCCCTTCTTGCCTTGCCTCTCAGATCGTTCACAGCTTTTTGGAAGTTACCTGTGGTGCTGATGTTTAGGCCCAGGTAGATATTGTTTTTTTTGTGTGCTCTAGGGCAACAGTCTCTAGGTGGAATTTGTATTTATGGTCCTGGCAACTGGACCTTTTTTGGAACACCATTAACTGTCAGGGCCCAAGTCTGACAGAATCTGTTCAGATGATATACAGTGCCTTCGGGAAAGTATTCAGACCCCTTGACTTTTTCACATTTTGTTACGTTACAGCCTTATTCTAAAACGGAAATCAAATAAAAAAATCCTCAGCAATCTACACACAATACCCCATAATGCAAATGCATACACACACAAAAAAAAAACGTATATACATAAATATTCAGACCCTTTGCTATGAGACTCGAAATTGAGCTCAGGTGCATCCTGTTTCCATTGATCATCCTTGAAATATTTCTACAACTTGATTAGAGTCCACCTGTTTTGAATTCAAATGATTGGACATTATTTGAAAAGGCACACACCTGTCTATATAAGGTCCAACAGTTGACAGTTCATTTCAGAGCAAAAACCAAACAGTGAGGTTGAAGGAATTGTCCGTAGAGCTTCGAGACAGGATTGTGTTGAGGCACAGATCTGTGGTAGGGTACCAAAAAATGTCTGCAGCATTGAAGGTCCCCAAGACCACAGTGGTCTCCATCAATCTCAAATGGAAGAAGTTTGGAACCACCAAGACTCTTCCTAGGGCTTTGGTCAGGGAGGTGACCAAGAACCCAATGGTCACTCTAACAGATCTCTAGAGTTTCTCTGTGGAGATTGGAGAACCTCCCAGAGAGACAACCATCTCTGCAGCACTCCACCAATCAGCATTTTATGTTAGAGTGACCAGACGGATGCCACTCCGCTGTAAAAGGCACATGACAGCCCGCTTGAAGTTTACCAAAAGGCACCAAAATACTCTAAGACCATGAGAAACAAGATTCTTTGGCCTGAATGTCAAGCGTCACGTCTGGAGGAAACCTGGCACCATCCTTATAGTGAAGCATGGTGGTGGCAGCATCATGCTGTGGGGATGTTTTTCAGCGGCAGTGACTGGGAGACTAGTCAGGATCGAGGGAAAGGTGAACGGAGCAAAGTACAGCAAGATCCTTGATGACAACCTGCTCCAGAGCACTCAGGACCTCATACTGGGGAGAAGGTTAACCTTCCAACAGGACAACGACCGTAAGCACACAGCTAAGACAACACATGAGTGACTTTGGGACAAGTCTCTGAATGTCCTTGAGTGGGCCTGCCAGAGCCCGGACTTGAACCCGATCGAACACTTCTAAAGAGACCTGAAAATAGTTGTGCAGCAACGCTCCCCACCCAACCTGACAGAGCTTGAGAGGATCTGCAGAGAAGAATGGAAGAAACTTCCCAAATACAGTTGTGCCAAGCTTGCAGCTTCACACAAAAGAAGACTTAAGGCTGTATTTGCTGCCAAAGGTGATTCAACAAAGTTTTTTATTAAATATTTTTATTTCACGTTTATTAAACCAGGAAGGCTAGCTTAGGGCGACATAAACAACAACACAGAGTTAAACATGGAATAAACAAACATACAGTCAATAATACAATAGAAAAAGTATATATACAGTGTGTGCAAATGAGGTAGGATAAGGGAGGTAAGGCAATAAATAGGCCATAGTGGCAAAATAATTACAATATAGGAAATAAACACTGGAGTGATAGATGTGCAGAAGATAAGTGTGCAAGTAGAGATACTGGAGCAAAATAAATAAAATAAATAACAGTAAGGGGATGAGGTAGTTTGATGTGCTTTTTACAGATGGGCTATTTACAGGTGCAGTGATCCGTGAGCTGCTCTGACAGCTGGTGCTTAAAGCTAGTGAGGGATATATGAGTCTCCAGCTTCAGTGATTTTTGCAGTTTGTTCCAGTCATTGGCAGCAGAGAACTGGAAGGAAAGGCGGCCGGAAGAGAAATTTGCTTTGGGGGTGACCAGTGAAATATACCTGCTGGAGCGCGTGCTACAGGTGGGTGCTGCTATGGTGACCAGTGAGCTGAGATAAGGCGGGGCTTTACCTAGCAAAGACTTATAGACGACCTGGAGCCAGTGGGTTTGGCGACGAATATGAAGCGAGGGCCAGCCAACGAGAGCATACAGGTCGCAGTGGTGAGTAATATATGGGGCTTTGGTGACAAAACGGATGGCACTGTGATAGACTGCATCCAATTTGCCGAGTAGAGTTTTGGAGGCTATTTTGTAAATGACATCGCCGAAGTCAAGGATTGATAGGATAGTCCGTTTTAAGAGGGTATGTTTGGCAGCATGATTGAAGGATGCTTTGTTGCGAAATTATAAGCCAATTCTAGAATTATTTTTGGTTTGGAGATGCTTAATGTGAGTCTGGAATGAGAGTTTCCAGTCTAAACTGGCACCAAGGTATTTGTAGTTGTCCCCATTTTCTAAGTCAGAACCATCCAGAGTAGTGATCCTGGACGGGCGGGCAAGTGTGGGCAGTGATCGGTTGAAGAGCATGCATTTAGTTTTACTTGCATTTAAGAGCAGTTGGAAGCCACGGAAGAAGTGTTGTATGGCATGGAAGCTTGTCTGGAGGTTAGTTAACACATTGTCCAAAGAAGGGCCAGAAGTATACAAAAAGGTGTCATCTGCATAGAGATGGATCAGAGAATCACCAGCAGTAAGAGTGACATCTTTGATGTATACAGAGAAAAGAGTCGGCCCGAGATTTGAACCCTGTGGCACCCCCATAGAGACTGCAACAGGCCCTCTGATTTGACACACTGAAATCTGTCTGAGAAGTAGTTGGTGAACCAGGCGAGGCAGTCATTTGAGAAACCAAGGCTGTTGAATCTGCCGATGAGAAAGTGGTGATTGACAGAGTCTAAAGCATTGGCCAGGTCGATGAATACAGCTGCACAGTATTGTCTTTTATTGATGGCGGTTATGATATCGTTTAGGACGTTGAGCGTGGCTGAGGTGCACCCATGACCAGCTCGGAATCCAGATTGCATAGTGGAGAAGATATGGTGGGATTCGAAATGGTCGGTGATCTGTTTGTTAACTTGGCCTTCGAAGACCTTAGAAAGGCAGGGTAGTATAGATATAGGTCTGTAGCAGTTTGGGTCTAGAGTGTCTCCCCCTTTGAAGAGGGGGATGACCGCGGCAGCTTTCCAATCTTTGGGGATCTCAGACGATAAGAAAGAGAGGTTGAACAGGCTAGTAATAGGGGTTGCTACATTTTTGGCTGATAATTTTAGAAAGAGAGTGTCCAGATTGTCTAGCCTGGCTGATTTGTAGGGGTCCAGACTTTGCAGCTCTT
Organism: Brachymystax lenok tsinlingensis; assembly: GCA_030435695.1. Taxonomy (NCBI): domain Eukaryota; kingdom Metazoa; phylum Chordata; class Actinopteri; order Salmoniformes; family Salmonidae; genus Brachymystax; species Brachymystax lenok. The sequence continues at coordinate 32,524,958 of CM059786.1, forward strand.
TCAGAATATCAGTTATCTGGATTTGGTTGAAGGAGAAATGGGGGAGGCTTGGGCAAATTGCTGTGGGGGGTCCAGGGTTGTTGACCGGGGCAGGGGTAGAGGGTGAAAATAGGTTTAGTGGCCAAATTATTTTTCCGATGGGCCTCTGAAGCTAACAGTTCGATATGCTCTAGATGGGCATTCAGGGGATGTTGCGACGGAGGAGCGAATTACGTCGGTAGTCCAGTCATGATGGGTCGGCAGGGGTCCAGGCCAATTGGCATAATAGGTATTGTAGCCCAAGGAGTGGCTGATGGACCTCTTCGGCTAGACGGAAAATGGGACTAGCAAAGGCTAGCTCCAGGCTAATTGGTTCTTGCTTTGGGACAGAGACGTTAGCCAGGAGTGTCCACTCGGATAGCAGCTAGCTAGTTGCGATGATCCAGGTGAAAAGGTTCAGAGCTTGCGGTAGGAATATGGAGATATGGAGAAAAATAAATCCGATTTGCTCTGGTTTGAGTCGCGCTGTGCAGACTGGCGAGCATTGTCCGGGCTAAAGGTAGATGATGACCGCTAGCTGACTACTAGCTAGTAGCTAGTTAGCCGGCTAGCTTCTGTTAGGGGTTCCGGTTCAAAAGTAAAGAAAATAGCAGATCCATACCACATTGGGTGAGGCGGATTGCAGGAGAGTATGTTGAAGTTGAGTTTAAGAAAAATATTTAAAAAATGTATGCGAAGAAAAAAGATATAAAAAGATATATACACGGGACAAGATGAGGACAAAAGACGTCTGACTGCTACGCCATCTTGGATATTACCTTAAAGTACTGAGTAAAGGTTCTGAATGTTTATGTAAATGTGATATTTCCTGTTTTTTTATATACATTTGCAAAAATGTCTAAAAACCTGTTTTTGCTTTGTCATTATGGGGTATTGTGTGTAGATTAATGAGGGACAATTTTTTTGGTCCATTTTATAATAAGGCTGTAACCTAACAACATTTTGAAAAAGTCAAGGCATCAGTGAAGGCACTGTAGGTGCTGCAGTAGGCCCTCCTTGGTTGGGGACAGAAGCACCAGATCATCTGCAAACAGTAAACATTTGACTTCAGGGTCTAGTAGGGTGAGGCCGAGTGCTGCAGACTGTTCTAGCGCTAACTAGTGTTCTACAGTAGTTCTCTCTCTCTCTAACCCCCCTGTCTCCTGTCTCTCTCCACATCAATGCAAGCGGCACTGGGCTTAGCCGTATATGTATTATTAATCCACACGCTGGCTGGATGCTAGATCCCTCAAACAAGCAGAGGTATTGTGTTTTTTATGGAGGGTTATAGAGGGAAAAAAAAGGAGGAGGGAGTGTGTGTGTGTGTGTGTGTGGGGGGGGGTACCAGTCACATTTCCCATCAGGGTCCGTCTTGGCAGCGGAGGGTAGTAATACCCCAGGGCATGATGGTCATCTTTCAACAGGATCCACTAATGAACTGTTTTTATATGACAGCATGCAATTACCAACATGAAACTTTGTCTCTCTCTCTCTCTCTTGCTCTCCTTCTCCCTGTGACTCATTTTCTCCTCTCCCTCCCTTTTTCTCACCCTTCTAAATTATTTATCTCTAAATTAGTCCATCTCTTATCTTATTTTAGTAGCAACATCTGAGGTTGAAATCATTCTCTTTGCCAGTTTGTGCATCCACATTTGGAATCAAATTTTCACCCCTGACAGTATGGATGTTGTCAGATTCCCCGTACTAATATTTTAACATAACTCTGTACAGAGCAGTCTGTGCCAGAGGAGGCTGGTGGGAAGAGCTATAGGAAGAAGGGTTCATTGTAATGGCCGGAGTGGTGTCAATGGAATGGTACCAAACACATCAAACACATGTAAACAACATGTTTGACTCCGTTCCGATGATTCCATTCCAAACATTTTAATGAGCCCATCCTCCTATAGCTCCTCCCACCAGCCTTTTGTCTGTGCATGGCACTACCTTCCTCCTACTTTATAGAAGGATGCAGATACAGCCTCGCATACCAAACATCTGTCAGTGGGTAGAAACACTGTAATTTGTTTCATGATCATCTGTAAATGCTGCTAGATATGCTGCATGGTGGGTTTGTCGGAATTGTGGTCCCCCACAATGTAGTCAGGGAGGGGACTGTGGAGCTGTCTCGGTCCGTTTGTACGTTAGTCACACGTGATATCTCAAGACAGCACTGGACGATTTTGATGTAACATACTGCAATTTATTATGAAATTGTTTTATCCCCCAAAAAATTCCCCAAGAGGAGAAACAGGGAAGAAAATATACAAATTATTTTCTAGTCTCAGCATTGTCCCTGCTGCCCTTGAAGTTCTTAAAATGACAAACAAAGGTATTGTCCACCTTTAGCTTGTTTTTATACAAAGATTATCATGCTGTTTACAGTTGGACTAAATTATCATGCTGTTTACAGGTGGACTAGATTATCATGCTGTTTACAGGTGGACTAAATTATCATGCTGTTTACAGGTGGACTAAATGATCATGCTGTTTACAGGTGGACTAAATTATCATGCTGTTTACAGGTGGACTAGATTATCATGCTGTTTACAGGTGGACTAAATTATCATGCTGTTTACAGGTGGACTAAATGATCATGCTGTTTACAGGTGGACTAGATTATCATGCTGTTTACAGGTGGACTAAATTATCATGCTGTTTACAGTTGGACTAAATTATCATGCTGTTTACAGGTGGACTAAATTATCATGCTGTGTACAGGTGGACTAGTTGATGCCTTTTTTTCTCCACTCTGAGAGCATTCCAGGTAGTTCAAGGTCCATGGCCAAGGCCTGAGCCACTCTTATCAGTATGCCGCGCTGCAGAGCAGACAAACACTTTCATCACAATGCAAAGAATGAGCTCGAAGATGATAGTTTGCAAATGTCTATTTTCCACAACGAGAGTGAGATTGGGATCTCCTGCTGACGGAGAGAGAATGGCCCTTTCTCTGTCTGTTTTTCAACACTCTCTCTCTCTCTCTCTCTCTCTCTCTGTATCTCTCTCTCTCTCTCTGTATCTCTCTCTCTATGTATCTTTCTCTCTGTATATCTCTCTCTGTATATCTCTCTCTGTATCTCTCTGTATCTCTTTCTATCTGTCTCTCTATATATCTTTCTCTCTGTATATCTCTCTGTATCTCTCTCTCTGTATCTCTCTGTATCTCTTTCTATCTGTCTCTCTATATATCTTTCTCTCTGTATATCTCTCTGTATCTCTCTCTCTGTATCTTTCTGTATCTCTTTCTATGTATCTCTCTCTGTATCTCTCTCTCATTTTCTCTTCCGCTGGCACTCTCTCTCTCTCTCTCTCTCTCTCTCTCTCTCTCTCTCTCTCTCTCTCTCTCTATCTCTCTCTCTGTATCTCTCTTTCTCTCTGTATCTCTCTCTCTCTCTCTGTATCTCTCTCTCTGTATCTCTCTTTCTCTCTGTATCTCTTTCTATGTATCTCTTTCTCTCTGTATCTCTCTCTCTGTATCTCTCTGTATCTCTTCATATGTATCTCTCTATGTATCTTTCTCTTTGTATATCTCTCTCTCTCTCTGTATCTGTATCTGTATCTCTCTCTCTGTATCTCTCTCTCTCTCTCTCTCTCTGTATCTGTGTCTCTCTCTGTCTCTGTCTCTGTCTCTGTCTCTGTATCTCTCTCTGTATCTGTATCTCTCTGTACCTGTATCTGTATCTGTATCTGTATCTCTCTGTATCTGTATCTGTATCTGTATCTCTCTGTACCTGTATCTGTATCTGTATCTGTATCTCTCTCTGTATCTGTATCTCTCTCTCTCTCAGAACACAGATAATATTAGGACTATACTTTGTGTCAATGATCATACTAATTTTTGGGGTATTTCACTCTGCAGGAACAATGAGTCATCTGGATAACTTGAGATGATCAATGAGCTAGCAAACTAATTTTAAGTTAAACAGTGAGTTAGCAGACACATTTTGAGTAAACAGTGAGTTAGCATACAGTTTTTTAGCTACACAGTCAGTTAGCAGACTAATTTTGAGTTGAACTTTGAGTTAGCAGACAAATTTTGAGTTGAACAGTGAGTTAGCAGACTAATTTTGTGCAAACTAAGTGAGTTAGCAGGCTATCTGTCACTCCCTGATCTGTTTCGCCTGTCCGTGTGATTGTCTACCCCCCCTCGCTTATTTTCCATTATGTATTTATCCCTGTGTTACCTGTCTCTCTGTGCAAGTTCGTTTGTATGTTACTAGTCCTCCCGGTTTTGACCTTTTTCTGGACTCCATTCCCGCCTCCATTCCCGCCTGTCTGACCATTCTGTCTGACCATTCGGCCTGCCCTGACTTCGAGCCTGCCTGCCATTCTGTACCTCTGGAACTCTGAACTGGTTTTGACCTTTTGCCTGTCCACGACCATTCTCTTGCCTACCCCTTTTGGATTGTTAATAAACATCTTGGACTCTAACCATCTGCCTCCTGGGTCTGCATCTGGGTCTCACCTTGTGCCCTTATACAATCTTTGAGTTGAACAATGAGTCAGCTGTCTAACTTTGAGTTGAGTCTGCCAGTATGCATATTCATGTATCTCTTGTATGTCACAGTAAAGCTATTTCCAGGACAAGGACTAAGTGCGGTTGGTTTCATTTTTAATTCAATATTGCTACACTATGTTCTACAAAAACGGTTGATTTATTTAAATGGTGGGTTGTCTCTACAGAAAACTTGTACTTGGTTTTGACAGCTACTGTGATATGCATACAATATTTATTGTTAAAATGTATTCTCTTTTAACCCCTAATCCAAACTCATGCTGAGCTAAATCCCTTACTCTTTATATGTCACTTCTCTTCCAACTTCTTCAAGGTTACTGTATATATTTTTTTACAGTCCTCTCTGGGACAATGTGTAGACAGCACACAGAGAGCTGGCCTGTGTTTTGCAAGCAAGCTCATTTGTGTGAGTGTACATTACCTGTACATAAAACTGCTGCCTTGACCCGCTGTGTCATAATTTACGACACAGTCAGTAAAGCCTTGCTAATGGGCACACCCTCCCGAAAAGACCATGCCTCAAAGAGGCCAACATATGCCATGCCATGTTGTCTGTCGAAGCATCCTAAATGGCACCATAGTCCCTACGTAGTTCACTACTTTTGATAGGGCTCAAGCTAAAAGTAATGCACTATTTAGTGAAAAGGGTGCCATTTGGGACGTATGCTGTGACTGTGGCATGTCCACTAATTTCACTCCATCAAGCGGAAAGGAATGGGAAGGAAAGGGAAGGCCCCCGCTGAAAAAACGAATGGGATTACCAGGAACACTCTTACGTATGACCACTCCTGGACCCATATATGACCACTCATGGACCCACATTTTTTTTTTAGCTTGGTTAATTTTGTATTTATTGTATGTATTTTATAAGAGCTATGCCAGGGCAGAGCAGGGTCCTGGCAGTGGAAAACCATAGAAGGAGGCTGTGCCAAGCTGTACTCACTGTAATCAGGAACCCCCAGCCAGACAGTGTTAGGAACATTCCTGTGATAACCTGTGTTGACAGTGAGGTCAGATTACTGTACGGTACATCTTTCCACCATTAGCTACACACCTCTGCTTTGATCCCTGACAGCCCAGCCATCACTCAGGCTGGTGCCTAGGAGAATTCATTGGAGGTCCGACCGAACGGCCCCGGGATCTAGAGTCTAGGGTCCAGAGTCCAGGTCCAGAGCCAAAACCTTCCTAAGATTTTACAGCAATATCTCAATTAATTCATATTGTTTTTGTAGCCATATAATTTCATGGCTGATACAGTCTGTACTATGAAAATAGGCTGGTGGTGCAGCCTGTAACTTGGACGGTTGCCTTGCCAACACAAACTGACTCACTTCTTGGAATATTTCAATTTGCAACAATAAATCAGGACAGGGAGCAGCAGCCAGCCAATCTACCCAGGGTCTGAAACTCAAGCCGTCAAGTTATGTGCGTGTTTGTGGCTGGTATGTGTGTGGCTGGAGTGCGTGTCGTGTGTGTTTGTGTATGTGTGTATGCTGGTGTGATGTGTGTGTCCGCGTGCGTGCTTGGATGCGCGTGTGTGTATTGAATCTAGGGGGCTCAGAGCGAGGTGTCTCTCTGGATCATATCTGTGCCACTTAATCATGTCTCCCAGCAGCTGAACAAATGGAGATAGATGTTGTTTCCACTTGTGCTCTTATCCCAGTGAGTGTCTTACACATAGGCATGACCAAGTCCAACACATGCGCGTCACAAGATAATCGAGCTGCTGCACATATAAACTACTTCACAAAACATTTGTTTTAAAGGATAGAGTCGAAGTGTGAGCTACCTCAAACAGAGGACAGGATAGCAATAGGAGAGACCGAGGCAGCACGGCGTACACAAGGCTTTTGTGACTTATGTTCTGACAAGCATTTCCCTGCTAGCACTGACTACGTGGCTAACAAGCCCTCCCTGGCTAGCACAATATACGTGACTTCAGGCGCCGACAGAGATGGCAGCCTCGCGTCACGTTCTCAGGAAACTATGCAGTATTTTGTTTTTTTATGTATTACTTCTTACGTTGTTACCCCGGGAAATATTACGTTTTATTACATACAACCGGGAGGAACTATTGGATATAAGAGCAACATCAACTTACCAACATTACGAACAGTAATACGACTTTCCCGAAGCGGATTCTCTGTTTGGTACCCCAACTAGGACAATAGACTGAATCCCAGCCAGCGACTCAAAACAACGGCGGCGCAGGAGAAGGGGGAAATGCGGCGGTCTTCTGGTGAAGCTACGTCGACGGTCGCATCGTGCACCTCTCCCGAGTATTTTAATCGCCAATGTCCAGTCTCTGGACAACAAAGTGGACGAAATGCCACCTGGTTTCTCCACGCTTCGCGCCGACAGAAACAAACATGTATCTGGTAAGAAGAATGGCGGGGGTGTGTGTATTATGATTAACGAGATGTGGTGTGATCATAACAACATACAGGAACTCAAGTCCTTTTGTTCACCTGACATAGAATTCCTTACAATCAAATGCCGACCGCATTATCTACCAAGAGAATTCTCCTCGATTATAATCACAGCCATGTACATCCCCCCTCAAGCTGACACATCGACAGCACTGAAAGAAATTCATTGGAGTCTATGTAAATTGGAAACCACATATCCTGAGGCTGCATTTATTGTGGCTGGGGATTTTAATAAGGCTAATTTGAAAACAAGGCTCCCGAAATCTTACCAGCATATCGAATGTGCCACCCGGGCTGGTAAAACCCTGGATCATTGTTATTCTAACTTCCGTGATGCATACAAGGCTATTCTCCGCCCTCTTTTCGGCAAGTCTGACCACGACTCCATTTTGTTGTTCCCAGCCTATTGACAGAAACTAAAACAGGAAACGCCCATGCTCAGGTCTGTTCAACACTGGTCCGACCAATCTGATTCCACGCTTCAAGATTGGTTCGATCACGTGGACTGGGATATGTTCCGGACAGCATCGGACAATAACGTTGATGTATACGCTGATTCGGTGATCGAGTTTATTAGCAAGTGCATCGGTGATGTGGTTCCCACGGTGACTATTAAATCCTTCCCCAACCAGAACCAGTGGATTGATAGCAGCATTCGCGCAAAACTGAAATTGCGAACCACTGCTTTTAATCATGGCAAGGCGACCGGAAACATGACCGAATACAAACAGTGTAGCTATTCCCTCCGCAAGGCAATCAATCAGTATAGAGACAAAGTAGAGTCGCAATTCAACGGCTCAGACACGGGACGTATGTGGCAGGGTCTACAGTCAATCACGGACTACAAAAAGAAAACCAGCCCCATCGCAGACACCAATGTCTTGAACCCAGACGAACTAAACAACTTCTTTGCCCGCTTTGAGGACAATACAGTGCCACTGACACGGCCCTCTACCAAAACCTGCGGGCTCTCCTTCACCACAGCCAATGTGAGTAAATCATTTAAACTTGTTAACCCTCGCAAGGCTGCCAGCCCAGACGGCATCCCTAGCCGCATTCTCAGAGCATATGCAGACCAGCTGGCTAGTGTGTTTACGAACATATTCAATCAATCCCTATCCCAGTCTGCTGTTCCCACATGCTTCAAGAGGGCCACCGTTGTTCCTGTTCCCAAGAAAACTAAGGTAACTGAGCTAAATGACTATCGCCCCGTAGCACTCACTTCCGTCATCATGAAGTGCTTTGAGAGACTAGTCAAGGATCATATCACCTCCACCCTACCTGACACCCTAAACCCACTCCAATTTTCTTACCGCCCCAAAAGGTCCACAGACGACGCAATCACAATGCACACTGCCCTAACCCATCTGGACAAGAGGAATACCCATGTAAGAATGCTGTTCATCGATTACAGCTCAGCATTTAACAGCATAGTACCCTCCAAACTCGTCATTAAGCTCGAGACCCTGGGTCTCAACCCCGCCCTGTGCAACTGGGTCCTGGACGTTCTGAGGGGCCGCCCCCCAGGTTGTGAGGGTAGAAAACAACATCTCCACCCCGCTGATCCTCAACACTGGGGCCCCACAAGCGTGCATTCTCAGCCCTCTCCTGTACTCCCTGTTCACCCATGACTGCATGGCCATGCACGCCTCCAACTCAATCATCAAGTTTGCAGACGACACTACAGTGGTCGGCTTGATTACCAACAAGGACGAGACGGCCTACAGGGAGTAGGGGAGGGCCCTCGGAGTGTGGTGTCAGGAAAATAACCTCACACTCAACGTCAACAAAACAAATGAGATGATCGTGGAAACAGCAGAGGGAGCACCCCCTATCCACATCGACGGGAAAGTAGTGGAGAAGGTGGAAAGTTCCTCGGAGGCTCCGAAATTTGGCTTGTCACCAAAACCACTCACAAACTTTTACAGATGCACAATCGAGAGCATCCTGTCGGGCTGTATCACCGCCTGGTACGGAAACTGCCCCGCCCACAACTGTAAGGCTCTCCAGAGGGTAGTGAGGTCTGCACAACGCATCACCATGGGCAATTTACCTGCCCTCCAGGACACCTACACCACCCGATGTCACAGGATGGCCAAAAAGATCATCAAGGACAACAACCATCCAAGTCACTGCCTGTTCACCCCGCTATCATCCAGAAGGCGAGGTCAGTACAGGTGCATCAAAACTGGGACCGAGAGACTGAACAACAGCTTCCGTCTCAATGCCAGACTGTTAAACAGCCATCCCTAACATTGAGTGGCTGCTGCCAACATACAGACTCAATCTCTAGCCAATTTAATAATTAATAATTGGATGTAATATATGTATCACTAGTCACTTAAACAATGCCACTTTATATAATGTTGACATACCCTACATTACTCATCTCATATGTACAGTGGGGCAAAAAAGTATTTAGTCAGCCACCAATTGTGCAAGTTCTCCAACTTAAAAAGATGAGAGAGGCCTGTAATTTTCATCATAGGTACACTTCAACTATGACAGACGAAGTGAGAAAAAGAAATCCAGAAAATCACATTGTGGGATTTTTAATTTATTTATTTGCAAATTATGGTGGAAAATAAGTATTTGGTCAATAACAAAAGTTTATCTCAATACTTTGTTATATACCCTTTGTTGGCAATGACAGAGGTCAAACGTTTTCTGTAAGTCTTCACAAGGTTTTCACACACTGTTGCTGGTATTTTGGCCCATTCCTCCATGCAGATCTCCTCTAGAGCAGTGATGTTTTGGGGCTGTCGCTGGGCAACACGGACTTTCAACTCCTCCAAAGATTTTCTATGGGGTTGAGATCTGGAGACTGGCTAGGCCACTCCAGGACCTTGAAATGCTTCTTCTGAAGCCACTCCTTCGCTGCCCGGGCGGTGTGTTTGGGATCATTGTCATGCTGAAAGACCCAGCCACGTTTCATCTTCAATGCCCTTGCTGATGGAAGGAGGTTTTCACTCAAAATCTCACAATACATGGCCCCATTCATTCTTTCCTTTACACGGATCAGTCAGTCCTGGTCCCTTTGCAGAAAACAGCCCCAAAGCATGATGTTTCCACCCCATGCTTCACAGTAGGTATGGTGTTCTTTGGATGCAACTCAGCATTCTTTGTCCTCCAAACACGACGAGTTGAGTTTTTACCAAAAAGTTATATTTTGGTTTCATCTGACCATATGACATTCTCCCAATCCTCATCTGGATCATCCAAATGCTCTCTAGCAATCTTCAGACGGGCCTGAACATGTACTGGCTTAAGCAGGGGGACACGCCTGGCACTGCAGGATTTGAGTCCCTGGCGGCGAGTGTGTTACTGATGGTAGGCTTTGTTACTTTGGTCCCAGCTCTCTGCAGGTCATTCACTAGGTCCCCGTGTGGTTCTGGGATTTTTGCTCACCGTTCTTGTGATCATTTTGACCCCACGGGTGAGATCTTGCGTGGAGCCCCAGATCGAGGAAGATTATCAGTGGTCTTGTATGTCTTCCATTTCCTAATAATTGCTCCCACAGTTGATTTCTTCAAACCAAGCTGCTTACCTATTGCAGATTCAGTCTTCCCAACCTGGTGCAGGTCTACAATTTTGTTTCTGGTGTCCTTTGACAGCTCTTTGGTCTTGGCCATAGTGGAGTTTGGAGTGTGACTGTTTGAGGTTGTGGACAGGTGTCTTTTATACTGATAACAAGTTCAAACAGGTGCCATTAATACAGGTAATGAGTGGAGGACAGAGGAGCCACTTAAAGAAGAAGTTACAGGTCTGTGAGAGCCAGAAATCTTGCTTGTTTGTATGTGACCAAATACTTTTTCCTCATTTTGTCTGTCATAGTTGAAGTGTACCTATGATGAAAATTACAGGCCTCTCTCATCTTTTTAAGTGAGAGAACTTGCACAATTGGTGGCTGACTAAATACTTTTTTACCCCACTGTATATACTGTACTTTATACCATCTACTGCATCTTGCCTATGCCGTTCAGCCATCGCTCTTCCAAAAAATATTTATATATATATATATATATATATAGCCCTCCCCGGCTAGCACTAACTATGTGGCTAACAAGCCCTCCCCGGCTAGCACTAACTATGTGGCTAACAAGCCCTCCCCGGCTAGCACTAACTATGTGGCTATCAAGCAATGCAGTGCAACTCACATCATACTTTCACAATTTGACCAGTCCAGTTAGATTCAAACTTGGGTACACATACAACCCACTAATTTGTAGTTTTTAAGTTTGTGTATAAGTAGCTAATTAGGCCTTTATTATGTCTTATTACCATATATTAGGTCTTAATTATCTTCTTATTCAAACATTATATGTAATGTATAACTGGCCATAACTTAGCTATAATAAAGGCATATTAATAGTTAATTAAGAGCGGTGGCAGATAGCCTAGCCGTTAAGAGCATTGGACCAGTAACCAAAATTACGCTGGTTCGAATCTCTGACCTGACTAGGTGGAAAATGTATGTACATAAAATTGTGTTGCCCTTGATATTTACACTGTGATATGAGCTTTTATGTGATGACTGAACATTTCTGTCCAGACAACAGAATTTACAGGCTTAAAGAAACAATGATTTTCCTCAAAACATTCTCTGTGGTATGTCATTGTACTGTACATGTGGTTGTGTGTGTGTGTGTGTGTGTGTATACATGTATGTGCATTCTAGGTTGCTTGTTTCTTGTGTGTGTATAAATAAATAAAATGACCGAACAGTGCAGAAAGAGTGACATTTAACCAACATGCAAACCCACATAATTCATCAGATTTTTCAGATGGGGCTTTATATTTACATGTTAGTCATTCACCAGACGCTCTTATCCAGAGCTTCTTACAGTATAGTTACTGCATACATTTTTTTACTTTTTGTAATTTTCGCTATAGATGTTCTCTATCAACATAATCATCTTCACATGCCATGCGGGGTGTGTAATGTTATGTACATGTTGCTCCCTAATCACTGTCTTCAGCTACAAATCACAATCAAAATGATTACATCTCAGAGTTGAATGTACTACATGACCTGCTATAATACTAACATGATGTCGTGATTGTAAGGAGAATAAATAATAGGCTACACAGGTTATTTTGTTCAAATGGGTAAAAAAATGCACAAAAACGGAACTGGAATAAGTTTTGTTCTATTGTTAGCTGCACTATAACCCTCTTATTAAACCACTGAGTGCCACCCACTGGCTCTGAGTGCACCATTACATCATACCCAGGGCTGGACCATTTGTGTGCCACTCTCACAACTGACAGTTAAATATCGTTGGCTATTCTCAATTCCAAAAAACATTCAATCCTGATGAGAAGAGAAAAGGAGACCGGAGTGAGACATCCCCGCCAGAGATTTAGTGTGTGTGTGCTTGGGTGTGTGTGTGCTTGCGTGTGTGTCTGTCTATTTCAATGTGTGTTTGCCAGAGAGCTTTAGCAACGGTTTATTTTCTCGCTCTTTTTCCCCCAAGCTCAGTTGAGGTCGATGCTTTGCCTTCTGCCTGGTCTGCTGCCAGCGCTAGGCCTCTTTAATGTAAAAGACACAAGGTTAGGGGATCCACTTACTAAACAGCAGCAGCACCCACCAGGTAATCAACTGAGCATGGCATTGTAATTTGACCTGAGTAAACTGGGCCCACACATCCCCTTTAAGACAGCATCAGCAAGGCCACTTCCCCTTTAAGAATGGAGGAGAAGGCCCTGTGTGAGTCCCAAATGGCACCCTATCCCCTATTTAGTGCAATACTTTTAACCAGATCACTATGGGCCCTAGTCAAAAGTAGTGCACTATGAAGGGAATAGGGTGTCATTTGGAACGTATCCCCTGTAATGAGAGAGGAAATGTTGAGTGACATACTGCTAACACAGCAACTCGTCCACATCAGTCGATGGGAATTTGCATGAGATGCTTTCTCTTTAGTGTGGTCTCTAATGTTCTTATCATTGCTAACTCCAAATTTTTTAGTGGTTGTTGTGTACACTTTTTTTTTTACCTGGGAGTGCAATATAAAAGTTTGTTATAGTAGATTTAGTTTGTTACATAGAATTGTTTTAAAGGGATCATTTTGAATCTGTTTTCAAGGTAGCCTACAAGCTGAACGTACGTAGTAGTTAGGCCTAACCACAAATTAGGGTTAAATAATTTGGCCTGCGGAAACAAGGTCTTATCCAAATGGAGCTGATTGGGAATCAAGCTTTAATTAAAGAGGCAGAGCATCACACCCACTTGGCAGACCTTAACTTTTCCACTTTTCGTTTTAAGCTTTGTTTCTTGGCAGCACCGTCTATCAAAGTAGAATACAAGCCACCATGACCATACTCTGCCAGACCTCCTTGAAATGCCATTTCAAGTGAATTTAGTCACGTTCTCCTGTTCTTATTCACCTCCTCCTCTGCCTCTAGACTGATGCTTATATGTTCTTCTGGCCAAGTGCTTTGACGGCACAACACATTCTTTAGGAGCAAAGCGAGAGGTTAATGTTGCCATCTTGGAAAAAGTTCTGAGTACATGCTCTTGGAAAATCTGGAACAAACCAGCGATCAATAACACTGCTACATTTGAGGACGTTGTCCAGTTATTACAGAGATAATGCTAAATTGGATGGTTTGATCTTCACTCCCGTTCTACAGCCCTGGCTAAGGTAGCAACAGCTCTGTAACTTTCCCAAAAACTAGCTATCTCCTCAACAGGATACATTACATCTGATTCAGTACAATTCAGCAACAATCTTGTATTTTTTAAACATTCTAATTAACCTGATCACAAAGTGTAAAGACCTACAGTGCCTTGCGAAAGTATTCACCCCCTTGACATTTTTTCGCCTTACAACCTGGAATTAAAAAACTGCTCCAGCTCCTTCAAGTTGGATGGGTTCTGCTGGTGTACAGCAATCCTTAAGTCATACCACAGATTCTCAATTGGATTGAGGTCTGAGCTTTGATTAGGCCATTCCAAGATATTTAAATGTTTCCCCTTAAACCACTTGAGTGTTGCTTTAGCAGTATGCTCAGGGTCATTGTCCTACTGGAAGGTGAACTTCTGTCCCAGTCTCAAATATCTGGAAGACTGAAACAGGTTTCTCTCAAGAATGTCCTTGTATTTAGTGCCATCCATAATTTCTTCAATTCTGACCAGTGTCCCAGTCCCTGCTGATGAAAAACATCCCCACAGCATGATGCTGCCACCACCGTGCTACACTGTGGGGATGGTGTTCTCTGGGTGATGAGAGGTGTGGGGTTTGCACCAGACATAGTGTTTTCCTTGATGGCCAAAATGCTCAATTTTTGTCTCATCTGACCAGAGTTCCTTCTTCCACATGGTTGGGGAGTCTCCCACATGCTTTTTGGCGAACACCAAAAGTGTTTGCTTATTTTTCTCTTTATAAGTAATGGCTTTTTTCTGGCCACTCTTCTGTAAAGTCCAGCTCCGTGGAGTGTACGGCTTAAAGTGGTCCTATGGGCAGATACTCCAATCTCCGCTGTGGAGCTTTGCAGCTCCTTCAGGGTTATCTTTGGTCTTTTTGTTGCCTCTCTGATTAATGCCCTCCTTGCCTGATCGTGAGTTTTGGTGGCCCGCCCTCTCTTGGCAGGTTTGTTGTGGTGCCACATTCTTTCCATTTTTTATTAATGGATTTAGTGGTGCCCCGTGGGATGTTCAAAGTTTCTGATATGTTTTTATAACCCAACCCTGATCTGTACTTCTCCACAACTTTGTCCCTGACCATTTTGGAGAGCTCCTTGGTATTCATGGTGCCGCTTGTTTGGTTGCGCCCCTTGCTTAGTGGTGTTGCAGACTCTGAGGCCGTTGTGTATATATACAGGTGTATATATACTGATATCATGTGACAGATCATGTGACACTTAGATTGCACAAAGGAGGACTTTATTTAACTAATTATGTGACTTCTGAAGGTAATTGGTTGCACCAGATCCTATTTAGGAGCTTCATAGCAAAAGGGGTGAATACAAATGCACGTACTTCTCCATTTTTCTTATTTTTATTTTTTTTTATTTTTTTTTTCATTTCACTTACCAATTTGGACTATTTTGTGTATGTCCAATACATCCAATTAATCCAATTGAAAATCTATTTAAATTGCAGGTTATAATGCAACAAAATAGGAAAAATGCCAAGGGGGTGAACACCTTTGCAAGGCACTGTAAACATGAGACCTGTATGTTTGCTTCATATAACAATACCTACTCACTACATACTCTATAGAGAAACCCAGACAACTCCCTAAAATTAAGTGAAAATGTATTCAGTCTCATTCTCTTCGTTCGGTGTAGTTGGCTGTACGTTTTAGAGATCTGCTGAGGGGGAGTAAGATCTGCCAAAAATAACTAAATACGGTAAGCAGGACACGAGGACAGGGCACTTGTGGAACAGCTAACTTGAAAACCTCCAAAAAATATCCCATGCCCTGATATTGCTCACAGCTTGGGAGTTGAAGACCCCAAGCCACTGCTTAGCCTCAATACGTCTCCCCTCATTTGTGCAAGAGAATACCCCTGGAACCATCCAGGATTTGCTCTCACTTTCATTTTCCTACAGAGTGTTGTTGCTGCATATTTTAGCTCTGCCCTGGGGCTGGAAGCCACTTTAAACTGTCTCCAAAGCCAGGGAAACCAGCATCCAACCAGCCCTGCAGCCCAGGGAGATGTGATCTACAGATATACTGCACTGTGAGTATTGTAGTCATTAGGTACCCAATGACTGCACTGTCAATTGTCATGTTCAGTATCCTGTGTGTGTGTGTGTGTGTGTGTGTGTGTGTGTGTGTGTGTGTGTGTGTGTGTGTGTGTGTGTGTGTGTGTGTGTGTGTGTGTTTGTTTCCAGTGTTTTATGTCTCCACAACCCCAGCGGCATTTGCCACCTGTCCACAGCGACCCGGCCAGCAGTGAAGCTGGTATGTCAGCAGTCTGCCACTGTCACATGTCTCGCAACATAACAATCCACAGTGACATCTGTGACATAAGCAAAGCATAAACCCTAGAAGGGATTGTTGCTTTTGTCAACATACAGAGTAGTAGAAAACATAAATGCATTTTCATCGCAATATAAATAGTTGGGAGCCATTTAAAACAGTGACTTGTTTTTAGTAAAAAAAACATTTTCCAAAACTTCTTCAGGCACTAGATATAACTGAAATGTCGAACTCTAAAACAACAACTGCTGGTAAAAGTTTGTGTTCTAAATCTGCAAAATCTGAAAACAATGTTATAAATTACCTAGATTGTTTTATATTGTATTGACATAATGAAGTAAAAAGAAATTGGGGGAGTTGATCCCGCTCACCAAGAAAATGCATTTTACTTAGCTTAATCAGAAAATACATCAAGAGATTTTGCATTGTTTTAAGATATTCTGACTTGTTTCAAGACCTTTTTAGGTTAAAGTAATTCTGGCAGTGCACTAAGAGAATTTGTCTTGGTAACTCAAATAACTTGAAATTTTGTAAATTGTCTTGTGTAAAGCTTTTGAAAAATATGCTGTATATTTTATTTTTATAAATAAGAAAAATTATCTGCCAGTGGACTAAGATAATTTACCTTGGTAATAGGTTGAGTCAATGCATTCTAATGGTAAGAGATATCTACATTAGGTAAGATAAAAACATTTTGCATTGCAGTTTTGATTGTTATCTTTCACAAGTTCTTGGGCGGCAGGGTAGCCTAGTGGTTAGAGTGTTGGACTAGTAACTGAAAAGTTGCAAGTTCAAATCACTGAGCTGACAAGGTACATATCTGTCATTCTGCCCCTGAACAGGCAGTTAACCCACTGTTCCTAGGCCCTCATTGAAAATAAGAATGTGTTCTTAACTGACTTGCCTAGTTAAATAAAGATGAAAAATGTATTTCTTCACAATATGGACTGTATGAATTTTACTATTCCTCTGAACAGCTCTGTCCAGGATATAGTATGTGAATTCATTAATCAATGTCAGTAAATACTATTCCCAGCTACTGCAGGGCAAACAGCTAAAAAGAGGCGCTGATGGGATAGAAACCATTACTGTGGTTTCACCTTCGATCAATACACTGTAAAACACAAGTGGATGGCTGCAAACACAATAGGAAAGCAGAGATGTGCAATACACGCGTACAAAGGCACACACACACGAGAGGCATTGTAGTGAAGGCCCCCCCCCAACTATACTGTCATTTTATTTATATTCTGATGAATGAAGCAACTAATGTAACAATGTGATCTGGTTCTGTTTGTGTTGTTTTGAATCTACTATTCCCAGCTACTAATTCCCATGTGGTGGAGAAACGGTGAACACCTTCAGGGATTTAATGGACTGACGTCCGTCTGTAGTTATTTTGACTTCTTGTTCAGATTCAAAGAACTAACATCAATCCATTAGATCAGACTAGATGACATCCATGTGTTTTCAGTGAATTACAGTTTGTGGTAGCACTGTATTTTACACTACTGTTTCCAATAGGGGATTGTGTGATAGTAAGGGTACTTGTGCTAAATTAACTCAAATGTGTAACTACATGGTAACCCAGTACCAAATGGTGCAGTAGTTAAGCAGTGCTTGATTAAACAAACAAATAATGTATGTTAATACTGTGTAATTACAATTTTAATAAGTATTCTGTCTATAAATACTTAATTACTTAATTAATTACTTACTTAATTAATTGATAATTTTTGCATTAAATAAAATAAAATACCACAATATAAATTCACTCAAACAAATAATAAAGTGACAGTATAATACTGTATTTCCAATAGATGTCTTTACTATATACTAAGACACATTTGCAGAAGTGCAGTATGTGTTCAAGCTGTGTCTTTGGGTTATAATAAATGACAGCCCAGCAAGAATTCAAACCATCTATAAAACTACTCTTACATGTATATGAGCACTTTCAGCTTGAGTTCTTGATGTACTATACACGTATTACATTTGATCTCAACATAACTTTGAATATGACTTTCAATATAACTTTTAATATGGTTTCTCGTTTCACATTTGATCTCATCTTTGAATATAACTGAATATATTTTTGTTGTTCATTATCTGCTCATGGGCTACTACTATCTAACCTCTAGCAAAAGTGTCTTTAACATCGACATAATAGATTTTATTTATTGCCCAGCCTTAAGCGCATGTAGCAGCAATAGGCACACAGTCATTACAGCAGGTAATTAGGAGACTGGCTCTATACCTTCTCTAGCGCTGCTGATTGGTACACAGTCACGGACCGTGAATTCCTGGGGTCTCGCGGTCCTCTGCGGTGTTTCCCCGTCCTCGTCCTGAACGGATGACTTGTAAACTTTCAGAGAGAGAGTGGGATACTCGGAGCACTGCTCAGCGTCACAGGCGACTTCTCAGTGAGATCAACACCTCAGCATTTCCTTCTCTTCCACTGGTGTAACTTAACCCTCTCCCTCCCTACCTCCCTCAACTCCCCCTCAGTCCTGGACCATCCCTCAATAGGCAGGCAACCTTCATCCAGTTGGATTCTCAACTTCCTCTTTATTTAACCCCTAACCCAGCAAGCGATGAGCTCACAGGTACAGTATGACTACAGTAGGGTCAGGTTTCCAGGCCTCTTGTAGGAAGGAGAGCCTGGGGAACACCATATAACAAAAGGGAGAGAAGAGAAGAGAGTGGCCAGGATGGTTGAGGAGTCAGGAGATTGAGGTTGGCTCGGTAGTACAGCAACCCCCTCTCTCCACTGTCTCTCACGGACGAAGAATATGTGATGATCCATCCGACATAATAAAACTCTTCAGGCTTTAGAACAGAACCACAGCCTCCTCAGAGATCAAGTAAGGGTAAACGCTACTCTCGAGAACAATGAGTGGTTCCAAAAAAAGAGGAAGAGAAGCTTGTAGTGTAACAGTTTTATGAGGTCAAAGTGAACCATGTATTATGTAGCTAGCTATGGTGTCTGTATTGGTAAGAAAGGGCTCTCCACAGGTTCATTACAGTGTGATGTGTTTAGAAGGGGCTCTCCACAGGTTCATTACAGTGTGATGTGTTTAGAAGGGGCTCTCCACAGGTTCATTACAGTGTGACGTGTTTAGAAAAGGCTGTCCACAGGTTCATTACCGTGTGATATATTTATAATGGGCTGTCCACAGGTTCATTACAGTGTGATGTGTTTAGAAGGGGCTCTCCACAGGTTCATTACAGTGTGATGTATTTAGAGGGGGCTGTCCAAGGGTTCATTTCGGTGTGATGTGTTTAGAAAGGGCTGTCCACAGGTTTATTACAGTGTGATGTGTTTAGAAAGGGCTGTCCACAAGTTCATTTCAGTGTGATGTGTTTAGAAAGGGCTGTCCACAGATTCATTACAGTGTGATGTATTTAGCGGGGTCTGTCCCCAGGTTTGTTACAGTGTGGTGTGTTTAGAAGGGGCTCTCCACAGGATCATTCCAGTGTGATGTGTTTAGAAGGGGCTGTCCACAGGTTCATTACATTGTGATGTGTTTAGACAGGGCTGTCCACAGGTTCATTAGAGTGTGATGTGTTTATAAGGAGCTCTCCACAGGTTCATTACAGTGTGATGTGTTTAGAAGGGGCTGTCCACAGGTTCATCACAGTGTGATGTGTTTAGAAGGGGCTGTCCACAGGTTCATTACAGTGTGATATATTTACAAGGGGCTGTACACAGGTTCATTTCGGTGTAAAGTGTTTAGAAAAGCTGTCCACAGGTTCATTCCAGTGTGAAGTGTTTAGAAGGGGCAGTCCACATGTCCGTTACAGTGTGATGTGTTTAGAAGGGGCAGTCCACAGGTTCATTACAGTGTGATGTGTTTAGACGGGGCTCTCCACAGGTTCATTACAGTGTGATGTGTTTAGAAGGGGCTCTCCACAGGTTCATTACAGTGTGATGTGTTTAGAAGGGGCTCTCCACAGGTTCATTACAGTGTGACGTGTTTAGAAAAGGCTGTCCACAGGTTCATTACCGTGTGATATATTTATAATGGGCTGTCCACAGGTTCATTACAGTGTGATGTGTTTAGAAGGGGCTCTCCACAGGTTCATTACAGTGTGATGTATTTAGAGGGGGCTGTCCACAGGTTCATTTCGGTGTGATATATTTATAAGGGGCTGTCCAAGGGTTCATTTCGGTGTGATGTGTTTAGAAAGGGCTGTCCACAGGTTTATTACAGTGTGATGTGTTTAGAAAGGGCTGTCCACAAGTTCATTTCAGTGTGATGTGTTTAGAAAGGGCTGTCCACAGATTCATTACAGTGTGATGTATTTAGCGGGGTCTGTCCCCAGGTTTGTTACAGTGTGGTGTGTTTAGAAGGGGCTCTCCACAGGATCATTCCAGTGTGATGTGTTTAGAAGGGGCTGTCCACAGGTTCATTACATTGTGATGTGTTTAGACAGGGCTGTCCACAGGTTCATTAGAGTGTGATGTGTTTATAAGGAGCTCTCCACAGGTTCATTACAGTGTGATGTGTTTAGAAGGGGCTGTCCACAGGTTCATCACAGTGTGATGTGTTTAGAAGGGGCTGTCCACAGGTTCATCACAGTGTGATGTGTTTAGAAGGGGCTGTCCACAGGTTCATTACAGTGTGATATATTTACAAGGGGCTGTACACAGGTTCATTTCGGTGTAAAGTGTTTAGAAAAGCTGTCCACAGGTTCATTCCAGTGTGAAGTGTTTAGAAGGGGCAGTCCACATGTCCGTTACAGTGTGATGTGTTTAGAAGGGGCAGTCCACAGGTACATTACAGTGTGATGTGTTTAGACGGGGCTCTTCACAGGTTCATTACAGTGTGATGTGTTTAGACGGGGCTCTTCACAGGTTTATTACAGTGTGACGGGTTTAGTAATGGCTCTCCACAGGTTCATCACAGTGTGATGTGTTTAGAAGGGGCTGTCCACAGGTTCATCACAGTGTGATGGGTTTAGAAATGGCTCTCCACAGGTTCATTACAGTGTGATGTGTTTAGAAGGAGCTCTCCACAGGTTCATTACAGTGTGATGTGTTTAGAAGAGGCTGTCCACAGGTTCATTACAGTGTGATGTGTTTAGACAGGGCTGTCCACAGGTTCATTACAGTGTGATGTGTTTAGAAGGAGCACTCCACAGGTTCATTACAGTGTGATGTGTTTAGAAGGGGCTGTCCACAGGTTCATTACAGTGTGATGTGTTTAGACAGGGCTGTCCACAGGTTCTTTACAGTGTGATGTGTTTAGAAGGGGCAGTCCACAGGTTCATTACAGTGTGATGTGTTTAGAAGGGGCAGTCCACATGTCCATTACAGTGTGATGTGTTTAGAAGGGGCAGTCCACAGGTTCATTACAGTGTGATGTGTTTAGAAGGGGCAGTCCACAGGTTCATTACAGTGTGATGTGTTTAGACATGGCTCTCCACAGGTTCATTACAGTGTGATGTGTTTAGACATGGCTCTCCACAGGTTGATTACAGTGTGATGTGTTTAGAAGGGATTCTCCACAGGTTCATTACAATGTGATGTATTTAGAGGGGCTGTCCACAGGTTCATTACAGTGTGATATATTTACAAGGGGCTGTACACAGGTTCATTTCGGTGTGATGTGTTTAGAAAAGGCTGTCCACAGGTTCATTACAGTGTGATGTGTTTAGAAGGGGCAGTCCACAGGTACATTACAGTGTGATGTGTTTAGACGGGGCTCTTCACAGGTTCATTACAGTGTGATGTGTTTAGACGGGGCTCTTCACAGGTTTATTACAGTGTGACGGGTTTAGTAATGGCTCTCCACAGGTTCATCACAGTGTGATGTGTTTAGAAGGGGCTGTCCACAGGTTCATCACAGTGTGATGGGTTTAGAAATGGCTCTCCACAGGTTCATTACAGTGTGATGTGTTTAGAAGGAGCTCTCCACAGGTTCATTACAGTGTGATGTGTTTAGAAGAGGCTGTCCACAGGTTCATTACAGTGTGATGTGTTTAGACAGGGCTGTCCACAGGTTCATTACAGTGTGATGTGTTTAGAAGGAGCACTCCACAGGTTCATTACAGTGTGATGTGTTTAGAAGGGGCTGTCCACAGGTTCATTACAGTGTGATGTGTTTAGACAGGGCTGTCCACAGGTTCTTTACAGTGTGATGTGTTTAGAAGGGGCAGTCCACAGGTTCATTACAGTGTGATGTGTTTAGAAGGGGCAGTCCACATGTCCATTACAGTGTGATGTGTTTAGAAGGGGCAGTCCACAGGTTCATTACAGTGTGATGTGTTTAGAAGGGGCAGTCCACAGGTTCATTACAGTGTGATGTGTTTAGACATGGCTCTCCACAGGTTCATTACAGTGTGATGTGTTTAGACATGGCTCTCCACAGGTTGATTACAGTGTGATGTGTTTAGAAGGGATTCTCCACAGGTTCATTACAATGTGATGTATTTAGAGGGGCTGTCCACAGGTTCATTACAGTGTGATATATTTACAAGGGGCTGTACACAGGTTCATTTCGGTGTGATGTGTTTAGAAAAGGCTGTCCACAGGTTCATTACAGTGTGATGTGTTTAGAAGGGGCTGTCCACAGTTTCATTACAGTGTGATGTGTTTAGAAGGGGCTGTCCAAAGGTTCGTTACAGTGTGATGTGTTTAGTAGGGGGTTTCCACAAGTTCATTACAGTGTGATGTGTTTAGAAGGAGCTCTCCACAGGTTCATTGCAGTGTGATATATTTATAATGGGCTGTCGAAAGGTTCTTTACTGTGTGATGTGTTTAGAAGGGGCAGTCCACAGGTTCATTACAGTGTGATGTGTTTAGATGCAGCTCTCCACGGGTTCATTACAGTGTGATGTGTTTAGTATGGGCTTTCCACAAGTTCCTTACAGTGTGTTGTGTTTAGAAAGGGCTCTCCACAGGATCATTACAGTGTGATTGTGCTGTCATGTAAAATCAAATCTAATTGTATTTGTCACATGCGCCGAAAACAACAAGTGTAGGCTTTTCCAAGACATGCTTACTTTATGAGCCCTCCACCTACAATGCAGATCTAAAAAGTAAGACAATTTGCAAATAAAAATACAAAATAGTTTCACAATTAAAACAGTAACAATAAAAGTAAGGAATACCGGTACCGAGTCAATGTGCAGGGGTAAGTGGTAGTTGAGGTTATATGTACATGTACAGTGGGGAAAAAAAGTATTAAGTCAGCCACCAATTGTGCAAGTTCTCTCACTTAAAAAGATGAGAGAGGCCTGTAATTTTCATCATAGGTACACTTCAACTATGACAGACAAAATGAGGAAAAAAAATCCAGATAATCACATTGTAGGATTTTTTATGAATTTATTTGCAAATTATGGTGGAAAATAAGTATTTGGTCACATACAAACAAGCAAGATTTCTGGCTCTACTTGAGACCTGTAACTTCTTCTTTAAGAGGTTCCTCTGTCCTCCACTCATTACCTGTATTAATGGCACCTGTTTGAACTTGTTATCAGTATAAAAGACACCTGTCCACAACCTCAAACAGTCACACTCCAAACTCCACTATGGCCAAGACCAAAGAGCTGTCAAAGGACACCAGAAACAAAATTGTAGACCTGCACCAGGTTGGGAAGACTGAATCTGCAATAGGTAAGCAGCTTGATTTGAAGAAATCAACTGTGGGAGCAATTATTAGGAAATGGAAGACATACAAGACCACTGATAATCTTCCTTGATCTGGGGCTCCACGCAAGATCTCACCCGTGGGGTCAAAATGATCACAAGAACGGTGAGCAAAAATCCCAGAACCACACGGGGACCTAGTGAATGACCTGCAGAGAGCTGGGACCAAAGTAACAAAGCCTACCATCAGTAACACACTACGCCGCCAGGGACTCAAATCCTGCAGTGCCAGACGTGTCCCCCTGCTTAAGCCAGTACATGTTCAGGCCCGTCTGAAGTTTGCTAGAGAGCATTTGGATGATCCAGATGAGGATTGGGAGAATGTCAGATGAAACCAAAATATAACTTTTTGGTAAAAACTCAACTCGTCGTGTTTGGAGGACAAAGAATGCTGAGTTGCATCCAAAGAACACCATACCTACTGTGAAGCATGGGGGTGGAAACATCATGCTTTGGGGCTGTTTTTCTGCAAAGGGACCAGGACTGACTGATCCGTGTAAAGGAAAGAATGAATGGTGCCATGTATCGTGAGATTTTGAGTGAAAACCTCCTTCCATCAGCAAGGGCATTGAAGATGAAACGTGGCTGGGTCTTTCAGCATGACAATGATCCCAAACACACCACCCCGGCAACGAAGGAGTGGCTTCAGAAGAAGCATTTCAAGGTCCTGGAGTGGCCTAGCCAGTCTCCAGATCTCAACCCCATAGAAAATCTTTGGAGGGAGTTGAAAGTCCGTGTTGCCCAGCGACAGCCCCAAAACATCACTGCTCTAGAGGAGATCTGCATGGAGGAATGGGCCAAAATACCAGCAACAGTGTGTGAAAACCTTGTGAAGACTTACAGAAAACGTTTGACCTCTGTCATTGCCAACAAAGGGTATATAACAAAGTATTGAGATAAACTTTTGTTATTGACCAAATACTTATTTTCCACCATAATTTGCAAATAAATTCATAAAAAATCCTACAATGTGATTTTCTGGATTTTTTTTCCTCATTTTGTCTGTCATAGTTGAAGTGTACCTATGATGAAATTACAGGCCTCTCTCATCTTTTTAAGTGAGAGAACTTGCACAATTGGTGGCTGACTAAATACTTTTTTTCCCCACTGTAGGAATAAAAGTGACTAGGCAATCATGTGAAACTGTGTGTGTGTGTGTGTGTGTGTGTGTGTGTGTGTGTGTGTGTGTGTGTGTGTGTGTGTGTGTGTGTGTGTGTGTGTGTGTGTGTGTGTGTGTGTGAGAGAGAGAGAGAAGAGTCCAGTGAGTGTTCACTGAGAGTTCAAAAAGGGTCAATTAACTTAAAAGGGTAAATTAACTTATACGTCTTATATGACTTGCTATGACCTATTTCTACATCATGTGTCTAATCAGAAGGCTGCGGAACACATCTGCCTTGCATCGTTAAGGGTAATGACATCATCTCATAACCTCTCCCAGTACCGATGGTATTGGAACTGTTTGAAGAACGCTCGCTAGTCATTATACTGTATACATAGCATAGAAAATTCCAGCCCAAACTCCAAAGGGTTACGTCATAGAAGTATATTTGCTGCAGTTTCCTAAAACTTTGTATTTACTGTTTGCAAATCCAACCTATTTACACGAGTCCTTTTTGAGTTAGTTTTGCAAAACTCATTATCGACTTGTTAGTAGTTGTGGTACAGAGAAAATGTATGTTTTTTCTTAATGGAAAATCACTGTATATCTGTAGTGTACAGTGATTCATTGTAATTCAAATCAACAGGATTGGACGGCTAAGGCAATCTGCCCTAGAATCTCTCCTCTTGGTGTTTGTGCTGCTTGGCCCCGATTCCGGCCCCGATTCCGGCCCGAGTTAAGTGCTTGTAACTGGAACTTAATTTCCTTGTTATGCGTATTCTGACCTTGCTATTCGCCCGCTATTCGTTCAGGTGTGGAGATCGAATAAGTTAAACTTTGGCAGAGGTGTGTCCACAGATAAGCCAAATTCTGACCATGACTTAATTCTCTCATAATTCCACCACCTTTACGCGTGAGGAAACCATGAATAAGGTCGAGTGAACAAGTGGAAAAAGCATCTACTTTATTTTTTCAGATTGAAATAACAGCATTATCTATGCACTGTAATTTCTAAATGGATAAGAGCTATTGATAAGAGCTAGGAAAATGAGTAATCTGATTGGAGAAGGGGATTGTAAATACACATAGCAATTGTTTTAGATAATTGTTCCTTATGATCCCTGAAGATGAATGTGAAACCAGTCATATCGAAGCAAACTGAAAATCATATTAACATGACATGTATTGAGGCCCTATTTGGAGGCACTTTCTTCTGGTAAAAAAAAATGTCCCAATGCCCAGGGCAGTGATAGGGGACATTGCCCTGTGTAGGGTGTCGTCTTTCGAATGGAATGTTAAACTGGTGTCTTGAATCACTGTGGTCATTTAAGAGCCCATGACACCTATCGTAAGAGTAAGGGTGTTAACCCTGGTGTACTGGTTAAATTCCCAATCTGGCCCTCATACCATCATGGCAACCTAATCATCCCAGCTTCCAATTGGTTCATTCATCCCCCTTCCTCTCCACTGTAACTATTCCCCAGGTCGTTGCTGTAAATGAGAATGTGTTCTCAGTCAACTTACCTGGTAAAATAAGAGTTCAAATTCCACACTGAAGTAGGCTATAAATAGCTGTGCCGCTATTCTGAATGTTAATTGTGTGCTCTCATAATTTACGTGGAGTTTAGACACCCAAGCTATAGGATTCTGTAGGGCTGAACCTGCCAAGTTGATGTATGAGCTTTGTAATGTTTTAATTATAGCCTATGCGTGGGCTTTTCTATGTTTTATTTTACAATTTATATAATGTTAAACATTAGCCACTATCGGGAGCCACCATCACTAATACCCATATACATTTATAACTGTCACTTTAGTGTTCGCTTTTTTCTATTTGTAGCTTACATTTTGCATCATTCCATTCCGTGTACCTTTCTTTCCTCTGTCACGTCCGTGTAAGGGTAAGTTGTTCCTGAGGGTTGCTAGCATTAGTGGATCAAATTAGGTTAACGTTGTGCAATAATTTTGGACACAGACCACACGTAGCAGGTTAAACCTGGAGCCTGGCGCATGGATGAATATATATTTTTTTCAGCAATGTATTTTGTGCGTAAAGGCACTCCAAACCTGCTTTTTAATGCTTCTTACATACTTTCTTAACCATAACATTTGCCTAAATAATCTATAAGATAAGAGTATTTTTAAATCTACCAGTTGGTGCTGAAACAGAGATGAAGAAACATTCCCTATGTAGTGCACTACTCTTGACCGGAGACCTATGGACCTGGGTCAAAAGAAGTGCTCTACTGTATATAAGGAATAGGGTGTTATTTGGGACACAACCTTAAATCCTCTCATTTAAAACCACTGGGATGTTTTAACCCAGAGGCAGGGTTGTAACAGATTATTAAAAAAATTTACTAACTGTAATCCGTTACGTCACCAGCAAACATATTTGAATCAGATTACAGATACTTTTGAAAAACTAGATTATTACTTCTAGGATCACTTTTAAATTCAGAAAGGATGTTTAAAAAAAATATTTGACACCTTTCTGTTTTCTCAATGACATTAAAATCAGAATTGACAAAAAGTTTATGTTTGTTCCGCCTGAGCTTGTCTGACCACAAGTCAGAGACCACTAGGATGACACAAAAAAATCATTTGATGGACTGCGGGAAAAGAGCAGGAATAGGTTTTTGTAGGCTACAGTCCAAGCTTTGTCTTCCAATGGTGTGACTGCTGTCGGCATCCAAAGATTATCCAACTAGAATAAACGCTTGGAGGTAAGGACGACAGCAGTTGTGTAGCCTACGGGCTATACATATATCACTTATATTTATATCTACAGTACATAGCACATTGATGTGAATCACGCTGCTGCTCTCTCATTTAGCTATTTGTGGTTGTTCTGGATGGCTGTTCACAAATGTACACTATCATTCAAAAGTTTGGGGGCACTTAGAAATGTCCTTGTTTTTGAAAGAAAATTATTAAGATGGACAAAATAACACAGATATTGGACAGAGGAACTCTGCCTAGAAGGCCAGCATCCCGGAGTCGCCTCTTCACTGTTGACGTTGAGACTGGTGTTTTGCGGGTACTATTTAATGAAGCTGCCAGTTGACAACTTGTAAGACCTCTGTTTTAGTTATTCAATTAAATTAATTGGAGTGACAGGAAATCTGACACTTTGGTTTTAATGTAAAGATTTAACCTAATCGTAGTATTATGTGTAGTAGAAAGCAATGGGTCAGAAGAAGCTTACATAACCAACCTATAAAGTCAGAAGTAACATCTTTCAAATTTTCCACGTTAGGTAAAACTATCAACATTTCCCGTTTCTGTTAGAATTGGGATCGAATCAACACAGTATTAGCCATTTTTATATTTTTAATAATAACTATGCAAGACTACTGTATGCAAAACTAACTATGCAAGAGATTTTGTGGTCGGCAGAATGTATCGGAGTAGGATTCTATTACATTGACAGGCATACTCTACACAGACCGGTGCTCCATAACCAATCAGAGCTGCAGTAAGCCTATATGCAAATTGAGCATTGCCATATATGGATCTGTGCCATTCACTTTGAACTGGACTGTGTTAACAGCATGAGCGGTTGTCAGTAGATGTGCTTGTTTTGAGATCAAAGCCAGAGCTACATGTAGCGACGTGTGCATATTTGTGTATCTGTTCATTTTGCTAGTTTGCTAGTTAGTTATTAGCTCAGTTATAGATCCTTTATAGTCAGCAATGGGGGGAGTGATTGCTTCCTACAAGAGCACAAAATGTTTGCATTTCTACACATCTCTGAAAAGTGAGTCGGGTAAAGAGCTTTTTTTTTTGCCTTAAAGGGGCAGTGTTGTATTTTGAGACTGGCTTTAATTAGCTAAGTAGCCACTAGACAAAGAGTAGCATGATTTGTCTGATTCTCTGTAATAATGTTATGGGAATAATGATGCCTTTTATTTGTAAAGTGGTTTCTTGCATCAAACAACACAACAACATTTTCAGTCACCTCCTTGTCTGAAGGACAAGTGGATAAACAGGTTAATGTCAAGCCCTGCATGTTTTTTGCAAAAGTCTCATGGAATGTAGGCCTATATTGAACATCACACATTGACTGCTACTGTAGGCTGAACGATATAACAGCTACTGTATCTCAGAAAGTATAACATCAACTGCAATGGACAGTATGATTTGTCAACAAATGTGTTATGTCATACTGTCCAGAACCAATAAACCAACTGGTCATAAACGCCTTAAAGTAAAGAACTGGAATATGTATCAGCGTTCAATCCTACTGACTACGGCACAATGCCCAATCTGTTTAATTAATAAAACATGTTTTAATGTGTCTGCAGAAACTCTAGACATTTAGGGAGGCTGTAGTGTAACATGCAATGTACAGAACAGGTCATACCTTTGATGAGATCATCTATACAGGAAATACAATACAACAAATAGCACTCTGTCACTATTCTAAAACACCTCAGAAATGTGTGTGACTGGTATGTGTGAGAACATCAACGACAGTATCCCATACTGTACATTACGCATTTCAATGAACAAGCATTCGAAGAGAAGACTCTCAGTATGTTGTACATTATGTATATCAATGAACAAGCACTCAAAGAAAAGACTCTCAGTATGTTCTGCTTGAATGTGAAAATTATTCATAGGAATCCCCCTTCTCTCACACCAGGAGGTAGGACATTAGAGAGTAACACTCTATATATCACCTGCTCTAACTGTTCAGACACAAATATAGTGTTGCATCTGCAGAGTTCAGGAAATTAACCCTGTTAGGTGTCATTGGATTGTGTGTTGGGTTTGTATGTGCTGTAATTGTCTGTGTCGATACGTCCCACAGCAGGAATTTGTGTGTGTGTGTGTCACATGGGGACCTGTTGATAGCCTGCAACTTTCCCAGCCCTGATGACACTGCTGGGGCCCGATCTGTGGTTCCCTGTACCTCTGAACATTCTGCTGGAACCACACTGGGAAAAGGAACATTCCACACCCAGAGTGGAGGGCATACTTCTCAGTCTTTTTCATTCCCTTGATTCCTTCTATGCTTTTTGTTGTTGTTGTTGCTAGGTGTTATTTCCACACGGCTGGAAAAGTGTTTGTTAAAATGGCCGGTAAAACACAGCGTTGTTACGTTACGACATAGTCATAACCATGTCATAATATGTCATAACAGCTAAAATAACTTGTCATAACCTGGTGTAATATGGTCATTACACTGTCGTGACAAATATACTTAGACCTGTTGCAAAATATATTGCGCTATTTTATGGCTGGTTATGACACCTAAATTAGAGCGTGAAACCCCCCAAAAACCTTTCACAGTAGTTATTTTATGTCTGGTTATGACACCTACATAAGAGTGAAACATTACATTACACCATGGCCTTTGTTTCAACAGTATTTGTATGTTACATACTTTTTGGGAAATGTACCTATTCAATTATCATTGTAATTGTGCACACATTGATGTTAGACATGCAGCTACCCCAATGCTCTGTTGCTGATGACTGGGATGAATGCAGGAGCAGATGTCAGGAGCAGGACAAGACACTCTCTTTTTGACTGATGACTGATATAAGGGTATGTATGTGACAGGCCTATCTGGCATTATGATGGTCATAATGCATCTTGACAGTGTCATAAAGTGCATTTTCTTAGTCCAAGTTAAGTGGCACAAGATGGTAATAATGCTTCTTGACAGAGTATTTTATAAGTTATTTAAAATATGATGAAAAGAACATGACTGTAAAGAATTCATTACAACAACAAAGAATTTAAGAAACAAACTTTCAAATGAAAGGAATCTTCTTGGCAGGGAAACACCAAATTTGAATAAATTTGAGTTTGACACTCTTATGTAAGTGTGTCATAACCAGCCAGAAAATAACTCAATATATGTCACAACAGGTGTAACTACATATCATGACAGTGTTATGAACATATTATAAGAGGTTATAACAAGTTATGCCAGCTGTTATGACACATTATGACATGATTACGACCATGTCATACCATGTTATGACACTGGGTGTCAAGTGTTACCAAATGGCAATTATATAGACAAAAAATGATCAAATTCAAGCTTCAACATTGTGAATGGTAACGGTAAGGAAGATGGCATTGGAAAAGTGAACAGATTTAGACCAAAAGCAGCGCTGTTGTTGTGTTACAGATGCTGAGAGAAGTGACACTTGAAATGGTGTTCATGACCCTGTTCATTGACTCAAGTTGTACAACTGTGCAGCTAAAGGTTGACGAGAGCTTGTTTGCACAAAAATATTATGATAACCATTTTGTGGCGTCTCCACAACACTTGTACATCACTGTAATACTTTTTGTACCGAAAGACCCTCTTTTGCATCACAACCGTTGTGCCAACTGCCTTGTACAGCAGTTGTACAACTGGAGTCTTTACGGGACCTTGTAGTGATTTCCATGACAGTTTGTCAACATTCACTTTCTAGCAGTGAACACATCTCTAGAAACACAGCATATTTCTTAAATGTGTGGGCCCTGGATTTTGATCTGATGCTTTACTGTTGGTCATGAAAGTCATAAAACGTAGTTGCACAATAGAAAGCAACAGAGACAATAATAACATCACATGGCACGGTAAATCAAATCAACTCAACTTTTCAAGCGGTTTTGATTGATTTAAACTTTATAACACACTCCAGTGCCCATCTTTCTAAATAACTTTCTTAATTTGTCTTGAGAAGTTGAGAGTGGTGTCATGGGGGGTCTAACTCGCTGTGTGTCTGTCAGTCTCACACTGAGACAAAATAGGTGTTATGTGTCTTGTCGAAATCACTGTCTGTCCGTTAAGTATCACTGAGCCAGAAGAGATGTTATGGGCCTTATGATCTCCCTTGTCACGGATCATTTCTCATTAAATATGTGGGCGAGACAAAACAATGTCCTTGTGCTCATTCCGAAACATTAGCCAAGTGGATAACAAGCGATTAAAACCCCATTATTTCTAAGCACCCTAAACAGGCTTAAAGGGCTAGTTCACCCAAGATGCACGAAAAATCCTAATATCTATTCAATGACTTGAATAGGATTTGTGCCACGAATGCTAAAACATTAGCATGTGGAAACGGTGCCAGGGAAACCAACCAAAACATGGATTGCTGTCATACCTTGTCCATGGGCTGCTTACAGGGTAAGAAAACCAATGTGAAAATCCACAGTTTGGGTGAACTATCCCTTTCAGTGTTTGTTCTGCTTTGTATTGTTTGGGGGACTCTGTATGTGAAGTACACCACGTTATTAATCCCAGTAAAATGGAAAATTAAACAAGAAAATGCAAGATTGCTACACGCCCTGGAAACTAATCTGCATTTCACAGCTGCTGAACCAAAAATGGCATAATTTTTTTAAATGTTCTGGTGAAAATTGAATATGATTCATGTTTCTTCAACTGATGATTTCCATAGTTTGTTTTTCCACATCTTTTCATGGCTTTGGAAACTATTTAAGACTATTTAGCTGTACCATTCTGGAATATTCTGAAATACTCTAGGTAAATGCATGAATTATTTTTTTTTCCCTTTACCTATAGCTATTCCTGGAGTGAGTGCAACAGAAGAGACAGGCATGCATCCTATCGTCAACAGCGGGAGGTAAGCCAACAGTAGTAGGGTCAGTCACTGGTGAGATACTGCCATTGTTTGCTTCCATTAATTCCAATAAAATGAAATAAATAAAATCCATTAAAGCTGGTTCAGTATGGCAGTAGTCCAGTTTGCATACAGATGTAGGATCTTAATTTGATCACTATTTTGTTGTTGCGAATTTTCCAAAGCAGGAAATGCAAACTTGTGGTGTATTTGAGTTTTTAAAAGGCTTTTAATGCTTGAAATTTCCACTTTGAAATGTCATACTGAATTTGCCCTAACAAAAAATGTATAAATCCTTACAAAAGTCTCCATTAATTACAATCCACGTAATAGTTCCCATTTCCTGTTGCTGCAGGATTATTTTCCTACCTGTAGCAAACTGACTCAAATTTAAATCCTACATCTGTATTGTTGAGGTGGTAAAAATGAAAAACACCTCTCTCTTTGTCGTTTTTATAGGCCTTAGCAGTGGGGCCCTGTAGACCTCCCAGAGAGCTGGTTGGTAATGAAGGACCATATTTATGAGGGCTTGAATAGCCGGGTAATGACATCATTTGGGACTGGCATGACAGTTCTTTACTAGCAGAGAAAAGCGTATTTATTACCTGCAAAATGAACCGTGAAATGCAACACCTGTAGAATAAGGAACAGTAAGTGACAGCCAGCCTCAATCATTTGTTACAACATCTGAGAGGTACTGTCATTAACCGATAAGTGGACCTCCAAACATGGCCATGCCTTCTCTCACATACTCTCTCACATACTCTGTATATATAACAGTGTAGAGAAGATATGGACCGATAAATATTTTGTTGATACATGTTAGTAGTATACAATGCTAAAGAACAAAACTGTGGTATTTGGTGCAGTGTTCCAAATCTTTGATTGATGATAACTGAAAATATGTTTATAATAGGACAGGTTTATATTTGTTAAAGGTATAATTTGTGGGAAGGGGAGGGTATCAGGACTGAGTACTCTACTGTGCAATTTCCTCAGGTCAGTGTCTGTGGAGATACTTCATGTCTTAACAGTGGGTGTTTTTTTATCACACACATAAAGACTTTATGTCCCCGGAATAACATGGAGTCAGGACCACAAAACGGACTGAAAAAGGCCCGGAGATAATGGTTTCAGAATGATTCATACACATAAAACATGTTGTTCATAGAAAGTTTGTTTTGGGATAGACTCAACAGCTGTTTTAACTCTGAGAGGAGCCTTGAAAGTATTCAGGAAGTTCATCACTTCCAGCATTTTATTTTTCTTCTAGTTGTGTTTTCATATCAGCACTCAGATATTTCTCTACCATTTACCATTTCTCGTTACGGCAGGAAATATGTCAACCCTTTGGACTAAATCAGCAACTTTCTCACACATATAACATTTGGTTTTATTCACCTTGATTTCAGTGTTCTGTTCAAACAGTTTAGGCAGCCAAAACCATTCTAAATGTGCAAGCCATTACATTAAACCTTTTGATAAATATTTGAATGCATGTTAGATATTTTTACAGTCTACCTACAATCATATCCACCAAGAATTTAAAAATGGTTACAGGATCGTGTTTTCAGAGTATCCAAGGATATCTTATTTTTAAACACATTCATCTGTTATCATTGAACGACATGGTACATATTGTATTACACAAGTTAAGATTTTTCATGGAATAAATAATGATTGTCACACAATTCTGTTTACAAAGCCGAGGGATACAAATAGATGTCACATCAGTAACTCAAATAATTTGTAACATGGTAATTTAGAATCCTCAGAGGACAATATGCTATGGGGAATGAGTCAAGAATAACATAACCTGTAAGAACAACCTAATAAAAAAGATCTCACTACTGTATGCCCTATTTTCATATTTCAGATAGCTGTTTTTAGTCATTTCCAATAAATTCATTGAATACATGATTAGTCTTCACGCTCATTGAAGGCAAAAATTGTGCAGACTGAATTTCAAATGGTGAATATCACAATTTCCCACCATGATCATTGCGTCAATCAAACCCACTATGGACAGACGTCAGCTCAGTGTCTAGTTTTTGTTTACATTTGATTGCGTTGTCAATTAATGTGAATGACAACAACAAAAATGCATTGGATTTAAGTTAAAAGTTGGGTGAAAATAAAGCAAATATTCCCGAAATTCCCTTACGTTGATGACTTTTTGCTAATCCAATCAGTTTCCCACGCTGATTCAAAGTCATTACATAGTTATTTATGATGTGGAAACAACATTGATTGAACCAGTTTGTGCCCAGTGGGAAGGTACAAGCAATTCTAACTAGTTAGATAGTGTAAATAGTCTCCATTGGTTATTTTTGTCCTCCCTCCTAGTTGGTGATCAACAGTGGTATGTTCTATTCCTGAAACCACCAGTCATCTCCTCTGTCGGTTTGATCAAAGGCACCTAGATGACTAGGCGACTAGTCACAAGGACTGTCAGCTCTGCTCATCATTCCTAGAGCCTTTGTGTGCTTCAGGCCTGTCTGGAGCCTGATGCTGACAGAGGCAAACACGTCAAGAGTTGTCTGGTCCCAAGCTTCTCCAGGTCCTCTCCGCACCGGGCCCAGTGTCGAGCCCAGCACTGGGGGTATCAGCTGTTCCTGTAGGAGGTATCAAACCCTGGTTATCTGGCAGAGATAGCTGATGCTGTCTGTGATTGGTTGTCCAGACAAGTCACCTCCAGGTGGTCTGACCTCATCCCCCACAATCACATTCCTGACTCTGTTTTTTTCTGGCCAAACAGAGTTTATTTCTGGCTTCTTCGTTGAGATAAGACAAACACAACGAAGTACAAAGGTTATTTAAGGAACAATGACAGATGTGGTTTGGGTACCCGAGCAAGAGGAAGGATAATTTTGTTCCCATTTTCTTGTAGTCTTGTTTATACTTTCAGGCCATCTTGTTATTATACAATTCTCTTCTGTTCTATTGCTCTTTCAGGTAAGTTGGATGCCTATTCATGATTCTCAGAGAAAATGTCATGCTCTTACCAGCGAATGATTTGTTTGTGTATCTAAGCATTCCATGACCCAAAATGCTGTACAAGCTGCCTTTACCAGTGCTTGAGAGAGGCTTCATTCAAACTCCTACACGCTGATTTATAATGTGGAAATTTTTGTCCACGACAGTGCATATGCACACTGTAGACTGTGGTTAACTTATTAAAGCCCCCCAATCCTGTACAATTCAGGAAGCTCAGCATATTGTTTCAAAGCGCTCATAAAAAATGCTTTAGGGTGAGCTAAACTTAAGCCTACGGTGGAAGCAGTGTATGGCATTGAAAAGTGCTCTACAAAATGGTTTCCCCTTTTCCGCTGGTGGAGGGAAAAAAAAGAATGAAAGAAACAAAACTCCCCTCAAAGTGAGAGCACACAGCAGCCACCAACGAAGCAGGAGAAAAGCTTATCCTATTTCATCCTAAATTCAGTTGAATATTTATACATAATATTGACTGGAACCTTATCTATAATGTATATAGTAAATAAATATATATAATAACCTTGCTGGCTGGTTGGGGCCATGTGTTTTTTCCCCCCCTGAGGGTTCTGGTGTTATGATCTGCATCCCAAATGGCACCCTATTCTCTATTGTAGTGCATTACCCAGAGAGGTCTGGTCAAAATGAATTCACCATGTAGGGTGCCAATGGAGCCGCTGTTCTTTCAGACCTGCTCAGGGTTCATTCCAGCCCTGCTCAGGGTTCACCCCAGCTCTGCTCAGGGTTCATTTCAGCCTGCTCTGGGTTCATCCCAGTCCTGCTCAGGGTTCATTCCAGCATGCTCACGGTTCATTCCAGCCTGGCCGGGGTTTATTCCAGCCTGGCCGGGGTTAATTCCTGCATGTTCAGGGTTCATTCCAGTCTGTTCAGTGTTCATTCCAGCCTGCTTAGTGTCCATTCCAACCCTGCTCAGGTTTCATTCCAGCCTGCTTGGCGTCCTCCGGCCCTGCTCGGGGTTCTTTCCAGCCTGCTAAGGGTTCATTCCAGCCTTGGTCAGGGTTCATTCCAACCCTGCAATGTCGAATCAAATTCAATTCTGTTGGTCGCATACACTTTGATGCACCTGTACTGTCTCCGCCTTCTAGATGATAGCGGGGTGAACAGGCTGTGGCTTGGGTGGCTTGAGGTCCTTGATGATCTTCATGGCCTTCATTTAAAATTTACATTTTAGTCATTTATCAGGCGGTCTTATCCAGAGTGACTTACAGTTAATGAATTCATCTTTAGATAGCTAGGTGGGACAACCACATATCACAGTCATGGTAAGTACATTTTTCCTCAATAAAGTAGCAAAGTAAGCAACGTCAGAGCTAGTAGGAGGTGTGACACTGGGTGCTGTAGATGTCCTGGAGGGCAGGCAGAGTGCCCCCGGTGATGCGTTGTGCTTACCGTACCAGGCGTACCAGTTGCCGTACCAGGCAGTGATACAGCCCGACAAGATGCTCTCAATGGTGTATCTGTAGAAGTTTGTAAGGGTCCTAGGTGCCAAAACACATTTTTTCAGCCTCCTGAAGTTGGAGAGGTGTTGTTGAGCCTTCTTCACCACACTGTCTGTGTTGATGGACCATTTCAGGTTGTCAGTGATGTGCACGCTGTAGACTGTCTAGTGTACAGGTAACAGTAGAGCAGTCAGTGTACAGGTAACAGGAAACAGGCTCGTTCTCAAGTCAATCAATCAATCACATTTATTTATAAAGCCCTTCTTACATCAGCTGATGTCACAAAGTGCTGTACAGAAACCCAGCCTAAAACCCCAAACAGCAAGCAATGCAGGTGTAGAAGCACGGTGGCTAGAAAAAACTCCCTAGAAAGGCCAGAACCTAGGAAGAAACTTAGAGAGGAACCAGGCTATGAGGGGTGGCCAGTCCTATGAGGGGTGGCCAGAGATTATAACAGAACATGGCCAAGATGTTCAAATGTTCATAGATGACCAGCAGGGTCAAATAATAATAATCACAGTGGTTATAGAGGGTGCAACAGGTCAGCACCTCAGGAGTAAATGTCAGTTGGCTTTTCATAGCTGATCATTCATAGTTTATCTGCCGCGCCTGCTGTCTCCAGAGAGTTAAAAACAGCAGGTCTGGGACAGGTAGCATGTCTTGTGATCAGGTCAGGGTTCCATAGCCGCAGGCAGAACAGTTGAAACTGGAGCAGCATTACGACCAGGTGGACTGGGGACAGCAAGGAGTCATCAGGCCAGGTAGTCCTGAGGCATGGTCCTAGGGCTCAGGTCCTCAGAGAGAGAGAGAGAAAG
Organism: Brachymystax lenok tsinlingensis; assembly: GCA_030435695.1. Classification (NCBI taxonomy): domain Eukaryota; kingdom Metazoa; phylum Chordata; class Actinopteri; order Salmoniformes; family Salmonidae; genus Brachymystax; species Brachymystax lenok. The sequence continues at coordinate 32,562,471 of CM059786.1, forward strand.
AAAGAAAGAAAGAAAGAAAGAAAGAAAGAAAGAAAGAAAGAAAGAAAGAAAGAAAGAAAGAAAGAAAGAAAGAAAGAAAGAAAGAAAGAAAGAAAGAAAGAAAGAAAGAAAGAAAGAAAAAGAGTGAGAGAATTAGAGGACATACTTAAATTCACACAGGACACCGGATAAGACAGGATAAATATTCCAGATATAACAGAAAGACCCCAGCCCCCCGACACATAATCTATTGCAGCATAAATACTGGGCCAAACACGCAGAATATAACCCCACCCACTTTGCCAAATCACAGCCCCGACACCACTAGAGGGATATCTTCAACCACCAACCTACCATCCTGAGACAAGGCCGAGTATAGCCCACGAAGATCTCCCCCACGGAACAACCCAAGGGGGGGCGCCAACCCGGACAGGAAGATCATGTCAGTGACTCAACCCACTCAAGTGACGCACCCCTCCTAGGGATGGTATGGAAGAGCACCAGTAAGCCAGTGACTCTGCCCCTGTAATAGGGTTTGAGGCAGAGAATCCCAGTGGAGATAGGGGAACCGGCCAGGTAGAGACAGCAAGGGCGGTTCGTTGCTCCAGTGCCTTTCCGTTCACCTTCACACTCCTGGGCCAGACTACACTCAATCATAGGACCTACTGAAGAGATGAGTCTTCAATAAAGACTTAAAGGTTGAGACCGAGTCTGCGTCTCTCACATGGATAGGCAGACTATTCCATAAAAATGAAGCTTTATAGGAGGAAGCCCTGCCTCCATCTGTTTGCTTAGAAATGCTTGGGACAGTAAGGAGGCCTGCGTCTTGTGACCGTAGAGTACGTGTAGGTATGTACGGCAGGACCAAATCGGAAAGATAGGTAGGAGCAAGCCTATGTGATGCTTTGTAGCTTAACAGTAAAACCTTGAAATCAGCCCTTGCTTTAACAGGAAGCCAGTGTAGAGAGGCTAGCACTGGAGTAATATGATAAAAAAATGTGGTTCTAGTCAAGATTCTAGCAGCCATGTTTAGCACTAACTGAAGTTTATTTAGTGCTTTAACCGGGTAGCCGGAAAGTGGAGCATTGCAGTAGTCTAACCTAGAAGTTACAAACGCATGGATTAACTTTTCTGCAACATTTTTGGACAGAAAGTTTCAGATTTTTACAATGTTACATAGATGGAAAAAAGCTGTCCTTGAAACAGTCTTGATATGTTCGTCAAAAGAGAGATCAGGGTCCAGAGTAACGCCGAGGTCAAGATGAATGAAGATGAATTGTCAGATTCTTTGTTTCTTGGGACCTAGAACTAGCATCTCTGTTTTTTTCTGAGTTTTAAAGTAGAACATTGGCTGCCATCCACTTCCTTATGTCTGAAACACAGGCTTCCAGGGAGGGCCATTTTGGGGCTTCACCCTGTTTCGTCGAAATGTACAGCTGTGTGTCGTCCGCATAGCAGTGAAGTTAACATTATGTTTCCGAATGACATCACCAACAGGTAAAATATATGGTGAAAACAATAGTGGTCCTAAAACGGAGTCTTGAGGAACACTGAAATGTACAGTTAATTTGTCAAAGGACAAACCATCCACAGAGACAAACTGATATATTTTTGACAGATAAGATCTAAACCAGGCCACATTGTTATTATGATCCCAGACAGGGCAGACCTTGGTTGGACCCAAATGGCATCCATATACAGTGCTTTGCAAAGGTGTTCACCCCCCTTGGCATTTTTCCTATTTTGTTGCATTTCAACCTGTAATTTAAATGGACTTTTATTTGGATTTCATGTTATGGACATACACAAAATAGTCCAAATTGGTGAAGTGAAAAAAAGAAAAGAAAAGTGGTGCGTGCATATTAATTCACCCCCTTTGCAATGAAGCCCCTTAATGAGATCTGGTGCATCCAATTACCTTCAGAAGTCACATAATTAGTTAAACAAAGTCACATGATCTGTCACATGATCTCAGTATATATACACCTGTTCTGAATGGCCTCAGAGTCTGCAACACAACTAAGGAAGAGGCACCACCAAGAAAGCGGCACCATGAAGACCATGGAGCTCTCCAAACAGGTCAGGGACAAAGTTGTGGAGAAGTACAGATCAGGGTTGGGTTTCAGTCTTCCAAAGATTTGAGACTGGGACGGAGTTTCACCTTCCAGCAGGACAACAGGTGTATAGTATATATACACCTGTTCTGACTGGCCTCAGAGTCTGCAACACAACTAAGGAAGAGGCACCACCAAGAAAGCGGCACCATGAAGACCATGGAGCTCTCCAAACAGGTCAGGGATAAAGTTGTGGAGAAGTACAGATCAGGGTTGGGTTATAAAAAAATATCAGAAACTTTGAACATCCCACGGAGCACCATTAAATTCATTATTAAAACATTTAAAGAATATGGTACCACAAGAAACCTCCCAAGAGAGGGCCGCCCAGCAAAACTCACAGACCAGGCTAGGAGGGCATTAATCAGAGAGGCAACAAAGAGACCAAAGATACCCCTGAAGGAGCTGAAAAGCTCCACAGCGCAGATAGGAGTATAAGCCATTTAAGCCATACCCTCCACAGAGCTGGGCTTTATGGAAGAGTGGCCAGAATTTATTTTTCCAAAAGGCATGTGGGAGACTCCCCAAACATATGGAAGAAGGTACTTTGGTCAGATGAGACTAAAATTTGGTGGTGGCAGCATCATCCTGTGGGGGATGTTTTTCATCGGTCAGATTTGAAGGAATGATGGATGGCGCTAAATACAGGGAAATTCTAGAGGGAAAACTGTTTCAGTCTTCCAAAGATTTGAGACTGGGACGGAGGTTCACCTTCCAGCAGGACAATGACTCTAAGCATACTGCTAAAACAACACTTGGGTGGTTTAAGGGGAATCATTTAAATGTCTTGGAATTGCCTAGTCAAAGCCCAGACCTCAATCCAATTGAGAATCTGTGTTATGCGGAACCCATCCAACTTGAAGTAGCTGGAGCAGTTTTGCCTTGAATAATGGGCAAAAATCCCAGTGGCTAGATGTTCAAAGCTTATAGACACATACCCCAAGAGACTTGAAGCTGCAAAAGGTGGCTCTACAAAGTATTGACTTTGGGGGGGTGAATAGTTATGTACGCTCAAGTTTTCAAGTTTGTTTCACAATAAAACATATTTTGCAACTTCAAAGTGGCAGGCATGTTGAATAAATTAAATGATACAACCCCCCCCAAATCTATTTTAATTCCAGGTTGTAATGCAACAAAATAGTAAAAATGCCAAAAGGGGTGAATACTTTCGCAAGCAACTGTATAGTCCACTGCTTTTGTCCATATCCCTATGGGCCCTGGTCAAAATGAATCCACTATAAAGGGAACAGAGTGCCATTTGAAATGCATTCCTTGTGCCCTGCTTCCCAGGGACAGAAAAGACTTCAGAGAGGAGCAAAATGTGCCTCTTAAGATTTGCAATGTGCAGCCTTTTTGTTTCCCCGACTAGATGAGAGGTGGTTCAGCTCTCTCTGACTTTAAGGAATCTTGTGGGACTAATTAATTAGTTGTCTGTGTGTTTTGAAACTGATAGAGGGAGAAGGGGGAGAAGGCGTGTGGTGTTGAATAAGAGGGATGAGAGTGAAGGAGTCAAAGGAAAACTTTCAGTGCCTGAGAGGTTGCGGCCTGCGCAACGGTATGCACACCTTCCGTCCTCTCTGTCATATGGTCCTTCCTATATTTTCACATAAAAAAGAAAGAGAGAAAAAAAGAGAGAGAAAATGAAGACTGAACAAAATAAGTGAATCTTGTACAGCATATAAAACATTTGTAGAATAAGGGGAGAGAGACACTGAAATAGGCTCATGAGAAAAGCATCAGCCTCCACGTACTGACTTCCATCTGTTTGCCTCAAAGCAACACAATACAACACAAGGCAAAGAGAATTATTGATAAAGAACAACAGATCTTAGTTGAAGCCATGTGAAGTCAGAACAACACGATCCATCCATCCCCGTACAGTGTTTGCCCTTGCCCACTGACCACTCAATAGTCATTAGCTGCACAACATTACAAATGAATGGAATCGCAACCAGACGTGCAGTTAGGGGGGATTTTTATGAAACATTACTTATCCGGGGAGCAATTTTAAGTGTGATTAAACATAGTTAGCTAATTACAGTAACAGCATAAATTATGATTATGGGAAAATTTTATAAATTACAGTGAGGCTGTATGATACTCTCTGTGATTTATCTGGAATTTGATTGTTTGGGGGTGAAAGAGAAAAATTCTATTAGCAGATGCAAAACATATTAATGTGTGGTTAATGAACCTTTCGCCAAGTAGCGTCAGTCAGCCTCAATGTTAATGTTGCATGGCGTTCAGAGGAAAAATGTAATAATAACGCTAGAATTAACATTGCAATTAAAGATGAGCTCAACACCTAGGAGCAACACCACAGGGGCTCATGGTAAGCAGGGGTACGACCAGGGCTCCAAGGCTGATCTGCACTAGAGTGGGAGGCAACCAAACTATCCATAATAAAATACATATGTAATGAACAGTGTAGTCATGCACAAGTACGTGTATACCTAAGAGATAGGGTAAAAAAAAAAAAATGTGTGACCTGAGGTGAAAATATAGGTGAAAATATAGGTGAAAATAAGGTGAAATCATCAGGAAAAGATGAAAGAAAAAAAAATAAAGACAGCACAAGGACTTTAACTTGAAGTTAAAAATGTTTTCTCTCTCTGTTGCTAGTCAGAAGTGTTGTTTGTGGACACCTTGAAATAATGATGATGACTGTGTTGGTGTTTGGATGTTGTAGACCATTGTTTCCCATATCTGGTCCTCGAGTTTCCCTAACAGTACATATTTAACCCTACATACAGTATTTAACCTCAACAGTATATATTTAACCCTACATACATTATTTAACCTCAACAGTACATATTTAACCTTAGATATTTAACCCCAACAGTACATGATTAACCGTACAAACAGTATTTAACCTCAATAGTACATATTTAACCTTAGATATTTAACCCCAACAGTACATATTTAACCCTACATGCAGTAGTTAACCTCAACAGTACATAGTAAACCCTACATATTTAACCTCAACAGTACATAATTAACCATACATATTTAACCTCAACAGTACATAATTAACCCTACATATTTAACCCCAACAGTACATATTTAACCCTACATATTTAATGCCAACAGTACATATTCAACTCTACATACAGTAATTAACCTCAACAGTACATATTTAACCCTACATACAGAATTTAACCTCAACAGTACATATTTAACCCTACATATTTAAACTCAACAGCACATATTTAACCCTACAGATTTAACCCCAACAGTACATATTTAACCCTACATATTTAACCCCAACAGTGCATATTTAACGCTACATATTTAACCCCAATAGTAATTTCAAGCCTTCATACAGTTTTATTGAATAGGAAAGACATCATATCAAATATTTCATATATGTATCATATTTGTACTGTGTACTTGAGCTTGTGTCCTCAGAAATGACTACACCTCAGCAATGTATAAGTCAAATAAAATAAAATTGTATTTGTCACATGTGCCGAATATATATATAAAAAAAAAATATTGAAGAGTAACACAAGAAAATTACATAACAATAACGAGGCTATATACAGGGGGTACCGGTACAGAGTCAATGTGCAGGGGTACAGGTTAGTCGAGGTAATTTGTAAAGTGACCATGCATAGATAATAAACAGCGAGTAGCAGCAGTTTAAAAACAAAGGGTGGGGGGTGTCAATGTAAATAGTACGGGTGGCCATTTGATTAATTGTTCAGCAGTCTTATAGCTTGGGGGTAGAAGCTGTTAAGGAGCCTTTTGGTCCTAGACTTGGCGCTCCGGTACTACTTGCCATATGGTTGCAGAGAGAACAGTCTATGACTTGGGTGACTGGAGTCTTTTACAATTTTTTGGGCCTTTCTCTGACACCGCCTAGTATATAGGTCCTGAATGTCAGGAAGCTTGGCCCCAGTGATGTACTGGGCCGTACGCACTACCCTGTGTAGTGCCTTACGGTCAGATGCCGAGCAGTAGCCATACCAGGCGGTGATGCAACCGGTCAGGATGCTCTCGATGGTGCAGCTGTAGAACTTTTTGAGGATCTGGGGACCCATGCCAAATCTTGTCAGTCTCCTGAGGGGGAAAAGGTGTTGTCGTACCCTCTTTACGACTATCTTGGTGTGTTTACCAGAAAAGTGCGATTTTAACATTTCTTGAAGTATGAGACATTACTAGTTATTGTTTATGGCCCTCTCATTATAAATAATTACCTTTTAATGTATCCAAATAATGTATCGAAAATGATGTATTGTAATAACATTGTGCATATTCCTGTTAAACATTGTATAGTTTCACACACTACAAAGGGTAAAGAGAGTGAGAAAAGCGGGAGACAGGCAGGGAAACAGACAGGTTCTTGGAGCTATGTTGAAACAGCAGGCCCAGGGAGGAGGAAGACAGAGTGAAGGAACACAGCAAACATTTTTGTAAAATTTTTACTTGTTTTCACCTACACACTTTTCCAGACTTTTATTACGCTCTGATCCAGTGGACCAGAACACCACATATGTAATATAAATGTGTAGGGGTGTGCACAGTGTGCACTCAATGAAAAGGTGTTATTTCACATGAGTAAAGGCAAATGAGTCTCAGGTTGAAAAAATTACTAATTGTATAATTTATATTTTAGGAAACATTGAAAATGGGTCCCACAGACACAAACACCACACAAGGGTTAAACAGCATGGTCGTTAGACAGGTGCATCTTGTGCTGGGGACAATAAAATGCCACTCTCAAATGTGCAGCCACAGACGTCTCAAATGTTATTTTGAGGGAGCATGCAATTGCCATGCTAACTGCAGGAATGTCCACCAGAGCTGTTAAGAGAGAATTGAATGTTAATTTCTCCACCATAAGCCGCCTCCAACTTCTTTTTAGAGAATTTGACAGTACGTCCAACCGGCCTCGACCACAGACCACGTGTATGGCGTTGTGTGGGTGAGCAGTTTGCTGATGTCAACGTTGTGAACAGAGTGCCCCGTGGTGAGGGTGGGTGTATGGTATGTGCTGGCATAAGCTACAGACAACGAACATAATTGCATTTTATTGATGGCAATTTGAATGGACAGAGATACCGTGATAAGATCCTGAGGTCTATTATCGTGCCATTCATCCGCCACCATCACCTCATGTTTCAAAATGTTAATGCAGAACCCCATGTCTCAAGGATCTGCACACAATTCCTGGAAGCTGAAAATGTCCCAGTTCCTCAATGGCCTGCATACTCACCAGACATGTCACCCATTGAGCATGTTTGCGATGCTCTGGATTGACGTGTTCCAGTTCCCGCCAATATCCAGCAACTTCGCACAGCCATTGAAGAGGAGTGGGACAACATTCCACAGGCCACAATCAACAGCCTGATCAACTCTATGCGAAGTCAAATGGTGGTCATACCAGATACTGACTGGCTTTCTGATCCACACCCCTACATATTTTTTTAAGAAATCTGTGACCAAAAGATGCATATCTGTATTACCAGTCATGTGAAATCCATAGATCAGGGACTAATGAATTTATTTCAATTTACTGATTTCCTTATAATAACTGTAACTCAGTAAAATCTTTGAAATGGTTGCATTTATATTTATATTGTTCAGTAGTTATTGACTTAATTTCTCTCCTGAATGATTTAATTTCTCTCTAGAGAAACGGTAAGTTGGGCTCACAAAAAAAACATGGAAAAAAAATGGAATTCAAGTAATTGAACCGATGTTGGTCAATCAGTTGTTTAGTAACTGAAGAAAAAATATATAAAAATGTGGTTATTCGCTCAGCACTAATTACAATACTACAATTTGTGTGGGTTGAGTACAAAACAAAACATTAGTCTTCATCATCTTCGTTCTTTTGATTTGTCATTCAACATGTTTCTTATTTCAGTTTTTCTTGAGTTAAGATGATGTTTGTCTCTAAGGACTGGGATCATGAGGTCTTCATATGATTGAATGATGGGTGTAGACTACTGGTTATACATTTTACAGGGAACTCAGTTAAGCACAATTAAGTATTATACTCACGTTTTGAGATTGTGTATATCTTATTCAGGATTTGTTGTACTGTCTGCTTTCATTTTATTGTGTTGTATTGTTGTATTGTACTCAAAACGTTTTCTTCAATAAATTATCTTGGCCATACCGTATTTCAACTGTTCAGGATGTATTAAAAGTGCATTCTTTATCACCATCACAGACTACTCTGTATCCTTCTGTGTCTTTGTCTTTGTAAATCCCTCTCATTGTTCTTACTGGCAGAGATGTTTTCAAGCATGCAATGGCTTTCTACTGTGGTGAATAATTAAATAGTACGTTCTGCAGAGCTGAGCTGTAGAGTAGCTTCTGTTGGCAGGGGAAGCTAACAACTTATTCAAACAGTGTTCAGGAGGGAATCGAATACTGCTTAGTTAACACCGGTTGATGTTTGGTTGCAGCACTTTTGTCTGACAAAAATGTTGCATACATATTGAATACATATTGAATTCAAAGAGTGAACTCTTCTCTACAGTCAGTATATGTTTAGATATATGACTTTAATAAACACCTTCTTTATTTTGCCCTAACAAGGACATGATATACTGTAGCTCTTCTGTAGACATACATATTGTGGCATTCAAAGGAGACACAAAACATTGTTGACATACATTTTCTTGTAAGTAAGGTGAGAGTAAACACAAATCCCCCACTTCCTACTATAGTAACACATTCTCATAGCTAAGATGTTTGTTATGTGGGAAACTTTTCTAATACCACATGCAATCTATAGGCCTATATGCCATTATTTGTGATGGCCACTTACGGGGGTCCTGTACACCCAGAGATAGATGTCCAATACATCCATTGTACCTCAGAGCACTCAAATCCTTATGGAGAGCAGTTGTGTAGAGGCAATCATAAAGTTAGATAGCCCTGCTGTGGCCTGTGGGTCTCGTAGTCTGCCTGGTGAGAGAGTGTTCGGCAGCCTTCACGCCCGATCAGTGCGAGGCAATGAACCCGATTGATGACAGTTTGGGCTCCGTCTGAAGAAAGCGCCTTAACGGGGAGGCAGCCTCATAGTCAGAAGCAAATTCATTTTTTTCTCCATCGCTCCCCACCATGCTTTGGAAGATTTAATCGCCAGCAGGTTGTCTCCTGTAGGCAGGAGAGTATTACTCAAGAGAACACTTGCTGTGAAGAGAAGGAAGGCACCGCTGCCGCCCGCCACCGAACGCATGTCTGAGATAGTGGAAATGTGAAACAATGTTGTCATGGTGTTGAAAAACAGCTGCTCATGGTGGAAATGGAAACATTTCCTTTTTTTAAATGTGGCATGACTTTGCTAAGCCGCCTTTCCATTAGTCTCATAATTTAATAAATGCTAATTACTCTTTATTATGAGCTGAGACCTAGTTTTGTGAACTGATGAAGATCCTCTGGATCAAAATGTTGTCAATAAAGGTGGTAATTGGGATCGCAGTGTGTTTTCATTCAATTATCATTAGCCCAGTTCCTAGGTTATTTTAAACATTTGCGAATTACCGTAAATAATCCATGAGTCATAGCTGAGTCTAAGATTTGTATTCGCACACGACCGGACTTCTCCAAGAGGTACATGTTCCTGGATGGTCTTCATTATGTTGTCCCTGGATCAACAAGTCCAGGGACAACATCAGCTGCATCTCAACAATGGCACCATATTCCCTATACACCGCTTACGGGTCTGGTCAAAAGTAGTGCACTGTTTAAGGATTCCATTTGGACACACACATTAGAAACAGGGGTGTAGTGGTGCATGGAGATGTGGGTATACTATCATTTTGCCAAAACTTTCCCAAACGGCCCTCTTATCAAAGGAAAGGAGACCACTTTTGAGATCTGGGAAAAATCTAAGAAATGTAGATTTTTGAGTGTAGTTACTCTTTAATTCAAGTGAACAGGGACCTACAGTAGCACTGTTGTTTGGTTAGTGGTGTTTCTGTAGTACATGGAGTTTGCAAAACAAATGGCCACTGAATTGATGCAAATAATCATAATATCATTCTGACAGGTAGGAAAACGGTTAGGCCCTCCAGAAAATGGTTAGGCCTATCATTAGCTTCTCTATATTTTTCCTGTTCCTTATTTGATTGAAACTTGGACGTTTCACTTCATATTATGAGGCATGTCTACCTTGCTTCAAAGTAGCCCATAGCCACAATCCCACCAATGTTTTTCACCTTTATTTAACCATGTAGGTCAGTTGAGAAAAAGTTCTCATTTACAACGTCGACCTGGCCAAGATAAAGCAAAGCAGTCCGACAAAAACAACAACAACACAGAGTTATTAAACATAAACAAACATACAGTCAATAACATAATAGAAAAATCTATGTACAGTGTGTGCAAATGTAGAAGAGTAGGAGTAGGCAATAAATAGGCCATATTATTACAATTTAGCATTAACACTGTAGTGATAGATTTAATTTACCTTCATTTAACTAGGCAAGTCAGGTACGAACAAATTCTTATTTTCAATGACAGCCATGGAACAGTGGGTTAATTGCCTCCTTCAGGGGCAGAACAACAGATTTTCACAATGTCAGCTTCGGCATTCGATCTTGCAACCTTTCGGTTACTAGTCCAACACTCTAACCACTAGGCTACCTGCAGATGATGCTGTGAAAGTAGAGATACTGGGGTGCAAAAGAGCAAAAGAGCAAGAGGATAAATAACAATATGGGGATGAGGTAGTTGGGTGTGATATTTACAGATTGGCTGTGTACAGGTACAGTGATCGATCGGTAAGCTGCTCTGACAGCTGATGCTTAAAGTTAGAGAAGGAGATATAGGACTCAGTGATTTTTGCAATTAGTTCCAGTCATTGGCAGCAGAGAACTGGAAGGAAAGGCGGCCAAAGGAAGTGTTGGCTTTGGGGATGACCAGTGAAATATACCTGCTGGAGCACGTGCTATGGGTGGGTGCTACTATGGTGACCAGTGAGCTGAGATAAGGTGGGGCTTTACCTAGCAAAGACTTATAAATGACCTGGAGCCAGTGGGTTTGGCGACGGATATGTAGTGAGGGCCAGTCAACGAGAGCATACAGGTCACAATGGTGGGTATTATATGAGGCTTTGATGACAAAACGGATGGCAATGTAATAGACTACATCCAGTTTGCTGAGTAGAGTGTTGGAGGCTATTTTGTAAATGACATCGCCGAAGTCAAGGATTGGTAGGATAGTCAGTTTTACGAGGGTATGTTTGGCAGCATGAGTGAAGGAGGCTTTGTTGCGAAATAGGAAGCCAATTCTAGATTTAATTTTGGATTGGAGATGCTTAATGTGAGTTTGGAAAGAGAGTTTCAAATTTTTTGAATGGGGCATGCATATTTAACTTCTTAGGGAGTGGCAGCAGAGGTGACGGTTTTGGAGAGTGCCCAAAGTAAAATGCCTGCCACTCAGGCCTAGAAAATAGGATATGCACATAATTAGTACTAGCAGATCTGGATGGATTTTCCTCGGGTTTTTGTCTGCTAAATCAGTTCTGTTATACTCACATACATTATTTTAACGGTTTTAGAAACTTCGGAGTGTTTCCTATCCAATAGTACTAATTATGTGCATATCCTAGTTTCTGGGCCTGAGTGGCAGGTATTTTACTTTGGGCATGCCAGACTCTCCAAAACCGTCACCACTGCTGATGATGCCTAAATAGTTAAGCATATCGCAGTTTAGGTCCCCTAACAGTACGAACTCTGAAGATAGATGGGGGGTAATCAATTCACATATGGTGTTCAGGCACAGCTGGGGGCTGAAGGGGGTCTTTAACCAGCGGCAATGTTGAGAGACTTGTTTCTGGAATGGTGGAGGCAATCATTTTATAAAGACTTCTTTATATGCGTTCTCCTGTTCTATTGGTTTTCTTTCAACTTTCTTTCATTATCTAGCAGCCAAATGCATTAACTTCTTATGGAGCGGCAGCATAGGTGACGGTTTTGGAGAGTCTGGCGTGCCCAAAGTAAAATGCCTCCCACTCAGGCACAGAAAATAGGATATACACATGATGCACAACCCCCTCCCTATTGAAAACAGACATATATAGGAGTAAGATTGCAGTACCTATTGCTTCCACTGGATGTCAACAGTCTCTAGATAGTGTTTGATGATTTTTAGTTGCTCTGGATGGTAATAGAAGAAGAATTTCGAACTGGTCATCGGATGTAAACAGAAGAGGATGCGTGTTCACAGGCTCGCGCGCCGCGCTGTGGTTTTTTCCTTTCCTATCGTCCAGTTTATAATTTATAATTGTTTAAAGTGGCTAGTGATACATTTGTTACATCCAATTCCTATGTTTAAAGTGGCTAGAGATTTAAGTCAGTATGTTGGCAGCAGCCACTCAATGTTAGTGATGGCTGTTTAACAGTCTGATGGCCTTGAGGTAGAAGCTGTTTTTCAGTCTCTCGGTCCCAGCTTTGATGCACCTGTACTGACCTCGCCTTCTGGATGATAACGGGGTGAACAGGCAGTGGCTCGGGTGGTTGTTGTCCTTGATGATCTTTTTGGCCTTCCTGTGACATCGGGTGGTGTAGGTGTCCTGGAGGGCAGGTAGGTTTCCCCCGGTGATGCGCTGTGCAGTCCTCACTACCCTCTGGAGAGCCTTACGGTTGTGGGCGGAGCAGTTGCCGTCCCAGGCGGTGATACAGCCCGACAGGATGCTCTCGATAGTGCATCTGTAAAAGTTTGTGAGTGATTTTGGTGACAAGCCGAATTTCTTCAGGCTCCTGAGGTTGAAGAGGCGCTGTTGCGCCTTCTTCACCACGCTGTCTGTGTGGGTGGACCAATTCAGTTTGTCCGTGATGTGTACACCGAGGAACTTAAAACTTTCCACCCTCTCCACTACTGTCCCCTCGATGTGGATAGGGGGGTGCTCCCTCTCCTGTTTCCTGAAGTCCACGATCATCTCCTTTGTTTTGTTGACGTTGAGTGAGAGGTTATTTTCCTGACACCACACTCCGAGGGCCCTCAGCTCCTCTCTGTAGGCCGTCTCGTCGTTGTTGGTAATCAAGCCTACCACTGTAGTGTCGTCAGCAAACTTGATGATTGAGTTGGATGCGTGCTTGGCTACATTATCAATGATGTTTGATTGTTCTTGGACAAGTGTATAGGTATAGGTTGAACGTGTTCTCTTCACGGTTCAATGGGCGAGTGGACGCTGTATTTTATGAACATAACGCACCAACCAAACTGAGATTTATGGATATAATAAATAACTTTTTCTAACAGAACCATAAGATGTCTTCGTTGGACACTTGGGAAGCCCTCAGCAGAAGTTCTTCAAAAGGTAAGGGATTTGTTTTCGCTGTGAAATGTGTTTTGTGTGAACCGCGATGGTTTAAGAATTTATGCTAATATTGGAGGTGCTACCCTCAAACAATCAAATGTAGTGCTTTCGACGGAAATCCTTTTTCCTCCAGATAAACTAGTACACAAAAGCAGTACTGGCTAAGGGGAGATAAGAAATTGTAATTTTATCCCCAGGGCTTAATCATTTTTTAATTTTTTATTAATTAGGTTTCCAGTCAATATTGCAGCATTTCATTTTAAGAGGGATACACCTGGAACACGACGTTCTTCCTCCCACCCTGAATCTTTTAGTGAACATTTAGTTAACATCTGTTTTTAGCTGAAAGAGGCAGAAACTGAGAAGAATTATGATGCACCCTTTGAAGTGTTATACTTCTGTGGGTATCTTGGCTACAGCACAGTTAATCTGATTATTTTATGAATGTATGTATGGCTGAGGACAAGCATTTATACGTTGACATTTGTACTGTACATTGGTATCTCTCTATCTCTCTAAATAGGCCTGCTCTCCTCTCACTACAGAGCAATCTTAATTTAATTGACATTAATGAATAATCTCCCTTACAGAGAGAGCAGTGAATCTGCTCCAAGCACCTCAATCAATACACTAAAATATTTTCATCATATCTGGGGTCAGGGAGGCTAGTACAGAGCCAGCGCAGGCAGTCAATAAGGCAACCTGGGATAGGAGACACACGGTACCGCACGGAGAAGACAAAGCATGTTTATAAAATCGACAAATGTTATGACAAATTATTTTTACCTAAAACATTTAATAAAGACATTAATAGTCAATTGTTATCAGGAATAGGAATTAGAAGGCTTCTTACACAGTGTTGGGAATGCATCACAGCAGTGATTGAATGAGGGTATGAGGAAGGAGTTGAAGTGTTCAGAGACTTGACTTTAGTGCAGCACAGGCTAATCATGGATGGATGGTGTTGGAGAAGAGCTCAACTTTTGCTTGGATAGGACAATTTCAATGTGCCAGTGGATGAGAGGGCACATGAGACATGGCTTCAATTCATGTCAGGAGAGAATTGCCACTGGTAGTGGAGTGGAGGGGTCATCCCCTCTTATTAATTAAAGAACAGGAGGGGACTTAGATATAAATACAAATAGTAACATTCAGTAACATCAGTAATATTTCAACTAACTATATGCTAACCCTAACCCTAGCTCTAATCTTAACCTTAACCCTTACCCTAACCCTAATTCTAAATATAACCGTAACCTTAGCAAGCAGTTGCTTATCAACTTATCAGTTGCTTGTCTATGCTAGGTAAAGCTACGCCTTATCTCAGCTCACTGGTCACGATAACAACACCCACCCGTAGCACGCGCTCCAGCAGGTGTATCTCACTGGTCATCCCCAAAGCCAACACCTCGTTTGGCCGCCTTTCCTTCCAGCTCTCTGCTGCCAATGACTGGAATGAATTGCAAAAATTGCTGAAGCTGGAGACTTATATTTCCCTCACTAACTTTAAACATCAGCTATCTGAGCAGCTTACTGATCACTGCAGCTGTACATAGCCCATCTGTAAATAGCCCATCCAATCTACTTACCTCATCCCCATATTGTTTTCATTTACTTTTCTGCTCTTTTGCACACCGGTACTTCTACTTGTAAATCATCATCTGCACATCTATCACTCCAGTGTTAATTTGCTAAATTGTAATTACCTCGCTACTATGGCCTACTTATTGCCTTACCTCCTCACACCATTTGCACACACTGTATATAGACTTTCTTTTTTTCTATTGTGTTATTGACTGTACACTTGTTTATTCCATGTGTAACTCTGTGTTGTTGTTTGTGTGCACTGCTTTGCTTTATCTTGGCCAGGTCGCAGTTGTAAATGACAACTTGATGTCAACTAGCCTACCTGGTTAAATAAAGGTGAAACAAAATTTTAAAAAATAAATAATAATAGTTTATTGATAGTATGACCATTTGTAGAGCATCTGCAGAGGGAAAATCTGTACTTTCCAAATAAAGTGTGACCTCAACAAGTTTCTCCATGAAGATAAACACAGACTGCCCATCTCGCCCACTTGACACATCAAAATAGCCAAAGAATAAAGCCCTGATCATCCACATACTTGACAATAACAACCTGTCTTTTAATCTCACTTTCAATGGATGATGGGATTGAAACGATCAAAACTTTCTGAATTGATTTTGACATCCCAGAGAAGACACTAGAAACCTCCATAGAAAACAATATATTATCTACCTTCTCTGTCTCCTGTGTTTGAAGAAACTCATTTGAATTGAATATGCTCAACTATCACTATTTTATTTTCATTCACGGACTAGCATTTTCCTCCCCTTCCTCCTCTGAGGAACCTCCACTGCCTGATGCTGACCTAAAGGAAATACAGTGGGGCAAAAAAGTATTTAGTCAGCCACCAATTGTGCAAGTTCTCCAACTTAAAAAGATGAGAGAGGCCTGTAATTTTCATCATAGGTACACTTCAACTATGACAGACAAAATGAGAAAAAAAAATCCAGAAAATCACATTGTAGGATTTTTAATGAATTTATTTGCAAATTACGGTGGAAAATAAGTATTTGGTCAATAACAAAAGTTTATCTCAATACTTTGTTATATACCCTTTGTTGGCAATGACAGAGGTCAAACGTTTTCTGTAAGTCTTCACAAGGTTTTCACACACTGTTGCTGGCATTTTGGCCCATTCCTCCATGCAGATCTCCTCTAGAGCAGTGATGTTTTGGGGCTGTCGCTGGGCAACACGGACTTTCAACTCCCTCCAAAGATTTTCTATGGGGTTGAGATCTGGAGACTGGCTAGGCCACTCCAGGACCTTGAAATGCTTCTTACGGCCACTCCTTCGCGTTCGGGCGGTGTGTTTGGGATCATTGTCATGCTGAAAGACCCAGCCACGTTTCATCTTCAATGCCCTTGCTGATGGAAGGAGGTTTTCACTCAAAATCGCACGATACATGGCCCCATTCATTCTTTCCTTTACACGGATCAGTCAGTCCTGGTCCCTTTGCAGAAAACAGCCCCAAAGCATGATGTTTCCACCCCCATGCTTCACAGTAGGTATGGTGTTCTTTGAATGCAACTCAGCATTCTTTGTCCTCCAAACACAACGAGTTGAGTTTTTACCAAAAAGTTATATTTTGGTTTCATCTGACATTCTCCCAATCCTCATCTGGATCATCCAAATGCTCTCTAGCAAACTTCAGACGGGCCTGAACATGTACTGGCTTAAGCAGGGGGACACGTCTGGCACTGCAGGATTTGGCGGCGTAGTGTGTTACTGATGGTAGGCTTTGTTACTTTGGTCCCAGCTCTCTGCAGGTCATTCACTAGGTCCCCATGTGGTTCTGGGATTTTTGCTCACCGTTCTTGTGATCATTTTGACCCCACGGGTGAGATCTTGCGTGGAGCCCCAGATCGAGGAAGATTATCAGTGGTCTTGTATGTCTTCCATTTCCTAATAATTGCTCCCACAGTTGATTTCTTCAAACCAAGCTGCTTACCTATTGCAGATTCAGTCTTCCCAACCTGGTGCAGGTCTACAATTTTGTTTCTGGTGTCCTTTGACAGCTCTTTGGTCTTGGCCATAGTGGAGTTTGGAGTGTGACTGTTTGAGGTTGTGGTGTCTTTTATACTGATAACAAGTTCAAACAGGTGCCATTAATACAGGTAACGAGTGGAGGACAGAGGAGCCTCTTAAAGAAGAAGTTACAGGTCTGTGAGAGCCAGAAATCTTGCTTGTTTGTATGTGACCAAATACTTATTTTCCACCATAATTTGCAAATAAATTAATTAAAAATCCTACAATGTGATTTTCTGGATTTTCTTTCCTCCTTTTGTCTGTCATAGTTGAAGTGTACCTATGATGAAAATTACAGGCCTCTCTCATCTTTTTAAGTGAGAGAACTTGCACAATTGGTGGCTGACTAAATACTTTTTTGCCCCACTGTAAATGTCTTTCACTACGTTCTGAGTAAATGGGTATAGATTCAAGATAGAAACAGTTATATCAACGAAGGTCCATTCCCTTACTAGTCTGTCGCCTTGCATTTGTCAAGAGTAAGAGGTTATTCCTTTTCAATCATGTAATCTTAGAATTATGCTTTATACGACGTTGAATGGTGCATTTAAATATACACCTATCTTTGACCTTTCAACACATTTACGGTAAGAGTGAGAGAAGGAGAAAGAGTAAAAAAACAACAACAATGTGCCGATTGAAAAGCTCCTCTCAGGGAAATCTACGGGAAGCACTGTGCGTAATTGAGGTCATTCTTATTTTTCTTTGTTCATAAGATGTTCTTTGGAGGGGAGATCGTTAGCAAATTGAAATGTATCGATTTTGGATTGCGAAACTTTTATGTGCCAATTTCCTTGCTGATAAGATGAAAGTTAAGCTTATACGTATGTATCAAGACCATAACATGGAGACATTTACATCCCCTTTTAGCTTTTCTCCTACACTCTTACAGATCATAAAACTGAAGCTCCCCGAAATGTCCTTTAGGTATAGACACCCTAGACCCACTCCCTAGACCCACTCCCACACCCTAGACCCACTTGCTTACCGTCCCAATAGGTCCACAGACGACGCAATCGTAATCACACTGCACACTGCCCTAACCCATCCGGACAAGAGGAATACCTATGTAAGAATGCTGTTCATACTACCCTCCAAGCTCGTCATTAAGCTCAAGACCCTACGTCTCGACCCAGCCCTGGGCAACAGGGTCCTGGACTTCCTGACGGGACGGCCCCAGGTGGTGAGGGTAGGAAACAACATCTCCACCCCGCTGATCCTCAACACTGGGGCCCAACAAAGGTGCGTTTTCAGCCCTCTCCTGTACTCCCTGTTCACCCATGACTGCGTGGCTAAGCACGCCGCCAACTCAATCATCAAGTTTGCTGATGACACTACAGTGGTAGGCTTGATTACCAACAACGACGAGACGGCCTACAGGGAGGAGGTGAGGGCCCTCAGAGTGTGGTGTCAGGAAAATAACCTCTCACTCAACGTCAACAAAACTAAGAAGATGATCGTGGACTTCAGGAAACAGCAGAGGGAGCACCCCCCTATCCACATTGACGGGACAGTAGTGGAGAAGGTGGAAAGTTTTAAGTTCCTCAGCGTACACATCACGGACAAACTGAAAAGGTCCACCCACACAGACAGCGTGGTGAAGAAGGTGCAACAGCGCCTCTTCAACCTCAGGAGGCTGAAGAAATTCGGCTTGTCACCAAAAACACTCACAAACTTCTACAGATGCACAATCGAGAGCATCCTGTCGGGCTGTATCACCGCCTGGTACGGCAACTGCTCCACCCACAACCGTAAGGCTCTACAAAGGGTAGTGAGGACTGCACAACGCATCATTTCCAAACCTCCAGGACACCTACACCACCCGATGTCACAGGAAGGCCAAAAAGATAATCAAGGACAACGACCACCCGAGCCACTGCCTGTTCACCCCCCTATCATCCAGAAGGCGAGGTCAGTACTGGTGCATCAAAGCTGGGACCGAGAGACTGAAAAACAGCTTCTATCTCAAGGCCATCAGACTGTTAAACAGCCACCACTAACATTGAGTGGCTGCTGCCAACATACTGACTTAAATCTCTAGCCACTTTAAATAATAGAAAATTGGATGTAACAAATGTATCACTAGCCACTTTAAACAATTAAACATTACTCATATCAAATATATACATATCATCTACCGAATCTTGCCTATGCCATTCGGCCATCGACTCAAATCTCTAGCCACTTTAATAATTTAAACGTGGATGTAATAAATGTATCACTAGCCACTTTAAACGATGCCATTTATAACATGTTTACATATCCTACACTACTCATCTCACATGTATATACTGTCCTATATATCATCTACTGCATCTTGCCTATGCCGGTCAGCCATCGCTCATCCATATATTTATATGTACATACGAGTATTCATTCCTTTACACTTGTGTGTATAAGGTAGTTGTTGTGAAATTGTTAGATTACTTGTTAGATACTATTGCATGGTCGGAATTTCGCTACACTCGCATTAACATCTGCTAACCACGTGTATGTGACAAATAAAATTTGATTTGTTCAAATCAAATCAAATCAAATCAAATTTTATTTGTCACATACACATGGTTAGCAGATGTTAATGCGAGTGTAGCGAAATGCTTGTGCTTCTAGTTCCGACCATGCAGTAGTATCTAACAAGTAATCTAACAAATTCACAACAACTACCTTATACACACAAGAGTAAAGGAATGAATACGAGTATGTACATATAAATATATGGATGAGCGATGGCTGACCGGCATAGGCAAGATGCAGTAGATGGTATGGAGTACAGTATATACACATATATATATATGAGATGAGTAATGTAGGATATGTAAACATTATATAAATGGCATTGTTTAAAGTGGCTAGTGATACATTATTTCATCCAGTTATAATTATTAAAGTGGCTAGAGATTTGGGTCGATGGCCGAACGGCATAAGTAAGATACAGTAGATGGTTTAGAGTACAGTGTATACATTTGATATGAGTATGTCGGATACGTAAACATTATATACAAAATTGTTTAAAGTGGCTAGTGATACATTTGTTACATCCAATTCCTATGTTTAAAGTGGCTAGAGATTTAAGTCAGTATGTTGGCAGCAGCCACTCAATGTTAGTGATGGCTGTTTAACAGTCTGATGGCCTTGAGGTAGAAGCTGTTTTTCAGTCTCTCGGTCCCAGCTTTGATGCACCTGTACTGACCTCGCCTTCTGGATGATAGCGGTGAACAGGCAGTGGCTCGGGTGGTTGTTGTCCTTGATGATCTTTTTGGCCTTCCTGTGACATCGGGTGGTGTAGGTGTCCTGGAGGGCAGGTAGGTTTCCCCCAGTGATGCGCTGTGCAGTCCTCACTACCCTCTGGAGAGCCTTACGGTTGTGGGCGGAGCAGTTGCCGTACCAGGCGGTGATACAGCCCGACAGGATGCTCTCGATAGTGCATCTGTAAAAGTTTGTGAGTGATTTTGGTGACAAGCCGAATTTCTTCAGCCTCCTGAGGTTGAAGAGGCGCTGTTGCGCCTTCTTCACCACGCTGTCTGTGTGGGTGGACCAATTCAGTTTGTCCGTGATGTGTACACCGAGGAACTTAAAACTTTCCACCCTCTCCACTACTGTCCCCTCGATGTGGATAGGGGGGTGCTCCCTCTCCTGTTTCCTGAAGTCCACGATCATCTCCTTTGTTTTGCTGACATTGAGTGAGAGGTTATTTTCCTGACACCACACTCCGAGGGCCCTCACCTCCTCTCTGTAGGCCGCCTCGTCGTTGTTGGTAATCAAGCCTACCACTGTAGTGTCGCCAGCAAACTTGATGATTGAGTTGGATGCGTGCTTGGCCACGCAGTCATGGGTAAACAGGGAGTACAGGAGAGGGCTGAGAACGCACCCTTGTGCGTTCTCAGCCCTCTCAGCCCTCTTGAGGATCAGCGGAGTGGAGATGTTGTTTCCTACCCTCACCACCTGGGACCGGCCCGTCAGGAAGTCCAGGACCCAGTTGCACAGGGCTGGGCTCGAGACCCAGGGTCTCGAGCTTAATGACGAGCTTGGAGGGAACTATGGTGTTAAATGCTGAGCTGTAGTCGATGAACAGCATTCTTACATAAGTATTCCTCTTGTCCAGATGGGTTAGGGCAGTATGCAGTGTGATTGCGATTGCGCTGCCTGTGGACCTATTGGGACGGTAAGCAAATTGGAGTGGGTCCAGGGTGTCTGGCAGGATGGAGGTGATATGATCCTTGACTAATCTCTCAAAGCACTTCATGATGACAGAAGTGAGTGCTACGGGCGATAGTCATTTAGCTCAGTCACCTTAGCTTTCTTGGGAACAGGAACAATGGTGGCCCTCTTGAAGCATGTGGGAACAGCAGACTGGGATAGGGACTGATTGAATATGTCCGTGAACACACCAGCCAGCTGGTCTGCATGCTCTGAGGACACGGCCAGGGATGCCATCTCGGACGGCAGCCTTGCGAGGGTTAACACATTTAAATGTTTTTCTCACATTGGCTGCGGTGAAGGTGAGCCCGCAGGTTTTGGTAGCGGGCCGTGTCGGTGGCACTGCATTGTCCTCAAAGCGAGCAAAGAAGTTGTTTAGTTGGTCTGGGAGCAGGACGTCATGGTCCGCGACGGGCTGGTTTTCTTTGTAGTCCGTGATTGACTGTAGACCCTGCCACATTCCTCTTGTGTCTGAGCCGTTGAATTGTGACTCTACTTTGTCTCTATATTGACGCTTAGCTTGTTTGATTGCCTTGCGGAGGGAATAGCTACACTGTTTGTATTCAGTCATGTTTCCGGTAGCCTTAGCCTGGTTAAAAGCAGTGGTTCGCGCTTTCAGTTTTGGCGCGAATGCTGCCATCAATCCACAGTTTCTGGTTGGGGAAGGTTTTAATATTTGCTATGGGTACAACATCACCAATGCACTTGCTAATAAACTCGCTCACCGAATCAGCGTATACATCAATGTTGTTGTCAGATGCTATCCGGAACATATCCCAGTCCACGTGCTCAAGCAATCTTGCAGCATGGAATCAGATTGGTCGGACCAGCGTTGAACAGACCTGAGAACGGGCGTTTCCTGTTTTAGTTTCTGTTTGTAGGCTGGGAGCAACAAAATGGAGTCATGGTCAGACTTGCCGAAAGGAGGGCGGAGAATAGCCTTGTATGCATCACGGAAGTTGGAATAACAGTGGTCCAGGATTTTACCAGCCCGGGTGGCACATTCGATATGCTGGTAAAATTTCGGGAGCCTTGTTCTTAAATTAGCCTTATTGAAATCCCCAGCCACAATAAATGCAGCCTCAGGATATGTGGTTTCCAGTTTACATAGAGTCCGATGAATTTCTTTCAGTGCCGTCGATGTATCAGCTTGAGGGGGGATGTACACGGCTGTGATTATAATCGAGGAGAATTCTCTTGGTAGATAATGCGGTCTGCATTTGATTGTAATGAATTCTATGTCAGGTGAACAAAAGGACTTGAGTTCCTGTATGTTGTTATGATCACACCACGCCTCGTTAATCATAAGACACACACCCCACCCTTCTTCTTACCAGATAGAAGTTTGTTTCTGTCGGCGCGATGCGTGGAGAAACCAGGTGGCTGTACCGACTCTGATAACGTGTCCTGAGTGA
Source organism: Brachymystax lenok tsinlingensis (assembly GCA_030435695.1). Lineage (NCBI taxonomy): Eukaryota > Metazoa > Chordata > Actinopteri > Salmoniformes > Salmonidae > Brachymystax > Brachymystax lenok. The sequence continues at coordinate 32,585,074 of CM059786.1, forward strand.
GCCATGTTTCCGTGAAGCAAAGAACGTTGCAGTCTCGGATGTCTCTCTGAAAGGCAACCCTCGATCGGATTTCGTCTACTTTGTTGTCAAGAGACTGTACATTGGCGATTAAAATACTCGGGAGAGGTGCACGATGCGCCCGTCGACGTAGCTTGACCAAAAGACCGGCGCGTTTCCCTCTTCTCCGGCGACGCCGTTGTTTTGAGTAGCCACGTGCTATCCAGTCTATTGTTGTGTTTGGGTTAGCAAACCGAGAATCCTCTTTGGGAAAGTCGTATTCCTGGTCGTGATGTTGGTAAGTTGACGTTGCTCTTATATCCAATAGTTCCTCCCGGTTGTATGTAATAAAACGTAATATTTCCCCGGGTAATAATGTAAGAAGTAATACATAAAAAAACAAAATACTGCATGGTTTCCTGAGAACGTGAAGCGAGGCTGCCATCTCTGTCGGCGCCGGAAGTTGTTTTGAGCTACAGAAAGTTGTTTTGCCAAAAGAGCTCATATGCACTAGATGGCATACAAAAGTATGTGGACAAACCTTCAAATTAGTGGAGTTGGCTATTTCAGCCACACCCATTGCTGACAGGTGTATAAAATAGAGCACACAGCCTTGCAATCTCCATAGACAAACATTGGCAGTAGAATGGCCCGTATTGAAAAGTTGGTCAACTGTAAGTACTTTTTTTGTGAAGTGGAAATGTCTAGGAGAAACAACGGCTCAGCTGCGAAGTGATAGGCCACACAAGCTCACAGAAAGGGACCGCCGAGTGCTGAAGCACATAGAGCGTAAAAAAACACTGATTTCCAAACTACCTCTGGAAGCAACGTCAGCACAAGAACTGTTCATCTGGAGATTCATGAAATTGGTTTCCATGGCCGAGCAGCCGCACACAAGCCTAACACCACCTTGCACAATGCCAAGCATCGAATGGAGTGGTGTAAAGCTTGCTGCCATTGGACCCTGGAGCAGTGGAAACACGTTCTCTGGAGTGATGAATCACGTTTCACCATCTGGCTGTCCGACGGACGAATCTGGGTTTGATGGATGCCAGGAGAACGCTACCTGCCCCAATGCATAATGCCAACTGTAAAGTTTGGTGGAGGAGGAATAATAGTCATGGTCTGTTTTAGATAATTGGGACTAGGCCTCTTTGTATGATATCATTTACAAAGATTAGACCTATTCTAAAACATTTTATCAAAAATAAAGTTTTTTTATCAATTAATATATTTGAGTTTAACCACGTTTGTTGTATTATTTGTTCTGTCTTTGCAGGTGGATTAAACTGAAATTGTAACCAACTTTCTAAGTCTTGTTTAAAAAATAACAATATTTTGGAGATGATTTCGTTTTCAAATAACCAAAAGTGAGTGTTTGCAATCTGAATAAAGGGTAAAAGGCCATTCTTGAAAATGGGAACCATTTCGGATTTAAGTGTAACATTTGTATGACGTATGCCTTTAGTGAGAAGTCTAATGCTTAAATATTTAATAATTTCTCGCCTCTGAATTCATATTCTTTATATAAATAGGCCCTTTTTAATTTTGTCTGGCTTGCCATTCCAAATAAAATGGAATCTTTCTTGCTCATATAATTTAAAAAGCTGGTTGCTAGGTGTTGGCAAAACCATAAGCAAAAAGGTAAACTGTGATATGACTAAAGAGATAATCAGGGTGATTTTTCCCCAGATATCTATTTTTGCTAACTTTTTATTAAAATGTATTGGAGTGAGGTAATTTCTTTCTTTCGGGATATATATATCGAGTATGTCCACATCCCGTCAGAACATTTTGTTGGTTAACTACACGGTAATGTAAAAGTTGAATTTTTTTGTGATCCAATATGTAATATGGTACACTTATCATAATTTGGTTTTAATCCAGAGAGGTTAGAAAAAGAATCTAGATCCTCTGTTAGGCTGTGGAGGGATTCTAATTGTGGATTTAAAAGAAAACTTGAATCATCAGCGTACAACGACACCTTTGTTTTTAAGCCCTGGATTTCTAATCCCTTAGTATTACTGTTGGATCTAATTTTAACAGCTAACATTTCGATGGCAATAATAAACAGATATGCCGATAGTGGACAACCTCGCTTTACTCCTGTTGACAGTTTAAAACTACTTAGGGAGTGGTGGGGCGCTAGCCCTGGAGTTTTCCCGGACTTAAAGGTTTTAACTACATCAAGTTCCTCTTCTGTAATTTAGCTATCACATTAGTTTTTCTGTACAGAGGTTAATATTAACTGGAAAAAAGTCCATACAATTAGCTTTGGTTAGTGGAGATGGAGGAGACTGAAACAAAAACATATGCTTTAAGTACTTACGCCGGGGTCCGCGGCCAAAAGGAGCCAAAGGTCAAGCCCAAGATTTTTTTGGGGGGAGGGCACAAGGGGCGGTCGGCCGAGCCGAGGTGTGAGCCAGAGCCCGAATGGGAGACATTTGAGGAGTTTGAGGAAGGATATAGGAGAGAGGTGTCAGCAAGGAGTATGCTGCAGCGCAGGCATTTAGAGGAGCATCTGCCCAGCCCGGTACGTCCTTTGCCAGCTCCCCACACTCGCCCTGAAGAGCGTGTCACCAGTCCGGTGCAACCTGTGGCGGCTCCACACACCAGGCCTCCAGTGCGCCTTCCTAGCCCGGTACGTCCTGTGCCAGCTCCCCACACTCATCCTGAAGAGCGTGTCACCAGTCCGGTGCAACCTGTGCCGGCTCCACGCACCAGGCCTCCAGCACGCCTTCCCAGCCCGGTATGTCCTGCGCCAGCTCCCCGCACTTGTCCTGAAGAGCGTGTCACCAGTCCGGTGCAACCAGTGCCGGCTCCACGCACCAGGCCTCCAGTGTGCCTCCCCAGCCCGGTAAGTCCTGTGCCAGCTCCCCGCACTCGACCTGAAGAGCGTGTCACCAGTCCTGTGCAACCTATGCCAGCTCCACGCACCAGGCCCCCTCCTCTGCGCCGGTGCCCAGTCCAGGCATGGCGTTCAGTACAGCTCCAATCCCGGAGCCTTCCTCTGCGCCGGTGCCCAGTCCAGGCATGGTGTCCAGTCATGCTCCTAGGCTGGAGCCTTCAGCTGCGCCGGTGCCCAGTCCAGGCACGGCATCCAGTATTGCCACTAGGCCGGAGCTTTCCTCTGCGCCAGTGACCAGTCCAGGCACGGCGTTCAGCCCGGCTCCATGGCCGGATCCGCGGTCTGGGTGGGTGCTACGTCCCGCACCGGAGCCGCCACCAACGCTAGTGGCCCACCCGAACCTTCCCCAATCTAGTTTCAGGTTTTGCGGCCGGAGTCTGCACCTTTGTGGGGGTACTCTATGGTGATTTAGGTCAGGGCGTGACTAGGGGGTTTGTCTAGATGTTGTATTTCTTTGTTTGTTTTGTGTGTGGTTCCCAATTAGAGGCAGCTGATTGTCGTTACCTCTAATTGGGGATCATACTTAGTGTGTTCTGTTTCCCACCTGCTTTTGTGGGATATTGTTTCTGGTTAGTGCGTGTGAGTGCTACTTTTTGTTACGATCTGTTGTTTCGTCATTATTATTGTATGTTCCACGTTCAATAAATATGTGGAACGTCATGCATGCTGCGCCTTGGTCCAGTTATTTTGAAGAGGATCGTAACACGTAAATAGCAAATAGAAATTCAAAACTAGTAATGTTCACAAGAACTTAAGTTGATAAAAAGATCTAACACAACATAGGTGATAATATATGTCCTATTATGGATTTATTATCAGCTATAATGGGGCGGTCATTTTGGACAGGGAACACAGAATTAGTTGACATGAAACTAACAGAAAGATTTATCTTAATTTCCATAACTAGCTATTTATATGTAGTAATGTAGGTAGTTTTTGCAGAGGATTGTTACCTCTTACCAGTATTGCCATAAAAAAATAATACATTTTGGCAAGCAACTATTATTTTAGATTTTTTTTTTTTTTTGTGATTCGTCCTATATTGTCCGTAAGATCTTTTACTCCCTAGCAACAGTTGTGGGACACGCACACGCACACACGCACACATACACTCATACACTCATACCCACTCAACCCCTTTCCCCCCACAAACAACCATAGACCCAGATGCTCAACACTTGCACCATCCCAGAGCCCAACTCAAGGTCTTGATTTACAAATGCACATACAGTTGCAGCTGTATGAGAAGGCCTGCAAAACTGGGCAGAAATGGGGAGATTTGATGAACCATTGTCACGTCCTAGGTGATGCAGATGAGATATACAGTTGAAGTCGGAAGTTTACATACACTTAGGTTGGAGTGGGGTGGCAGGTAGCCTAGTGGTTAGAGCGTTGGACTTGTAACCGGAGGGTTGCAAGTTTGTAATCCCTGAGTTGACAAGGTAAAAATCTGTTGTTCTGTCACTGAACAAGGCAGTTAACCCCACTGTTCCCCGGGCGCCGAAGACGTGGATTTCGATTAAGGCAGCCCCCCGCACCTCTCTGATTCAGAGGGGTTGGGTTAAATGCGGAAGACACATTTCGGTTGAAGGCATTTGGTTGTACAACTGACTAATAATGGTGACTTTGAGTCAATAAAACTTGTTTTACAACCACTCCACAAATTTCTTGTTAACAAACTATAGTTTTGGCAAGTCGGTTAGGACATCTATTTTGAGCATGACACAAGTCATTTTTCCAACAATTGTTTACAGACAGATTATTTCACTTATAACTCCAGTAGGTCAGAAGTTTACATACATTAAGTTGACTGTGCCTTTAAACAGCTTGGAAAAATCCAGAAAATTATGTCATGGCTTTAGAAGCTTCTGATAGGCTAATTGACATCATTTGAGTCAATTGGAGGTGTACCTGTGGATGTTCTTCAAGGCCTACCTTCAAACTCAGTGCCTCTTTGCTTGACATCACAGGAAAATCAAAATAAATCAGACAAGACCTCAAAAAAGAAATTGTAGACCTCCACAAGTCTGGTTCATCTTTGGGAGCAATTTCGAAATGCCTGAAGGTACCACGTTCATCTGTACTAACAATAGTACGCAAGTATAAACACCATGGGACCACGCAGCTGTCATACCGCTCAGGAAAGAGACGCGTTCTGTCTCCTAGAGATTAACGTGCTTTGGTGCGAAAAGTGCAAATCAATCCCAGAACAACAGCAAAGGACCTTGTGAAGATGCTGGAGGAAACAGGTACAAAAGTATCTATATCCACAGTAAAACAAGTCCTATATCAACATAACCTGAAAGGCTGCTCAGCAAAAAAGCCAGACGGTTTGCAACTGCACATGGGGACAAAGATCGTACTTTTTGGAGAATGTTCTCTGGTCTGATTAAACAAAAATAGAACTGTTTGGCCATAACGACCATCGTTATGTTTGGAGGAAATAGGGGGAGGCCTGCAAGTCGAAGATCACCATCCCAACCGTGAAGTACGGGGGTGGCAGTATCATTTTGTGGGGGTGCTTTGCTGCAGGAGGGGCTGGTGCACTATACAAAATTAATGGCATTATGAGGAAGGAATGTTATGTAGATATATTGAAGCAACATCTCAAGACATCGGTCAGGAAGGTAAAGCTTGGTCGCAAATGGGTCTTCCAAATCCAGACTGAAAAACAGCTTCTACCTCAAGGCCATCAGACTGTTAAACAGCCATCACTAACATTGAGTGGCTGCTGCCAACATACTGACTTAAATCTCTAGCCACTTTAAACATAGGAATTGGATGTAACAAATGTATCACTAGCCACTTTAAACAATTTTGTATATAAAGTTTACGTATCCGACATACTCATATCAAATGTATACACTGTACTCTAAACCATCTACTGTATCTTGCCTATGCCGTTCGGCCATCGACCCAAATCTCTAGCCACTTTAATAATTATAACTGGATGAAATAATGTATCACTAGCCACTTTAAACAATGCCATTTATATAATGTTTACATATCCTACATTACTCATCTCATATATATGTGTATATACTGTACTCCATACCATCTACTGCATCTTGCCTATGCCGGTCAGCCATCGCCATCCATATATTTATATGTACATACTCGTATTCATTCCTTTACTCTTGTGTGTATAAGGTAGTTGTTGTGAATTTGTTAGATTACTTGTTAGATACTACTGCATGGTCGGAACTAGAAGCACAAGCATTTCGCTACACTCGCATTAACATCTGCTAACCATGTGTATGTGACAAATAAAATTTGATTTGATTTGATTTTGAAATGGACAATGACCCCAAGTATACTTCCAAAGTTGTGGCAAAAAGGCTTAAGGACAACGAAGTCAAGGTATTGGAGTGGCCATCACAAAGCCCTGACCTCAATCCTATGGAAAATGTGTTGGCAGAACTGAAAAAGCGAGTGCGAGCAAGGAGGCCTACAAACCTGACTCAGTTACACCAGCTCTGTCAGGAGTAATGGGCCAAAATTCACCCAACTTTTTGTGGAAAGCTTGTGGAAGGCTACCCAAAACGTTTGCCACAAGTTAAACACTTTAAAGGCAATGCTACCAAATACTAATTGAGTGTATGTAAACGTCTGACCCACTGTGAATGTGATGAAAGAAATAAAAGCTGAAATAAATCATTCTCTCTACTATTATTCTGACATATCACATTCTTAAAATAAAGTGGTGATCCTAACTGACCTAAGACAGGGAAATTTACTAGGATTAAATGTCAGGAATTGTGAAAAACTGAGTTTAAATGTATTAGGCTAAGGTGTATGTAAACCTCTCGACACTACCCGGTGAAATGTGAGGCGCCAAATTCAAAATCTAAAAGTTGAATTATTAATTATTAAACATTCATCAATATACAAGTGTTGCATAGTCATCAAAAGCTCTGATTCTTGGCAATTCTTGGCAATATCACAGCGTTTTCAGATTTCAAAAAGGCTTTACGGCAAAAGCACAACATTTGATTGTTTGAGGATAGCCCCTCTCATATTTTATGCATTAGCATAAATCCATAACCAATTCGGGTCTCAAAAAACGCATAATATCGCTAATATAAAATCCCTTACCTTTTGAAGAACTTCTGCTGTGGGTTTCCCAAGTGTCCAACGAAGACATCCAATGGTTCTTTTGTTAGAAAAAGTAATTTATTATATCCATAAATCTCTGTTTGGTTGGCGCATTATGTTCATAAAATACAGCGTCCACTCGCCCATTGAACCGTGAAGAGAACGCGTTCAAATAAACCTATACACTTGTCCAAGAACAATCAAACATCTTTGATAATGTATCCTTAGGAACAGTTTTTTTGTATATTTAGTATAATATTTGAACCGGATTATAAACTGGGCGATAGGAAAGGAAAATACCACAGCGCGTGCGAGCCCGTGAACCCGCCTCCACTTCTGTTTACATCCGATGACCACTTCTAAATTCTTCTTCTATTACCATCCAGAGCAACTAAACATCATCAAACACTGTATAGAGACTGTTGACATCCAGTGTAAGCAATAGGTACGGCAATCTTACTCCCATATATGGTCATTTTCAATAGGGAGTGGTTCAAAATGAGACAATGTGTCAAATACAATTTTTCCAGGACTGACATTTCTCTTGTTTTCGCCTGCTATATCCGTTCTGTTATACTCACAGACAATATTGTAACACTCTTAGAAACATCAGCATGTTTCCTATCCAATAGTACTAATTATGTGCATATCCTATTTTCTGGGCCTGAGTGGGAGGCATTTTCTTTGGGCACGCCAGACTCTCCAAAACTGTCACCTCGGGAGCCACTCCCTAAGAAGTTAAATGCTGAGCTGTAGTCGATGTACAGCATTCTTACATAAGTATTCCTCTTGTCCAGATGGGTTAGGGCAGTATGCAGTGTGATTGCGATTGCGTCGTCTGTGGACCTATTGGGACGGTAAGCAAATTGGAGTGGTCCCTGGTGTCTGGCAGGATGGAGGTGATATGATCCTTGACTAGTCTCTCAAAGCACTTCATGATGACAGAAGTGAGTGCTACGGGGCGATTGTCATTTAGCTCAGTTACCTTAGCTTTCTTGGTAACAGAAACAATGGTGGCCCTCTTGAAGCATGTGGGAACAGCAGACTGGGATAGGGACTGATTGAATATGTCCGTAAACACACCAGCCTGCGCATGCTCTGATGACACGGCCAGGGATGCCATCTGGGCCAGCAGCCTTGCGAGGGTTAACACATTTAAATGTTTTCCTCACGTTGGCTGCGGTGAAGGAGAGCCCGCAGGTTTTGGTAGCGGGCCGTGCCGGTGGCACTGTATTATCCTCAAAGCGAGCAAAGAATTTGTTTAGTTTGTCTGGGAGCAGGACGTCATGGTCCGCGACGGGGCTGGTTTTCTTTTTGTAGTTCGTGATTGACTGTAGACCCTGCCACATTCCTCTCGTGTCTGAGCCGTTGAATTGTGACTCTACTTTGTCTCTATATTGACGCTTAGCTTGTTTGATTGCCTTGCGGAGCGAATAGCTACACTGTTTGTATTCAGTCATGTTTCCGGTGGCCTTACCCTGGTTAAAAGCAGTGGTACGCGCTTTCAGTTTTGCACGAATGCTGCCAACAATCCACGGTTTCTGGTTGGGGAAGGTTTTAATAGTTGCTATGGGTACAACATCACCGATGCACTTGCTAATAAACTCGCTCACCGAATCAGCGTATACATCAATGTTGTTGTCCGACGATATGCGGAACATATCCCAGTCCACGTGCTCGAAGCAATCTTGCAGCATGGAATCAGATTGGTCAGACCAGCGCTGAACAGACCTGAGAAAGGGCGTTTCCTGTTTTAGTTTCTGTTTGTAGGCTAGGAGCAACAAAATGGATTCATGGTCAGACTTGCCGAAAGGAGGGTGGAGAATAGCCTTGTATGCATCACGGAAGTTAGAATAACAATGATCCAGGATTTTACCAGCCCGGGTGGCACATTCGATATGCTGGTAAAATTTCGGTAGCCTGGTTTTCAAATTCGCCTTATTAAAATCCCCAGCCACAATAAATGCAGCCTCAGGATATGTGGTTTCCAATTTACATAGAGTCCAATGAATTTCTTTCAGTGCCGTCGATGTGTCAGCTTGAGGGGGGATATACACGGTTCTGATTATAATCGAGGAGAATTCTCTTGGTAGATAATGCGGTCGCCATTTGATTGTAAGGAATTCTATGTCAGGTGAATAAAAGGACTTGAGTTCCTGTATGTTGTTATGGTCACACCACGTCTCGTTAATCATAAGACACACACCCCCGCCCTTCTTCTTACCAGATAGATGTTTGTTTCTGTCGGCGCGATGCGTGGAGAAACCAGGCGGCTGTACCAACTCTGATAACGTGTCCTGAGTGAGCCATGTTTCCGTGAAGCAAAGAACGTTGCAGTCTCGGATGTCTCTCTGGAAGGCAACCCTCGCTCTGATTTCGTCCACTTTTTGTCCAGAGACTGGACATTGGCGATTAAAATACTCGGGAGAGGTGCACGATGCGACCGTCTACGTAGCTTCACCACCGCGTTTCCCTCTTCTCCTGCGCCGCCGTTGTTTTTAGCCGCCGGCTGGGATCCAGTCTATTGTCCTAGTTGGGGTACCAAACAGGGAATCTGCTTCGGGAAAGTCGTATTCCTGTTGGTAAGTTGACGTTGCTCTCATATCCAATAGTTCCTCCCGGTTGTATGTAATAAAACTTAATATTTCCCGGGGTAACAATGTAAGAAGTAATACATAAAAAAACAAAATACTGCATAGTTTCCTGAGAATGTGAAGCGAGGCTGCCATCTCTGTCGGCGCCGGAAGTACGCTGAACATACGCAGGTATTTTCTCTGTTTAGTGAGTATTTAAGATCAGAGGCAGTAGGGATGTGTCTTGCTAAGCATTCAAAAAGTAACGAGGACTTTTGGTTGTCAGGGAAAATGTTTGGAGTTAAAGTACATTATTCTCTTTAGAAATGTAGTGAAGTAAATTTTTTTTTTTAAATATATAAATAGCAAAGTACAGATACCCCAAAAAAGTACTTAAGTAATACTTTCAAGTATTTTGACTTAAATATTTTACACCACTGTTCACACCCCTTGACTTATTCCACATTTTGTTGTGTTACAGCCTAAATTGAACATTGAACATTTACTGAATTTAGATTTTTTTGTCATTGGCCTAAACACAATACCCCATTATATCAATGTGGAATTCAGTAAATGTTTTATTTTTATAAGTTGCTTGAACTCTGTGTGCAATAATAATGTTTAACATGATTTTTTTAAAGACTACCTCATCTCTGCAATTATCTGTATGGTCCCTCTGTCGTGAAGTGAATTTCAAACACAGATTCAACAGCAAAGACAAGGGATGCCTCGCAAAGAAGGGCACCTATTGCTAGATAGGTAAAAAAACAGCCTTAGAATATCCCTTTGAGACATGGTGAAGTTATTAATTACACTTTGGATGGTGTATAAATACACCCAGTCACTACAAAGAAACAGGCGTCCTTCCTAACTCAGTTGCCAGAGAGGAAAGAAACCACTCATGGATTTCACCATGAGGCCAATGGTGACTTTGAAACAGTTACAGAGTTTAATGGCTGTGATAGGAGATAACTGATGATGGATCTACAACATTGTAGTTACTGCAAAACCTAATTGACAGAGTGAAAAAAAGAAGGAAGCGGGAACAGAATAAAACTTTTCGAAAACATGAATCCTGTTTGCAACAAGGCACTAAAGTAATACTCAAAATAATGTGGCAAGACAATTAACTTTTTTGTCAAGAATACAAAGTGTTATGTAAGGGGCAAATCCAATACAATGCATTTCTGATTACCGGTATTCATTTTTTCAAGCATGGTGCTGGCTAAATCATGTTAAGGGTAAGCTTGCAATTGTTAAGGACTGGGGAGTTTTTCATGATAAAAAATGAACTGAATGGAGCTACAGGAGCTACAGTAAGCACAGGCAAAATTCTAGAGGAAACCTGGTTAAGTCTGCTTGCCATCAGACACTGGGAGATGAATTCATCTTTCAGCAGGACAATAAACTTAAACACAATGCCAAATCTACACTGGAGTTGCTTACCAAGAAGACAGTGAGTGTTCTTGAGTGGCCGAGTTACAGTATGACTTAAATCTACTTGAGAATCTATGACAAGACCTGAAAATGGATGTCTAGCAAAGATCAACAAACGATTTGACACAGCTTGAAGAATGCAAATGTTGCACAATTCATGTGTGGAAAGCTTTTAGAGACTTACCCAGAAAGTCTCATAGCTGTAATCGCTGCCAAAGGTGCTTATACAGAGTATTGACTCAGGGAAATACTTATGTAAATGTCATATTTCAAAAAATAAAACACATGTTTTCACTTTGTCATTTTGGGGTATTATGTGTAGATGGGTGAGAGAAAAACAACAATTTAATCCATGTTGAATTCAGGCTGTAACACAACAAAATGTGGAATAAGTCAAGGGGTATAAATACTTCCTGAAGACACTGTATGCATGAGTATTTTATTTTGCTACAGCAAATATTGTGTCTTATAAGCACATGTGGGATGGGCATCCTGAAGATGGCACTGTAATAATAAAATAAATTGAATCAAAATCTTGATTTTCATATAAAAATGAGAATATAAAAATTACTTTGTGTGGGATGTGTATGACTTTTCTTTGCTGAACTGTCAATCTCTATCAACTGTAAACATATTGCCCTGGTCTACAACACATCACTCTTATGAGATAAGATGTTTCATTTGATGAGATGTTGTTTGATACAAGATTCTGTTTACATTTTCTTGAATTTTTCTTGAATCTCCAAAAATTGTATATGCAGCATATAGACAAATTAAAGTATATTGGTATTGCTATCTGTTGTCCGTACTGCAAATCTACAGTGTATGCAGTAGTACCAGTCCTTTATTGGAAAAATATTTACATCTTGTAGATGAAGAACTACCAACATACACATACCACAAAGTAAAACTTCAATGGTAACATAGTAATTGCTGATAGTTACATTTTAATTAGCATTATCACCCTTCATAAGCATCTCATAAATATATCCTCAACCTCTTACCCTTACAGCACAGCAGTCAGTACATCCTGCTGAAAGGCTGGTCATCTACTGCTAGTCTACTGCATGATGCTGGCATGTCAGATATCCCTGGCTTTGTAAGGAAATAAAGAGTGTATGATGTAACCCGTTTGATTAGTATGAAAGCATTACAGTCTAAGGCTTCATCCCAAATACAAACCCTATTCCCTACATAGTGCAATACTTTTAACCAGAGCACTATGGGCCATGGTTAAAAGTAGTGTACTACATAGGGAATAGAGTGCCATTTGGGATGCATATTATTACACTACACTGGTGGTAGACTGTACACCATCTGTTAATGGAGTGATTATTAATTAAATGCTTTAACTCTATTACGACTTCTTTCATGTGTAACGCAGCCTTGATTCCACAATGGAATTGGATCAATTACTTTATAATTCCACATGGAATGTATTTCTATTATTTTCTTATTCTCTGTAAGATGCTCTTTTTAATTCAGTTGGGTATGTTTGTCAGTGATTACTACAGAAAATACTGAGTAGCTTATACATATACATTCTGAACCATGACAGGCATTATTCTTAAGCAGCAATCCAGATGGCAAAGCTTTGCAGAGGACAGAGGAATCAGTTTCACACATCAACTGTAAAAACAGAGGGACTGCCGAAAGGAACACCGTGGTAAAATGTTTTTCTGAAATCCCAAAGCATCGTATAATCTTTCTCAAAATAGATACTGCTCTGATAAAACAGTGGGACATTGGTGGAATTTGATGATATAACGTTGGCTCAGTGTACTGTTTGTCTGTTTCTCATCACCGTCAGGGTCAGGGGTCAGTGTTTTCCAGGTCTTATTGTCTGACACGTGCACACTGATTTAGAGTCAGAGTAATAAAGCCAAACTTTCGTCTTCTTCTCTAAAATATATGCAGTAAAGTTAGCCAGATATTTGATCATCTCTCCAGCCTTGAGCTATTGATACACAATACACATTAAAAGCTTTGTTTGCATCAATTTGACAAATAACAGTTGGTTCTCGTTGTTTAGTTTTGAGAGTAAGTTCATACTTAACCCCTGTGTAGTCTTAACATTCTGTATACTCACCTTGTCCTAAAGGTAAAAAATGACCCGCTTTCACGAAACCCCTAAAATAAAGCAAATTAATTGAATTTTAAAACCAAATCTATTTTGCATGAAGAAACAACCTGTCATTAATCACAAACTTTGTGAATATCTGGGTTTTCCCTATTCACAATGCAGAAAGACTGCATTTAATCAGTGGACACCACTCATTTTTATTACAACACACCTGTCATAATTGTTTTCTTTACTAAAGTAGAGGTTTAATATTATTGTTATTATTGTTAAAGTTTCTGCATAGGTGTAAACATGGTTTTAGCAAGAGATAGCACTTATATAGCCTAAGAAAGTAGCAGAAATGTGCAGAAAGTAGTTTTGATTGTATTTTAGGGAAACAACAGCAGTCTTGAACTTTTTTGGCAACATAGTGATATATTCTTATATACTGTACGCTGAGGAATTCAACTACAAAATATTAATCTTTTCCCTTTTTTTTACCACTGCCCCCACCCACAAGGTGTATAAACAACAACAATAAATAAGAATAAAATAAGATAATAGATACAAAACAAAAACGTGTTTGAACATGAATCAATCAACTCTAATTAGCACATGTAGGACGGTATTCAAGTGTGTGTGCATTTACTTTTCAGATTTATTTCTCACATGTGCAGCACATAGTATATGTTTTACAGTCCTTATTTTGGGGGCAGAATTGGCATCTCCTCCTCTTGCTTGCCCCAGCTGCAGCCTCAGGTGGATCAAGACAAGATTCAGCCCCCTGAACAGCTTTCACAAGCGCTGCAGATGCTGCTGTGCGGGGGAGGTGCTCCCTTCTTTGAATGTGTGGGGTTACAAGTGCCTTTCCCAGCTGCTCCAGGAACACCCTCCTCTTGTTCCACTTATCAGGCATCCAGGTAGGATTGATATTGTTCCATAACATGAAGGCATTGTATGAGGACACATCAATGATGTTATGGAAGATGACTAGGGGCCAGCGGGCAGTCACCCTCCTGCAGCTGTAAGTTCCAATCACCTTGTCCAGGTTGTAGTCCAGGATGATGGCTGGCTTCCTGTCCTCACGATCACTGGTCTCAGACATTTTGTGCAGTGTGCTCAGTAGGGCCATATTCTTGTTCCTCTTTTCTTCCCCATCTTCCTCTTCAGATACCTCCTCCTCTTCTAAATAATTGTTCTCTTGTTCCTCCTGGACAAAACTGATCTATGACCTGTTGTGCACTGAAATGTGCACTCATTGCTTCAGCAAAGAGAGAACTGGGGCGACTGTCATCTGCAGCACCTTTAAAGCCTCTGACTGCAATTCGCATTAGTAAACAATGCATTCAATAAATGTTTATTTTGTCTGAAAATGTGTGTGTGTGTGTGTGTGTGTGTCTTTATGGTTTTTGTGGTGTGTAAATGATTTTATACCTGCCGGGTCAAAAATTACCCTAAGACAATCTTTGTACCCTGGTGGTGTACAGCTTTCATGGAAATACGAACAAAGGTGATGTTGAAAAACAATCATTTAGGGGATTTTCTCTGCTGTTAAACATATTGGAGGGTCATTTTCGACCCCTAAGACAACACAAGGGTTAAATAAAAGTACATTAATACATTTGGCTGTATCAAGAGCATCAGTGTATTTAAACCAAAATATTGAAATATAACAACAAGACGATGTCATGAACAGGATTCTGATATTCAAATAAAATAAAGTTTTATTGGTCACATGCACCGTGTGTGATTCAGATTGCATCATCTATGGATCTGTTGGGGCAGTATGCGAATTGGAGTGGGTCTAGGGTGTCCGGGATGATGGTGTTGATGTTAGCGATGACCAGCCTTTCAAAGCACTTCATGGCTGGTAATCCTGGTAATCTGTCTGGTCCCGCAGGCCTTGTGAGTGTTGACCTGTTTAAAGTTCTTGCTCACATTGGCTACGGAGAGTGTCCGGAACAGCTGGTGCTCTCATGCATGCTTCAGTGTTAGTTGCCTCGAAGCGAGCATAAAAGGCATTTAGCCCGTCTGGTAGGCTCGCATCCTTGGGCAGCTCGCAGCTGGTTTTCCTTTTGTAGTCCAAAATAGTTTTCAAGCCCTGCCACATCTGACGAGCATCAGAGCCAGTGTAGTAGGATTCATTTTTAGCCCCCTGTATTTCCCTCTTTTCTTCATGCGAATGACGGGGATTTGCACCTCATCTAGGAGCAACATCATGTCCTCCGCGTCAGACTCAAAAATAAATATTTGTCCAGTTAGAGGTGAGTAATCACTGTTCTGACATCCAGAAGCTCTTTTCGGTCATAAGAGACAGTAGCATCAACATTATGTACAAAATAAGTTACAAGCAATGCTAAAAAACATACAAATTAGCACCATTGGTTAGGAGCCCGTAAAACGGCAGCCATTCCTTCCAGCGTCATTCTTTCCACCTAGGACGTGTATATTGCCATCATCAATTAGAGAGAGAAAACATGTATTGTTCCTACATTGTTGCAGAAGCATTGTGCAAAAAATAAATCAACTGTATGCATAACATGACAGATGTTCATAAACCAACAACATCAAAAGATCTTTCAGAGATTCCTCCCAGCTGTAGGTTGTAAAAAAGCAAACTGAAGGTTATCTACAGTTGCTTCATCTACTGCAAATAACTCACTTTGATTGGTCAGACTCTACTAACCCTGAACAGACTGAACAGATTCCCACTCCCTGATATAAATAAATCAGTGTCATGATGTTTCTTAGGAAAGGGATTTTGTAGGTTGGCTTAGATTTTTGCTTGGCTAGAAGCTAAGGGGAGCAACATTCTTTATGTACACCAGGTATAAAATTGACCATGGAACTATAGTTGTTGTCAGATAATTACATATACAAATAATCTCATTGATATTTTGCATTTACCTTGTATAATTATCACACTGCATTTTAATTATTGCATGCAATAACACCTTGTTCCAATGTTCCTGAATACCGGCACCTATTTCCATCCAAGTTAAGCGCTGCTTATTCCAGTAATGTATAGCACAATTTTGGACGGTTTTTCTAAATTAGAGACTTAGATTGAAAATGTGTTATTGAAGTGTTATGGGACTATAATGGCCATGTTATTGTGAGCATTCACCAAGTACCCATTACTATGCAATTTCGGTTTAATTTCTCAGGAAAAAGCAGTCTACCCTTTATGTGGAAATCAAACTGCACTTCCGGAAAACACTTCTCTAAAATTCTTCATGAAAATGTTGCCCTTCCATTTCCTGCAATTTTCTCCTCTTTTTCTATGTGTATTGCCATTAAATCCCACAAGTTTATGTGGCTAGTGTGTCAGTGTGTAACATATTCCAAGTGACAGCTGCGAATGACACTGGATTCCGAGATGGAGCCGTCATTAGAAATAATAAAGAAATTGCCCAGCACCTGTCACTGCTCTGTGAAAGCACAGGTTCCCCCTTGGGGATAATGAAACCCTTGGTAACTGATAAATGTGCAATGCGTAATCGCAGCCTCAACAGCCCCGGTTTATTCTTAGAGGCACAAAGAAAAGAGTAGGGCAATGACAAAGCACAGGTGAATAAAAAATACGATTCTGCATAGCTAACCCCAGCACTTTGGAGAGGTGGAGAGACAGAGGCCAGAGATGGCAGGCAGGCAAGTAGGCAGGCAGCCAGACATGCAGGCAGGCAGTCAGCCAGGAAAGGTGGCCTGTGTTTTATTATGTCAACATGGCCTCAGGTTGGATGGTTTGTTGGTGAGCGAGGCTATTGGAGGCTTTCTCTAATGTTCCCATCTGTCCTCTCCCTTATTTGTGTCAACTCCCTCCCTGTCTTTTCCTCTACTTTTATTACTACCACTTCTCACTTTCCTTTTCTTTCATGATTGCTGTGAGCTATTACTCCTTCCCTCAGTCCTCTTCTCACTTTAACTCTCTCTCTCTCTCTCTCTCTCTCTCTCTCTCTCTCTCTCTCTCTCTCTCTCTCTCTCTCTCTCTCTCTCTCTCTCTCTCTCTCTCTCTCTCTCTCTCTCTCTCTCTCTCCCCCCACCCCACCTCTCTCTCTTTCTTTCTCTCTCTCTCTCTCTCTCTCTCTCAATTCCATTTCAATTTAATTTACGGGGCTTTATTGGCATGGAAAACATGTGTTCACATTACAAAAGCAAGTGAAATAGAAAATAAACAAAAGTGAAATAAACAAAATATTTACAGTAAAACTTTCACTCACAAAAGTTCCAAAAGAATAAAGACATTTCAAATCACATATTATGTCTATATGCAGTGTTGTAATGATGTGCAAATAGTTAAAATACAAGGGTGAAAATAAATAGACATAAATATGGGTTGTATTTCAATGTTGTTTGTTCTTCACTGGTTGCCCTTTTCTTGTGGCAACTCTTTCTTCTCTCTCTCTCTCTCTCTCTCTCTCTCTCTCTCTCTCTCTCTCTCTCTCTCTCTCTCTCTCTCTCTCTCTCTCTCTCCCTTTAACTCCTATCAGTTGAGTGCTAGCCTGGTGTTACAGTAAGGTATAAGATTGATCTCCTGTGGTTCTCTCACAGACTCAATTCCATACCTATCTTGGTCTTGGGAGTGCGTGTGTGTGTCTTGGGAGTGTGTGTGTGTGTATGTGTCTTGGGAGTGTGTGTGTGTGTGTTTGTCTTGGGAGTGTGTTTGTGTGTGTGTCTTGGGAGTGTGTGTGTGTGTGTGTGTGTGTGTGTGTGTGTGTGTGTGTGTGTGTGTGTGTGTGTGTGTGTGTGTGTGTGTGTGTGTGTGTGTGTGTGTGTGTGTGTGTGTGTGTGTGTGTGTGTGTGTGTGCGCGTGTGCGCGTGTGCATGCGTGCGTGTGTGTGTGTATGTCAAGATTAATGGGCTCTGAGGCCCTGGCCACCTTCATTCACATACATATTTAATCCTCTACTTTTATCTCCTCCCCAGAACCACAGGTGGAAAATTTTGGCTTTGCCCACAGATTCTGGCCCTCTGACATAATAAGTGAAACACTTTCAGAACAGAAGAGAGAGTAACTGAATAACAAAATTGACTTGTGTTGTTGTTTTTTCATACCTTGCGTTGCTCTTGTAAACCAGTGGAAAGTAAAGGTTTCTTGGAACTGGGTGTTAGTTTTTTAAGTAATTTGATGGACACTGATAATGTATTTATAAACGCTTTTGCATTTCCACTTGGTGATCAATGATGACAATATCATGACAATTATACCCTGGCAATCACATTAGTAATTCTGCACTGAGCTCTATGTCTCCATGATGGTTATTTTCTCTTCTTTTCGCTAATGTTCCATAACCTCATTATGTGAGTTGCTCAGCAAACGTCAAACAAGGAGTCAAAGTCATTACCCCCAGACGCGTTCATTATGCAGCTCTGAAACAGATACAGCCATTCTTAGACATCCGCTACTGCGCCACATCACATGTCTCACCACAAACTGATTCCCTTTTCAATAGTGACTGACAGCTCATACCCCAAGGACAGCGATTAAGTGGAGAGGAATGTTGAGGCCTCTCCATTGTCTCGCTCTCTCCTCTTTCACACGAAGAAGTAATCTCCCCGGATAATCATTTGAGTCACCCAGTTGACCGGGAAACGACCCGGTGACCATCCGAGATTAAGATCACCTTGAATTATTAATTTGTCTCTTTTCAGGAGCCAGGCGTAGGACAGAGCCAGACAGGGGCAGAGGCAGAGTCAGGGGGAGTTGTCTTTTCAGGAGCCAGGCGTAGGGCAGAGACACAGACAGAGTGTCACGATCGTCGTGTAATGAACTGGACCAAGGTGCAACACGGACTGAGTTCCACATCTTTTAATTACTGTATGGAACGTACAAAACAATAAACAACAACCTAACTGTACCGACGGTGTAGCGCACACACAGGTACTCCTACACAAACAATGACCCACACCGCAAGTGGGGAAAATAACAAACATATATATGGTCCCCAATTAGAGGTAACGACACTCAGCTGCCTCTAATTGGGAACCATCAACAAACCAACCTAGAAAATAAAACATAGAACAAAAACCACCCCTGCTCACGTCCTGACCAAAACCACCATAGAGCAGCCAAAAGGGCTATCTATGGCCAGGACGTGACACAGAGGTAGAGTTCTTCTCTATTCAGGAGCCATAGGGTATAGGCAGTGACAGTTCTCTTTTCAGAGACAGAGGCAGCTTTTGAATGCCATACCAGTCGGTAGGTCAGTGTATTTAGTCTATCACAGGATCACATTTCCTGGGCCACAGGATCACATTTCCCACTCTTGCTATTGGCAGGCTGATATCACCTAGCTTAATAATGTTGACTAATGGGATGCATTTAAAAAATATGATAAATTACGCAATAACTTATATTTAATACCCCTGATACAAAATTGTTTACAAAATGTGTTTACCCTCTGCAAAGGTTGAAATTGTGTTAGATAGCTACCAAAATAATGGAAAATGTGGGGTTTGTGAAAGTCAAGTGCAGGCGTAATATAAGCTCTTCACCCTCTCTTCCCCCTTCATCTCTTGCCTTTATGTTTTGTCTTCCATGCATGCTGACGAGATAAGAAAATAAGATTGATATTGATTAGAAACATTTGACTTCTGATGCGTAATCGTGTAAAGACTGCATACTTTATTTGAGTAAAACTCCAACTTGAAGTTATTCCAATTAGTGCAGTTCCTTTTTCATGAGAACATACTCCTTTGTAGAAAGGTGCTAAAACCTGCCTAAGCATGTACCAAATCGCACCACATTCCCTACATGATACACTACTTTTGACTAGGCTCCATAGTAGTGGACTAAAAAGGTAATAGGTTGCCATTTGGGATGCAACCCTTATGTTTGGAGCTGGAATCCATACAGGCCTCAACAGCAACATCTGCCTCTGATTGCAATCCCCACATTAGCTGGAAAGTCTTTCATTTCC
Source organism: Brachymystax lenok tsinlingensis (assembly GCA_030435695.1). Lineage (NCBI taxonomy): Eukaryota > Metazoa > Chordata > Actinopteri > Salmoniformes > Salmonidae > Brachymystax > Brachymystax lenok. Next base: position 32,605,066 of record CM059786.1, read on the forward strand.
CTAATGTGAGCGAGGTCTACACTGCCAACAGCAGCGGTTGTAGTGCCTCTGTCAGCCAGCCCTGCAGCCACAATCCCAGCACTGACATGTACTCTGCTGTCAACTGACCACTGCCCTTCATGTGCACACACACACACGCACACACACACACAGACACACATGCACACAAGGGAGCATCTGAACCATCATCATATTCTCAGAGGATCATATACTTTCAGCTGTGTATCTGCAAGTATTTCACACACACTCTTACACACACTTAATTCAAAATCTAACATACAATCGGTACCCATGTATGCATATGTGCTCATTTTCACACATCAACCACAGCTACATTGACCAAACTGTTCCCTGAAATGAATACCATTGTGTCTACCTGGTTCCATGTATCACACATGTGCAGCATTGTGGAGGAGGGCACTGAGATAAAAGGAAAGCCCTGTCATATTCAAACATGTACAGCATTGTGGAGGAGGGCACTGAGATAAAAGGAAAGCCCTGTCATATTCAAACATGTACAGCATTGTGAAGGAGGGCACTGAGATAAAAGGAAAGCCCTGTCATATCCGACTACAGACGAGCAATTTATTACCTTTTTTTACAGACCGAAAAAGAGGAATCAAAGTCTCATCTTGAACATGGAAAATAGTTGTCAGGGCAATGACTTACAGTTTTTTTCAATATGCTAACATGCATTGGTCAAAACTGAAGTCACATTGTCAAAACTTGACAAAACTGTGAATAATTTTTCATTGCTTTCACACAAAATGCATTCAATGACCACATTCTCCGAAATCCATGAACTATTTTCTCATTCATACTCCACCACCTGCAAAACTATATATTTGCAGCACGTTTTCAAATGCTAACACACTGTTCCAAAACTGTTAAAAACACATTCAAAACAGAATGAGGGCAAATGTTGTGCATTTCTGCAGTAACCAGATTGAAACATATTGCAAATCTCAGCAGAATATTTAATCCTTCCAAACACAGCTGATTGCAGTTTCAGCTGAAAGCCTACCCAAGTGTCCTGTTTTTAGCCTCATTACCAAACAGACAAAAGAGGACGACTTCAGAATGATTTAGTTTGGATACATGGATCAAGGAAGACAGGTTGGTGGGGAAAGAAGAGTGGCAGGGAGAGGGAGAATATGTTTAGGAGAGGAAGACCAAGAGCGGTGGTCTCTGATGAGATAAGGGCCACAATTATTGACCATGATGTAAACCATGGTCTCTCTTTGAGAGAGGCCGGTTTAAGGGTGCAATGAAATCTGCAGCGTTCAACAGTTGCATCAATAGTATTAGGTGACTTCAGAATTGACCGATGTTTGTTAACAATTGAAAAAAACTGTTAGATTGATGGATGACATCTGATTAACTTTGATTAAGTTTTCAATTAGTTTCTTCCTCCTGTCTTTTCTGCTCTGAGACACGGATGTCAAGATCTGAATAATTAGAGTGTCTGTTAAAATATACTAATAAGTAAATTATCAACAGAACTAATAGCTGGAATATTGAAATGAAATGTTGTTGACAACTGACAGAAGAACCCAACAAAACCTCATCTACTGGTCTAACTGAAAATATGAACCTTTGACTCCGCAAGCTCAGTCCTTTTCTTTCATGTTATTTGGGTTCAGAATGCGGCTTTATTTGTGTCCCAACTGGGAATATAATAAAAGGAGAAAAGGAGAAAGCCAATAAAAAGGCAGTACATGCACATTGTGAGTGATTTTGTGAGACAGAGCACATGTCCCAAATGGCACCCTATTACCTACGTAGTGCACAGCTTTTTTGACTGGAGCCCTATGGGGAATAAAGGGAATTTGACCAGAGCCATATTCACTATCAAGAGAATAGGATGCTATTTGGACTCAACTTGAGTGTGTTTTAAACCCAATGACCGCAGAGGAGAGGAGAGGCTGGGGAGAGATGCTTGGATCTAAAATCAAAGCAGGTGTGTGAGGCATGGGGACCAGAGTCCCTGGGAGACTGTGAGAGCGAGAGAGAGAGAGAGAGAGAGAGAGAGAGAGAGAGAGAGAGAGAGAGAGAGAGGGGGATGATAGAAAGGTGTGTAGGGTGAGAGAAGGGTGAGACATTGGCCTGGGAGGCCAGTGAGGGTCACAGGTGGTGTGGAAGAAATCAAATCAAATCAAACTTTATTTGTCACATGCGCCGAATACAACAAGTGTAGACCTTACCGTGAAATGCTTACTTTACAAGCCCTTAACCAACAGTGCAGTTCAAGAAGAGTTAAGAAAATGTTTACCAAATAAACAAAAGTAAAACATTTAAAATAATGAAAAGTAACACAATAACTCAACAATAACGAGGCTATATACAGGGGGTACCGGTACCGAGTCAGTGTGCGGGGGTACAGGTTAGTTGAAGTAATTTGTACATGTAGGTAGGGGTGAAGTGACTATGAATAGATAATAAACCGCGAGTAGCACTTGGGTGACTGGAGTCTCTGACAATTTTATGGGCTTTCCTCTGACACCGCACATTGTATATGTAACGAGTGCGCTGAGAGTCAGGAAGCAAGTTCAGGGAGTGAGTGTTTTGATAAATAAAAGAAACACGGAACACAAACAATGCACCGACATGAAAACAGAGTCAAAAACACCTGAGGAAAGAACCAAGGGGAGTGACAGATATAGGGAAGATAATCAAGGAGGTGATGGAGTCCAGGTGAGTATCATGAGGCGCAGGTATGTGAGACGATGTTGACAGGTGTGCGGGATAATCAGCAGCCTGATGACTTAGAGGCCGGAGAGGGAGTACACGTGACAATATAGGTCCTGGATGGCAGGAAGCTTGGCCCCAGTGATGTACTGGGCCTTACGCACTACCCTCTGTAGTGCCTTGAGGTCAGATGCCGAGCAGTTGCCATACCAGGCAGTAATGCAACCGGTCAGGATGCTCTCAATGGTGCAGCTGTATAACTTTTTGAGGATCTGGGGACCCATGCCAAATCTTTTAATTCTCCTGAGGGGGAAAAGGTTTTGTTGTGTACTCTTCATGACTGTCTTGGTGTGTTTGGACCATGATAGTTTGTTGGTGATGTGGACACCAAGGAACTTGAAACTCTCGACCCGCTTCACTACAGCCCGGTAGATGTTAACCTCTTGGGGATAATTAAAGAGCAGTGGGGTGCTAGTGCCCCATCCTTGACAACATCCGGAAAAATGTTATGCACCAAATTCAAATTACAGAAGTAGAAATATAAAACTTTCATAAAAATACAAGTGTTGCACACTCTTCAAAAGCTTAGACTCTTGGCAATCTCACAGTGTTGTCAGATTTCAAAAAGGCTTTACGGCGAAAGCAGAACATTTGATTGTCTGAGGACAGCACCCCATGTACATCCTCCATTAGCATATTAATAAAACCAGCGAGGGTGTCACAAAACACATAAAAACAGCTAAAATAAATAGCTTAACTTTGAAGATCTTCTGCTGATGGTAATCCGAGGTGTCCAAGCAAGACATCCAATGTTCCTTTTGTTCTAAAAAGTCCCTATTTATATCCATAAAGCTACGTTTGGTTGGAGCGTTCTGTTCAGAAAATCCACCGTCCACTCGTCCCGTTATACAAGACAAAACATTTACCTATAAACTTTGTCCAAACAAATCAAACAACATTTCTAATCGATCCTTAGGTACACTGTTATCTATATTAAATATAATATTTCACACGAATAATACCTGGGCGATAAAAAAGAAAAAAACCGAGGTGCGCGCTCCCGGGTCCCACGCGCCACAGACAAAAATTACTCCCTCGCTCCACTTGGAAAAACTTCCTGTATTCGTCTAGTTTTCAAGGTAAACTCTTCAAACCTTTTTCTAAAGATGGTTGACATCTAGTGGAAGCCATAGGTACTGCAACCTGGGAGATGGATTAACTTCTTAGGGAGCGGCAGCATAGGTGACGGTTTTGGAGAGTCTGGAATGCCCAAAATAAAATCCCTGCCACTCAGGCCCAGAAAATAGGATATGCACATAATTAGTACTGTTGAATAGGAAACACTCTGAAGTTTCTAAGAGTGTTAAAATAATGTATGTGAGTATAACAGAACTGATATAGCAGGTAAAAACCAGAGGAAAATCCATCCGGATTTGCAGTTTGTTTTGTAAATGACCTTCCTCTCCATTGTGCCTATTCATTTGTATTTTACCTAGGACTGAGACTGCAGTACCTATGGCTTCCACTAGATGTCAACAGTCTTTCTACAAAGTCTGGAAGTTCTAGCAGTAAGCAGAACGGATAGGAAGAGGAAGTAGTCAGGGGACCACTTTTGTTTACAACGTTTGACACGGGCGAGATTGTGAGCGCACCCCACCCCAGTTTATTTTCCTTTCCTATTGTTCACGTTATCGTCCGGTTTAAATATTACAGTAAATATACATAAAAGGATACCTAAGGATACATTAAAAATGATGTTTGATTTGTTTGTAGAAAGTTTATAGGTATAATTTGAACGTGTTCTCTTCACGGTTCAATGGGCGACTCAACGGTGGATTTTATGATCATAACGCGCCAATCAAACAGAGATTTATGGATATAATAAATTACTTTTTCTAACAAAATAACTGTTGGATGTCTTCGTTGGACACTTGGGAAGCCCTCAGCAGAAGTTAATCGAAAGGCAAGTGATATTTTTTAGCTCTTATAATGGGTTTTGTGTGACCCGCGCTGGATATGAATTTATGCTAATGCATAAATATTGGAGGTGCTATACTCAAACAATCAAATGTTGTGCCTTCGCCGTAAAGCCTTTTTGAAATCTGACAACAAACTGTGATATTGCCAAGAAGCAGAGCTTTTGATGACTATGCAACACTTGTATATTGATGAATGTTTAATAATTCAACTTTTGGATTTTGAATTTGGCACCTTAAATTTCACCGGGTAGTGTCGGGAGCTCCCTAAGTAGTTGAAGCATGTCCTATAGCAACCCATTGGAAAAAGAGGCATGTCACAAAATCTAATTTTCTTGGATGGATTTTGCTCCGGTTTTCGCGTGCCATATCAGTTTTGTTATACTCAAAGACATTATTTTAACAGTTTTAGAAACTTCAGATTGTTTTCTATCCAATAGTACAAGTTTATGGGCCTGAGTGGCAGGCATTTTACTTTGGGCACGCCAGACTCTACAAAATTCCCAACAGTGCCGCCGCTCCCTAATTAATGGGGGCCTGTTCGGCCCCCCTTTTAATGTGGGTGAACAGGGAGTACAGGAAGGATCTAAGCACACACCCCTGAAGGGCCCCCATGTTGAGGATCAGCGTGGCAGATATGTTGTTGCCTACCCTTACCACCTGGGGGCGGCCCGTCAGGAAGTCCAGGATCCAGTTGCAGAGGGAGGTGTTTTGTCCCAGAGTCCTTAGCTTGGTGATGAGCTTCATGGGCACTATGGTGTTGAATGCTGCGCTGTAGTCAATGAACAGCATTCTCACATAGGTGTTCCTTTTGTCCAAGTGGGAAAGGGCAGTGTGGAGTGCGATTCTCTCAACTCTCAAAACTCTAATGGACTGCAGGTCAACTCTCAATACTCTCCGGACTGAACGTCAACTCTCAATACACTGCTGGACTGCAGGTCAACTCTCACTCCTCTACGGGATTGCAGGTCAACTCTCAACCCTCTACTGGACTGCAGGTCAACTCTCAATACTACGCTAGACTGCAGGTCAACTCTCAGTCCTCTGCTGGACTGAAGGTCAACTCTCAATACGCGCTGGACTGCAGGTCAACTCTCAATACTCTGCTGGACTGCAGATCAACTCTCAGTCCTCTGCTGGACTGAAGGTCAACTCTCAATACGCGCTGGACTGCAGGTCAACTCTCAAAACTCTGCTGGACTGCAGGTCAACTCTCAATACTCTCCGGACTGAAGGTCAACTCCCAATACTCTACTGGATTGCAGGTCAACTCTCAACTCTCTACTGGACTGCAGGTCAACTCTCAATACTATGCTAGACTGCAGGTCAACTCTCAATCCTCTGCTGGACTGCAGGTCAACTCTCAATACTCTGCTGGACTGCAGATCAACTCTCAGTCCTCTGCTGGACAGCAGGTCAACTCTCAATATTCTGCTGGACTGAAGGTCAACTCTCAATAGTCTCTGAACTGCTGGTCAACTCTCAATCATCTGCCTGACTGCAGGTCAACTCTCAATAGTCTCTGGACTGCATTAAGTTTGTTATGGTTTCAATGCTGGGCCTTCTGCTTTCCACTAAAGACATATTGGGACTACACTACATTACCAAAAGTATGTGGACACCTGCTCGTCTAATATCTCATTCCAAAATCCTGGGCATTACATGTTTTCTCAATTGAAATAGTCTTAACATTCTCTAAATTGTAAGTGCAATTGTCACAACTGTTTTATGGGACATCCCAACTCTACTGCATGTCTGCAAAATGTAGTAACTCACTCAAAACATTTAATTCATGCTAGTTCAAGACTAGTTATTGTGTCAGTAAATTGGCCAATGCCACCGAAATGAGAAGTTTTTTTGTCATCGTGTGAGCCGTACTGGTCAAAATGTTTGTGTTTTTTCACCATGGCAGTCAACCCTGGAAATGACTGTTGTATACACATTTCAGGTTTGTTCTACTTTTTTGACACTGACTGCTTACTGTACTAGACCAGAAGGTCAGTTTTGTCTAGTTGAATGCTATTGTGTATCAGACTGAGCTTTTTAGATACGATTTCAACAGTAGGTAAAAGTTTAATGGGAAAAGTCAATACTGTGTAATACTGTACACAGAAAAAGGATATGCACATTTGTATGTATACAGTACATTTATTTTTGTAGCAATGTGTTACATGTAAACAGAGAATTCACATTTGCATGTCCATTTTTACATATTTCTTACATGTAAAGTCATATATAGGGAATATAAAATTTGCCACAAAATGACTTCCCCATGCCCCCCCAAAAAAACGCAACAATGCGTAGTTCTGTAAAAAAAAAAAAACGATGACCTCCTCACATTATGTAACACTACAAGGTCCCATCTTCTTGGAGGACATCCTGTCACTCTTGTTGGTCTGGCCAGACGTTTTCGTCAACATAACATCTGAAAAATCACGCAACCATCCCCTGCAAGAAGTATATACAGGCCTCATTGAAGTATAGTAAAACTCCCTGTACAATATACCATGTGCACACCAATGATTTACCTGGACATACTGGTAGCTCCTTAGCTCCTTCACTCTGTCACTATTCCTCTCAAATGGCACCTTGTAGAGTTGTTTCATAGTCATTAGATTTATAGTCTATAGTGGAAATGCTGACAGAACTGATAGTTTCGAAAATATTGTTGTCATTTTTGCTTGCTCTTTGGATCTCTCTTAGCAAGGTGGAATTGTTGGCTATGACCATGTTGCAAATTCCTTGTTCTTGCTGATGGCTGAATACTGCTGCTCTGCCACCAGCATGACGACTATGTGCAGTCCTATATATGACATGTAGAATTCACAAATAGATCATGTTACAGATAGTGTACTGTATTCAAATTGTGCTGTATTACTGTATATTTCTCATACATATCTTACAGTACATTGTGATTTTCAGACTTGCATTTACCTTTACAATAGTTGCTGTATTGTTGTGAATGAAATTATGTAACAAAAGTAAAGAACGAGTACATATGTTTGCACAATTGATGACACTGTGGACCTGTTTACATTGGGCTGTAATCTCCGATCAGCCTCTTCCATTGTAAGACCATGGTTTATGACATGGTCCACAATTGTGACTTTGATTTCATCGGGGACTCTTATTCTTTGCCTTCTACCTCTTCCTCTATGATGTCTTCCCCTAACAGCACCACCACACATTATTACACATTATTTATTTTCCCCAAGCATGTAGCTGCTGTTCCGAGTTGTGATGTTCCTCCATGTTAAAAAATGGTAGTGATTGTCTTGTCGGCAAGCTCCATATGTATGCTTCCAAACATGATTGGTTGATTGGTAAGATTGTGAATCCTATTTTATTACTATGTCACCTGGCAGGTAATTCGCCACTATGCATTGGGGCAGGTAGAATTCTCCTGGCATTGGCCAAACCCAGATTCGTCCGTCGGACTGCCAGATGGTGAAACGTGATTCATCACTCAAGAGAATGTGTTTCCAAGCTCCATAATCCAATGGAAGCGAGCTTTACACCACTCCAGCCGACACTTGGTATTGCGCATGGTGATCTTAGGCTTGTACGAGGTTGCTCAGCCATGGAAACCCATTTCATGAAGCTCCCGATGAACAGTTCTTGTGCTGATGTTGCTTCCAGAGGCAGTTTGGTACTCGGTAGGGACTGTTGTAACCGATGACAGATGATATTTACGCGCTATGAGCTTCATCACTCGACGGTCCCATTCTATGAGCTTGTGTGGCCTACCACTTCGCGGCTGAGCCATTGTCGCTCCTAGATGTTTCCACTTCACAATAACATCACATACAGTTGACTAGGGCAGCACTAGAAGGGCAGAAATTTGCCGAACTGACCTGTTGGAAAGGTGGCATCCTATGATGGTGCCACATTGAACGTCACTGAGCTCCTCAGTAAGGCCATTCTCATGCCAATGTTTGTCTATGGAGATTGCATGGCGGTGTGCTCGGTTTCATACACCTGTCAGAAAAGGTTGTGACTGAAATAGCAGAATCCACTAATTTGAAGGGGCATCCACATACTTTTGTATATAGTGTATATCGCTGGTGATATACACATACAGGATTTTGTATTGTAATTTATTTCCGCAGTTTTGGGGTCTTTTGCTTGTTTTTGCATGTTGAATATAACAGCAGCAAAATACCAAGCCCTTTACTTAGAGTGAGTAAAAGTAAAAAATACTTTAATTCCTGCGGACCTGCGGTTTAATGGCATTAACTGGATTTGGTTTTGGCTAAAAGCCCTGCTCCACTCCATTAATAAGCGAAGCTTTATTCAAATGAATGGGCTCGTACATTAAGAGGTCCTTAATGCTCGTTTTGGGGTGGCGGGGACGCTGCTGTGATTAGATGTGACTGCATGATAATGGAAGCGCTAACGCAATGACATCGCAGTTCATGCCACGCAAAGGTTACGGCCCTGGCAAATTCTTAATCAGCTTCAAAATGTCAGCGCGCTAACCTTGGGTCCAAATAAGGGCATATATCTGGGATTAGAATGCTGGCTGTGTAGCTACGGCTACTTGCTCAAGCATAGGCCTTTCAGGGAGGAAACAGTTTTGGAGATCCAAAACTGTCTGAAGCTTAAACTTAGCAGTGGATTTTGGGGCAGAAATGTACTTAGTCATATTATAGTCCATTGATATTCCATATCTTTCCAGCTGTGTTTGGTTTTTAGCCGATCAAACATAAAAGCTAAATCTTGTTTTGATATTCTAAGCAGACATATTATATGTCATATCATGAACTTTCAAGCAGTGTGTAATGCTCTTTACTTTGTTTGTGTGTCTCTCAATAGAGGTTACAAAACATCCGTATTAGAGCAGAGGGCCGTGGTGTGTGTGTGTGTGAAGCTGTTGAGCGGAGCTGTTTGAAACACAAGGGCAGCTCCCCATCGCGTACAGAAGGGTGAGATCTAATCAAACCCCCTGAGCCAGTAGAAGGAGAGGCCGAAGTGCTTCACACCCAGGTCTCCGGCCCGGGTCTCTGGAGGTACAATTATCCAAACTCATTTAGCGGGGGGAGTAAGTGCTCCCTGCATCACCCTTCTACCCTCTGCTGTTAACAGTAACAGAGCTGTCAACTGACAGAATGGTTAATGAACTGGGTCTCATCTTATCAGTCATTAGCTGTTGGGAAATGCAACAAAAGAAGGAAAATGTACATTTTGATTTAACAATGCATATCTTCACTCAATGTTTATGTTGGGAAATGTACTGTTAACTCTACTGTACCTTGCAGTGCAAACTCAATGTGATTTACAGAACATACTGAGTCACATAGGTAGTGTAGTTGACACTTTGTCAGCTGAAGTATTGTATTTTTTCTGGTTTGAGTCATAGAAGATAGATCCGATATCATTATCTTGCTATCGTCTTTTTGTCTTGTCAGTATTACATCTTCCCCACGTAGAATGAATTCCATTTGAGGGTTTATCGTTTGCATTTGAGAACATAATTTAGCAGTGTGGCTGTAGTATAATATCCATCAAACATTGATTCTGCCCTCCCATGACAGTGAACCTGAAGGTGCATCAGCAGTTTTTCACTTGCTATGTAAGTCACTGATAGTCAGTCAATTAGCTCAAGTCAGCTAATAGTTTTTTGATTGCTAAGTTCGTTTAAACTTGTTATCTAAACTTGTTATCATGGTTGAATTACTTGCTGGGGGCCCCCATTGATTTTGTTAGTCAGTCTAACTCAGATTATTACAAATGTAAACATTCTCTCTGCCCCATGGCAAAAGGATTAGAATTGCATGAAATATATATTTTTTTAAATGTTCTCTCCGCCCCATGGCAACATTTGCAGATTTGCAGCAAACTGCAACATTTTCTCTGTACCCCATGGCAAAATGTGTAGAATTTCCCAAAATAAACTCTAAAAAGGAAAATGTTTCTCTCCGCTGTGAAGCGCAGGGCCACCACTAAAATGTTTTGCTAGCAATGTGTGTGTGTGCGTGGAGGGGGGGGGTATGGATGTGAGTATGCAAATCCGCAAGTTCAGATTTTTTGTGGACCCCACCCCCATCAAAGTTGCCCATCCCTGAAGTAGATTGACATAAGTGAAACCAGATATTTAGGACCTTTTCAATAGAAGTCGGTGGTTATTATGAATTGAATTAATGGATTTTATTTGGAAAATGTAAGTCTTATAGAGTTTTCTCAGTGATGAGTACAACAATATACAGTACATCAACAGCTTAATATTGTAGTTTAGTAAAATACTGTTAGTGTAGTCAGAGACATTTCATCGAACATATTTCCTTCACATAGCTCACTTTCAACCTCATAGTTTAAGCAGATGGCGTATGTATTTTCAGTGCACATAATTAATCCCTTGGATTGATTAAATGCATAGAAAGCAGGCCATTAAAAAAGGAGCACAAGGTAAAGTTATTGCCAAAAATAGACAACACCTTATGTTGTACTTTTTTTTATTATTTTTTTTCGTGATGAAAGTAATGATTCCAGTTCAAGGTCGAGTGAAGCAGGCGGAATTTTTAGGTAAATGCATGCATTGTAAATAAGTGGAATGTTTAATTTAAACCAGATTATTTGATTTAGAATAATGTGAAAACCCAGAAGGCACAAGCTCTTGAATGAATATATTTTATTGAGTGGACATGATCGAACAAGTGTCACAACTTTCGCCAAAGTCGGTCCCTCTCCTTGTTCGGGCGGCGTTCGGCTGTCGACGTCACCGGTCTTCTAGCTACCGCCAATCCACTTTTCAATTTCTGTTTGTTTTGTCTTAATTTTACACACCTGGTTTCTATTCCCATAATGACATGTTCCTTATTTAAACCCTCTGTTTCCCCCATGGTTTTGTGCGTGTTTGTTCTATGTTAGACGGCCTATTTGGTAGTTTGTATTTTGAGTAAAATATATACGTGATTACTCATCTCCGTTGTCCTACGCCTGACTCTGCTTACCTGCTACACTGAGACACCTGACAACAAGTATGTCCTGTATTCTCCCTTTTCCCTGTAAACATATTTCATTGTGTGGATATGCAGGGTTAAAGGCTGTGCCATTTAATAAATACTATTCCAATTACACTAAATTCTGTTACTTGGCTTCTTTTTCCATGTATGAGATTTCCGGGCTTGTTTGGCTGCTGTAAGTGAATTCTAAATGGAACTCCATCTGATCTCAACATGACCCCAGAGTCTGTGTTTTCATGGAGCTTAACCACCATATGCAGTTAATTACCCTTATGGAAAAAACACATGAATTTGTGAACACACGTGAAGAGTTCCAGTTTCATGTGATCACTTGTGAAGTTAATGTGATAACATGTGACATCATGTAAATCAACATGTGAAAACATGAAACTACACATGCGAAAACATGTGAAGTGTTCCAAAACACATTTTAACATTTCCCAGACACTCTTATCCAGAGTGACTCAAGGGCACATCAACAGATTTTTCACTAAGTCAGCTCAGGGATTCAAACCAGGGACTTTTTGGTTACTGGCCCTATGCTCTTAACAGTTAGGCTACCTGCCGCCCTGTAGTCAACAAAATACAATGAGAAATCATGTGTTTTTTCTGTAAGGGTAACCTTTTAGAAAATTCCTGGCTATTGAGTAATCTGTTCTAACTGCTGTACATAATTCATTTTGGATTATTTAATCAATAAAAAACTGTGCATCAACACTGACAACTGTAAGCATCACAATATGGTCCTATACTGAAGTACAGTATGTATTAGCATGTTCATTGTTCATCTGTTAAAATCCAAGTCATTATCTTTGGGCACAGAGAAATTAAAACTCAATTTGAACTAGTATACTGACAATATACTGTATATACTAATATCATTCCATTTATTTGAAATAGCACATTTAAGAATGACATGGTTTTAAGACAAAGAGGGCTTACATAGTAAGCGTTACACAAGGACAGTTCCTCAACAAAACCCACTGCTAGAGAAGCTAGGTCTAGACTATGATGATGAGGTTAAAGCTGCAATATGTAACTTTTTGGGTGACCTAACCAAATCCACACAGACATGTGCATTATAGATCTGCTATTCTCCTTGAAAGCAAGTCTAAGAAACGATAGATCTGTTCTGTGTGAGTTATTTCAATACTTCCCGTTGTTACGTTTTTTTTTGTGTCTTTTACATTTGGTTTTGTACACCAGCTTCAAACAGCTGAAAATACAACATTATTGGTTACTAAAAATATATTTTACAGTGGTTTAGATTGGTCAATTATTCTCTATACCATGCATTGCTTGTTTTGTCACATAAACTGAAATTATAGGTGAATTATTAGAATTTTAGCAACCAGGAAATGGCGGAGCAATTTCGACATATTGCACCTTTAAGTCAAGGATGTTGGGAGAATCGATCAGTCTGTTAATATAAGCACACAATGCATGTCTGTTGGGTATCCCTCAGTATAAATATTTTAGAGAGTTTCCAGCACCTGAAATTTTCACAAATGATTTTTTAACTGAACGTGACTAGCTGTAGCTAGTAGATTTACTTACAGTACAATATATCCATGAACGCTGTGCTATCCCTAAATGAACAAAAATATTTGGCATCTTAAATCCAGTAATAGGTGAAGGTAATAAGCTTAGTTGACTGACAGTGTAGCATTTGTATTGTAGCTTTAGCTTGTTTACTTAGATTGAATAGATGTTGACTGCTCAAACCAGACAAATCTTATGGCCATTTTACTGCGCATACCGCTAAAATCCCTTGTTTTCCTTGTTTTTTTAAATACTGTAGCATACCCTGACCCCACCTCTTAATACCCAATAACCATCTGATGTGATTAACAGTGATCGCCATATCTTCGACGAGAGCGGTCACCAAAGCCTATCTTAAGCAGAATCTATTAACCTTAACGCAGCACAAATGCACAAGTCAATGCGCCTTAATGTAAGCTGATGGCACTGCGCCAAACCCCTCTCTGAGTGGAAAAACGTATATATTTCATGTGGAGGAAATGCCAGTGATAGATGTAAGCCAAGACAAGCAGGCCCAGCGGGCTTCTCTTTAATAACCTATAGCTCTGACTGGGAGCAGTGAGCAGGCCAAGAGGGAGGAAGGGGAAAACCATCAGGCCTTAATCCACCAGGCTGTTTTGATTCTGCCAGCCATCATTTCCTGTCATCTCTGTTAACCTGACAAGTCCTGTAAATCAAGTGTCCAGAGTTCAAATGCAGCGGCCGCAAATTGTGTGTTTAAAGAAACTGTATATACATATGAAACTGTATATGGCCAAATCTTTGTGATGTGAGTTCTATGTGTAGGTGTGTGGGCGGGGGCTTGTCCCCCTTAGAGTTGATTTATTTCCTGGTTCAGATTGGTTCTGTTTCGTGTTTGAACAGTTGGTCCTTTTAAGACCCCTCTCCCGGGAAAGATGACCTCCTATAGAATTTCCGAAATCTGGACATGAGGAGGGCACACCTGTCATGTTGGTTCCCTTCATGGTGGAGTTAAGGCAACATGTTCTCCCCATGAACCAAATATGTTGATTCGAGATACATGGCCGAATACAGAAATAGGTCACTTTACTTAATGCCATGAACTTTGGCTACTTAACATAAGCACGATAACACATTTTATAATAAGGCAAGGCCCTTGGTTTCATTCAATTAAAAGTACAGCAGTGCTACAACACATACATTATGTAGTATGATAGCATGCTGTCTTGTCATCGTGACACCACTAGTTCAAGGGGTGGCAGTATACAAGTAGAACCAGAGGACATACCCTAACCAGTATTTATGTAAAACATAGAATTACACATTTTGTCTCATGAAAGTTGTGTCTTCAAGGCTTAATAGCAGTCCAGTGGCATGATGTAACATGTATGGCAGCTGTTAATACATCCCTGGTGAATCAGTCCATCACTTACCAATGACAGCTCTGGGATCATGCCCTCTCATTGTTCGTATGCCTGTGGGGGACTCCGGGTTAATCACTGTTTTGCTCTGAGACTAATTGCTCTTAGTGTGAAGGACTGTGGCTGTAGTATACAGTATCAGCACAGTAGACAGTATTGTGGATGAGAGACAGGTATGAAGCTCTATCAGACCAATCCTTCATCTGATGCACTTATGTTTCACTTGTACACAGACGTGCAGTTGTTACTCCAAACCACAATGATGTACAGGTGGATTAAATCAGAAGTATTCAATTATTCCCATCAGTCACTAAATGCCTGTAAACTTATAAAACCAGCCATTCATTCATCAACACAAAATATAGTTAATGTGATACGTCATAAATAGGGACCAGAGTTATTCATGTTTATTTCACGTTGTCTAGAAAAACTATGAGCCCAACATGTGCATTATAGTGCTGCTCCCCAACGGTGAAAAAGTCAAAGACACTCCCTTCATTTTTCATGTCACCAACCAAGCGTATGATATGGCTCAGCCTAAGTGAGGCTGTTCAAACACTGATAGCAGGACTGAGATCCAAGGTCACGCGATAATTCATCGGGAACTAAAAGCAGCCACTTTACAAACATTACATTGCATAACTAACCAGACTTTGTTTACTGATAAGCTCCCTACAAAATAACAAAGTCATCTAGTTTCACCAATGTTAAAATGCATGTATTTTTGTTTTATCTCAAGTTTTCTGTAGAGACATCATTTAGGGGCATATTAGATAACAGTTTATTAATGAGGATGATGAAAGGAACCACCTGATTTGGATATCAAGCGCTGAAGGAAGTTACCCGCCATCAAACCTGTAGCCCTTTACAGTTGTACCTGTATACGGTTTGAAAACGGCAGATTTAGACACTTGTAAACGCTTAAATTGGAACACAGTGGCTGTACAGTAACATTCTATATATGTTGTCAGAGCTCAAGTTCTTTTTTTCACAGGTCTGCATGGGTTTTTACTGACAAAAAGTTCCCCCATCCCTCCCGTTAATCGGGCAACTTTTGTAAATGTCTTGTTGTCTCAGTGAGAGAAATGCTGTCAATGTATTTTGAAAGACATTGAGGATTTTAATGAATACCTCTTTGATGTCATACAAGCAAGCCAAACATCCACTCTGTTTGTTGTACTGTTAAGAAAATTGGCAGCAGACCACTCATCTGAATGAACTCATGACTCCATTCTATGAGCACCAAAATTACGATCTGCTTCACTGAATAGCCTTGTAAAAGCCTAACACTGTATGATCATACTTTAGAATTTAGCTAGTCATGTTGGCAATAGAACAAGCTTTCACATTATGCACACTTGACCCAGATTGTGATTTATAACTGTCCGTTTTCGGATTCTGTAAACAACAACAGTAATAGTGTAAAGGCGGGTGTGCAGGGCTATGTGTTTTCTCTAGTTCCTCGATGGCACATCTAAGAGAGCTCAAAAGAACACCTTATAGTTAAGTCATAAAAGTGCATTATAATGACCTGGGAACTGTGCACACCTATCAATGTTACTGAATGTATCCACAGTATTTTCAGATTTATTTATCAACAAATGCGGCTGAAAGTACAGTAAATGTAAAATGTACATAAAATCAACACTGTAATGTTTGGATTCAGTCTTGCATCAGATTGTCTCCTCTCCTTTAATCTTAGAATTTCCCCATCATCTCTAAAATGTTCCTATTTAATTGCTACCATGGTTGTGCATATTATTTCCATATTTCTTCTGTAAGAAACATTTCAATTTAGACCTAACCATACAAGCCAATTCCCATGAGTGTAAGGGGTTGAATCAGCCCATTTTTCAGGTTGTTAGCACAGTTAAAGGAGCCATAGCATTGATTCCTGGCACAGATTAAACATTAGCGTTTTGAAAGACCCATCTCCCCTTAGGGAGACCAAGAGACACAGAGCAGGAGTGCACTAATTGAATAATTTATTTATTTAATTGTCTACCACAAAAATATCAATACATTTATTCAGCTCTTTGGGGACTTAATTTGTGTGTAAATGTATGACGGAGTATGTGGCCAAAAATCCCCAGTTGAGTTTGTGTTACAGTGGCACTTTCTGCCTCTCAGGGGAGGTGGTGTCGAGTGCATTACAACGTGCTGTAGCATAGAGAAGCATAATTATATTACCCCCAAATACCCTCAAATTAAAGCTGACAGTCTGCACTTTAACCTCATTTTAAATCCAAAGTGCTGAAGTACAGAGCCAAAACAACACAGAATGTGTCACTGTCCCAATACTTTTGTAGCTCACTGTATGTCACTTACACAAGTTCCAAATGAATTACAGACATTCTTTTGACAGTGAGGTAAGATATACAGTATGGCAATATGTCACAAATACACAGACAAAACATATTTTATTATGATTATCCTCCCCAAATACAAAACATCTAGGTAAAGCAGAGTTGATAAACTGTTTTTCTTACGGCACCTTTATTCTCATTTGTTAGCCTCCACGGGAGTGTCTCAGCGCTGTGTCGTTCTTACGGTACCCTGTTCTCATCTGTTAGCCACTACGGGTGTGTCTCAGCACTGTGTCATTCTTACTTTACCCTGTTCTCATTTGTTAGCCTCCACTTGAGTGTCTTGGCGCTGTGTTACAAGGTAAGAGAGAAGCTTGCCAATGTCATTTTTATTCACCCAAAAGCACCTGTCAGAAACCAATGTTATTTATATTTTTCTGTGAAATTTTCTGTGAGGAACGATTAATCATCTTTGCAGTTGATCAGCTCAAAGTGTATGAATTGCAAACACAGTTCATACAGTATATTCGGAATGTATTTAGACCACTTCCCTTTATCCACATTTTGTTAATACAATGTATTAAATAAATGTTTTCCCCCACCAATCTGCACACAATACCCCATAATGACAAAGCAGTTTTTAGAAATGTTTGCTAATTATTTTTAAATACAAAAACTGAATGAAACTCGAAATTGAGCTCAAGTGCACCCTGTTTCCATTGGTCATCATTGAGATGTTTCTACAACTTGATTGGAGTCCACCTGTGGTACATTAAATTGATTGGACATGATTTGGAAAGGCACACCCCAGTCTATATAAGGTCCCACAGTTTACAGTGCATGTCAGAGCAAAAACCAAGCCATGAGGTCAATAAAATTGTCCGTAGAGCTCGGAGACAAGATTGTGTCGAGTCACAGATTTGGGGAAGGGTACCAAAACATCTCTGAAGAATTCAAGGTCCCCAAGAACACAGATGCCTCCATCATTCTTAAGTGGAAGAAGTTTGGAACCACCAAGACTCTTCCTAGAGCTGGCAGCCTGGCCAACTGAGCAATCAGGGGAGAAGGGACTTGGTCAGGGAGGTGACCAAGAACCTGATGGTCACTCTGACAGAGATCTAGAGTTCCTCTGTGGAGATGGGAGAACCTTCCAGAAGGACAACCATCTCTGCAGCACTCCACCAATCAGGCCTTTATGGTAGAGTGGCCAGACGGAAGCTTCTCCACAGTAAAAGGCAAATGACAGCCCGCTTGGAGTTTGCCAAAAGGTAAATAAAGACTCTCAGACCATGAGAAACAAGATTTTCTTGTCTGATGAAACCAAGATTGAACTCTTTAGCCTGAATGCCAAGCGTCATGCCTGGAGGGAACCTGGCACCATCCCAGCGGTGAAGCATGGTGGTGGCAGCATCATGCTGTGGTGGTGTTTTTCAGTGGCAAGGACTGGAAGACTAGTCAGGATTGAGGGAAAGATGAACGGAGCAGAGTACAGAGAGATCCTTGATGAAAACCTACACTAGAGCACACAGGACCTCAGACTGGGGTGACGGTTCACCTTCCAACAGGACAACGACTCTAAGCACACAGCCAAGACAACGCAGCAGTGGCTTTGGGACAAGTCTCTGAATGTCCTTGTGTGGCCCAGCCAGAAACTGGACTTAAACCCGATCTAACATCTCTGGAGAGACCTGAAAAAAGCTGTGCAGATACGCACTCCATCTAACTTGACAGAGCTTGAGAGGATATGAAGAGAAGAATGGAAGAAACTCCCCAAATTATCAAGGCACAAGGCGAGACCCAGATGCAGACACAGGAGGCAGATGGGTGGAGTATTACAATGTTTAATAATCCAAAGGGGTAGGCAAGAGAATGCAAAAGGTCAAAACCAGATCAGAGTCCAGAAACAGGCAAGAGTCAAAACTGGGAGGACTAGAAAAAGGAGAATTGAAAAAGGATTACGGGAAAAACACGCAGGTTGACTTGACTAAACATACAAGACAAACTGGCACAGAGAGACAGGAAACACAGGGTTTAATAAATACACTTGGGAAAATAAGCAACACCTGAGGGGTGGAGACAATTACAGGAACAGGTGAAACAGATCAGGGCGTGACACAAATACAGGTGTGCCAAGCTTGTAGCGTCTTACCCAAGAAGTCTTGAGGCTGTAATCGCTTCCAAATTGCTTCAACAAAGTACTGAGTAAAGGGTCTGAATATTTATGTAAATGTGATATTTTTGTTTTTGCTTTGTCTTTATGGGGTATTGTGTGTTGATTGATGATGTCACGTGTGCTCCCTCTCTGGCCTCTAGGTTACCAGGCTGCTCGTTCTGGCGCACACCTGTCATCATCGTTACGCTCACCTGGACTCTCAGTTCCCTGATTACCTTTCCTATATATGTCACTCACTTTGGTTCCTTCCCCAGGCATTATTGTTTCTGTTCTGACTTTGTCCTCTTAGGGATCAGCAGCAGTGGTGTTGGTTTTGGAGAGTCTGGCGTGCCCAAAGTAAAATGCCTGCCACTCAGAACCAGAAACTAGGATATAATTAGTACTATTGGATAGAAAACACTCTAAAACTGTTAAAATAATGTCTGTGAGTATAACAGAACTGATATAGCAGGCGAAAACCAGAGCAAAATCCATCCGGAAAAAGGTTTGTTTTTTACATGCCTTCTACTACCATAGGCTGGTATATAGCATGGTGGATTCTAGGACCCAGGTTGCAGTACCTATGGCTTCCACGAGATGTCAACCATCTTTAGACAAGGTTTCATGAGTTTGTCACGAACAAGAGGCTCATACAGGATGTTGATATCCGAGGAGTGACAAAGGGATACCTTTACTTTACCATCGTTCAAGATATTATCCGTGTGAAATATAATTGTTAATATACATAATAGTGTAGCTAAGGATTGATTATAAACTATGTTTGATTTGTTAGGAAAAAGTTTATAGGTATAATTTGAACGCTCTATATGTCTTGTATAATGGGACGAGTGGACGGTGGATTTTCTGAACAGAACGCGCCAACCAAACAGAGATTTATGGATATAAACAATTACTTTTTCTAACAGAAGAAACATGGATTGTCTTGCTTGGACACTTCAGAATGCCCTCAGCAGAATATCATCAAAAGTAAGCAATTTATTTTAGCTCTTATATGTGTTTTGTGAGACCCGTGCTGGTTATGAATTTATGCTAATGCATAAAATATGAGAGGTGCTATCTTCAAACAATCAAATGTTATGCTTTTGCCGTGAAGCCTTTTTGAAATCTGACGCTGTGATATTGCCAAGACTCAGAGCTTTTGATGACTATGCAACACTTGTATATTGATGATTGTTTTATAATTATACTTTTGGATTTTGAATTTGGCGCCTTACATTTTTCCAGGTAGTGTCGGGGATGGGCGCTAGCGCCCCAGCGCTCCTTAATGATGCTTAAGAGGTTATTAATGTCGGTGCGCTGTTTGTGTTTCTTGTTTTGTTCATTTATTAATTAAATGTATTCACTCCCTGAACTTGCTTCCCGACTCTCAGCGCACATTGTTACAGAATAACGCCTCACCAAAGGGAAGCATCAGGGAGTGTTTTTTTTGTTTGTTTTTTTCATTTCGGTGGGAATGATTTCAGGTCCGGGAGCCGCTACAGGCTCTCATGCCTTCACCGGATCTCCAGGCTACCCTGCTACAGCCGGCTCGTCGGGCTCTCATGCCTCAGCCGGCTCTTCAGGCTCTCATGCCTCAGCTGGATTGCCAGGCTCCCCTGCCTCAGCCGGTTCGTCGGGCTTTCATGCCTCCTCCGGATGGCCGGGCTCCCCTGCCTCCACCGATCTGTCAGGTTCCCGCACCTCAGCTGGCGTGACAGGTTCCTGCGCCCCAGCTGGCGTGACAGGTTTCCCGTGCCTCAGCAGAGGTGACCGGTCCGCTCCTGATCCCCGGGTTTGTCCCCTTTGTCGGCGTCCTGCGGCTGGAGCCACGCGCCAGGGAGGGGGTACTGTCACGTGTGCTCCCTCTCCGGCCTCTAGGTTACCAGGCTGCTCGTTCTGGCGCACACCTGTCATCATTGTTACGCTCACCTGGACTCTCACTTCCCTGATTACCTTCCATATATATGTCACTCCCTTTGGTTCCTTTCCCAGGCGTTATTGTTTCTGTTCTGACTTTGTTTAACTACTTACGGAGTGGTGAGGATGCATTTTACCAGTTAAAATGCATCCTTAGCTATCCTTTTATGAATATTAGCGATAATATTTCACTCGGATGGTCACCTATACCTTATATAAGTAAAATAAAGTGGGGCACGCAGCCAGACTCGCGCCCGAGAAAACTTGTTGACATCTGAGCTACCTTGACCATTTCCTGTACCTATTCGTTCTATTTACTCCAATCTCTCTGAGTCTTTGTATATAGACTGTTGACATCTAGTGGAAGCCATAGGTACTGCAGTCTCAGTCCTGGTTACAAATGGTTTCAATAGGGAGTGTGTCAAACAGAGCAATAGGTCACCAGAAACTGATTTCCGGATAGATTCTTCTCTGGTTTTTGCCTGCTAAATGAGTACAGTTATACTCAGAGACATTATGTTAACACTTTTAGAAACCTCAGAGTGTTTCCTATCCAATAGTACTAATTATGTGCATATCCTATTTTATGAGCCTGAGTGGCACACATTTTACTTTGGGCACGCCAGACTCTAAAAAAAAACGTCACCTCACCTGCCGCTCCCTAAGAAGTTAATGTCGGTGCACTGTGTTTCTTGTTTTGCTCATTTATTAATTAAAACTTCTTAGGGAGCGGTGGGGCGCTAGCATTTGATTGTTTGAGGGTAGCACCTAACATATTTTTCCCATGTCCATGAATTCATAAGCCTTCAAATCAAATCAAATCAAATTTTATTTGTCACATACACATGGTTAGCAGATGTTAATGCGAGTGTAGCGAAATGCTTGTGCTTCTAGTTCCAACCATGCAGTAGTATCTAACAAGTAATCTAACAAATTTACAACAACTACCTTATACACACAAGAGTAAAGGAATGAATACGAGTATGTACATATAAATATATGGATGAGCGATGGCTGACCGGCATAGGCAAGATGCAGTAGATGGTATGGAGTACAGTATATACACATATATATACATATGAGATGAGTAATGTAGGATATGTAAACATTATATAAATGGCATTGTTTAAAGTGGCTAGTGATACATTATATCATCCAATTATAATTATTAAAGTGGCTAGAGATTTGGGTCGATGGCCAAACGGCATAGGCAAGATACAGTAGATGGTTTAGAGTACAGTGTATACATTTGATATGAGTATGTCGGATACGTAAAAAACATTATATACAAAATTGTTTAAAGTGGCTAGTGATACATTGTTACATCCAATTCCTATGTTTAAAGTGGCTAGAGATTTAAGTCAGTATGTTGGCAGCAGCCACTCAATGTTAGTGATGGCTGTTTAACAGTCTGATGGCCTTGAGGTAGAAGCTGTTTTTCAGTCTCTCTGTCCCAGCTTTGATGCACCTGTACTGACCTCGCCTTCTGGATGATAGCGGGGTGAACAGGCAGTGGCTCGGGTGGTTGTTGTCCTTGATGATCTTTTTGGCCTTCCTGTGACATCGGGTGGTGTAGGTGTCCTGAAGAGCAGGTAGTTTACCCCCGGTGATGCGCTGTGCAGTCCTCACTACCCTCTGGAGAGCCTTACGGTTGTGGGCGGAGCAGTTGCCGTACCAGGCGGTGATACAGCTCGACAGGATGCTCTCGATTGTGCATCTGTAAAAGTTTGTGAGTGATTTTGGTGACAAGCCGAATTTCTTCAGCCTCCTGAGGTTGCAGAGGTGCTGTTGCGCCTTCTTCACCACACTGTCTGTGTGGGTGGACCAATTCAGTTTGTCCGTGATGTGTACGCCGAGGAACTTAAAACTTTCCACCTTCTCCACTACTGTCCCCTCGATGTGGATAGGGGGGTGCTCCCTCTCCTGTTTCCTGAAGTCCACGATCATCTCCTTTGTTTTGCTGACATTGAGTGATAGGTTATTTTCCTGACACCACACTCCGAGGGCCCTCGTCTCGTCGTTGTTGGTAATCAAGCCTACCACTGTAGTGTCGTCAGCAAACTTAATGATTGAGTTGGATGCGTGCTTGGCCACGCAGTCATGGGTAAACAAGGAGTACAGGAGAGGGCTGAGAACGCACCCTTGTGGGGCCCCAGTATTGAGGATCAGCGGGGTGGAGATGTTGTTTCCTACCCTCACCACCTGGGACCGGCCCGTCAGGAAGTCCAGGACCCAGTTGCACAGGGCTGGGTCGAGACCCAGGGTCTCGAGCTTAATGACGAGCTTGGAGGGAACTATGGTGTTAAATGCTGAGCTGTAGTCGATGAACAGCATTCTTACATAAGTATTCCTCTTGTCCAGATGGGTTAGGGCAGTATGCAGTGTGATTGCGATTGGCGCTGCCTGTGGACCTATTGGGACGGTAAGCAAATTGGAGTGGGTCCAGGGTGTCTGGCAGGATGGAGGTGATATGATCCTTGACTAGTCTCTCAAAGCACTTCATGATGACGGAAGTGAGTGCTACGGGGCGATAGTCATTTAGCTCAGTCACCTTAGCTTTCTTGGGAACAGGAACAATGGTGGCCCTCTTGAAGCATGTGGGAACAGCAGACTGGGATAGGGACTGATTGAATATGTCCGTAAACACACCAGCCAGCTGGTCTGCGCATGCTCTGAGGACACGGCCAGGGATGCCTTCTGGGCCGGCAGCCTTGCGAGGGTTAACACATTTAAATGTTTTTCTCACATTGGCTGCGGTGAAAGTGAGCCCGCAGGTTTTGGTAGCGGGCTGTGTCGGTGGCACTGTATTGTCCTCAAAGCGAGCAAAGAAGTTGTTTAGTTTGTCTGGGAGCAGGACGTCATGGTCTGCAACGGGGCTGGTTTTCTTTTTGTAGTCCGTGATTGACTGTAGACCCTGCCACTTTCCTCTTGTGTCTGAGCCGTTGAATTGTGACTCTACTTTGTCTCTATATTGACGCTTAGCTTGTTTGATTGCCTTGCGGAGGGAATAGCTACACAGTTTGTATTCAGTCATGTTTCCGGTAGCCTTACCCTGGTTAAAAGCAGTGGTTCGCGCTTTCAGTTTTGCGCGAATGCTGCCATCAATCCACGGTTTCTGGTTGAGGAAGGTTTTAATATTTGCTATGGGTACAACATCACCAATGCACTTGCTAATAAACTCGCTCACCGAATCAGCATATACATCAATGTTGTTGTCCGATGCTATCCGGAACATATCCCAGTCCACGTGCTCGAAGCAATCTTGCAACATGGAATCAGATTGGTCGGACCAGCGTTGAACAGACCTGAGAACGGGCGTTTCCTGTTTTAGTTTCTGTTTGTAGGCTGGGAGCAACAAAATGGAGTCATGGTCAGACTTGCCGAAAGGAGGGCGGAGAATAGCCTTGTATGCATCACGGAAGTTGGAATAACAGTGATCCAGGATTTTACCAGCCCGGGTGGCACATTCGATATGCTGGTAAAATTTCGGGAGCCTTGTTTTCAAATTAGCCTTATTAAAATCCCCAGCCACAATAAATGCAGCCTCAGGATATGTGGTTTCCAGTTTACATAGAGTCCGATGAATTTCTTTCAGTGCCGTCGATGTGTCAGCTTGAGGAGGGATGTACACGGCTGTTATTATAATCGAGGAGAATTCTCTTGGTAGATAATGCTGTCTGCATTTGATTGTAAGGAATTCTATGTCAGGTGAGCAAAAGGACTTGAGTTCCTGTATGTTGTTATGATCACACCACGTCTCGTTAATCATAAGACACACACCCCCACCCTTCTTCTTACCAGATAGAAGTTTGTTTCTGTCGGCGCGATGCGTGGAGAAACCAGGTGGCTGTACCGACTCCGATAACGTGTCCTGAGTGAGCCATGTTTCCGTGAAGCAAAGAACGTTGCAGTCTCGGATGTCTCTCTGAAAGGCAACCCTTGATCTGATTTCGTCTACTTTGTTGTCAAGAGACTGTACACTGGCGATTAAAATACTCGGGAGAGGTGCACGATGCGCCCGTCGACGTAGCTTGACCAAAAGACCAGCGCGTTTATCCTCTTATCCGGCGCCGCCGTTTGAGTCGCCGGGTGCTATCCAGTCTATTGTCCTGCTTGGGTTAACAAACAGAGAATCCTCTTCGGGAAAGTCGTATTCCTGGTCGTAATGTTGGTAAGTTGACATTGCTCTTATATCCAATAGTTCCTCCCGGTTGTATGTAATAAAACTTAATATTTCCCGGGGTAACAATGTAAGAAGTAATACATAAAAAAACAAAATACTGCATGGTTTCCTGAGAACGTGAAGTGAGGCTGCCATCTCTGTCGGCGCCGGAAGTAGTCACGGTTCACAGAAAACACATTTCACAGCGAAAACAAATCAATTACCTTTTGAAGAACTTTTGCTGAGGGCTTCCCAAGTGTCCAACGAGGACAATCCATGGTTCTTTTGTTAGAAAAAGTAATGTATTATATCCATAAATCTCCGCTTTGGTTGGCGTTATAATGAGAAAATAGAGCCTCCAATCGCCCATTGAAACGTGAAGAGAACTCGCTCAACTTATACCTATAAACTTGTCCAAGAACAATCAAACATAATTTTAAATGTATCCTTAGGAACACTTTTATGTATAAATAGTATAATATTTCAACCGGAATAGAAACTGGGTGATAAGAAAGGAAAAAACCAAATAGCACGCCAGCCGTGAACGCGCCTTTTCCTCTATTGACATTCTGTGTGACCACTTCCTTATTCTTCTTCTTCTGCCATCTAATGCATCTAAAAAGAATCAGAACAGTTTCTCGAGACTGTTGACATCCAGAGGAAGTTATAGGTACTGTATTCATATGCCCTTATATGGGCATTTTCATAAGGGAGGGGTTCTAAATGAGGCAATGTGTCAAAATCACTTTTTCCAGGATAGAAATTCCTTCGGGTTTTTGCCTGCCCTATCCGTTCTGTTATACTCACAGACAGAATGTTAACACTTTTAGAAAATTCAGAGTGTTTCCTATCCAATGGTACTAAATATGTGCATATCCTATTTTCTGGGCCTGAATGGGAGGCATTTTACTTTGGACACGCCAGGCTCTCCAAAACGGTCACCTCGTGCGCTGCTCCTAAAGAAGTTAAATGTATTCACTCCCTGAACTTGCTTCCCGACTCTCAGCGCACATCATTACAGATGAGAGGAAAATATTCATATAAGTTTAGAACAAGGCTGTAATTGTGGAAAAAGTCAAGGGGTCTGAATATTTTCTGAATGCACTGTATATTTCTGCACCAACTGGTAGACTCTTCATAATTATCCACTTTCAGGGAGGTAATTATACAAATGTCTAAAGGAAGCCATAGTGCAGTCACAAAGACCAGTCTTTGTTTTTATGGCTGCATCATGGCTGTCAGATCTTCTCCAACACCTTAATGGTGGAGCATCTTCATAAGGGAGCTGTGAAATCCATACTGATCATGTCATTCAATTATTAAATCCCATGTGAATCATCATTGAATTATAAATGAACAAAACCCTATCCTCAGATGGTACATGTCGGATAATGTTGACCTCACAAGAGTAGCTGCAATTGATCACTGTTAGAAGTGAAACACATTTAAAAGGTTGTGGATGGACTTTTTCAAGATGTGTAAGAGCATTTTGTAATCTCGCTTTGGTGCTTTCATGTATCTGAATGGCCCTCATCCAGCTTTCAAAGCACCCTACAACAGATGAAGAGGGCAGTATGTGGGCTTACTTGGGCGAAATGGATGATCAAGCTCCATGCTCACTCATACAAAAACAATAAACCGTGTGTTTTATCAACTCTTTTTTACAGTGGTTTAAATTTATAGCAATATCAGTAATACAGGAATGGATCCCTATAATCACATTTTGTCAAACTTTTGGCAGTGGGTATATCTTCGATTGTCTCCTGTTTCCACATAAAATCCATGTGTTATTCTGACAAATAGATTGATTGTGATTATTTAAATGAACTAAGTTAAACTCTTAAGGATCATTGGGGCGCTAGCACCCCATTCCCAACACAAAATTCAAGTTGAGTTATAAAATATATAAATATATAAAATTATAAAACATTCATCAATATACAAGTGTTGCATAGTCTTCAAAAGCTTAGACTTGGCAATATCACAGCGTTGTCAGATTTAAAAAGGCTTTACGGCGAAAGCACAACATTTGATTGTTTGAAGATAGCACCTCACATATTTTATGCATTAGCATAATATCATAACCAGCGCGGATCTCACAAAACACATACAGTGGGGAGAACAAGTATTTGATACACTGCCGATTTTGCAGGTTTTCCCACTTACAAAGCATGTAGAAGTCTGTCATTTTTATCATAGGTACTCTTCAAGTGTGAGTGATGGAATCTAAAACAAAAATACAGAAATTCACATTGTATGATTTTTAAATAAATAATTTGCATTTTATTGCATGACATAAGTATTTGATACATCAGAAAAGCAGAACTTAATATTTGGTACAGTAACCTTTGTTTGCAATTACAGAGATGATACGTTTCCTGTAGTTCTTGACCAGGTTTGCACACACTGCAGCAGGGATTTTGGCCCACTCCTCCATACAGACCTTCTCCAGATCCTTCAGGTGTCGGGGCTGTCGCTGGGCAATACTTTCAGCTCCCTCCAAAGATTTTCTATTGGGTTCAGGTCTGGAGACTGGCTAGGCCACTCCAGGACCTTGAGATGCTTCTTACGGAGCCACTCCTTAGTTGCCCTGGCTGTGTGTTTCGGGTCATTGTCATGCTGGAAGACCCAGCCACGACCCATCTTCAATGTTCTTACTGAGGGAAGGAGGTTGTTGGCCAAGATCACGCGATACATGGCCCCATCCATCCTCCCCTCAATACGGTGCAGTCGTCCTGTCCAGTTTGCAGAAAAGCATCCCCAAAGAATGATGTTTCCACCTCCATGCTTCACAGTTGGGATGGTGTTCTTGGGGTTGTACTCATCCTTCTTCTTCCTCCAAACATGGCGAGTGGAGTTTAGAACAAAAAGCTCTATTTTTGTCTCATCAGACCACATGACCTTCTCCCATTCCTCCTCTGGATCATCCAGATGGTCATTGGCAAACTTCAGACAGACCTGGACATGCGCTGGCTTGAGCAGGGGGACCTTGCGTGCGCTGCATGATTTTAATCCATGACGGCGTACTGTGTTACTAATGGTTTTCTTTGAGACTGTGGTCCCAGCTCTCTTCAGGTCATTGACCAGGTCCTGCCGTGTAGTTCTGGGCTGATCCCTCACCTTCCTCATGATCATTGATGCCCCACGAGGTGAGATCTTGCATGGTGCCCCAGACCGAGGGAGATTGACCGTCATCTTGAACTTCTTCCATTTTCTAATAATTGCGCCAACAGTTGTTGCCTTCTCACCAAGCTGCTTGCCTATTGTCCTGTAGCCCATCCTAGCCTTGTGCAGGTCTACAATTTTATCCCTGATGTCCTTACACAGCTCTCTGGTCTTGGCCATTGTGGAGAGGTTGGAGTCTGTTTGATTGAGTGTGTGGACAGGTGTCTTTTATACAGGTAACGAGTTCAAACTGGTGCAGTTAATACAGGTAATGAGTGGAGAACAGGAGGGCTTCTTGAAGAAAAACTAACAGGTCTGTGAGAGCCGGAATTCTTACTGGTTGGTAGGTGATCAAATACTTATGTCATGCAATAAAATACTAATTAATTATTAAAAAATCATACAATGTGATTTTTTGGATTTTTGTTTTAGATTCCGTCTCTCACAGTTGAAGTGTACCTATGATAATAATTACAGACCTCTACATGCTTTGTAAGTAGGAAAACCTGCAAAATCGGCAGTGTATCAAATACTTGTTCTCCCCACTGTATAAGAGCTAAAATAAATCGCTTACCTTTGATGATCTTCTGCTGAGGGCAATCCGAAGTGTCCAAGCAAGACAATCCATGTTTCTTTTGTTAGAAAAAGTCATTGTTTATATCCATAAATCTCTGTTTGGTTGGCACATTATGTTCAGAAAATCCACAGTTTACTCACCGATTGTACAGCGAAGAGAATGCGTTCAAATTATACCTATCAACTTTGCCCAAACAAATCAAACATCATTTATAATGTATCCTTAGGTATCCTTTTATCTATATTAATAATTATATTTCACACGGATAGTATCCTAAACGATAGAAAAGGAAAATACAGAGGAGCGCGCTCACGGTCTCGCGCACCAAAGACTGAAGTGACTTCCTCACTCCTCTTACATATTCTTCTTCTGTTCGGTTCTCTTCCATGATAAATGCATGAGACCTTGTCTAAAGACTGTTGAGCGGCAGGTAGCCTAGTGGTTAGAACGTTGGACTTGTAACTGGAGGGTTGCAAGTTTGAATCTCTGAGCTGACAAGGTAAAAATCGGTTGTTCTGCCCCCTGAACAAGGCAGTTAACCCACTGTTCCCCGGGCGCTGAAGATGTCGATCAAGGCAGCCCCCTGCACCTCTCTGATTCAGAGGGGTTGGGTTAAATGCAGAAGACACATTTCAGTTGAAGGCATTCGGTTGTACAACTGACCAATAATGGTGACTTTTACTTTTTTGACATCTAGTGGAAGCCATAGGTACTGCAATCTGGGTCCTATTTTACTAAGAATCCCATAGGCAGCTATTGAAAGTGAGGGCATGTCACACAAAAAAAGAATCCGGACAGAAATTCCTCGGGTTTCTGCCTGCCATATCAGTTCTGTTATACTCACATACATTATTGTAACCGTTTTAGAAACTTCAGAGTGTATCCTATCCAATAGTACTAATGATGTGCATATCCTAGTTTCTGGGCCTGAGTGGCAGGCATTTTACTTTGGGCACGCCAGACTCTCCGAACTTCCGAATACTGCCCCGGTGCCTGGAGAGGTTAAACTTTGTTGACAGATGTTAAATGTTTTTGTTTATTGTGTTTGTTTCTAAATCTATCTCAAATATACATTTCTCTGTTGGAAATGTTCCTCAAAGCATCTAAAGTGAGACGTCACATGTAGGTTGAGAGCCAAGGAATTCAGTATTTCACTATAGCCTGAATACTATGAGCCTCATACCAAGAAAACATGCTTTCATGATAGCCAGAAGTGTCAACATCAAATTGAACTGTCAAAAATGAACTAATATCAAAGGGACTTAAGTGGTTTGCAAGAAATACAAAAAAAAGAATACATTGCATCTGCAAAATCCACCTGATACACAGACACAACAAGCGTTTTACTGAGAAAACTTTGAAATGGTAATGACTGTTCTCTTTCACTGTAGCTTTGAATGTGGCTTCCGCATATAACTGTTGGATCCTGAGAAGATCATTCCTCGTTAGGCCCACTAGGCAGCATAATACATATTTTGTCTATTTAAATATTGAAGCATCTCTGAGGGGTTGTACCAGATCTGTGCCAGAGGAAACAGTGCTATAAAAGCTGTTGGGATCACTTATTTAGTTTGACAAGATAGTTTTAAATTATCCAATGGAAGACTAGGTGTGTGTGTGTGTGTGTATATATGTGTGTGTGTGTGTGTGTGTGTGTGTGTGTGTGTGTGTGTGTGTGTGTGTGTGTGTGTGTGTGTGCATGTTGTCTTTACATTTTACCTTTTTCAGTTGGTGAGCTTTTGCTCAGAGAAACTGTTTATGTTGCTCAGCACTGTTAGACTAATGACAGTAACGTCTTCACACCAAATGACTTTCATGTGGTCAAATGTTGATGCGATAGGACACCAGAGTACACCCACTTTCTCTTTTTGTTTTATCTCTGTGAATACACAAGGCTGCACATGTCTGCCTGGTGTTTGGGGGAAACTGTCGCTCCGATGAAAACAGATGCTTATTGTGGCTGTGATGTATGTCTTGTGTAGTGAAATCTGGCAATTATTGAGTTGGCACATTGTGCAACATGAAGTTATGTGTAGTGGAAGCACTGTACTGATGCTGCTGCATGTTGTGTTTACATAGCAGTGGAGGCTGCTGAGGGGAGGACGACTCATGATAATGTCTGTAATGGAGGTAATGGAATGGAAACCATGTGTCTGATTCCGCTCCAGCCATTACCATGAGCCCGTCCTCCCCAATTAGGGTTCCACCAACCTCCTGTGTTACATAGACGGGCCAACCTGATAAAAGTAGTCAGTGCACTCAAGAGTAAATGGCTCTACAAAGCAATTACGTCTTTGTCATTAGACATACAGTACATCTTTGAGGATGGATGAAGTTTCTTTCCTGGAGAGAAAAATCCTCTTCATGCTCCAGGAGAGATAAGTTTGCTTGGGTTTTAGTTTTAGCTACCTTTATTTGTAGTGTGGAAATATGCCTATTATTAGTAAATAGGAAATATAAACTCAGAAAAAAAAGAAACGCCCTCTCACTGTCAACTGCATTAATTTTCAGCAAACTTAACATGTGTAAATATTTGTATGAACATAACAAGATTCAACAGCAGAGACATAAGCTGAACAAGTTCCACAGACATGTGACTAACCGAAATTGAACAATGTGTCCCTGAACAAAGGGGGGGTCAAAAGAAAAAGTAACAGTCAGTACCTGGTGTGGCCACCAGCTGCATTAAGTACTGCAGTGCATCTCCATCTCGTGGACTGCACTACTGTACTAGATTTGCCAGTTCTTGCTGTGAGATGTTACCCCACTCTTCCACCAAGGCACCTGCAACTTCCCAGACATTTATGGACAGAATCAAGCACAGAACGAGCAGTATGGCTGGTGGCATTGTCATGCTGGAGGGTCATGTCAGAATGAGCCTGCAGGAAGGGTACCACATGAGGGAGGAGGATGTCTTCCCTGTAATGCACAGCGTTGAGATTGCCTGCAATGACAACAAGCTCAGTCCAATGATGCTGTGACATACCGCCCCAGACCATGACGGACCCTCCAAATTGATCCCACTCCAGAGTACAGGCCTCGGTGTAAAGCTCATTCCTTTGACGATAAACGTGAATCCGACCATCACCCCTTGTGAGACAAAACCGCGACTCGTCAGGGAAGAGCACCTTTTGCTAGTCCTGTCTGGTCCAGCGACGGTGGGTTTGTGTCCATAGGCGACGTTGTTGCCAGTGATGTCTGGTGAGGACCTACCTTACAACAGGCCTACAAGCCCTCAGTCCAGCCTATTGCGGACAGTCTGAGCACTGATGGAGGGATTGTGCGTTCCTGGTGTAACTCGGGCAGTTGTTGTTGCCATCCTGTACCTGTCCCGCAGGTGTGATGTTCGGATGTACCGATCCTGTGCAGGTGTTGTTACATATGGTCTGCCACTGCGAGGACGATCAGCTGTCCCTCCTGTCTCCCTGTAGTGCTGTCTTAGGCATCTCACAGTACGAACAATGCAATTCATTGCCCTGGCCAAATCTGCAGTCCTCATGCTTCCTTGCAGCATGCCTAAGGCACATTCACATAGATGAGCAGGGACCCTGGGCATCTTTCTTTTGGTGTTTTTCAGAGTCAGTAGAAAGGCCTCTTTAGTGTCCTAAGTTTTCATAACTGTGACCTTAATTGCTAACCGTCTGTAAGCTGTTAGTGTCTTTATGACCGTTCCACAGGTGCATGTTCATTCATTGTTTATGGTTCATTGAACAAGCATGGGAAACAGTGTTTAAACCATTTACAATGAAGATCTGTAACGTTATTTGGGTTTTTTATAATTGTCTTTGAAAGACAGGGTCCTGAAGACAGGGTCGTTTCTTTTGTTGCTGAGTTTACATACAAGATGGACTTACAAACCATGTAAGTGGCTATGGAGGTTGGGTCCGGTTCCCTTTTTCACACACATCCAAATTAGTTGTCTATAATAGTATGGGCGGCAGGTAGCCTAGCGGATAGAGCGTTGGTTCAAAAGGTTGCTTGTTCGTATCCCCATGCCGACAAAGGGAAAAATATGTCGATGAGCCCTTGAGCAAGCCACTTAACCCTAATTCCTCCAGGGTATCCGATGATAATGGCAGACCCTGGCCATGACCCCACTCTCCGAAGGTGTCTCAGGAAAAGTTGGGATATGCAAAAACCCATTTGCAATTCACAATTGTATTAATGCACACTTCTACATGTGTGAAACTGGACAAATATAACCACCCACGTTACTTTTATAGTAACTTCTTAACGCTGTATTTTGTGAACTACTGTTCACAGAAATCAAACCATGTAAAGTGATACCTCCCCCTGCAATGTGTGTATGAATGATGAAATATGGACTCAGCATGGTTTACTTATAGAGCAATGTTGTTAACATAATTGTTGGCCCAATTATTACATGATTATGTCGATGCAGCAGTTTAGTCATAGTGGTTAATTATTTCAGAGCCCTGGAGTGCTTGGTGCGGTGCAGCTTAGCTCTGTTCTTGGATACATCCCAAATGGCACCCTATTCCCTATGGGCCCTGGTCCAAAGCAGTGCAATATATAGGGAGTGGGGTGCCATTTGCGACACAGCTCTGTTATGCAAAGCAATCTACCCCTCAGACCCCCATGGAGATGATCGATACATATTTGGAGGCTCACGCCTCAATGCTCCTTCCAGGTTCTCTATGCAGATGCAGCTTTGGGATTGTGTTTTTATTTTTTCCTTGAGTGTAACAGGCAACAACTCTGGATTTCATTTAGTGTTTTTTGAAGTTCACATCCCATAATGCCAAACTTCCTTGGAAAATCTTTCATTTTAAGTTGACATTTAATTAAATGTATTTACAAGAGTCTGGAAAAACTCGACAGGATGTGAGCAGTGAACAGATGGCATATTAATCTATTGCCTTCCAGAGTGCATTTAGTTACATTAAAAAAAAGTAAAAGGTGTAGGATTATTATTTTTTTTTTAACCCTTCCCTGATGTCCCGGGTCAGTTAGACCCATTTATTTGTTTGAAATCACTCCAGTAATTATTTCACCATGACCCATCATTTACGTTCCTAGGCATGGATTGTAACTTGTAAAACACATCATTTGTTTATAGCCAAATAAAACATAAGGGTCTGAATTTTTTGTATATATTATTAACAGTGTATGATTTCATTCTGCATACAAATACCCTATCAAAGTATTTTTCACAGATAATCTCCCAATGATAGAGTTAGTCATTAAGAATCGACGTGTAAATGGTTCAGCTCAAGAGATATTGTTTGTTTTTGTTCATTTACTCCAGCTGAAATACGAGCTCACATTTCTCATCACTTAAAAATAAATCAATCATTTATTTGCAAAGTACATATCTGGAATAGCATGTGCATTATATTCACTGCTTGTTTAAGAGATTGCTGTTCCTGATTCCTGTTTTTCTCCTGGCCAGTCATTTTTCATTGCGTTTCATTACCTATTCGGTAATGCATGAAATGCAATCCTTTCTAAACTGAAAGGAAAGCTATGTAAATAAACCTGAATTTACCCTCCTCTTTCTGGAAATAAATACATTAACTCAAACGTCTACTCTAAGCAAGCAGAAAAATACATATGTAATTTAATTTAATACTTTATTTTTAATTTTTGTGAAACAAATTACTACAAAAAAAACATCAAGCTAATTATCTTAACACACCAGTAATGTATTTCAGTGTGTGTGTGCAATGTGCATGTGAATGTGTGAGCTTATGCATATGTAGGTGTGTGTTTCTCAAGAAAGTGTCTTACCGATGAGATAGTTCAATATTGAGTTGGTGTCATCCTCAGCCCTCAGGCCCTGTATGGCTGTCTTTGAAAGGGTCTTCATCGATACCACAGCCCACATTAATTAAGGTGACTGGTTGAAGAGCCTGAAAACGTCCCAAATGGCACCCTATTCCCTATTTAGTGCACTACTTTGGACCAGGGCCCCAGAACTCTAGTTAAAAGTAGTGCACAATATAGTTTGGGACGCAATCCGGATTCTCGCTGCCCTTCATGGTACAGCGCAAGGAAGGATCTATCTAACCATGACTGATGAATTAGTAAGGCACGCCTGCTCCCCCTTCCAAAAAATGCTTTTTGAAATTTTGAGTCATCAGTTGTCTACCCTAATAAATAATTCATTTATCATGGGAGAGAGAGAGAGACATTCATTTTGATTACTACCCTCTCAACTACAACCTTAATGCTCCGTCATCAATGGGTTGAGAAAATAGGGGAGATTTATGTTAACAGTGGGATTCACAAATAGTCCCCAGTGGAAATGTATTAGTCTCAGGGTTCATGTGTTCATTTGGCTACTGAGTGGAACGCCTTCAGCATTAAGTTCTTAGGTGATAATTAATGTTTATGAAACAGCGTGGTAGGAATCATTATTTTGCTAGGGAGACCAAAAAGATTCTGGTGCTGTACCAAGCCTTGTACTATGGGTGGCAAAGACACTGTTTTTGTGCCTAGTCTGAAGAGCATGACTTATTAAAGGGGTCTGGCTGCTGAAAAATGTATGCTCTCTCTCAGTCTTGAAAATAGGAAAATATGATCTATGATCCAGCAGGAGCAGCAGTACAGGGAGACCTTGGCCAGGTTTTGAATAAACAGGCCAAATCTCAGCTGTGTGTGTGTGTTTCTCCCACCGCCATCAATTATCCAGCTGACATAACAGCTGTCCAGGAGCGGCTGGAACACATACCAACACACGTGATAAACATGGCCCAAACTGAAACAGACTGGCCTGGTCCAGACACAGATGTACTACCCCCCTGGAAACTCCCGACTGGAGGAAGCTACAGGAGGCTAGCCTGCATTCAGCAATACTCCACTCTTATCCTGTCGTTCCATGTTAAATTATAGGCATGGATGTGGTAAGCACATTTCTAGTATTTACTGTTATGTGTAGGGGTATTCCCTGACCATGTGACATGATCAAGAAAAGATGTGCACACACTTATAAATGTTATCTTCAATGCCATGGTACTGCTTTTGTAAGATTGATTTTACAGTATATCTAAATCACCTATTCATTGGACAGTGTAAATGTCACGACTTCCGCCGAAGTCGGTCCCTCTTCTTGTTCGGGCGGTGTTCGGCGGTCGACGTCACCGGTCTTCTGACCATCATCGCTCCCCTTAGTTGTTAGGTATTTGTCTAATTGTCGCACCTGTATATATTCCTTCCTTCCCTTCTTCCCATTGTGCGTGACTGTTTTGATGTTACCGTTTGTTCTCTGTGTTACGGCCCTTGTTCGTTCACTGAGGGATATTGTATTTTGGTTCCTGTATGTACCGTTTTGCTTGTTGCGCCAAGTTTGCTTTGTATTCGTGTGAGTACTTTTATTCGCCAGAGTGTTATTGTTTGGACTGGTGACACTACTAAAAGATCCTCACACGGGAAATTCCTCCTGCGCCTGATTCCTTTTTCCATACGGAACCACGACCGTAACAGTAAAGCTGTTTTCTCAGTTAACTGCAGTTTTCTTGGTATCGCCTATGTACACTACTGGTCAAACGTTTTAGAACACCTACTCATTCAAGGGTTTTTCTTTATTTTTACTATTTTCTACATTGTAGAATAATAGTGAAGACATCAGCACTTTGAAATAACACATATGTAGTAACCAAAAAATTGTTAAACAAATTAAACAGATTCCTCAAATAGCTACCTTTTGCCTTGATGACAGCTTTGCACACTCCACCACTGCACTAAACCAATGTCACATCTCTCCCTCCCTGGAAATAGATAACGGTGAATCTCCAGTCAACATGTTTTTGGTACGTGCATGAATGAATGGTAAAACATAGCAAATTATGTTTACAGGCTAATGGCTCTTTACATGCGTGCTGCGCAATGGAGAGCTCCAGGATTTGGTGGAAAACAGGAGAACGCTGCTTGCCCGAATGCGCAGTGCCAATTGTAAAATTTGGTGGAGGAGGAATAATGGTCTGGGCTGTTTCCATGGTTCGGGCATGGCCCCTTTAGTTCCAGTGAAGGGAAATATTAACGCTAGAGCATACAATGATGTTCTAGATTATTTGGTGTTTCCAACTTTGTAGTAACAGTTTGGGGAAGGCCCTTTCCTGTTTCAGCATGACAATGCCCTCGTGCAAAAAGCGAAGTCCATACAGAAATGGTTTGTTGAGATCGGTGTGGAAGAACTTGACTGGCCTGCACAGAGCCCTGACCTCAACTCCATCAAACTCCTTTGGGAACACCGACTGCGAGCCAGGCCTAATCCCCCAACATCAGTGCCCGACCTCACTAATGCTCGTGGCTGAATGGAGGCAAGTCAATACAGCAATATTCCAACATCTAGTGGAAAGCATTTCAAGTTATAGCAGCAAAGGGTGGCCAACTCCATATTAACACCCACGTTTTGGAATTAAATGTTCGACGAGCACGTGTCCACATACTTTGGCCATGCAGTGAACCTCAATAATGGTACTGCTTTGGAAGATTAAGGTTACATCTCAACCGTCTCTTGCTTCAACAGCTCACTACCATTTTCGCAGTACCAGACTTGGGTTCAAATACTTGTGTATTTGAGTATCTGGTTTTTCAAACATTTTTTTTTGTATTATTTTAACGTTTATTTCTAAAAAGCAAATAGTCTGAAAAATTGTACTTGACAATATTTTCAAATACTTATTTCAAAAATGATTTTCAAATACCTGGGTTAAATGTATGGGATTGTATTTGAGTCAGTGTATTTTAGTATTTTCAAATACTTTCCAAGTGTATTTCCAAATACATTAAAATATTCAATACTTGTCTTTTCAAATGTAATATATCTGAATACTTTGAAAGTATGTGAAAGTTATTGAGATATTTGAAAAAGTATTTGAATCCAGGTCTGTTCAGTGCACTACTGCTGTCATGATTATCTTCCGGACGGACAGACCAAGACGCAGCGATGTAGCCAGAATACATATTTAATTATACACGGGACCACGACGGAACAAAAACAATACACGGAGAACGTAACGATGAACATAACTGAACAGACAAACACAGCTATGAACATACAATAACTTCACGAACCCAGAGTGAAACCTACTAGTTTAAATATGGTTCCCAATTAGAGACAACGACACACAGCTGCCTCTAATTGGGAACCATTACTAACATAGAAATACGACACCTAGAATGAACAAACCCTACACAAAGACAAAACCAAAACGCTCCAGCCTGAAACTCGGGACTGGGCGTTGCAATACCTCCCTCAAAGCGCGGACTCGGACGCCACCAAAAGTCTGTGGGGTCTTCGGTGGTCGCTTTGTCCCAGGTGGAGGCTCCGGTGCTGGCCGTGCTGGTCTGACATCCAGAACCGGGAGGCCCTGGGCCTTCTCCTGGAACTCTGCGCGTGGAGTTGGAACTGGCCGTACTGGACTCGTGATGCTCACTGGGAACGCTGGTGCGTGGAGCAGGAACTGGCAGTACTGGACTCGTGATGCTCACTGGGACTCTGGTGCGTGGAGCAGGAACTGGCAGTACTGGACTCGTGATGCTCACTGGGACTCTGGTGCGTGGAGCAGGAACTGGTCGTACTGGACTCGTGATGCTCACTGGGACTCTGGTGCGTGGAGCAGGAACTGGTCGTACTGGACTCGTGATGCTCACTGGAACTCTGGTGCGTGGAGCAGGAACTGGCAGTACTGGACTTGTGATGCTCACTGGAACTCTGGTGCGTGGAGCAGGAACTGGCAGTACTGGACTTGTGATGCTCACTGGAACTCTGGTGCGTGGAGCAGGAACTGGCAGTACCGGACTAGTGATGCTCACTGGTACTCTGCGCGTGGAGCAGGAACTGGCAGTACTGGACTTGTGATGCTCACTGGAACTCTGGTGCGTGGAGCAGGAACTGGTCGTACTGGACTTGTGATGCTCACTGGGACGCTGGTGCGTGGAGCAGGAACTGGCAGTACTGGACTTGTGATGCTCACTGGAACTCTGGTGCGTGGAGCAGGAACTGGTCGTACTGGACTTGTGATGCTCACTGGGACGCTGGTGCGTGGAGCAGGAACTGGCAGTACTGGACTCGTGATGCTCACTGGGACTCTGGTGCGTGGAGCAGGAACTGGTCGACTGGACTCTCTGAACGCACGGGAGCTTGGTGCGCCGGAGCCGGGACAGGGACGTGCTGGACTCTCTGAACGCACGGGGCCGGTGCGCGGGCCGGGACAGGACGTGCTGGACTCTCTGAACGCGCACGGGAGCTTGGTGCCGGAGTCGACAGGGACGTGCTGGACTCTCGGGCGCACGTGGAGCTGGGTGCGTGGAACAGGGACTGGGCGTGTAGACACCACTACACGGACTGGGATCTTGGAACACGGAACAGGAATCTTGGAACGTGGAACAGGGATCTTGGAACGTGGAACAGGGATCTTGGGAACGATGGAACAGGGATCTTGGAACGTGGAACAGGGATCTTGGAACGTGGAACAGGGATCTTGGGAACGTGGAACAGGGATCTTGGAACGTGGGAACCGGGACTGGGCGTGTAGAAACCTCCACCCGGACCTGGGACCTGATACACGAGAGCCGACATACTCCAGCTAGCTCACTAACCCTGGCCTTACGGGTGAGTGGAGCCGAATCTCTCGGACTGGGCTGTGGATGCTGCATCGAGATTCTGCCCGTAGGGACCACAGGATAGCTTGGTCCCAAAAAGGCGCACTGGAGGCCTGGCTCGCAGAGCTGGCACCACTCTCCCAGGTAGCACACAGACCTCGGCCCGACCCATGAGTGGCGCTGGGATCTCTCGCACTGGGCTGCGGACACGCATCGAGACACCGCACACGGAACTGGAGCAGGATATCCGGTCCCAGGAGACGTCGGGACTTAGTGCGCAGCGATGGCACCACTCTTTCTGGCTGCACCCTTATTTTCCCCGACTGATGAGTGGAGCGGGAATCACTCGCACCGCCTCTGAATCCCTATAGGGAAACCGTGCGCAACACTGCATAGCACGGCCTCCCTTCTGCGACGCCTCCCTACGCTCTCTCCATAAAGCACGAGGAGTTGGCTCAGGAGTCCCTCCTGAACCGCCAACCCCTCGTGTGCCTCCCAAAAGTTTCTTGGGGCTGCCTTACGGGCTTCCGTACAGGCGAGTTCCAATGAACTTTTCTCTCTCCGAGGTCCATATCGCCATATAAGTCCTCATAGCTCCCACGCTCAGTCCTCGCACACCTGCGCTGCTCCTTTTCCCAAGAGCTAAGCTCCCGGGTCTCTCGCTGCTTGGTCTTTTGTGGGTGGGTTATTCTGTCATGATTATCTTCGGACGGACAGACCAAGACGAGCGATGTAGCCAGAATACATATTTAATTATACACGGGACCACGACAGCGGAACAAAAACAATACACGAGAACGTAACGATGAACATAACTGAACAGACAAACACAGCTATGAACATACAATAACCCACGAACCCAGAGTGAAACCTACTAGTTTAAATATGGTTCCCAATTAGAGACAACGACACACAGCTGCCTCTAATTGGGAACCATTACCTAACATAGAAATACGACACCTAGAATGAACAAACCTACACAAAGACAAAACCAAAACGCTCCAGCCTGAAACTCGGGACTGGGCGTTACAACTGCATTCTAGGTATTTCCATTCAAATTGTGATTTTGAACAAAAGGACTGTTACCTCTGGTCTTGGTGATATAGTGCAGATCCAGAATGCTTTTAAGTCCAGCACTGAATCCTCAAATCAACTAGAGGCTGCCGTGAAACAAGCACTTTTGTTGAATACATTTTAATAGGGATGGAACGTATGTGCATTCAGTTACAGGATATACTGTTGGCCATTTTACATCACACACCAATATAACGAAACGTAATACCTCTATGTACATTACAATTCCATGGACTATGTCCACCCGTGTTCCATGAGTACATTAGGCCTAGTACTTTCAGAAAATTACATTTACAGTTCAATTATCAGGGAAGCTTTGAGGCCAAGTAAAGGTTCCCGTTTTTAATGCATTATAAGTATTAAGAGGAGGAAAGGAAGTGCTACTAAGGTATACAATAGTAAATGTTGGTAGACAGAAGGTGCTCTTTGGTAAACGGGGTGAATTGGTCATCAAAAAAGAAAGAAGGACCAAGGCACTCTTCATATAACTAATTAAAATGCCTCTATTAGTATGGCATGTTCAATAGAAACAAAGTAAAAAAAAAATAGAATCAATAGAATAGAATCTAGTGGAAGCCATAGGTACTGCAATCCAGGAGCTGGATTGCCTTGAAGTCAATGGGGAGAGTATCAAACAGATCAAAGGTCACCAAAAACTGCATTTCCGGATGGATTTTCCTCTGGTTTTCACCTGCAATTTCAGTTCTGTTATACTCACAGACATTATGTTAACACTTTTAGAAACTTCAGAGTGTTTCCTATTTAATAGTACTAATTATGTGCATATCCTATTTTCTGAGCCTGAGTGGCAGGCATTTTACTTTGGGCACGCCAGACTCTCCAAAACCGTCACCTCTGCTGCCGCTCCCTAAGAAGTTAACTTGGAGAGTCTGGCGTGTTAACCATTTGTCTGTGAGTGAAACAGAACGCATATGTCAGGCGAAACCCAGAGGTATTTCTGTCCTGGAAAAAGTGGTTTTGATACATTGCTCATTTGGAACCCTTCCCTCATGAAAATGCCCATATAAGGGCATATGAATGCAGTACCCATCGCTTCCTCTAGATGTCAACAGTCTCGAGACAGTATTCATTTTCATTTTGGATGAATTAGACCAGAGAAGAAGAGGAAACCAGGAAGTGTCTCGTTTATGTCAACACAAGGGAATGCGCGCTCCCGACAAGGCGCGTTGTGTTTTTTACCATCTTTATCGATCAGTTTATATTCCGGATGATTTATAATAGTAAATATACGTAAAAGTGTTCCTAAGGATACATTTAAAACTATGTTTGATTGTTCTTGGACAAGTTTATAGGTATAAGTTGAACGAGTTCTCGTCACGTTTCAGTGGAGTAGTGGAAGCTGTCGTTTCTGATTATAACGCGCAAACCAAATGGAGATTTATGGATAAAATACATTACTTTTTCTAACAAAAGAACCATGGATTGTCTTCGTTGGACACTTAGGAAGACCTCAGCAAAAGTTCTTCAACAGGTAATTGATTTGTTTTCGCTGTGAAATGTGTTATGTGTGTGCCGTAATGGATTATGAAATGATGGTAATGGAAAAATATGTGAGGTGCTAGCCTCAAACAATGAAATGTGCTGCTTTCGCCGTAAAGCCTTTTTGAAATCTGACAACGCTGTGATATTGCCAAGAAACATAGCTTTTGATGAGTATGGAACACTTGTATATTAGTGGATGTTTAATAATTCAACTTTTGGATTTTGAATTTGGCGCCTTGCATTTCACATGGTAGTGTCGGGATTGGGGCGCTAGCGCCCCAGCATTCCCCAAGAAGTTAAGGCTCTGAAGGCGTGGAGACACTGGCTTGAGGGGGCTAAACACCCTTTCCTCACATGGACTGACCACCGCAACCTGGAGTACATCCGGGCAGCGAGGAGACTGAATCCTCGGCAGGCAAGGTTGGCCATGTTCTTTACCCACTTTGTGTTTACCCTGTCCTACAGACCAGTTTCCCAGAATAGGAAGGCAGATGCACTGTCACGGCTGTATGATACAGAGGAGAGGTCCATGGATCAGACTCCCATACTCCCGGCTTCCTGCCTGGTGACGCCGGTCGTGTGGGAGCTGGATGCGGACATTGAGCAGGCGCTATGTACAGAGCCTTCTCCACCTCAGTGTCCCGTCGGGCGTCTGTACGTTCCGTCTGTTGTCCATGACCGGTTGATCTATTGGGCCCACACGTCACCCTCCTATGGTCATCCGGGGATCGGCTGTACGGTGGGCTGCCTGAATGGGAAGTACTGGTGGCCCACCTTAGCTAAGGACGTGAGGGTCTATGTTTCCTCCTGCTCGGTGTGCACCTTGTGTAAGGCTCCTACACACCTACCCAGAGGTAAGCTACATCCCTTACCCGTTCCACAACGACCTTGCTCACACCTGTCAGTGGACTTTCTAACAGATCTTCTTCCTTCACAGGAAAACACCACGATCCTGGTCATTGTGGATCGTTTAAATCCTGTCGTCTCCTCCCTCTGCCCGGTCTTCCTACGGCCCTACAAACTGTGGAGGCCCTGTTTACACACGTCTTCCGGCACTACGGGGTGCCTGAGGATATAGTGTCTGATCGAGGTCCCCAGTTCACTTCGAGAGTCTGGAAGGTGATCATGGAGCGTCTGGGGTTCTCGGTCAGTCTTACCTCGGGTTATCACCCCGAGAGTAATGGGCAGGTGGAGAGAGTTAACCAGGATGTGGGCAGGTTTCTGCGGTCCTATTGCCAGGACCGGCCGGGGGTGGGCGGAGTTCGTGCCCTGGGCAGAGATGGCGCAGAACTCGCTTCGCAACTCCTCCACTAACCTCTCACCCGTTCAGGTGGTATTGGGGTACCAGCCGGTTCTGGCACCATGTCATCGGAGTCAGACCGAGGCTCCTGCGGTGGATGATTTGTTCAGGAGCGCGGAGAAGACCTGGGAGGCCGCCCATGGTCACCTCCAGCAACCCGTGCTACGCCAAAAGAACAGCGCAGACCGTCACCGCAGTGACGCAGAGACTGGCTCTCGACCCGAAACCTGCCGCTCCGCCTGCCCTGCCGGAAGCTGGGCCCGCAGTTTGTGGGGCCATTTAAAGTCCTGAGGAGAGTGAACGAGGTATGTTACAGGTTACAGCTTCCCCCGATTATAACATTAACCCCTCGTTCCATGTGTCTCTCCTCAGGCCGGTGGTGGCTGGTCCGCTCCAGGAATCTGAGGTGCGGGAGGTCCCTCCACCCCCCCGGACATCGAGGGGGGTACGGCGTACTCTGTCCGTTCCATCCTAGATTTGAGACGTCAGGCAGGGGGCCTTCAGTATCTCGTGGTGTGGGAGGGGTACGGTCCTGAGAAGAGGTGCTGGGTTCCAGTGGCGGATGTGTTGGACCCTGAACTGCTGCATGGAGTTTCATCTTCGTCAACTGGATCGCCCTGCGCCTCGCCCTCCGGGTCGTCCCCGAGGCCGGTGTCGGCACGCCGCTGGAGCCACGCCGCTGGAGCCACGCCGCTGGAGCCACGCATCAAGGGGGGGTACTGTCACGACTTCCGCCGAAGTCGGCCCCTCTCCTAGTTCGGGCGGTGTTTGGCGGTCGACGTCACCGGTTAACTAGTCATCATCGCTCCTTTTTTCGTTATCCATTGGTTGTGCCTTGTTTTGTCATTTCACACCTGTTGCTCATTCTCCCTCATTAGTCTGCGTGTATTTATTCCTCTGTTTTCCTTCTTGTCCTTGTGAGTGATTATTTTTTTGTTTGTTGTGTGTGTCATTTTGACTGCTATTTTTCCGGGTGTTTTATTTATGCGCCCGAGTCTATTTTGTCGTGGAAGTATTTTTGCCTACTCTTTTGTACTTTTTTATGTACTATGGCTTATTAAATATGTTGGTTTCCAAGCATTTCAACTCTCCTGCGCCTGACTCCTTTTGTCATTAGTACACAGCTTGACAGTGGCTGCTGCCAACATACTGACTTAAATCTCTAGCCACTTTAAATAAAATAAGATTGGATATAACAAATATATCACTAGCCACTTTAACTTCTTAGGGAGCGGCAGGTGAGGTGACGGTTTTGGAGAGTCTGGCGTGCCCAAAGCAAAATGCCTGCCACTCAGGCTCATAAAATAGGATATGCACATAATTAGTACTATTGGATAGGAAAAACTCAGAAGTTTCTAATAGTGTTAACTGGTATTTGATTTGTTTAGGAAAGGTTTATAGGTATATTTGAACGCAATGACTTTTTCTAACAAAAGAACCATTGGATGTCTTCGTTGGACACTTGGGAAGCCCTCAGCAGAAGTTCTTCAAAAGGTAAGGGATTTGTTTTCGCTGTGAAATGTATTTTGTGTGAACGGCGATGGCTTATGAATTTATGCTAATGCAGAAATATTGGAGGTGCTACCC
Source organism: Brachymystax lenok tsinlingensis (assembly GCA_030435695.1). Classification (NCBI taxonomy): domain Eukaryota; kingdom Metazoa; phylum Chordata; class Actinopteri; order Salmoniformes; family Salmonidae; genus Brachymystax; species Brachymystax lenok. Next base: position 32,649,928 of record CM059786.1, read on the forward strand.
TCAAACAATCAAATGTTGTGCTTTCGCCGTGAAGCCTTTTTGAAATCTGACAACTCTGTGATATTGCCAAGAAGCAGAGCTTTTGATGACTATGCAACACTTGTATATTGATGAATGTTTAATAATTCAACTTTTGGATTTTGAATTTGGCGCCTTGCATTTCACCGGGTAGCGCCCCACCACTCCGTAAGTAGTTAAACAATTTTGTATATAATGTTTACATATCCGACATTACTCATATCAAATGTATACACTGTACTCTATACCATCTACTGAATCTTGCCTATGCCGTTCCGCCATCGACTCAAATCTCAATCCACTTTAATAATTAAAAAGTGGATGTAAAATGTATCACTAGCCACTTTAAACTATGCCATTTATATAATGTTTACATATCCTACATTACTCATCTAATATGTATATACTGTACTCTATACCATCTACTGCATCTTGCCTATGCCGGTCAGCCATCGCTCATCCATATTTTTATATGTACATACTCGTATTCATTCCTTTACACTTTTGTGTATAAGGTAGTTTTTGTGTAATTGTTATATTACTTGTTAGATACTACTGCATGGTCGGAACTAGAAGCACAAGCATTCACATCGGCTAGCCATGTGTATGTGACAAATACAATTTTATTTGATTTGATTTAGATTGTGAATTGACTCTAAGAACCGTGGAGAATTCCGCCTCGGAATGCTCCTGCTAATGAAACAGAGGTCATGACCTCGCAGCGATCTCAGCCTTCTATTTATTCATTGAGGCATTTTAGCACTGTTTCTTTTGATCAGTCGTTAATGCATTATTCACCCTCTCCCACGTGTAACTGATTGAACCCATTTTAATATGTTGCCAAGGTTAGATCATTCGTTAGGCATTCACAGCATAAATCAATATCCAAATCGCTCTTTGACGTGCCTCCCTCTGTGCATGCATAATGATAAATGGATTTACGCCTGATATGAACTAGACATTTCAAAGCAACACTGTCAAAGGTGGTTTGATGATTCGTTTTTCATTCGGATTGATGGTACGTTATGTCTATGATGATGCCTTCTCATGGTAAAACCATACACATATTCATAGATGGGTCATCAAGTCAGTGGTCTTGAGTGTCTTTTCTGAGGTAGAAGGCGAGAAATATTACTCTTCACACTTTTCTGAAGTCAAAACATCACTAAGTTTAGAATGTTTCAGTTTCATGCATAATTACTGGGAATAAAAGTGACGGATCCGGTCAAAAGTAGTGCACTACATAGGGTGCCATTTGAGATGCATCACCAGCTCTCACCGGCTCCCACCGTGTCCTCTCTCACAATGACCTCATGTCCAACTCTAAGTACTGGGGCAGGCAGTGCATTAGGAGGAGGAGGAGGAGGAGGAGGAGGAGGAGGAGGAGGAGGAGGAGGAGGAGGAGGAGGAGGAGGAGGAGGAGGAGGAGGAGGAGGAGAAGAAGAAGAGATAATCTGTTGATGGAGTTCAACGTAAATACAATTAACTCCTGATAACTATGCAATGACTTGGAACTAGGGTGAATGCCTGTCCTTATCCAAATCACGCAAAATATTATGCTAATAAAAATAAGGTTAATCATTTTTTGAATGTCTTTAAAGTTCAACCAAACAATTTTCTTTCAAATGAAGTGTTTATTAACACTGTTTATTAATACTGTATAACACATTTATAATTATGTAAAAAAGCAATTTAGCAGCTGACAGACACTAGCAATTATTAAGGAAAACCAAGTATTTACCACATCAAGACAGACTTAACTGTAATCTCACTGTTGTCTATTCCCTTTCAATCTTTTTATGTTAGAAAATTACCTCACTCGAATGATAAATGCTTTCTATACAGTGGGGCAAAAAAGTATTTAGTCAGCCACCAATTGTGCAAGTTCTCTCACTTAAAAAGATTTTCCGGTCACAACTAGTAGACTTGTTTACGTGCTGCTGTGCGTTTTGCTAACCTAACTTTGCTACCTGACAGTTTTACTGTTTTTACTTTGTAATTACCGTTTATTTTTTCATTCAACTTTTTCACTCCGGACGCTTTATCTGGACGTGTTTCGTCAGGACCTCCACCAACCGAAGCTAAGTAGTAACATTAACATCATGCCTTCTAATTGCAGTCGCTGTACTCATAACATACAGGAGAACGGTCGGCTTAAGGCGAGGATAGCTGTGCTGCAAGCCCAGCTTCAGACGCAATCGTTAGGCAAGGGAAATGTAAGTGTAGGAAAGGATGAAACAGCGTCTGTGCCACCAGTAAGTACAGATAGTCGTGAGAAATCCCTCGCACAGTCCCCGCAGCCGGACAATTTTCTCACGGCTTCTGGAAGGAAATGCTGGAGCAATGCTCAACCGGTGTCGCTCATTCAGCCGACAGAAACTTTCAACCGGTTTTCCCCATTAAGCAGCGGGTCGGAGTCAGAGGCCGAGCCTTCTCTGGTCTCTACTCCTCCCGTTACGGGTCTGAGATGCCGAGGCCTCCCACCATTAGCACTGACAAATTGAAAACTCTAGTCATTGGCGACTCCATTACTCGCAGTATTAGACTTGAAGCGAATCACCCAGCGATCATACACTGTTTACCAGGGCAGGGCTACCGACGTTAAGGCTAACCTGAAGATGGTGCTGGCTAAGGCTAAATCTGGCGAGTGTAGAGAGTATAGAGATATTGTTATCCACGCCGGCACCAACGATGTTAGGATGAAACAGTCAGAGGTCACCAAGCGCAACATAGCTTCAGCGTGTAAATCAGCTAGAAAGATGTGTCGGCATCGAGTAATTGTCTCTGGCCCCCTCCCAGTTAGGGGGAGTGATGAGCTCTACAGCAGAGTCTCACAACTCAATCGCTGGTTGAAAACTGTTTTCTGCCCCACACAAAAGATAGAATTTGTAGATAATTGGCCCTCTTTCTGGGACTCACCCACAAACAGGACCAAGCCTGGCCTGTTGAGGAGTGACGGACTCCATCCTAGCTGGAGGGGTGCTCTCATCTTATCGACGAACATAGACAGGGCTCTAACTCCTCTAGCTTCACAATGAGATAGGGTGCAGGCCAGGCAGCAGGCTGTTAGCCAGCCTGCCAGCTTAGTGGAGTCTGCCACTAGCACAGTTAGTGTAGTCAGCTCAGCTATCTCTATTGAGACTGTGTCTGTGCCTCGACCTAGGTTGGGCAAAACTAAACATGGCGGTGTTCGCCTTAGCAATCTCACTAGAATAAAGACCTCCTCCTAGTCAATGAACTAATCACTGATCATAATCTTGATGTGATTGGCCTGACTGAAACATGGCTTAAGCCTGATGAATTTATTGTGTTAAATGAGGCCTCACCTCCTGGTTACACTAGTGACCATATCCTCAAGATCCCGCAAAGGCGGAGGTGTTGCTAACATTTACAATAGCAAATTTCTATTTACAAAAACAAAAACGACGTTTTCGTCTTTTGAGCTTCTAGTCATGAAATCTATGCAGCCTACTCAATCACTTTTTATAGCTACTGTTTACAGGCCTCCTGGGCCATATACAACATTCCTCACTGAGTTCCTGAATTCCTATCGGACCTTGTAGTCATGGCAGACAATATTCTAATTTTTGGTGACTTTAATATTCACATGGAAAAGTCCACAGACCCACTCCAAAAGGCTTTTGGAGCCATCATCGACTCTGTCGGTTTTGTTCAACATGTCTCCGGACCTACTCACTGCCACAGTCATACTCTGGACCTAGTTTTGTCCCGTGGAATAAATGTTGTGGATCTTAATGTTTTTCCTCATAATCCTGGACTATCGGACCACCATTTTATTACGCTTGAAATCGCAACAGATAATCTGCTCAGACCCCAACCAAGGATCATCAAAAGTCGTGCTATAAATTCTCAGACATCCCAAAGATTCCTAGATGCCCTTCCAGAATCCTTCCACCTACCCAAGGACGTCAGAGTACAAAAATCAGTTAACCACCTAACTGAGGAACTCAATGTAACCTTGCGCAATACCCTAGATGCAGTTGCACCCCTAAAAACAAAAAACATTTGCCAAAAAAAACTAGCTCCCTGGTATACAGAAAATACCCGAGCTCTGAAGCAAGTTACCAGAAAATTGGAACGGAAATGGCGCCACACCAAACTGGAAGTCTTCCGACTAGCTTGGAAAGACAGTACCGTGCAGTATCGAAGAGCCCTCACTGCTGCTCGATCATCCTATTTTTCCAAGTTAATTGAGGAAAATAAGAATAATCCAAAGTTTCTTTTTGATACTGTCACAAAGCTAACTAAAAAGCAGCATTCCCCAAGAGAGGATGGCTTTCACTTTAGCAGTGATTCATTCATGAACTTCTTTGAGGAAAAGATCATGATCATTAGAAAGCAAATTACGGACTCCTCTTTAAATCTGCGTATTCCTCCAAAGCTCAGTTGTCCTGAGTCCACACAACTTTGCCAGGACACAAAATCAAGAGAGACACTCAAGTTTTTAGTACCATATCTCTTGACACATTGATGAAAATAATCATGGCCTCTAAACCTTCAAGCTGCATACTGGACCCTATTCCAACTAAACTACTGAAAGAGCTGCTTCCTGTGCTTGGCCCTCCTATGTTGAACATAATAAACAGCTCTCTATCTACCGGATGTGTACCAAACTCACTAAAAGTGGCAGTAATAAAGCCTCTCTTAAAAAGCCAAACCTTGACCCAGAAAATATAAAAACTATCGGCCTATATCGAATCTTCCATTCCTCTCAAAAATTTTAGAAAAAGCTGTTGCGCAGCAACTCACTGCCTTCCTGAAGACAAACAATGTATACGAAACGCTTCAGTCTGGTTTTAGACCCCATCATAGCACTGAGACTGCACTTGTGAAGGTGGTAAATGACCTTTTAATGGCGTCAGACCGAGGCTCTGCAACTGTACTCATGCTCCTAGACCTTAGTGCTGCTTTTGATACCATCGATCACCACATTCTTTTGGAGAGATTGGAAACCCAAATTGGTCTACATGGACAAGTTTTGGCCTGGTTTAGATCTTATCTGTCGGAAAGATATCAGTTTGTCTCTGTGGATGGTTTGTCCTCTGACAAATCAACTGTAAATTTCGGTGTTCCTCAAGGCTCTGTTTTGGGACCACTATTGTTTTCACTATATATTTTACCACTTGGTGATGTCATTCGGAAAAATAATGTTAACTTTCACTGCTATGCGGATGACACACAGCTGTACATTTCGATGAAACATGGTGAAGCCCCAAAATTGCCCTCCCTTGAAGCCTGTGTTTCAGACATAAGGAAGTGGATGGCAGAAAATGTTCTACTTTTTAAACTCTGATAAAACAGAGATGCTAGTCCTAGGTCCCAAGAAACAAAGAGATCTTCTGTTGAATCTGACAATTAATCTTGATGGTTGTACAGTCGTCTCAAATAAAACTGTGAAGGACCTCGGCGTTACTCTGGACCCTGATCTCTCTTTGACGAACATATCAAGACTGTTTCAAGGACAGCTTTTTTCCATTTACGTAACATTGTAAAAATTAGAAACTTTCTGTCCAAAAATGATGCAGAAAAGTTAATCCATGCATTTGTAACTTCTAGGTTAGACTACTGCAATGCTTTATTTTCCGGCTATCCGGATAAAGCACTAAATAAACTTCAGTTAGTGCTTAACACGGCTGCTAGAATCTTGACTAGAACCCCAAAATTTGATCATATTACTCCAGTACTAGCCTCTCTACACTGGCTTCCTGTTAAGGCAAGGGCTGATTTCAAGGTTTTACTGCTAACCTACAAAGCATTACATGGGCTTGCTCCTACCTATCTTTCTGATTTGGTCCTGCCGTACATACCTACACGCACGCCACGGTCACAAGACGCAGGCCTCCTTACTGTCCCTAAAATTTCTAAGCAAACAGCTGGAGGCAGGGCTTTTTCCTATAGAGCTCCATTTTTATGGAATAGTCTGCCTATCCATGTGAGAGACGAGACTCGGTCTCAACCTTTAAGTCTTTATTGAAGACTCATCTCTTCAGTAGGTCTTATGACTGAGTGTAGTCTGGCCCAGGAGTGTGAAGGTGAACGGAAAGGCACTGGAGCAACGAACCACCCTTGCTGTCTTTGCCTGGACGGTTCCCTCCACTGGGATTCTCTGCCTCTAACCCTATTACAGGGGCTGGGTCACTGGCTTCTGGTGCCGTGGCGGAGATCTTGTGGGCTATACTCGGCCTTGTCTCAGGATGGTAAGTTGGTGGTTGAAGATATCCCTCTAGTGGTGTGGGGGCTGTGCTTCGGCAGAGTGGGTGGGGTTATATCCTGCCTGTTTGGCCCTGTCCGGGGTTTCGCCGGACGGGCCACAGTGTCTCCCGACCCCTCCTGTCTCAGCCCCCAGTATTTATGCTGCAGTAGTTTATGTGTCGGGGGTGCTAGGGTCCGCCTGTTATATCTGGAGTATTTCTTCTCTTATCTGGTGTCCTGTGCGAATTTAAGTATGCTCGCCTAATTATCTCTCTTTTCTTTTTTTCTTCTTCTCTCTCTCTCTCTCTTGGAGGACCTGAGCATTAGGACCATTCCTCAAGGCCTACCCGGATGTCCCGAGTCCACCTGGCCGTGCTGCTTCTCCAGTTTCAACTGTTCTGCCTGTTTTATGAACATTTTAAAATCTTGTCCATGTTCTGTTATAATCTGCACCCGGCACAGCCAGAAGAGGACTGGCCACCCCTCACAGCCTGGTTCCTCTCTAGGTTTCTTCCTAGGTTTTGGCCTTCTAGGGAGTTTTTCCTAGCCACCGTGCTTTTACACCTGCATTGCTTGCTGTTTGGGGTTTTAGGCTGGGTTTCTGTACAGCACTCTGTGACATCAGCTGATGTAAGGGGGGCTTTATAAATACATTTGATTTGATTTGATTTGAGAGAGGTCTGTAATTTTCATCAAAGGTACACTTCAACTATGACAGACAAAATGAGGAAAGAAAATACAGAAAATCACATTGTAGGATTTTTAATGAATTTATTTGCAAATTATGGTGGAAAATAAGTATTTGGTCACATACAAACAAGCAAGATTTCTGGCTCTCACAGACCTGTAACTTCTTCTTTAAGAGGCTCCTCTGTCCTCCACTCGTTACCTGTATTAATGGCACCTGTTTGAACTTGTTATCAGTATAAAAGACACCTGTCCACAACCTCAAACAGTCACACTCCAAACTCCACTATGGCCAAGACCAAAGAGCTGTCAAAGAGCTGTCAAAGGACACCAGAAACAAAATTGTAGACCTGCACCAGGTTGGGAAGACTGAATCTGCAATAGGTAAGCAGCTTGGTTTGAAGAAATCAACTGTGGGAGCAATTATTAGGAAATGGAAGACATATAAGACCACTGATAATCTTCCTCGATCTGGGGCTCCACGCAAGATCTCACCCCATGGGGTCAAAATGATCACAAGAACGGTGAGCAAAAATCCCAGAACCACACGGGGGGGCCTAGTGAATGACCTGCAGAGAGCTGGGACCAAAGTAACAAAGCCTACCATCAGTAACACACTACGCCGCCAGGGACTCAAATCCTGCAGTGCCAGACGTGTCCCCTGCTTAAGCCAGTACATGTTCAGGCCCGTCTGAAGTTTGCTAGAGAGCATTTGGATGATCCAGATGAGGATTGGGAGAATGTCATATGGTCAGATGAAACCAAAATATAACTTTTTGGTAAAAACTCAACTCGTCGTGGTTTGGAGGACAAAGAATGCTGAGTTGCATCCAAAGAACACCATACCTACTGTGAAGCATGGGGGTGGAAACATCATGCTTTGGGGCTGTTTTTCTGCAAAGGGACCAGGACGACTGATCCGTGTAAAGGAAAGAATGAATGGGGCCATGTATCGTGAGATTTTGAGTGAAAACCTCCTTCCATCAGCAAGGGCATTGAAGATGAAACGTGACTGGGTCTTTCAGCATGACAATGATCCCAAACACACCACCCGGGCAACGAAGGAGTGGCTTCGTAAAAAGCATTTCAAGGTCCTGGAGTGGCCTAGCCAGTCTCCAGATCTCAACCCCATAGAAAATCTTTGGAGGGAGTTGCATGTCCGTGTTGCCCAGCAACAGCCCCAAAACATCACTGCTCTAGAGGAGATCTGCATGGAGGAATGGGCCAAATACCAGCAACAGTGTGTGAAAACCTTGTGAAGACTTACAGAAAACGTTTGACCTCTGTCATTGCCAACAAAGGGTATATAACAAAGTATTGAGATAAACTTTTGTTATTGACCAAATACTTATAATTTGCAAATAAATAAATAAAAAATCCTACAATGTGATTTTCTGGATTTATTTTTCTCATTTCGTCTGTCATAGTTAAGTGTATCTATGATGAAAATTACAGGCCTCTCTCATCTTTTTAAGTTGGAGAACTTGCACAATTGGTGGCTGACTAAATACTTTTTTGCCCCACTGTATATGTCTCCCTTTAAAATAAAAGGAGGCAGTTATCTCTAGTTTATGCCTTTATTTAGATTTGTACAATACTGAGGCTGTGGGATGAATCTTATTTGTTGGTGTTTATTGGCAGGGTTGTGGTGTGGGCGATGCAGAACGAGGGGCGTACTTAGACTGGAATTTTATCCACACCAGCCCACATCACTGCATGTGCCACCAACAATCTTTTACAGTTGGTGGCACCAGCCCATGACTCCAGAGTTTCCAGATCTTTTTTTTTACGATCCATGGTATTGGCTGTCTAACTAATGATGGAGTCGGAGCAGGTATTTTTGCTAATGCCGTGTTTGACTTTGAATGTGGGTTTGAGCGAAAACCGGTTTGGCCCATTTGGTAGGTGGGCCGGCTGTGTTTCACTGATCAGCGAAAGGCTCATTAAAGATTAGTATGACAGTGAAATTGTGAAAAAATCTTTCAATTTAAAATATTCAATATTAACAGGCACATTTTTCATTGTTTTATTTTCATTAAAAAAAGTATATTTTTGTGTTTCAATTTCAACCAGTCCACCCAACAAAAAAATGGTCCAGCCCATCTGACATTTGCCAGAATTGCCAGATGGCCATTCCGCCCCTGTGCAGAACACCAAACAGACTGGTTTACTGTACCTTGTGTCAACCACAACTGTTCCGTGTAAGGGACTGTATGTCCATCACTTCCAGGCTGTCTATAAACATCATATTGTACATAATTTTAACGTTCGGTGTGAAGCCCACTAAACAATTTAAATCATATTTTAAATAATTTTATTTATTCTATATGTGGGTGTTATGGAAATGAGGAATTAATAAAAATGTAAAATAAACTTCTCCCAAGAAAGACAACAAAGTCTGACAGACTATACCAGTGGCTGCCGACTGGTCGATCTTCAAGGAATTTCAAGTCGATCACCAAACAGTTCTTTATAAAAGCCAATGATAAAGGCATAAAGGCCTGTGCTCTTGTTTTCTGTATTGCGTTGTTGGCAGTAGGTGCACTTGATTCAGAAGACCTGTGCAGCCGGTAGGCAAAGCATTCCCATTTCTAACCATTTAATTTATCTGAAAAGACAAAATCACCATGACTACCTACAGCTTCCACGACCCCAGTAAAATTTGGTACTAGCCTACGTGAGATTTCATAACTTTAAAAACATGACCAGAGAAAGACTGTCAAAGAATACAGCAAAGAGCTGCTGGTTTTATGAGTGAGTTTATGTCAACGTTTTATTCAGCACTATTACAAAACATAAAACGTGCTTCTCTCTACTTTCAAATCATATCAAATCAAATTGTATTTGTCACATGCGACGACTACAACAGGTGTAGAACGTACCGTGAAATGCTTACTCACAAGCCCTTAACCAACATTGCAGTTTTAAGAAAATAGAGTTAAGATAAGATATACTAAATAAACTAAAGTAAAATCAGAAAAAAAGTTACACAATAAAATAGCAATAATGAGGCTACTGTATATGCAGGGCATACCGGTATCGAGTCAATGTGCGGGGGTACAGGTTGGTCGAGGTCATTTGTACTTGTAGGTATGGGTTAAGTGACTAAGCATTGATAATAAACAGCCAGTAGTAGCAGTGTAAAAACAAAAGGGGGGAGGGTCTATGCAAATAGTCCGGTTGGCCATTTGATTAATTGTTCAGCATTCTTATAGCTTGGGGGTAAAAGCTGTTAAGGAGCCTTTTGGACCTAGACTTGGCACTCCGGTACCACTTGCCATGCGGTATCAGAGAGAACAGTCTCTAACTTGGGTGACTGGAGTCTTTGACCATTTTTTGGGACTTCCTCTGACACCGCCTAGTATATACATACTGGATGGCAGGAAGCTTGGCCCCAGTGATGTACTGAGCTGTACGCACTACCCTCTGTAGAGCCATACGGTCGGGTTGCCAAGCAGTTGCCATACCAGGCAGGATGCTCTTGATGGTGCAACTGCAGAATTTTTTAGGATCTGTGGACCCATGCCAAATCTTTTCAGTCTCCTGAGGGAGAAAAGGCATTGTCGTGTCCTCTTCATGACTTTCTTGGTGTGTTTGGACCGTGATAGTTTGTTATTAATGTGGATACCAAGGTTTTTGAAACTCTCTACCCGCTCCACTACAGCCCCGTCGATGTGAATGGGGGCGTGTTTGGCCCTCCTTTTCCTGTAGTCCATGATCATCTCCTTTGTCTTGCTCACGTTGAGGGAGAACTTAATGATGGTGTTGGAGTCGTGCTTGGCCACGCAGTCATGGGTGAACAGGGAATGCAGGAGGGGACATAGCACACACCCCTGAGGGGCCCCACGTGTTGAGGATCAGCGTGGCAGATGTGTTGTTGCCTACCCTTACCACCTGGGGGCGGCCCGTCAGGTGCAGAGGGAGGTGTTTAGTCCCAGGGTCCTTAGCTTAGCTATGAGATTTGTGGGCACTATGGTGTTGAACGCTGAGCTGTAGTCAATAAACAGTATTCTCACATAAACTCAGCAAAAAAAGAAACGTCCCTTAGGCATGCTGAGGACTGCAGATGTGGCCAGGCAATAAATTGCAATGTCCGTACTGTGTGACGACTAAGACAGCGCAACAGGGAGACAGGACAGACAGCTGATCGTCCTCGCAGTGGCAGACCACGTGTAACAACACCTGCACAGGATCGGTACATCCGAACATCACACCTGCGAGACAGGTACAGGATGGCAACAACAACTGCCCGAGTTACACCAGGAACGCACAATCCCTCCATCAGTGCTCAGACTGTCCGCAATAGGCTGAGAAAGGCTGGACTGAGGGCTTGTAGGCCTGTTGTAAGGTAGATCTTCACCAGACGGTGGGCACAAACCCACCATCGCTGGACCAGACAGGACTGGGAAAAAGTGCTATTCACTGACGAGTCACGTTTTTTTCTCACCAAGGGATGATGGTCGGATTCGCGTTTATCGTCGAAGGAATGAACGTTACACCGAGGACTGTACTCTGGAGAGGGATCGATTAGGAGATGCAGGATCCGTCATGGTCTGGGGCGGTGTGTCACAGCATCATCGGACTGAGCTTGTTGTCATTGCAGGCAGTCTCAATGCTGTGCGTTACAGGGAAGACATCCTCCTTCCTCATGTGGTACCCTTCCTGCAAGCTCATCCTGACATGACCCTCCAGCATGACAATGCCAGCAGCTGTACTGCTCGTTCTGTGCTTGATTCCCTGCAAGACAGGAATGTCAGTGTTCTGCCATGGCCAGCGAAGAGCCCGGATCTCAATCCCATTGAGCACGTCTGGGAGCTGTTGAATCAGAGGGTGAGGGCTAGGACCATTCCCCCCAGAAATATCAGGGAACTTGTAGGTGTTTTGGTGGAAGAGTGGGGTAACATCTCACAGCAAGAACTGGCAAATCTGGTGCAGTCCATGAGGAGGAGATGCACTGCAATACTTAATGCAGCTGGTGACCACACCAGATACTGAATGTTACTTTTGATTTTGACCCCCCTCCCTTTGTTCAGGGACACATTAATCACACCCTGCATTACTTTTCACCTGATTGCTAAAGGGTGCTTTTATACATTTCCTGCATATCCTCTCCTAATAAGGGTGCCCCAGGAAACACTGACCATTCTTTAGTTCCTAGCCTATTCTTCAGTTACAAGATTGTGACATGCTCTACTCAGACAATAATAAATATGCTAGGTATTTGAAATTATCCTCTTTGATTCTGTAGTATTAGTATATATATATATATATATATATATATATATATATATATATATATATATATATATTATAGCGTTCTCAGAAGTGCTTTTGCAGACTTTACAGTAGTAGTCACTGTTATGTTTTTTGCAGACATGACTAGTATACTATAGTAGTCGCTGTATTGTTTTTGCTGACGACTGTAGTATTCATTAGTGTTTTGCGGACATGACTAGTATACTGCAGTATTTTTGCGGCCATGATACTAATTCGGTACTGGTACCCCCTGTATATAGCTTTGTTATTTTTGTGTTACTTTCTTTTTACTTTAGTTGATATTAGTAAATATTTTTTGAAAAATAAAAAACTGCATTGTTGGTTAAGTGCGTGTAAGGAAGCATTTCACGGTAAGATCTACACCTGTTGTATTCGGGGCATGTGACGAATGAAATTAGATTTGATTCTAATTTATCACATACAAGTGCTATAGTTCATTACTTAGCATCCCCATGAAAGGAATGTGTTGGTATCAATGACCGGAAGAAGAGGGAATATTCTCAAGTAAATGGAGATACAGATAGGGGGTTTGAGGAAAAGACTTGATGGATGTTTCAACAGGGAGAGCATTATTTGAAATAGGATTGCAATATCCTGGTAAAAAAAGAGATCTACTTCACATGAAAGTTTTCTGACAGAACTCAGACCTTTGAACTCAGAACGCAGTTCTTTGCTTAATGCTGTTTGGTTAAATGCGTTTGCAATTGTATCCCATGTTTCCCTTAAAAAACTCAAGTTATTGTACTCCTCCAGATGGAAACTATGGTTTGTTAATAATTAATCTGCTTCGGTATGAAGCGTGTACATAAATCATCGGACATTAAAGGGCCTGGTTGTGGGAGTAATGAGAAATAGTCAGGATTCAGACATAATAGTCTTAAAATGCCTGATTATAGGAAGTGCTTTAACCCCTCTCAGAGGGCCCAGAATCATTTGAATTCATGTGTTATTAATCAGACAGACTGAGATCCGTGCCATGGAATGTTCAAACACCTTACTCCAATCCATCAAACCTTATGGACCTAACCGGACCCTCCCACCTCATCTACACCACCAATATCTCATACTCCCCTCCTCGCATATATTGCAGGTTTTACACTGGATTTCATGGTAAGTGTAATTAAAACTATCTCTTATTTTAACAAAGCTCTACACATATGTGTATACCTTGTATTTCACATATGAACACCTTATGTAAAGGTGCTTGCCCCTTGATTATTGCAGTAGTTGTATGAATTCACACAGTTGAAGGCTAGGGCTACACTGCTCTGACAGACACCGAAGGTGTCCAGAGATATACAGTGGGGTCCAAAATTGACACCCGTAATAAAGATGAGCAAAAATGCTGAGATATGTTGTATGCAAAGAAAATGGGAAATTATGTTATTTTGCACTAATATAATTGCTCAGAGAAAGATTTTGTTTAACAAGTAATAAAACAAATCTCAAAGAGGTAGGGCTCAAAATCATTGACACCCCTGTTTTCAATACCTCACCTTGCAAGGATAACAGCAATGAGCCTTTTTCTCAAATGTTTTATGAGTTGGAGAACACATTGAGGGGGATCTTAGACCATTCCTCCATACAGAATCTTTCTAGATCCTTTTGTCTAAGCTTATGGATTGCCCTCTTCAATTCAAACCACAGGGTTTCAATGGGTTTGAAGACTGGTAACTGAGATGGAAATTGCATAGTGTTGATTTTGTGATTTGTGATTTTCATGTGTGCTTGGGGTTATTGTCTTGCTGGAAGATCCACTTGTGGCCAAGTTTCAGCCTCCTGGCAGAGGCAACCAAGTTTTTGGCTAAAATGTCATGGTCCTCGGTAAAGTTCATGATGCCTTTGACTTTAAAGGGGCCATCTCCAGTTGCTACATCCATTTTTGGACTTAGAATTTATTTATGTGTACCCACTGATTCCTGAAGAATATAATTTTTAAAAATGCCTCATGAGCTAAGTTCTACTGTCTTACCATATCTAATCAGAACCCAAAATATAAGCTTGTTTTACCACAATGTTTGTAAACCAAATAAATGTAAACACACTATAAAGGCTCAAAACATGGTTAACCCTTGTATAGTCTTAATATTCTGTATACTCCCCTTGTCCTAAGTGTAAAAAATGGCCAGCCTTCACTAAACCCCGAAATACAGCATCTTAATTGAATTTTAAGCCCCAAATCTATTTTGCATGAACAAAAAACCTGTCATTCATTACAAACTTTGTGAATATCTGGGTTTTCCCTCTTCACAATGCAGAAAGACTGCATTTAATCAATGGACACCACTCGTTATTTTTACAACACACCTGTCATAATTGTTTTCTTTACTAAAGTAGAGGTTTATTATTATTATTATTGCTAAAGGTACTGCATAGGTGTAAACATGATTGTAAAAGATAGCGCTTGTATAGCCTAAGAAAGTAGCAGAAATGTGCAGAAAGTAGTTTTGAATGCATTTTATTGAAGGGAAATGATAAATCTTGAACTTTTTTGGCAACATAGTGATATATTCTTATATTGTACAATGAGGAATTCAACTACAAAATACTAGTGTTCTCCCATTTTTTTAACCATTGCCCCCGCCAACAAGGTGTACAAACGACAACAATAAATTTGAATAAAATAAGATAATAGATACAAAACAAAAACGTGAAGAACATAAATCAATCAACTCTAATTAGCACGTGTAGGACAGTACAAGTGTGTGTGCATGGACTTTGCAGATGTATTTCTCACTTGTGCAGCACATTGTATTTGTTTTACAGTCCTTCTTTTGGGGGCAGAATTGGCATCTCCTCCTCTTGCCTGCCCCAGCTGCAGCCTCAGGTGGATCAGGACAAGATTCAGCCCCCTGAACAGCTTTCACAAGCGCTGCAGAGGCTGCTGTGCGGGGGAGGCACTCCCTTCTTTAAATATGTGGGGTTACAAGTGCCTTTCCCAGCTGCTCCAGGAACACCCTCCTGTTGTTCCGCTTATCAGGCATCCAGGTAGGATTGATCTTGTTCCATATCACGAAGGCATAGTATGAGGACACATCAATGATGTTATGGAAGATGACCAGGGGCCAGCGGGAAGTTCCAATCACCTTGTCCAGGTTGTCCACGCCTCCTTTGTTGTGGTTGTAGTCCAGGATGATGGCTGGCTTCCTGTCCTCACGATCCCTGTCTCAGCCGTTTTGTGCAGTGTGCTCCGGAGGTGCTTCTTGTTCCTCTTTGGGAGGTAAGAAACTAGAGTGGTGGTGGGGGTGAAGGCAAACTTTGATAAGAAGGCCTCTCTCCCCCTTGTTGCGAGGAGTGCAGGGGGGAGCTCAGGCTTGTTCTTTCTAACTATGCCAACTATGGAGATCTTCCTCTTCAGGAGCTGCTGGCTGAGTTCAGTCAGTAACATAATCTCAATTTCTCATTGTGTGTGTGTGTGTGAGTGTATTTGGTTGTTGTGGTGTGTGTGTGTGTGTGTGTGTGTGTGTGTGTGTGTGTGTGTGTGTGTGTGTGTGTGTGTGTGTGTGTGTGTGTGTGTGTGTGTGTGTGTGTGTGTGTGTGTGTGTGTGTGTGTGTGTGTGTGTGTGTGTGTGTGTGTGTATTTGGTTGTTGTGGTGTGTAAATGATTTTACAACTGCCGGGTCAAAAATTATCCTAAGACAATCTTTTTACCTTGGAGGTGTACAGGTCTCATGTAGATATGAACAAAGGTGACAACGTTTCACTTTTTCAAATTTTGGGGTCATCAAATTTTAAGTTGAAATGATTTAGGGGGTTTTCTCTGCTGTTAAACATAGTGGCGGGTCATTTTTGACCCTTAAGACAACACAAGGATCAAAACTATAATGTTGATGTTATGGATGGTCAGTACTATTACAGTGAAAGAATATCATGCTATTGTTTGAGGAGAGTGCACAATATTGAACATGAAAAGTTATTAATAAACAAATTAGGCACATTTGGGCAATCTTGATACAACATTTTGAATAGAAATGCAATGGTTCATTGGATCAGTATACAACTTTGCACCTTTACTGCTGCCATCTAGTGGCCAAAATCTAAATTGCACCTGGGCTGGAATAATACATTATGGCCTTTCTCTTGCATTTCAAAGATGATGGTACAAAAAATTACAAAATAACGCTTTTTTTCTTTGTATTATCTTTTACCATATCTATTGTGTTATATTCTCCTACATTCCTTTCACATTTCCACAAACTTCAAAGTGTTTCCTTTTAAATGGTACCAAGAATATGCATAACATTACTTCAGGGCCTGAGCTAGAGGCAGTTAAATTTGGGTATGTCATTTTAGGCTAAAATTGAAAAAAAGGGGCAGATCCTTTAGAGTTAACTAGGGCCCAGGACCAGTGGAAGCAAAATAGCTCCATAGCATCAAAGATCCACCAACACATTTTACAGTAGGTTTGGGGTTCTTATCTGCTCATGCATTCTCATTTCGACGCCACTGGTGTGCGTGGCCAAAGAGTTATATTTTCATGTCATCTGAAAAAAGCACTGGTCCAATACAAGTACCAATGGCATTTAGTAAATTCTAGGCATTTACTGGATATCATTTATTTTATTTTTTTAGGTTGTTTGGTCACGCAAACCAGTGGTGGGTTTGGTATCAAAATGAAAAAGCATGAGCAGAAAATAACCCCATACCTACTGTAAAATATGGTGGTGGATCTTTGATGTTATGGGGCTATTTTGCAACAATATCATGCACTTTACCCAGTTCCATTTTTTTTTTGCAAAACTCATGGTTGCCTCTCTCAGGAGGCTGAAACTTGGTCGCAAAGCGGGTCTTCCAGCAAGACAATAACCCAAAGCACACATAAAAATCCACAAAGAAATGGTTAATTGGCCACAAAATCAACATTTTGCAATGGCCATCTCAGTCTCTGACTTTGAAACCCATTTAAAACCTGTGGTTTGAATTGAAGAGGTTAGCCGCTAAGTGCAAATTAAGGATATCAAGGATCTGTAAGGATTCTTTGTGTAGGAATGGTCTAAACCCCCACCCCCCATGTGTTTTACAACTCTTAAAACATTTTAGAAAAAAGCTTATAGATGAAATCCTCACAAGGTGAGATATTAAAAGGTTTTGAAAACAGGGATTACAATAATTGACACCTACATTTTTGAGAATATAATTGCCCAATTTTTGGGAGCATACAATAGCTCTATTTCAATTATTTATTTTATACAATCATTTTTGCTCATCTTTTTCAAGGGTGTCTAATTTCGAACCCCACAGTATATGTCTCATCTTCAGTGAGTCACATAGTATGCCTCCCAGTCTCTTCTGAAATAAACATCTATCCTATGGGGTGGTCTTCTTCTCTGCTCTACTCTTCAGGCAGGCAGGCAGCTGAATACATTGGGGAGACAGACAGGTAGATCAAGGACTCATGTCCTCTCCCCAGGGAGATGCTTGGTGCTTGTTATGCTCACTACAACCAGGAAGGAGAGAGCTAGCCCCTGCATCACACAGTACTTGCAGTGAGTCGGAAAAGGAGGTGAATCCTGTGCTGAGGGCTGGGGCTGTGAGACTGTGGGGGTCGCAGCTGTAGCTGATGTACTAGTCGGAGTATATGCCAGGCAGGCATCAAGAAGCAGGCTGGCATATCTTCCAGTGTGCCCCCCAGTGAGGTGCCAGTTGAGATTCCAGCATTCACAGACAGCTTGAGACCATTAAAATTTGAACTGGAGATAGTTACCTTCGTTGTGCTCGGAAAACCATTCTCTGGTCCTATTAACAGTACACTGCCGTGATAGGATGACAATTTCCTTTTGCTGTCGTTTGTTCTTTTAGTTAAGGAGAAAGGCGGTGAGGATTAGGATGTGGTGTGATTCTCACCATCTTCTCTGATGGAGAGAATGTGATGGACAGGAGCTATCCCTTCTTTCTTCTCTCACCCTTTCTTCCTTTCATTCTCTATCCTCAGTGAGGAACGAAAGTTCAACTATGTGAACCCATCCTTCCTCAACAGCCTTTGAAGAAAGTAAGCTAAACTATCTGCAAAGACACCGCCTGAGGATGTTCTCAAACTTTTGTTTACTGTAAAGATGGTTGCTTTTTCTCCATGCCTTTTCCTGGAAGTATTATATGGTCTTGCCTTTGAAAAAAGCACAGCTAATGCCTAAATGCCGTGCCACAATTCAAACCATTATACATAAGAGCCTTTTGAACATAGAAAAAGTTATATATGTTGGTGCTTGAACAAAAGGTGTTTCCTAACAATCACCCCTTTGAAAAGCCATAATGCATTCCAAGATAACTCTATCATCACCTTTGTGACAGTCTTCATCAAATCAGCAGCCGACCTAAAAGACCTTAGTCCATCCAGCATATCTGTGATGTCATAATCTCTACTGTTTTCATGACTCAGGATATGACCCAGATGCAGACAAAGGAGGCGGATAGTTTGGTTCTCAGAATATTTATTATAACAAAGAGGAAAGGGCAGGTCGAGGGCAGGCTGAGGTTCATAGTCCAAAGCAGTGTCAATCAGGGACAGAACGGCAGGCAAACTCAGGGTCAGGACAGGCAGAAAGGTCAAAATCGTGAAGACTTGAAAACAAAAGACGAAGAACTGGCAACAGAAACAAAAAAAAATCAGGTATAAATACACAGGGGATAATGGGGAAAAATAGGAGCCACCTGGTACCCCCCCATCTCTCTAGGGGCGTCCTGCCAGGGCACATATCTTGATGACCGGGGTGGCGGAACACAGCGATGAGGGCTGGATCCAGGATGGTCCTAACGGGGACCCAGCACCTCTCCTCTGGGTCATAAACCTCCCAGTCAACCAGGTACTGGAATCCCCTGCCCCGAGGTTGAACACAAAAGAGGCGCCTGGAAATAGAAGACAACGGGCTGTGAGAGAGAGGTTTAATCCTAGACACATGGAAAGTGGGATGTATACATAGGGTGTGGGGAAACAGAAGATGAACAGCAGGGTCCGGTGGCTGTCCGCCTGACGCTGATATCTGGAGGTGGTCTTAAGAAGAGCGGACCGGGCTCTCTTCCAGGTGCGCGGACAGCGGCGGACAAACATCTGGGCCGAGGGTATGCTTACTTCTTCCTATTGCTCAGGGAAGAGCGGAGGCTGGTAACCCAAGGAACACATGAAGTGCGGGAGACCAGTGGCCGAGCAGGGAAGGGTGTTGCGGTTGTACTCCACCCACACGATTTGCTGGCTCCAGAGTGTGGAGTTGAAAGAGACGAGGCAACGAAGAGTCGTCTCCAGGTCCTGATTGGCTCGCTCCGACTGGCCGCTAGAATGGGGATGAAACCCGGAGGACAGGCTGGCCTATGACCCAATGAGGGTGCAGAACCCCTTCCAGAATCGGGATAAGAACTGAGGACCACAATTGGAGACCATGTCGACCAGAAGTCCATGGATCTGGAAGACGTGTTGTACCATGAGCTGGGCCGTCTCCTTGGCTGAGGGTAATTTGGCTGGGAAGGCTGTGCCCTGCGGACCAGGTTCTTGATACCCCAGACAAGTGTAGCTGCCAGACAGGAGGTAGGGAGGATGGTCTCTGGGTCAGACGTTGTAGCTGCGGAGCTATGCAAGCGAGAGAGGGCATCAGGCTTCAAATTCTTCGACCCAGGGCGGTAGGAGGTTGTAAAATTGAAACGAGTGAATAACAGAGCCCAACGAGCCTGTCTTGAGTTGAGGCACTTGGCGGTGCGGAGATATTCCAGATTCTTATGGTCGGTCCACACTAAGAATGGATATTCTGCCCCTTCTAGCCAATGTCTCCACTGCTCCAGCGCCATCTTGGCCGCAAGAAATTCCCAATTTCCCACATCGTTGTTCCTCTCAGCGGGATTAAGATGAAGGGACAGGAAAGCGCAGGGATGCACTTTTGATCCTGGGCAGAACGCTGGGACAGGACGGCCCCCACTTCAATGTCCGAGGTATCGACCTCCACCACGAACTGACGGAACGGGTCCGGATGGATTAAGATGGGGACAGTGGCCAATCGATTCTTGTGATCCAAAAACGCCCAGTCAGCAGCTGGGGACCACGTGAATGGAACTTTGGGTGAGGTGAGTGCAGAGAGGGGAGAAGCCAGGGTGCTGTAGCCCCGGCTGAAGCGAAAATAGAAATAAGAAAATTCCAGAAAACGTTAAAGCTGGATGTGGGTTGGGGCCACTCCACCATAACTCTGACCTTATGCTCCATCAGAATGTTCCCTGCAGTGATGACATATCCCAGAAACGAGAGAGTGGAGCAATGGAATTCACATTTCTCAGCTTTAACAAACAGCTGGATCTCCAGGAGGCGCTGGAGGACTTGTCGGACTTGGACCCAGCTCAAAATGTGACGGTGCACATCATTGACCAGGGCCTGGAACACTGTGGGAGAGTTGGTCAGTCCGAAAGGCATAACCAGGTACTCATGGTGCCCGCTAGCCTCGTTAAAGGCTGTCTTCCACGGTTGAGAGATCTGAGACTTTTCCAAAGCCTGCAGGAGGACATCCAGGGGCAGGCTGTGCCACCTTGAGTCAACGCGCATGACCGAATGGGCTCAAAACCCAGGAAAGAACGCATAGCTCAGACAATCACGGGGTTGTGCCTCTGGAGCCATGACAATCCCAAAAACCATGGGTACATGAGAAGACTCAATGAGCATTACCTGCATGGTTAACTGACACTCCGCAGGTTGATGGGAACCATACTGTGAGTGACCCTGCCAATAGAGCGTCCGTCCAATGCCCTGGCATCCATAAGAATGGAGAGGGGTTGTGTGGAGAGTCCCAGCTCCGACACCAGAGTCCATGAGCACCCGGAGAGATTTAGATTGGTCCCCCCACAGCAGGATAGCATGGAGAGCATCCTGTCGGGCTGTATCACCGCCTGGTACGGCAACTGCTCCGCCCACAACCGTAAGGCTCTCCAGAGGGTAGTGAGGACTGCACAACGCATCACCGGTGGTAAACTACCTGCCCTTCAGGACACCTACACCACCCTATGTCACAGGAAGGCCAGAAAGATCATCAAGGACAACAACCACCCGAGCCACTGCCTGTTCACCCCGCTATCATCCAGAAGGCGAGGTCAGTACAGGTGCATCAAAGCTGGGACCGAGAGACTGAAAAACAGCTTCTACCTCAAGGCCATCAGACTGTTAAACAGCCATCACTAACATTTTGTGGCTGCTGCCATCATACTGACTTAAATCTCTAGCCACTTTAAACATAGGAATTGGATGTAACAATGTATCACTAGCCACTTTAAACAATTTTGTATATAATGTTTACGTATCCGATATACTCATATCAAATGTATACACTGTACTCTAAACCATCTACTGAATCTTGCCTATGCCGTTCGGCCATCGACCCAAATTTCTAGCCACTTTAATAATTCTAATTGGATGAAATAGTGTATCACTAGCCACTTTAAACAATGCCATTTATATCATGTTTACATATCCTACATTACTCATCTCATATATATATGTGTGTATATACTGTACTCCATACCATCTACTGCATCTTGCCTATGCCGGTCAGCCATCGCTCATCCATATATTTATATGTACATACTCGTATTCATTCCTTTACTCTTGTGTGTATAAGGTAGTTGTTGTGAATTTGTTAGATTACTTGTTACTGCATGGTTGGAACTAGAAGCACAAGCATTTCGCTACACTCGCATTAACATCTGCTAACCATGTGTATGTGACAAATAAAATGTGATTTGATTTGATTTGAGAGGAGTATGAGTAATGGGAAATGAGAGACTCTACGGCCTTTATGGCCTACCAGCGTACTCGTACCTACTGATGAGACTGGTCTTTTACTAGACAGGTAGATATGTCATGTTCTGAACTACCACGATACAGACAACTTTTGGAGCTCAGTCTGCATAAACGTTCCTCAGGAGACAATCTAGCCCTGTCCAGTTGCATTGGCTCCGGAGGAGGTGAGTCACCAGTCCTCGATGATTCCCGAGGGAACTCGGGTGACATTGAATTCTCTCGGGAATGCAGGTGTCAGGTACTTCCAGAATTCTTCGGAGGTCGAGGAGGACACTGTGGACGAGCGCATGTGGCCGGGAACAGACCTCCTCTCCCTGCTGCGTTCCTGTAACCGCTCATCGATCCTAAGAGTCAAGGCTATGAGGGAGTTGAGGTCCATGGGACGCTCCCGGGCTGCCAGTTCATCTTTAATTACCTCCGATAATCCATGAAGGAAGGTGTCGAACAGGGACTCTGGGTTCCAGGCTCTTTCTACGGCCAACTTGCGAAACTCTTCCGCATAGTGTGCCACACTACGGGAGTCTTGACGCAGCCAAAGTAGCTTCTGAGCCGCCTCTCTCCCGAACACCTGAGAATCGAACACCTTCCTTACCTCCGCAGTGAAATCCTCCAGACTAAGGCAAACAGTGGATTGTTGCTCCCACACCGCCGTAGCCCAGACGAGAGCCCTCCCAGACATCAGTGTTATAATCCGCTTAAGGATCGTACCCTTTTTTTCAATTTTCGCCTAAAAATGACATACCCAAACCTAACTGCCTGTAGCTCAGGACCTGAAGCAAGGATATGCGTATTCTTGATACCATTTGAAAGGAAACACTGTGAAGTTTTTGGAAATGTGAAATGAATGGAGGAGAATAACACATTTGATCTGGTAAAAGATAATACAAACAAAAAAGCATGATTTTTTCATTTTCTTTGAAATGCAAGAGAAAGGTCATACTTTCAGATTGGAGTCTAGGTGTAATTTAGGTTTTGGTCACCAAATGGCAGCAGTGTGAGTGCAAAGTTTCAGACTGATCCAGTGAAGAATTACATTACTGCACAATATTTTCTATCAAGTCTTCCAGGAGTTTGCCCAAATGTGCCAAATTGGTCAATTGATACATTTTCAAATACATAACTATAGAGAACATACAAAAATTCTATGGTAATAAAAAATGTAAGTTTACACACTCCCAGGAATGTCATTCATGATGGATGGATCATTACCTGATACACTAACTTTTACATATCTAGATGGGTTGGGTGTGGAGCCAGAGACAGCAGTGCGGTCAAACTGTAGACACCAGTTCCTACATTTGAACATAACACTGGATTTTATCACGAAAAACTGTGCTAAATTTTATCTCTGTGACCCTCAGGATGACAAATCAGAGCAAGATTATTGAATGTAAGTACATTATTTACCTTCAGAGGTGAATGTATCAAACCATTTGCCGTGATAAAAAAGTTTTGTTGTTGTGCACTCCTCAAACAATAACATGGTATGTTTTCACTGTAATAACCTCTGTTAATTGGACACTGAAGTTAGATTAACAAGAATGTAAGCTGTCTGCCCATATAAGTCTATGTCCCGGAAAGTTGGCTGTTGTATACAAAATCATTCTATTCGCATTACCGCACATTAGCAACAACCGTCCCGGTTTAGGGAGGAAGGAAGTGAAGAGGGCTGTAGCTGATGAGGGAACACTGGGAGATGAGGGAACACTGGGAGAGAAACGCCCGACAGGTTCCAGGATCCTCAGCATAGCGCTCCGGAGGAGGAAAGTGGGGTTCTCGGGAAACCGGGATAGATGGAAGGTTACCGTTGTGGCTTGCTGCCTAGTAGATAGTCCATGGAATTGTTCCAGCAATGCATTGAAGGCATGGTCATGGCGTTCCGCCAAAGTATGGAGTCTCCACAAGGTTATGAACTAACTCCTCATGTCTTCCAATGGTGAATCCTTGGAGGGAGACAGCATTGCGGAGCTCGTCCGTGTATGGGTCAGTCATGGCCAGTTTGTACTATCACGACTCAGGATATGACCCAGATGCAGACACAGGAGGTGGATAGTTCTCCGAATATTTATTATAACAAAGGGGCAGGCAAAGGGCAGGCAGAGGTTCATAGTCCAAGGCAGACTCAATCAGGGACAGAACAGCAGGCAGGCTCAGTGCAGGCAGAAAGGTCAAAACCGGGAAGACTAGAAAATAAATCTTGAGAACCCGGAGAAATGGGAAACACACTGGTAACCTGACAAAACTAGACGTACTGGCAACAGACAAACAGAAAACGCAGGTATAAATACACAGGGGATAATTGGGAAAAATAGAAGACACCTGGTGGGGGGTGGAGACAAGCACAAGACCGGTGAAACAGATCAGGGTGTGACAGCTGTAGACAATGGGAGGATGTGTGTGATGAATACAGGAAGGATAGCTTTCCACCACCGTACGACAAGTGTTTATGTAGCCTTTGTGCCTGTGTGCCATACACATTCCCCTCTTTCTAAACATGAACGATGATGTCATCTGTCATCCATTGTCTTGAGCTTGACACATGCTCCCATATGAGGATAGCAAGGTCAAGCTACCTGTAATGGCATGTTCGTGCATGAGTCAGTGGTTTGTCTGTTTGTGGGGAGGTGTGTGTGTGTGTGTGTGTGTGTGTGTGTGTGTGTGTGTGTGTGTGTGTGTGTGTGTGTGTGTGTGTGTGTGTGTGTGTTTCAATGATTGCTACCCTGCCCAGTGAAATGGTAGAATTGAACATTTTATTTCTCCCCATCTTAAGGCAAGCCTGGCAGAAAAACCTCCCAGCTCATAAGAAAACAATGTTAGGACTTCCAATGTCAGGATTTGTCTTTAACTTCTCCAAGAGCCCTGAAGCAAAGCATTAGCAAGGAGTGCTTATATTGAAAAGTATACTTGCATTGTATTTTCCTTCATGTAGAAAAATAAACCTGCCTGCTTATTATGTTGCCTGCAAAGTTTGTCCTCTCTCATCCTCAACAGTAAATAAATGAGCACGACTCTTATCCATTTCACTTTCTCTTTTTTTATCTATTCTTGGCAATCACGAAGGGCTCTATTTAATCTGTAAAACTGAAGAGTTGCAGATTCTGAGAGACACAAAAAGATGTTCACAAATTAGCCGGCTTAACTGCTTAAAATGCTCAACCTCCAGATGAGTATGAGAGGGGAGTACAACTCTTACAAGCTGGTTTTAACTGGTCTGTAGCTTATTCTTTAGATGTTTAGGGCTGCTGGTGAACCATGATGTGCAGGCATAATCAAAGTGACACTGGACTAGCCCACTTGCCAAACTCTTTAGACTGTCTATACTGTAGCTAGGTTTCCATCCAATTCGCAACAGATTTTCCTGCAAATATTGAAAAAAAATCTGCATAAAAAAACAACTTCCGTCCATCAAATTGACTTGTTGCGGATAAAAGTCTGTACATAAATACAAAGTGCGCAAAAGTAACTTTTGCGGTTAAATTCCCATTTACCAAATAAAAAACAAGTTAAATGTGTTTCCATTGCATGTTCAACTCTAGGCCTAATGATGGTTTTGTCACAAAAAAATGAAGAATGTGCCAAATCTGGAACTGGCACATCTGCTGGTACAGCCTACATGATGAGATTATTATGTACAAAAGAGCAAGATAATTTTTATTTGTCAAACCCGCAGCCAAGCATCGATCATCATGTCACCAGAATAAGACCCTTGATATTTAATGAAAGGAACATTGAGCTCATCACCGTGCACTTTCACCCCTCCTGGAATTATATTTTGGACGAATGTGCGCATGCTTACAGGGACTGACACCTTCCTTCGCAACTGGATCCTGGACTTCCTGATGGGAAGCCCCAGGTGGTGAGGGTATGCAACAACACATCCACCACACACCCTCAGGGGTGCGTGCATAGTCCCCTCCTGTACTCTCTGGTCACCCACGACTGCTTTGCTACACATGACTCCAACACTATCATTAAGTTTGCCGACGACACAGTGGTAGGCAACGACGATAAGACCAGAGACCAGAGACCTGGCAGTGTGGTGCCAGAACAACAACTTCTCCCTCAACGTTAGCAAAACAGAAAACGGAGGGCCGAGCATGCCATCATTTCACATTGATGAGGCTGTAGTGGAGCGGGTCGAGAGCTTCAAGTTCCTCTGTATCCACATCACTAAGGATCTATCATGGTCCAAACACATCAACACAGTCGTGAAGAGGGCACGGCAATGCCTCTTCCCTCTCAAGAGGCTGAAAGATTTGGTTTGGGCTCTCAGATCCTCAATGTTATTCAGCTGCACCATTGAGAGCATTTTGACTGTCTGCATCACAGCTTGGTATGGCAACTGTGTGGCATCCGGCCGCAAGGCGCTGGAGAGGGTAGTGCAGCAGCCAATCTCCCTGCCATCCAAGACCTCTATACCTGACAGGGTCAGAGGAAGGTCCTAAAAATTGTCAGAGACTCTAGACACCAAAGTCATAGACTGTTCTCTCTGCTACCTTAAGGCAAGCGGTACCGATGTCTGGAACCAACAGGACCCTGAATACCTTCTACCCTCAAGCTATAAGACATCTAAATAGTTAGTTAAATAGTTAACCAAATAGCTAACAGGAATATCTGCATTTACTTTTTTTTTTGACTCATCACATAAGCTGCTGCTACAGTATACTATCTGTGACTTTATTCCTAGCTATATGTACATATCTACCTCAATTATCTCGTACCCCAGGGCATTGACTCGGTACTGGTACCCCGTATATATTATATAGTCAAGTTATCATTACTCATTATGTATCTATTATTACGTGTTTTACTTTTCTATTATTTCTCTAATTTCTTTCTCTCTGTATGGTTTGGAAGGGTCCATGAGTAAGCATTTCACTGTTAGTCCACACCTGTTGTTTACAAAGCATGTGACTAATACTGGGTGTGTTTCTGCCACGTATAAAAAGGTAATACATATTCAAGGTAATAGAGTCAATCTAATTAACATAATACAAAAATCCCCATCAAAGTCTGTCTATTTAGCTACAGATATTCGTTTTTTTGTATGGAATGCGTCTCAATCCACCGCATCCGCCTATGTCGGCCTTCCGCAACTGCGGTGGAAGTGGTAGAGCTACAGTACAGTGCTGTTTGTCACACCAGGAGATAGTCTTCTCACAAAAATGTCTGTGGCGTCAGAACAGTTGAGCCTACAAACTACTGTAATATGACCACTCTATGGAAAGAGGAGACTCTCACGAACATGATGGTGTCGGTTTGCTCTACGACCCCTAAGAGCCCCATGGTGCTCATCTGAAGGTAACCTGTACCGGTATAAAAAAATATGGAAGTAGTTTTGTACCAACCAATTTTCTTTTTAAATATTTGTCCAAAAAACAAAAATATTTCCTGAGCTTTCTTATATCTCCTAGATTTAGGACAGACACTAAAAAAACTTATACCTTGTAATAGTTTTTTGAATGTCTGTTTTGCCATTTATGAATGTGTTATTCAATTTATGTTATTCAATGCATTTCTATGGGCTATAGTAGTAAAGGCCAAATTCAATATTTTATAAAGTACTTTTATTTAAATGTATTTCTCAAATCAAATAGCTAAATGATCCATGGTATGACCATTTTAAAACAATTCCACATGTTAACTTAGATCCATCACGACTAGACTGCCGACGTGATCGCCCGATGTGGTCTCATAAGGCTATTATGTTACAATATCGCCGAAGAACCATCTACTAGCCCCGGCCCGCTAGCTTTTCTGAACATTGTGTCCCCTGCTTGCCTAGCGTAGTAGGGTGCTGACTCACCTATTGCTGCTCTTTTGACCCTATGATCACTCGGCTACACAGCTGATGCCCCCTGGAATGTTTCAATAACACGGTACCTCATTTTGTTCACCTGTCGGCCCCAGCCTCGAACTCAGGTCCTGTATGTACCTAACTGACCCACTCTGCCCATTCATTGCCATTTACCCGTTGTTGTCATAGCTCTCCTGGTTAACATTTGTTTTACATCCTTTTATTCACCGCTTTAGCACACTCCGCCAACCCTGATGTCCTAGCCATGTCTGAATCCTGGCTTAGGAAGGCCACCAAAAATTCTGATATTTCCACCCCCAACTACAACATTTTCCTCCAATATAGAACTACCAAAGGAGGTGGAGTTGCAATCTACTGCAGAGACAGCCTGCAGAGTTCTGTCATGCTATCCAGGTCATGCTATCCAGGTCTTTGCCCAAAAAGTTTGAGCTTCTACCTTTTTAAAGAACTAAGAATAGATATAGCCCTTGGTTCACTCCAGACCTGACTGCCCTTGACCAGCACAAAAACATTAGCATCGAATAGCCCCCACGAAATGCATAATTTCAGGGAAGATAGGAACCAATATACACAGGCAGTTAGGAAAGCAAAGGATAGCTTTTTAACTTCTTAGGGAGCGGCAGCAGAGGTGACGGTTTTGGAGAGTCTGGCGTGCCCAAAGTAAAATGCCTGCCACTCAGGCCCAGAAAATAGGATATGCACATAATTAGTACTATTGGATAGGAAACACTCTGAAGATTCTAAAAGTTTTAAAATAATGTCTGTGAATATAACAGAACTGATAAAGCAGGCGAAAACCCGAGAAATTTCTGTCCGGAATTTTCTTTTTTGTGACCTTTGCTCTGTTTGTTACTCTCCGTAATGATTTTAATGGTATCCAGCTCCGAGATTGCAGTACCTATGGCTTCCACTAGATGTCAACAGTCTTTATACAGAGTTTGGAAGCTCTGGCAGTGAGCAGAACGGATAGAGACAGGAAATAGTCGAGGTAGCTCAGATGTCAACAAGATTTCACGGGCGCGAGACCGTGTGCGCGGCCCACTGTATTTTCCTTCTATAAGGTTTAGGTTACCATCCGAGTGAAATATTATCGCTAATATTCATTAAAAGATGCATTATAAGGATGCATTATAAATGGTCTTTGATTTGTTTAGGAAAAGTTTATAGGTATATTTGAACGCGTTTTCTTCACGATTCGACGTTGGATTTTCTGAACAACGCGCCAACCAAACAGAGATTTATGGATATAATAAATTACTTTTTCTTAAAAAAGAACCATTGGATGTCTTCGTTGGACACTTGGGAAGCTCTCAGCAGAAGTTCTTCGAAAGGTAAGGGGTGTGGGGTGCTATCTTCAAACAATCAAATGTTGTGCTTTTGCCGTAAAGACTTTTTGAAATCTGACAACGCTGTGATATTGCCAAGAATCAGAGCTTTTGATGACTATGCAACACTTGTATATTGATGAATGTTTAATTATTCATCTTTTGGATTTTGAATTTGGCGCCTTTGTCGGCGCTGCTCCCTAAGAGGTTGAACAGAAATGTGCATCCTGTAGCACAAACTCCAAAAAGTTCTGGGACACTGTAAAGTCCATGGAGAATAAGAGCACCTCCTCCCAGCTGTCCACTGCACTGAGGCTTGGAAATACTCTCACCATCAATAAATCTACGATAATCGAGAATTTCTATGGCTGGCCATGCTTTCCACCTGGCTATGCCTACCCCGGTCAACAGCTCTGCACCCCCCACAGCAACTTGCCCAAGCCTGCCCCATTTCTCCTTCACCCAAATCCAGATAGCAGATGTTCTGAAAGAGCTGCAAAATCTGGACCCCTACAAATCAGCTGGGCTAGACAATCTGGACCCTCTCTTGTTGCAACCCCTATTACAATTGTTGCAACCCCTATTACTATCCTGTTCAACCTCTTTTACATATTGTTTGAGATCCCTAAATATTGGAAAGCTGCCGTGGTCATCCCCCTCTTCAAAGGCAGAGACACTCTAGACCCAAACTGCTACAGACCTGTATCCATCCTACCCTGCATTTCTAAAGTCTTCAAAAGCCAAGTTAACAAACAGATCACCAACCATTTTGAATCCCACCATACCTTCTCCAAAATGCTATCTGGTTTCAGAGCTGGTCATGGGTGCACCTTAGCCACTCTAAAGGTCTTAAACGATATCATAACCGCCATCGATAAAAGACAATACTGTGCAGCCGTCTTCATCGACCTGGCCAAGGCTTTCAATTATGTCAATCACCACATTCTTATCGGCAGACTCAACAGCCTTGGTTTCTCAAATGACTGCCTCGCTTGGTTCACCAACTACTTCTCAGATAGAGTTCAATGTGTCAAATCGGAGGGCCTGTTTGTCCAGAACTCTGGCAATCTCTATGGGGGTGCCACAGGGTTCAATTCTCAGGCCGACTCTTTTCTCTGTATACATCAATGATGTCGCTTTTGCTGCTGGTGATTCTCTGATCCACCTCTACGCAGACGACACCATTCTGTATACCTCTGGCCCTCTTTGGACACTGTGTTAACAAACCTCCAGATGAGCTTCAATGCCATACAACCCTCCTTCCGTGGCCTCCAACTGCTCTTAAATGCAAGTAAAACTAAATACATGCTCTTCAACTGATCGCTGCCCACACCCGTCCACCTGTCTAGTATCACTACTCTGGACGGTTCTGACTTATAATATGTGGACAACTACAAATACCTAGGTGTCTGGTTAGACTGTAACCTCTCCTTTCAGACTCACATTGGGCATCTCTAATCCAACATGCTTCCCATTTCACAACAAAACCTAATTCACTCACGCTGCCAAACATACCCTCGTAAAACTGATTATCCTACCAATCCTTGACTTCGGCGATGTCATTTACAAAATAGCCTCCAACACTCTACTCAGCAAATTGGGTGTAGTCTATCACAATGCCATCAGTTCTGTCACCAAAGCCCCATATACAGTGGTGCAAAAAAGTATTTAGTCAGCCACCAATTGTGCAAGTTCTCTCACTTAAAAAGATGAGAGAGGCCTGTAATTTTCATCATAGGTACACTTCAACTATGACAGACAAAATGAGGAAAATAATCCAGAAAATCACATTGTAGGATTTTTAATGAATTTATTTGCAAATTATGGTGGAAAATAAGTATTTGGTCACATACAAACAAGCAAGATTTCTGGCTCTCACAGACCTGTAACTTCTTCATTAAGAGGCTCCTCTGTCCTCCACTCGTTACCTGTATTAATGGCACCTGTTTGAACTAGTTATCAGTATAAAAGACACCTGTCCACAACCTCAAACAGTCACACTCCAAACTCCACTATGGCCAAGACCAAAGAGCTGTCAAAGGACACCAGAAACAAAATTGTAGACCTGCACCAGGTTGGGAAGACTGAATCTGCAATAGGTAAGCAGCTTGGTTTGAAGAAATCAACTGTGGAAGCAATTATTAGGAAATGGAAGACATACAAGACCACTGATAATCTTCCTCGATCTGGGGCTCCACGCAAGATCTCACCCCGTGGGGTCAAAATGATCACAAGAACGGTGAGCAAAAATCCCAGAACCACACGGGGGGACCTAGTGAATGACCTGCAGAGAGCTGGGACCAAAGTAACAAAGCCTACCATCAGTAACACACTACGCCGCCAGGGACTCAAATCCTGCAGTGCCAGACGTGTCCCCCTGCTTAAGCCAGTACATGTTCAGGCCCGTCTGAAGTTTGCTAGAGAGCATTTGGATGATCCAGATGAGGATTGGGAGAATGTCATATGGTCAGATGAAACTTTTTGGTAAAAACTCAACTCGTCGTGTTTGGAGGACAAAGAATGCTGAGTTGCATCCAAAGAACACCATACCTACTGTGAAGCATGGGGTGGAAACATCATGCTTTGGGGCTGTTTTTCTGCAAATGGACCAGGACGACTGATCCGTGTAAAGGAAAGAATGAACGGGCCATGTATCGTGAGATTTTGAGTGAAAACCTCCTTCCATCAGCAAGGGCATTGAAGATGAAACGTGGCTGGGTCTTTCAGCATGACAATGATCCCAAACACACCGCCGAACGGCGAAGGAATGGCTTCAGTGAAGCATTTCAAGGTCCTGGAGTGGCCTAGCCAGTCTCCAGATCTCAACCCCATAGAAAATCTTTGGAGGGAGTTGAAAGTCCGTGTTGCCCAGCGACAGCCCCAAAACATCACTGCTCTAGAGGAGATCTGCATGGAGGAATGGGCCAAAATACCAGCAACAGTGTGTGAAAACCTTGTGAAGACTTACAGAAAACGTTTGACCTCTGTCATTGCCAACAAAGGGTATATAACAAAGTATTGAGATAAACTTTTGTTATTGACCAAATACTTATTTTCCACCATAATTTGCAAATAAATAAATAAAAAATCCCACAATGTGATTTTCTGGATTTCTTTTTCTCATTTCGTCTGTCATAGTTGAAGTGTACCTATGATGAAAATTACAGGCCTCTCTCATCTTTTTAAGTTGGAGAACTTGCACAATTGGTGGCTGACTAAATACTTTTTTGCCCCACTGTACTACCCACCACTGCGACCTGTAACCTCTTGTTGGCTGGCCCTCGCTTCATATTCGTCGCCAAACCCACTGGCTCCAGGTCATCTATTAGTCTTTGCTAGGTAAAGCCCTGCCTTATTTCAGCTCACTGGTCACCATAGCAGCACCCACCCGTAGCACACGCTCCAGCAGGTTTATTTCACTGGTGATCCCCAAAGCCACCTCCTGCTTTGGCCGCCTTTCCTTCCAGTTCTCTGCTGCCAATGACTGGAATTAATTGCAAAAATCACTGAAGATGAAATCTTATATCTCCCTCACTAACTTTAAGCATCAGCTGTAAGAGCAGCTTACCGATCATTGCACCTGTACATAGCCCATCTGTAATTAGCCCACCCAACTACCTCATCCCCATATTGTTATTTATTTTTTGCTCCTTTGCACCCCAGTATCTCTACTTGCACATTCATCTTCTGCACATCTATCACTCCAGTGTTTAATTGCTAAATTGTAATTATTTCGCCACTACGGCCTATTTATTGCCTTACCTCGCTAATCTGACTACATTTGCACATACTGTTTATAGACCTTTCTATTGTGTTATTGACTGTACGTTTGTTTATCCCATGTGTAACCTTGTGTTGTTTGTGTCGCACTGCTTTGCTTTATCTTGGCCAGGTCGCAGTTGTAAATAAGAACTTGTTCTCAACTGGCCTACCTGGTTAAATAAAGGTGAAATAAAAAATAAAAATGCGCAATGAAACACCTGACCTCTCGGTTGCCTATCAGATATTCCTATTTGCTCTAGTGAATTTATATAGAACATTAATGCAGCTTTGAATGATTCTATGTTGGATATGATCACTAGTTAGCCTATTGCAGATCTGAACAAATGATCCACCTAGCTGAGCTGTGTTAGAACGCCACTGACAGAATACGGGAATATGCAAAGTATTATGTGTGTGGCTACATCAGACATGTATGATGATAAGTGTAACGTGCAATGCATGTATTATGTTGAGTGTCTATTTTGTATATAGCAGTACTGTTGTCTAAGACAATTTTCCCCTTTGGACATTAAAGTTCATCTTATCCTATCCTACCAATATTGTTGCTATGAATGGTGGACAGAGGGCAGGATAGACAGTTTGACTGGTAGGCTATATAGACCTATGGTATAGTAAAGGTAGCTGCGGAAAAGCATAGTGCATAAGGAAAAGACAAACACATTGATATAGGGGAGGTGCATGCAAGCAGATGAGGACATTTGCCTAGGATGCAAGGCATTATATAGTAAAACCTGCAAAAGAGCAAATGTAAACCAGGGAAAAAACACACTACTGTCCCCTGTGCCCAATAAAAATGAAATACCCTCTCCCTACAGTACATTTTGAACTGTCTATAACAAGGACATTCTACAGCCATCAAATTTCTGTTTGAAGAGAAAATACCAATTTGGAGACAAATTGTTACTGTCAGAATGTAACCAGACTGAGAAAGGTTGGGACAGTTCCATTGTAGGCTAGCAAGAATCTGGAATTCCAATTCGATGAGCAATTTCCTGTGACTATGATAAAGTGGTGAAAAAGCATCCAGAGCCGTCAGCTCAAGAGTACTAAGGTACTTGTTTAATAATGACTAAACTTTTAAATCCCAGTGTGAAAAAGATGGCTAAAATGCACAAACAATCAAGAAGAAAAAAGTTGTGCAATTCCACATCACTCCTGTTTTCCATCAAAGCATTGCATCAAAGATAGGCTTTGGGTTGCTTAGAGACAGTGTATCTAGAACCTAAAATGATTATTTGGCAGTCTCAATAGGATAACCCTTTGAAGAACCCTTTTTGGTGCCAGGTAGAACCCTTTTAGGTTAATGAAAAACACTTTCCACAGAGGGTTGTAAGTTGAACTCAAAAGGGTTTTATCTGGAACCAAAAAGAGTTCTCCTATGGGGACAGCCGAAGAACACTTTTGGAACCTTTTTTTCTAAGAGTGTAGGAAGAACTGTTTTAGTATGACAGCAACAAAAGTACATTATACACCTACACAATAAGAGGGTGAAATTTGGCTAACTTAGATTTATAACGTTTATAAGTACTATTCATCTCAGACATATTTGTTTTAGCTAGGGCATTACGCAACTCTGTTTATGTAAACCCTCTGAGCACCCTGCTAAATCTGGGATCCTCTTGAGGAAGTTATGCTTTATTGCAACCTTTCCTTTGTCTGGCTGATGGATTAGATTGGTGGATTTATGCACAAGTGTATTATAAATCATGATATGGCCCTCTTTAGGAGCATTAATCACTGCTTACGCTGTTGTCTCAGAGGCCTAACTGGGTGGATATTGGTGAAGAAACTAACCTGGAATAGCATGTATGGAGAGAAATGTCTGTTCAGAGGTAAGTGTTCTTATCTTTTATGTTACCTAGAGTACAATAGATGATGTGATTATACTGAAGTAAATTCTTACAAAAAAACACTTTATTAAAAACAAAAATAATAATGTAATAAGATGAATAATGTAATAGGAAAAAGTAATTTACATGTTGACATAACATTTGAATCAATTTTTTATTTTATACAATATATTTAGCTTGTGAATCTTTGTAGAACAAAATGAGCTGTTCCATAACGCCAAATACTATGGACAGCTTTGATTTCCCTTGTTTGCATGGAGACGTTCCCCGGCAGTCCCACCACTATTCAGAATGCCATCCCAGCTAAATTGATTTCTCTGGGTGTCCAAAATATGTATTTTACCTGGCTAATACCCAGGTTCACTGCCCAGGACCCAGCTCCTATAGCCTGGCCGCAGTGTCCGACATAACACGCCATTTAGAACATATCCACACCTTTATTCTCTAGTTTAACTACTTAGGGAGCAGTGAAGAGAACTCGTTCAACCTATACCTATACACTTGTCCAAGAACAATCAAACATCATTGATAATGTATCCTTAGGAACACTTTTATGTATATTTACTATAATATTTCAA
Organism: Brachymystax lenok tsinlingensis; assembly: GCA_030435695.1. Lineage (NCBI taxonomy): Eukaryota > Metazoa > Chordata > Actinopteri > Salmoniformes > Salmonidae > Brachymystax > Brachymystax lenok. The sequence continues at coordinate 32,685,240 of CM059786.1, forward strand.
CCGGATTATAAACTGGACGATAGGAAAGGAAAAAACCACAGCGCGTGCGAGCCCGTGAACACGCTTCCTCTTCTGTTTACATCCGATGACCACTTCGAAATTCTTCTTCTATTACCATCCAGAGCAACTAAACATTATCAAACACAATCTAGAGACTGATTGGTTCAAAATGAGGCAATGTGTCAAAAACACTTTTTCCAGGACAGAAATTCCTCAGGTTTTTGCCTGTTATATCAGTTCTGTTACACTCACAGACAATATTTTAACACTCTTATAAAACTCGAGAGTGTTTCCTATCCAATAGTACTAATTACGTGCATATCCTATTTTCTGGCCCTGAGTGGGAGGCATTTTACTTTGGGCATGCCAGACTCTCCAAAACCGACACCTCGGAAACCGCTCCCTAAGAAGTTAAAGACAAACTGCCATAACAGCAAAATGCACCACTGTTGGAACCACCCGTCAGCTGTCTCTTTGTTGCCTTTGTACTTGGTGTGCATCCCAAATGACACCATATTCCCTATAAGGTGTACTAATTGGTCAAAAGTAGTGCACTACATATGGAAAAGGGTGCCATTTGGGATGCACCCATGGTCTTTGTACGGGCCATGTGTGGTGGATATTTAGTTTGGCAGGTCAGCTTCATGTTTTCCCACAGATAGACAGACCATCCAAGGAAGATAAAATAGTGAGCTCCTCTGCCAAGGTTTAAGCCCACATGTCCATGACCGTGTTTAAAGTAAGAACATGCAAAGAGCTCTCTCCTTTCTGGCTGGGGTGTTTGTTATACTTTTTGTGGTTTAATGGTCAATGGATACGGCTGGAATTTCCATGAGAAAGAGAAAGGAAAAGAGAGTGCAGCTCTCGGTCTCTGTACCGGTGGAAAGTTTTAAACCATGACTTGTTTATGGTCTTGTTAAGTAGTGAGAAGGGGAAGGGCAAATGTTGAAGAACTTAAAATATTTCAGAAATAAAAAACTAAAGAGATTTTCTACTACAGGGAGTATAAAAGGATGAATGTGTTGTTACCAGGCCTACTACACACCAAGTTAGATTGGCACCCAGCAGTTTTAAATTGAGTCGAAATTCTGAAGGCTAATACGTTCAAAGTTAAGCTTTATGAATGATTAATGTCAATGAAATGGTATCGAGCATTTATTTGTGACAGTGGGGTCATAATATCAGTTGGAAAAGCAAAGCCCTCAAGTCGATACTGTCAATTCCAATTGACAGTATCATGTACACATAGCAGGCGTGTACACATAGCATAACATGTACACATAACATGTACACATAGCAGGCGGAAGTAGGGGTGCGACAGGTGTGGCCACACTTCCTGGTCTGCGCACTTTTAAAGTCAAGCTGGGTTAAATTGAATAGTAACTGAAATGTGGACCATGACCGTAGGTCTATAACCTCTCACGTAGCCTAATATAATATTAACTCCTGCATAATTAAGTATTTATTGTGGTAAAATTATACTGCAAATGTAAATTTTGTCTCGGGAATAGACGTGGAGAAATATGATTTATTTATTTCAGCCTCCTGACACAATGTGAATGTGCTATCTTTTTCAGCAATATAAAAGCTGACAGTAGGCTATTTCAACCACAAAAATCATGTTGGATCATTTTCACAGCTTTCAATTTCTTTAAAAGCGGTAAAACTGATGTTATTTCTTTTTGCATTTTCTCCCTGGTCCCTAAACATCCTCACTTCGTGAGTGAAGCAGATATGAAAGAGTGACCTTTACTTTACTGAGGTCAACTAGATTATTGATGCATTAATTTTATCTATTGTTGACATTATTCTGGTGAGAAATGCTTTATTAAGTGTTCTAGGGCAACAAGTAATGACAGAAGAGAAGCTACGTGTATGTCATTATAGACTAAGTTGACTTCGGAAATTCAAAGCAGGTTTGGGTAAAAAGAAAAAAAAGTGCTGCTAGGCAGGGACCCATGGTAGTGCTGACAGGATGCTGCTGCTAGATGTTTGATATCTCTGAATCACTTAACTCACAGGAGGGAGAGAGAGAGAGAGAGAGAGAGAGAGAGAGAGAGAGAGAGAGAGAGAGAGAGAGAGAGAGAGAGAGAGAGAGAGAGAGAGAGAGAGAGAGAGAGATGTGCCTGCCACACAAACTCAGACATGATGATATGAGGCTCAAAACTATCAGGTAGACTTATAAAACACACCACATAGCACAAACAAGCCTAGACAGTATTCTGCCAATGCCACCATTCACAGGGAGGGAGTGATTGAGGGAGAGAGTTTCCTTAGCTGTCTCTCAGCATGCGTCTAGATGTGCCAAATTCCTTAAAGCCAACATAACTTGCATGCCCTCTTATACACATATTAAATGCACATATCCCCTACTGTTAAGGAACCCCACAATCAAAAGTCTTCAGACCAGACTGGACATTTGATAAATATTAGCCCAGTTCCACGCTGTTCTCTGAACTCCACTGTAGATCCATACGTGTTTATTTCTCTTCAAATTAATTTGTGTTTATTTTGAAAATATTTCCTCTCTCTGGTTTTGCCTGCTGTTGGGTCTGGTTATTTTTTGGGTCTGCAAACTGTGAGGGTGAAGGTTGAATCCCAAATGGGCCCTGGTCAAAAGTAGTGCACTAAATAGGAATTGGGTGCCATTTGGAATGCAGTTCAAGGCTCCCCAGCCCTGCCTTGTCTGTCAATCTCTTAAAGAAAGACACACACACACACAGGCAAAAGTACACATTTGCCTACAAACACACACACACACACACACAGTGCTCACTCATACACTCTTTCCCTGAACCCCTGACTCTTCTCTTCTTGAGGGATTCAACTTTTTCACAGCCCCTTTTATCACGCTGTAACCATTTTATCACGCTGTAAGGTTGAGCAACAACTAATAACCAACATTGACCGGACACTGAATAACAGTGGGTTGATGCTTTCTGGCTTGTAAGAACGGATGCCTTAGAAGGAAGTCAATGGAGCATACTCAGAATCCTAATCATGCACTTCTCTTCCCATGCAGACCGCAACCCTGAATCAGTTCAGAGGTTTATGGATGGATGGTAAAATCCATACCAACACCTTGCTTTTCCTAACACATCATCAGTCTGTCTCTGAACTCTGCAACTAAAGAGAGAATATTGGATGAAGCACAATGTGGTGGAATTCCCCTTTAATATGATGCTCAAACATGCTCTGCTATTCACCTGTTTACATTAACTGGCTGTCCTCTCCATGACTAGAGACGTGGTGCATGACTGCCCATAGAACAGCCTGTTCTTTCTCTCCACTTTAACATACCTGTACACACACACTCCTTTCACGCACTCTTGATTAATGAACTGAGATTGTACACACACAAACACACACCCACGCACACACGCACACACACACACAGAAACACCCACCCACCAACTCCCACACACATACCTACACCCACACATACTGTACACCCACACCCTCACATAAACACCGATTTGAACACACACACATACTTTCCTCTCGGCTATGCATGACGTCCTGCTGTTTAGATGCCCAGCGCCAAACCCCACTACCTCCTGGCCCAAGTCAAACATCTCCCCACTAAGACACGGCCGAGACACAGACATCTGTGCTAAGCCTTATTTTGACCACAATGGAAGAACTCAGCAAGCTCGGCAGAATACAGGGCTCTATTTTAATAAAACTAACACAGTGGTAAATCCACAGTAAGCGCTGGCAGTAGAGCTATAGGTCCGGGGCTGTGTCAGGGATATGTTTGGTATTTTCACAGCCAGAATTGTGAGAACAATAGCTGTCGGTGGCGCAAAGGGGATGGGTTTGGATGAATAAACAAGCTGTTGGTGTGACGAGGGCTTGGCCACTCACTGGCCAATCAAAGCGTCCCATGGATTAACTTCTTACGCAACAGTGTCCAGCTAGGGTGCCACCTCGACAACATCCGGTGAAATTGCAGAGCGCGAAATTCAAAATACAAAAATCGTAATATAAAAAATTTGTGAAAATACAAGTGTCATACACCATTCTTTAGCTTAGAATCTTGGTATTCTAATCGCTTTGTCCGATTTACAATAGGCTTTACAGTGAAAGCATAGCATTTCATTATCTGAGGACAGCGCCCCGCATACTTCCTGCATATTAATATATTTCAAACCAGCACAGGCGTCACAAAAATCTAAAATAGCTATAAAATAAATCACTTACCTCTGTTTGCAATCCCAAGGGTCCCAGCTACACAATAAATTGTTGTTTTGTTCGATTAAGTCCCTCTTTATAACCCAAAAACTCTCTTTGGTTGGCACGTTTTGTTCAGTAATCCACCCGTTCAACTCGTTCAACATACAGACAGAAGAATCCAAAAAGAATCCAAAAAGTTACCAATAAACTTCGTCCAAACAAGTCAAACAATGTTTCTAATCAATCCTCAAGTACCCTAATATGTAAATAAACGCAAAAAAAATAAGACGGGATGTAGTATGCTCAATACCGGAGATAAATAACAAAGAGAGTGCCCTCAGTCACGCGCGCCAAAGGACTACAGACCCAACGAGGAACCCAATGATAAACTACAGCTACTTGTTCATTTTTCAAAGAACAAGCCCGAAACCTTGTCTAAAGACTGTTGACATCCAGTGGAAGCCATAGGTACTGCAATCTGGTAGCTATTATTTGCATTGTGCAATAGAAAACCATACCAATTGCATAGGAGCTCAAAAAAGCTATGTTTCCAGATGGATTTTCCTCTGGTTTTCGCCTGCCATATCAGTTCTGTGATACTCACAGACATTATTTTAACACTTTTAGAAACTTCAAAGTGTTTTCTATCAAATACAACTATTATAAGCATATCCTAGCTTCTGGGCATTTTACTTTGGGCACGCCAGACTCTCCAAAACCATCACCTCGGGAGCCGCTCCCTAAGAAGTTAAAGACAAACTGCCATAACAGCAAAATGCACCACTGTTGGAACCACCCGTCAGCTGTCTCTTTGTTGCCTTTGTACTTGGTGTGCACTGCCCCCTAGCCCGGAGAGGTTAATACTGCATGTGTTTGTCTCAAGTCCTGTAGGTTATTGATGGTCTTTGTGGTGTCATTATCTCCGATTTGGCAGAGGGCATGGAATATGACCAGCTCAGAAACCAGATTGCATATTGGAGAAGGTACGGTGGGATTCGAAATGGTTGGTGATCTGTTTTGTTAACTTGGCTTTCGAAGGCCTTAGAAAGGCAGGGTAGGATGGATATAGGTCTATAACAGTAAAATTGTCCACTTCACGCACTTATAAAGAGAACATCCCTGGTCGTCCCTACTGCCTCTCATCTGGCGGACTCACTAAACACAAATGTTTAATTTGTAAATTATGTTGGAGTGTTGGAGTGTGCCCCTGGCTATCCATAAATAATTAAAAAAACAAGAAAAGTGTGCCGTCTGAATTTGAAATGATTTATACTTTACTTCGATTTTTTCTTTTGATACTTAAGTATATTTAAAATATTTTAGACTTACTCAAGTTGTATTTTACTGGGTGACTTTCACTTTTACGTGAGTCATTTTCTAGTCAGGTACTTACTCAAGTATGAGAATTGGGTGCTTTTTCCATCACTGTCTACATGTTAATCCCTCATCTGTTGACTTTGGTTCAGTCAAGAAGTGTTTTCGTCTTTGATCCATAAGCAACTGCCAAACGCTTACAGTATCCTTTTGTGAATGCAGGCACTTACCTGTTCAAATCTGCACGACCTATAGCAAAATCCCTTTGACCTGCAAAAACTTCAATTTTATGATTTTATTCAAGGAGTGAAATCATTTTGACCAGTCAAAATGTGCTGACTTCAAGGATTTTACATTGTAGGGTTTTCAGAGTGATTTTATTTCCATTTCCACCACAGCCTATGATCAAATGGCATTCCTTTTAGATACTTATTTTATGCTAATTAGATCAATTTCTTGACATAAAAGGCTGAGCCAACATATTGTACAAAGACCTATTCATTAACCAGAAGAGCAACTTGGCTGATAAACACCATTTTTTCGTCACTGGAGTCCAGTCGGGTCTGTTCTAGACTTGGACCCATAAGGGTACAGGTCGGGTCAAGGTCTCGTTGTCGTCAGGACCATTCGAGCTAGGGTCTGATTGTTCTCAGGTCTGGGTCTCCCTTTAAAAAAAATTGTGAGTGTCCGTTCGGGTCCGGGTCTAACTTTTGGACTCAAAAAGACCTCTACCATTGAGGTACTGCAGGGGTTCTGAAAAAAATACTTTAAAAAAAGTCAAACAAATTCCCCCAAATGTTTTTATTATTATCGCTAGCAACAACAGAAGAAACCAATTTTGACTTACATACCTACAGTAGAAAATAGGAAAACGTATTTCTTAATTCCTTATATTGAGCAAATTAAACTAATTGGAGCTAACATAGGCTTTGAAAAAGAACTTGGAGTACCAGTCGCAGAAAATGACGCTTGCTGTTGGTAAGCTTTTTTGACTTGGACATGCATTTTTGTCAACATGGCTAACCTTTATTTAACTTCTTCGGGATATGTGTCCCATCCACGGGATGGTTGAGCTAACGTAGGCTACGTAACAAGAACATTTCCCAGGACATAGACATGTCTGATATTGGCAGAAAGTTTAAATTCTTGTTGATCTAACTGCACTGTCCAATTTACAGTAGCTATTAGAGTGAAATAATACTATGCTATTGTTTGAGGAGAGTGCACAGTTTTGAACTTGAAAAGTTATTAATAAACACATGAGGCACATGTTGTAGCCTTGATACAACATTTTGAACAGAATTGCAATGGTTCGTTGGATCAGTCTAAAACTTTGCACAGACACTGCTGCCATCTAGTGGCCAAAACCTAAATTGCTTCTGGGCTGGAATAATACATTATGGCATTTCTCTTGCATTTAAAAGATGATGCTACAAAAAAAAAATTACATTTGTTTTTCTCTTTGTATTATCTTTTACCAGATCTATTGTGTTATATTCTCCTACATTCCTTTCACATTTCCACAAACTTCAAAGTGTTTCTTTTCAAATGGTATCAATAATATGCATATCCTTGCTTCAGGGCCTGAGCTACAGGCTGTTATATTTTATGTCAATTTATGCAAAACATAATTAAAGGGGCTGATCCAAACCTCTTCGGGATCGGTGTCCTGTCCACGGGACGGTTGAGCTAACATAGGCTAATGCAATTAGCATGAGGTTGTAAGTAACGAGAACATATCCCAGGACATAGACATATCTGATATTGGCTGAAAGCTTAATTCTTGTTAAGAGGTTAACCAGCTGAACAGCTGCTATTAGCGAATATGTGTTTGTAACCGCCTTTCTATCTAATATGCTTCATCTACCAATTATAATGTGGCGAGGTCCAAACATGAAAAACTAGCTACCAAATATATTATTTGAAAAAGGTTGACTACTTCTCCTTGCTGTTATGATTCACTTGATGATAAGACAAGACACGCAAAAATAATGATTTTGCTAAAATATGATGGGGATCCCTGGTCGTCGGTTTGCTATGGCGGGAATACCGGGCCTACTGCATCAGACCAGACCTGCCACAGCATTTCATCATATGCCAGGCCTGTATTTTTTAACTAACTGAGAAGACCAAGCTCAAACATGACATTTGAAAGGCACGAAAGGCCAGCTCTGAGGTCCACCACTCCTTTCCTATCTGACAGCAGATAAATTATAGATGACAATAGCACCTCTTTGGTTCAGACCTCCTGCTGTTCTACACTGAGGGATCATCCCTTGGCATGGACAGTTTGAAGTTCTCCCCAAATGTTTTAACCTTTACAGCTAGATTTCAGGAGGGATGGATGGTTTAGCTATGACGGAGAGTTGATGTTGTTGTTTTGACAGCAACAAATGCATCCTAGCCAGTACATGGCAACCGCATCAAACCTGACAACCCTTTCCATGTCATTGTCATGACACCTGACTTTTGAGTGATGGATCCATGATGCTGTTCTGCCCGTGTTTTATGTCAGTAGAGACACATCCTGGCTTGTTTCACCCCAGTTAACCCCTCCACCTCTCTCCACTTTCCCCTCACCTCTCTCCTCTTTCCCCTCCTTTCTCTCCTCTCCTCTCACCCCTCTATTCCCCCTCTCTCCTCTCCCAGCCAGTGTCAGGTCTGACAAATGGATCAGTCACGCTAAATCTCAGTTCCTTGGAAATCTTCTTCCGAAACTGCAAACGCTCCAGACGGCTAGACCAGGATACACAGAGGCCACAGCCACTAACTGGTCTGATATCTAACGGGTGGGGGGTAAGTCTACAAACACACACACAGCAGTCTGTGTGGCTTATCTGAACCTGTGATGAGTCAGTCTCTGAAGTGATCCCACTTCACCCCGCTACAGACCGAAGTCTGATTAGGTTCAAAGAGTGAGGGAGAGAGACAGACAGAGAGAGAGAGAGAAATAGAGGGAGAAGGAGATTGAGGAGAAGAGAGAAAGAGAGAGTGAGAGAGCGATTGAGAGAAAAATAGGTAGATGTAGAGGGAAAAGGAGAGAGAGAGTTGAAGAGGGTAAAGGAACGCACAAAGATACAGGGATGGATAAAGGGAAAGCAAAAACATCTGGGATTCCAAGTCAGCTGCTGTGGAAGGACTGTGTGAAAGAAGATTGTTTCATGGTTTAGATTTTGCACTTCATAAAAGAGCATATGTGTGTTTTGTTCGTGAGACTGTGTGTAGTATTGTAGTATTACACTTGAACTGCATATTTAACAGAATATTCTTAATTCGACACTTCATGCATTCCCTACACTCAAGTCTGCATCTCTTTGATAGATCTGAAACACACAATGGCCTGTTTATGTCAGACTTCTTTCATACAGACTATATAGAGCGTGATACAATCCATGCATTCAATGGATCATTCTGGTCAGTTTATATACTGTAAGCACAGTTCGAAAGACATTAAACACAATAACAGCTTTTATTCAGAGTAAACATTTTAAAATGTAACAGGACGAGAGTGGTGATTTCTTCCTTCCCTGGGCTTCAAGTGCCTTTCAGCGAATGTCAGTCAATTTCAAAATTAAAACTAGTTCAAGATCTGCTTTTATGGGTAAAAACTCACGAAATATATTTCATTGGTGAATTTCTTGGGCATTGGACATACCTCCTCATCCTGAAACGATGTTTTCAAGGTTATGTATTTCAACAGACATTAAAAAGGAATTGGAGTCTGTGCTCATATAGAAATAAAACGACTGAAAATGTATGAGCTCCGTTTGACTCAGCCTGGTCTTAGGGGTAGATGTAACATAGTAAACAAAAATGCAGGACACTCAAAGTATGATATGTTACATTTGGCACGGAACTGCATGTACAGTGCCTTGCAAAAGTATTCATCCCCCTTAGTGTTTTTCCTATTTTGTTGCATTACAACATGTCATTTAAATTTATTTTTATTTGGATTTCATGTAATGGACATACACAAAATAGTCCAAATTGGTGAAGTGAAATAAAAAAATATATACTATATACTATAATATATAAAAAATTATACAAAATTAAAACGGATAAGTGGTGCGTGCGTATGTATTCACCCTCTTTGCTATGTAGCCCCTAAATAAGATCTGGTGCAACCGATTTCCTTCAGAAGTCACATAATTAGTTAAATAAAGTCCACCTGTGTGCAATCTAAGTGTCACATGATCTGTCACATGATCTCAGTATATATACACCTGTTCTGAAAGACCCCAGAGTGCAACACCACTAAGCAAGGGGCACCACCAAGCAAGCGGCACTATGAAGACCAAGGAGCTCTCCAAACAGGTCAGGGACAAAGTTGTGGATAAGTACAGATCAGGGTTGGGTTATAAAAAAATGTCTGAATCTTTGAACATCCCACGGAGCACCATTAAATGCATTATTTAAAAAATTTAAGAATATGGCATTACAACAAACCTGCCAAGAGAGGGCCGCCCAACAAAACTCATGGACCAGGCAAGGAGGGCTTTAATCAGAGAGGCAACAAAGAGACCAAAGATAACCCTGAAGGAGCTGCAAAGCTCCACAGCAGAGATTGGAGTATCTGTCCATAGGACCACTTTCAGCCGTACACTCCACAGAGCTGGGCTTTACGGAAGATTGTCCAGAAAAAAAGTAATTGCTTTAAAAAATAAATTAAAAAAAAATAATAATCCCCACATTGAAGCATGATGGTAGCAGCATCATGCTGTTGGGATGTTTTTCATTGGCAGGGACTGCGAAACTGGTCATAATTGAAGGAATGATGGATGGTGCTAAATACAGGGAAATTCTTGAGGTAAACCTGTTTCAGTCTTCCAGAGATTTGATACTGGGACCGAGGTTCACCTTCCAGCAGGACAATGACCCTAAGTATACTGCTAAAGCAACACCCGGGTGGTTTAAGGGGAAACATTTAAATGTCTTGGAATGGCCTAGTCAAAGCCCAGACCTCATTCCAATTGAGAATCTGTGGTATGACTTAAAGATTGCTGTACACCAGCGGAACCCATCCAACTTGAAGGAGCTGGAGCAGTTTTGCCTTGAAGAATGGGCAAAATTCCCAGTAGCTAGATGTGCCAAGCTTATAGAGACATACCCCAAGAGACTTGCAGCTGTAATTGCTGCAAAAGGTGGCTCTACAAAGTATTGACTTTGGGGGGGGGGTGAATAGTGATGCACGCTCAAGTTTTCAGTTTTTTTGTTTGTTTCACAAAAACAATATTTTGCAACTTCAAAGTGGTAGGCATGTTGTGTAAATCAAATGGTACGAACACCCCAAAAATCTATTTTAATTCCATGTTGTAAGGCAGCAAAATAGGAAAAATGTCAAGGGGGGTGAATACTTTCGCAAGCCACTGTATTCATTTGTGGATGTCCATAATCCACTTCGTGGGATATGTTATGAATTTCAATTTGTATGATATCTTATGATTTGTAATTATATTCCAATTTGTTATTTTCAATTTTTTTGTGGCTAATGTTAGCTAGGTGGCTAACGTTAGCTTTTTAGGTTAAAAGTTAAATGTTTAAGGTTAGGGCTAAGTTTAGGGTTAAGTTTAACCCTTAGAAACCTGAACCCAGTTTTCCTTGCATGAAAATTAAGCAGTGATTAGGAATGCCAAAGGAGACCCTAAATGAAATATTTCGGGGAAAAAAGTAATACAATTTAACACTCTTAGCAATAGTTATGCAATGTTAAATATATGTGCACCGTGTAGAAAAGGGGTGCAAACCACACAGGGGTAGAAACCACAATATGTATTTCTGCATTGTGAACAGCTTGCACTAAATTACTCATTTTTATTTCTTAAACCCAAGTTCCAAAAGCAGCATCATATATCTTGCACAAGTTGTTAATCTTCAGTGTCATTATTTCGGATTTAAAAAAAAAATCCATAAGTTCCATGCATGAAATATAGCCAGCCAGAGTATACACACAGCGATCACTCCGTGCAAATATTAACACGCAAACAATACTTTTGAGAAAATGGTTATTGTTAAACCAGTCTGAAAATGCATTGCATATCATGCAAATGCTAGTTGCAGTATTCAAATCTCCCGACTCTCATTGGTATCTATTAGGTACAGTGCAAATGGGTGGGTATACTTATGTAAATACAATTTTTATATTTCATTTTCAATACATTTGCAAAAATAGAAAAAACATATTAGCACTTTGTCATTATGGGGTTATTGTGTGTAGATTGGTAAGAAAAATGTTTAATTCAGGCTGTAACACAACAAAATGTGGAATAAGTCAAGGGTATGAATACTCCGGACTCTGAATGTCAGTTATCATTACTTGACGTGATATACAAACAATGTAATTGTATATAAAGCATCATAAAATATATGGCTTGCATCAATTAATGCCAGATGTCTTGTCAAAAATGAATATTTTTCATAGAAAATGTACTCAGGAGTCCCACTCACCTTTTTGACAACGTAGGAGACGGTTTTGGAGTAGCAGAACTGCCATGTTGACAAACTGCAGAGGCATGCCATTTAGAGTGGCACGCCTTTGCCAGTGGCATGCCTCGGTTTGGTAATTGCATGATCAGCCACCAGATGGTGTCAAAAGTGTTCATTAGCATCTCATTTAGAAGAGAGCGATGTAATTTTATGTTTTGATTGCGTACAGAGATGTTACCAGGTGTTTAACTACTTAGGGAGCAGTGGGGCGCTAGCAAAGTTGCTAAAATGCTGAAGTTGTCTGTGATGAGACTCGAACACACAACCTTTGGGTTGCTAGAAATTTGCATTATACACTCACCCATCCACCCTGACCAACCACCATCTTTTCATTTTTGCTTTAACCCGTGTGTGGCGTTCATGTTTTTGTTATTCACCCAATGTTCGCAGGTCTGATGGACCCACAACGTTATTGGGATTGTAAAACAATACAGCAACAACAATTTACGTAAAAATACTTAATACTTACACCAAAATTCAAAAGTTTGGATCACTTAGAAATGACCTTGTTTTTTAAAGAAAATAAAAGAAATTGTCCATTAAAATAACATCAAATTGATCAGAAATAAAGTATAGACATTTTTTATGTTGTAAATGACTATTGTAGCTGGAAACGGCATATTTTTTATGGAATATCTACATAGGCGTACAGAGGCCCATTATCAGCAACCATCACTCCTGTGTTCCAATGGCACGTTGTTAGCTAATCCAAGTTATCATTTTAAAAGGCTAATTGATCATTAGAAAACCCTTTTGCAATTATGTTAGCACTGCTGAAAACTGTTGTTCTGATTAAAGAAGCAATAAAACTGGCCTTCTTTAGATCTGTAGCATCAGCATTTGTGGGTTCAATTACAGGCTCAAAATGGCCAACAACAAATAACTTTCTCTGAAACTCATCAGTCTATTCTTGTTCTGAGAAATGAAGGCTATTCCAAATGAGAAATTGCCAAGAAACTGAAGATCTCGTACAATGCTGTGTACTACTCCATACACAGAACAGCGCAAAATGGCTCTAACCAGAATAGAAAGAGGAGTGGGAGGCCCTGGTGCACTACTGAGCAAGAGGACAAGTACATTAGAGTGTCTAGTTTGAGAAACAGATACCTCAACTGCCAGCTTCATTAAATTGTACCCGCAAGACACCAGTCTCAACGTCAACAGTGAAGAGGCGACTCCGGGATTCTGGCCTTGTAGGCAGAGTTGCAAAGATGAAGCCGTATCTCAGACTGGCCAATAAAAATAAAAGATTAAGATGGGCAAAATAACACAGACACCATACAGAGACGTGGCTTTTTCTTTGCTGCTCTGCCTTGAAGGCCAGCATCCCGGAGTCGTCTGTACGCCTATGTAGATATTCTAATGTACACCCACGTAGATATTTCATAAAAATGTATTTATCATTTACAAAATTAACAATGTCTAAACTGTGTTTCTGATCAATTTGATGTTATTTTAATGGACAAAAAATGTGGCATTTCTAAGTGACCACAAAATGTTTAACTGTAGTGTAGATGTTCACTTACATTTGAAGTCAGACGTTTACATACACTTAGGTTGTAGTCATTAAAACTTGTTTTCCAACCACTCCAAAAATGTCTAGTTAAGAAACTATAATTTTGGCAAGTCAGTTAGGACATCTATTTTTTGCATGACGCAAGTCATTTTTCTCAACAATTGTTTACAGACAGATTATTTCACTTATAAATCACTGTATCACAATTCCAGTGGGTCAGAAGTTTAAATTCCAGAAATCGATGTCATGGCTTTGGAAGGTTCTGATAGGCTAATTGACATAATTTGAGTCAATTGGAGGTGTACCTGTAGATGTATTTCAAGACCTAACTTCAAACTCAGTGCCTTTTTGCTTGACATCATGGGAAAGTCAAAAGGAATCAGCCAAGACCTCCACAAGTCTGGTTCGTCCTTGGGTGCAATTTCTAAATGTCTGAAGATACCACGTTCTTCTTTACAAACAATAGTACGCAAGTAAACACACCATGGGACTACGCAGCCGTCATACCGCTCAGGAAGGAGACGCGTTCTGTCTCCTAGAGATGAACGTACTTTGGTGCGAAAAGTGCAAATCAATCCCTGAACAACAGCAGTATTTATGTCCACAGTAAAACGAGGCCTATATCGACATAACCTGAAAGGCCGCTCAGCAAGGAAGAAGCCACTGCTCCAAAACCGCCATAAAAAAGCCAGACTACGGTTTGCAACTGCCCATGGGGACAAAAATCTGACTTTTTAGAAATGTGTCCTCTGGTCTGATGAAACAGAAATAGAACTGTTTGGCCATAATGACCATCGTCATGTTTGGAGGAAAAAGGGAGAGGCTTGCAAGCCGAAGAACACAATCCCCACCGTGAAGCACGGGGGTTGCAGAATCATGTTGTGGGGGTGCTTCGCTGCAAGAGGGACTGGTGCACTTCACAAAATAGATGGCATCATGAAGAGGAAAATTATGTGGATATATTGAAGCAACATCTCAAGACATCAGTCAGGAAGTTAAAGCTTGGTCGCAAATGGGTCTTCCAAATGGACAATGACCCCAAGCATACTTCCAAAGTTGTGGCAAAATGGCTTAAGGACTACAACGTCAAGGTATTGGAGTGGCCATCACAAAGCCCTGACCTCAATCCGATAGAAAATTTGTGGGCAGAACAGAAAAAGTGTGTGCGAGCAAGAAGGCCTACAAACCAGCTCTGTCAGGAGGAATGGTCTAAAATTCACCCAACTTATTGTGGGAAGCTTGTGGAAGGCTACCCAAAATGTTAGACCAAAGTTAAACCATTTAAAGGCAATGCTACCAAAATACTAATCGAGTGTATGTAAACTTCTGACCCACTGCGAATGTAATGAATGAAATAAAAGCTGAAATAAACAATTCTCTCTGCTATTATTCTGACATTTCACATTCTTAAAGTAAAGTGTTGATCGTAACTGACCTAATTTTTACTAGGATTAAATGTCAAGATTTGTGAAAAACTGAGTTTTAGTGTATTTGGTCTAAGGTGTATGTAAACTATATATAAATGATAAGCAATATAGTCAGCATAAATGGTTAATATTTGCCATTTCCTTCATGTATCAATAAAAGTGCTATTTATTTATATTTTTCGTAAAATGTGACAGAGTTTTACTGTGTGTGTATGTGTTGCACATGTATTTCTTGCACTTGAGGCATGTGTTCTGTGTCTTCCTGTCCCAATTTTAATCAAAGCATGGTTGGAATAAATCATGTTTCTCTTGAACAAATAGAAATGAAACATGGTTTTCATCACTATTGATGTTAATTGCTTTGAACTGAACAAATTGGAAGGACAATTTTACATACAGTATTTTATGGAAATTATAAACGAGCTCCATTGAACACAAATAAAGGCCGGTATACACGCCACATGAGGAACATATTTTTTTCTGTGTGTGTTGCACATGTATTTCTTGCACTTGATGCATGTGTTCTGTGTCTTCCTGTCCTTGGGTCCACACACATCACAGTGCTTCTTCTCGATGCTACCGACTGCAATCTAGAATGATGAAAACACTTATTTCAGGAATTTTACTAACATCTCATTCACCTACATAGATTATAGCAGGCCAAATAGGGGGGTCAGACACACACACACATGCAACAACATCACTCACACTTACTTCCGGTATTGGAAGGGCACCAGCATCCTCCTCCTGAATCCTCCTCACAATGGCTGCAGAAGCTGGGGTCCTTGGGATATGTTGCCTCCTCTGGATTTGAGGTCTTACCAATGCCTTGCCAAGCTTCTTGCGAAAGAGCCATCTCCTCTGGAGCTTCTCTCTGTTCCAATCTGGGTTCAACGCCATGACAAACGTGTTGTACGCCGAGATGTCCAAGATGTTGAAGAATATCACAAGTGTCCAGCGTAGGGTTCTTCTTTTGCAACTGTAGCCAGTCACCAGCTTGTGCAAATAAAAAAATGTATTGCATGTGATGTTGTGGCCACGTGTTATGTTCAGGACAACCCGCATCCATTGGTTCTTTTCAGGGGTTCCTCCATCTGGCTTCCCCGTACATACTTGCAAGTTCCATGCAAATGATCAGGCAGCATCACGGGCAGCCCTGATCTTGATTTCATATTTTGCTGGATTAGACGGTATGTACTGCCTGAAGTGGCAACAGCCCCTAAATGGCATAAGCTGCTCATCAACAGTAACGTTGTAAAAGAGGGGAAGGCGGTCCACCCACTTGTCCCACACTGCCCTGATTGCATCTACTGTAGCTTGTCTCTCTGCCGCCGAACTGGTCTGGTGTGGATAATCCTGGAAATAATGTGGAAGTTTTCCAGAAACATTGTTGCATGGAGACGTTTTCTGCCAGTTTCTGCATCCCACAGGGATTCAGTGTATTCCCCATTGGATCTGAAAACACCAGCAAGGATAAGAACCCCAAAGTATGCATGTAAATTAGTTTGGTCCATCTCCTTCCATCTCTCTCCAAAAACCCGCCTTCCCGTCAAATAAGTGCAGTCCAGAATGATTTTATGGATGGTGTCTTGGATGAACAGTTCAAAAGAAGACTTTATGTACTGCACAAGTTTAACCGCCTATCTCATCCTCTTCTTCCAACTCATTGTCAGACTCCGAATTGACAGAGACATTTTCCTCATATTCTGAAAATGTTTCGTCTTGTGAAAGACGCTCCTTCCACACTAGCTTCTCTCTCTGCAAAAATTATTTTGAAGGGCCTCTGAACAGAGATACTTTTTGCCATATTGATTGATTGTGGTAGGGAGCCACACATGCAAAGCTATGTATTTGTTATGTCCCTCCCCCAATTTGCTTTTTTTTAACAATGTATTGAAATAATGTATTGTAATAACATTGTGCAGGTTCCCGCAAGACATTGTGTAGTTTCACACACTGCGAAGGGTAAAGAGCGCGAGAAAAGCTGGAGACAGGCAGACAGGCAGGGAGACAGACAGGTTATTGGTGCTATGTTGAAACAGCAAGCCCAGGGAGGACGAAGACAGAGTGAAGGCACACAGCAAACATTTTTGTTTTATTTTTACTTGTTTTCACCTACTCACACACTTTTCCACACTTGTATTACCCTCGGGACGCGAACACCACATAATGTAGTAAATGTGTAGGGGGGTGCACAGTGTGCACTCAATGAAAATGTGTTATTTTATATGTTCTTCACAGAAAATGAGCCAAGGCCAATGAGTCTCAGGTTGAAAAAATAATTGTTTGTATTATTTTTCTTTTAGTAAACATTGAAAATGGGTCCCACAGACCCGAACACCACACAAGGGTAAAGTAACCTTCTGTCTTATGTAACCATACCGAACGTAACATATCATACTAATTTCAGTGTCACATATTTTTTTTTTTTACTGTGTTACGTCTAGTCTATGAGACCAGCCTGATTGACTAGATACAGTACAGGCGCTTACATTTTACATGGTGCCTCCACTCAGGATCTCCCTGACAGAAAAGTTATATAACAAAATGGCCCTCACGGTTTCAACACGGTAGCATAAAATGTATTAGAGGCACTCAGGACTTTTGATACTGTATATATTTGTATTTAACTTGAGGTAGGATAGGGAAAATTCAAAACAGGTTTTGTGTTACATGTTGTTGAGCATCCCATTCTCCTCTCTCTGATAATGCAAACCTTTGAGAACAGAAACAGAAACAAAGTAACTCAGGTGAATATGTACATTTATAGGATCTATTGGGAGGGTTGAAACGATAAGTAAAAGTGAGAATGGGAATTCAGGAGGTGACATGATTCAAATACTGTTACAGTGAAGTAGGCACACTGCTTTTATTAAAAAAATAGACCTCACAAATAACACATTGTTCAAAGGTAAAGGGAACAAAACAGAAAAGAAAACATGAAGCACATACCGCTATCACGTGTCTCTTTATGAATTCAGAATGCATCCAATAACGAGAAACCCTGCAAGATATGATTTTCTTTTAAAACAAACAACAATTAAAAAATATATATTCTGGTTTGTGGAAACAGAGGTTAGGCAAACAAAGCTCTTATGCATCTTGAAGTAATGTAATTTCCTGATGTTGTAGAAAATCATGTTTGTGCTCAAATTTCTGTTAAAATGAAATACATTACAATACCTGCAAAACCAAGGTGTGCATGAATGTTATGCCAAACAAGCCTCATTATTAAAAACGTTTTTTAGGAAAGACAATAATCTCTCTCTCTCTCTCTCTCGCTCTCGCTCTCCCGCTCTCTCTCTCTGTTTCTCCTTCTCTCTGTTTTTCCTTCTCTCTCTCTCTCTCTCCCTCCTGGCCTCCCTCCCCCTCTCCCTCCCCTAGTATTTCCCCCCAACATCAATCCTGTAGGTGGTATAGGCATCACTTGACTGCACACATCAATTTGACTGACAGCTTCTGTGTCTCTCCTTTCATGTTGAAAATCAAAACTTGCTTTTTTCATTAAAGAAGCACACACAACTGAATAAATATGACACCCAGAGCAATGCATCAACATGTAAAGTGCCACTCATTTTCATCAGAGAATGAAGTGACCCCCTTTTCTTTGAAATTGTTGTACATACTAAAGAATTGATTACCTTCTCTTTAAAAATAAAGTCATTGCTATGAGAAATTATGCAATATGTGCAATCTGTTCCTAATAGTTATGGTTCCTTTCAAGTTTTCATCTTTGTATTCTCATTTCCCTCTTATTGGGGAAAGCAATGTATCCAATGCATAATCTCTTGACCAGGGACTGGAGTTTTTCCTGTCTCTAATTGCAATCGATAGGTAGGAGTGTGTTCCTGATGATGTTACAAGACCAGGGAAAAATCCTGACCCAACAAATGTTTTGCCCATCCCTCCCAACAAGGAAATGTAGGCATCCCGAATGTAACCCTACTCCCTATATAGTGCACTACTTTTGACCAGGGCCCATAGAGATCCATTTGAGACAGAACCTAAATGTCTACCAACATGGCCTTCCATTTTCCCTGAAGTAGCGAGAGAGGACTTCAGCACAGTTTCACCCTGCTGATTTCTGCTTTAACAGATGGCGGGTGGCATTTGCGATGTTTGTTTTATGCCCGCTGAACGGCAGCCCACATCTGGCCCTGGCACAGCCTGCAAACCAGCAGCAGATGTACCAGTCGTGTATTCCTGCCACTCAACGGGAGCCACAGCTACATAAAAGCATAATTTAGCGACACAGCTTCTTAAAAGGTCCCTCTGGGGTAGCTCAGGTACAGGGGCATCAGCCAGGCACATAGAGAATATTAGAGGAGAGGTTAACACACAGGGATTGAATCTGAGGGGAGTGGTTGTATTTGTGAGTTACTGTGTTTAGCTCTGAAATTAGCATAATCCCATGTGTGTTTCTCTGTTGTAACATGATGGCATGTTAATAATCCCAAATGGTACCATATTTCCTATGTAGAGCACTACTTTTGACCAGAGCTACAGTATATGAGCCCTGGCAGTAGGGTTCTATATAGACAATAGGGTGCCATTTTGGACGTAGCCGATGTAACTTTTCTCTATGGCAGCAGAGTTGGCCATTGTACAGTCAAATTATATGTCCTCTTGATGTAAAACCTTCACTGTATTAAATTATGTATTCAGAGGAGTCTTGAGAACGCTGAACAGTCATAGAGTAAGCATCCTCACACCGTGCGGTGTGTGTGTCCGTGACTGTACAGACTGTCATCCTGTGAATTATAGCTTGACACAACACAACACAAGTTGTACAGTCCTGTGACTAAGGACTACAACTCTACACAATATAATTCCACTTTCAATTGACATTTCCATTCAACCTAGCTTGATACTTTGAATTGACATTTCCATTCAACCTAGCTTGATACTTTGACAACTCATAAAAACTCACCTTGCTCCATAAGATATCCTGAATAGTTTGGCTAGATACTTTTTCTCTCCTACGATGTGACTTTAACCTCCAGACAGAGGCCTTGCTATCATAATAAAGCAGACATTAAAAGAGAAGGGACATATGATGTTCGATTATACAACCCCTCACAGTATGAGTCGTGTCAACATAAGGACAAAGACTTAACTAGATAACCTAACCAACTGGAAGAGGGATGGAATTTATCTAAGGGATTTGTCCGAAATGGCACACTATTCCCTATACAGCGCATTAATTTTGATTAGAGCTGTATGCGCCCTGGTCAAAAGTAACGCACTACACCTGCTTGCTAAAGAATTCACCCCCTTTGGAATTGTACCTATTTTGTTGCCTTACAACCTGGAATTGTTTTTTTGGGGGGTTTGTATCATTTGATTTACACAACATGCCTACCACTTTGAAGATGCAAAATATTATTTATTGTGAAACAAACAAGAAATAGGACAAAAAAATAGAAAACTTGAGAGGGCATAACTATTCACCCCCTAAATGTAATACTTTGTAGAGCCACCTTTTGCAGCAATTACAGCTGCAAGTCTCTTGGGGTATGTCTATATAGGCTTGGCACATCTAGCCACTGGGATTTTATGCCCATTCTTCAAGGCAAAACTGCTCCAGCTCCTTCAAGTTGGTTGGGCTTTAAAACCACTTAAGGATCATTGGGGCGCTAGCGCCCCGTTCCCGACACTAACCGGTGAAATGTAAAGCGCCCAATTCAAAATCCAAAAGTTTAATTATTTGTCATGATTTCCTCTTGGGACAGACCAATGCGCAGCGAGGTATCCAGAATACATCTTTAATTAACGAACGTAACTTGACTGAACAAAACAATGAACGAAGATCGTGACATGGAACCGAACTAGAGAATCTAACTAAGCTATGAACAAACACTGTGGCATAAACCTAAACACTATGGCATAACCTAAACAATGAAGCATGACCTAAACGAACAAACACTACAATCAATAAACCCACCAACCTTAGTGCAAAACCCCAAACATATATATGGTTCCCAATTAGAGGTAACGAGACTCAGCTGCCTCTAATTGGGAACCATTACCCCAACATAGAAATACACACCCTAGAACAGAAGAAACCCTACACAAAAACAAAACTAAACACTCCAGCCTGTACACTCAGGCCTGGACGTTACATTATTAAACATTCATCAATATACAAGTGTTGCAAAGTCATCAAAAGCTCTGATTCTTGGCAATATCACAGCGTTGTCAGATTTCTAAAAGGCTTTACGGCAAAAGCACAACATTTGATTGTTTGAGGATAGCACCTCTCATTTATGCATTAGCATAAATTCATAACCAGAGCGGGTCTCACAAAACCCATATAAGAGCTAAAATAAATCACTTACCTTTCGAAGAACTTCTGCTGAGTGCATCCCAAGTGTCCAACGAAGACAGCCAATGGTTCTTTTGTTAGAAAAAGTCCTTTATTGTATCCATAAATCTCTGTTTGGTTGGCGCGTTATTGTTGTTGCAGAAAATCCACCGTCGAGTCGCCCGTTGTACAGTGAAGAGAAAGCGTTCAAATTATACCTATCAACTTTGCCCAAACAAATCAAACATCATTTATAATACATCCTTAGGTATCCTTTTATGAATATTAACGATTATATTTCACTCGGATGATATCCTATAAAAGTAAAATAACGTGGGGGGCGCGCTCACAGTCTCGTGCCCAGGAAAAGCTATTGACATCCGTGGTGCCTTCACTATTTCTTCTTCCTTTCGGTTCTGTTCAATAATAAAGCCTTCAAACACTGTCTAAAGACTGTTGACATCTAGTGGAAGCCATAGGTACTGCAATCTGGGAGCTATTATACATGGATTTCAATAGGAAGCCTATCAAACGGAGGAAATGTCACAAAAAAAAAGGTCTGAACAGATATTCCTCGGGTTTTCGCCTGCTTTATCAGTTTTGTTATACTCACAGACATTATATTAACAGTTTTAGAACCTTCAGAGTGTTTCCTATCCAATAGTACTACTTATGTGCATATCCTAGTTTCTGGGCCTGAGTGGCAGGCATTTTACTTTGGGCACGCCAGACTCTCCAAAACCGTCACCACTGCTGATGATGCCTAAAGAGTTAAGTCATACCACAGATTCTCAATTGGATTGAGGTCTGGGCTTTGACTAGACCATTCCAAGACATTTAAATGTTTCCTCATAAACCACTAAAGTGTTGCTTTAGCAGTATGCTTAGGGTCATTGTCCTTCTGGAAGGTGAACCTCCGTCCCAGTCTCAAATCTCTAAAAGACTGAAACAGGTTTCCCTCATGAATTTCCCTGTATTTAGCGCCATCCATAATTTCTTCAATTCTGACCAGTGTCCCAGTCCCTGCCAACATCCCCACAGCATGATGCTGCCACCATCATGCTACATTGTGGGGATGGTGTTCTCGGGGTGATGAGAGGTGTTGGGTTTGTGCCAGACATAACGCTTTCATTGATGGTCAAAAAGCTCAATTTTAGCTCCATCTGACCAGAGTACCTTCTTCCATATGTTTGGGGAGTCTCCCACAGTACTTTTGGCGAACACCAACGTGTTTGCTTATTTTTTTCTTTAAAACCTGTTAGGGAGCGGCAGCAGTGTTCACAGTTTTGGAGAGTCTGGCGTGCCCAAAGCAAAATGCCTGGTACTCAAGCCCAGAAACTATGCACATAGTTAGTAGTATTGGATAGGAAACACTCTGAAGTTTCTGAAACTGTTAAAATAATGTCTGTGAGTGTAACAGAACTGATTTGGCAGGCGAGAACCCGACAAAAATCCACCCGGGAAAATGGGATTCTGTGAGCTGCCTCTTTTGCCATTGACTTGCTATAGGAAATGCTTGATTCCAGCTCCCAGGTTGCAGTACCTACGGCTTCCACTAGATGTCAACAGTCTTTAGACAAGGTTTAATGCGTTTATCTAGAAGAATAGAGAAGTAGAAGAAGTTTATCCAAGGGGAGTGAGGAAGTCACTTTTCTCTTTGACGCAGGGGACCATGAGCGCTCGCCTCGGTTTTTTCCTTTTCTATCACCCGGGATATTATCCGTGTGAAATATTATCGTTAATATACATATTAGTGTACCTAAGGATCGATTAGAAATTTTGTTTGATTTGTTTGGACAAAGTTATAGGTATATTTTTAACGCTCTGTATATGTTGTATAATGGACGAGTGGACAGTGGATTTTCTGAACAAAAGCACCAACCAAACGGAGCTTAATGGATATAAAGAGGGACTTTTTTGAACAAAAGGAACATTGATTGTCTTGCTTGGACACTTCGGATTGCCATCAGAAGAAGATCATCAAAGGTAAGCAATTTATTTTATCTATTTTTGAAATCTGACAACGATGTGACATTGCCAAGATTCTAAGCTTTAGAACAGTGTGCAACACTTGTATTTTCATGAATGTTTTATATTAATACATTTGTAATTTGATTTTGGCGCTCTGCATTTTTTCAAGGATGGGGTGCTAGCGCACCACTGCTCCCTAAGAAGTTTTAAGCAATGACATTTTTCTGGACACTCTTTCGTAAAGCCCAGCACTGTGGAGTGTACGGCTTAAAGTGGTCCTATGGACAGATACTCCAATCTCCGCTGTGGAGCTTTGCAGCTCCTTCAGGGTTATCTTTGGTCTCTTTGTTGCCTCATTGATTAATGCCCTCCTTGCCTGGTCCGTGAGTTTTGGTGGGTGGCCCTCTCTTGGCAGGTTTGTTGTGGTGTCATATTCTTTCCATTTTTTAACAATGGATACAATTGTGCTTCGTGGGATGTTCAAAGATTCAGATATTTTTTTTATATCCCAACCCTGATCTGTACTTATCCACAAATCTGTCCGTGACCTGTTTGGAGAGCTCCTTAGTCTTCATGGTGCCCCTTGCTTAGTGGTGTTGCAGACTGTGGGACCTTTCAGAACAGGGGAATATATACTGAGATCATGTGACAGATCATGTGACACTCAGATTGCACACAGGTGGACTTTATTTAACTAATTATGTGACTTCTGTAGGTAATTGGTTGCACCAAATCTTATTTAGGGGCATCATAGCAAAGGGGGTGAATACATATGCATGCACCACTTTTATGTTTTAAATTTCTTGAATTCTTTGAAAAAAATAATTTTTTCATTTCACTTCACCAATTTGTATTATTTTTTGTATGTCCATTACACGAAATCCAAATAAATATCTATTTAAATTACAGGTTGTAATGCAACAAAATAGGAAAAACACCAAGGGGAATGAATACTTTTGCAAGGCACTGAATATGGTGAATAGGTTGTCGTTTGGGATGCAACCCAACCAAGTATAATAAAAGTATCTATTCAGTTATGGTCATAAAACTATTTGTAAGGTTCGACTTACTGGACAAAGTGTCTGTCAGCATTGATACAAAAATTATCATGAGTAAGAATGCCTGCGCTGACAAAAAGTAACTTAGTATTTGACTCTCAAGTGAGCTATAATTATGTTATGTTTCATTAATAATCTGAACATGATAAGTAGTATAAAACCACATTTCTAAATAAGTGATGGAATGTCCTTGATTTAGTAATGCCTAATTGCGTACCTTTCCTGAAAAGCTTATGGTCCACAACTGCTGAAGAAGCTTCCTCTTCTCAGGGTGATGGCAGTAACATTGACGTGCATAAGACGCCCTGCTATATAAATTCTATTCTGTAATTTGGTAAGGCCAACCAGCCTTGCTTATGCACATAATTTTCATGGAAACTGATTTTTATTACATACTGAACAAAAATATAAACATGCAACAATTTCAAAGACTTTGTTAGAGTTCATATATGGAAATTAGTCAGTTGAAATACATTCCTTAGGCCCTAATCTATGGATATCACATGACTGGGAATACAGATATAAATCTGTTGGTCACAGATACACTAATAAAAAAAGGAGGGGCGTGGATCAGAAAACCAGTCAGTATCTGATGTGACCACTATTTGCCTCTTGCAGCACGACATATCTCCTTCGCATAGAGTTGATTGTGGCCTGTGGAATGTTGTTCCATTCTTCTTCAATGGCTGTGCGATGTTGCTGGATATTGGCGGGAACTGGAATGCCTGCCCATACCATAACCCCACCGCCACCATGGGGCACTCTGTTCACAACGTTGACCTGAGCAAACCACTCTGTTCACAACGTTGACCTGAGCAAGCCCCCCACATGACCCCATACACGTGGTCTGCGGTTGTAAGGCTGGTTGGACATACTGCCAAATTGTCTAAAACAACGTTGGAGGTGGCTTATGGTAGAGAAATGAAATGAACATTCAATTATCTGGAAACAGCTTTAGTGGACATTCCTGCAGTCAGCAAGCCAATTGCAAGCTCTCTCAAAATTTGAGACATCTGTGGCATTGTGTACTGTGACAACTGCACATTTTAGAGTGGCCTTTTATTTTCTCCAGCACAAGGTGCACCTGTGTTATTATCATGCTGTTGAATCATCTTTTTGATATGGCACACCTGTCAGGTGGATGGATTATCTTGGCAAATAAGAAATGCTCACTACCAGGGATGTAAACAAGTTTGTGCACAGAATTTGAGAGAAATAAGCTTTTTGTGCGTATGGAACATTTCTGGGATCTTTTACTTCAAATCATGAAACAATGGTACCAACACGTTCAGTATATAACACTATTCAATAACATTGATATTTGTTTATGTTCCTTCCCGCTTGGCCATGTATATATTGATAAAATATTAGATTTTTAAATGCCGTTGAATGGAGATGCCATAGGAGAGAGTGGGTTAAGTTGAACCAATGGGTTGAGCAAATTGAAGTGATTTCTTCCCAGGCTTAATACAAGCCATTATCGCTGGGATACGAGGAAACAACAGAGCCTGGTCTAGGTTAAAAGTGTTTAAAAAAGTATAAAGTGTTTGTTAGGCGTTAAGCCTGTGTTAAAAGATGCTTCAAACAATTAAAAGACAAAAAAGTAATTGTGATAGTGCTGCATTATGTTTGGGAAATAAATATAGTTTTAAAAAGGTTGTGGTTATATTTCATTCAGTACAGACATTTTTAGGCAGCTTAACTTACCCTGTCCCGTGGCTCAACTTACCCCATACCCAGGGTAAATTGT
The DNA here is from genome assembly GCA_030435695.1 of Brachymystax lenok tsinlingensis. Classification (NCBI taxonomy): domain Eukaryota; kingdom Metazoa; phylum Chordata; class Actinopteri; order Salmoniformes; family Salmonidae; genus Brachymystax; species Brachymystax lenok. The sequence continues at coordinate 32,711,239 of CM059786.1, forward strand.
GACAAGAGAATACCATTTTTTGGACCAACTAGGTTTTCAAAACTGTAATGTTTACATTATTTGTTATTATTTCCAGGGATACAAAACGTCCTGAACTATATGTAGATATCTGTGTTGGAAATAATACTATATTTCCCTTGATGGAGTGATGCTGAATGTAAAAACCTACCACACTCTTCCCTAAGTTATTAAATGTATCACCACCAGCAAGATCACCACCAAGATGGCGCCGACAGAGAGGGTCACTTTGCTTTTAGTCCTTAGGAAACTCTGCAGTATTTAGTTTTTTTTATGTATTATTTCTTACATTTTTATCAGAAATTATTATGTTATTACATTCGAGAAGAACTATTGAATACAACTTTCCTGAAGCGGATCCTTTGTTCGAACCACCCAAGGCATTCATACTGATTCCAAAGGCTGACCCACAACAACATCGCCACAGAAGAGGTAGACGAAGCGGCCTTCTGGTCAGACTTCAGAGGCGCGCACACCACCCACCACCTCCGAGTATATTACTCACTAATGTCCAGTCTCTAGATAACAAGGTAGACAAAATTAGTGCAAGGGTTGCTTTCCAGAGAGACATTAGGAATTGTAACATACTCTGTTTCACGGAAACATGGCTCTCTGGGAATATGCTGTTGGAGTCGATACAGTCACCAGGATTCTTTGTGCATCGCACCGACAGAAATAAACATCTCTCCTGGAAGAAGAAGGGCAGGGGTGTATGTTTTGATTGTGCACTCACAATCAAATGCCGACCGTATTATCTCCCAAGAGAATTCTCGTCAGTTATTGTCACAGCCGTGTATATCCCCCCTCAAGCCGATACCACAAGGAACTTCACCGGTCTCTATGCAAACTGCAAACCATATATCCTGAGGCTGCATTTATTGTAGCTGGGGATTTTAACAAAACAAAAGTATTGCACTACTTTTGACTATAGCCCTTTGGGCCCTGGTAAAAAGTAGTAGACTATATAGGCAAGAGGGCTCCATTTGAGACGGAACCCTGAGTTAGGACAGAGCAAGATCAAGGTTAGTGTAACCTAATGTTGCAGGCGTAAAATAAATGCCTGAGCGGCGTTCCTTTCTTTCTGGTCATACGAGAAAAAAATTACTGTCGGGGGAGGTTTTCTTCTGCACTGTTCAACTAATCCAGTTAATATGGAAGAGGAGTTAAGATGGCGTGTGGCCTTTTTAACATCCAAAAGCAGAAGGATTTCCATTTCCCCTGAATACGAGATGCATCCAGTTGTTAACTAAATTATCAGCTATGTAGGTAAGACCCAGAAGCAGACCATGTCGAAGTAACAATGTTCATTACAGCAACAGGGGCAAAGGTACAGAACGGCAGGCAGGCTCAGGGTCAGGTCAGGCAGAGGTCGATAATCCAGAGGTGGGGCATTTGGTACAGGACGGCAGGCAGGCTCAGGCTCAGGGGCAGGCAGAGTGGTCAGGCGGGTGGGTACAGGGTCAAGACAGGCAAGGGTCAAAAACCAGGAGGACGAGAAAAGAAAGACAGATGAAAAGCAGGAGCTGACACAAAAACACTGGTTAGCTTGACAAACAAGACGAACTGGCAACAAATAAACGGAGAACACATGGTATAAATACACGGGGATAATGGGGAATATGGGCGACACCTGGGGGGGGTGGAGACAATCACAAAGATCAGGGTGTGACATAAATTACAATAATTTAATCAAAATGATAAGTATCTAAAATATATTCACAAAGCAATACAAATGCCATAGAGATGGTTTTAAGTAGAAAACCAGATTTATTTCTCCAGAAAATATTTCTGGACCATCCACATCACATTGTCTTTGATCAGGATCGAGACGAGTGTCATTCATTGATTCTGTCGTTTGATTTTATTTTTATCCCTCTACCTACCATTGAGGCATTGATGGCTGTGTCGGAAGTGTTGGATGTGGAGCCTAACTCATTATTAACCTTGACAGTGTGTCCCGAGGATGGTCTCTTTTTGAGAGAATAACAACATGAGTCATCTACAGTAAAATATAATGTAATTTGATGTGTAATAGGCCATGTTTTAACTATAGCTACTCCTAACCATACAGAGCCAACATGTACAATTTTCCCTGTTGCTTCATGCTCTATAGGGAGTTTCCCATACATGTTGTTGATGTCTTTGTCACTCAAAAGGCCATCTGGTATAATACAGCAGCCACATACTGTTGCTCTGGCAAATTCGTTTCTCTGGGGAGGTTTCAATGATGTTACACTGTGCTGGTTTAATTGATAGTTTATCTGCCATATGAATTGACTTACAGGGGTATATTATGTTCGACAAGGTTCTCTGTCTCTACGACTCCCAGAAGGATCTGAAAACAAAACAATGACACCACCAAGGACAAGCGGGATGGCATCATTGTAATTCACATTGGACCGGGAACTCAGGTATAGAATATTACATGTACAGCTCTACTGTATGTTTACATTTGTATCTGTTACTTCAGGAACAAGTCAGTTATTTACATGTCTCTTGAGGATGTCGTGTCCAAAAATCAAGCCTTTGAAGGAATTCAATCATGAAATTATATGAAATTACCTCAGTGCAACAATGTGACAACAATGAGACTCACTCAAATCACAAACAAAAAGAAGTGATGAAGGAGATAATACATATTTTTGGCTTGATATGTCTGAACATCCTCCCACTATCTCCAGTCCTCCCTCTCCCAGCCCTCCCTCTTCCAGCCCTCCCTCTCCCAGCCCTCCCTCTCCCAGCCCTCCCTCTTCCAGCCCTCCCTCTTCCAGCCCTGCCTCTCCCAGCCCTCCCTCTTCCAGCCTTCATCCTGTCACAGCCAGACAAGCCATTTTATCACACTGTTATCAGTCTCTTCAGAGGGATGAACAGACAAATACAAAGAGCGAGAGAGCGAGAGATCAACTGAGTTTATCCTGAATAGCCATCCAGTTATAGGATGTGCAGGTATAAAATATGTATTGTCACCTGATGTAAAGGAATTGTCAATAAAATACTTGATTCATGATCCATTTGTTAGATGAACATACATGTCTATAGTGTGTACCATATCGGACCCCGTTCCAAAATATAGTGCAGTATTTTTGACCAGGGCCCATATACAGTGGGGCAAAAAAGTATTTAGTCAGCCACCAATTGTGCAAGTTCTCCAACTTAAAAAGATGAGAGAGGCCTGTAATTTTCTTCATAGGTACACTTCAACTATGACAGACGAAATGAGAAAAAGAAATCCAGAAAATCACATCGTAGGATTTTTAATTTATTTATTTGCAAATTATGGTGGAAAATAAGTATTTGGTCAATAACAAAAGTTTATCTCAATACTTTGTTATATACCCTTTGTTGGCAATGACAGAGGTCAAACGTTTTCTGTAAGTCTTCACAAGGTTTTCACACACTGTTGCTGGTATTTTGGCCCATTCCTCCATGCAGATCTCCTCTATAGCAGTGATGTTTTGGGGCTGTCGCTGGGCAACACGGACTTTCAACTCCCTCCAAAGATTTTCTATGGGGTTGAGATCTGGAGACTGGCTAGGCCACTCCAGGACCTTGAAATGCTTCTTCACGGCCACTCCTTCGTTGCCCGGGCGGTGTGTTTGGGATCATTGTCATGCTGAAAGACCCAGCCACGTTTCATCTTCAATGCCCTTGCTGATGGAAGGAGGTTTTCACTCAAAATCTCACGATACATGGCCCCATTCATTCTTTCCTTTACACGGATCAGTCGTCCTGGTCCCTTTGCAGAAAAACAGCCCCAAAGCATGATGTTTCCACCCCCATGCTTCACAGTAGGTATGGTGTTCTTTGGATGCAACTCAGCATTCTTTGTCCTCCAAACACGACGAGTTGAGTTTTTACCAAAAAGTTATATTTTGGTTTCATCTGACCATATGACATTCTCCCAATCCTCATCTGGATCATCCAAATGCTCTCTAGCAAACTTCAGATGGGCCTGAACATGTACTGGCTTAAGCAGGGGGACACGTCTGGCACTGCAGGATTTGAGTCCCTGGCGGCGTAGTGTGTTACTGATGGTAGGCTTTGTTACTTTGGTCCCAGCTCTCTGCAGGTCATTCACTAGGTCCCCCCGTGTGGTTCTGGGATTTTTGCTCACCGTTCTTGTGATCATTTTGACCCCACGGGGTGAGATCTTGCGTGGAGCCCCAGATCGAGGAAGATTATCAGTGGTCTTGTATGTCTTCCATTTCCTAATAATTGCTCCCACAGTTGATTTCTTCAAACCAAGCTGCTTACCTATTGCAGATTCAGTCTTCCCAACCTGGTGCAGGTCTACAATTTTGTTTCTGGTGTCCTTTGACAGCTCTTTGGTCTTGGCCATAGTGGAGTTTGGAGTGTGACTGTTTGAGGTTGTGGACAGGTGTCTTTTATACTGATAACAAGTTCAAACAGGTGCCATTAACGACTCAAATACCAGTGGGTCGCTAGCGGGATCATCCCGACACTACCAGCTAAAACCTGTAGCGCCAGATTTAAAATCCGAAAATTGAATTATTAAACATCCAGCTATATACAAGTGTTCCATACTCATCAAAAGCTCTGTTTCTAGGCAATATCACAGCGTTGTCAGATTTCAAAAAGGCTTTACGGCGAAAGCAGCACATTCATTTGTTTGAGGGTAGCACCTCACATATTTTCCAATAGCCATGTATCGATTAGCAATCATGGCACACACATAACACATTTCACAGCGAAAACAAAGTAATTACCTGTTGAAGAACTTCTCCTGAGGTCTTCCTAAGTGTCCAACGAAGACAATCCATGGTTCTTTTGTTAGAAAAAGTAACGTCTTTTATCCATAAATCCTCCATTTGGTTCATGCAAAACGACAGCCTCCATTACTCTTTTGAAACGCGCCAACTCGTTCAAATGTTACCTATAAACTTGTCCAAAAACAATCAAACATAGTTTTAAATGTATCCTTAGGAACCCTTTTACGTATATGTACTATTATAAATCAGCCGGAATATAAACTGAGCGCTAAAAACGATAAATAAGGCACAGCGCCTTCTCATGCAGCACTCTGAAGAGTTTTCATAAGGTGGTCTCTCGTTCCATGCTGTTTTTCAATGGCGAAATTCCCCCAAGATGGAGTAAAACACCGTCTCGTGGTTGATGACATCATAAGGAAGCGACGTGCACTGAGTTCACATGCCTATATATGGTCATTTTGGATAGGGAGGGGCTCAAAAATGAGCAATGTGTCAAAATGACTTTTTTCAGGACAGAGATTCCTCAGGGTTTTGCCTGCCAAATGCGTTCTGATTGACCCACAGACAAATGGTTAACAGTTTTGGAAAATTCAGAGTGTTTCCTATCCAATGGTACTAAATATATGCATATCCTATGTTCTGGGCCTAAATGGGAGGCATTTTACTTTGGGCACGCCAGGCTCTCCAAAACAGTCAGTTTTTCTGCTGGAGCCGGTAATACAGGTAACGAGTGGAGGACAGAGGAGCCTCTTAAAGAAGAAGTTACAGGTCTGTGAGAGCCAGAAATCTTGCTTGTTTGTATGTGACCAAATACTTATTTTCCACCATAATTTGCAAATAAATTCATTACAAATCCTACAATGTGATTTTCTGGATTTTTTTCTCATTTTGTCTGTCATAGTTGAAGTGTACCTATGATGAAAATTACAGGCCTCTCTCATCTTTTTAAGTGAGAGAACTTGCACAATTGGTGGCTGACTAAATACTTTTTTGCCCCACTGTAGGGGAATATGGCATAACATTTCATCCCACATTTGGCACTTCATATCTTTTGGGATACTGTAAAGGGATGCCAATGTGAGACATATCTTTTCTGTCTATCAGAAGAATTGTATACCTTTGATTGTGGGTGTGAAGAGTCCTAAAATAGCACTTTGTTTCGCATCCCGCTACTAAAATAAACACAATCCAATATACTGCATGTTTTGACATCCGTCAACACTGTTTTATGTAAATAAATATCTATTTCCCCCTGGTCCAAACCAAATGGTTTCCTATACTAGGCAAGATCAAATGTGTCTTTTTTGTGCAAATAAATGATGTCCTTTCTTTGAACTTCCTCTTTGATTACTGTGCCGCAACAAGAGACAGTCAGATATGTGTGGCTAAGGGGGTCATGGGAAATAGCTCTCCTTTTCAGTGGGGAAGCAGACATACACATGTCATTATAAAGTAGCAGAACAGCTTTGCATTCACTGATGTTCTCTGCTGTCATTAGACTGGAAATACACCACATCATGTACTCTAGCATTCCCCTGAAAATGTACAAAGACCTTCTTCCATATGAACTACCATTACAATCCGAGAACTGACAGATTCTTCTGCTTTTTAGAGGTACAGAAGTGTTGGGTCTATGAACAGAAAAGCAGGGGTTACCAGAGAGGTCTCTACATGAACTGGGAACAGATTAAGATATTTGTTGTATTTCAGAGGGAACAAGGAAGAAAGCACAGTGGAATAAAGTTACCACAAATGGACCTATTGTGTGAAACCTCAGTGGGCTGTAGAAAACATATGTCTTCCTTCCAATTTTTCCCAATCTTCACACAGACCTCTCCCATTCCATTCTCTCATTTCTAAAACATGAATTCTAAACTTTTCTGCCTTGAAGTCTCACATGGTTGTCCTTGTTTTGATCCAATGACAAGTCCCAGAAGTGCCTCATTGTCTTCAGAAATGGCTTCTTTCGTTTCTATTTTTCCATTCCGGTAGACCTACAAGGGGATCTCCAAGTGACGGGGAAGGAGATTTGTTGGAGGGATTTCTCAACGTTGGGCCACAGCAGCAGTTGGCCCGATGTAGGAGCTGAGCTCCAGCCCAATCAAACGGCTGCACCTGGTGCTTCATTACTTGTTCCTCTTTGTCTCCCTGCTCTCTGTTGGCGTGTACATGCTAGGAATGTTGAAATGAATTTACAAATTGTCAGAGCCTGCACTGATGCTGATAATGACACGAGAGGCAGGGATTGAAGGGAAGGCGCTCTGAAGAAAAGTTTTTAGAAGAGAAGAACAATGCGGCACGGCACGCTCCTCAATATCAATGCTGTGAATATAAATCTGCTTCGACATAAAGCTGCTTGTCTATGGCACTGTCTTCTGTGAGAGCTACTCTTTGTTGTTTTCGGGGGTTTTCATTCCCCTCTTTGTCTCTGTTGCCCAGAGAGTTAATAACTATACATATCTTTCTTTAGATGATGTAGGTAAACAAAATATGTTGTCCTCATTGTATCAATAGTTTATCTTCATGATGTAGTGCATCAGGTCACATCCACTAAAACACAATGAGTAAGAGACACAGGCAACAGAGATTAAAAATCTTTTGAATGTTTTTACAGTGTGATTTTTAAGATCTCCATTCCCTGAGTGCATTGCCAAATTTAAAACCTTTATAACACCACAAAACATCAAAGCTCCTCTAGTCTCAAAGTAAAAGAAAAAGCCATCTTGCCAAGATCTGAATAATAACTACTTGATAAGCCATGCAATATATTTGACTGAAAGGTGTTGGCACCATCACAGTGCCAAAGGTCTGTTCTCTCTGCCCGACTGCTCACTACCTAAGATGGCACATTGGAAATGTTCGTATAGAACGATAGAGGCCTCAAGTAGCCAAAAGGCACTTTTAGCATGGGCAGCACCATGCTTCCTCCACTTAAAGTAGTCAAAGTAGTCCACTGGGTGGGGATTCCTATGGGTTGTAGCCTCAATGGCGCTGCCTTTGCTGTCACAGACGCTATAATGGTCCAGATACACTGAGTATACCAAACACAGGGAACACCTTCCTAATATTGAGTTCCAGCCCTCCACCCCCAAATCCCTCAGAACAGCCTCAATTCATCGGGGCATGGACTCCACAAGGTGTTGAAAGCGTTCCACAGGGATGCTGGCCCATGTTTATTCCAATCCTTCCCATATGTGTTAAGTTGGCTGGATGTCCTTTGGGTGGTGGACCATTCTTGATAGACACGGGAAACTGTTCTGTGTGAAAGACCCATCAGCGTTGCAGTTCTTGACACAAACTGATTGCGCCTGGCACCTACAGGGGCTTGGGAAAGTATTCACCACCTTGGCATTTTTCCTATTTTGTTGCCTTACGTGGAATTAAAATTATTTGTATCATTTGATTTACACAACATGCCTGCCACTTTGAAGATGCAAGACATTTTTAATTGTTAAACAAACAAGAAATAAGACAAAAAAATGGAAAACTTGAGCATGCATAACCGTTCACCCCCCCAAATTCAATACTTTGTAGAGCCACCTTTTGCATATTACAGCTGCAAGTCTCTTGTGGTATGTCTCTATAAGCATGACACATCTAGCCACTGGGATTTTTTGCCCATTCTTCAAGGCAAAACTGCTCCAGCTCCTTCAAGTTGGACGGGTTCCGCTGATGTACAGCAATATTTAAGTCATACCACAGATTCTGAATTGGATTGAAGTTGGGGCATTGACTAAGCCATTCCAAGACATTTAAATGTTTCCCCTTAAACCACTCGAGTTTTGCTTTAGCAGTATGCTTAGGGTCATTGTCCTGCCGGAAGGAGAACCTCCGTCCCAGTCTCAAATCTTTGGAAGACTGAAACAGGTTTCCATCATGAATTACCCTGTATTTAGCTCCATCCATCATTCCTTCAATTCTGACCAGCTTCCCAGTCCCTGCCGATGAAAAACATCCCCACAGCATGATGCTACCACCACCATGCTTCACTGTGGGGATGGTGTTCTCGGGGTGATGGGATGTGTTGGGTTTGCGCCAGACATAGCATTTTCCTTGATGGCCAAAAACCTCAATTTTAGTCTCATCTGACCAGAGTACCTTCTTCCATATGTTTGGGGAGTCTCCCACATGTTTTTTGGTGAACACAAAACGTCTTTGCTTACTTTTTTCTTGAAGCATTGGCCTTTTTCTGACCACTCTTCCATAAAGCCCAGCTCTGTGGAGTGTACGGCTGAAAGTGGTCCTATGGACAGATGCTCCAATCTCCGCTGTGGAGCTTTGCAGTTCCTTCAGGGTTATCTTTGGTCTCTTTGTTGCCTCTCTGATTATTGCCCTCTTTGCCTGGTCCGTGAGTTTTGGTGGGTGGCCCTCTCTTGGCAGGTTTTTTGGGGTGCCATATTCTTTCCATTTTTATTATGGATTTAATGGTGCTCCGTGGGATGTTCAAAGTTTCTGATATTTTTTTATAACCCAACTCTGATCTGTACTTCTCCACAACTTTGTCCCTGACCTGTTTGGAGAGCTCCTTGGTCTTCATAGTGCTGCTTGCTTGGTGGTGCCCCTTGCTTAGTGGTGTTGCACTCTGGGGTCTTTCAGAACAGGTGTATATATACTGAGATCATGTGACAGATCGTGTGACACTTAGATTGCACACAGGTGGACTTTATTTAACTAATTATGTGACTTATGAAGGTAATTGGATGCACCGGATCTTATTTAGGGGATTCATAGCAAAGGGGGTGAATACATATGCACCCACCACTTTTCAGTTTGATATATATATATTTTTTCATTTCACCAATTTTGACTATTTTGTGTATGTCCATTACATGAAATCCAAATAAAATGTTGTAATGCAGCAAAAGAGAAAAACGCCAAGGGGGGTGAATACTTTTGCAAGGCACTGTACTTCCATACCCCGTTCAAAGGCACTTCAATATTCTATCTTGTCCATTCACCCTCTGAATGGCACAAACACACACACAGTAAATTGTCTCAAGGCTTAAAAAATATTATTTTACCTATTTCCTCCCTTTCATCTACACAGATTGAAGTGAATTTAACAAGATTTAACAAGCTTCACCTGGTTAGTCTATGTCAAGGAAAGAGCAAGTGTTCTTAACTGCTGATAGAAATGAGGTAGCAACGTATTTTACTTACCTGCATTAAAGTCCCCAGCAACTAGGAGCGCCGCCTCTGGGTGAGCGATTTCTTTGTTTGCTTATTGCGAAATAAAGCTCATTCAATGCTGTCTTATTGCCAGCCTCTGACTGTGGTGGTATGTAAACAGCTACAAAGAATACAGATGCAAATTATCTCGGTAGGTAGTGTGGTCTACAGCTTATCATGAGAAATTCTACCTCAGACGAGCAATAGCTCGAGACTTCCTTAGATATCGTGCGCCAGCTGTTGTTTACAAAAATACATAGACCGCCGCCCCTTGTCTTACCAGATGCCGCTGTTCTATCCTGCCGATACATCGTATAAAATCTTCTTCAGGCTAGGGTCTATTTTTCTCAATTTCCATCTGACTGACGTGCCCAAAGTAAATTGCCTGTTGCTTAGGCCCTGAAGCCAGGATATGCATATACATGGTACAATTTGAAAGAAACTACTCTGAAGTTTGTAGAAGTGTTAAAATAATATAGGAGACTATAACACAATAGATATGGTAGGAGAAATTACAAAGAAAAACCAACCGGAAATTATTATTTTTTGAGAACCTATGCCCTTCACATAGAACGTATAGGGAAAAAATGAAATCTAGCTCCCAGTATGCAATTCCTATGGCTTCCACTGGATGTCAGTAGTCTTTGTTCAAGGTTTCAGGCTTGTTTCTTCCCAAACGAGGAAGAATTATGCGTTTTAGTACTGGGACTCAGACTTGGAAGTCAGTGTATGTGTAATATCGTGTTCTTATTGAACATACTTCTTTCCGTATGAAATATTATAGTTTAACTACATTTTAGGGGATTCCTTTCTCTGTATTTATGAATTTATGAACCCTGTTCCCCTGGAAAAATATTTTGATGTGGGGTGCCGTCCCCAAACAATCGCATGGCATGCTTTCGCTGCTAAGCCTACTGTAAATTGGACAGTGCAGTTAGATTAACAAGAATTTAAGCTTTTAACTTCTTAGGGCTAGGGGGCAGTATTTTGAAGTTTGGATGAAAAACGTGCCCAAAGTAAACGGCCTGTTACTCAGGCCCAGAAGCTAGATATGCATCTAATTAGTAACTTTGGATAGAAAACACTCTGAAGTTTCTAAAACTGTTCAAATAATGTCTGTGAGTATAACAGAACTGATATGGCAGGCAAACACCTGAGCAAAATCCATCCGGGATGTCTGAATCAAGTCATGTCAAACTGTTTTCAATAGGCCAGCTATTCAAAACCTAATAGTTTAATCCCCAGATTACAGTTCCTATGGCTTCCACTAGATGTCAACAGTCTTTAGAAAAAGGTTTGAATGTTCAATCATGAAAATCAAGGGAGTAAGACCACTTGTTCCTGAGTTCACGTCAAGTGTCCTGTTTTGGATTTTGCACGTAACAGGGAATGCGCGCTCAGTTCTTTTTCTCTTCTATTCAGCAGGTTATATTCTGTCTGAAATATTATAGTGTATATTCATTTTAGGGTATCTGAGTATTGATTACAAATGCTGTTTGACTTTTTTCGACAAATGTTACGGGTACTTTTGGGATATCGTTTGTCTACATGGATGAAAGCCTTTTGGCAGGTGGATTACTGAACAAAACGTGCCAACCAAACGGAACTATATGGATATAAAGACAAAAGGACCTTTAATTGTGTAACCTGGTCGCTTTGATATGCCATCAGAGGAAGATCATCAAAGGAAAGCAATTTATTTTATGCTATTTTTGAGTTGTGTGACACCTCTGCTGGTTATGTTATTATGCTAATTGAGTTTTTGAGTGGGAGTGCTGTCCTCAGACAATCAAATGTTCTGCTTTCACCGTAAAGCCTTTTTGAAATCTGACAATGCTGTTAGATTAACCAGAGTCTAATCTTTTGAAGGGTGTGCAGCATTTGTATTTTCATGAATGTTTGAAATTATTATTTTTGTAATTTGAATTTGGCGCTCTGCATTTCACCGGATGTTGTCAAAATCGATCCCGTTCACGGGATTGGATCTGTAACAGGTTAACCGATATAAGACACTTGTATGTACATAAATGTTTAATATCCATAATTGTCATGATTATTTATTTTAATTGTGAGCCCGCTGGCGGAACACCTAGCCTTAAGAAGATCATATAACCAGCCAGTTGTATGTTGATATAGTTGTCATTCAGCCACGACTCGATGTTACAGTTTTTAATGTCCCGTTGGTAGTTTAATCTTATGCATAAGTGGTTGATTTTATTGTCCAAAGATGGCATGTTTGCTAGCAGAATGGAGGGAAGTGGGGCTTTATTCGATCACCTGTGAATTCTCAGAAGGCAGCCGGACCTTCGGCCCTTCTATCTCCACATCCTCTTCACGCAGATCATGGGATCGGGGCCTGTTCCCGAGGAAGCAGCGTGTCTTTCGTGTCGGGCTCGTCAGAGTCGTAGAAGGTAAAAGAGGATTTTGAAAGTCCATGGTGAGTAATCACAGTCCTGATGTCTAGAAGTTATTTTTGGTCATAAGAGACGGTAGCGGGAAAAATTATGTACAAAATAAGTAAAAAAATAAGTTACAAACAACGCAAATATGGGAACAAAAAAACACAATCGGCTGTGTGCCATCTTCTCCAGTGACATTTTACACCATTTGAACTCTTTGGCCTGAATGCCAAGGGTCACGTCTGGAAGAAACCTTGTACCATCCCTACGGTGAAGCATCATGCTGTGGGGATGGTTTTTTTCTTGGGTATGATGCTACAAGCTTAGCACACCTGTACTTGGGGAGATTCTCCCATTCTTCTCTTCAGATTTTCTCAAGATCTGATTGGATGGAGAGCGTTGCTGCACATCTATTTTCAGGTCTCTCCAGAGAGATGATCGGGTTCAAATCTGGGATCTGGCAGGGCCACTCAAGGACATTCAGAGACAGTTCCCGAAGCCACTCCTGCATTGTCTTGGCTGTGTACTTAGGGTCATTGTCCTGTTAAAAGGTGAACCAGTTCGAGGCCCTGAGGTTCTCTCTGTACTTTGCTCCATTCATCTTTGCCTCGATACTGAATAGTCTCCCAGTCCTTGCCACTGAAAAACATCCCCACAGCATGATGCTGCCAACACCATGCTTCACCGTAGGGATGGTGCAAGGTTTCTTCCAGACGTGACGCTTGCCATTCAGGACAAAGAGTTCAATCTTGGTTTCATCAGACCAGAGAATCTTGTTTCTCATGGTCTGAGAGTCTCTATGTGCCTTTTTTAAAACTCCAAGCAGGCTGTTATGTGCCTTTTACTGAGGAGTGGCTTCCATCTGGCTATTCTACCATAAAGGCCTTATTGGTGGAGTGCTGCATTGATGGTTGTCCATCTGGAAGTTTCTCCCATCTCCACAGAGGAACTCTAGAGCTCTGTCAGAGAAACCATCGGGTTCTTGGTCACCTCCCTGACCAAGGTCCTTCTCCCCCGATTGGCAGGGCGGCCAGCTCTAGGAAAAGTATTGGTGGTTCCAAACTTCTTCCATTTAAGAATGATGGAGGCCATTGTGTTCTTGGGGACCTTCAATGCTGCAGAAATGTTTTGGTACCCTTCCCCAGATCTGTGCCTCAATACAATCCTGTCTCGGCGCTTTACAGATAATTAATTCAAACTCGTGGCTTGGTTTTTGCACTGACATGCACTGTCAACTGTGGGACCTTATATAGTCAGGTGTGAGCCTTTCCAAATCATGTCCAATGAATTGAATTTATCACAGGTGGAATCCAATCAAGTTGTAGAAACATCTCAAGGAAGATCAATGGAAACAGGATGCACCTGAGCTCAATTTCAAGTCTCATAGCAAATATGGTAAATAAGGTATTTCTGTTTGCAAAAATGTCTAAAACCCTGTTTTCATTTTGTCATTATGGGGTATTGTGTGTAGATTGCTGAGTAAAGTGTTCTAATTAATCAATTTTAGTGTAAGGATGTAACGTAACAAAATCTGAAAAAGGTCAAGGGGTCTTAATACTTTCTGAATGTACTGTATGTTAATATTCAAAAATTGAATATTGTGACCCTGAACAAATGGGGGTCTAAAGTAATAGTCAATATCTGGTGTGGTCACCAGCTGCATTAAGTACTGCAGTGCAACTCCTCCTCATGGACTGCACTAGATTTGCCAGTTCTTGCTGTGAGATGTTACCCCACTCTTCCACCAAGGCAACAGCAAGTTCCCAGACATTTATTGGGGGAATGGCCCTAGCCCTCACCCTCCGATCCAACAGGTCCCAGACGTGCTCACTGGGATTTAGATCCGGGCTCTTCGCTGGCCATGGCACAACTCTGACATTCCTGTCTTGCAGGAAATCACGCACAGAACGAGCAGTATGGCTGGTGGCATTGTCATGCTGGAGGGTCATGTCAGGATGAGCCTGCAAGAAGGGTACCACATGAGGGAGGAGGATGTCTTCCCTGTAGCGCACAGTGTTGAGATTTGCTGCAATGACAACAAGCTCAGTCCAATGATGCTGTGACACACCGCCCCAGACTATTACGGACCCTCCACCTCCAAATCGCTCCCGCTCCAGAGTACAGGCCTCGGTGTAACGCTCATTCCTTCAACGATAAACTCGAATCCGACTATCACCCTTGGTGAGACAAAACCGCGACCTGTCAGTGAAGAACACTTTTTGCCAATCCTTTCTGGCCCAGTGACGGTGGGTTTGTGCCCATAGGCCACTTTGTTGCCGGTGATGTCTAGTGAGGACCTGCCTCAGTCCAGCCTCTCTCATCCTATTGCGGACAGTCTGAGCACTGATGGAGGGATTGTGCATTCCTGGTGTAACTCAGGCAGTTGTTGGGGCCATCCTGTACCTGTCCCGCAGGTGTGATGTTCGGATGTACCGATCTTGTGCAGGTGTTGTTACACATGGTCTGCCACTGCAAGGACGATCAGCTGTCCGTCCTGTCTCCCTTTAGCGCTGTTTTAGGTGTCTTACAGTACGGACATTGCAATTTATTGCCCTGGCCACATCTGCAGTCCTCATGCCTAAGGCACATTCACGCAGGTGAGCAGGGACCCTGGGCATCTTTCTTTTGGTGTTTTTCAGAGTCAGTAGAAAGGCCTCTTTAGTATCCTAAGTTTTCATAACTGTGACCTTAATTGCCTACCGTCTGTAAGCTGTTAGTGTCTTAACGACCGTTCCACAGGTGCATGTTCATTAATTGTTTACAGTTCATTGAACAAGCATGGGAAACCGTGTTTAAACCCTTTACAATGAAGATCTGTGAAGTTATTTGGATTTTTATGATTTATCCTTGAAAGACAGGGTCCTGAAAAAGGAACATTTCTTTTTTTGCTAAGTTTATATATTTTTGTGTGTCAGGCCAGACAAGGTCTTCAATTAATGGCACAATGTATGAATTGGCACTGATGAAAGGGAATATAAATACCATTTTATAATTCTCAGTCTGGGCCTGGTATCTTCTATGCCATCTATGCGTTATGATCATAAAATCCACCGTTGAGTTGCCCATTGAACCGTGAAGGGAACGCGTTCACATTATACCTATCATATTTCCCCAAACAAATCAAACATCATTTTTAATGGTTCCTTGGGTATCATTTTATGTATATTTACTATAACATTTCAACCGGATTGTAGCCTGAACGATAAGAAAGGAAAATAAAGTGGGCGCGCACTCGGTTTCGCGCCCGCAAAATCTTGTTGACATCTGAGCTCACTTGACCATATTCTCTTCCTATCCGTTCTGGTCAGGGATACCATTTCCTGGCTTTGTATAGAGACGGTTGACATCTAGTGGAAGCCATAGGCACTGAAATCTCGGAGCTGGTTGCATTTTAAATCAATAGGGAGAATGGCAAACAGAGCAAAAATCACCAAAAACTGTAATTCCGGATGGATTTTCCTCTGGTTTTTGCATGCTATATCCGTTCTGTTATACTCACAGACATTATGTTAACACTTTTAGAAACTTCAGAGTGTTTCCTATCCAATAGTACTAATTATGTGCATATCCTATTTTCTAGGCCTGATTGGGAGGCATTTTACTTTGGGCACGCCAGACTCTCCAAAACCGTCACCTCGGGAGCCGCTCCCTAGCGCCCCACTCCCGACACTAACCGGTGAAATACAAGGTGACAAATTCAAAATCCAAAAGTTGAATTATTAAACATGCATCAATATACAAGTGTTGCATAGTCATCAAAAGCTCTGCTTCTTGGCAATATCACAGCGTTGTCAGATTTCAAAAAGGCTTTACGGTGAAAGCACCACATTTGATTGTTTGAGGATAGCACCTTCAATATTTTTTCCATTACCATAAATTCATAAGCCTTCACGGTTCACACATAACACATTTCACAGCGAAAACAAATCAATTACCTTTTGAAGAACTTCTGCCGAGGGCTTCCCAAGTGTCCAACGAAGACAATCCATGGTTCTTTTGTTAGAAAAAGTAATGTATTATATTCATAAATCTCCGTTTGGTTGGCGCGTTATAATGAGAAAATAGAGCGTCGACTCCTCCATTGATATGTGAAGAGAACCCGTTCAACTTATACCTATAAACTTGTCCAAGAACAATCAAACATAGTTGTAAATGTATCCTTAGGAACACTTTTATGTATATGTTGTATAATATTTCAACCGGAATATAAACTGGGCGATAAGAAAGGAAAAAACCACAGAGCGCGCCAGCCGGGAACACGCATTTTCTTCTATTGACATCTGCGTGGTCACTTCCTTATTCGTCTTCTTCTGCAATCTAAAAGCAGCTAAAAAGAATCAGAACACTTTCTCGAGACTGTTGATATCCAGAGGAAGCAATAGGTACTGCATTCATATGCCCTTATATGGGCATTTTCCCTTAGGGAGGGGTTCCAAATGATGCAATGTATCCGTTCTGCTATACTCACAGACCAAATGTTAACACCTTTAGAAAATTCAGAGTGTTTCCTATCCAATGGTACTAAATATGTGCATATCCTATTTTCTGGGCCTGAATGGGAGGCATTTTACTTTGGGCACGCCAGGCCCTCCAAAACCGTCACCTCGTGCGCTGCTCCCAAAGAAGTTAACTCTTTCTTGAACTGCATTGTTGGAAAAGGACTTGAAAGTAAGCATTTCACGGTAAGGTCTACCTACACCTGTTGTATTCAGCGCATGGGATTTGAACTTACTTAGGCTCGCCACAACAAAGGAGTTGAATACTTATTGACTCAAGACAGTTAAGGTTTTCATAATTAAAAAATAATAATAATTCCACTTTGACGTGATGGGGTTTATGTGTAGGCCAGTGACACAAAATCTAAATTTACTTCATTTTAAATTCAGGTTGTAATACAACAAAATGTGGAAAAAGTAAAGGGGTTTGAATACTTTCTGAAGACACTGTATACTGCATCGGTGGTAGGCTACACCATTCACAAGGTCTCTTACTCACCAGACTCCCAATCTATGGACCTGTCATTGCTATGGTGTTGGCCGCTAAAACATTAGTCCACAGTGTGTGAGAAACCATGGTTACACTGTTGATGAACAGTCTTTTAATGGAGTCCTAAATGGAAACCTTTTGTCTTTAGAGTGCACACCGTTTGACCAGCACCCATAGGTCATGCATTTTAAAGGGAATAGGGTGCCATTTGGAACCCCCATTTCCCACCGGGCACAGAGTGGTTGAATCAACGTTGTTTCCACAAAATTTAAATGAAATTACATTGAACCAACGTGGAATAGACGTCTGTGCCCAGACTAATTGATTGATATAGCTACTCAAAGGAAATCCCCAGGCATATTCTAGAGGCTCTGCTACACGGGGCCACAGATGTTGGATGGGGAGGTAGTTCTTTTTTCTCCTTGCTCACGGTCAAATATTTTTTGGACTAATGATGTTTTCCCCTCGTGTGATCAGGGAGAGACAGGAGGCAGCTCTGGAGAGAGTGGGCATCTGAACACCTGCTGAACACCCCTCCTCTCCAAGCTCAGTGGGAGACACACAAACCCTCACAGACCAGTGGGAGACATATGGTCACCACTCATTGTAGCTCGCTGGCAAAATCACCACTGAAGCAGCACACAGATGTGTGTGTGTGTGTGTGTGTGTGTGTGTGTGTGTGTGTGTGTGTGTGTGTGTGTGTGTGTGTGTGTGTGTGTGTGTGTGTGTGCAGTATGGTGGAAACGAATTAACACTAGTCTTGTTCAATGAGTTTCTAACATTTTATTTAATTATGATAAGATATGACAAAATATTGCCTTTGTAACTGTGGTATAAGAACAGGTGTATGAGCAAATTAAACGCTACTTTCTGAGTAATTATCCCAGTTTAATAAGGCACCCAGAAAGGAGCCCCACATTTCAGAATACTATATACAGCTGCATAACTAGTGAGCATTGGGATTGAATACATATAGTAACATGGATATGTTTACTAATATAACAAAACCAGGGAGATATAAGCTGCAAGAAAATGCATTATGATAATTGAGCTGCATGGTGTAATTATCAAAATAATCATAGAATCTAATCATTTGTAATGCAGATTGATTTCAGAAAACATGATCTCGTTTAAAACGTGAAGGGAGACACATCCAATGTTGACCAGCTCTCAACAGTCACGTTGCATGAGAGGCGGTTGATTGGATCCTAACTGTCAGATGTGATATCAACACTGGAATGGCCCATAATTAACTTTGCTTCAAATCCTGAGGGGAAAGGACATTTTTATTTATTCTCGTTGTCTTTCTTCCTGGTATGGCAGGGTTTTAATTATGTCTTTTCTTGCCTTAGCTGTGTGAGTCCTTTATACCCCCTCCTCTGGAATATGAGTCTACTGTAATTGCAAATGGAGTCAGCGAGAAAGACGCGTAAACAATACAAAGGATTAATTTTCAATTTCCAACTGTGCATACAGGTTCCAAATGTGAGGGGCATTTTAAAGAAGGAACCGTTTAACGAGAGGGATGTTCATTCTGAAGGAAACGTTTAACAAGATGAATATTCACTCTGAAGGAACCGAATAACAAGGGTAACATTCACTCTGAAGGAACCGTTTAATGAGGGTAAAATTAATTTCCAAAGAACTGTTTAATGAGGGTAACATTCACTCTGAAGGAACCGTTTACCGTGGGTAACATTCACTCTGAAGGAACCATTTACTGTAGGTAACATTGATTCTGAAGGAACCGTTTATCGTGGGTAACATTCACTCTGAAGGAACCGTTTACCATGGGTAACATTCACTCTGAAGGAACCGTCTAATGAGGGTAACATTCTCTCTGAAGGAACCGCTTACTGTGGGTAACATTCACTCTGAAGAAACTGTTTACCGTGGGTAACATTCACTCTGAAGGAACCGTTTAATGAGGGTAACATTCACACTGAAGGAACCGTTTAATGAGGGTAACATTCACACTGAAGGAACCGTTTAATGAGGGTAACATTCACTCTGAAGGAACCGTTTAACGAGGAAGTTAATTGTCTAGCTGTATGAACTTGAACATAACTGACTCAGCAGGAAGCCACCCACTGTGCAAAAACTGGTTGAATCAACGTTGATTCCACGTCATTTCAAGCCAAAAGCAATCTACAGCATGTAATGTTGAATTAACGTGGAAAACGGATTGGATTTGCAAACAGTGATCTATCTACGTAAGGGCATTTCAAATTGTTTTACCTAACTTTTAACCTAAATCCAATACATGGTGATATTTGTTGTTGATTTCACCTTGGATTCATGTTAGTTGACAACTCAACCAAATGTAAATCTCTAACTACATGTTGAACTGATATCTGTGCCCAGTCCAGTGGGTAGCTGGCTAGCATCTCTCTAGGAGTCCCGAATTGCACCCTATGCCCTATTTTGTGCACCCCATAGTGATCTGGTGAAAAGTAGTGCACTTTATAGGGAATAGGGTGCCATTTGGAACAAACCCTATGTTCCTGTAACAACAATGACTTCAGAGACAGGCTTCCTGTGCAGCAGTGTCTAAACAAGGCTTTGGTTACCTTATGGGCTGAAGGAGCCACACAGCCACTCAAGATTTTTCCATCTCAACTTCTCTTTTTCTCGCTCTTTCTCTCTTTTTCTCTCCCTCTCTCCCCTCTCTTTCTCTATCTCCCTTTCACGCTCTCCCCCTCTCTCTCTCTTGCTCTCTCTTTCCATTCCCCTTTTCTCAACTCTCTCCCAAACCACTGCTCCTCACACCAGCCTTTGGCACTTGAGTGAGAACATAGTGGTGCAGGGCTCAACAAGAGCCTCTTATTTCAGCGGAGGATGGAAGCAATTAACAAAGGGCGAGCTGCTGGGAGGTGGGCACTCACACACACACACACACACACACACACACACACACACACACACACACACACACACACACACACACACACACACACACACACACACTGGGAGCAGGCCAGGATCTCTTTGCATTAATCAGCATTTTTCACCAAGTCAGAGAGAACATATGAAAGAGGGCCATCTGGTGGAAGCCAACACAATGTGAATTAATTATTGACACGTCTATTTGTCTATTCCACTCAGGAGGATCCAAAACATGCATATTAGGATTTAATCAAAGCAACTTTTGTGCATGGATCAGTGGGTTTCTCCATTCGGCTTACCTCACAGACTAGTACGCTGTTCCCATATGTATGTATTAGAGTGCTGTGGGCTGCTGAGGCGTACACCAGTGGAGGCTCCTCAGAGCATGAAGGGGAGGACCATCTTCCTCAGTGAATTTCATAAAAATAAAAATAGTAAAACATTAAAAAGCAATCATTTTTAGATAAAGCTATACTAAATATATTCACGTCACCAAATATTTGATTAAAACACACTGTTTTTCAGTAAAGGTCTACAGTAGCCTCAGCAGCACTCTGTAGGTTTAGCCTGAGGTGGTTTAGCCGGAGGAAAGCTAGTTTCCATTCTCCTCTGGGTACATTGACTTCAATTCAAAACCTAGGTGGCTCATGGTTCTCACCCCCTTCCATAGACATACACAGTAATTCAAATGGATCAAAGAATGAATCTAGTCCTAAATAGCACTGCAGTGCATAAAAGGTGGTGAGTAGCTGTTAGCGGTTATGATGGTTTGGCTTCTAAAGGTTTTTGTCTGGTCACAGACAGCTGATGTGTTATGCACTGAAGTCCACAAGCAAAGGGAAAGGGTGAGAGAGGAGGAGAGCACGTAGATGCGAGAAGGAATTACAATAAGCAAAGGGATCATGCTGTTTGTATGTGGCTGCTATGAATGTGAACTGTGTTCGCATGTGATCAGGGGTATATTCATTCCACCAGTTCTGTTTCTTTAACGGAAGCAAACAGTACAAAACGGGGATAAACATACCTGAATTTGTCCAATAGAAACTCTTGTTTGCAAATGTTTGACTAATGATTACACCCTAGATAAGCTAGATGTAGGCAAGAGTGTGCAAGACGGTATTAAATGTGTCACTGTCAGTCACCTTGATTGCCAAAAAAATCTCACAACCTGTGCACCTACAGTTGAAGTCTGAAGTTTACATACACCTTAGCCAAATACATTTAACTCAGTTTTTCACAATTCCTGACATTTAATCCTAGTAAGAATTCCCATTCTTAGGTCAGTTACGATCACCACTTTATTTTAAGAATGTGACATTTTAGAATAATAGTAGAGAGAATGATTTATTTCAGGTTTTATTTCTTTCATCACATTCCCAGTGGGTCAGAAGTTTACATACACTCAATTAATATTTGGTAGCATTGCCTTTAAATTGTTTAACTTCGGTTAAATGTTTCAGGTAGCCTTCCACAAGCTTCCTACAATAAGTTGGGTGAATTTTGGCACATTCCTCCTGACAGAGCTGGTGTAACTGAGTCAGGTTTGTAGGCCTTCTTGCTCGCTCACACACGCTTTTTCAGTTCTGTTTCTGTTTCAGTTCTGAGGTCAATCCCTCCCCCCTTTTCCTCCAAACATAACGATGGTCATTATGGCCAAACAGCTCTATTTTTGTTTCATCAGACCAGAGGACATTTCTTCAAAAAGTACAATCTTCGTCTTCATGTGCAGTTGCAAACCGTGGCTTTTTATGGCGGTTTTGGAGCAGTGGCTTCTTCCTTGCTGAGCGGCCTTTCAGGTTTTACTGTGGATATAGAAACTTTTGTACCTGTTTCCTCCAGTATCTTCACAAGGTCCTTTGCTGTTGTTCTGGGATTGATTTGCACTTTTTGCACCAAAGTACGTTTGTCTCTAGGTGACAGAACGCGTCTCCTTCCTGAGCGGTATGACGGCTGCGTGGTCCCATGGTGTTTATACTTGCGTACTATTGTTTGTACAGATGCATGTGGTACCTTCAGGCATTTGGAAATTGCTCCCAAGGATGAACCAGACTTGTGGAGGTCTACAATTTGAAGGTAGGCGTTGAAATACATCTACAGGTACACCTCCAATTGACTCAAATGATGTCAATTAGCCTATCAGAAGCTTCCAAAGCCATGACTTCATTTTCTGTAATTGTCCAAGCTGTTTAAAGGCACAGTCAACTTAGCGTATGTAAACTTCTGACCCACTGGAATTGTGAAACAGTGAGTTATAAGTGAAATAATCTGTCTGTAAACAATTGTTGGAAAAATGTCATGTGTCATGCACAAAGTAGATGTCCTAACCGACTTGCCAAAACTATAGTTTGTTAACAAGAAATTTGTGGAGTGGTTGAAAAACGAGTTTTAATAACTCCAACCTAAGTGTATGTAAACTTCCGGCTTCAACTGTATGTTGTGAACTTTCATTCATAGACGAGGTTGCAGTGATGGGTATAGGGAAAATGTGACTATCATGTAATATTCTAAACCTATCAATGTTACATTGAGCTGGGTGAATGGAATATGAATTACAGTCATTCAATATGTTGTAATAGAAAATATTGTCCTCCCTCATCTTAAACTGCACCGACTGCCACTGGCGTACACTACAGTCTCTCTCTCACCAAGCACCCCTGTCTCTCTCAGCCCGTTTAGATACTACCAAACACTGTAGCCGTGACTGAACATTGTTGCTGCTACTGCATGCTGTAGCTGCTAATGAACACTGTAGCTGCTAATGAACGTTGTAGCTGCTAATGAATGTTGTAGCTGCTACTGAATGCTGTAGCTGCTACTGAACGCTGTGTAGCTGGTACTGAATGCTGTGTAGCTGCTACTGAATGCTGTGTAGCTGCTACTGAATGCTGTTTAGCTGCTACAGAACGCTGTAGCTGCTACTGAACGCTGTGTAGCTGCTACTGAACGCTGTGTAGCTGCTACTGAATGATGTAGCTGCTACTAAATGCTGCAGCTGCTATTGAACACTGCTTTGCTGCTACTGAACACTGTGTAGCTGCCACTGAACGCTGTAGCTACTACTGAATGCTGTTCAGAGTGCTTGCTAATGTGAGGGTCCACTGAGCCACACAATAAGAAACAACTGAGTGATAATGATCGTCCACTGGAGGAGAGGAAAAACATAAAATTCAAAGTACATCGCCATCGTTATTCCATTCCTGCTTATTGTGCTGCTACCTTTGTCTTAGAAGAAGAAACATGTTTTGCTGTCCATTAACTTGCAGAGATTGGGGCGGCAGGTAGCCTAGTGGTTAGAGCATTGGGCCAGTAACTGAAAGGTTGATGTATCGAATCCCTGAGCTGACAAGGTAAAAATCTGTCATTCTGCCCCTGAACAATGCAGTTAACCCGCTGTTCCCCGGTACACCGTCATTGTAAATAAGAATTTGGTCTTATCTGACTTGCCTAGTTAAATATTAAAATCCTTAATAATTCGTTACAGTTCTACTGTGGTGTGTATGTTAAAACGGAGGTGGTCAGATTACATCAACCATGTCTTGAATGAAACGCTTTGAATCACCAATTGTTCTAATTTGGTTAAATCTTCTCACCACTTCATCTTAGAGTGTTTTTTAAAGACATTGCTTCAGAACAATAGGGTTACATTTTTTTTAGATGAGATGAGATGAGCAAGCATTTAATGAAGGATCTGTGAATGTTAATTCATGTAAATCCATGCATGATCCTCATGAAGAAGGTGGTCCTCGTAAAAAAACACCCAGTGATGTGTAATGACAGAGACTGTCTATTACACGGCAAGCAATGACACCTTCCTTCACTTTATGCTGACTTTTATTTGATTCTCTAATAAAGGTTAAGGCTGGAAACGTGTTGGAGCATCAGGCCTCCGTGATCTTTGTGTCACGTTGCTAATTTGCGGAGATTTTGACTAGACAATTAAACTGGGTTTGTGGAGCAATGGAAATAAACATTAAAAAAAAATATGAAGGACCCAAAAGCAACACATTCATGTTGTGTGTCATGAATATTGCCAATGAAGAGATATGCTGAAACCCCCTAGCCTCGCCAACAGCACCCCAGAAACCTAACAAACATTTAAGTGGCACTGCATTTGCGTCTCTCAGAAGAAATTGCAGCCTCACATACTTTGTCAAGCCATCACATGTATATCCACTAAGATGGCGCCGGAGAAGAAGGCTGACGTTTTACGTGTTCCTATCCAGTTGTGTTTTTTTTTTCATTTCTTTGCGTTGTTTGTAACTTATATTGTAACTTATTTTGTACATAATGTTGCTGCTACCGTCTCTTATGACCAAAAATAACTTCAGGACATCAGAACTGCGATTACTCACCACGAACTGGCAGAATCCTTTTTTTCCTTTATCGAGCCCGACGTGAATAACACACTGCTTTCCTGGGAACAGGCCCAGATCGCCGGTGGAGAAAAAGGGGCCAGAGGGCGGGCTGCCTTCTGAGAATTGTTAGGCGATCAAATAAACCACCACTGCCTTCCATTCTGCTAGGAAACGTGCAGTCTTTGGGAAATAAATTCGATGACCTACGCGGAAGTTTAAACTACCAATGGGACATTCAAAACTGCAATATCTTATTCTTCACAGAGTCGTGGCTGAACAATGACATTATTAACATACAGCTGGCTGGTTATATGCTGTATCGGCAGGATAGAACAGCGGCGTCTGGTAGTACAAGGGGAGGCAGACTATGTATTTTTTGTAAAAAACTGCTGGTGCACGATATCTAAGGAAGTCTCAAGGTTTTGCTAGCCTGAGGTAGAGTATCTCATGATAAGCTGTAGACCACACTATCTACCTAGAGCATTTTCATCTGTATTTTTCATAGATGTCTACATACCAACACAGACTGATGATGGCACTAAGACCACACTCAATGAGCTGTGATCCGACATAAGCAAACAGAAAAAAAGCTCACCTAGAGCTGGCGCTCCGGTTTTGGAGAGTCTGGCGTGCCCAAAGTAAAATGCATAATTAGTACTATTGGATAGGAAACACTCAGAAGATTATAAGAGTGTTAAAGTAATGTATATAACAGAACTGATATAGCAGGCGAAAACCCGAGGAAAATCCATCCGGATTTGCAGTTTTGTTTTGTAAATGAGCATCTTCACCATTGTGCCTATTGCATACAACATTATGTAGGACTGAGACTGCAGTACCTATGGCTTCCACTAGATGTCAACAGTCTATATACAAAGTCTGTGAATTCTAGGAGTGACCAGAACAGATAGGAACAGGATATTGTCAGGCGACCACTTTTGTAAACAAGGTTTGACGCGCGCGAGATTGTGACACGTTATCGTCCGGTTTAAATATTACAGCAAATAAACCCAAAATGATACCTAAGGATGTATTATAAATGATGTTTGATTTGTTTGTAGAATGTGTATAGGTATAATTTGAACGTGTTCTCTTCACGGTTCAATGGGCGACTCAACGGTGGATTTTATGATCATAACGCGCCAACCAAACAGAGATTTATGGATAAAATAAATGACTTTTTCTAACAAAAGAAGCATGGATTGTCTTTGTTGGACACTTGGGAAGCCCTCAGCAGAAGTTCATCAAAGGTAAGCGATTTTATATTAGCGATTTTATGCGTTTTGTGAGACCCGTGTTGGGTCTAGCGCCCCACCACTCCGTAAGTAGTTAAATGCGTAACCAGAGGGGAAGAAACTCTGGACCACCTTTACTCCACACACAGAGAGGCATACAAAGCTCTCCCTCAACCTCCATTTGGCAAATCTGACCATAATTCTTTCCTCCTGATTCCTGCTAACAAGCTAAAATCTAAGCAGGAACACCAGTGACTCGATCAATAAAAAAGTGGTCAGACAAAACAGATGCTAAGTTACAGGACTGTTTTGCTAGCACAGACTGAAATATGTTCCGGGATTCCTCCGATGGCATTGAGAAGTACACCACATCAGTCATTGGCTTCATCAATAAGTGCATTGATGACGTCATCCCCACAGTAACCGTACGTACATACCCCAACCAGACGCCATGGATTACAGGCAACCTCCGCACTGAGCTAAAGGCTAGAGCTGCCGCTTTCAAGGAGCGGGACTCTAACCCGGAAGCTTAGAAAAAATCCCGCTATGCTCTCTGACGAACCATCGAAAAGGCAAAGCGTCAATACAGGACTAAGATGGAATCGTACTACACCGGCTCTGACACTCGTCGGATGTGGCAGGGCTTGCAAACCATTACAGACTACAAAGGGAAGCACAGCCAAGAGCTGCCTGGGGACACTATAAACTTCCGGTGCCGACAGAGATGGCAGCCTCGCTTCGCGTTCTTAGGAAGCCATGTAGTATTTAGTTTTTTATGTATTACTTCTTACATTGTTATCCCGGGAAATCTTACGTTTTATTACATACAGCCGGGGGGGGAACTATTGGATATAAGAGCAACGTCAACTTATCAACATTACGACCAGGAATACAACTTTCCCAAAGCGGATCCTCTGTTTGGTCCACCAACCAGGAAAATAGAGCGGATCCCAGCCGGCGACCCAAAACAACGCCGCCGCAGGAGAAGGGGCCGATGAGGTGGTGTTCTGGTCAGGCTCCGTAGACGGGCACATCGCGCAAAGCTCCCAAGTATACTACTGGCCAATGTACAGTCTCTGGACAACAAGGTAGACGAAATCCTAGCAAGGGTTGCCTTCCAGAGAGACATCAGAGACTGCAACGTTCTTTGATTCACGGAAACATGGCTCACTCAGGATACATTATTAGAGTCGGTACAGCCACCTGGTTTCTTCACGCATCGCGTCGACAGAAACAAACATCTATCTGGTAAGAAGAAGGGAGGGGATGTATGCCTTGTGATTAACAAGACGTGGTGTGATCATAACAACATACAGGATCTCAAGTCCTTTTGTTCACCTGAACTAGAATTCCTTACAATCAAATGCCAACTGCATTATCTACCAAGAGAATTCTCTTCGATTATAATCACAGTCGCATATATCCCCCCTCAAGCTGACACATCGACGGCACTGAAAGAAATTCATTGGACTCTATGTAAACTGGAAACCATATATCCTGAGGCTGCATTTACTGCGAGCATGCGCTGACCAACTGGCAAGTGTCTTCACCGACAGTTTCAACCTCTCCCTGTCCGAGTCTGTTATACCAACATGTTTTAACTAGACCACCATAGTCTAAGGTAACCTAAGGTAAATGACTACCAACCCATAGCACTCACGTCTGTAGCCATGAAGTGTTTTAAAAGGCTGGCCATGGCTAACATCAACTAAATGATCCCAGAAACCCTAGATCCATTCCAATTTGCATACCTCCCTAACAGATCCACAGATGATACAATCTCTATTGCACTCCACACTGCCCTTTCCCACCTGGACAAAAGGAACACCTATGTGAGATTGCTATTCATTGACTACTGCTCAGCGTTCAACACCACTGTGCCCTCAAAGATCATCAATACGCTTAGGACTGTGGGACTAAACACCTCCCTCTGCAACTGGATCCTGGACTTCCTGACAGGCCGCCCCCAGGTGGTAAGGGTAGGTAACAACATTTCAGCCACGCTGATACTCAACACAGAGGCCCCTCAGGGGTGAGTGCTCAGTCCCCTCCTGTTCTCCTGTACCTCACTGTTCACTCATGACTGCATACCATCATGAAGTTTGCCGATGACAAAACAGTGGTAGGCCTGATCACCAACAACGATGAGACAGCCTATAGGGAGGAGGTCAGAGACCTAGCCATGTGGTGCCAGGACAACAACCTCTCCCTCAACGCTATCAAGACAAAGGAGATGATTGTGGACTACAGGAAAAAGAGGACTTAGTACGCCCCCAATCTCATCGACGGGGCTGTAGTGGAGCAGGTTGAGAGCTTCAAGTTCCTTGGTGTCCACATCACCAACAAACTAACATGGTCCAAGCACACCAGGACAGTCGTGAAGAGGGTACAACAAAACCTATTCCCCCTCAGGAGACTGAAAAGATTTGGCATGGGTCCTCAGATCCTCAAAAGGTTTTACAGCTGCACCATCGAGAGCATCCTGACTGGTTGCATCACTGCCTGGAATGGCCTCCGACCACACGGCACTACAGAGAGTAGTGCGTATGGCCCAGTACATCACTGGGCAAAGCTTCCTGCCATCCAGGACCTCTATACCAGGTGGTGTCAGAGGAAGGCCCTAAAAATTGTCAAAAACTCCAGCCACGCTAGTCATAGACTGTTCTCTCTGCTCGGCAAGCGGTACCGGAGTGCCAAGTCTAAGTCCAAGAGGCTTCTAAACAGCTTCGACCCCCAAGCCATAAGACTCCTGAACATCTAATCAAATGGCTACCCAGACTATTTGCATTGCCCCCTCCCCCTTTAAACCGCTTCTACTCTCTGTTTTTATCATCTAGGCATAGTCACTTTAATAACTCTACCTATATGTACATATTACCTCAATTACCTCGACAACCGCACATTGACCACCTGTATATAGACTCGCAATTGATATGTTACTGCTGCTTTTTAATCACTTGTTACTTTTTTCTTTTCTTTTTTACCGCATTGTTGGTTATGGGCTCGTAAATAAGCATTTCACTGTAAGCTTTCCTTTTGTATTCGGTGCATGTGACTAATACAATTTGATTTGATTTGATTTAATTAAACATAGCAAAGATAGCTTGTCATTACTCACATACGTTAATAAGTCTATTTGCTCATAGCGGATTCAAAATGTTTTTTCTCCTTATTTGTCACGACTTCCGCCGAAGTTGGTCCCTCTCCTTGCTCGGGCGGCGTTCGGCGGTCGATGCCACCGGTTTTCTAGCCATCGCCGATCCACTTTTAATTTTTCCATTGTTTTTGTCTTCTTTTACCTGGTTTCAATCCAACAATTAATTGTTCATTATTTAACCCTCTGTTCCCCCATGTTTGTTTGTGAGTGATTATTTTATTGTATTGCGGTCTGTATTTGTGGGCTTGGATATTTTTTACGTTTGTTATACTATTGAGTAAAATTTGCTATATTTACTCATATCTGCTGTCCTGCGCCTGACTCCTATACACCAGCAACACACAGAAGCGTTACAGAATCACTCACCCAACTATGGAGTCAGCAGGAGCAGACGCCCTCCCTGTGGCGGTAGAGGAGCACGTCCAGCAGCACGCGACCATGTTACAACATCTGGACACCGCCATGGATCGCGTGCTGCAGACGATAGAACAAATGGAGAGAGAAAGAGGTCTTCCAGCGCCTCCACCAGCCCCACTACAGCATGTGCCACTATACACCCCTTCGGCTCGCACTCCCGAGGGAGTATGATGGGACCTGCTGCCGGATGCCAGGGGTTCTTACTCCAGCTGGAACCTAGCGACCGTCCACCCGGCTCCTTCGGAACGTAAGAATGTGTCAGCCCTCGTCTCCTGCCTCTCAGGCAAAGCCCTGGAATGGGCCAACGCCGTATGGAGTGAAGAAAACGCGGCGTTGAACCACGTCTGTTCCATCTGAGGAAGGGGATGAGGAGCTTGCTGGATTTCGCTTTGGACATCCGGACCCTGGCCGCCAGCGATGGATGGAACAACAGGGCCCTGATTGATCACTATCGGTGCAGGCTGTGTGAGGACGTCCGCCGGGAGTTGGCCTGCCGAGACACCACCCTCACGTTGAACCAGCTGCTGGACCTGTCCATCCGGCTGGACAATCTGTTGTCTACCCGCGAACGTCCATATCGGGGCCTGTCAGTTCCATTCCCCAGCACCTCCGCTCCGACGCCCATGGAGCTGGGAGGTGCTGCGCTTAGGTCGACCGGAGGAGGGGCCATTCCCTGCACCATTTGTGGCCGTAGAGGGCTAGTCGGGCTGGTCGGTGCTGGGGGGGTTCCTCAGGGAGTCGAGGCAGCAGGCAGGGCACTATCGTGTCACCCCAGGTGAGTCGCCCCCAGGCTCACCCAGAGCCCCCTGTTGTGCACATGTATGTGTTTATATAATTTCCTGAGTTTTCCCTGCATTCCCAGCATAAGGCGCTCGTAGATTGAGGCGCAGCTGGGAATTTTATTGACCGTTCATTTGCCCATAGTTTAGGGATCCCCATTGTTCCTGTGGATGTACCCTTCCCTGTGCACGCCCTAGATAGTCGTCCCTTAGGGTCGGGGCTGATTAGGGAGGCTAGCGATCCTCTAGGGATGGTTATTGGTTCTCCTGCGTTTCCCGTGGTGCTGGGCCTACCCTGGTTGGCCTGTAATGACCCCACTATTTCGTGGCAACCGAGGGCTCTCAAGGGGTGGTCACGAAAGTGCTCAAGGAGGTGTGTAGGGGATTCCATCTGTGCGACTACGGTGGAAAGTCCAGACCAGGACTCCACCGTGCGCATTCCCTCAGAATATGTCGATTTGGCTCTCGTCTTCTGTAAGAAGAGGGCGACTAAATTACCACCCCATCGACGGGGGGATTGTGTGATAAATCTCCTGGTAGACGCAGCACTTCCCAGGAGTCATGTGTATCCTCTGGCCCAGGAGCAGATGGCGGCTATGGAAACATATGTCTCCGAATCCCTGGGGCAGGGATACATTCGGCCCTCCACTTCACCTGCCTCCTCGAGTTACCTTTTTGTGAAGAAGGATGGAGGTCTGCGCCATGTATTGACTATCGGGGTATCAATCAGATCACTGTGAGGTACAGCTACCCGCTGCCTCTCATAGCCAGTGCGATCGAGTCAATTCAACAGTCCGTCTCCTTCCTAGGGTACCGCATTTCCACGTTAGGGGTGGAGATGAAGAGGGACCGCATTTCAGCTGTGCGTAATTGGCCGACTCCCACCACGGTAAAGGAAGTCTAGCTGTTCCTAGGGTTTGCCAACTACTACCGGAGGTTTATCCGGGGCTTTGATCAGGTAGCTGCTCCAATTACTTAACTGCTGAAGGGGGGAGCGGTGCGACTGCAGTGGTCGGCTGAGGCGGACAGGGCTTTTGGTCTCCTGAAGGCTCTGTTTACCTCGGCTCCCGTGTTGGCTCATCCGGATCCCTCTTTGGCGTTCATTGTGGAGGTGGACACATCCGAGGCTGGGATAGAAGCAGTGCTCTCTCAGCGCTTGGGTACGCCACCGAAGCTCCGCCCCTGTGCCTTCTTTTCAAAGAAGCTCAGCTCGGCGGAGCGAAACTATGATGTGGGGGAGCGGGAGCTGTTGGCTGTCGTCAAGGCTCTGAAGGCGTGTATACATTGGCTTGAGGAGGCGAAACACCCTTTTCTCATCTGGACTGACCACCGCAATCTGGAGTGCATCCAGGCGGCGAGGAGACTGAACCCTCGCCAGGCAAGGTGGGCCATATTTTTTACCCGTTTTGTTTTCACCCTTTACTACCGACCAGGTTCCCAGAACACTAAGGCAGACGCACTGTCCCGGATATATGACACAGAGGAGAGGTCCATGGATCACACTCCTGGTCTCTTGCCTGGTGGCACCGGTGTGTGGGAGCTGGACGCGGACATTGAGAGGGCGTTACGTACAGAGCCCACTCCCTCTCAGTGTCCAGCTGGGCGTCTGTACGTTCCGTCTGCTGTCCGCGACCGGTTGATCTATTGGGCCCATACGTCACCCTCCTCTGGTCATCCTGGCATCGGTCAAATAGTGCGCTGTCTTAGTGGGAAGTACTGGTGGTCCACCTTGGCCAAGGATGTGAGGGTTTATGTTTCTTCCTGCTCGGTGTGTGCCCAGTGCAAGGCTCCTAGGTATCTGCCCAGAGGGAAGTTACAACCCCTACCCGTTCCACAATGACCGTGGTCGCACCTGTCGGTGGACTTCCTGACTGATCTTCCTCCCTCACAGGGCAACACCACAATCCTGGTCGTTGTGGATCGGTTTTCTAAGTCCTGCCATCTCCTCCCTTTGCCCGGTTTCCCTACGGCCCTACAGACTGTGGAGGCCCTGTTCACACACGTCTTCCGGCACTACGGGGTGCCTGAGGATATATTCTCTGATCGGGGTCCCCAGTTCACGTCCAGGGTATGGAGGGCGTTTATGGAGCGTCTGGGTGTCTCGGTCAGCCTCACCTCAGGTTTTCACCCCGAGAGTAACGGGCAGGTGGAGAGAGTAAACCAGGATGTGGGTAGGTTTCTGCGGTCATATTGCCAGGACCGGCCGGGGGAGTGGGCGGCGTTCATCCCATGGGCAGAGATGGCCCAAAACTCACTCCGCCACTCCTCCATTAACCTCTCTCCCTTCCAGTGTGTACTGGGGTATCAGCCGGTTCTGGCATCTTGGCATCAGAGCCAGATCGAGGCTCCTGCGATGGACGAATGGTTTAAGCGCTCGGAGGAGACCTGGGACAAGGTATGCTACAGGTTACAGTTTCCCTCAGATTACCGTATTAATCCCTCGTTCCATGTGTCTCTCTTCAGGCCGGTGGTGGCTGGTCCACTCCAGGAGTCTGAGGTGCGGGAGGTTCCTCCGCCCCCTCTGGACATCGAGGGGGCCCCGGCGTATACTGTATACTGAGGCGTCGGAGGAGGGGCCTTCAGTACCTCGTGGAGTGGGTACGGTCCGGAGGAGAGATGCTGGGTTCCAGTGGAGGACGTTCTGGACCCTTCGTTGCTGCGGGAGTTCCATCGTCTCCATCCGGATCGCCCTGCGCCTCGTCCTCCGGGTTGTCCCGAGGCCGGTGTCAAGGGGGTACTGTCACGACTTCCGCCAAAGTCAGTCCCTCTCCTTGCTCGGGCGGCGCTCGGCGGTCAATGTCATCGGTTTTCTAACCATCGCCGATCCACTTTTCATGTTTCCATTGTTTTGTCTTGTTTTACACACCTGATTTCAATCCCACAGTTACTTGTTCATTATTTAACCCTCTGTTCACCCATGTTTGTTTGTGAGTGATTGTTTTATTATATTGCGGTTTGGATATTTTTTACATTTGTTATACTTTTGAGTACAATTTGCTATATTTACTCATTTCTCCTGTCCTGCGCCTGACTACTCTACACCAGCAACACACAGACGCATTACATTATTTTAAAATCTTCAACGTTTGAGAGATTCTCTCATCATAGTATCTCGCGGGACTAACATCTGTAACTGTGTGACAGATCAGAAGAAGATGACTGATGTAGGATCATTCTTTTGTTGCTGAGAATTTTCCTGCAAATCAGGAAATTCAAACTTGTAGTGTATTTGAGTTTTAAAAAGGCTTTTATATAGATTGAAATTACCTCTTTTAAATTTCAGACTTTATTTGTGCTAACGGAAAATGTACCAACCCTTATAAAAATGTCCATTAATTTTAATGCACATAATAATTCACATTTCCTGTTGCTGAGGGATTATTTTCCTGCTGAAGCAAACTGGTTCAAATTAAGATCCTGCATCTGTAGTGGAACAACTTTTACTTATTTTTTACCTCCTCAAACTTTAAATTGGTCATGAAAGGGACCAGCAGTCTGCTGCAATAGATATAGATCTAGCATCGTCTAGTCTGACTAGATTTAATCACTCATGTTCTATTTGATATCCCCCTTGTCTGACGGTTTAGTTTTTTCCTTGTTAAATCACTGGGCTGTGAAGATGGTGGTCCTCGTAAAAAACACCCAGTGATGTGTAATGATAGAGACCGTCTATTACACGGCACCTTCCTTCACTTTATGCTGACTTTTATTTGATTCTCTCATAAAGGGTGTGTTTACCTCATAAAACAGAGGCTGGTTCAAAACGAGATATGTTGATCTACCAGACATCATTGGGAGAAGGAAGTAGGGTTGCAAAATTCAGGGTACTTTCAATAAATTATTTGGTTTTCCACAGTGAATAAGCAGGAAAACCCGGAATCCTCCAACCAGGTGTTCTGGAAAACCAGGAAATTTATTGAAATTTTGCAACCCTGAAAGGAAGTAGATAATTGTAGGCTACTGGGTGGTTGTAAACTAGCTAGGAGGGAGCACAGCTGGGTCCACTCAGAGATGTTTCATAATGCTTCTAAGGTAATACTACTTGGACCCTCTGTTGGCGCTACATAACATTGTTACAGTAATGACGTAATGTCATAGACCAATCTGGTCTCAGAGCAATTAGTATGATGCTGTACATATGGTATGTATTGATTTGTGGATGTCCAGCACTCATTTCGTATGATATGTTATGAATTTCAATTCATATTAAATGTCACAAATACGCAAAACATACAATATGTTATGAATTTGCAAAAATCAAATCAAATCAAATTTTATTTGTCACATACACATGGTTAGCAGATGTTAATGCTAGTGTAGCGAAATGCTTGTGCTTCTAGTTCCGACCATGCAGTAGTATCTAACAAGTAATCTAACAAATTCACAACAACTACCTTATACACACAAGAGTAAAGGAATGAATACGAGTATGTACATATAAATATATGGATGAGCGATAGCTGACCGACGTAAGCAAGATGCAGTAGATGGTATGGAGTACAGTATATACATACGTATGAGATGAGTGATGTAGGATATGTAAACATTATATAAATGGCATCGTTTAAAGTGGCTAGTGGTACATTTATTTCATCCAATTATAATTATTAAAGTGGCTAGAGATTTGAGTCGATGGCCGAACGGCATAGGCAAGATTCAGTAGATGGTTTAGAGTACAGTGTATACATTTGATATGAGTATTGTCGGCTATGTAAACATTATATACAAAATTGTTGTGGCTAGTGATACATTTGTTACATCCAATTCCTATTATTTAAAGTGGCTAGAGATTTAAGTCAGTATGTTGGCAGCAGCCACTCAATGTTAGTGGTGGCTGTTTAACAGTCTGATGGCCTTGAGGTAGAAGCTGTTTTTCAGTCTCTCGGTCCCAGCTTTGATGCACCTGTACTGACCTTGCCTTCTGGATGATAGCGGGTTGAATAGGCAGTGGCTCGGGTGGTTGTTGTCCTTGATGATCTTTTTGGCCTTCCTGTGACATCGGGTGGTGTAGGTGTCCTGAAGTGCAGGTAGTTTACCCCCGATGATGCGTTGTGCAGTCCTCACTACCCTCTGGAGAGCCTTACGGTTGTGGGCGGAGCAGTTGCGGTACCAGGCGGTGATACAACCCGACAGGATGCTCTCGATTGTGCATCTATAAAAGTTTGTGAGTGATTTTGGTGACAAGCCGAATTTCTTCAGCCTCCTGAGGTTGAAGAGGCGCTGTTGCGCCTTCTTCACCACGCTGTCTGTGTGGGTGGACCATTTCAGTTTGTCCGTGATGTGTACGCCGAGGAACTCACCTCCTCCCTCTAGGCCGTCTCGTCGTTGTGGGTAATCAAGCCTACCACTGTAGTGTCGTCAGCAAACTTGATGATTGAGTTGGATGCGTTCTTGGCCACGCAGTCATGGGTGAACAGGGAGTACAGGAGAGGGCTGAGAACGCACCCTTGTGGGGCCCCAGTGTTGAGGATCAGCGGAGTGGAGATGTTGTTTCCTACCCTCACCACCTGGGACCGGCCCGTCAGGAAGTCCAGGACCCAGTTGCACAGGGCTTGGAGGGAACTATGGTGTTAAATGCTGAGCTGTAGTCGATGAACAGCATTCTTACATAGGTATTCCTCTTGTCCAGATGGGTTAGGGCAGTATGCAGTGTGATTGTGATTGCGATTGCGATTGTGTTCGCGTTGTCTGTGGACCTATTGGGACGGTAAGCAAATTGGAGTGGGTCCAGGGTGTCTGGCAGGATGGAGGTGATACGATCCTTGACTAGTCTCTCAAAGCTCTTCATGATGACAGAAGTGAGTGCTACGGGGTGATAGTCATTTAGCTCAGTTACCTTAGGTTTCTTGGGAACAGGAACAATGGTGGCCCTCTTGAAGCATGTGGAAACAGCAGACTTGGATAGGGATTGATTGGTAGCGGGCCATGTCGGTGGCACTGTATTGTCCTCAAAGCGAGCAAAGAAGTTGTTTAGTTTGTTTGGGAGCAGTACGTCGTGGTCCCGCGACGGGGCTGGTTTTCTTTTTGTAGTCCGTGATTGACTGTAGACCCTGCCACATTCCTCTTGTGTCTGAGCTGTTGAATTGTGACTCTACTTTGTCTCTATATTGACACTTAGCTTGTTTGATTGCCTTGCAGAGGGGAATAGCTACACTGTTTGTATTCAGTCATGTTTCCAGTCGCCTTACCCTGGTTAAAAGCAGTGGTTCGCACTTTCAGTTTTGCGTGAATGCTGCTATCAATCCACGGTTTCTGGTTGGGGAAGGTTTTAATAGTTGCTATGGGTACAACATCACCGATGCACTTGCTAATAAACTCACTCACCGAATCAGCGTATACATCAATGTATTTGTCGGATGCTGTCCGGAACATATCCCAGTCCACGTGCTCGAAGTAATCTTGCAGCGTGGAATCAGATTGGTCGGACCAGCGTTGAACAGACCTGAGAAAGGGCGTTTCCTGTTTAAGTTTCTGTCTGTAGGCTGGGAGCAACAAAATGGAGTTGTGGTCAGACTTGCCGAAAGGAGGGCGGAGAAAGGCCTTGTATGCATCACGGAAGTTAGAATAACAATGATCCAGGATTTTACCAGCCCGGGTGGCACATTCGATATGCTGATGAAATTTCGGGAGCCTTGTTTTCAAATTAGCCAGCCACAATAAATGCAGCCTCAGGATATGTGGTTTCCAATTTACATAGCGTCCAATAGATTTCTTTTAGTGCCATCGATGTGTCAGTTTGAGGGGGGGATGTACAGGGCTGTGATTATAATCGAAGAGAATTCTCTTGGTAGATAATGCGGTCGGCATTTGATTGTAAGGAATTCTATGTCAGGTGAACAAAAGGACTTGAGTTCCTGTATGTTGTTATGATCACACCACGTCTCGTTAATCATAAGACACACAACCCCGCCCTTCTTCTTACCAGATAGATGTTTGTTTCTGTCGACCGCGATGCGTGGAGAAACCAGGTGGCTGTACCGACTCAGATAACGTGTCCTGAGTGAGCCATGTTTCCGTGAAGCAAAGAACGTTGCAGTCGCCGATGTCTCTCTGGAAGGCAACTCTTGCTCGTATTTCATCCACTTTGTTGTCCAGAGACTGGACATTGGCAAGTAAAATACTCGGGAGAGGTGCACGATGTGCCCGTCTACGTAGCTTGACCAGAAGACCGCCGCGTTTCCCCCTTCTCCGGCGGCTGGGATCCAGTCTATTGTCCTAGTTGGGGTACCAAACAGAGAATCCGCTTCGGGAAAGTCGTATTCCTAGTCGTAATGTTGGTAAGTTGACCTTGCTCTTATATCCAATAGTTCCTCCCGGTTGTATGTAATAAAACTTAATATTTCCCGGGGTAACAATGTAAGAAGTAATACATAAAAAAAACAAAATACTGCATAGTTTCCTGAGAACGTGAAGCGAGGCGGCCATCTACGAATTATAGCTAGGTCGCTAACAT
Organism: Brachymystax lenok tsinlingensis; assembly: GCA_030435695.1. Taxonomy (NCBI): domain Eukaryota; kingdom Metazoa; phylum Chordata; class Actinopteri; order Salmoniformes; family Salmonidae; genus Brachymystax; species Brachymystax lenok. Next base: position 32,748,823 of record CM059786.1, read on the forward strand.
TAGCTAGCTGGCTAATGTTACCTTGGCTAGATGTTAGGGTTAAGGTTAGGGTTAAGTTTAGGAGTTAGGTTAAAAGGTTAAGGTTAGGGTTAGGGTTAAGGGACATTTTTGCTAAAAGCGTTAAGGTTAGGGTTAGGTGAAAGGTAAGCTAACAAGGTTAGGGTTAGGGGAAGGGTTAGCTAACATGCTAAGTAGTTGCAAAGCTGCTAAATAGTAGTAAGTAGTTGAAAAGTTGCTAATTAGCCAAAATGCTAAAGTTGTGCATGATGAGATTCAACCTTTGTGTTGCTAGAAGTTCACGTTACACGCCCACTCATATAACGTGAACATGTTCACGTTATATCCCACTTTTTTATTTGTTTTAAGTATACATCTGTCTAACCGTACGTAATGTAACTTATCATACACATTTCAGTGTCTCAGATTTACGTATAGAATAAAATGAAATGCTCTGAGACCAGGTTACATAGACAGTCATCAAGATTGACATCAAGCTTATGTAACAGACCAGCACTAGATGGTGTTAGACTATACCACCTTTTGAATTGTTACAGAGAGCACAAACTTTCAACTGAATGAAGATTACAGAGATGTGGTTCACAGTCATGAAGATTTATATACTGTATAGCTTATGACACTGGCTCTATACAGTCAGCACATTGACTCTTATGATGGAGGGGGTTGTACAGTTCTAGTGAAGTCTATCCAATAATGAAGACCTAAAAACAAGTACAGGGTGTATTATGAGGACACGAGCTTACAGACATCCATTTTGCTGTGTCTTCAGTTCCATTGTGAGTAATGCATTTAGGTAACATTGTTCTGAGTTGTTCTCTTTGGGAGCCTGGTCAATGAAAACAGGAATTGATCTTCCTTGAAAGGAGCTGAAGGTATATTTGATGAGATTTTTGTGAGATACTGTTTATATATGAGTCAATTGGCTGGCCGGTGACTACCACAACATCTGTTTATCTTTCAGCTGAAAGAGGGAAAGAGAGGTGAAGGGAGGGAGAGAAGTCGGTAACATTAAAAATTAGATTGATTTGCATAATGTTCATTTGCTTCATCCATTTCTCAAGTCGCCAGTTGCTTTGGGAAATGAGAAATAAATGAAATAATGCTATCTGAACTGGTCTGTAAACGTGAGTTCATGAGGAAATCAGTAATTTACCAATTGGCCTGACATAGACAAACCCACATGCTTCAATATGCAACACTGTTTTGTAAACTGAATAATAACAAATCTAAAATATCAGTTTCTTGTCAATCTATATCTCTGTCAAGGTGACTCTCTGTAACAGACTTTTTAATTCAACTGTAAAGTCTAAAAGTCAATAAAAGGATGTTCCATTTCAAATGACAACATTTACCACTTCAATTGAGTCATGTTTTGTAGCAATTAGTGTGGCCTTTGTGTTTTGCCGATTGCACGATCAGGCTAGTAGATATGGTTGTCCTTGTTCAATTGAGCCATTGGAAATCTAGGACATCTAGGTTTACTCATTTTTCCTGGCTTTGTAAAGGCTACTGCCTGATGGGAGTCATACTTCCTTGTTCCCATGCTCAAAGGCAGGCTTTTATCTGATGTTCTTTAATATAGGAACATACAGCCCTACTTCTTTGAGCCGGAATACACTGAAGAGGAGTTGAAAGAGCAAGAAAGTTAATTGCAAGATCAGCAAGCACGCCGGCAGCCTAGAGCAGCTGGACCAGGAATCAGGAGGGTAAATGACAAACGAGAAAGTTGTTTTGCTCTCGGTAGCTAGCTAGTAATATAAGCAGGCAGTGTTGTTCAATACAATTTTGTGATCGATAACAGGGCTTGCTAGTACCACTACAAGCAAAGCTAGAGAAGTTTAGCTAGCCAGCTGTGTTTGCTATACCTAAAATGTACTGTAGTCTAAAATTATAGCTAGCTAGCTAGCTAACTAGCCTAGCTAGCCTCAGCGCCTCTCAATAGGAGCAAACTGGAGAAGTGTTTTGATTCTGCTGGTGGAGAGTTAAGGAATGACTTTGGCTTGACGGCTCATATTTGCCTTGGAGTAACTATACCTACACTATCGTTCAAAAGTTTGGGGTCACTTAGAAATGTCCTTGTTTTTTAAAGAAAAGCATATTTTTTGTCTATTAAAGTAACATCAAATTGATCATAAATACAGTGTAGACATTGTTGATGTTGTAAATGACTATTATAACTGGAAACTGATGATTTTAATAGAATCTCTACATAGGCGTGCAGAGGCCCATTATCAGCAACCATCACTCCTGTGTTCCAATGGCACGTTGTGTTAGCTAATCCAAGTTTATCATTTTAAAAGGCTAATTGATCTTTAGAAAACCTTTTTGCAATTATGTTAGCACAGCTGAAAACTGTTGTCCTGATTAAAGAAGCAATAAAACTGGCCTTATTTAGGCTAGTTGAGTATCTGGAGCATCAGCATTTGTGGGTTTGATTACCGGCTCAAAATGTCCAGAAACAAATAACTATCTTCTGAAACTCGTCAGTCTCTTCTTGTTCTGAGAAATGAAGGCTATTCCATGCGAGAAACTGACAAGAAACTGAAGTTCTCATACAACGCTGTGTACTACTCCCTTCACAAAACAGTGCAAACTGGCTTTAACCAGAATATAAAGAGGAGTGGGAGCAAGAGGACAAATACATTAGAGTGTCTAGTTTGAGAAACAGACGCCTCACAAGTCCTCAACTGGCAGCTTCATTAAATTGTACCCGCAAAACACCAGTCTCAACGTCAACAGTGAAGAGGTAACTCTGGGATGCTGGCCTTCTAGGCAGCGTTGCAAAGAAAATAACATATCTCAGACTAGCCAATAAAAATAAAAGATTAAGATAGGCAAAAGAACACAGATACTAGACAGAGTAACTCTGCCTAGAAGGCCAGCATCCCAGAGTCGCCTCTTCACTGTTGACGTTGAGACTGGTGTTTTACGGGTACTATTTAATGAAGCTGCCAGTTGAGGACTTGTAGTTGTAGACAATGCAGTTTTTAGCATACTGTGCATATACAGTGGGGCAAAAAAGTATTTAGTCAGCCACCAATTTTGCAAGTTCTCTCACTTAAAAAGATGAGAGAGGCCTGTAATTTTCATCATAGGTACACTTCAACTATGACAGACAAAATGAGGAAAAAAAATCCAGAAAATCACATTGTAGGATTTTTAATGAATTTATTTGCAAATTATGGTGGAAAATAAGTATTTGGTCACATACAAACAAGCAAGATTTCTGGCTCTCACAGACCTGTAACTTCTTCTTTAAGAGGCTCCTCTGTCCTCCACTCATTACCTGTATTAATGGCACCTGTTTGAACTTGTTATCAGTATAAAAGACACCTGTCCACAACCTCAAACAGTCACACTCCAAACTCCACTATGGCCAAGACCAAAGAGCTGTCAAAGGACACCAGAAACAAAATTGTAGACCTGCACCAGGTTGGGAAGACTGAATCTGCAATAGGTAAGCAGCTTGGTTTGAAGAAATCAACTGTGGGAGCAATTATTAGGAAATGGAAGACATACAAGACCACTGATAATCTTCCTCGATCTGGGGCTCCACGCAAGATCTCACCCGTGGGGTCAAAATGATCACAAGAACGGTGAGCAAAAATCCTAGAACCACACGGGGACCTAGTGAATGACCTGCAGAGAGCTGGGACCAAAGTAACAAAGCCTACCATCAGTAACACACTCGCCGCCAGGGACTCAAATCCTGCAGTGCCAGGCGTGTCCCCCTGCTTAAGCCAGTACATGTTCAGGCCCGTCTGAAGTTTGCTAGAGAGCATTTGGATGATCCAGATGAGGATTGGGAGAATGTCATATGGTCAGATGAAACCAAAATAGAACTTTTTGGTAAAAACTCAACTCGTCGTGTTTGGAGGACAAAGAATGCTGAGTTGCATCCAAAGAACACCATACCTACTGTGAAGCATGGGGGTGGAAACATCATGCTTTGGGGCTGTTTTTCTGCAAAGGGACCAGGACGACTGATCCGTGTAAAGGAAAGAATGAATGGGGCCATGTATCGTGAGATTTTGAGTGAAAACCTCCTTCCATCAGCAAGGGCATTGAAGATGAAACGTGGCTGGGTCTTTCAGCATGACAATGATCCCAAACACACGGCCCGGGCAACAAAGAAGTGGCTTCGTAAGAAGCATTTCAAGGTCCTGGAGTGGCCTAGCCAGTCTCCAGATCTCAACCCCATAGAATATCTTTGGAGGGAGTTGAAAGTCCGTGTTGCCCAGCGACAGCCCCAAAACATCACTGCTCTAGAGGAGATCTGCATGGAGGAATGGGCCAAAATACCAGCAACAGTGTGTGAAAACCTTGTGAAGACTTACAGAAAACGTTTGACCTCTGTCATTGCCAACAAAGGGTATATAACAAAGTATTGAGATAAACTTTTGTTATTGACCAAATACTTATTTTCCACCATAATTTGCAAATAAATAAATTAAAAATCCTACAATGTGATTTTCTGGATTTCTTTTTCTCATTTCGTCTGTCATAGTTGAAGTGTACCTATGATGGAAATTACAGGCCTCTCTCATCTTTTTAAGTTGGAGAACTTGCACAATTGGTGGCTGACTAAATACTTTTTTGCCCCACTGTATATATTATACTGCAACATCAGTCTAACTGATTATGGATGTTGTGTTTGTTGAATGTTCCATGCAGGTTTTCAGTATGTACTTCAGTTGGTGAACCTCTTCCTGTGTTGGGTAATGGCACCTGGTTTAGCAAGATTTTGTGCTAAGGCCATGTTGGGTTTGGGGGCTGTGACTCTGGCTCCTTGTAGACAACCGTCTGGTTCTTTCTACGCTCCACCGCCCGGTAGACTAGCCTCTCGTACACTTTCTTCACCACCCACACATCTTGCAGAAGATTTGTTTGTACTGCAAGTCTTTAGGAAAAACATGAAGACTGATCATGAGGATGTGTAAAACATTAAGACTGATCATGAGGATGTGTAATCATACAATAAACCATGTTCATTTGTAAACGATAAAGGGTACAGTGCACTGGTATGTGTTTTGTTACATTCAGTCAATAATGGGGCATTGAGAAGGGATGTTAGCAAAGATGTGAACAATTTGAGGAGGCCTTGACTTGTAAACAGTCTAGTCATGTATTGTTGAGTAGACAAGTACTGTCATCAATAGAGTGAATAGGCTAGAAGAGTATACTAACAGGCCCTCTCCCCCATGCATGCCAAAGAACCAACTGCAAGGGTGTGAAAAAATAAAACAGCATCACTCTTCAACGTTTGACGACATGGCAACCCCATCAGTTGAGATTTCTATTGTGGTTTGCTTAGAACCATGAAATGTAGTTGGCCCGTTTCTACCGGTGAGATGCAGAAATGCTCACAATTGCATGTAGTGAGGAAATTCCAAAATTTGACACATGATATGTTAATAACATGTTAATGGCCATACACTACATGACCAAAAGTATGAACATTTCATTCCAAAATCAGGGCCATTAATATGGAGTTGGTCCCCCCTTTTCTGCTATAACTGTCTCAAGTCTTTTTTGAAGGATTCCCAGGAGATGGTGGAACGTTGCAGGGACTTGCTTCCATTCAGCCACAAGAGCATTAGTGAGGTCAGGCACTGATGTTGGGCGATTAGGCCTGGCATGCAGTTGGCATTGCAATTCCTCCCAAAGGTGTTTGATGGGGTTGAGGTCAGGGCTCTGTGCAGGCCAGTCAAGTTCTTTCACACCAATCTCGACAAACCATTTCTGCATGGACCTCGCTTTGAGCACGAGGGCATTTTCATGCTGGAACAGAAAAGGGCCTTCCCCAATCTGTTGCCACAAAGATAGAATCATATAATAATCTAGAATGTCATTGTCTATTGTAAGATTTAATTTAATTGGAACTAAGGGGGCTAGCCCGAACCATGAAAAACAGCCCCAGATCATTATTCCTCCTCTACCAAACTTCACAGCTGGCACTATGCATTCGGGCAGGTAGCGTTCTCCTGACATCTGCCAAATCCAGATTTGTCGCTGTCGTTGGTCTCTGGAGCAGTCACCATCTGGCAGTCTGCAGTGAGCTTTACACCACTCCAGTCGATGCTTGGCACTGCGCATGGTGATCTTAGGCTTGTGTGCGGCAGCTCGGCCATGAAACCCATTTCATGAAGCTCCCGACGAACAGTTCTTGTGCTGAAGTTGCTTCAAGAGGCAGTTTGGAACTCGGTGGTGTTGCAACCAAAGACAGGTGATTTATGTGGATATATTGAAGCAACATCTCAAGACATCAGTCAGGAAGTTAAAGGTTGGTTGCAAATGCAGAACTGAAAAAGCGTGTGTGAGCAAGGAGGCCTACAAACCTGATTCAGTTACACCAGCACTGTCAGGAGGAATGGGTCACAATTCCCCCTACTTATTGTGGGACGCTTGTGGAAGGATACCCGAAACGTTTGACCCAAGTTAAACAATTTAAAGGCAATGCTACCAAATACTAATTGAGTGTATGTAAACTTCTGACCCACTGGGAATGTGATGAAAGAAATAAAAGTTGAAATAAATGATTCTCTCTACTATTATTCTGACATTTCACATTCTTAAAATAAAATGGTGATCCTAACTGACCTAAGACAGGGAATTGTTACTAGGATTAAATGTTAGGAATTGTGAAAAACTGAGTTTAAATGTATTTCGCTAAGCTGTATTTAAACTTCCGACTTCAACTGTATGCATAATACCACAACACAATACCCTGTGAATTGACAAAACTTCCCAATTTGAGGAGGGTGAGACACAACATGAATACTCAACAGGCCCATTATAGGTTACAAACTGCAGCGGAACATACAACGCATGTCGTTGGCATGTGGCTGGAGCACGGCTGGCACATTCATTACCACCGACAAACAGATATTGGAATGGTCAATGGCCAGAATCAAAGGTCACAGCCCTCCTGTTGTGTACTGTTGGTGTCCATTAGAGAGGATGTCCACAGGACGGTGCTGTGAAAGGTTGTGACCCAACCTGCCCTACAGACTATTTCAGGTAATTTAGCCAATGATATCTCATGGTTATGCAGAGCAGAGCCAGCAGCACCTTTTTTTCTCTTCTCTTCACAGGAGAGGGAAAGAAAGGATGTTTGAGAACAGGCCAGGGCTATTCCCCAAATGGTACCCTATTCCTTTTAGTGCACTGCTTTTGACCAGAGTCCTACAGGCCCTGGTTAAAAATAGTGCACTTTAAAGGAAATGGGGTGCCATTGGGGACACAACTATATTAATATCAAAACAATTCATCTAGTGGCTTTTTGAAAAGGCTTCTTGTTCAAATTAGCCACTGTTTTAATTGGGTTTAGGGCTGCTGCTGCGGGGGAAAACAGTTGTTAAATTATAGTGTCCTTCATCCCAAAGAGTTGAGGTAAAGTACAACGTTTTGACAGTGTTTGTTTATACACTGCTCAAAAAAATAAAGGGAACACTAAAATAACACATCATAGATCTGAATGAATGAAATAATCTTATTAAATACTTTTTTCTTTACATAGTTGAATGTGCTGACAACAAAATCACACAAAAATTATCAATGGAAATCAAATTTATCAACCCATGGAGGTCTGGATTTGGAGTCACACTCAAAATTAAAGTGGAAAACCACACTACAGGCTGATCCAACTTTGATGTAATGTCCTTAAAACAAGTCAAAATGAGGCTCAGTAGTGTGTGTGGCCTCCACGTGCCTGAATGACCTCCCTACAACGCCTGGGCATGCTCCTGATGAGGTGGCGGATGGTCTCCTGAGGGATCTCCTCCCAGACCTGGACTAAAGCATCCGCCAACTCCTGGACAGTCTGTGGTGCAACGTGGCGTTGGTGGATGGAGCGAGACATGATATCCCAGATGTGCTCAATTGGATTCAGGTCTGGGGAACGGGCGGGCCAGTCCTTAGCATCAATGCCTTCCTCTTGCAGGAACTGCTGACACACTCCAGCCACATGAGGTCTAGCATTGTCTTGCATTAGGAGGAACCCAGGGCCAACCGCACCAGCATATGGTCTCACAAGGGGTCTGAGGATCTCATCTCGGTACCTAATGGCAGTCAGGCTACCTCTGGCGAGCACATGGCCACCCCACACCATGACTGACCCACTGCCAAACCCGGTCATGCTGGAGGATGTTGCAGGCAGCAGAACGTTCTCCACGGCGTCTCCAGACTCTGTCACGTCTGTCACGTGCTCAGTGTGAACCTGCTTTCATCTGTGAAGAGCACAGGCGCCAGTGGCGAATTTGCCAATCTTGGTGTTCTCTGGCAAATGCCAAACGTCCTGCACGGTGTTGGGCTGTAAGCACAACCCCACCTGTGGGCGTTGGGCCCTCATACCACCCTCATGGAGTCTGTTTCTGACCGTTTGAGCAGACACATGCACATTTGTGGCCTGCTGGAGGTCATTTTGCAGGGCTCTGGCAGTGCTCCTCCTTGCACAAAGGCGAAGGTAGTGGTCCTGCTGCTGGGTTGTTGCCCTCCTACGGCCTCCTCCACGTCTCCTGATGTACTGGCCTGTCTCCTGGTAGCGCCTCCATGCTCTGGACACTACGCTGACAGACACAGCAAACCTTCTTGCCACAGCTCGCATTGAAGTGCCATCCTGGATGAGCTGCACTACCTGAGCCACTTGTGTGGGTTGTAGACTCCGTCTCATGCTACCACTAGAGTGAAAGCACCGCCAGCATTCAAAAGTGACCAAAACATCAGCCAGGAAGCATAGGAACTGAGAAGTGGTCTGTGGTCACCACCTTCAGAACCACTCCTTTATTGGGGGTGTCTTGCTAATTGCCTATAATTTCCACCTGTTGTCTATTCCATTTGCACAACAGCATGTGAAATTTATTGTCAATCAGTGTTGCTTCCTAAGTGGACAGTTTGATTTCACAGAAGTGTGATTGACTTGGAGTTACATTGTGTTGTTTAAGTGTTCCCTTTATTTTTTTGAGCAGTGTACTTCAGAGAAGCATATTTTCACATGCTTTCACTTTCTGCCCACATCCGTTCCATTGGAATTCAGTTGTGGCCCAGCATGTCATTTACTGCACCAGCTGTTTAGGCTGTAGCACTGCATTTCATTATTTCTCCGTCTACATTATTAAGAGGCTTGACCTACAAGAGATAGGCAGAGAAGTTCTGTCAAACCACTGTCTAAGTTGTAAATGGCACCTTATGCCCTATAATGCACTACTTTTGGTTTAAAAAAGTAGTGCTTTATTAAGCAAATAGTGTGCCATTTGGCTCAGGAGGATAATGTAATTGCAAACATGTGTCCATGGAGACAGCGCTGTCATTACTGAAGTATTTACCCCCTTTCAGATTTTCTGTACTTTTGCATATTTTTATGGTGAATGTTATCAGGTCTTTAACCAAAACCTAGATAAAGGGAACCGGAGTGAACAAATAACACAACAATTACATACTTACTTCAATGATTTAATAAAAAGAGTTATGCAACACCCAATGCCTGTGTGGAAAAGAAATTGCCACCTTTAGATGCAATGACTCCAACCAAACACTTCCTGTAGTTGTTGATCAGACTCTCACGTCGCTGTGGAGGAATTTTGGCCCACTCTTCCATGCATAACTGCTGTAACTCAGGGACATTTGTGGGTTTAATATCTCAATTGGGATTAGGTCTAGACTTTGACTAGGCCATTCCAAAACTTCAAATTTGTTGATTTTTAGCTATTTTCATGTAGACTTGATTATGTGTTTTGGATCATTGTCTTGCTGCATGACCCAGCTGCACTTCAGCTTCAGCTCAGCAACGGATGTCCTGACATTCTCCTGTAGAATTCTCTGATACAGAGCAGAATTCATGGTCCTTCTATTAAAGCAAGTCGTCCAGGTCCTGAGGCTGCAAAGCATCCCCCAAACCATCAGACTGCCACCACCATGCTTGACCGTTGATATAAGGTTCTTACTGTGGAATGCAGTTTTCACCAGGTATAATGGGACCCATGTCATGTTGGTTGTGGTCATTGCAGTTAAAGGTGGCATAAACAGATTTTGAGTGTAAGGGGGCAATTACTTTTTCACACAGGGGAATTGGTTGTTGCATAACTTTGTTCATTAAATGCATAAAATAAGTGTACATTTTGTTTTGTTATTTGTGAACTCATGTTCCCTTTATCTAATATTATGTGTTGGTTGATAACATTCAGTATCAAAAATATCCAAAAATAGAGAAAATCAGAAAGGGGACAAATACTTTTTCACGGCTCTGTATCCGAGTACAGTTACTTTAAGTTTAAAACAAAGAAATTATGCTCTAACTAAGCCACACCTCCAATATAATTTCCCAGTGTGCCTTGCCTTTTCGAATGAATTGTAGAGTTACCTCCATTACTGTATTGGTTAGTTACAAAGATGTTATTGAATTAGTTCATGTTTGGTCCTGTGGCCTTCATCAAGTAAGTTTCTAGGCTAATGTCATCATTATAATTAAACTTTTTGTGATAATACATAAGGTCTTTTGAGGCCTGGCTTTACCCTAATACAGTGGCCTAAAACTCATGGTTTAAAGGCCACATCAGGCCTCCAAGTAAGGTTGCAAAATTCAGTAACTTCTCAGAATTGCCAAATTTTCAAAAGATCCTGATCTTTTGAATTATTTCCAGGAATCTTCCAACTAGGATTTCTGAAAAATCTGGGAAATTTACCTGAATTCTGCAACCATACCTACAAGTCACATTATGCTGGCTTGCTAAGTGTAATTCCTACTGGAATCCAACTGTTGACATTTTTATTCACCTGCATTCATAATGACTGCCAGCGTTAGGAACAGTGTGAGGAGACAACCTAAGCCATTTTAACAACCATTTCAGTAACATGTGTAAAAAATAATACTAAACGATTGTTTTTTCTGAACTAATCCAATCTTTGTGTAGCATAATATTAATCATTCAATAACTCAATGTGCATGCAAAAACACAATGTTAAAAACAATTACAAAAATAAAACTGCAGCAGAGCATGCTTGGGATTTTTTTTCATTTGGATCATAACTTAAAGAAATAGTTGATGTGACTTATCATTTAGTTTTGAGTCAGTACCACAAACATTTTTAGTAATAATGACTTTTCATTGACTTTGAGTTCAACTTACTAGAAGTATTTGAGTTAAAAATGCCTTGGGGTTTACAGCAGTGTTAACAGGCTTGCAGGAGACTGGAGCTGAAGCACTGATGAACAACCTATAATTGCATCAACGGGAGACATTTATCAATTTTGTGAGCAGGAGGTCTATCTCACCAGCACGTCTGGTCTTGTATTGCAGCCTCACTGGTCTGTGCACAGCTTGACCAATTTCCTCTCCTTTTGCTCAATAAAAAACAATAAATCTGGAGTGTGTTGCATCGAGCTGGGAGTGTGGAACGAATGTGATTGTGTGTGTGTGTGTGTCTGCCTCAGCCACAGCATCAGTCTAGCCTAATTGCCTGTGCCTGGAGAGCTGACCAATGCACTGACCACATGTGGTGAGCCTCTCTGTGAGGGGGAGTCGGTCAATGGAGTGCGTACAGCCGAGCAGAAAGAGAACATATTCACTTCAGCAGATGTGACCTCGCTGTGTACCACTGCCAACCATTGTGTGTGTGCATGAGTGTTAGTGGGAGGCGAGGGGCACACACACACAGCCTGGAAATGAATTTGGACAAACAGTCCCAAAGGTCCTTCTATCTTTTATGGTCAAGACCTAAAATGCTGTTATAATCTGAAGAAGAAGAAAAAAATGAATAATTAATCATTACTTTGCCATGTACGTATAAGGAATGTAAAGAAATGATCTAAATATTGATTGAATGTGCTCAAGGGGAACCCATCGCCGCCTTTATAAGGGCATATTAGAATACGGTTATTTCACACATACGGGCTGTGTGATATTGCAGTAATTGCGGGTGTTGTGTGGAGGGCAAACAAAGGGTATCTGCTTATTGTAAAGCTGGGAAGGAAAACGCTTAGCCAAACCTCTGGTCTAATTTAAATTAACTAACAAAGGTACCTTAGCAGAAGGTGAATGCTGAATCTTAATTAAATCTTTGGCTAAAGCTGCAATTGAATTTGTCTTAATGTAGGGGGATCACAGAGTGTAAAAGAAAAAGGCTGTTGCAAATTAAATCATAACATAGTAGCTAGTCCAGAGGCAGGTTGGGATGTAATGTGTTTTCTGCTCTACGGATAATTACAGTGAGGGAAAAAAGTATTTGATCCCCTGCTGATGTTGTACGTTTGCCCACTGACGAAGAAATGATCAGTCTATAATTTTAATGGTAGGTTTATTTGAACAGTGAGAGACAGAATAACAAAAACAAAAATCCTGAAAAACGCATGTGAAAAATGTTATAAATTGATTTGCATTTTAATGAGGGAAATAAGTATTTGACCCCTCTGCAAAACATGACTTAGTACTTTGTGGCAAAACCCTTTGTGGCAATCACAGAGGTCAGACGTTTCTTGTAGTTGGCCACCAGGTTTGCACACATCTCAGGAGGGATTTTGTCCCACTCCTCTTTGCAGATCTTCTCCAAGTCATTAGGGTTTTGAGGCTGACGTTTGGCAACTCGAACCTTCAGCTCCCTCCACAGATTTTCTATGGGATTAAGTTCTGGAGACTGGCTAGGCCACTCCAGGACCTTAATGTGCTTCCTCTTGAGCCACTCCTTTGTTGCCTTGGCCGTGTGTTTTGGGTCATTATCATGCTGGAATACGCATCCCCGACCCATTTTCAATGCCCTGGCTGAGGGAAGGAGGTTCTCACCCAAGATTTGACGGTACATGGCCCTGTCCATTGTCCCTTTGATGCGGTGAAGTTGTCCTGTCCCCTTAGCAGAAAATCAACCCCATAGCATAATGTTTCCACCTCCATGTTTGATGGTGGGGATGGTGTTCTTGGGGTCATAGACAGCATTCCTCCTCCTCCAAACACGGCGAGTTGAGTTGATGCCAAAGAGCTCCATTTTGGTCTCATCTGACCACAACACTTTCACCCAGTTGTCCTCTGAATCATTCAGATGTTCATTGGCAAACTTCAGACGGGCATGTATATGTGCTTTCTTGAGCAGGGGGACCTTGCGGGCGCTGCAGGATTTCAGTCCTTCACAGCGTAGTGTGTTACCAATTGTTTTCTTGATGACTATTGTCCCAGCTGCCTTGAGATCATTGACAAGATCCTCCCGTGTAGTTCTGGACTGATCTTGCATGGAGCCCCAGCCCGAGGGAGATTGACAGTTCTTTTGTGTTTCTTCCATTTGCGAATAATCGCATCAACTGTTGTCACCTTCTCACCAAGCTGCTTGGCGATGGTCTTGTAGCCATTCCAGCCTTGTGTAGGTCTACACTCTTGTCCCTGACATCCTTGGAGAGCTCTTTGGTCTTGGCCATGGTGGAGAGTTTGGAATCTGATTGATTGATTGCTTCTGTGGACAGGTGTCTTTTATACAGGTAACAAACTGAGATTAGGAGCACTCCCTTTAAGAGTGTGCTCCTAATCTCAGCTCGTTACCTGTATAAAGGACACCTGGGAGCCAGAAATCTTTCTGATTGAGAGGGGGTCAAATACTTATTTCCCTCATAAAAATGCAAATCAATTTATAACATTTTTCACATGCGTTTTTCTGGATTTTTTGTTGTTATTCTGTCTCTCACTGTTCAAATAAACCTACCATTAAAATTATAGACTGATCATTTCTTTGTCAGTGGGCAAACGTACAAAATCAACAGGGGATCAAATACCTTTTTTCCCTCACTGTATCTCTGTTCTATGGCATTGGCCATTTCTAGCCTCGGATGATCTTTGAGAAAACAACTGCGTAAGAGTCGCGCACTTCATTTGTTTTTTAAAAACGTTTTTGTTGTTGATAGAAGGTGGGAAATAAGGGAATGAAGAAGCAAGAATTAAAACAAAAGAATAAGAGAGAGCTTGAAGCCACTGATACACTGATGGAACTCTATCAAAGTTGTTTGAGTTGCGTGAGTAACAAAACAAAAACATTTTACTAGTATTAGTTGTGGTCCAAAAGCAATATTATAATATATTTATTCCTCATCTAAAGAACTGCTTGTTTATGGGTTAGTCACAACAGTACTGTTTAACTCTTCTTGATGGTATTCTCTTCTTGTGTCAATTGCTCATTAATGAGTTGAGTTTGCTTCTTCTCTCTCGCATCATATTTCCGTTGATATGTCAACGCCTGCGCCTAACAACATATGAGTCATAGCACTTACATAAAGTGTGCTGAATTACAATAATGGGTCATGGAAAACAGAATGGATAGCATAGTGAAGCAGGGCAACATGAAAACCGATCTGTATTCATGACGATGTATATTGTTCCACTTCAGTGGAAGAAGACTCCTATTGAACAAAACCATACACTCAAGTGTCTACTCACTGACTTGTCCATCAAATACGTAACCAGCAGTAAGTAAAGCTGAGCTGTGTTAGTACACGTCTGGCAGAATGTGTGAGGTAAATGTGCAACATGTATTAGGTATGTGGCTTTATGAGATGTGTACAACAGGGGTGAAGTGGAATGTATGTATTATGTTGAGTGTGTAACGACCAGAGTGTCTATTTTGTATTCAGCAGTACTTTGTGCCTAAGACAATTTTCCTCTCTGTCCTATGTTGTGTGTCGCTGACAATGATTCTCTGTATACTATGGCACAAATAACTCTGTCCCACTGTCAGATATATCTGATTCATCCAACTGACATCTTCCTAATCCTCCCATCTCGCCATCTTCCACCTCAATATTCTATCTCTCCATCCTCATAGTGGAAGGCCTGTGGGGAGGGGATAGTCTGATGTGAGGATGAACGTAAGGCATAAGCCTTGGGTCTTTAGTGATTGAAGCTTTGGGGCACTGTCTGTCTGACTTTGATGGAGAGGGTGAGGGATTAGGTCCCTGTATGGTTTATCTCCTGAGAGATGGTCCCTGTATGATAATGTATAGACCACCCTTAATCTGGGGTAAGCATGTTGAACTCTCTCGCCCAGCGCACCTCTCTCCCTTGGCCACAGTCCGTACCACACAAAGACACAGCATGTCAGAGGACTCTGTTCTAATGTGTAATGCATGGCTTTTATGTAGGACAGTTCTGTGTTACAAAATAAGACCCGTTTCTTGATTAACTCAATGATATTTTCCATTGTCAAGGTGTGGACTCTTCAGGAAACAATTATAGAGTATACAGTGCTTCAGTACATATGTGAAAGGGGATGTCAAGAGTTTTTCATTCAAGTTGAAAAAACAATCACTTTAAAATAGTTATTCTACATGGTCTCCATTAATGTTGCCAGGACAACGGTAGAGAAAGTGACATTGTCAAGAAATGTCAAAACAATGTTTATCGTATATGCCTTCCATTTTCACCCTTCACTGACACACACACACACACACACACACACACTAGTTACTGCCTTCTGAAAGCATGCACGGCACATCAACATTTAATATGACATGAGGCCAGTTTTGAATAAATCTCACTAATATAGAAGCTAATATATTCATATTCATGGTGACATTAACCCACTATGGGGACATGAACCCACTATGGTGACATTAACTCAATATGGTGACATAAACCCACTATGGTGAGATTAACTCAACATGGTGACATGAACTCAATATGGTGACATGAACTAAAAATGGTGACATGAACTAAAAATGGTGACATGAACTAAAAATGGTGACATGAACCCGCTATGGTGACATGAACTCAATATGGTGACATGAACTCAAAATGGTGACATGAACCCACTATGGTGACATGAACTCAATATGGTGACATGAACCCACTATGGTGACATGAACCCACTATGGTGACATGAGCCCAATATGGTGACATGAACCCACTTCAAACAAATCAATCCAAAAATGGAGAATCCACAAAACATGGTAGCGTCGTGCCTTAGTTGACTTTTCCTTTCTTTCGTCTCACTACAGCGTGGCCGGTACATGTGCCTCAATGGTTCTATCAGTATTCCTGGGTGTAGTACGGTCCCTCTGTGATGCTCCTCCTCAGTCTGCCTGCAGGTATAACCCAGACTCCTGGTCCCCTGACAATACAGCCAACAAGCCTCACTGACTCTCACAGGCCCTCCATGGAGTACCTGCAGGTGTCATTCCTTTGGTCCTTCGCAAGCAGTCTCAAGGAAAAGTTTCTTCAGACTTTTTTGCAGGTATTCAGGTTTTTATGAAAAAAATATATATATATGCTGGGATTTGTTCGTGGATATTGATTTCAGTACAAAAATCAGCAATGAATGTGTGTGCGTGCCGTGAGTGTGTGTGTGTTTGTTTCTCGGATATTCCTCATCCTGTGATCAGGTGATATGAGGAACAGGGCTATAGACAGTAGTAGTGTTTATGGTGAGGGCCCAGTCACCCAGTGCGTGTTAGAATTACTCATACTGTATGCCACCATAAACAATAGAGCATACATGTCAACCCCTCAGGTGTCCTGACAACACCTGCATTAGAGAGACAGTCTGTAGCGCCTCAGATTAATGAGAAATTAAATCAACTTAACCTTCCGTCTAATCGCCACCAGATCAAAACGATATGAGAAGTTGACAAATGGGATGAGAGAAAAGAGGATAAGAACATGATGACTGAGGGAAAAGACGGATGAGAACAGGATGACTGACAGAAGAGAGGAAGAGAACAGGATGACTGAGGGAAGAGAGGATGAGAACAGGATGACTAACAGTTAGAGGATGAGAACAGGATGACTGAGGGAAGAAAGGATGAGAACAGGATGACTGAGAGAAGAGAGGTTTAGAACAGGATGACTGAGGGAAGATAGGATGAGAACAGGATGACTAACAGTTAGAGGATGAGAACAGGATGACTGGTGGAAGAGATGATGAGAACAGGATGACTGAGAGAAGAGGGATGAGAACTGGATGAATGAGTGTAGAGGCGGATGAGAACAGGATGAATGAGAGAAGAGAGGATGAGAACAGGATGACTGAGGGAGGAGAGGATGAGAACAGGATGACTGAGAGAAGAGATGGATGACAAGAGGGTGACTGAGGGAAGAGAGGGTGAGAACAGGACGACTGAAGGAAGAGAGGATGAGATCTGGATGACTGAGAGAAGAGACGGGTGAGAACATGATGACTGAGGGAAGAGAAGAATGAGAACAGTATGACTGAGGGAAGATAGGATGAGAACAGGATGACTGACAGATTAGAGGATGAGAACAGGATGACTGACAGAGGAGAGGAAGAAAACAGGATGACTGAGAGAAGAGAGGACAAGAACATGATGACTGAGGGAAGAGAAGAATGAGAACAGTATGACTGAGGGAAGATAGAATGAGAACAGGATGACTGAGATTAGAGGATGAGAACAGGATGACTGACAGAGGAGAGGAAGAGAACAGGATGACTGAGAGAAGAGAGGACAAGAACAGGATGACTGAGGGAAAAGATGGATAAGAACAGATTGACTGACAGAAGAGAGGAAGAGAACAGGATGACAGAGAAGAGAGGATGAGAACAGGATGACTAAGGGAAGAGAGGATGATAACCGGATGACTGAGAGAAGAGACCGATGAGAACAGATGACTGAGGGAAGAGACTGATGAGAACAGGATGACTGACAGATTAGAGGATGAGAACAGGATGACTGACAGAAAAGAGGATGAGAACAGGATTTGTGAGAGAATAGCGGATGAGAACAAGAAGAAAAAAGGAAAATGAAACACAGTATGGGAATGCTGTAGGAAAGGTAAATGAATAAAGTAAGGGATGCAATTGATTGAATGCAAATAGTCATCAGTATACATTTTTCTTCTTTGGGGGAATTTTTAATCAATATCCATATGATACTTTACAACAAAATTGAATTGTTGTGATTGGATGGAAGCGAGATGTTTTTGCATCTATAGTGAGACTTGATTGAGCACGGTGCTCTCCTGTCCCACCACAGTGAATACATCAAGGCTGATAACTTCTATTTGCCCAGTGACATGAATCATTGCTCAATCTAATTGACTAAGCGGAGCCAATGAAGCTGTTGATGCCATGGAAACAGCTAGATGATGAGGCGTGTTTGAAGTGAGTGAATATCTATTTTGGAATTAGCAGCGGAAGAAGGTAATTCTTAGAGAGAGGTATCACCACGGGCTTTGAAGTTTCATTCAATTTATTAGCATAATTCCATCCTTTAACAGATTTTTTTATTTTATTTTTATTACAGCTTTATTTAACCAGGTAGGCTAGTTGAGAACAACTTCTCATTTACAACTGCGACCTGGCCAAGATAAAGCAAAGCAGTGTGACACAAACAACAACACAGAATTACACATGGAATAAACAAGCGTACAGTCAGTATCACAATAGAGAAAAAAAGAAAGTCTATATACAGTGTGTGCAAATGGCGTGGGGAGGTAGGCAATAAATAGGCTATAACAACGATGTAAATTACAGTTTAGCAGATGATGATGTGCAAGTAGAGACACTGGTGTGCAAAAGAGCAGAAAAGTAAATAAAAACAGTATGGGGATGAGGTAGTTAGATTGGGTGGGCTATTTACAGATGGACTATGTACAGCTGCAGCATCAGCGATTTTTGCAATTCGTTCCAGTCACTGGCAGCAGAGAACTGGAAGGAAAGGCGGCCAAAACAGGTGTTGGCTTTGGGGAAGACCAGTGAGATATACCTGCTGGAGCACGTACTACGGGTGGGTGTTGCTATCGTGACCAGTGAGCTAAGATAAGGCAGAGCTTAAAACTTCTTAGGGAGCAGTGGTGCGCTAAAACCCCACTCCCGACACTACCCGGTGAAATGCAAGACGCCAAATTAAAAATCCAAAAGTTGAATTATTAAACATTCATCAATATACAAGTGTTTCATAGTCATCAAAAGCCCTGCTTCTTGGCAATATCACAGCGTTGTCAGATTTCAAAAAGGCTTTACGGAGAAAGCACCACATTTAATTGTTTGAGGATAGCACCTCACATATTCTTCCCATTACATTGAATTCATAAGCCTTCACGGTTCACAGAAAACACATTTCACAGCGAAAACAAATCCCTTACCTTTTGAAGAACTTCTGCTGAGGGCTTCCCAAGTGTCCAACGAAGACAATCCATGGTTCTTTTGTTAGAAAAAGTAATGTATTATAACCATAAATCGACGTTTGGTTGGTGCGTTATAATGAGAAAATACAGCCTCCACTCGTCCATTGAAACGTGAAGAGAACTCGTTCAACTTATACCTATAAACTTGTCCAAGAACAATCAAACATAATTGTAAATGTATCCTTATGAACACTTTTATGTATATATAGTATAATATTTCAATCGAAATATAAACTGGACGATAAGAAAGGAAAAAACCACAGAGCGCGCCAGCTGGGAATGCGCATTTTGACATCTGTGTGGTCACTTCCTAATTCGTCTTCTTCTACAATCTAAAAGCAGTTAAAAAGAATCAAAACACTTTCTCGAGACTGTTGACATCCAGAGGAAGCAATAGGTACTGCATTCACATGCCCTTATATGGGCATTTTCATAAGGGAGGGGTTCCAAATGAGGCAATGTGTCAA
This sequence comes from Brachymystax lenok tsinlingensis, assembly GCA_030435695.1. Taxonomy (NCBI): domain Eukaryota; kingdom Metazoa; phylum Chordata; class Actinopteri; order Salmoniformes; family Salmonidae; genus Brachymystax; species Brachymystax lenok. The sequence goes on from CM059786.1 coordinate 32,768,414, forward strand.
AACCACTTTTTCCAGGACAGAAATTCCTCGGGTTTTTGCCAGCCATATCCATTCTGTTATACTCAGAGACAAAATGCTAACACTTTTAGAAACTTCAGAGTGTTTAATATCCAATGGTACTAAATATGTGCATATTCTATTTTCTGGGCCTGAATGGGAGGCATTTGTTCTTTGGGCACGCCAGGCTCTCCAAAACCGTCCCCTCGTGCGCTGCTCCCAAAGAAGTTAACCTAGCATATACTTATAGATGACCTGGAGCCAGTGAGTCTGGCGATGGTTATGTAGCGAGGGCTAGCCGACTAGAGCATACAGGTCGCAGTTGTGGGTGGTATAAGGGGCTTTGGTAACGAAACGGATGGCACTGTGATAGACTGCATCCAGTTTGCTGAGTAGAGTATTGGAAGCTATTTTGTAGATGACATCGCCAAAGTCAAGGATCGGTTGGATAGTCAGTTTTACTAGGGTAAGTTTGGTGGCGTGAGTGAAGGAGGCTTTGTTGCGAATTAGAAAGCCGATTCTAGATTTGATTTTGGATTGGAGATGTTTAATATGAGTCTGGAAGGAGAGTTTACTGTCTAGCCAGACACCTAGATATTTGTAGTTGTGCACATATTCTAGGTCAGAACCGTCCATGGCAGTGATGCTAGTCGGGCGGGCAGGTGCGAGCAGCGATCGGTTGAAAAGCATGCATTTGGTTTTAGTAGCGTTTAGGAGCAGTTGAAGGCCACGGAAGGAGTGCTGTATGGCATTGAAGCTCGTTTGAAGGTTAGTTAGCACAGTGTCCAAAAGAAGGCCCAGAAGTATACAGAATGGTGTCGTTTGCATAGAGGTGGATCAGGGAATCACCCGCAGCAGGAGCGACATCATTGATGTATACAGAGAAAAGAGTCGGCCCGAGAATTGAACCCTGTGGTACCCCCATAGAGACTGCCAGAGGTCTGGACAGCAGGCCCTCCGATTTGACACACTGAACTCTGTCAGCAAAGTAGATGGTGAACCAGGCGAGGCAGTCATTTGAGAAACCAAGGCAGGATGATAACTGGGAACAGGAATTTGGTGTGTGTGTTCGTGTGTGTATGTGAACTTACATTTAATGGATGGACGGTAAATGGGTTAGGGTTAATAAGATGAAAGAGAGGAACATTTATTGATTTGGGGGAATTTCATTAACTGAGATGTAACTAATGGAGAGGTAAACCCAAGCTCCCTGGAAATATAACTTTAACATTCATGTTAAATATATGTGGAAATACCTGAGAGAGAGAGAGAGAGAGAGAGAGAGAGAGAGAGAGAGAGAGATGTAATCCAATAACTACTATATGTTAATGACATGCCCTTCTCTATTACTCTGATTGTGTTGTTTTGGTATTTCATGCTGCTCCACACCGTAATAGATTATCAATATTCCTTTTGCCTCTGTGGAAACCAAATGCATTTTCCTCTCTGATTGACATTTTGTTCATTGGTGGGTCTGTAAAGGTTACATTACCCGCCATAGTGGGCTTGGCCTTTACTCTTAGTAAATGCAGTTGGGTTTTGTCCTCCTTGCTCTACTGAAATGTTAAATGGAAAACTCACGCTGTGAAATGATTTACTAAAGGACTGCATCTATTTATTGCCATGGCAACGGATGCTTACAAAGTTATATATTATTGAAAAAGTCTCTAACCTATTGATAACCTCATCACTGACACAACAAACTAGGGCTGGTTGTTGAAGAGCCATTCTACTGATCCCTTCCGTATGGCTCCAAATTAGTTCATACATAATCACTGTGCTGTTTAATTTGTGAATTTTTATATTTTGTAAGAGTTGACATGGAGAACAAACATGGAGGTTAACTTGTCATGAATATCTGAGAATAATACGTAATTGCTGTACATTTAGCATAGTTGACAAAAGAACCACAAACACGCTGTTGATGTATGAACAATTTAAATGAGTTTGAAAATCTAGTACGTCTCCATGGAATTGAATTGGTCGGATTTAATGTCTGCTGTGTTTAATAACCAACACACACACATACCTTCCTGTACCATTGTTGTGCCCATCGACGAGCAAGTCTAATTAACTAGTGTACATAACATCCACCGACGTACCTCGTTTTAATGATATCTGGTTGTTGATGTCTCTCCTGTTCCACTGAATGCCACTTTGACCTCAGGAGTCTACAGAGGTCTTCTAATGAATAAAGTTAGGCTTTGTTTTTGTCTTTATGACACATTTAACAGGAAGCTCATTAAATCCCTGCTTTGTGTGCCTTGGATTCAAACGAGAGGATAAACATAATATTTTGTCAGGTCTACAAGCCAGACAACACAGAAGCTGAATTGTCCTTTGTGATTAATAAAAACATGAATTAATAACAAACCTGCAGGTTTGAATGCACTGCTTCTTAATTCAAGTTGTTGTGCTCTATGGTGATGTGTTGTCTTATCCTGAGAAGGAATAAATAGATTGGGAAAGTGTCCATAACTGTGCCAGACATTTATAACAAGGGTATGACGTTAATCTTACATTCATCCAATTAATAGACGTTATTTGAAAACATAAGTATTCTTAGTCGGATTAATATAGGTTTGAGCCCCAATAGGTTCATTTGTGTTTCACACATGCTTTATAGTGCTGATCAGGGTACTAAACGCTCAAGGATCCAGATATGTGAAAGCACCCTTGAGGTTAAGTCTACAGGGTTCAATAGACTGTGGAAACTGAGGCAACGTATCGAACTCTGCTTGGGCTGTACCCTGTCAAGGAGATACACGTCAAATAACACTATTTGAAGCGTCACATACATCTGGTACAGCTCCTGCCTTATACCCTGACTGCACAGCTCGCGTCACGCGATCCAAGCCTAAAATAGAAGTCAGTTCTATTTGTGACACAGATCGCGCTGCAAGTCCTGCCTCTCCCATCTCCTCATTGGTTTATAGAAGCAGGTACCCACGTGCCATCTCCTCATTGGTTATATCCACGTGGGTGACTGAAAGACGAACGAGGTCGATGGCGGTAATGCACCTAATTTATGAAAGTTGCCAATATAAAGAAGAAAAGAAGAAAAGTAGAAGAAAAAACCTAGATGGAGGAGAAATGACTAGAAACGATTCGGTTGACCGTTTTATGTGTGGATTAATTTTCGGAGTAGAGGTCTTTGTGCATTTCAGGTCAAATAACAACTCAATGTTTATATCCCAGGACAAATTAGCTAGCAACAGCAAGCTAGCTAAATAGGACAAATTAGCTAGCAAGTGCAAACTAGCTAGCTAAATTGCCATAAATGTTTAATGCTTTTCGACCTGTCCCCAAATTAATGTAATTCGTTCAGAGTTTGTTTTGATATTTTAACCTGCGTGTCGTGATCGCATTTGGTGTGTGGGGACAAAATACTTTTATGCACGATGGCGTATGATGGCGCACACGTGCAGCCGGTTTGGGTTCCGTGTTATGCTTGTGTTGATGAATCCCAAAGAATCAAACAAGGGTAGATTATCATTTTAAATACCTACCATTTTAGTACTGCAGTGGGCTAAATCAGGGTCACACAGAGTGATTCTTGGTAGTCTTAAACAAATCTGCTTTGGAACAAAAGTATACACCCCACACACATGGCTATGGGCTTAAAAACAAGAAGACACCTGTACCATGTCAGATATAGAATTGAAATGTATTCAATTTGCAGTTTTCATCCCAATGTTACACTTTATATACATCACAGAAGACTGAAATAAAATAAAACCGTTTGACATAGAAACACTGGAATTTCGACGGGTTTTTGGAAATAATCTTTATTAATTATGAAATTATGGAAAGTATTAATAACATTCCACCCATGAGGCCAAAGAGGGTATTTTTTGGTAATTGTCTGCAGGAAAGGGCTACAAACCTTTTAATATTCTGTAGTGTAAAATATCTACCCAATGGCCTATAAAATGTTAAACATATCATGGTGATCACGTCTTAATGCTTGTTACACTTGACCACTGTGTTACTGAACGTGTTTGGAGCCTGGGCTGGGGTCTACGATGTATCAGACTGGTGTTGTCCAGATCAAGATCAGATCAGATCAGATACAGTAATTGATTAATCAACAGATGGTTCGCAAAAATTATTTGCACCAAGAAGGTTCCATGACTAACATGAAAAAATACATCCAAATAATGATGTGCTTTGTCAAAAACATATTTTTCATTTATTTTGTCCCTTCCCCTACCTTCCTCTTCAGGTCAACATTCAACATGTGCAGGGCAGCCAAATGCTAATCGATAAAGTCATTTAAACCAGACACTGGTAATTACCTGACTGTACTTTGCAGGGTCTGTGTTAAGCAAAAAATATCCAGTCCCAACCTGCAGTATCGGTCCGCACCTACATTTCCAGCCAGCCAGGGAGGATAAGCCAAGTGCTGCAAGGGGATCCGTCCCAAAATGTATATTGCGCTAATTTCGACCAGGGGTCATAAAAGGTGCACTATGTAGGGATTAGGGTATAATTTGGGATGAGGGGATGGAGTGGGAACAGCTATGTATTCCTGTATTCCCTCACTGTTTTCTCCATCAGCAGATGTAATTAAATGGTAATTTTCTCAGTACCCCCCTTGGTGTCTCAGGCCTTATTGCCTGATTATTACAGAATTAATTCACATTAAACAGGGAGAATTAGGCTGTGCAGAGAAATACCTACTAGTTTTTTTTTTTTTTTTTTTTTCTCTGTGTCTACTCTTGAAGCAGAAGTGTGGACTGCAGATTTAAAAAAAAGAACTGTTTTTGGTTTGTCCTTATGGGGTATTGTGTGTAGATTGACAAGGAAAAAACAACAATTTAATCAATTTTAGAAGAAGGGTGTAACACAACAAAATGTGGAAAAAGGCAAGGGGTCTGAATACTTTCCGAATGCACTGTATGTACTGTACATTGTAGTCATTTAGCAGACACTCTTATGCAGAGTGACTTACAGTACTGACCGCATACATTTTCGTGTTTTTTAGTACTAGTCCCCCGTTAGAATCGAACCCAGAACCCTGGCATTGCAAACAGACTCCATTTAGATTTCTGTGTGTTGCTTCCCATAGCTATGGTAAAACAGAAATTGCAGGGATGTTCTCTCAATAACACTTTTCCAGTGTTGTCATAGTAACTAATTGAAAGAACAGTCCAACCAGTCATCCACAAACTTGATAGTGCATTTTATACCACGGCAGAAGCATCTGAAACTCACTATCATATTTCAAAAAAAGAAATAAAAGCATGCATCGCTGTGTCAAACAATGCTGAACCAACCTTTTCGCCAGACCATGAGTAAATCCATGATTTGGTATTGTCGCTGGTGAAGAGCACCAATTCTATAACTGTCAGACCATTCCATGACAAGAAGGATATAAATTCCATCTGCCTGTCACATACACTACGACCATGTCCCTCCCACACACACACACACACACACACACACACACACACACACACACACACACACACACACACACACACACACAGATACCACCCCTCAGAGCAGGTTAACCTGGGGCTAGTGTATGACAAGGTAGATACCCCACCTCAGAGCAGGTTAACCTGGGGCTAGTGTATGACAAGTTATATACCCCCCCTCAGAGCAGGTTAACCTGGGGCTAGTGTACGACAAGGTAGATACCACCCCTCAGAGCAGGTTAACCTGGGGCTAGTGGAGCTCTCTGCCATAGAGGAGAAGATAATTAATTGTTTACAAATGGATATCTCTCTCTCTCCACATGCCAGAGAATGGCTGGTGACTTCCAGCCTATAGCTTAGATGAAGCTGCCGCATCCCTCTCCCAGAGCTTTTGTTGCGTTCACACATTCACAGCCTATTACTGTCAACTGGTTCATATTGACATCCACACCCCCAGGGTGATTGTGCTGTTATATGTGCTGTTAATAATGTGCTGCTAATAATGTGTTGTTAATAATGTGTTGTTAATAATGTGTTGTTTATAATGTGCTGCTAATAAAGTGTTGTTAATAATGTGTTGTTAATAATGTGCTGTTAATAATGTGTTGTTAATAATGTGCTGCTAATATGTGCTGTTAATAATGTGTTGTTAATAATGTGCTGTTAATAATGTGTTGTTAATAATGTGCTGTTAATAATGTGTTGATAATAAAGTGTTGTTAATAATGTTTTTAATAATGTGTTGTTAATAATGTGTTGCCAATAAAGTGTTGTTAATAATGTGTTCTTAATAATGTGTTGTTAATAATGTGTTCTTAATTATGTGCTGTTAATAATGTGATGTTAATAATGTGTTGTTAATAATGTGTTGCTAATAACGTGGTGTTAATAATGTGGTGTTAATAAAATGCTGTTAATAATGTGCTGCTAATAATGTGCGGTTATATGTGCTGTTCTATGTTCTGTTATATGTGCTGTTGTATGTGCTGTTAACAATGTGCTGCTAATAATGTGCTGTTATATGTGCTGTCATATGTGCTGTTAATAATGTGCCAATATATGTGCTGTTATTAATGTACTGTTAATAATGTGCTGTTATATGTGCAATTAATAACGTGCTGTTATATGTTCTCTGTTATATGTGCTGTTAATAATGTGCTGTTATATGTGCTGTTAATAATGTGCTGTTATATGTGCTGTTAATAATGTGCTGTTACATGTTCTGTTATATGTGGTGTTTATAATGTACTGTTAATAATGTGCTGTTACATGTGCTGTTAATAATGTGCTGTTATACGTGCTGTCATATGTGCTGTTAATAATGTGCTGTTATATGTTCTGTTATATGTGCTGTTAATAATGTGCTGTTACATGTGCTGCTAATCATGTGCTGTTATATGTTCTGTTATATGTGCTGTTAATAATGTCCTGTTATATTTGCTGTTAATAATGTGCTGTTATATGTTCTGTTATATGTGCTGTTATTTTTTATTTTTTTATTTCACCTTTATTTTACTTCTTAGGGAGCGGCTCCCGAGGTGATGGTTTTGGAGAGTCTGGCGCGCCTAAAGTAAAATGCCTCCCACTCAGGCCCAGAAAATAGGATATGCACATAATTAGTACTATTGGATAGGAAACACTGAAGTTTCTAAGAGTGTTAAAATATTGTCTGTGAGTATAACAGAATGAATTGATATAGCAGGCGAAACCCAGAGGAAAATCCATCCGGATTTGCAGTTTTGTTTGTAAATGAGCATCTTCTCCATTGTGCCTATTGCATACAACCTATTGTGCCTATTGCATATGTAGGACTGAGACTGCAGTACCTATGGCTTCCACTAGATGTCAACAGTCTATATACAAAGTCTGTGAATTCTAGGAGTGACCAGAACAGATAGGAACAGGAAATTGTCAGGCGACCACTTTTGTAAACAAGGTTTGACGCGCGCGAGATTGTGAACACGCACCACTTTATTTTTCTTTCCTATCGTTCACGTTATCGTCCGGTTGAAATATTACAGCAAATATACCCAAAAGGATACCTAAGAATACATAAAAAATGATGTTTGATTTGTTTGTAGAAAGTGTATAGGTATAATTTGAACGTGTTCTCTTCACGGTTCAATGGGCGACTCAACGGTGGATTTTATGATCATAACGCGCCAACCAAACGGAGATTTATGGATATAATAAATGACTTTTTCTAACAAAAGAAGCATGGATTGTCTTCGTTGGACACTTGGGAAGCCCTCAGCAGAAGTTCATCAAAGGTAAGCGCTTTTATATTAGCAATTTTATGCATTTTGTGAGACCCGTGTTAGGTTATGGATTTATGCTAATGCTTAAATATTAGAGGTGCTACCCTCAAACAATCAAATGTTGCGCTAGCACCCCACCACTCCGTAAGTAGTTAACCAGATAGGCAAGTTGAGAACAAGTTCTCATTTACAACTGCGACCTGGCCAAGATAAAGCAAAGCAGTTCGACACGTACAACAACACAGAGTTACAAATGGAATAAACAAACATACAGTCAATAATACAGTAGAAAAACAAATATATATACAATGTATGCAAACGAGGTCAGATAAGGAAGGTAAGACAATAAATAGGCCATGGTGGCGAAGTAATTACAATATAGCAATTAAACACTGGAATGGTAGATGTGCAGTAGATGAATGTGCAAAGTAGAAATACTGGGGTGCAAAGGAGCAAGATAATTAAATAAATACGGTAGGGAATGAGGTAGTTGGTTGGGCTATTTACAGATGGGCTATGTACAAGTGCAGTGATCTGTGAGCTACTCTGACAGCTGGTGCTTAAAGCTAGTGAGGGAGATAAGTGTCTCCAGTTTCAGTGATCTTTGTAGTTCGTTCCAGTCATTGGCAGCAGAGAACTGGACTGGAAGGAAAGGCGGCCAAAGGAGGAATTGGCTTTGGGGGTGACCAGTGAGATATACCTGCTGGAGCGCGTGCTATGGGTGGGTGCTGCTATGGTTACCAGCGAGCTGATAAAAGGCAGGGCTTTACCTAGCAGGGACTTGTAGATGACCTGGACCCAGTGGGTTTGGCGACGTGTATGAAGCGAGGGCCAGCCAACGAGAGTGTACAGGTCGCAGTGGTGCTGTTATATGTGCTGTTAATAATGTGCTGTTATATGTTCTGTTGTATGTGCTATTATATTTGCAGTTAATAATGTGTTGTTAACTTCTTTGGGAGCAGCGCACGAGGTGACCGTTTTGGAGTGCCTGGCGTGCCCAAAGTAAAATGCCTCCCATTCAGGTCCAGAAAATAGGATATGCACATATTTAGTATCATTGGATAGGAAACACTCTGAATTTTCTAAAAGCGTTAACATTTTGTCTGTGAGTATAACAGAACGGATATGGCAGGCAAAAATCCGAGGAATTTCTGTCCTGGAAAAAGTGGTTTTGACACATTGCCTCATTTTGAACCCCTCCCTTATGGAAATGCCCATATAAGGGCATATGAATGCAGTACCTATTGCTTCCTCTGGATGTCAACAGTCTCGAGAAAGTGTTCTGATTCTTTTTAGATGCTTTTAAAAAAAAGCTAGCGCCCCACCACTCCGTAAGAAGTTAACAATGTGGTGTTATATGTGCTGTTATAATGTTTCCGAATCTAGCATTACTCATCTCATATGTATAAACTAAACTCCATACTATTCTACGGTATCTTAGTCACTTTTAAATTGTATGTAAACGTTGCATCACCCATCTCATATGTATATACTGTATTCTATACTATGCCACTGTATTTTAGTCCAATGCCGCTATGTCATACATGTATATATTCTTAATCCATTCCTTACTTAGATTTCTGTGTATTTTGGGTATATGTTGTGAAACTGTTAGATATTACTTGTTAGATATTACTGCACTGTCGGCGCTAGAAGCACAAGCATTTCACAAAACATGCAGTATCATCTGCTGAACAAGTGTATGTGACCAATACATTTGATTTGATTTGATATATGTGCTCTATAATCTATAAATCTAAGGGACAGAGATCATTGGAATACAACATGAGGTAGGTTGAAGAAAGAGTTTACCTTGGTGGTGTTTGTGCTCATTGCATTACAATAGTTATTTTCACTTGCATCATAATATTCTGTGTATGTTTGTAGTAAATTCAAGGATACCATTGTTACAAGGCAAGAAAAGTGAGAAAAGTACAAGCAAATCATCAATGAAAAAATAAAAGCAGTTAATTAATTAGCTAAATTGCCTGAATCAATCGTTAATCTCTTACATTTGTGACTCTGTGAAAAGGAACAATTTCCTTCTCAACTAATCAAGCGCAATTAGACTGGCATGGTTTTATTGACAACTGAAAGCCTCAGAGTCAACCTCAGAGAAGCAATTATACACCATCAATGTGGAAGCCTCCTTCATCAATCTCACTAATCATTCCCCTCCATAGGGATGAATAGGAGGCACAGTCTAACTGTGTGTGTGTGTGTGTGCCTGCCATCATGCATACATGCCTGCGTGCATGCCTTTGTGCCTGTGTCTGAGTATGTGCATGTGTGCATGTGTGCATAGACACACAAAAACACACACACATACGAGACAGCATTGCAGTAACATAGGACTGAGTTCATTCCCAACAACATAATTTCAGCCAAACTACAAATGTCCTGATTTGGTTGCTACTATGACATCATGGCAGTCACCCATCTGTATTAAAGGTCTATGTTGTGGCATTTTGATGAAAGACATGCTTGTACAGCATGACATTTTAGATATGAATGTTGCGTGTGGTGTTTTGCATCATAATATTAGCTACAATCCTGAAACGTTCACGTGCTATCATCTTGATTTTTTTTGGAAGTCCCATCAGTTTTGGTCACAAAGAGTCATAATCTATTTTACAATGTTAAGGCTTTCATTTGTTTTCAAACAAAATCAAATCAAATTGAATGTGTCACATGCGCCGAATACAACAGGTGTGGACCTTACAGTGAAATGCTTCCTTACATGCCCTTAACCGACAATGCAGTTTTAAGAAAAATACCAACAAAAACTTTGGCCAGATGCTCTTATCCAGAACAACTAGTAACAGTTAAAGTTGGTGGAGCTTAAATTGTCCAACAATAATTACATTCTCACTAAGAGATGTATTGATACCTTCCACCACTACCTAATAGAGAAAAAGAGAGAGGGACCTTTGACACAGAAAGTTGGGCCAAACTCTTCATTTAACCTCAGTGGAAACAATCCAACCATTAAACACACATTGGTAAGCATGGAAAATCACGCATTACCCTGCATCTTTTAGAGTTGGATAAATGTAGATAAACTTGCATTTTTTCTCAAGGACTTATACAGGATACTAATCTCAACATCAAAACCTTCAATCCAAAATCAAAATTCCATACCTAAAACCTTGATTTTGGACAAAATTACCTGAATGGACTAACGCTATCAAGAAAAAAACAAAACCTGCAAAAGAAACACAACGGAACTTGGAAATACCATCCAACAAAAAACTGAGTGAGTAATGTTCCATCTGATCCTACTTCTGAAGCCAAAAAGTTTTTTTAAATGATCTCTTGGTAATTTTGTTAAATATAGTTTAATGAATAAGCCTACTAAGCTACCAAGCTGCTAAGACAGAACTGACCTGGCTGCAACTTCAATTATCACTGATATGTTTATTTATTTATTATTTATTTAACCTTTATTTAACCAGGTAGGCAAGTTGAGAACAAGTTCTCATTTACAACTGCGACCTGGCCAAGATAAAGCGAAGCAGTTCCGACACATTCAACAACACAGAGTTACACATTGGCGTAAACAAACATACAGTCAATAATACAGTAGAAAAAAAAGAATCTATATACAATGTGTGCAAATGAGGTAAGATAAGGAAGGTAAGGCAATAAATAGGCCATGGTGGCGAAGTAATTACATTATAGCAAATTTAACACTGGAATGGTAGATGTGCAGTAGATGAATGTGCAAAGTACTGGGGTGAAAAGGAGCAAGATAAATAAATGAAAACGGTAGGGGATGAGGTAGTTGGTTGGGCTATTTACAGATGGGCTATGTACAGGTGCAGTGATCTGTGAGCTGCTCTGACAGCTGGTGCTTAAAGCTAGTGAGGGAGATAAGTGTCTCCAGTTTCAGTGATTTTTGTAGTTCGTTCCAGTCATTGGCAGCAGAGAACTGGAAGGAAAGACGGCCAAAGGAGGAATTGGCTTTGGGGGTGACCTGTGAGATATACCTGCTGGAGCGCGTGCTACGGGTGGGTGCTGCTATGGTTACCAGCGAGCTGATATAAGGCAGGCCTGGAGCCAGTGGGTCTGGCGACGAGTATGTAGCGCGGGCCAGCCGACTTGAGCATACAGGTCGCAGTGGTGGGTGGTATAAGGGGCTTTGGTGACAAAGGGGATGGCACTGTGATAGACTGCATCCAGTTTGCTGAGTAGAGTATTGGAAGCTGTTTTGTAGATGACATCGCCGAAGTCGAGGATCGGTAGTATAGTCAGTTTTACTAGGGCAAGTTTGGCGGCGAAGGAGGCTTTGTTGCGAATTAGAAAGCCGATTCTAGATTTGATTTTGGATTGGAGATGTTTAATGTGAGTCTGGAAGGAGAGTTTACAGTCTAGCCAGACACCTAGGTATTTGTAGTTGTCCACATATTCTAGGTCAGAGCCGTCCAGGGCAGTGATGCTAGTCGGGCGGGCGGGTGCAGGCAGCAAACGGTTGAAAAGCATGCATTTCGTTTAAGAGCAGTTGGAGGCCGTGGAAGGAGTGTTGTATGGCATCGAAGCTTGTTTGGAGGTTAGTTTAACACAGTGTCCAAGGAAGGGCCAGAAGTATACAGAATGGTGTCGTCTGCATAGAGGTGGATCTGGGAATCACCGGCAGCAAGAGCGACATCATTGATATATACAGAGAAAAGAGTCGGCCTGAGAATTGAACCCTGTGGAACCCCCATAGAGACTGCCAGAGGTCCAGACAACAGGCCCTTCGATTTAACTTCTTAGGGAGTGGTGGGGCGCTGGTCATAAAGAGTCATAATCTATTTTACAATGTTAAGGCTTTCATTTGTTTTCACACAAAATCAAATCAAATTGAATGTGTCACATGCGCCGAATACAACAGGTGTGGACCTTACAGTGAAATGCTTCCTTACATGCCCTTAACTACTTATGGAGTGGTGGGGCGCTAGCCCCACTCCCGACACTACCCGGTGAAATGCAAGGCGACAAATTCAAAATCCAAAAGTTGAATTATTAAACATGCATCAATATACAAATGTTTCATAGTCATCAAAAGCTCTGCTTCTTGGCAATATCACAGCGTTGTCAGATTTCAAAAAGGCTTAACGGCGAAAGCACCACATTTGATTGTTTGAGGATAGCACCCCACATATTTTTCCCATTACCATGAATTCATAAGCCTTCACGGTTCACAGAAAACACATTTCACAGCGAAAAAAAAAATCAATTACCTTTTGAAGAACTTCTGCTGAGGGCTTCCCAAGTGTCCAACGAAGACAATCTATGGTTCTTTTGTTAGAAAAAGTCATATATTATATCCATAAATCTCCGTTTGGTTGGCGTGTTATAATGAGAAAATAGAGCCTCCAATCGTCCATTGAAACGTGAAGAGAACTCGTTCAACTTATACCTATAAACTTGTCCAAGAACAATCAAACATAATTTTAAATGTATCCTTAGGAACACTTTTATGTATAAATAGTATAATATTTCAACCGGAATATAAACTGGGCGATAAGAAAGGAAAAAACCAAAGAGCGCGCCAGCCTTGAACGCGCCTTTTCCTCTATTGACATTCTGTGTGACCACTTCCTAATTCTTCTTCTTCTGCCATCTAATGCATCTAAAAAGAATCAGAACACTTTCCCGAGACTGTTGACATCCAGAGGAAGCAATAGGTACTGCATTCATATGCCCTTATATGGGCATTTTCATAAGGGAGGGGTTCTAAATGAGGCAATGTGTCAAAACCACTTTTTCCAGGACAGAAATTTCTCGGGTTTTCGCCTGCCATATCCGTTCTGTTATACTCACAGCCAAAATGTTAACACTTTTAGAAACTTGTGCATATCCTATTTTCTGGGCCTGATTGGGAGGCATTTTACTTTGGGCACGCCAGGCTCTCCAAAACGGTCACCTCGTGCGCTAGCGCCCCACCGCTCCCTAAGAAGTGAACTAGGCTTTCGAAGACTTTAGAGAGGCAGGGCAGGATGAATATAGGTCTATAGCAATTTGGGTCTAGAGTGTCACCCCCTTTGAAGAGGGGGATGACCGCGGCAGCTTTCCAATCTTTTGGGATCTCGGACGACACGAAAGAGAGGTTGAGCAGACTGGTAATAGGAGTTGCAACAATGGCGGCAGATCGTTTTAAAAAGAGAGGTTCCAGATGATCTAGCCCAGCTGATTTGTACGGGTCCAGGTTTTGCAGCTCTTTCAGAACATCTGCTATCTGGATTTGGGTGAAGGAGAAGCTGGGGAGGCTCGGACAAGTAGCTGCGGGGGGGGTGTTGGCCGGGGTTGGGGTAGCCAGGAGGAAAGCATGGCCTGGAGAAGAGCCCACTAAGCAAGCTGGTCCTAGGGCTTTGTTCACAAACACAAACAGGCCACACAGAGCCCCAGGACAGCAATACAATCAGACCCAACCAAATCATGAGAAAACAAAAATATAATTACATGACATGTTGGAAAGAATTTACAAAAAAACTTTGCCAACTAGAATGCTAGTAGGCCCTAAACAGAGGCAGAATACCTGACCACTGTGACTGACCCAAAATTAAGGAAATATTTGACTATGTACAGACTCAGTAAGCGTAGCCCTGCTATTGAGAAAGGCCGCCGAATGCAGACCTGGCTCTCAAGAGAAGACAGGCTATGTGCACACTGCCCACAAAGTGAGGTGGAAATTGAGCTGCACTTCCTAACCTCCTAGCAAATGTATGACCATATTAGAGACACATATTTGCCTCAGATTACACAGACCCACAAAGAATTCGAAAATTATAATCAAATTTTGATAAACTCCCATATCTATTGGGTGAAAGACCACAATGCGCAATCACAGCAGCAAGATTTGTGACCTGTTGCCACAAGCAAAGGGCAACCAGTGAAGAACAAATACTGTTGTACATTCAACCTTAATTTATGTTTCTTTATTTTCCCTTTGGTACTTTAACTATTTGCAAATCATTACACCACTGTAAATAGACAATGTGACATTTGAAATGTCTTTATTCTTTTGGAACTGTTATGTTTATTTCACTTTTGTTTATTAACTATTTCACTTGCTTTGGCAATTTAAACCTATGTTTTCCCATGTAAATAAAGCCCCTTAAATTTAAATGTAATTGAATTGAAATTGAATTGAGAGAGAGAGAGAGCGAAAGAGAGAGTGCATCTTGGCATGACAGTTCTGCAAACAGTAGGCGTATTTGTTAGGATAGGTATGAAGGGCATCGAGGGGACAGCTTGATAGCTTTACAAACAAGGCCTCAATTTGCAAAGAACATTTCGGGGAGCAACTACAAAACTAGATACAGCTAAACAAAGATGTTACACCAAGAGAGCTGGAGAGGTTGCATTGTTTGAAATTCATTCACTTTTTAACAAGACCTGAAACTTCTGGGGAGGGAAGGCTGCTGTAAACTTGTAAGCACGCACTCAGGCGCAGACAACACACACACACACACAGATCATCATAAATCATTAGTCATCTGTGTGATCTTCCTACAGGTTAGTGTCCCTTCTCCTTGAAAGCTGCAGCTGTAGCCTTTAGCTCGGTGCAGATGTTGCCCGTAATCAATGGCTTCTGGTTGGGATATGTATGTATGGACACTATGGGGACAAAGTTCATCGATGCACTTATTAATGAAGCCAGTGACTGATGTGGTAAACTCCTCAATGCCATTGGATGAATCCCGAAACATATTCCAGTTTGTGCTAGAAAAACAGTCAAGAAGCTTAGCATCTGCTTCATAAGACCACTTTAGTAAACTAGTACTGCCTCTTTGAGTTTTTGATTGTAAGTAGGAATCAGGAGGATAGAGCTCTGGTCAGTTTTGCCAAAGTGAGGCAGAGGGAGAGCTTTGTATGCATTTCAGTGTGGGGAGTAAAGGTGATCTAGAATTGTGTCTCCTTTAGTTGCAAAGATGACATGCTAGTAAAAACAGATTTCAGTTTCCCTGCATTAAAATCACCGACCACTAGGAGCGCCGCCTCTAAATGTGGATTTTCTTGTTTGCCTATACAGCTTGTTGAGTGTGGTCTTAGTGCCAGCATCGGTTTGTGGTAGTAAATAGACAGCTATGAAAAATATAGTTGAAATCTCTTTTGGTAAGAGTATGGTCTACAGCTTATCATGAGGTATTCTAACTCAAGCAAGCAGAACCTCGAGACCTCCATAATATTAGAGATTGCGCACCAGCTGTTGTTAACAAAGAGACATGCACCTCCCCCCTTGAGCTTAACCGATGCTGCTGTTCTGTCCTGCTGATGCATAGAAAAACCAGCTAGATGTATATTATCCATATCCTTGTTCAGCCATGACTCGGAGAAACATAAGATATTACAATTCTTCCCGTTGATAGGAGGGTAGGGGAGGAGAGAGCAGAGAAGGGGAGAGGAGAGGAGGTTTAGTTTAGCGAGTGCAGGCAGGAAGACAATAAAGTGATTCCTGAGCCAAGTGTGAGCTGCTGTAATAAAAGGCAGACGATTACAGAGAGGATCGCCACCATTAAACAGAGATTGATTCTGGGCAGGACTCTCTCTATCTCTTTCTATCTCTCATACTATCTCTCCCCCCCCCTCTCACACACATACATATTGATTCTGGGAAGGACTCTCAGAACACGGCCACAAATGCCTCATATCTCTCCAACAAACCTTATATTATATTTACTTCCAAAAGAACAGACCAGTGAACACAGCCTGTTAAAACAGAGTATTTTTCGTCCCTTCCAAATGCATATTAGCTCAAATAAAGATTCCATTGCCACATGTATTCAAGTCACTGTATGTTGGCAAATACTTAAATCACTTTTAGAATGATTATTCACTCTGTATTATGGTTGTCTTCCAGAAAAATCAGACAGTGTATTAGAACTCTGATCGGCATCCTAAACTCCACCCTATTCCCTATAAAGTGCACTACTTTTGACCTACTTTTTGCGGAACAAGGTGCCATTTGGGACTCACACCTGGTGTTGGCTCTCCCGCCATGGGTGTAGATGAGGAGAGATGGGGGAGCAGGTCCTGGCTCATCCATTTTCTTTGGGGACTGCAGGGGCTGGGCTCTCTCTCCATAGTGGTAGATGAGGAGGGATGGGGGAGCAGGTCCTGCCTTATCCATTCTTTCTGGGGACTGCAGGCCTGGGCTGTGTACCAAATGGTACCCTATTCCCTATGGGTCCTGGTCAAAAGTGGTGCACAATATAGGGAAAATAATACCATTTGCCAGGCAGCCCTGAGATGGGAATGGAAATGGCAGGCTACGACAATATCTCTATTAGGAGTGATGGAGAGTGTCAGCATGGCGTTATTAACAGTCCTGCCGGTCTGGGATCAGCAGAGAAATGCCAGGCCTCCGCCAAGCCCTTAATGGAGCTCACACTCACACTCTCACACTCTCACACACACAAACATACACACACACACACACACACAGACACCCACACACACACTCACACACACACACACTCTCTCTCACAAACACACACACACACATACTCTCTCACAAACACACACACACAGACACACAAACACACACACACACACACACTTAGACAGACACAGGCACAGACACAGACACACACTCACACAACCACACACCGCCACGTCACTGCTGCCATCTCCATCTCCTCTGTGCTCACAGCCAAGCCAAGGTCATCCTGATTCCTATCAAAACGTATTAATAAGCAATTTGTTTCAATTACCAATGGGCACGGGATACTGAGTGGGATTGGTTGTGTGTTTAGGTGTGTGTGTTGTGCGTGTTTTTGTGAGGCTGTGGAAGAAAGCTTAGTGCTGACATTACAGAAAAACACAAGATGGTAAACAAACACATACAGTATTTAAGCTGAGTGATCACAATCATCACCAAGAAATCAATCACCATCATAATCACATTGCCTGAAAGTGACACTGAATTAAATACGTTGCCCACAAATGAGAAGTAATATGCAATGCACTTCATAGTACAAAAGTCCATTTCCTGGATGGGATGGGAATTTTGCTTCATTATATACATAATTGCATTTATATTTCACAAGCTTGCCAACCATTCTAGGGTGCTGTCAATCCACAGGGCTCAGGAACTTTCGGTTGACATTCTGTGCCCTTTTCACATTCTCTCTGGGGAACTGAAATATTAAATTGCACGAATTCACTGACCCAGAACTCATAACATGAAAGGCAAAGGGAAGATGAATTAGGACATCTCGGCTGATTTCTATGCAAATTCATTATCTTCCACACACACATGCACGTGCACACACATACACACGCACACAAACGGATACACACAGCAGTAAGCACGCAGACACACATACACACAAATGCAGACACACACACACATGCGCACACACACACACACAGAAAGACATTCCAGTTTATTATATCCACCCTGACCCAAAATGTGGCCTGACATTAAATTGAAGAGTGAATCACTGTATGAAAAAATACATAAATAGATAAATAAACAGATCAAAGTTTAAAGGGCATTCCGTGTAACATGGTGACCTTTAAAAGGACACTATTACTATGTATTTATTTATTTCCTCTTTGAAAAGCTGAACTAGGTCACAGTTCCCTCTGTGTAAAATATATTAATTTGTCCCTATCAGTCCAACCATGTGAATGATTATTCTGTTGGTTCAACCAGGATTCATTCACTGAAAGACTTGTGTTAGTTTCCTGTGAGAAAAGGTCATGTTCAATCAAGACACTTGTTTTGTTTCCATTTGGCTGAATGCATTAAATGGCTTCGCAACTGAAGACAATACTAAGAGTTCTTCAGTTGTTCTTCAATCAAACTTGTCGCTATACATCAACAGAGATTGAGTAAGCGTTGCAAACATTCAAAGCGAATCATGAAATGCTGTTGACAGTGAAGCTTTCATTATGAACAACAGCTTCAATTATACTACCATTTAAAGCATGACTCTTTTCTTCACCAGGTTGATAAAGATGAAAAATGACATAAAAAGGTTCTAGAAATTAGAGAATCCTCCCCAAGACTCCCCCCTGGACATTCCAAATGTTGATAATCTGACACATGCATTAGTAATACAGAAGCCTTCTCCTTTCCTTAAAATGACCAAATCAGTAGACAGAGGCCCTGCTGATAAGGATCCAATAAACCCAAACCATGAGGGAAATCACGGAGGAGAGAGCTGGAGCCAGGGAGGGAGCCAGAGCTGGAGGGCAGACAGTGGACTTCTCTTTACAGTCCAGTTGTATCACTCTGGCTGTGTCTCAAATGGCACCCTGTTCTCTTTGTAGTGCACTATTTTTGACCAGGTTTAGGGTCAAAAGAAATGCACTATTCAGGGAATAGGGTGGCCTTCATTATCTGTCACTCCCTGCTGCACACTCTGCTGCTTGACTAAATTAACGCATCACACTGTAGCTCGGTGATGAACAACATGTTATGGAAGCTTCATACTGAGGTGTATGATCAGAGTTGTTAGTGACATAACCCCACCCCACCCCACCCCATCCCCACACACACACAAGCCCCAATGTAAAAAGGAGTGTGAATCGAAGTGTGATGTTATCAGAGCGATAGGTTGACACCACAGACACCCCTCTGTATTGACCGTCTAATCCCTCGCAATAGACTTACACAACTTTCCCTTGATCTCACAGTGACACTGATTTAGGGCTAATTACTACTGCTCACCATGTCAGCAACTCCACGCACACCAGGGACAGAGAGGCCGTGTGAGACGGTGTAAGACACTGCACTCAGAGGAAAGAAAAGTGCTATTTAGAACCTAAAAGGTTTCTTTGGCTGTCCCCATAGGAGAACCCTTTGAATAACCCTTTTTGGTTCTATGTAAAACCTTTGCAAATCAAATCAAATGTTATTAGTCACATCGCCAAATTCTTACTTACGAGCCCCTAACCAACAATGCGGTTTCAAAAAATACAGATAAAAATAAGAAATAAAAGTAACAAGTAATTAAGAGCAGCAGTAAAATAACAATAGCGAGACTATATACAGGGGGGTACCGGTACAGAGTCAATGTGCGGGGGCACCGGTTAGTTGAGGTAGTATGTACATGTAGGTAGAGTTATTAAAGTGACTATGCAGAGATGATAAAAACAGAGAGTAGTAGCGGTGTAAAAGAGGGGGCAATGCAAATAGTCTGGTGGCCATTTGATTAGATGTTCAGTAGTCTTATGGCTTGGAGGTAGAAGCTGTTTAGAAGCCTCTTGGACCTAGACTTGGCGCTCAGGAACCGCTTGCCATGCGGTAGCAGAGAGAACAGTCTATGACTAGGGTGGCTGGAGTCTTTGACAATTTTTAGGTCCCTCCTCTGACAGGGGTCCTGGATGGCAGGAAGCTTGGACCCAGTGATGTACTGGGCCATGCCTACCACTGTTGTGTCATTGGCAAATTTAATGATGGTGTTGGAGTCGTGCCTGGCCGTGCAGTCATGAGTGAGCAGGGGGTACTGGAATGGACTGAGCACGCACCCCTAAGGGGCCCTTGTGTTTTGGAGTTCCATGTAGAACCCTTTCCACAGAGGGTTCTACAATGAAACCAAAAGGGTTCTACCGGGAACCAAAAAGGGTTTTTACCTGGAACCAAAAAGGGTTCTCCATGGAACCAGCTACCTGCCCAGAGCAGTCCACTATATAGAGAATAAGGAAACATTTGAGACAGAGCCTACATCCAACACATGCCGTATCTCATGGGTTCAAAACAACATTATTTCCCATGCTGCATTATTCAGAGAATGACGATAGGGAGTCTCCGTAGCCTGAAATGGTATCACAACACCTCATCTGCCGTTGAAAGACGGAACTGCATCAGATCTCCAATTCACCAAATAACCAGGGAGCCTTTCAGAGCTGTGACTCACCACACAGACCCAGAGACCCAGACAGCCGTTCAGACTGGACTGATTCAGAGGCGGCCAGGCCCAAGCCCACACTGTCAGAGCTGTCAGAGAGGCCGCCTGGAGGCGGGATGTAGCCCACTGTGTCTGTCTGGAGCCACCTGCTCATCCTCCACTCCACAGTCTTGATTGGGTCTGGGGCCCAGAGTGTGTGTGTGTGTGTGTGTGTGTGTGTGTGTGTGTGTGTGTGTGTGTGTGTGTGTGTGTGTGTGTGTGTGTGTGTGTGTGTGTGTGTGTGTGTGTGTGTGTGTGTGTGTGTGTGTGTGTTTGATGGGTCTGGCCCCAGAGTGGACCCTAAGGGGAAGCTGTTGAAGATGAACCGCCAAAGGTAATGAAGCCAGAGTTTCCCCCCATAGCCCCAATCCTGGACTTGTCCAATGCTTAATCACACTCTGATCACTGCGACTGGCTGAAACTCTGCTCACTCCCGTCTACACCCCTAATATATAGGGAATATGGTGCAATTTGGGACACATTACAGACCATACTCTTGCTGTAATGTCCACCCACACACATCCACCACTCCACGTCTCTCTGTGATGTACTGTTCACACTATAAATGTGCTGTGAAGGTGTCAGAGAGAACGATCTAGCCAGCCTTGATTTGATTCATTGATTACCCTCCCTGGTTGACAACAACTTATTGACTCTGGATAAAGAGAAGTGGGGGACCAGATGGTTTAGGTGAATGAATCAATTCCGGTGCTCATTTTACGAGACGCGAACAAGAGTTTTCATCCAAGTACAGTGATATTAAATTGTCTCTTTATGTTGTCTGTACATCAATAACAGGAATACATTAAACATTTTGAAAGGTTTAGCACTATGCTAATCTGAATTTGAAAACCTTTAAATGCAAATTGTCTCAAAAAAGAGAGACCTTGGTAAGAATGGAGTGAACAATGTCTAGGAACCTATTCACTTTGATCTGTATAGGAAATAAAGGCATCCATTTTTTTCACACAAACTTTGGAGAACGTGTCCAGTGTAATAAAAACAATGGCATAAGAGCAAGAAAGTCAGAGAGACAAACTGCATTGTAGCTTCATTCTTAATCACACCACAGTTTGCTGTGACAGGCCATGCTGTCCCCTGCATGTTGAACTACACTACTGCAGACACCAAGAAAAGGCATTCATTCAGACATTACTTCATTTCCTCCAGAGACGAGAAGAGAGAGGAAATAAAAGAGCAGCATTGACTAGAGAAATGGTCTGCTTCCGAAATGACACCCTGTTCCCTTTATAGTTTTGACCAGAGCCTTATGAGCCCTGGTCAAAGCAGTGTGCTACTGTATATAGGGAAAGGGGGGTCATTTGGGCAATCAGAGAGTGATTTGCATTAGACCCACCTCCGGTGTCTCACTAATTTCACTGTTGAGTGACCCGGCTAACCCGATTTCTCTGTCCAATGCCCCACGGTGTAGCTCCTTCTACTTAAATAAATATCAGGAATAATTCAATGATCAGCTCACCTACAATTTGGCTGAGATTGAAAATAAAGCTTTGGGCAGAACTGTCTCAATACCTGGGTGTCTTTTCCCAAGTGGACATTTCTGTAAAGGCAGATATAACACTTGTCAAAACCCATATCTAAATAAGACTGGCAGCAGCTGGCACATAGTAGATATCTCCTCTACTCTCACCTAACCTTTTCTCCTCTTTTCTCCCCTTCTCTTCTCTTCTCTTTTCTCCTCTTCTCTTCTCTTCTCCTTTCCTCTTCTCTTTTCTTTTCCTTTCTTTTCTTTTCTTTTCTTTTCTTCTCTTCTCTTCTCTCCCTGCCAGTATTCAGTCTCTGTATCCAGCCAGGAGCAGTATCCGGACAGCCTGTTTTCTGGAGGACAGCCAGAGGCACATTAACATTCACACATGCAAAATGTCAGTGATGCTAGTCAAGGCCACCACTCACTTCCTTTACACCAGACATGAAGAGATACAGTGTGCATCCTGAATGGCACCCTATTTGTTTTATAGTGCACTAATTTTAACCAGGACCCATAGGGCTCTGGTCAAAAGTATTGCACTACATAGAAAATAGGATGTCATTTGGGATGCAGACAGAGAGAGCACTGAGCATATGTGTTTTAATTGGGTCTGGGTAAGGGTGGATGCGTGTATTGGACTGTATGTGCATCAATATGAGGAGAGAGTTGAGAGTTGACAAAAAAAAATGAATAATGAGCAGTGTACAAGCTGCTGCAGGCTTGCTATCCATAGTTACAGTAGCCCTCAGTCACATTTCAGTGTACCCTTGTACCTACAGTATAGTGCAAGTCAGCTCCAAGAAGACAACTTCTACTTAAATGTTTATACAGTGAGAAATGTTTTATAACTCATATTTCTGTATAGCTCTTATTTCAGTGCAATAATAAGATGAATATAAGCTACAGTATACTCTATGTAGAAAGAAAGATATGATCACCTTGTTTGAAAAAGTCCTGATACTCTGAACAATACTTGTAATGACCAGACCACTTTGTCTGCACCATCTCTGGATTAGGCTACTGTAGAATCCTCCATAGCTGGTTTGTTGCAGACAGTGCTGCTTCACCCCACAAAGACCAAGACAAAAGACCTAGGCATAAATTACTGTGTGACAAGGAATCAGCCAATAAATCACCTTGGGGTGGCCTACACGCTGAGAGCATAATTCATGTTGCTCTCCTGAGGAGAGGTGAGAACATTTAAACAGGATGGAACCACCAGTGTGGGGGAGGATGAATGGAGTCTCTTGGAACTCGCCCGGTGTTCTATTACACTTCAAAATTGAATTATTAGAACAGTAGAATGTGGATTGTTAACGGTAGCTGTGGTCACCAATGGTGATTTGAGCAAGGTGATTTTTTATATTTCTTATTAATTTACCTTAAAAAATATACAATATAATCAAGGTATTACCTTTTTATATTGTTAATGGCAAAGCTACAGAACAACAACAACTATAGAACAGTTTTAAAAATGCTGTCCCTTATTTGTTGGTCCATTGAGCCAGATTGGAACTGGCAACATTCAGAGTGGTGGTTTTGGATTCGCATTCGATATAAAATATTGTGTTGCTGTTGATATTCAGTGCTGTGCTTGTTAACATATACTGCACCATGCACTGAGAAGTACTGAACACTGCAAAACTGTAGAATAGAAGCCAAGGTCAGTGTCAAAATCCTGGATGGATCAATTATGGTCTCCCTTCGATGCCAGTAGTGGTCCATAAACTATGTCATAAAAAGGCTTTGCATGGCCAAGGCTGCTATTATGTTTGACTGTATTAATGTTATATCAGAGCTGTAAACCTATGCCCTCTGTGTGCTTGTATAGAGTTAGGCCTCATCCCAAATGGCAACTTATTGCCCACGTAACACTATCGCCCCACGTAGTGCTACGGCTCCACGTAGTTATTAAAGGGATACTGTTTATTAAAGGGATACTGCTTATTAAAGGGATACTGCTTATTAAAGGGATACTGTGAGATTCTGCCAATCAAGTTGTTCTACTTACCCAGAGTCAGATGAACTCGTGAATGTATGTCTCTGCGTGTCGTATGAAGGAAGTTAGAGTTAGTTTCACGAGCCAATGCTAACAAGCGTGGAAGTAAAAAGGTACGCTAGCGTATGCTTTCAACAGAGAGAAAATCCTGTAACAAACCACACTTTATAAAGGACACCGAAGGCCTCTGTTTTCAGAGAATGTGCTATTACTGTCAGCAGTATGTAAGGGAGTGAACAAAGCTCCATAAACTAACTATTTAATTCTTTAATTGGACTGTAACAAAATGTACAAACATTACTACTGCCCACACGCTAATGCACTCACAGACGGACCCTCCATACACACAAACAGTGTACAAACACATACACACACCCCCTTCCTCTCACACACACACACACACACACACCCTTCCTCACACACACACACACACACACACACCCTTCCTCACACACACACACACACACACACACACCCTTCCTCACACACACACACACACACACACACACACACACACACACACACACACACACACACACACACACAGTAAACATACTGAATTAGTAATAGTAAAATAATAAACTGCCCATGTCGGTTGGCTGGCTCTGTGTATTCAGGTTTGGCCCAGCTATACAGAATGATGAATGGACTAACATGGCTAAAACACCATTTGGTACAGAAAGCATCAGTGATAAACCAAGCAGTGTGGGAATGCATTCCAAATGGCACCCTATTCCCTATATAGTGCCCTACTTTTGATCAGAGCCTTATGGGCCCCAGTTAATATTTGCGCACTATAAAGGGAAAAGGGTGTCTTTTGGGATGCAGCCTTGGCCTGGAGACAATCAGACGAGCAGCCAGTGCAAACCCTGTCCTTGTATTACAGGTAAACACAGTCAGCGAACGCTTCTATCTCTCAGAGACATTACCATGCAGGGAGAGGCCCAAGGCTTATATCGCTACGTGCCCAGGGAGCCACATTCGGAGCAACAGTGGTGAGGTGTGAGTGGGGTTCTATGGAGAGGGGGTGTCCAATGAGTGGAATGTGGAACGGGCCTCAGTCTTGGGTTGATCACAAGTTACATAACTCAGCAAAAGGACTGCCATGAGAGTGGTTTATCCTATAGAATAAAAATGAGAACAGGTTCATCCTAATTCTATGGTGTAGCAATTCAAAGTACTGTAGTCAACTCAGATTCATGAAACGATGGGTATTTATACCAACATGTACCTCATCTGGTAGACTTAATAAAGTGATCGATTAACAGCAATCAACAAACTAATCAAAAGGCAAGGTGAGAGGCTCTGTGAACAAAGTTACACTATCTGTCTCATTGCTGATCATTATTAAGAGGATGTGTGATAATTCCAGTAGGAAATAACATTAGACCCAAAACAGATCTCCATACCAGTTTATTCGCTTGACTTCCCAGCACAGAATATTCAAATGAAAACACCATCAAACCACAGCAAAACTGCATAATTCAACCCAGCTCAAGTTATTTAACTATGTCCCAAATGGCACCCTGTTCCCTTTGTAGTGCATTACTTTTGACCAGGGCCCATAGGGCTTTGGTCAAAAGTAGTGCCTTATATATGGAATAGGGTGCAATTTGGGACAGAACGACACGCTCATCTATGGGGTAAGCTCACAAATCAGGTTTGAATTCAAACAACATGAATCTGTGTCCAAAGAATAAATTTCAAGGGGGCAAAATGTGTTAATAATGAACAAAAATATAAATGCAGCATGTAAAGTGTTGGTCCTATGTTTCATGAGCTGAAATAAAAGATTTTATGCACAAATTTGTTTACATCGCTGTTAGTGAGCATTTCTCCTTTGCCAAGTTAATCCATCCACCTGACAGGTGTGGCATATCAAGATCATTACACAGGAGCACTTTGTGCAGGGGACAATAAAAGGCCACTCTAAAATGTGCAGTTTTGTCACATAATACAATGCCACAGATGTCTTTTTTGTTTTGAGGGAGCGTGCAATTGGCATGCTGACAGCAGGAATGTCCACCAGAGCTGTTGCCAGAGTATATTAATTTCTGTACCATAAGCCGCTTCCAACGTTTTAGAGAATTTGGCAGTACGTCCAACCGGCCTCACAACTGCAGAACACGTGTATGGCGTTGTGCGGTTTGCTGATGTCAACGTTGTGAACAGAGTGCCCCATGGTGGCGGTGGGGTTATGGTATGGGCAGGCATAAGCTATGGACAACGAACACAATTGCATTTTATCAATGGCAATTTGAATGCACTAATGTAGCGTGACGAGATCCTGATCAATTTCTTTTAAGGTATCTGTGACAAACAGATGCATAGCTGTATTCCCAGTCATGTGAAATGAATTTATTTATTTCAACTGACTGATTTCCTCATATGAACTGTAACTCATCAATATAATTTTAGTATATTACGTTTATATTTTAATTCAGCATAGTTACTCATTGAACGAGTATGGAGTATCGATGTAGAAGAAACAAGCCTCAAGAGTTAACAACACAATACTGCTTTTTACCTCATTGGATCCACATGCACATGACCCCACAAGGCATTTGTGGTGCTGGGCAGAGAGAGAAGTTAATGTTGTATCTGAGATTTAGTTGTGAGCTAAGATGCTGAAGGCATGTTTGTTACCTCCGAGTAACATGACTGGATTTGCTGAGATGATAGAAAGAGAACGCGTCAGTCATTGATAGTAATGTAGCTATTCTTCGCATGATACCGCTCTGTTAATGTTTTCAATGACATGAAGAACAGATAAATACCCCTGAGAATTTTTTTTTAAATTCAGTTTGGAAGATTTAAGCAGAGTAAGAATTAGAGTTTGGTCTATGATAATCACATGCTCAATCTCAGCAGCATGTGATGCAGGAAACTAGCTCTGTCACGTAGTGTACAGCAATTGATGTTGCGCCGGTCTCGGAGCGGTCTGTACACGGAAATGTTGGTCACAACTGTACCAGAACCGCACAAAGAGCCCTAAATAGGGGACTTTACATCTCTTAAAAGAAAATGGTCTGGTATGGTCATTTATTATCAAGATAGGGTGTAAAATATCCCTGGACTGTCCATATTTTAAATGCGTAACTAAATAAAGTAAATTGTGACAGGGCTTAGACTGTTATGTTAAAGCCTTGTGGCAGAATGCACAATCAGTGTAATGGATGTGGGGCTCGACACAAATAAATACAGAAATTGTTGTATAGCCCGTCACAATATCAGCAAACTGTCAAACTTGAAGCACTATTGTGTGACAGTATGCCTGGATCTTTACTTGCAGCGATACAAGCCCATGTTTGTGATTTTCCAATTGATTTTCAGACAAACATTGTTGCTCCTGGACAGAGTGAAATCTTTCAAATCGATCCAGAACCACTTGGATTTTTGTGGTGTCTTGTTTCTTAAGTCTTCGTCTTTTCAAATATTCGAACATCAGAATAGTTTTCATTTTGTTGGACAGAAATGGGACAGTTTTCCAAAATGTCTGACCCCCACAAAATCCATAATGTTGAAGCTGAAGCTACTGGAGATGCATCATAGACAGACACTGTCCTGTCAGCTGCTTGACAAAGTGTCTCATCCTGCTGCCTTTTTAGCACTGATAGTAAACTATCCAAAAGAGGCAATTATGAAACGTCTCTCACCTCTTTCTGGATGGATTATGGTGCAAATGTTGCCCTTTAGGAATAAAATGAGTCACATCCCCATGTCAATAAACCCTCAGAATTGTTCTTCATCCATCACTCCACAGAGGTTCAGATATGCACATCTCAATGAGATCCATCAAGTTTTGGCTTCTGCCTTGGACATCATATTTCCCTGTGCTGCCCTGTGATGCACCTCAAAGCAATGGAGATGCAAGTCTGACATTTGAAACAGCAGTGTACAGCAGTGGAGGATGAATGATTGGCCGGGCCTGACAAGTCAAAAGCAGCAGGTCATTGGTCACTGTGGTCCTAGCCTTTGCTCCAGACACCTCATACTGGGTGGTGTCTAAAATGACAACCTGCTCCCATATCATGTGCTTTGGACCAGTCCCATAATCTTTGTGTGTGCTCTAAATGCAATTATGTATTCAATTGGGATATTTGTCAATACTGAGGTGGCTGCATCATTGATTACACTATATCATGCAGTATCATCAGATTCACAACAAAAACATAGTGGAGATGAAAGGCCCAGATCTTTGGTGTGTTTTTTTATTTTTATTTAACCTTTATTTAACTAGGCAAGTCAGTAAAGAAGAAATTCCTATTTTCAATGACGGCCTAGGAGCAATGGGTTAACTGCCTTGTTCAGGGGCAGAATGACATATTTTTACCTTATCAGCTCACTAGCCTGCCTGCCACCCCATGTGTGTAGGGGAGACCAATGGAGACTAGGTGTGTGTGTGTGTGTGTGTGTGTGTGTGTGTGTGTGTGTGTGTGTGTGTGTGTGTGTGTGTGTGTGTGTGTGTGTGTGTGTGTGTGTGTGTGTGTGTGTGTGTGTGTGTGTGTGTGTGTGTGTGTGTGTGTGTGTGTGTGTGTGTGTGTGTGTGATCCTCAGTTGTCTGTCAATTTTGAGACATTATCATAGGCCTGGCTGGTGTGTGTGTTCCCTCAGTGCTGACTCTTTTGTCATGGATTTTCTGTCTTTATATCAGGAGTGACTGATAAACTGGGCTCTTTCCTGCTTGCCAGAGATACACAGCTGCACACATACACACACACACACACACACACGGCTGCATTACCATTTTCTACTCTGCTCTGGGAGGCTGGAAGGAAGGAAGGAGAAAAGAAAGACAGACTGACTATGAAAGGTCATTGCACTGAACTTCAACTGATATGCTGCAGTATTATTGTTCTCACAATGAGCCTGTGCACAGAGAGCATAAGATACTTTGTCAAAAAATCTAAACATGACATGTCCAACTTGTTCTTAACCAGTCCTACACTCTACAGATGACATGAATGTATCAATGGAAATGTATTAAATGATAATGATAGGTCTGTGAGTCAGAACAAAGCTCTGAGGATTTGTCCCAAATGGCACCTTATTCCCTGTATAGTTCAATATTTTTTTTACCAGAGCCTTGGTGAAATGTAGTGCACTGTAAATGGAATAGGGTGCCATTTGGTATGTAGACTGTTCTCTGGTGTTAAGATCATAACCTAATGTGAAAACGACAGCTGCCGTTGTGTGCATGGTGGCATTTCACCGCTTCCAGACTGAGTATCTAATGCCCCCCACACACACACACACACACACACACACACACACACACACACACACACACACACACACACACACACACACACACACACACACACAGACACACGTATACAGACACACACACTCTCTAGAACTCAAATCAATTGGCTTAAGCCCTCAACCGCCCACTCTGAATGGCATCTATTGTGTTGTAACTGTGACTTATGACTGGGTTATGCATTTAGCATTAGGCCTAATGTCTTCGGTGGAGGGTCTGAAGTAAATATGTGGATTTAATTGCACCATGTGGTTTAATTAGCATAGTGGATGTGAATTAATAATTTACTTTCCTCGTAATATGATAATCATGACATTAATGCATCAAAAAGCACGTCAGACTCTGACAGTGACGGGCTCCTCTCCAGCTAGATGACTACACAACCAGCTAATGGATGGTATAAAAGCTTCCGAGGGATTTGGGTCACTTCCAAGGGCTGATGTTATAGGTAAACTATATTTAAACGATTGATATGCTAATCAAAGCTACATTTAGTATGCATCCCAAATGGCACCCTATTCCCTATATAGCGCACTACCAGGCCTTCTACCGGGCCCTGGTTAAATGTAGTGCACTATATATGGAATAGGGTGCCATTTGGGACCATACCTTAGAGAAGTGGATCTGTCCGATCCTCTGCTGTTACCATGGATATCCACCATTATAAACTGGGTGGTTCGAGCCCTGAATGCTGATTGGCTGAAAGCCGTGGTATATCAGACAGTATACCATGGGTATGACAAAACTTTTATTTTTACTGTTCTAATTACGTTGGTAACCGGTCTATAAAAGTAATAAGGCACCTCAGGGGTTGGTGATATATGGCCAATATACCACGGCTAACGGCTGTGTCCTAGCACTCTGTGTTGTGTCGTGCATAAGAAGAACCCTTAGCCGTGGTATATTGGCCATATACCACACCCCGTCGGGCCTTATTGCTTAATTAGAACGCATGTTGTTGTCTTCCTCAAAACTCCCTATGCATTTAAGTCATAATTTCATCAGAAATTCCTAGCAGTGGTTGCATGTGGAATACAAAATATATGACGCTATATATGACATTTAGCAGATGCTTTTATCCAAAGCGACTAACAGTTTTGCGTGCATACATTTTACGTATGGATAGCTCCAGGAATTAAACCTACGATCCTGCCGTTGCAAACTCCATGCTCTACCAACTGAGCCATACAGGAATAAACACTACAGTTCTGTACTTCCATCTTCATATTTCTCACTCAGCACCCTGCATCCTCCTAACCTCTTACCTCTGGCTAGCGTCTAACAGACAAGGGAGGATAGGAGAGCTTGCTTGTGTCCCAAATGGCCCCCAGTTCTCTATGTAGTACCACAGGACCCTGGTCAAAAGTAGTCCACTACACCGGGAATAGGGTACGATTTGGGACATAGACAGAGTGGAAACAATGCCAAACCTTTAATTGCTCCTTTGGCTTGACTCTGTGAGCTATTGTTGTCCTCGTAATGAAAATGTATTAACCTTCACTTGCTTTTTATTCTTGGAACTGAAGGCCAAATGGAATTTGCAGTGACCAACCGACTGTAAAATATAAAATGTAATTTCTCTACAGCAAAGTTCATCTAACCCGATCTAGGTTCTTTTATTCTTCTCATTTGTGTGAGGCCACTATTAATGCAGTGTAATTGCAGGGCAGATGCAAGTTAATTATTTTGTTAATTGGGCTTGGGATAGTTGTTTAGCATTACAGAGCATCATTGCTTGGATCTGTCACCTTATGTTAGTTGGATATAAAGTTTTGTTTAAAAAGCTAACTTTTCCATTGTGTTTTTGTACCAATCCTAACAATTAACTTTTAAGTACAGAACCAGTCCAAAATTTTGACACATCTACTCAAGGATTTTTCTTTATTTTACTATTTTCTACATTGTAAAAGTAGTGAAGACATCAAAACTATTAAATAACACATATGGAATCATGTAGTAACCAAAAAAGTGTTAAACATATCAAAATACATTTTATATTTGAGATTCTTCAAAGTAGCCACCCTTTGCTTTGATGACAGCTTTGCAAACTCTTGGCATTCTCTGGTAGTCAGGTAAAAGGTGTGCCTTGTTAAAAGTTAATTTGTGACTCGTTTCAGGAAACTAGGCAAATGTCGCGGGTTACTACTTTACAGGAAAGCTATTTGAACGAAAATGTGTTTTTTGGCAGAAATGTTTTTTGGAACATGTGAACTTTAATGTGCCATAGTAACAAACCTGTATGCCATCTGTAAATACAAAAACAATTGTTAAATTACGAGCCTAGTTGGTTTAGCCACAGAAATGTCAGCAACCTTCCTGCTGGCCCTGATTGGGTGAGATAATGAGTGGTCTGGACATCAGTTTGGATTGGTCTGCCATATAGCATGCTTCTGTCAAATTGAGCTGGTCAGTATGTGTAGGTAAACCTGTTTAATGCGGATTTTTTATATATATCTATCGAGTAGTAGAACTGCATAAGTGTTGCTCTTCACTTTCTGGAGGACCGAGTTTTGGAATTAGAGTATGATATCTAAGGAGATAACATCTCCAGAATACATCTTCAAATTAAGTGCAACCATGGCATCTGTGACAGAGAGACGCGTCCACCCATGATGTATACGGGTAAGATAGTCTAGCTAGCTACATTTTCAGATATTATACGTTTCTAATTTTGACTGAAAGTCATTTTCATTTCAAGCTAATGTGTACAGCTAGCTAGCTAGCCATCGTTACTAGCTGGCTCGCTAGCTAACATTACGAGTATGATCTTATTATTTGTATCTTAGAGCCATTTGCTTTGTTAGTTGTAGCCAAATGTTAGCTAGCTAACATTGAACCTGGTTGGTTAGCTACCTGCAGATTCATGCAGGGTAGTAACATCATGAGTTGGGATTATGGTTCATTGTTTACCTATCTTACTAGCTTACATGTCTTAACAAAAGACTCCACTTTGCAAGTAACCATTTCAATAGAATGTTGCTCAAACGCTCACCACCAGTTGAATATGGCTGGTGTCAGTAAACGTTGGCAAAAAAGTGTAAATTGTTGCCAGCAGCACTGTTGCAGTCACCAACGCTCTGGATAACATCAAAGTCAAAGTCACCATTACTAGTCAGTTGTACAACCGAATGCCTTCAACCCAAATGTGTCTTCCACATTTAACCCAACCCCTCTGAATCAGAGAGGTGCGGGGGGCTGCCTTAATCAACATCCACGGCACCCGGGGAACAGTGGGTTAACTGCCTTGTTCAAGGGCAGAACGACAGATTTTTTCCTTGTCAGCTCGGGGATTCGAACTTGCAACCCTCCGGTTACAAGTCCAACACTCTAACCACTAGGCTACCTGCCGCCAGGTAGCCTAGTGGTATAAACAGCATAACGATCTCTACTAGGGCGAGTAAAATGGTCAGTGAGCTGTTCTCTCATTTGTGTCTGAAAGTAGCTAGCAAGCTAGCCAACATTAGCCAGTTAGCTTGGGTGCTTGACTGCTGTTGTTAGGACAGTAATCGGATAAACCCTTAAAGAGATGGGCTTGTCAAAAGCTTAACTTCTTAGGGAGCAGCTCCCGAGGTCACGGTTTTGGAGAGTCTGTCGTGCCCAAAGTAAAATGTATCCCACTACATTTGTCTAAACTTGTCCAAGAACAATCAAACATCATTGATAATGTATCTTTAGGAACACTTTTATGTATATTTACTGTAATATTTCAACCGGATTATAAAGTGGACGATAGGAAAGGAAAAAAACGCGCATACTCTTCTGTTTACATCCGATGACCAGTTCGAAATTCTTCTTCTATTACCATCCAGAGCAACTAAACATCATCAAACACTGTTTAGAGACTGTTGACATCCAGTGGAAGCAATAGGTACTGCAATCTTACTCCCATATATGTCTGTTTTCAATAGAGAGGAGTTCAAAATGAGGCAATGTGTCAAAAACACTTTTTCCAGGACAGAAATTCCTCTGGTTTTCGCCTGCTATATCAGTTCTGTTATACTCACAGACAGAACTTCACACTAATTATGTGCATATCCTAAGCAGAATTACTTCTGTATTGTTCCTCATATGCCTGGTATGATATACCACGTTGTAGCTCTATGTTTCTGCTTTTATCCAATGTGAAAACACAATTTCTAATTTTGCTACATAAGACCGAATCAAGGTGGTCGGTCACATCTGTTGAATTTCTTTCCTTCTTATTGCATTTGAGACAATCAGTTGTGTTGTGACAAGGTTGGGGTGGTATACAGAAAACAGCCCTATTTGGTAAAAGACCAAGTCAATATTATGACAAGAACAACTCAAATAAGCAAAGAGAAATGACAGTCCATCATTACGTTAACACATGAAGGTCAGTCATTACGGAACTTTGAAAGTTTCTTCAAGTGCAGTCGCAAAAACCATCAAGCACTATTATGGAACTGGATCTCATGAGGACTGCCACAGGAAAGGAAGACCCAGAGTTACCTCTGCTGCAGAGGATAAGCTCATTAGAGTTACCAGCTTCCGAAACTGCAGCCCAAATAAATGCTTCAAAAGAGTTCAAGTAACAGACACATCTCTATCAGAACAAAGGTAAGACCCAGATGCAGACTGTCGAAGTAACAATGTTTATTGTAGCAACAGGGGCAGGCAAAGACAGGTCAAGGCAGGCAGGGCGTCAATAATCCAGAGTATGGGGGCAAAGGTACAGGACGGCAGGCAGGCAGGCAGGCTCAGGGACAGGCAGAGTGGTCAGGCAGGAGGGCTCAGAGTCAGGACAGGCAAGGGTCAAAACAGGGAGGACAACAATAGAGAGACTGGGGAAAAGCAGGAGCTGAGAAACAAAATGCTGGTTGACTCAAACAAACAAGACAAACTGGCAACAGACAAACAGAAAACACAGGTATAAATACATGATAATGGGGAAGATGGGTGACACATGGGGTGGAGACAATAACAAAGACAGGTGAAACAGATCAGGGCGTGACACATTTCAGCTTCAACTGTTCAGAGGAGACTGCGTGAATCAGGCCTTCATGGTCGAATTGCTGCAAAGAAACCACTAATTAAGGACACCAATAAGAAGAAGAGACTTGCTTGGGCCAAGAAACATGAGCAATGGACATTAGACTGGTGGAAATCTGTCCTTTCGTCTGATGAGTCCAAATTTGTGATTTTTGGTTGCAACCGCTGTCTTTGTGAGACACAGAGTAGGTGAACGAATGATCTCCATATGTGTGGTTCCCACCATGAATTATAGAGGTGTCACGTCCAAGCCTGAGAAGACAGGCTGGCGTGTTTAGTTTTGTTTTAGGTGAAGGGGTTTTCTGTTCTAGGTTATATATTTCTATGTTGGGTTAATGGTTCCCAATTAGAGGCAGCTGAGTGTCGTTGTCTCTAATTGGGAACCATATATATGTTTGTAGTTTTCACTTGGGGTTTGTGGGTTATTGTTTAGACATAGCTTTGTTCGTGGTGTCAGTCTATGTTATATGTTACGATCTTCGTTTCGTTCTGTCCTGTCCTGTTTGTTATTTTGCCCAGTTACGTTTCGTTTAAATAAACATGTACCATGTATACTGGATGCCTCGCTGCGCCTTGGTCTGTCACTTATGAGGATCGTGACAAGAGGAGGAGGCAGTGGTGGAAAAAGTACCCAATAGTCATATTTGAGTAAAAGTAAAGATACCATAATAGAAAATGACTCAAGTAAGTGAAAGTCACCCAGTAAAATACTACTTGAATAAAAGTCTAAAAGCATCTGGTTTATCAAAAGTAAATGTAATTGCTAAAATGTAGTTAAGTATCAAAAGTAAAAGTATAAATAAGTTCAAATTCCTTATATTAACCAAAGCAACTGGGCACATTTTCTAGTTTTTTATTTATTTTACGGATAGCAAGGGGCACGCTCCAATTCGGACATAATTTACAAACGAAGCATGTGTTTAGTGAGTCCGCCAGATAGGGATGACCAGGGATGTTCTCTTGATAAGTGTGTGAATTAGACCATTTTCCTGTCCTGCTAAGCATTCAAAATGTAACTAGTACTTTTGGGTGTCAGGTAAAATGTATGGAGTAAAAAGTACATACTTTTCTTCAGGATTGTAGTGAAGTAAAAGGAAAAGTTGTCAAAAATATTTATAGTAAAGCAAATTACAAATAACCCAAAAAACTACTTAAGTAGTACTTGAAAGTATTTTTACTTAAGTACTTTACACCACTGGGAGGAGGTGTGATGGTGTGGGGGTGCTTTGCTGGTGACACTGTCAGTGATTTATTTAGAATTCTAGGCACACTTAACTAGCATGGCTACCACAGCATTCTGCAGTGATATGCCATCCCATCTGGTTTCCACTTAGTGGGACTGTAATTTGTTTTTCAACAGGACAATGACTCAACACACCTCCAGGCTGTGTACGGTTATTTGACCAAGAAGGAGAGTGATGGAGTTCTGCATTAGATTACCTAGCCTCCACAATCACCCAATCTCAACCCAAATGAGATGGTTTGGGATGAGTTGGACCGTATAGACAAGAAAATCAGCCAACAAGTGCTCAGCATATGTGGGAACTCTGTTGGAAGACCAAGCTGTCATCATGGCAAAGGGTGGCTACTTTGAAGAATCTAAAATATAAAATATATTTTGATTTGTTTAACACTTTTTTGTTCATCTACATGATTCCATATGTGTTATATCATAGTTTGATGTCTTCACTATTAATCTACAATGTAGAAAATAGTAAACATAAAGAAAAGCACTTGAATGAGTAGTTGTATCCAAACTTTTGACTGGTACTGTACTTGTTCACTTCCTTCAGTTGGGGTTAAATGTTTCATTCACAACATTCTCCATAACAAAAATAGGTCATCTGAGCTACCACAACCCAAGGAGAAGTTTTGAGATGTAATTTTTAGAAATAGCTACAATGGTAACATAAAAATCTGCTCTCCCTGGGGTACGTTTAAAAATAACACATAACAAGGATTTCACTTGTGTTTTCTAAACAAGATGAACTTCAAATAAGACATTCCTCCTGGGTTGAAGAAAACTGAGAAAGATTCAGAGAGAAATTCTGAATGAAATATCAGTTGTTACATTTGAGTGCTTGCCTCTCAAAGACATATTAATAATAATAACCCACAATCCGGGCGTTGCAAGCACCATGCTTTACTAACTGAGCCATACAGAACACCAACCTTCTCTGCCCACTAAGCAATATGCAGGAGTGTGTTTTGGAGCGCATCCAAACATCCATTCATCAGACATTCTAAATGGGGGCAGAGACCTCTCACAGAGGAGAGCACACTGGCTGGCTATCACCCTGACTCTCCCCTTTCACTGTGTTTCCGCTGGTCAGCGCTGGTCAACAGGGAGGTGTTAAAATGCTTGATTGACAGGTTGTGCAGCAGGCAGCTCTAATCCGGAGGGCAATGTGGTCAAAGTCATTAACATCCCTTACTGAATTTCCATTATCTTTCTCTCACCATATCTCTGTCTGTTGTGCTTACTTCCTGACTCATCTCTCTCTCTCTCTCTCTCTCTCTCTCTCTCTCTCTCTCTCTCTCTCTCTCTCTCTCTCTCTCTCTCATGTTTCTTTTTTTAAGGGCTCTCTCTCACCTCTCTCTCTTTTTTTAAAGTTAGGGTTATGTTCAGGTATTAATTCCAATTAATTCAAAATTCTTAATGTTAACCCTTACTTTAACCATTCGGAGTTAATGCCTAAGGTTTGACATAGGCTTAAAACAAAAATATAAAAAAACAACTGTCTATTGCTGGATTCAAACTTTCAACCGTTGGAATCAGAGGCAGAAGCAAACCCTAAACCTACTTGAAGGTAACATCGCTCACTGTTGGCCCTAGTGGCTGGTTTACACGTAATCTCCCAACGTCCTCAGACATGGATGGATGACGAACACTGACTTGTATCACGGGTGACCTTGCCGGTGTGATAACCTATGATTCATCCATCCTGTTTTCCTGTGTAACCACTCTCAAAGGGATTTCTACAGGATGTCAGTTTATTGAACATGTAGTGAAATGACATGCAGGTCCAAACAACACTATCTATTTCTGACCATCCTTACTACTTTTTAACTTAGCCAGAGCGTCCCGTAGTACTGAAGAGAAGCACTTGCAATGGTTTTAGAGGGTACATTATTATGAGTACCTACCTGTACCTGGAATTTTACGCTGTCACCACTTTCCTCCGGGGACTAAACAACCTTTTCCTGAACAAGTAAATGCTGTTGAACACCACTGTTGAACACCACTGTTGAACACCACTTTTGGCAGTGAACAACTGCACCTCACTGCTACGGTTACCACAGTAGGACTGCATCAGAGTTTTGTATTTGTATTTATTATGGATCCCCATAGCTGCTGCCAAGGCAACATATACTCTTCCTGGGGTCCAGCAACATTAAGGCAGTTATATACAATTTAAAATATTACATGACATTACATTTCATAACACTTTACCCAATACATTTAGTGTGTTCCCTCAGGCAACCCTTCCGCTATCACATATTTACAGTACAACATCCATGTGTACATGTGTGAGGAGTGTGTGTCTTATCATGTGTATGTCTGTGTAACAATTTAGAAATACTGAGATGTTCAAAAGTTTGCAGACTTAAACAACCTTTCTCTGCAGAAGTGAATACTGTACGCTACTGCTTGGGTAAGGCCTACACCCCTAAATGACTTGGCAATGCAGAAATACACTTTTCTCCCATGTGGAAAAAGGAACATGTCTGCTCTACTATACTCAGCAGGAAATGATCAGCAGAGTTTAATTCAACTGCTCCTCCAAGACCCACTCTGATGATCTCACAGCACCTGGCACGCAAATGCAGGACGCAAAAAAAAATGATTATGGCTTCATCGAATACTCACAACTTCAAAAGCTATCGCGGCAGATTCATTTCCATTCGTAACGGAGAGAGAAGGAGGAAGGGGAGGAGAAGGAGAGTGGAGCCACTCTGTCAGAGAGCTAAATCAAGATATTCTCATTGATCTCAGTTTAAACACCTCTCCAAAGAATGATTACGATTCCGCCGAACTCCCTCTCTCTGCCAGGGGAACTCAATCCAAACTGAATGATGCTGTATTGTGGACGGATGCCTGCACAACATTCAAATAACTTCCATTGTCCCTCTGCTGCTGCTGTGGAACTCACACATAATCCTGAAGAGCCTCTCCTTCAAACTGCAGCCGGAGAGCGGCCTCAATTCTATTATTGATCACTATGGCTAAGTGTGTGAGGGAGGACTTTAGATCATGTTGTTTGGCAGTAAATATTTCAATGGAAGGGAGAGGGACTGTTTATTTATCTGACACACACACACACACACACACACACACACACACACACACACACACACACACACACACACACACACACACACACACACACACACACACACACACACACACACACACACACACACACACACACACACACACACACACACACACACACAGATCAATGTATTCCATGGCCTGTCTGCAAACAGATTAGATTATATTAGACCATGGCGTCATCCTCTGTATTCTATTATAGAGATGTACCTGAGGATTAGAACCCCTAGCTCTCCCACAGCAGAAGCTCATTTTCATAATCCCTTCTTGAGTCCCAAATGGCACCTTACTTACGATTTAGTGCACTACTTTTTAACTTTTGACCTGGGCTCATAGGGCTCTGGTCAAAAGTAGTGCACTATATAGGGAATAGGGTGCCATTTCATTTGGTGACGTAGACATAATACCTGTGTCTCATCCCTTACTGTACAGCAGGTAGCCTAGCGGTTGAGAGCGGACTAGGTGACAAATCGATGTGCCCTTGATCAAGGCACTTAGTAACCCTAATTGCTCCTTCAAGTCGGTCTGGATAAGAGTGTCTGCTAAATGACTCAAATGTACATGTGTTCAGTAAATATATGGCTGAAGATGTCTCCAGCATGTTCCTATAGTGCATGAGAACTACAGCTGTTGTGCATACAGTTTAGAGACCTAGTTCAGCGCTTTGAGACAAACCCTCAGTGCCTTATGTCTATTATAGAACAACTCGCGTCTGTGGGTGTTCCAGGGTGTGTGGTGTGGCCCTAGAACGAGTCCCCTGGGAGGGTCCCCTGCTCCCTAACACCCAGAACCATTCATCAGCCTCCTCCTCTCCTCCTCTTCTCACGTCTCACCTGTCTGAGAGGAGGCACATTCTCAAACCTCAGCCAGCTCTTATTAAAGGGGCAATCAGGGAATTCTTATTAAACAATAACAAAGTGGTCATCCGGACACTTTTTCTTTGGGGGTAAAAGTAACAAGTAATTAAAGAGCTGCAGTAAAATAACGATAGCGAGACTGTATACAGGGGAACCGGTACAGAGTCGATAGGCACGGGCACCAGGTAGTTGAGGTAATATGTACATATAGATAGAGTTATTAAAGTGACTATGCATAGATGATAACAACAGAGAGTAGCAGCGGTGTAAAAAGGGTGGGGGCAATGCAAATAGCTATTTGGTTAGATGTTTAAGAGTCTTGTGGCTTGTGGTTTGGGGGTAGAATCTGTTTAGAAGCCTCTTGGACCTAGACTTGGCGCTCCGGTATCGCTTGCTGTGGGGTATCAGAGAGAACAGTCTATGACTAGGGTGGCTGGAGTCTTTTACAATTTATACAGCCTGCCTAGGACACCGCCTGGTATAGAGGTCCTGGATGGCAGGAAGCTTGGCCCTAGTGATATACTAGCCGAGCTGTTGCCATACCAGGCAGTGATGCAACCAGTCAGGATGCTCTCGATGGTGCAGCTGTAGAACCTTTTGAGGATCTGAGGACCCATGCCAAATCTTTTCAGTCTCCTGAGGGGGAATAGGTTTTGTCGTGTCCTCTTCACGACTGTCTTGGTGTGCTTGGACCATGTTAGTTTGTTGGTGATGTGGACACCAAGGAACTTGAAGCTCTCAACCTGCTCCACTACAGCCCCGTCGAT
The DNA here is from genome assembly GCA_030435695.1 of Brachymystax lenok tsinlingensis. Lineage (NCBI taxonomy): Eukaryota > Metazoa > Chordata > Actinopteri > Salmoniformes > Salmonidae > Brachymystax > Brachymystax lenok. The sequence goes on from CM059786.1 coordinate 32,808,697, forward strand.
GAGAATGGGGGCGTGCCCGGTCCTCTTTTTTCTGTAGTCCACAATCGTCTCCTTTGTCTTGATCACGTTGAGGGAGAGGTTGTTCTCCTGGCACCCCACGGCCAGGTCTCTGACCTCCTCCTTATAGGCTGTCTCGTCGTTGTCGGTGATCAAGCCTTCCACTGTTGTGTCACCTGCAAACTTAATGATGGTTGTTGGAGTCATGCCTGGTCGTGTAGTCATGAGTGAACAGGGAGTACAAGAGGGGACTGAGCTCGCACCCCTGAGAGGACCCTGTGTTGAGGATCATGTTGTTACCTACCGTTACCACCTGGGGGCCGTCCATCAGGAAGTCCAGAATCCAGTTACAGAGGGAGGTGATTAGTCCCAGGGTCCTAAGCTTATTGATTAGCTTTGAGGGAACAGTGGTGATGAACGCTGAGCAGTAGTCAATGAATAGCAATCTCACATAGGTGTTGCTTTTGGCCAGGTGGGAAAGGGAAGAGTGGAGTGCAATGGAGATTGTATCATCTCTGGATCTGTTTAGGGCGGTATGCAACTTGGAGTGGGTCTAGGGTTTCAGGGATAATGGTGTGGATGTAAGCCATGACCAGCCTTTCAAAGCGCTTCATGGCTACAGACTGGTCGGCAGTCATTTAGGCAGGTTACCTTAGTGATCTTGGGCAAAGGGACTATGGTGGTCTGCTTAAAACATGTCGGTATTACAGACTCGGACAGGGAGAGTTTGAAAATGGATGGTAGCTACTAGGTTATTTCAGTCATTTATTAGTAAGATTCTTCAACAATCAACAGCTAGGTGATATATATCATACATTTAAAAGTCAGAAAATTAATGTGCCAATCCCAGATAGCCCCTTAACAGCCCCATCCACGGCTCTCTCCTCCCTGTTCTCTATAGAATGTCCCCATGCTGAACGAGGCACTGGAAATAGCACAATAGCTACCATCCACAGGTCTCTCCTCCCTGTTCTATATAGAACGTCCCCATGCTGAATGAGGCACTCTGGAAATAACACAGTAGCTACCAGACATGGACCGGGAACTAGATGGGGATAGTAGGGGACTTTCTGGGACAATTGAGGTCAAGGGTTTGACATCGTTGAGGAAGGGAGGTCCCACTTGGGTTAGTTGATCCAAATAAACGGTCCAAACCCTGTTACTCAACTGAGATTGAGTGTTGTTTACACAGCTGTGACTATGAGCAGATTTATAATGCATTTCTGTCACGTCTACTCCCACTCCGGTGCTCGACGTCGCCGGTTTACTAACCACCGGTCCTGGCTTGTATCGCTCTGTTCGTTATTATTAAACTCACCCACTGCACCTGCTTCTTGACTCCCAGCATCATTGTTACAGTGTCACAAAGTGTTTCTCCAAGCTGTATCCCTTATTATAATTTTTTACGTGTGTCACTAAAGATGGTATACATGTTCCTTTCTTTTGCTGTAAATACTATGTGGACCTTCCTAATTGTCCTGTTCATAATTTTTTTTTTTCTTTTCTACACACCACAAATACTATAAGAATCTACAACTAGATGTGCGCTAGTGTTTCCCTTTTTCACTACTTATTATGTTTCACATTACTCCATGTAGTTCAGTTGATTGTAAGGTCAGCAATGTTTTTTAATACAAACAACCTGCTTTTCTCTTTTTGAGTAAAATCATACAGCATATAATGGTATATTATTTTGCTTTAGCCAATACAGCTACCCCTTACCGACCTGGACTGGGGATCAGAGGTCAAGGGAGTGATAGAGAGCATAACAGACCAGCCTTTCTTTGTTTTTCAAAGTTACATATTTCTATTTCAGTCTGTCTTTGAACTCTCTTTGAATTGCATTGCACTTTCCCTTTGAATTAATACTGTCTCAATAAAGTATCAGTTGTCCACAGATTCCCTCTGAACTAATACTGTCTCAATAAAGTATCAGTTGTCAACGCATTCCCTCCAAACTAATATTGTCTCAATAAAGTATTAGTTGTCAACGATTTCCCTCTGAACTAATACTGTCTCAATAAAGTACCAGTTGTCAACGGTTTCCCTCTGAACTAATACTGTCTCAATAAAGTATCAGTTGTCAACGCATTCCCTCCAAACTAATATTGTCTCAATAAAGTATTAGTTGTCAACGATTTCCCTCTGAACTAATACTGTCTCAATAAAGTACCAGTTGTCAACGGTTTCCCTCTGAACTAATACTGTCTCAATAAAGTAAAGTATCAGTTGTCAACGCATTTCCTCTAGCGAAAGAGCACACATTCAGAATACACATTCAGGTTCATTTTGTCATTCAAATGTAAGGCCGGTCTGTGTCAGAAAATTGGGTATCCATTCCTTCTGCACGTTCGACAATGCAATTTCCCCACTGTGCTAATTTGAAATAAGCTTGGATGCAGACCTGGGTTCAAATGCTATTTGAATTATTTCAAAAACGTTGTTTTATCGTGAAAACAAAACAAGAAAACAGCTAAATCCACCCCATCTGAATTTAATGTTTTGGGAGATTTCTATTTGTTCCATTGCAACAGACAAGCTCAATCAAGCTTATATTTATGAATCCTTTCAAATAGTATTTTAACCCATGACTGCTTGTACAGTTGAAGTCGGAGGTTTACATACACTTTAGCCAAATACATTTAAACTCAGTTTTTCAAAATTCCTGACATTTAATCCTAGTAACAATTCCCTGTCTTAGGTCAGTTAGGATCACCACTTTATTTTAAGAACGTGAAATGTCAGAAAAATAGTAGAGAGAATGATTTACTTCAGCTTTTATTTATTTCATTACATTCCCAGTGGGTCAGAAGTTTACATACACTCAATTAGTATTTGGTAGCATTGCCTTTAAATTGTTTAACTTGGGTCAAACGTTTCGGGTAGCCTTCGACAAGCTTCCCACAATAAGTTGGGTGAGTTTCGGCCCATTCCTCCTGACAGAGCTGGTGTAACTGAATCAGGTTTGTAGGCCTCCTTGCTCACACACGCCTTTTCAGTTCTGCCCACAAATGTTCTATAGGACTGAGGTCAGGGCTTTGTGATGGCCACTCCAATACATTGACTTTGTTGTCCTTAAGCCATTTTTCCACAACTTTGGAAGTATGCTTGGGGTCATTGTCCATTTGGAAGACCACTTGCGACCAAGCTTTAACTTCCTGACTGATGTCTTGAGATGTTGTTTATACTTGTGTACTATTGTTTGTACAGATGAACGTGGTACCTTCAGGCATTTGGAAATTGCTAACAAGGAAGAATCAGACTTGTGAAGGTCTAAAAAAGAATTCTGAGGTCTTTGCTGATTTCTTTTGATTTTCCCATGATGTCAAGCAATGAGGCATTGAATTTGAAGGTAGGCCATGAAATACATCCACAGGTACACTTCCAATTGACTCAAATTATGTCAATTAACCTATCAGAAGCTTTTAAACCATGACATAATTTTCTGTAATTTTGCAAGTTGTTTAAAGGCACAGTCAACTTAGTGTATGTGAACTTCTGACCCACTGGAATTGTGATACGGTGAATTATGAGTGAAATAATCTGTCTGTAATTGTTGGAAAAATTACTTGTGCACAAAGTAGATGTCCTAACCGACTTGCCAAAACTATAGTTTGTTAACAAGAAATTTGTGAAGTGGTTGAAAAAAAAAAGTTTTAATGACTCCAAACTAAGTGTATGTAAACTTCCGACTTCAACAGTATGTAATATTCAGCGGCACTCTCTGGCTGTGTGAATGGCTGGTAATTGTTGTGAGTTAGTCCTCGTGTCCCCAGACAACAATATAGCCCTGTAGAGCTGATTGTAATGAATGATCACAAGGTAATAATTCTGTTTAATCATTACGGCCATTTCAAACCGTTATCCCCACAATGGAATTAATTAATGTAGTTCACAAATTAATCAACATATTGCCTTGGGATGTCAGTCATTCATCATTGCTTAGCAGGACACGGTATTGCCACGCTGGCAGATTCCACAGTGTAGCATGACTTTATTATCGATTGATGACATTTTATTATGTAAAGCAAGTCACACACAGTACAGTATGGCATATATTTAGTAGGACTACTCAGCTGTCTCCCTATATCCCCAATTACATTATTTTAGGTTTGATCCAGTCCACTTCCATGCCTCATAATTGACAGACCTCAGCTGCCAAAAGCCAGATAAAAGTATACGTTAAACAGCAACAATGCTCCACTGCTACATTATTACGCCATTTTCAAGCAGGCTAACTGAATGTGAGACAAATTCTCTAAGAGGGCAAATACTGTAAATGAAGTGAACTGAAATAGTTGACGGAGCACTGAGACTGACATAAGGGACCGCCACTGAACCTCAGATTCAGATAAAAAGATGAATGATGTCACTTTTCCTTTACTTTAGATGGAGCAATCAATGGATGCATCCCAAATGGCAGCCTATTCCCTACATAATGCACTACTTTTGACCAGAGCATCATGGGCCCTGGTCAAAAGTACTGCACTATCAGGGGAATAGGATATCATTTGGGCCACAGACAACAGTTGAACTCAACTTAGACACAGAAAGGAATATGGAGAGGTTGGGTTGGTCACCTCTCAGTGTATCTGCCTCCAACACATTACAATGGCACGTCTCTTCAAATAATGGGTTCACGGCTCTCTTTGTCTTAAAAGCCATCATAAACCTGCATAATATTGCACATCTGCAGAGATTACCCTGTGTAAAGCTATTGGCATTCACTCAACGTATTACATTCTATTCTCCCTGACAGTTTTTTTTGTCTTCTTCTGTGCATTGGAGATGGAAGGTTGGGGGCTCAGGGCGATTCTGGAGGGAAATGAAAAATTAAATGGTAATTAAGTGAGAGATGGAAGTCGTGGTGCTGTCGAAGGAGAAAAATTGAGGAAGTGGGGGCATCAGGTTTCCAAATGTTTTAAACGAATTCTGCTGCTGTGGTGGTGACGAGAGAATGAGAGAGGAGAGAGGGGGCTGCAGCACTGAGAGGGAACAGTGGATCCGTTGTTTGGCCACTGACAGATCTCAATAAGGCCCTTCTAATTAATTACACGATTCTCATTACTGAGAGACTCCAGCCCTCACAGGAGTTTCTCTATTAAAACGTGACGCATTACCAATACCTCTGCTGGGGAGCTAGGTTTATACCCTGTCCAACTGGCTTCATGAAACACTGCAGCAGCATAGAAGGTACATTAAAAGACATAGGAGAGCTTGGTGCATCCAGACTAATGGTAGGTCAGCTCAATCTGGTGGAAACCATTATACAGTTTATTATACAGTTATCTGTCATCAGAAATGTCTTCTAATCTTGTTTTTTTCTACTTGAGGAGGCATTGTTTGAATCCTTCCTCCCAAACGAGCTTAACACATTCTATATACCCAGCCATCCTGGAAGTCTCTCGCTGCTCCGGACGACCAGGTGCTTTCGCACTCCGAGGCTGATGTGAGGAGAACTCTCAAAAGAGTGAATACTCACAAAGCCGCCAGCCCAGATGGCATCCCTGGCCAAATCCTCAGAGTGTGTGCTGACCAGCTGGCGGACATCTTCTCAGACATCTTCTCAGACATCTTCAACCTGTCCCTATCACAGGCTGTAGTCCCCATCTGCTTCAAGGAGACCACCAACGTCCCAGTGTCCAAGATAAACAAGATGACATTCCCAAATGACTGTCACCCCGTCACACCCAAGTCACGAGCTGTTCACTCCCTTACCATCGGGCAGACGGTAGCAGGGCATGAGCTCTGATACCAACAGGCTCAGAAACAGTTTCTATCCACAAGACATCAGACTGATCAGCACTTGAACTGGACTGACCACCTGCTCTAATTCTCCGTAGCTTAGCACACCCACACAGATATACACACACACACACAAACACACACACAAACACACATATACATATAGTACAAGTCAAAGGTATGGACACACTAACTCATTCAAGGGTTATTCTTTATTTTTACTATTTTCTACATTGTAGAACATCAAAACTATGAAATAACACATATGGAACCATAGTAGTAACCAAAAAAGTTTTAACATGAAACAAACGCAACAGGAGGGTTAAAAGGGCTAGGCATCCCGCTAGTGGGACAACTTCCGGTGAAACTGGAGGGCGTGCAATTCAAATAAATAATCATACAAATTATGGATATTAAACATTTAGGTACATATAAGTGTCTTATATCGGTTGAAAGCTTAAATGCTTGTTAATCTAACTGCACTGTCTGATTTACAGTAGCTATTACAGCGAAAACATTCCATGCGATTGTTTGAGGACGGCACCCCACATCAAAATATTTTTCCACCGGCACAGGTTTCATAAATTCTAAAATAGCGATTAAATATTCACTTACTTTTTGAAAATCTTCCTCTGATTTGTCATCCGAAGGGTCCCAGCTATAACATGTAGTGTCATTTTGTTAGATAGAATCCTTCTTTATATCCCAAAAAGTCAGTTTAGTTGGTGCCATCAATTTGAGTAATCCACCCCGTTCAACATGCAGAGAAAGGAATTCAAAAATCTACCCCTAAACTTTGTTTCAACAAGTCAAAACACTTTTATTTTTACTCCTCAGATACCCTCAAATGTAATCAAACTATAATATTTCTTATGGAAAGAAGTATGTTCCATAGGAAACCGATTTTAGCAGGTGCGTCCTGTCTTCATGGCGCGCGCAAATACAAATTACCAAGTGTGTCCCTGTACTAAAACTGATATTTCTTATTCGTTTTTGAAGTTACAAGCCTGAAACATTAAACATAGACTGCTGACACCCCGTGGAAGCCATAGGAATTGCATCCAGGGAGCTAATGTTCAATGACCTTATACTTGGCATTCTAAGAGGATGGTCTCTCAAAAAAAGAAAATTCTGGTTGGTTTTTTTAATGCATAACAACAGCCCATTGATGAACTGGAGTTTTTTTTGTAGATGTTGGAACAAAGCAAGAAATTAGATCAAATTCCTGTGACTTAAAAGCCGTCTTAGCTCAGTCCACAGGGAAGCCGAAATCTTCCATCAAAGATTATCTTACTGATTTTACGTTGTTTGATGAGTGTGAGAGATAGAGAGAGAGGGGGGGGAGAGAAATGGAAATATGGAGAGAGAGAAAGAGAGAAAAGTTTCTTCAGAAAAAATAAATGGCAATCTGATTTTGTCATTGCTTCTCTCTGTCAGGAGTCCTAGAGAGAGGTGTGAGCTTTTTGAAAAGGTGATTAACACCAATTCACTTTAGGCAATTAAGTGCAATCGGAAAGAAGTTTTCACAGAAACCTCCTTTAACTGTAGTGTGCAATGGTGGAAATCTACAGCAATGAAGTTATCGCCCAGAGCTCTGTCTTCACTTCTTCACCCTCTCTGCAGGTCACTATGTAACGAAACATAAAAACATATGTAATATGAGGGAGGGAGAGAACTGAGGGATGAGAATGAAAGAGAACTGCCACAGGCAGTCACTGTAGGATAACTATCTTAGCTATACTTTAGTCCAAGAAGCCTTTGTGGTAACACAGAGAGAGTACAAAGTATTCATGGCTAGAAATCAATGTGCTTTTGTAATTTTGTGAATATGTAATACATTTCACAATGTAGACCTCAGGTGAAGTAAGCCAAACTTTATGGCATCAAATCTCCTCTGGTCGCCAGGTAAGTAGCTGCTCTTTTGCTGCTTTTCACAATAACAGTCTATTCTGTTTAAAGCGCTACAGCACCAAGTTATCATGGTAACTCCTTGGTAGCTAGCACTTCACAAGAGAACTGCTGGAACCAGCTCCCTCTCTCTGGGTGCTATTGCTCTTTTCCTGTTGGAGCAGAAGCCAGGGCACTATGGAGACACTGAGGCCTATGACCTTACAACACAGCACAAATACTAACCAGCTACAATAGACCTTTAGCTTGATGCACAGCATTTCATTTGAATGGCATTTCACCACATTTTGTGGTGTGTTTGCTGCATTTCGCAATGTTGTTGAAATAGATGTTAAACTGCACTCCTTACTTTCTTGTATTAGGCCAACTACACAAAATGGCATGATGTTGTGTTGAGACCCGGAATAACTCAATTCTCATCAGCAATCTAACCATTGATGTTACCAGAGTTTCATTCTGAGATCACAATACAGTTCTCCATGTTCTGTATTTCTCTCACATGGGACCTGATAAATACTAACAGGTGTTTTAGATAATAGGTAACTGGCAGGTTCAGCATCCACCCATCGGGTCCAACACAATCCTTCTGGAGATAAGCTAGCTATAATAGCACAGAGTCATTATCTGACATACAGTACTTCATTGCTGAATTATGAATTGCTCATGAGCAATGTTCTCTTTAAGCTGCGTGTGTGCGTGCAGTATCCCGAGACTGCCTCTCAGAGCACAGAAGAAATATCAGCCCACGGAGAGAAGCATGAGATTGAACTCATACTGAGAACGCATCTCAGTATGATTCCATTGCACAGGACTCAGCCCCAATAGACTCAGCCCCTACTCTACACAGACCGGTGCTGCATAACCAATCAGAGCTGCAGTAGGCCTATTTGCAAATCGACCATTGCCATATATGGATCTGTGCCATTTACTTTGAAATCCTGTTTTTACAGCTGTGGTCATAAGTAGATGCACTTGTTTTGAGATCAAAGCAAGAGCTGCATGTAGCCACATGTGCATATTTTGTTCATATCCTTTGCTAGTTAGTGAGTTATTAGCCCAGTTATAGATAATTTGTAGTCAGCAATAGGGGAGTGATTGCTTCCTACAAGAGCACAAAACGTGTACATTTTTAAAAAGCGAGTCATGCTAAGAGCTTTATTTTTTGTCTTAACCTCTTAGCGCGCCGATCCCTTTAGCGGGATCGTTTTCAGAGCAAACATAACGCGCCAAATTCAAAATACATATTCGTAATACATATTCGTAATATTTAACTTCGATATACAAGTGTTGCATAGTGTTGCATAGCCATCAAAAGCTCTGCTTCTTGGCAATATCACTGCGTTGTCAGATTTTAAAAAGGCTTTACGGCGAAAGCACTACATTTGATTGTTTGAGGCTAGTACCTCACATATTTTCCACATTAGCATAAATTCATATCCAGCTCGGTTCTCAAAATATCCATATCACAGCTAATATAAATCGCTTACCTTTCAAATAACTTCTTCTGAGGTCTTCCCAAGTGTCCAAACAAGATAATCCATGGTTCTTTTGTTAGAAAAAGTAAATAATTATATCCATAAATATCCGTTGTTTTTGGCACGCTACGTTCAGCTACTCCACCAAGCATTGTCAGTCTACTCGCCCGCTTTACAGTGAAGGGATCGCTGCTCAAATTATACCTCTCATCTTTTTCACAAACAAATCAAATATCATTAATAATGCATCCTTATGTATTCTTTTATGAATAATAGCGATCATATTTTACAAGAACGGTAAGTGAAACGTTAAAAGACAAAAAGAAAGTTGGTCGCGCTACGCTGCTCACGCTCGTGAACGCACGCCTGTTTACCTTTTTGCCCTACCCGTAGTAATTCTCTCTCTCTAAGGATCTGGTCAGAGCTTTTTCCTCCATACCCTTTCCAGAGACTGTTGACATCTAGTGGAAGCCATAAGTACTGCAACCTCGGTCCTATTCCCCATAGAAAATATTACATGGGCTTCAAAATGAGAGGAGAGCAACAGAAAATAAATTCCGGACAGAAATCTCTCTGGTTTTTGCCTGCTAAATCTGTTCTGGAATAGCCACAGACTATATCTTAATGGTTTTATAAACTTCAGAGTGTTTCCTATCCAATAGTACTAAATATGTAAATATCCTAGTTTCTGGCCATGAGTGGTAGGCATTTAACTTTGGGCACGTCAGACAGGCGAAAATTTGGAAAATGGGACCCTAGCTGGAAGAGGTTAAAGGGGCAATGTTGTATTTTGAGACAGGCTTGAATAACCTAAGCTGCCAATAGGCAGAGCGTAGCATGATTTTTCTGATTCTCTGCAGTAATGTTATGGGAATAATAATAATAATGTAAAGTGGTTTCTTGCATCAAACAACACAACAACATTTCCAGTCACCTTGTCTGAAGGACAAGTGGATAATCAGGTTAATGTCAAGCCCTGCATGTTTTTCTAAAGTCTCATGGAATGTAGGCTTACATTGAACAACAGACATTGGCTGCTACTGTAGGCTGAACGATAGAACAACTATTTCCATGTTAAAATGTTATGGGATGCGTTTTCTCCATTGTTTTGTGATGGTAGGCCACTCTGGTACATTATGATCACATAGCCACAGTAGCCTACTTGGCCACTGTTAACACTGTACTTAAAGAGGGTACAGCCTCAGTGTTCACAGTAAACGCACGCTGGAAGTTGCACATGATTTTCACGATGTTCAAGTTTGCGCTCAGCAGACCTGACATTTGTTTTGAGGGATCATTGCTCATGAGTGTCGGTGGTTTCATATTATTTCATAACGTGACTTATTGGGAATACATTTGAGTCCATCCAGGTGTGTGTGTGTATATGTGTGTGTGTGTGTATATATATGTGTGTATATGTGTGTATGTTTGGGTAAAGGTGTGTGTGTGTGTTTGGGAGCTCAGATGGACACGGACTGACGCGCAGACTGAGCCAGTGATTGCTTGTGATGCAGTTGTGGCAGACCCCTGTGTTGTCGCGGAGGCTTCTGTCACCCATGATGGAACGTCTCATCCTACATCCAGGACAACACTCCTTGGTATCAGACGGATGCAGCTCTGGCAGCACTGACCATTCCATGTACCAGAATGCTGCCATTGGCGAGGACATTTTTCAGCTTTACATGTTAAAGGGATACTTCAGGATTTTGTATCTACTTCCCCTGTGTCATATGAACTAGTGGATACCATTTTTATTTCTCTGTGTCCAGTATGAAGGAAGTTAGAGGTAGTTTCGCAAGCCAATGCCAACTAGCGTTAGTGAATAACTGAAAGTCAGTGGGTATTTGCTAGCATGCTAGTGTTAAATACCTCTTGTGATATAAATAATTATAACTTGAGGGTGTTTTTAACACCAAAGAGGAGGAGGAAGAGGAGGCGAGAGAGAGACAGAGAGAGAGCGAGTGAGAGAGAGAGAGCGAGCGAGAGAGAGAGAGCGAGAGAGAGAGTGAAAGAATAACTAACTGCTGGAATTCAATCATCTACATAGTTCACCTCAGACAATCCACTATCTGACGTGATTTCATTCCAGCCTAATTCTGAAAGCAGCCTACATTATTGTTGCACCTTAAATGGCACCTTATTACCTAAATAGTGCACTATGTTTTATTAGAGTCCTATGTCCCCCTATGGGCCCCTATGTCCCCCTATAGCCCCCTATGGCCCCCTATGGGCCCCTATGTCCCCCTATGTCCCCCTTTGGCCACCTAAGGGCCCCTATGTCCCCCTTTGTCCCCCTATGTCCCCCCTATGGGCCCTGATCAAAAGTAGTGAACTGTATAGGGAATAGGGTGCCATTTGGGACACATGCTATGTTTCCTTGGGTACCAGTCTGGATTTATTTAATCCTGAACACATCCCGTTCCTCTGATTCAGGCCCTCTTGTTCCCAATAGTACAGTCGGTGAGTCAGGGAGAAATTTAGTACACACTCATTGGGTTTCATTCCCATAGTTGTCTAGTGGTCTATAGGCCTGAACTCTCCAGTACAGCATTAAAACCTCCCCTCCTCTCCTCCATGTATTTCATTCCCTTAGCTGTCTAGTGGTCTAGACGGCATTAAAACCTCTCCTCTCCTCCATCTATTAACATGAGAGGTGTGATGAAAAGTGATGATCACAATCTCTGCTCTGCAGTCACGGAGATCTCCTCTGTGCCTGGGAAATAATTTTCCTTTATGTGTGTTAATACTGAGAGGCTCCTAAGGATTTGGATAGACAGTATTCTATAGGGATATACAGTATTATATCTGGATATACAGTATTATATCTGGATATACAGTATTTTAGAGGGATAGACAGTATTATTTTGGGGGGATTTGTATCTGTTTATTTACACAACCTGAGTACCACTTTGAAGGTGTGAAATATTTTTTTATTGTGAAACAAAGAAGAAATAAGATAAAAAAACAGATAACTTGAGTGTGCATAACTATTCATTGCGCCAGACATAGCGTTTTCCTTGATGGCCAAAAAGCTCAAATTTAGTCTCATCTGACCAGAGTACCTTCTTCCATATGTTTGGGGAGTCTCCCACATGTCTTTTGGCGAACACCAAACGTGTTTGCAAATTTTTTACTTTAAGCAATGGCTTTTTTCTGGCCACCTTTCCGTAAAGCCCAGCTCTGTGGAGTGTACGGCTTAAAGTGGTCCTATGGACAGATACTCGAATCTTCGCTGTGGAGCTTTGCAGCTCCTTCAGGGTTATCTTTGGTCTCTTTGTAGCCTCTCTGATTAATGCCCTCCTTGCCTGGTCTGTGAGTTTTGGTAGACGGCCCTCTCTTGGAAGGTTGGTTGTGGTGCCATATTCTTTCAGATTTTTAATAATTGATTTAATGGTGGTCCGTGGGATATTCAAAGTTTCTGATATTTTTTTATAACCCAACCCTGATCTGTACTTCTCCACAAATTTGTCCCTGACCTGTTTGGAGAGCTCCTTGGTCTTCATGGTACCACTTGCTTGGTGGTGCCCCTTGCTTAGTGGTGTGGCAGACTATGGGGCCTTTCAGAACAGGTGGATATATACTGAGATCATGTGACAGATCATGTGACACTTAGATTGCACACAGGTGGACTTTATTTAACTAATTATGTGACTTCTGAAGGTAATTTGTTGCAGCAGATCTTATTTAGGGGCATCTTAGCTAATACATATCCACGCACAATTTTTCTGTTTTCCATTTTTATATTTTTTAAACAAGTAATTTTTTTCAAATCACTTCACCAATTTGGACTATTTTGTGTATGTCCATAACATGAAATCCAAATAAAAATGTATTTAAATTACAGGTTGTAGTGAAACAAAATAGGAAAAAGGCCAAGGGGGGTGAATACTTTTGCAAGGCACAGTACATGGATATACAGTACTATTATCTTACTGCTTCCCTGGTCTGAGAATAGAAAACGGAAGTATACACTGAGTACACAAAACAGGATTTTTAAGCCTTGAGACAATTGGGACACGGATTGCATATGTGTGCCGTTCAGAGGGTGAATAGGCAAGACAAAAAATGTAAGTCCCTTTGAACAGGATATGGTAGTATATGCCAGGTTCACCTGTCAACATTTTCCTGTGTGTATCAAGAATGGTCCACCACCCAAAGGACATCCAGCCAACATGACACAACAGTGGGAAACATTGGAGTTAACTTTGTTTGGAGCACAAACAAATTAAGTTAGACTTTCTCTGAAATCAATGTTCCATGCCCTGAGGTTATAGAGGGGTGTTGTTGTCTCTCAGAGTCTCAGCTGCTGTATGAAATGCTCTTACATCATTTGCCGCTGAGCTGAAAGCTACCAGAGATTAAAGGGTGCATCCCAAATGGCCACCTATTCCCTGTATGTCTCCATAGGGCATTCATCAAAAAGTAGTGCACTACATAGAGAATAGGGAGCTATTTGAGGTTCAGCCATGGAAGGAGGTAGAGATTCAGTCAACAGTGGAAGAACGCTCCTTTAATGCCTTCATCACTTCCTGCCTATGCCGGGGAATATAAACACGGGCATCCCTCATCCCTCACCCCTCATCCTTCTCTTGCCACAATTTATAACCAGCCTGGCTCGTTTTTCTCACTTTATCAATATTTTATTCTTCCCTTCCTTTGCTCTCCCTCAATTCATCTTTGCTTCAGACACTGGCTTGCACCAGAGGGGCTCCTCCACAATGGAAAGCAATCTGGAGCGAGGGAAGGAAGGGGAGGGCAGAAGACTGCAGAGGCTTATCTCTACGGAGAGAATGTGAAAGACTGGAAAGGGGAGGAAGAATGGAAAGAAAAACTGATCATATCCTTTTATTTCACTATAAAAGGGAAATACTACAAAATGTATGGGTAAATGGAATACAAATATCTCACAGGGATAAGTCAGTACACATATACTGTATCCATGGGGTAAGTCTTTATCCCTGGGAGATATTTGCATTCCTTTTACCAATACTGATATGAAGAACATACAGTTGAAGTCAGAAGTTTACATACCAAATACATTTAAACTCAGTTTTTCACAATTACTGACATTTAATCATAGTATGAATTCCCTGTCTTAGGTCAGTTAGAATCACCACTTTATTTTAAGAATGTGAAATGTCAGAATAATTTTAAAAATTATTTTAGTCGTGACACATACACTCAATTACTATTTCGTAGCATTGCCTTTAAATTGTTTAACTTGGGTCAAACGTTTCAGGTAGCCTTCCACAAGCTTCCCACAATAAGTTGGGTGAATCTTGGCCCATTCCTCCTCCTGACAGAGCTGGTGTAACTGAGTAAGGTTTGTAGGCATCCTTGCTTTCACATGCTTTTTCAGTTCTGCCCACAAATGTTCTATAGGGTTGAGGTCAGGGCTTTGTGATGGCCACTCCAATACCTTGACTTTGTTGTCCTTAAGCCATTTTGCCACAACTTTGGAAGTATGCTTGGTGTCATTGTCCATTTGGAAGACCCATTTGCGACCAAGCTTTAACTTCCTGACTGATGTCTTGAGCTTCAAAATATCCACATAATTTTCCTTCCTCATGATGCCATCTATTTTGTGAAGAGCACCAGTCCCTCCTGCAGCAAAGCACCCCCACAACATGATGCTGCCACCCCCCGTGCTTCACGGTTGGGATGGTGTTCTTCGGCTTGCAAGCCTCCCCCCTTTTTCCTCCAAACATAACGATGGTCATTATGGCCAAACAGTTCTATTTTTGTTTCATCAGACGAGAGGACATTTCTCCAAAAAGTACAGTATTTGTCCCCATGTGCAGCTGCAAACCTGCAGTGGCTTCTTCCTTGCTGAGCGGCCTTTCAGGTTATGTCAATATAGGACTTGTTTTACTGTAGATATAGATACTTTTGTACCAGTTTCCTCCAGCATCTTCACAAGGTCCTTTGCTGTTGTTCTGGGATTGATTTGCACTTTTCGCGCCAGAGTACGTTCATCTCTAGAAGACAGAAAGCGTCTCCTTCCTGAGCGGTATGACGGCTGCGTGGTCCCATGGTGTTTATAATTGTGTACTATTGTTTGTACAAATGAACGTGGTACCTTCAGGCGTTTGGAAATTGCTCCCAAGGATAAACCAGACTTGTGGAGGTCTACAATTATTTTTCTGAAGTATTGGCTGATTTCTTTTGATTTTCCCATGATGTCAAGCAAAGAAGCACTGAGTTTGAAGGCAAACCTTGAAATACATCCACAGGTATGCCTCCAATTGACTCAAAATATGTAAATTAGCCTATCAGAAACTTCTAAAGCCATGACATCATTTTCTAGAATTTTACAAGCTGTTTAAAGGCACGGTCAACTTAGTGTATGTTAACTTCTGTTCCACTGGAATTGTGATACAGTGAATTATATGTGAAATAATCTGTCTGTAAACAATTGTTGGAAAAAAATACTTGTGTCATGCACAAAGTAGATGTCCTAACCAACTTGCAAAACTATAGTTTGTTAACAAGAAATTTGTGGAGTGGTTGAAAAACGAGTTTTAAGGACTCCAACATAAGTGTATGTACATTTCCGACTTCAACTGTACATATAATATAGATCTAAATAATATAAAGAATAAATTATAACAGGAGGTCTGATCAAGTAGCCTGGTGTTATTTTGTGACAACATTTTGTTTGAACTGCCCAACAAAAGTACATAATTTAATCGTGATGTGTTAAAAAAATCCCAATTTGGAGCAAATGGTCCTTTGGGCCAGATATGAATCATTTGTTTGCATTTTTTACAATGTGATCATTACATTGAGAAGCTCATAAGGTATTCATCTTCAAATGTTTCCCATTTGGTTTACCGTCACAATTTCTTTCAGGTGGTAATTAATAGTGCTGCAATGAGAGATAAATATGTCTGATCCAGTTTCATTACACTGATGTCCAGAGAGGCCAGGGGAGGAGAGGTGACGAGTGATACCATACATCTATTTTACCTCAACGCTGTGAGTGTGTATGTGTGTGTGCGTGTGTGCGTGTGTGTGTATTTTATGTTGTTGTGCATCCCATCCCAGTGTCACAGTGTTGTGACAGAAGAAGATGTGTGGAATGGGCTGTGCAATCAGCAGGTCATCCACCCGAGCTATTACCTTCCTCCCGGACTCCTTCTGTCACAGTCTATGAATGACCTAGTGATGCCTGGTTAGAGATGCCGCTGCTGCTGCGTTACCCCACTGCATTACCCCACAGCTCACAAACAAGTGACTCACTACCGCTGCACTGCAGAGAGACCCGAGACCTGTTCTCCATGCCTTATGTTATCTCATCACCCCCCCCCACCCACCCCGCAAAAAAATATACTTCCAAACAATGTCTCTATGCATTAATCTGCATCCCAAATGGCACCCTATTCCCTATACTCTGCATTACTTTTGACTAGAGCTTGATAGGCCCCGTAGGCTCTTGTCAAAAGTAATGCACTGGGGTGGCATTTAGAATGCACACTATCCCCTCATCACAACCATTTCCGAAAGACTTTGTAAGCCCACAGATTTAGTCGGGTGCCCGTAGCACTTGTGTTAGAAATATACAGTACTGTAAGCCATCATTATATTTACACTCTGAATTGCAAAAGCCACTCATTACCACCATTATCCCCTAAACACACGTGGCAAAAGCAGCTATTTCCAGCCAGAAATTATCATGTGGGGTACATACAGATGGTGTACGGTGGAAGAATGGGGAGATAGGCTGCGATTGCCGGGACTCTTTTCATGTGGAGTTTATGACGCACCCTCAGAGGTACACTGTTATGAAGCTTTAACTGACTTCACACAATCCATACAAGGGCACGAGTTTCAGGTTTTATTACACGCGAAAAGGGTCCATATCAGGGGATATCTTTACATGACCCGTTGATATTCTAGAGAATACAGACCATGTCCAATGCATATTTGGAATTCTGAATCCAGTATTTTAGACATTTATGATAGTTAGATTACTTCGAGTATCACACATGGACATTTCCTATGGCCAGATATGGATTCATTCAATATCCTGATATGTGACATCCTATTTTCTCTCTTCATGTTGACAAATACTGACTGTACACATAGTATATCTGTGCTTTATCAGCACATTCATGATAGGAAGCTAAGCATATCTCCAGAGTACAGATATGTCAACAATCCAAGCCAACTCTGTCTGTTTTGCAGCAGAAATTCATCAAAAAATGTCCTTATTTTCAGCATATCAAAAAGCATGTCAAGATCCACATATGGACCTCAGCCAAGAGAAGTTTTCAGCACATGCTCAATAATTTGACAAATATTAAATCCATATAATTCTTTCAGACACTATAATTTTGTATAGACGGGTTTGTTGTTTAGCAACAAAACCGACGTCTGTGCAAATGTGCTGCAAAACAGACAGAGTTGGCTTGGATTGTTGACAAGATGTAAACTATATTTAATCTCCAATGTTTTTGGAAAACATAAATAAAGTCTCTCAAAGACATGGTTTCAGTTGATGGTTAGCTAGCTAGACAGCAAATCTTTGCCATATTAGCATAGATGTGACATCAGTCAAAACACCTACAACCAGACATGGTATCAAGAACAAGATAAAACTAGATGAAACGAGCCACTTACAATTCTCCAAATGGCAGTTTCTTGTCATTGTTGCTACTGTAGCTATCTGTCCATCCAGAATCACAATACACGGCCTTCTGCCCCATTGAAGCAAGGGCGTGATTTTCGTGACATTCTCAGCTAATCCTTCTATTCCCTCTGGATAAAGGCACGCAAACCTCAAGTTAAAGGTCCTCACTAGTTATTACAGTCACAAAATCATAAATTCTGCCTATTTCAATCTTTTTTAAGCCTAACCTTAACCTTAACCACACTGCTAACCTTATAGTGAATCACATCAAATCAAATGCATTTATAAAGCCCTTCTTACATCAGCTGATGTCACAGAGTGCTGTACAGAAACCCAGCCTAAAACCCCAAACAGCAAGCAATGCAGGTGTAAAAGCACGGTGGTTAGGAAAAACTCCCTAGAAAATCCAGAACCTAGGAAGAAACCTAGAGAGGAACCAGGCTGTGAGGGGTGGCCAGTCCTCTTCTGGCTGTGCCGGGTGCAGATTATAACAGAACATTTTAAAATATTCATTAATCAGGCAGAACAGTTGAAACTGGAGAAGAAGCACGGCCAGGTGGACTGGGGACATCAAGGAGTCATCAGGCCAGGCAGGCCTTGAGGAATGGTCCTAATGCTCAGGTCCTCCGAGAGAGAGACAGAGCAGAGAGAGAGAGAGAGAGAGAGAGAGAGAGAGAGAGAGAGAGAGAGAGAGAGAGAGACAGCTGATGCGGGAGGCAACCACCACATATTTGGACACCCCTCCTTGTACAGCAGCCCTATTATAAATAATAGAAACAGTCCTGACCAAATACTGAACAAAAATGGGAAGGAGTTAGTACATCTCTGTCGAGCCTTAGGCCTGTACATGCTTAATGGTAGAATCAGAGGGGACTCTTTAGGTCGGTTTACTTACTGCTCAGCTCTTGGGACAAGTGTAGTCGATTACGCCATCACTGACATTGACCCCTCTTCCATTAGTGCATTCACTGTCAGACCACAGACACCATTGTCAGATCACAGTCAGATCAACGTGTTTCTCAAGAAATTAACCGGCAATATTAATTAAAAAAAACAGCCCAAAAAACTCTACAACATAGACCAATCGTACAGATGGGCTCCAAACAGTAAAGAGAGATTCATTGAAACATTGAATTAAAAGGAAATGATGAATTCTATACAATTCTTCAATAACGCACAATACCAAAACAATAAAGAAGGTGTCAATTTGGCTACTCAAAACATCAATTGCATATTTCAAAAAGCAGCATCGAAAGCAAATTTGAGAAAACCAAAGAAATGCAACATCAGAAACAAAAAATAAAATGTTTCTGAAAAATGGTTTGATAACGAATGTAAAACAATTAGAAAACACCTAAGACAAATGTCAAATGAGAAACATAAGCAGCAAAACAACCCAGATCTACGCTGTGAATACTTTGAAACTCTGAAACAGTATAAACATACATTGAAACGCAAGAAATTAAATTATACCAACAAGACACTTGACGAAATTGAAAACGCAATTGACCAAAATCAGTTCTGGGACATGTGGAATAATTTAAGCACAACAAAGCCACAAGAATTAGCCATACAAGATGAAGAAATTTGGAAAACTTATTTTGATAATCTATACAAAAACATTCTACAAAAAGACTTACAACAGAACCAATTAGAAATTCAAGAAAAATTGAACATCCTTGAATCAGTCATTAAAAACAACCAAAATCCATTAGATTACCCAATAACCCAACAAGAACTAAATGAAAAGCTCAAATCTATAAAATCAAAGAAGGCTTGTGGTCTAGATAACATCAGAAATGAAATGCTGAAAAACAGCACACCTGAGTTGCAAAATGCTGTGCTTAAATTGTTCAACATGGTTTTAACTTCTGGCTGCTTCCCTGGTGTCTGGAACCAGGGGCTCATCTCCCCTATCCACAAAAGTTGAGACAAATCAGACCCCAATAAGTACAGGGGAATTTGCGTAAACAGCAACTTGGGAAAGGTTTTCTGCAGCATTTTGAATTCAAGAATTCAAACCTATCTTCAAGAAAAAAAATTATAAGTAAATGTCAAATTGGCTTTCTCCCCAACCATCGCACTACTGACCATATATACACCTTACACACACTAATTAATAAACACGTCCACCAAAAAAAAAGAGGGCAAAATCTTTGCTTGCTTTATTGACTTTAAAAAAGCATTTGATTCTATTTGGCACGAAGGGCTATTCTACAAAATTCTTCAAACTGGGCTTGGTGGTAAGGTGTATGACTTAATAAAATGTATGTACACAGAAAACAAGTGTGCAATAAAAATCAAAAACCAAAGAACAGAATTATTTTCACAAAGTCGAGGTGTGAGACAAGGCTGCAGTTTGAGTCCAAATCTTTTCAACATTTATATCAATGAATTAGCAGACATGTTGGACCATTCTCCAGCCCCAGGACTCACACTATTCGACACAGAGGTAAAATACCTGCTATATGCTGATGACTTGGTACTTCTATCACCAACCAAAGAAGGTCTTCAACAGAACCTTAACATTCTAGAGCAATATTGCCATAATTGGGCCCTGGCAGTAAATTTATATAAAAAACTAAAATCATGATTTTCCAAAAAAAGCCCAGATGTCAAAACCACAAATATAAATTCACCCTGAACAACACCATAATTGAACACACAAAAAAATTACACATACCTTGGTCTGACCATATCTGCATCGGGAAACTTTAATATGGCAGTGAATGCACTCAAAGAAAAAGCCCGCAGAGCATTGTATGCAATAAAAATGAAATTATTCAAAATCAACATCCCAATTCGAATTTGGACCAAAATATTTGACAGTGTAATTCTACCAATAGCTCTTTACGGAAGTGAGGTTTGGGGGCCACTCAATAAACTGGACTTTAAAAGGTGGGACAAACATCCAATTGAAGCCCTACATGCAGAATTCTGTCGGAAAATTCTACAAGTCCAGAGAAATACACCAACTAATGCATGTAGGGCAGAATTGGGCCGCTTTCCAGTATTAATGAAAATACAGAAAAGATCATTAAAATTTTGGCAACATCTAAATTCAAGTCCAAATTCTAGTCTGCAATTTAAAGCACTTCAAACCCAAGAGCTGAGCCCAGAAACGAGCCCTCTCAGTCAGCTGGTGTTGGACCTAACCAACCAAGCTGACACCAGCACTGCTTCAAAAGAAAGAATTCCAATAAACAAAATCATGAACCAATCAAAAGACTCATATTTACAACATTGGAAAAACGAAACAAAATCCCAAAGCCGACTAAATTGCTATCTGACCCTAAACAGAGAATATGAATTGGCTGATTATCTCTACTCTGTCAGAGATACGAAGCAGAGACAGATCCTTACCAAGTACAGGCTGAGTGACCACCAATTGGCAATAGAAACCGGCAGACATAAAAAGACATGGCTACCCAAAGAGGAGCGTGTATGTGGTCACTGCACGACAGGGGAGGTAGAAACAGAGATGCACTTTCTCCTTTACTGTGATAAATATTCCTCACCAAGAGATTCATTATTCACAGAAATGACTACATTTATTCCAAATTTTAACTCATTAAATCCAGAGGAAAAACTAAAAATACTCATGGGTGAAGGAGCAATGGCTCCTCTTGCAGCCAAATATGTATTTGCCTGCCATAGCCTGAGGGACACTGAATAGTAACATCCGCATAGTAAACAGTAACTTACTTATAATTGCTGTTTTTGTTACTACTATTATTGTTACTACTATTATTATTGTTGTTTATCATTCCGTATAGTAGTGGTATGGGTGGTAATGGTAATGATGGCAGTTTAGTGATGATGGTGATGGCAGTAGTAGTGATGATGATGGTAGTTGTAGTACAGATGTAGATTACCATTATTTAGTTATAAGTTAGTTATAGTTTAATTTTCCATATTTAGATTTTTTCAATTTATTACATTTTTACTACTGACTATTACCATTTTATTGTTATTATTTTTGTATTTAATTTTGTATTATTATTTACTACCATTTTATATTATTATTTGTTATTGTTTCTCATTTTATTACAATGTATATTGTATACATTGTTGCTTTGGCAATATTGACACAATGCTTTTCATGCCAATAAAGCAGCTTGAATTTGAATTTGAATTTGAGAGAGAGAGAGAGAGAGAGAGAGAGAGAGAGAGAGATAATTAGAGAGAGCATACTTAAATTCACACAGGACACCGGATAAGAGAGGAGAAATACTCCAGATATAACAGACGGACCCTAGCCCCCCGACACGTAACCTACTGCAGCAGAAATACTGAAGGCTGAGACAGGAGGGGTCGGGAGACACTGTGGCCCCGTCCGACGATACCCCCCCGGACAGGGCCAAACAGGCAGGATACAACCCCACCCACTCTGCCGAAGCACAGACCCACACCATTAGAGGGATATCTCCAACCACCAACTTACCATCCTGAGACAAGGCCAAGCATAGCCCACAAAGATCTCCGCAACGGCACAACCCAAGGGGGGGGAGGGCAACCGGACAGGAAGATCACGTCAGTGACTCAACCCACTCAAGCGATGCACCCCCCTCGGACAGTATGTGTTTGTTTGTTTTCATGATTTTTTATGATATAGCCAATTTTGGCTGTAGTAACTAGTGGAAACCCAAGCTAAAAGCAATGTAACTGGTATCCTAGCAGCAATAATCATGTATTTTTTGCTTTGGCTTTCCAACTGTCATTCTTTTTATTTGGTGAGCCACAAATGAGTGTGTAAACAACGTGGTTTAACTGAAAACTGGGGAAACAAAGAAGTGAAAAGCTGTTCAGAAAGTACCTCAAAGAAGTTAATGCTAAAGTGAGTAGCTAATTTGAGAGATGTTTTATTTATCTTAGTAACTACAATCAAGAACATTAGTTAATTTGGCCTGTAGCCAGTACGGCTAACTAGCTGGCTTGATAGGGGGGTAAATGCTAACTGGTAGCCTCGCTAGCTAACTGAACTAACATATAACGAAACTGCCTTCCTTCAGGGATTTTAATACCCCCTATCAAGACAAAAGGTAACAGCTAACATTTTAAAACGTTTAGGCATATTTTGTATTACTAGTTAAAATAAGCTAACTAGCTAGTTAGCTAACTAACTAGCAACTTGTCTAGCTAGATTGCTATCTAGTTCCAGGTAGTTTTCATGTCATTAATGAAGCAGGTAGAGTAGCTAACTTGTGGTATGGTTATGTGAAAGGAAAACATTTTTTTGTATTATAAAATTTGATTCATGCATTGCGAGTTTGGAGTGGATTACAGACCAACACTCTACCACAACTTTGGGTCTATACTGTGAGGGACCACCGCTGACGATCCATATCTGCACCCTTCGCATCGTCCATAATAACAAACTGGTTAGGGTGTGCAACTTATATTTTCTATTAAATAAATAAAATAACATTTTCGCAAAGATTTGCATATTTACAGAAAACATTTGTTGTGATAGGAGTTCTGGATTTGCTATGCTGCATTTTTTAAACAGAAGTATCAGAGATGTGCTTTAGAAATAGCAACTTGGATTATATGTGACGATGTTTGCCTTTCCGTGGCGATGGCGAAAAGTTATGCTAACTATGGCGAAAAGTTATGCTCAGATATGTCACCTTCTGGACATTTCATGAGTCAGATTTAGACCCTTTTCTATCAGACATCAGAAGACTGAGTCAGATTTAGCCCCTTTTCTATCAGACATCAGAAGACTGTGCAAAGCTGTCATCAAGGCAAAGGATGGCTACTTTGAAGAATCTGAAATCTGAACTCTGAAGGACTAGCTCCATTTTTCAATTTTCACCTAAAATGACATACCCAAGTCTAACTGCCTGTAGCTCAGGCCCTGAAGAAAGGATATGCATATTATTGGTACCATTTGAATGGAAACACTTTGAAGTTTATGGAAATGTGAAAGGAATGTAACACAATAGATCTGGTAAAAGATAATACAAAGACAAAACAACCATCCTTTTGTGTTTTTTTGTACCATCATCTTTGAAATGCAAGCGAAAGGCCATAATGTATTATTCCAGCGCAGGTGCAATTTAGATTTTGACCACTAGATGGCATCAGTGTATGTGCAAAGTTTTAGACTGATCCAATGAACCATTGCATTTATGTTCAAAATGTTGTATCAAGACTGCCCAAATGGGCCTAATTCATTAAATTTTTCATGTTCAAAATTGTGCACTCTCCTCAAACAATAGCATGGTATTCTTTCACTGTAATAGCTACTGTAAATTGGACAGTGCAGTTAGATTAACAAGAATTTAAGATTTCTGCCAATATCAGATATGTCTATGTCCTGGGAAATGTCCTTGTTACCTACAACCTCATGCTAATCGCATTAGCCTACATTAGCTAAACCGTCCCGTGGAAGGGACACCGATCCCGAAGTTAACCTCTTAAGAATCTGACCCTTTTTTTCAATTGGACAGTGCAGTTAGATTAACAAGAATTTAAGCTTGCTGCCAATATCAGATATGTCTATGTCCTTGGAAATGTTCTTGTCACTCATGCTAATCAAATTAGCCTACGGTAGCTCAACCATCCTGCAGGGGAACCACCAATCCTGAAGAAGTTAATGAATTCTGTGTTCGTTCCCGGTCCAAAATGACCGCCCCACTATAGCTGATTATAAATCCATAATAATACATATATTATCACCTAATGTTGTGTTAGATCTTTTTCTCATCTCATGTTCTTGTGAACATTACAAGTTTTGAACTTCTATTTGCTATTTATGGCCTGTAGGCCTCATTGACCTGAGCTCATGCAACTACATTTTTTGTAAGAAAAAGCATAATGGTTGGATTATTTTGACTATAACAAATACTCAGATTAAACATATTGTGCAATTTATCACAGAATACCTCGTGTCAAAGTTTAACAAGGACTCTCTCCTCCTCACCAGTGTCATGATCAAAGATATGATCAAGAGCCTCACATACAGTATATCGTTTAGTCATTGTGCTGCCACAGAATGAATTGTGAGCAAGGCCTCAAAAAAGCTTTATATACCAGAGCTGCGAGAAAAGTTCTAAATATTATTTAAACAACATTACGATTGTTTGTGAGAATGCCAACAGGTGTGGTTCCCGTGGGGGAAAGATTCTATTGGGGTTCCCATGGGGGTTGCCATGGACTTCAAGAAAGGGAGTGAGGTGTGTGTGTGCTCAAACACACATGCATGTGGGGGTCTGGGAAAGGAAGTGTGTCTATCTGATGAATGGGCATGTGCCTGAACGCAATTTTAAACACTAATTGTAATCTCACCCATTAATTTCTAATGACCGGTCATTTTTGACCGGGAACACCACAGGTGTACAAAAGTTAAATAAAACACACTAAATGTTATGAAAATCATCAAAATGTATTTTTGTGTGTTCAGGTGTCCTGTGTGGACAAAGTCATGGAACCTTATGACAATCAGATTAAATGAACTACATTTTTTAGAGAGAAAACTTGTAAATCGGTCCAATTCGACCGGAACACAGCAGGAGGGTAAAACATAACTGAAAGACTTTTGTCAAGTGTTTGAATATCATAAGAATTAACCAATTTATGGAAATTAATTATTGGATGTGTCTCAAATGGCAACCTATTCCCTATGTAATGCATTACTTTAACCAGGGCCCATAGGTGCCATTTTGGACACAGTCCACTACTGCAGTGTACATATCCTCCAACCTTCCCCATGCTATGAGACAGAGGTCTCTTTCCTATCATACTACTACTAAATTAGCCTACTGGTTACTCAATCGACAGTGTGTGTGTGTATGTGTGTTTCCTGATCATTAGCAGTGATCACAGGAAATACAATACTGTAAACAAGAAAAATATCAATTAAGACAATAGAATGGGTCAATATGTCTCTTGTACTGACTTGATGGGATGTTTACCTCAGGCATAAATCAGCAGGTTGTCTTTAACTTTGTTTGTTTTTGTTCAGTCATTGTTCTCTACCTCTACTAATTCATGAATGTCGTTTAATGTGTGGTCTTTGGTGAGGGACAACAGACGCAGAACCATGGATACTCCCCAATTGGCAACCTATTCCATGTTTATGGTCAAAAGCAGTGCACTAAATAGGGAATAGGGTGGAATATGGTATGCACACCATCACTTCAGCTACTTTGACCTATGTAACCACATTTACCTGGGCCACTGAGTCTAATGTACTGTGATATTAGCAGGTAAAAGAATGTTTGCAACATACCATACATTACGCTTC
Source organism: Brachymystax lenok tsinlingensis (assembly GCA_030435695.1). NCBI lineage: Eukaryota > Metazoa > Chordata > Actinopteri > Salmoniformes > Salmonidae > Brachymystax > Brachymystax lenok. The sequence goes on from CM059786.1 coordinate 32,834,705, forward strand.
ATTAATAATATTGTTCCTTCAAACTACCTATTGTTTTTCCAAGACAAATTGCACATATATATCACTTTGAGTGTATACTGTACGTCCCTGGTTAGAGAAAGCCACAGCGTGGAGATGTAGTAAAGCGTAGAGGAACTCTCAAAACATTTATCTGAATCCTTGTTCATTTTAGCAGTTACAGTGCCTTGCAAAAGTATTCATCCCCTTGGCGTTTTTCCTATTTTGTTGCATTACAAGCTGTATTTTAAATAAATTTGTATTTGTATTTCATGAAATGGACATACACAAAATAGTCAACATTGGTGAAGTAAAATCAATTCTACAAAATTTATAACGGAAAAGTGGTGCGGGCATATGTATTCACCCCCTTTGCTATGAAGCCCCTCAATAAGATCTGGTGCAACCAATTACCTTTAGAAGTCACATAATTAGTTAAATAAAGTCCACCTGTGTGCAATCTAAGTGTCACATGATCTGTCACATGATCTCAGTATATATACACCTGTTCTGAAAGGCCCCAGAGTCTGCAACACCACCAAGCAAGTGGCACCATAAAAACCAAGGAGCTCTCCAAACAGGTCAGGGACAAAGTTGTGGAGAAGTACAGATCCCAGTTGGGTTATAAAACAATAGCTGAGACTTTGAACATCCCACGGACCACCATTAAATCCATTATTAAAAAATTGAAAGAATATGGCACCACAACAAACCTTCCAAGAGAGGGCCGTCTACCAAAACTCACAGACCAGGCAAGGAGGGCATTAATCAGAGAGGCAACAAAGAGACCAAAGATAACCCTGAAGGAGCTGCAAAGCTCCACAGCGGAGATAGGAGTATCTGTCCATAGGACCCCTTTAAGCCGTGCACTCCACAGAGCAGGGCTTTACCAAAGAGTGGCCTGAAAAAAGCCATTGCTTAAAGAAAAAAAGAAGCAAATATGTTTGGTGTTCGCCAAAAGGCATGTGGGAGACTCCCCAAACATATGGAAGAAGGTACTCTGGTCAGATGAGACTAAAATTGAGCTTTTTGGCCATCCTGGAAAATGCTATGTCTGGTGCAAACCCAACACCTCACATCACCTCGAGAACACCATCCCCACAGTGAAGCATGTTGGTGGCAGCATCATGCTGTGGGGATGTTTTTCATTGGCAGGGACTGGGAAACTGGTCAGAATTGAAGGAGTGATGGATGGCACTAAATACAGGGAAATTCTTGAGGGAAACCTGTTTTAGTCTTCCAAAGATTTTAGACTGTGACAGAGGTTCACCTTCCAGTAGGACAATGACCCTAAGTATTCTGCTAAAGCAACACTCAAGTGGTTTAACCTCTCAGGGATTGCTGGTTCGCTAGCGGGCTCGTCCCAACACTACCAGGGAAAATGTAAAGCGCCAAATTCAAAATTCCAAAGTTGAACTATTAAACATCCACCAATATACAAGTGTTCCATACTCATCAAAAGCTCTGTTTCTTGGCAATATCACAGCGTTGTCAGATTTCAAAAAGGCTTTACGGCGAAAGCAGCACATTTCATTGTTTGAGAGTAGCACCTCACATTTTTCCAATAGCCATGTATCGATTAGCCATTCAATGGCACACACATAACACATTTCACAGCGAAAACAAATCAATTACCTGTTGAAGAACTTTTGCTGAGGTCATCCTAAGTGTCCAACGAAGACAATCCATGGTTCTTTTGTTAGAAAAAGTAATGTATTTTATCCATAAATCCTCCATTTGGTTCGCGCGTTATAATCAGAAACGACAGCCTCCACTAGTCCATTGAAACGCGGCGCGAACTCGTTCATCTTATACCTATAAACTTGTCCAAGAACAATCAAACATAGTTTTAAATGTATCCTTAGGAACACTTTTACGTATATTTACTTTTATAAATAAGCCGGAATATAAACTGATCGATAACGACGGTAAAATAGACACTCCGTGACTTCTCGTGCGCGCGCCACGGGTACTATTCTCATAAAGAGTGGTCTTCATTGTTTGGTCATTTTCTCTGCTCTAAATTCATGCCGCTCCCTAAGAAGTTAAGGGGAAACATTTAAATGTCTTGGAATGGCCTAGTCAAAGCCCAGACCTCAATCTAATTGAGATTGGACACAGCCCTTAGCCGTGGTATATTGGCAATATACTACAAACCACCCCGAGTTGCCTTATTGCTATTATAAACTGGTTGCCAATATTTAGAGCAGTAAAAATAAATGTTCTATCAGCACGGCTGTCAGCCAATCAGCATTCAGGGCTCGACCCACCCAGTTTATAATCTAATTAATTCTATATGCTATATTCTCATTTAAACTTTTGAAAAAACATCTGAGCATTTCTTCCCCTTAGTTAACACTGCCCATGTCTGTTTAACATAGTACACACTGAGAAAAAAAGGGTTCCAAAAGGGTTCTTCGACTGTCCCCATAGATTTTTTTTTTTTTATCCTCTATAGAAAGGGTTCTACATCAAATCAAATCAAATCAAATCAAATTTCATTTGTCACATACACATGGTTATCAGATGTTAATGCGAGTGTAGCGAAATGCTTGTGCTTCTTGTTCCGACCATGCAGTAGTATCTAACAAGTAATCTAACAATTTCACAACAACTACCTTATACACACAAGTGTAAAGGAATGAATACGAGTATGTACATATAAATATATGGAGGAGCTATGGCTGGCCAGCATAGGCCCTAGATGGTATATAGTACAGTATATACATGTGAGATGAGCAGTGTAGGATATGTAAACATTATATAAATGGCATCGTTTAAAGTGGCTAGTGATACATTTGTTATATCCAATTTTCTATTATTTAAAGTGGCTATTATTTGATGCACCTGTACTGACCTCGCCTTCTGGATGATAGCGGGGTGAACAGGAACCCAAAATAGTTTTACTTGAAAACAAAAAGGGTTCTTCAAAGGGCTCTCCTATGGGGACAGCCAAATAACCCTTTAAGGTTCTAGATAGCACTATTTTTGTGTAGGATTGGTTACCTCACTCGTCAGCCTGAAAACAGTGTCTGGAGTTCCTAAACACATTGGAATTGTATGCTTCTAATTGCATTCCCATTCCGGTCCACTCTCTCCATCCAGTCTCTATTGTGGATGCAGGAGTGAGCTCTATGAGCTGGCAGTAGAACACCAAATGCCATTCTATGTGCTGATCAGTATTAACATGTCCTACTGGGGAACAGACAGCTGCTTGGTAACATTAGCCATCCCATACATAAACCTCCCTTCACATTACCGCTGTTCTTCTCACCACTATGAGCCCAAGCCAGGGGCTGAGCCAGGCGTCTGTCTGGCAGACCACACGCCTGAGTGAATCGAAGGCCCAAGACCTACGCTTGCTCCCCATTTGTCGTGATGGGAGTGCAAACACAAGCTTCGGCTCAACAGGAGGAAATTGATACAGCAGCTAGACTGACGCACCACTGCACTGCTGTCTAAATCCCTACGGCATCATGGGTATTGGGCAGTGTTGCTCACAACTTGTTTCAACGCGAGGAAGGCAATAGACCTAACCCAGGAGCCCCAACGGTAGCTGAAGAAAAATACAAGCATTTTAATAGTTTAGCTATCCTATGAGTTTCAGAATATGGATATGGATCTTTCTTTTTAATACTGTTTCTTTTCATGTTCGTTTTCAGCACATGCATACCCCCACTGTTTCTTTGTCACAATCACTTGCTTTCTTTAATTCCTCTTCCTCCATCACTTACAAGGCCCGTCCCGGCTGACAGCTCCCAAATGGCAGAAATATGTGCCGACAAAGCAACATGATTCATTTTGTCTGACAGCCCTCCCAAGAGCCAGCTAAGGAGTATGCTGCTATACTGATTGAACGAGCTAGGGTGTCACTGTGTTTCCCTCGTCCCCCATCTTTCTCTCGCCCTCCCTCCATCCTCCTCTCTCTCTCTCCCTCCTTTCCTCTCTTTGAAATTGATCTATCTTATTGTTTTGTTATGAGACTCCGATGAGCGTCCTGATTGCACACTCGGATTCTGATGCATTCGTCACTTCCATGACTCCATGGGGAGGGGATACGATAGCTCCAGATCTGACACAACCTGGAATCAGCAGTAGACGTAACATAGTAAATGTAAATCCGGAACACTCCAATTAGTATGACATTTTATATTTCGTATGGCATGTATTCATTTGTGGATGTCCATCATCCATTTCCTATGATATGTTACGAATTGCAATTAGTACAATATGCTACAATTTGCTAAACGTATGATATATTACGAATTTTAATTTGTTGTGGCTAACATTAGCTAGATAACTGGTGGCTAACACTAACGTGAGCTAGGTGGCTAATGTTAGGGGTTAGGGTTAGGGGTTAAGGTTATGGTTAAGGTCAGGGTTAAGGTTAGAGTTAAGGTTGGGTTTAGGAGTAAGGTAAAAGGGCTAAAGTTAGGGGAAGGGTTAGCCAAGTTGTTAATTAGCTCAAATTCAAAAGTTGTCTGTGATGAGATTCAAACACGCAATACGTTGCTAGACGTTAGCACTCACCCATCCACTCCGACCAACCACCCTACTTTTGTTTTTGCCTTAAGTAACCTTCTGTCTTATGTAACCATCCCAAACATAACATATCATACTAATTTGAGTGTCCCAGATTTAAATGTACTATGTTACGTCTAGTCTGAGAGACCAGGCTGGACATCCTCATCTCAGGGAGAGAATAGAAGTGTTTTTCCGTCTGTAACAGGAAGGGCGTAATAGCAAGGGGCCTGCTGGCTCCTCTTTTCCTCTTCTCTTGTATCCAGGCTTGTGATTAATTAGACCATATGTCTGGATCTGGCCTGGCATCCTGGGGGAGGAGAGCTCTCAGCCCCCTAAAACAGTCACTATTCCTGGGCCGAGGTGTTGAGTTGTATCCCTCGACAGAAGCAGAAGCACACTTTGCTTCTAGGTGCCTGTCCTATATATCTCAGATTGTGATTTTTTTGTTCCCATGCATGCATTCCTATCTGAATTGGATGAGGTGGTGCACATATAGGAGCACAGTGACCCAGGTCATGTAGCAAAGGACCTTAGCTGTAATGGTGTCACTGTGGAGGGTGGATTATTGTCAAGTAAGGAAGAAAGGAAGGGATGGGTGGGCCTTAGCTGTGTGCTGTAGGTTTCCATGTACCATTAGAACAGATTTCCACTCTCTCAAAACTCCAATTATAGAAAACATAAATCAAAGCAGAAAAAGTAGTAATATTGATTTCCCTCATGTGATTCGACAGTAGAATCACGTGTCTAAATCTAAATTCCCACTTTTGTCACTCCATCAAACATATTCTGAGACAGGTAAAAATTATTGTCACAGCCTACCAATCTGTATTGCCACAGCCTACAGGCTCAAAATAAGAAATCACACCACAGGCTCTTTATGAGGAATCACAACACAGGCTCTTAATGAGGTTTCACACCACAGGCTCTTTTTGAGGATTCACACCACAGGCTCTTAATAAGGAATCACACCACAGGCTCTTTATTAGGAATCACACCACAGGCTTTTAATGAGGATTCACACCACAGGCTCATAATGAGGGATCACACCACAGACTCAAAATAAGAAATCACAATACAGACTCTTAATGAGGATTAACACCTCAGAATTACAGTAAGGAATCACACCGCTAGCTCTTTATGAGGGATCATACCACAAGCTCTTAATGAGGATTCACACCACAGGCTCATAATAAGGAATCACACCACAGACTAAAAAATATGGAATCACACCACAGGATCATAATAAGGATTCACACCACAGGCTCTTAATGAGTACTCACACCACAGGCTCTTAATGAGGATTCACACCACAGGCTCACAGTAAGAAATCACACCACTAGCTCTTTATGAGGTTTCACACCACAGGCTCGTAAATAAGGAATCACACCACAGGCTCTTAATGAGTACTCGTACCACAGGCTCTTAATGAGGATTCCCACCACAGGCTCATGATAAGGAATCACATCACAGGCTCATGATAAGGAATCACATCACAGGCTCTTAATGAGTACTCAAAACACAGGCTCTTAATGAGGATTCACACCACAGGCTCATAATGAGGATTCACACCACAGGCTCGTAATAAGAAATCACACCACAGGCTCATTATAAGGAATCACACCACAAGTCTTAATAAGGATTCACACCACAGGCTCTTAATGAGGATTCACACTGCAGGTTCTTAATGAGGGTGAAGTACAAAGACCCTCCTCTGATGTAGATCAGACAGAGCTGTTAGGGTGCATCCTAAATTGCACCATATTCCCTTTATAGTGCAGTACTTTTAATCAGCCTTCTTGTCAAAAGTAGTGCACTATGAAGAGAATGGGGTGTCATTTTGGATGTGGCCTTACTCTGGGTTTCACTCCTATACCTATGTCTCTGTAGTGAGATAGTGTCGTCTCTGAAATGAAATTCCCTTGATCTCTTATTTAGCTGACAAGCCAACCCATGGATTTTCCGATAATGTGACAGAGATCCTCTGGCAAAGGAATGTATGTTGAAACTGCATATCATTTACTTTAACCTTTGCAGGTACTTTTCATCAACATAGTTCCTTCCTTTCTCCATAAAGAAAATTATTGAAGGTTCCTCTAACTACAACCAAAAATGTAAACCAGGAAGTAAGTCCTCATTGAGATTGTATGTCATCAAAGATGAACTACAAAACAAACATTCCCAGATTTTTTCATCAGATTCATTTGTAGAGGGTTCACACATAAAATACGAATCTGATGTTTTAAAGAGATTCTGCGGTACTTTGTATACTTTTTAGCCCGTAGTTCTGAATGTAGCGCTCTCGAGCCAAAAGTAGTCCACAAAAATTGCGTACTATGTCACATATGCTCAGTAGAGAAAATGGCACAGCTACCAGAAAAACTATTGCTTTCAAACTAGACATTTCAAATCAAATCAAATCAAAGTTTATTTGTCACGTGCACCGAATACAACAGGTGTAGACCTTACAGGGAAATGCTTACTTACAGGCTCTAACCAATAGTGCAAAAAAGCAATTAGGTGAAAAATAGGTAAGTAAAGAAATAAAAACAACAGTAAAAAAGACAGTGAAAAATAACAGTAGCGAGGCTATAAAAGTAGCGAGGCTGCATACAGACCGGTTAGCTAGTGTCACGTTCAGGCCTGATTTTGACAGGCTGGCGTGTTTAGTTTAGTTTTGGTGTAGTTTTTTTTTTGTTCTAGGTGTTGTATATCTATGTTGGGGTAATGGTTCCCAATTAGAGGCAGCTGTGTGTCGTTGTCTCTAATTGGGAACTATATATATGTTTGGGGTTTTTCTATAGTACTTTGTGGGTTATTGTTTGTGCATAGCTTGTAGTTTGTTTAGTTATGTCCAACATCACGATCTTCGTTACGTTCATTTTGTTATTTTCCCAGTTACGTTCGTCATAAATAAAATGTATACTGGAAGCATCGGTGCGTCTTGGTCTGTCCCTTCAGGAGATCGTGACAGTTAGGCTGATTGAGGTAGTATGTACATGTAGATATGGTTAAAGGGACTTTGCATATGTGATGAACAGAGAGTAGCAGTAGCGTAAAAGAGGGGTTGGCGGGTGGTGGTGGGGGGAGGGGCACACAATGCAAATAGTCCGGGTAGCCATTTGATTACCTGTTCAGGAGTTTTGTGGCTTGGGGGTAAAAACAGTTGAGAAGCCTTTTTGTCGTAGACTTGGCACTTGGGGTACCGCTTGCCATGCGGTAGTAGAGAGAACAGTCTATGGCTGGGGTCTTAGACAATTTTTAGGGCCTTCCTCTGACATCGCCTGGTGTAGAGGTCCTGGATGGCAGGCAGCTTAGCCCCAGTGATGTACTGGGCCATACGCACTACCATCTGTAGTGCCTTGCGGTTGTAGGCCGAGCAATTGCCGTACCAGGCGATGATGCAACCAGTCAGGATTCTCTCGATGTTGCAGCTGTAGAACCTTTTGAGGATCTCAGGACCAATGCCAAATCTTTTTAGTTTCCTGAGGGGGAATAGGTTTTGTCGTGCCCTTTTCACAACTGTCTTGGTATGTTTGGACCATTGTAGTTTGTTGGTGATGTGGACACCAAGGAACTTGAAGCTCTCAACCTGCTCCACTACAGCCCCGTCGATGAGAATGGGGGCGTGCTCAGTCCTTTTCCTGTAGTCCACAATCATCTCCTTAGTCTTGGTTACGTTGAGGGATAGATTGTTAATCTGGCACCACCCGGCTAGGTTTCTGGCCTCCTCACTATAGGCTGTCTCATCGTTGTCGGTGATCAGGCCTACCACTGTTGTGTCATCTGCAAACTTAATGATGGTGTTGGAGTTGTGCCTGGCCATGCAACAGGGAGTACAGGAGGGGAGTGAGCACGCAGCCCTGAGGGGCTCCAGTGTTGAGGATCAGCGTGGCAGATGTGTTTCTACCTACCCTCACCACCTGGGGGCGGCCCGTCAGGAAGTCCAGGATCCAGTTGCAGAGGGCCTGCAGCCTTGTGTATGTTGACCTGTTTAACTTCTTAGGGAGCGGCTGCATAGGTGACGGTTTTGGAGAGTCTGGCGTGCCCAAAGTAAAAGGCCTGCCACTCAGGCCCAAAAAATAGGATATGCACATAGTACTATTGGATAGGAAACACTCTGAAGTTTCTAAGAGTGTTAAAATAATGTATATGAGTATAACAGAACTGATATAGCAGGCGAAAACCCGAGGCAAAACTGCAGTACCTATGGCTTCCACTAGATGTCAACAGTCTCTATACAAAGACTGGGAATTCTAGGAGTAAGCAAAACAGATAGGAAGAGGAAGTTGTCAGGGGACCACTTTTGTAAACAAGGTTTGACGCGAGAGAGATTTTGAACGCGCACCACTTTATTTTTCTTTCCTATCGTTCACGTTATCGTCCGGTTGAAATATTACAGCAAATATACCCAAAAGGATACCTAAGGATACATAAAAAATTATGTTTGATTTGTTTGTAGAAAGTGTATAGGTATAATTTGAACGTGTTCTCTTCACGTTTCAATGGGCGACTCAACGGTGGATTTTATGATCATAACGCGCGCCAACCAAACGGAGATTTATGGATATAACAAATTACTTTTTCTAACAAAAGAACCATTGGATGTCTTCGTTGGACACTTGGGAAGCCTACACCAGAAGTTCATCAAAGGTAAGCGCCCCACTGCTCCCTAAGTAGTTAAAGGTCTTACTCACGTCGGCTACGGAGAGCGTGATCACACAGTCGTCTGGAACAGCTGATGCTCTCATGCATGCCTCAGTGTTGCTTGCCTCGAAGCGAGCATAGAAGTGGTTTAGCTCGTCTGGTAGGCTCGTGTCACTGGGCAGCTTGCGGCTGTGCTTCCCTTTGTAGTCTGTAATAGTTTGCAAGCCCTGCCACATAAGACGAGCATCGGAGCCAGTGTAGTATGATTCAATCTTAGCCCTGTATTGAAGCTTTGCCTGTTTGATGATTCGTCGCAGGGCATAGCAGGATTTCTTGTAAGCTTCCGGGTTAGGTCCCGCACCTTGAAAGCGACAACTCTACCCTTTAGCTCAGTGCAAATGTTGCCTGTAATCCATGGCTTCTGGTTGGGGTATGTACGTACAGTTACTGTGGGAACGATGTCCTCGATGCATTTATTGATAAAGACAGTGACTGATGTGGTGTACTCCTCAATGCCATCGGAAGAATCCCGGAACATGTTCCAGTCTGTGATAGCAAACCAGTCCTGTAGTTTAGCATCTGCTTCATCTGACCACTTTTTTATAGACTGAGTCACTGGTGCTTTCTGATTAAATGTTTACTTGTAAGCAGGAATCAGGAGGATAGAGTTGTGATCGGATTTACCAAATGGAGGGCGAGGGAGAGCTTTGTACGCGTCTCTGTGTGTGGAGTACAGGTGATCTAGAATTTTTTTTCCCTCTGGTTGCACATATAACATGTTGATAGACATTTGGTAGAACTGATTTAAGTTTCCCTGTATTAAAGTCTGTGGTTTCCTGTTTGCTTATTTCCTTATACAGCTGACTGAGTGCGGTCTTAGTGCCAGCATCTGCCTGTGGTGGTAAATGAACAGCCATTTCGTGGCTAACAGTAATTCTGCTCATAGATTATGCGTGTACTATATGAACTGCACATTGACACAAGCCCAAAGCGGGAGGTTTAAAAAATACTCAGTAGTCTCCAAAGATCCGGAGCATGTCTTTATGCGCTCTCCATAAACACAGCCATGCTACATCAGCCAAGCGGTTTGCTCCTCTAAAGGGAAGTAGTAGACTGACATAAAGGTCACAGCTATGAGATCTCTGTCATTGTCACACGACCCCATCATGCCACCATCACCTAACAGCCTTAATGAGGGAAGACATGTGGCCTAGGACTGCATCCCAGATGCACCCTACTCCCTACGTATATAGTGCACCACACTCTTGCTGTCTAGAACCTGAAAGGATTATTCAGCAGTCCCCATATAGGATAACCTTTTCTCAGAGGGTTCTACATGGAACCCAAGAGGGTTCTAGCTGGAACCAAGAAAGGTTCTACCTTTTAGGGTTCTCCTATGGGGACAGTTGAACCCGTTTTTCCTAAGAGTGTATAAAGGGATCTGGTTGGGAGTGCCACTACATAGAGAAAAGAGGAACCCTAGTCTCTTTGTGGAGGGACCGTGGATAGTAGAAACTGTAGATACTTCACTCGCTCCACTTTATTTCTGTCAGCTGACCATAGCAAGAGGATTGTGGGTAATAAGGTGAAAAGATCAAATGTGAAGAGCGGGGCTCAAAGTATCGTCCTAGTCTCCATGGTTATAAGCCCGCCGTTGATAGTCTGGTAAAGGTAATTGGTGGAGAGAGAGAGAGAGAGAGAGAGAGAGAGAGAGAGAGAGAGAGAGAGAGAGAGAGAGAGAGAGAGAGAGAGAGAGAGAGAGGACCTGTAGCTGCCTTTGAAGGTCAGTTATGTGTCTGCAAGATGACTGGTACATAGTGAGGAGAAAAATAGAGATATCACAACAACATAAGGGAGGACTGACTATTTACCTAACCACATCTGGAGTTATTCACAGAACAACTCTATCACTGTGTTGCGTTGCTTCCATCCAAACCCAATAGGTCAATTCTCAACAATGTTCATAGTGTTGAATGAGTCATTATGTGGCCATTACTTGTCCCCGCTGAAATGTCACCGGTCACCAGGTTTCTTTAATCATGATAATTAATTCTGTATCATCTTTGCCTCATCCTATCAGAGGGCAGGGATAATTGATCAGACTGCACTCAGACCCTGAATACTTTACTGTAGCATTAAAGGGGCAATCTGCGTTTTAAAAATTCTTTGGATACATAAATGAATGATGTGTACCCATTGATTCTTGAAGAATATAAATGCCTTATGAGCTTAAGTCAACTGTCGTACCCCATCAGAACCCAAAATATACGCTTGTATTACTCAAATGTTTGTAAACAAAGTAAATGTAAACAAACAATATATAGCTTCAAAAACGTTTTCAAACTGTTGTTTTGATAGCATGGATGGTCAGTCCTTGCATCCGTAGCTGTCTATGAATTTAAGAGTGGTTACATTTCTACAACCACTTGCCTCAGCTTTTTACCAAAACAGGGACGAGAGGAAATACTTTGTTATTGTTTCAACTGGGATTGTCCCTTTAAAACAGATATAACAACAGTCAGTCAAGGAAACATCACCTTCATTGTAAATAAGAATGTGTTCTTAACTGACTTGCCTAGTTAAATAAAGGTTTAATACATTTTTTTTTTTTTAAAACACTGAGAAGAAACACTGAAGAGATCATTATCAAGAACCATGACCTGTATCCTTATAGGCCCTGCAATAGACTAGCGTCCTGTCTAAGCTGCCTCACACTACAGAAAGACAAGATAGGCTCCTGGCCTATGGGCTGTTCTGGGTAGTGCAAGGCTACTTACTTATGTACCCTAATAAGCCATTCTAATAGCCGTAAATGTATTAATAATATTTGATCTGAGGACAAGTACTGACCCAGTATCTCCAATGAACTCTGCTGGTTTTGAAGTCTTCATGAAATGTGATGAGTGAACCCCGTGTTACTTCCGCCAGCTAGGGGACTGTCGCAGCTAGTGTCACAGAACACATTGGTATAAGGGGAAAAACCAAAGGGTAATTGTTTGTAAAATAAGGCACTACGCGACAAAAGATATTATGAATGCTCAGTGTAGATGAAGTCAATTATAAACTCCATCCATCAACATGACATTGGGTTCTGCTAGGAGTTCTTGAGGTGAAAAATATTGCATCATCTTAAAGCAGTTTGCCAACCCTGGTCCTCCAGTACCCCCAACGGTACACAGTTTCGTTGTAGCCCTTGACAAACACACCTTATTCAACTCATTCAGGGCTTGATGATTAGTTGACAAGTTGAATCAGGTGTGCTTGTCCAGGGTTACACTGAAAATGTGTACTGTTGCAGGTACTTGAGGACCAGAGTTGGGAAACACAGTCTTAAAGTCTGAGTCCCAAATGTCACCCCATTCCCTTTCTAGTGCATTACTTTTGGCCAGGAATAGGGTGTCAATTGGGACACAGGCAGAGTCTCTGCTGCTGATGAGAATGTGTTACCTATTATATTTTTGGGGCTCCTGATTGCGCAGTGGTCTAAGGCACTGCATCTCAGTGCTAGAGGTGTCACTACAGACCCTGGTTCGATTCCAGGCTGTATCACAACCGGCCGTGATTGGGAGTACCATAGGGCGGCGCACAATTGGTCCGGCTTAGAGTTTGGCCGGTGTAGGCTGTCATTGTAAATAAGAATTTGTTCTTAACTGACTTGCCTAGTTAATAGGGATAGGCGTCCTGTCAACGGGACAGTTGTAAATCATGCAGCGATGTGTGTCATGATCGTAGATTTTAGAGAAACAACAAATGTCGGTACATGTAAGTGTCTTCTATCGGCTGAAAACTCAAATTATTGTTAATATAACTGCACTGTCCAATTTAAAGTAGCTATTACTAAAAATAAATGCCATGCCATTGTTTGAGGAGAGCTCCTAACAACAAAACACTTTTTTCACCGCGATAGGTTTGATAAATTCACCTCTGAAGGTGAAATGTGAACTTACATTCTGAAATACTGCTCTGATTTATCATCCAAAGGGTCCCAGAGATAACATGAAGTGTCGTTTTGTTAGATAAAATCTGTTTTCATATCCTAAAAAGGTCCATATAGCATGCACAATCGATTTTGTATTCCCACTCTTTCAATTTGCAAAGAAAATAATCTGTGAAAATCTCACCCTAAACGTTGTTTCAACCAGTCAAATGATGTTCGTATTTATTCCTCAGAGATCCTAGAACGTAACCAGACTTCACTATATCATTAGGGGTGTAGTATATCCTGTAGGACACCAAATCTGTTTGTGTCGCAAAATGTAGCTGCTAACCTTGTGCGACAGCAAGCCTTTTCCTTTTGGACAAAAATTATAAGAATATGGAGAATTATGAAAACTGGTTGTTTTGCAAATGTTGAACTTATAATATGGCTACTAATACTGGAAAAGCTCAATCAAGTCCAAGTATACAAATTTGACGATATTCTTGCAGAAAAATGTAATGTGAATGTAAATGTGTCCTTCACGATTTGCCCAAATGTACCTAGTGACTTCACACTAAATGCCATGTAGTTTGCTCATACTTCAATTTATGAAACTTTGCACATACACTGCTGCCATCTTCAAGACACCATCGGAATTACAACCAGAGTGATGGCTAGATTTGGGACCTTTCTGTTGCATTTCAATTCACATTTCCACAGACTTCAAAGTGTTTCCTTTCAAATGGTACCACAAATATGCATATCCTTGCTTCAGGGCCTGAGCTACAGGCAGTTTGATTTGGATATGTCATTTTAGGTGAAAATTGAAAAAAAGGGGGCTATCCCTAAGAAGTTTTAAATGAAAAAATATTATTGTTGGGCGATTCAGCACCCAGTAGCCTTAATGAAACGACGAAGATGAGATGTATCTACATGTTGTTCAGCACTGGTTGTTTTCTTACCAAGGATTTATTTGAAGTTTTAGTTTCACAGTGCCATATTTCAGGACCACACTATTTACATGTAGGGTTAGGGACATTCAATGAGTGATAATGTTATTCTGAACACTCTATCATTGTTGTGAAATCTTCCTTTATTTATTTATTTTATTTATTTCACTTTTATTTAACCAGGTAAGCTAGTAGAGAACAGGTTCTCATTTACAACTGCGACCTTCTGGTCTGGGCTACCTTTTTTTAATCTAAATGGGACTTCTGATCTGAGGTTGTTAATATCAACATGTTTCAACCAGCTCTTCTACGTGATATGAAGGAGAAAATGCATTTAAAAAAAAAACATAGTCAGCAGCTCTCACTGACTACTAAAATTCCTGCAGTTACAGGAAATGTGAATTATTATGTGGATTATCATTAATGTACTGTATGGGTTGATAAATATTTTGTTAGGGAAAATCAACTCTGAAATTACAAACTTTAGAAATTGTATTAAAACTTAAATACACTACATGTTTGCATGTCCTGCTTTGCAGCAACAAAAACATGTTTAATCAAATTAAGATCCTACATCTGTAGTCGGTTACGTTAAATCAAAGTCTGACAACATGATAAAATCCCATTTAAAATAAACGCACGTTTTAAAAACGCGCTACGGAGTCTAAACGCGGAGTGTTTTAATACAGGGTGAAGGTGCATTTATATGTAAAACAGCTTGCCTTCTCCCTGGCGCTTCTGTCAGACAAGTATCCAAATCACTAAAGGTTGCTGTGATTACTAGAGGCAAGGGCACAGACAGCTGTGCTGTCTTAGGCGGAATCACAACAGAGCTATCAATAACAGTTAGAGCACAGTTAACCGCTCCAAGGCAGAGAATGTAGAAGCCAGCGCAATAGAATAGAGGAGTCACTTTGAGAAAAGTTGCAGCTTGGATACACTTACACCCTCACACACCACTCAGAATGATTGTGCTTGTATGAACAGAAGCAGGCACACACACACACACTATTTAATACAGATTTTCACAAACAATATACATTTTCTGGGGACAGGTTCTAGAAATGTTCTACTCATTGGCTGTGTCCCAAATGGCACCCTACTCCTAAACATTCAATTGGGGCTCTGGTCAAAAATAGTGCACTATGAAAGGAATTGGGTGCCATTTGGGATTCAACCAATGTGACTACGCCAACACTAGTTTGGCTCATAGAAACATAGCTAGTGTCATTTTTGTCTCACTATCCATGATAAACAAATCTGAACAGTTAATACACATTCTTATCTACGTGTTCATTTTCTTGTTGAATGGATAGTTGAATAGATCCTAATTTGGGGAATTTCATGAAAATATGCATAGTATGACTATACTACTGTACAGTCAGTGTAGAGGAGGTTAGTTAGCTGGGAAGATTCCCACTAATTCAAATCAAGCATCTATAGGCTAATTGTCTTCCAGAGCTGACTCGTACATTGATGAAAAAAAAAAAAATTCAGGTTGTGACCAGAATCTAAAATTCCATTTACATTTACTTGTAAAACCCATTGTCCCGGGATAACCACGGGCCATATGAATTGGATGTATTGTAGAGTGAATGCACGTAAGCACTGTATCTGCACCCTTTTGTTACAGTGAAAACAAACACACCCACTACTGAACTACCTACATGCCATAAGAAGCTCATTGTTTCTCATTTATGCATGATTATTTACCCTATATGTTTATTTACAGTGAACAAAAATATAAATTACAACAACTTTCCTGAGTTACAGTTCATATAAAGAAATTGAAATAAATCAATTAGGCCCTAATCTGTGGATTTCACATGACTGGGCAGGGGCGCAGCCATGGGTGGGCCTGAGAGGGCATAGGCTCACCCACTGGGGAGCCAGGCCCAGCCAATCAGAATGAGTTTTTCAACACAAAGGGGCTTTATTACAGACAGAAATACTCCTCAGAAATGAAATGTGTGTATGGAACATTTATGGGATCTTTTATTTCAGCTCATGAAACATGGGACCAACACTACGTACATGTTGCGATCATATTTTTGTTCAGTGTAGTTTACTTATCAAAGCAAAATTACTTTTAGATAATCACATATTTTTTAAATGTGTGTTTTTTTTATGAAACGACCTCCCCTCATCACTGTCAAACGCTCCCTAAAACACTTCAGCGAGCAGGCTTTTCTAATCGACCTGGCCCGGGTATCCTGGAAGGATATTGACCTCATCCCGTCAGTAGAGGATGCCGGGTTATTCTTTAAAAGTGCCTTCCTCACCATCTTAAATAAGCATGCCCATTCAAGAAATTTAGAACCAGGTACAGATATAGCCCTTGGTTCTTTCCAGACCTGACTGCCCTTGACCAGCACAAAAACATCCTGTGGCGTTTTGCATTAGCATCGGATAGCCCCCGTGATATGCAACTTTTCAGGGAAGTTAGGAACCAATATACACAGGCAGTTAGGAAAGCCAAGGCTAGCTTTTTAAAGCAGAAATTTGCTTCCTGTAACACAAACTCAAAACATTTCTGGGACACTGTAAAGTCCATGGAGAATAAGAGCACCTCCTCCCAGCTGCCCACTGCACTGAGGATTGGAAACTCTGTCACCACCGATAAATACACTATAATTGAGAATTTCAATAAGCATTTTTCTACGGCTGGCCATGTCCACCTGGCTACCCCTACCCCAGTCAACAGCCCTGCACCCCCCCACAGCAACTCGCCCAAGCCTCCCCCATTTCTCCTTCTCCCAAATCCAGTTAGCTGATGTTCTGAACGAGCTGCAAATTCTGGACCCCTACAAATCAGCCGGGCTAGACAATCTGGACCCTTTCTTTCTAAAATTATCTGCCGAAATTGTTGCAACCCCTTTTACTAGCCTGTTCAACCACTCTTTCGTGTCATCTGAGATTCCCAAAGATTGTAAAGCAGCTGCGATCATCCCCCTCTTCAAAGGGGGAGACACTCTTGACCCAAATTGCTACAGACCTATATCTATCCTACCCTGCCTTTCTAAGGTCTTCGAAAGCCAAGTTAACAAACAGATTATCGACCATTTCAAATCCCACCGTACCTTCTCCGCTATGCAATCTGGTTTCAGAGCTGGTCATGTGTGCACCTCAGCAACGCTCAAGGTCCAAAACGATATCATAACCGCCATCGATAAGAGACAATACTGTGCAGCCATATTCATTGACCTGGCCAAGGCTTTAGACTCTGTCAATCACCACATCCTTATTGACAGATTCAACAGCCTTGGTTTCTCAAATGATTGCCTCGCCTGTTTCACCAACTACTTCTCCGATAGAGTTCAGTGTGTCAAATCGGAGGGCCTGTTGTCCGGGCCTCTGGCAGTCTCTATGGGGGTGCCACAGGGTTCAATTCTTTGGGCCGACTCTCTTCTCTGAATACATTTATGATGTTGCTCTTGCTGCTGATGAGTCTCGGATCCAGCTCTACGCAGACGAAACCATTCTGTATACTTCTGGCCCTTCTTTGGACACTGTGTTAACTTCTTAGGGAGCGGCAGCTGAGGTGTCGGTTTTGGAGAGTCTGGCGTGCCTAAAGTAAAAGGCCTGCCACTCAGGCCCAGAAACTGGGATATGCACATAATTAGTACTATTGGATAGGAAACACTCTGAAGTTTCTAAAACAGTTACAATATTGTCTGTGAGTATAACAGAACTGATATAGCAGGTGAAAACCTGAGGAATTTCTGTCCTGGAAAAAAGTGTTTTTGACACATTGCCTCATTTTGAACTCCTCCCTTTGAAAACAGCCATATCTGGGAGTAAGATTGCAGTACCTAATGTTTCCACTGGATGTCAACAGTCTCTAGACAGTGTTTGGTGATGTTAGGTTGCTCTGGATGGGAATAGAAGAAGAATTTCGAACTAGTCACAGGATGTAAACAGAAGAGGAGGCGCGTTCATGGGCTCGCGCGCCACTGTGGTTTTTTTCTTTTCCTATAGTCCAGTTTATAATCCAGTTTAAATATTATAGTAAATATACATAAAAGTGTTCCTAAGGATACATTATCAATGATGTTTGATTGTTCTTGGACAAGTGTATAGGTATAGGTTGAATGCTTTCTCTTCATGGTTCAATGGGCGAGTGGACGCTGTATTTTATGAACATAACGCGCCAACCAAACGGAGATTTATGGATATAATAAATGACTTTTTCTAACAAAATAACCATTGGATGTCTTCCTTGGACACTTGGGAAGCCCTCAGCAGAAGTTCTTCAAAAGGTAAGGGATTTTATATTAGAGATTTTACGTGTTTTATGAGACCCGCGTTGGTTATGGATTTATGCTAATGCATAAAATATGAGAGGGGCTATCCTCAAACAATCAAATGTTGTGCTTTCACCATAAAGCCGTTTTGAAATCTGACAACGCTGTGATATTGCCAAGAATCAGAGCTTTTGATGACTATGCAATACTTGTATATTGATGAATTTGGCGTCTTACATTTCACCAGGTAGTGTCGGGAGTGGAGCGCTACAAATACCTAGGTGTCACACTAGACTGTTAACTCTCCTTCTAGACTCACATCAAACATCTCCAATCCAAAATTAAATCTAGAATTGGCTACTTAATTGCTATATTGTAATTACTTCTCCACAATGGCCTATTTTTTGCCTTACCTTCCTTATCTTACCTCATTTGCACACATTGTATATATACTTGTTTTTCTACTGTATTATTGACTGTATGTTTGTTTACTCCATGTGTAACTCTGTGTTGTTGTATGTGTCGAACTGCTTTGTTTTATCTTGGCCAGGTAGCAGTTGTAAATGAGAACATGTTCTCAACTTGCCTACCTGGTTAAATAAAGGTTAAATATTTTTTTTTATAAATAAATAAAAATTCTAAAGTAACAGAATTGTGCTGAGACTCAGAGTTTTCACATTGAAATGTATTCCAAACCAAAAACATTGATTTCAAAGTTGAGCAAACATTCAACTCTATGCACAAGGACTACTTTTAACAATGATACATTTTACAAAAACACATTTATTGGTAGATGTCATCATTGACCCCAATCTATTTTGTATTTTGTTTTATTTCTTGTTAAACATACTCTCTTTTTCTGAGCAATTGTATTAGTATAAAATAGTATCATTTAGGATTATGATGTTTTTGCATACAACAAAAAGTCTATTTTGCTCATCTTTATCAAGAGATCCAATAATTCCAGATCCCAGTGTATATTCATTTCTCAAAAATGTGTCATTTTACATGAAAATGACCTAGAATGAGTATTATTACCATTATTATTGTTGTTGTTGTCGTCATTATCTGTCTCTGTTTACTTTGTCAACAGTGGCCATGCCATTTTTGTTAATAAAGATTATCTGAATCTGAAAAGCTGTTAGACTACATCTACTATGCAGTATTGCGTTGTCAGAGTGAATTTCTGAATCTGAAAAGCTGTGTGTTAGACTACGTCTACTACGCAGTATTGTGTTGTCAGAGTGAATTTCATGTACAGTGCATTCGGAAAGTATTCAGACCCCTTCACATTTTCCACATTTTGTTACCCTACAGCCTTATTCTAAAATGGATATATATATATATATCCTCATAAATCTATTTACAATACCCCATAATGACAGAGCAAAAACAGGTTAGATTTTTTTTGCAAAAATAAATAATAATAAAAACAGAAAAATTACATAAGTAATCGAACCCTTTACTCAGTACTTCGCTGAACCACCTTTGGCAGCGATTACAGCCTCGAGTCTTCTTGGGAATGACTCTACAAGCTTGGCACACCTGTATTGGGGAGTTTCTCCCATTCTTCTCTGCAGATCCTCTCAAGCTCTGTCAGGTTGGATTTTCAGGTCGTTCCAGAGACATTCGATCGGGTTCAAGTCCGGGCTCTGGCTGGGCCAATCAAACACATTCAGAGATTTGTCCCGAAGCCACTCCTGCGTTGTCTTGGCTGTGTGCTTAGGGTTGTTGTCCTGTTGGAAGGTGAACCTTTGCCACCACCATGCTTCACAGTAGGGACGGTGCCATGTTTCCTCCAGATGTGACGCTTGGCATTCAGGCCAAAGAGTTCAATCTTGGTTTCATCAGACCAATTTGGCTGGGCAGACAGCTATAGGAAGAGTCTCAGTGGTTCCAAGGGTGTTCTTGGGGACCTTCAATGCTGCAGAAATGTTTAGTACCCTTCCCCAGATCTGTGCCTTGACACATTGCTGTCTTGGAGCTCTACGAACAATTCCTTCGACCTCATGGCTTGGCTTTTGCTCTGACATGCACTGTCAATTGTCCAAATCATGTCCAATCAATTGAATTTACCACAGGTGGACTCCAATCAAGTTGTAGAAAAATCTCTTGGATGATCAATGGAAACAGGATACACATGAGCTCAATTTCGAGTCTCATAGCAAAGCGTCTGAGAACTTATGCAAATAAGGTATTTAAGTTTTTTATATTTAATACATTTACAAAAATGTATAAAAACCTGTTTTCACTTTGTCATTATGGGGTTTTGTGTGTAGATTGATGAGGACAAAAATAAATGTTATACATTTTAGAATAAGGCTATAACGTAACAAAATGTGGAAGAAGTCAAGGTGACTGAATACTTTCCGAATGCACTGTATATAATAAAAGCCTTTGAACACCGGAACAGGCGCTAGCGCCCCAATCCCGACACTACCCAGTGAAATGTAAGGCGTCAAATTCAAAATCCAAAAGTTTAATTATTAAACATTCATCAATATACAAGTGTTGCATAGTCATCAAAAGCTCTGATTCTTGGCAATATCACAGTGTTGTCAGATTTCAAAAAGGCTTTTTCGGCGAAAGCACAACATTTGAGGATAGCACCTCTCATATTTATGCATTAGCATAAATTCATATCTAGAGCGGGTCACACAAAACCCATATAAGAGCTAAAATAAATCACTTACCTTTCGAAGAACTTCTGCTGAGGGCATCCCAAGTGTCCAAACAAGAGAATCCATGGTTCTTTTGTTTGAAAAAGTCATTTATTATATCCATAAATCTCTGTTTGGTTGGCGCGTTATGTTCAGAAAATCCACCGTCATCCGTGGTCCTTTCACAATTTCTTCTTCTATTCGGTTCTGTTCAATGATAAAGCCTTGAAACTATGTCTAAAGACTGTTGACATCTAGTGGAAGCCATAGGTACTGCAATCTGGGAGCTATTTTACATGGATTTCAATAGAAAGCCTATCAAACTGAGGAAATGTCACATATCAGTTCTATTATACTCACAGACATTATTTTAACAGTTTTAGAAACTTCAGAGTTTAGAAACTTTCCTATCCAATAGTACTAATTATGTGCATATCCTAGTTTCTGGGCCTGAGTGGCAGGCATTTTACTTTGGGCACGCCAGACTCTCCAAAACCGTCACCACTGCTGATGAAGCCTAAAGAGTTAAACACATGTCCATAGGATAACCACAAACTGTCAGTGTAAAGTGAAAAGGACTTCATGCAATTGATCAGTACTAACACTGCGTATCTAACACTGAACGCAGTCTGATGTGAATCTATGGCGACTTCCTTTTGACTGTAATTAAGTTCCCGACGTTCTTCTTACACGTGGCAATCTGTATGATGGAGTAAGATTGTGCCTTCACTTACCCAAATAAACAGAGACAAAGTCATTACCGTAACTGAACTGAACTGTCACAAGCAGACGGGGAGACGAGCTGAGTGGCTCACAGCTCATCCCCGACAAATTAGGGCCTAGCCGTGTTCTTCATTACAAAGACTGGAAAACGAGGCAGGACTGGAAAGACACAGCGTTTCTTATCTAATTGTGTAATCAGATTGTTAGTGTGTGAGAGAGAGAGAGAGAGAGAGAGAGAGAGAGAGAGAGAGAGAGTAATGACATCCAATGTCAATATCTTGAAGGGTTTGACTGTGAACATGATTTAATTCACTGGATTAACACCAGGATAAGCATAAACCAAATACCCACTGTAATTTATATAAATATCTCTAATCTCTTAAAACTGGAGGTACTTGAAATGTGTGCTACTGCTGTCCTATTCCAATAATCAGCTTTTTGGATAATCTACATCCTACAAGTTTAACCTTCTATTCTTCCGTGAATTCCTTTTGGCAAATCTCGGTTGTTTAGATATCCAGTGTCTCTAAACCTTCTAAATGTGTAGATGTTACAGAGTAATGGTGCTTAATCGCTGGTATAAGCACATCCATGTCACAACAGAGATCTAGTTCCCATGTACCATCTTGACTCAGATGTGCGTCCCAACTGGCATTCTATTCCCTATAGAGCTCTATCAGTGGTAAACACATTTTGTGTTAAATATCTTCATGTCCCACACCCACACACACCCACACTGGATAACACGTATCACATACTGTATATCATTGTTCAGAGTCCTCAGTACCGATCTTGCTGTCATCACTCCAATGGAACCTAGCTGTAAAAGCAATGTGTTGTTTATACAATTCTATTTCATTACAGTCATTTAGTAAAGGTGAGATATTGTCAACGGTTTTCATGTGAGAAGTGTTCACAAACAACCTTTAAAACAACAATTAGCAGAAATGCCCAGTTTATAAAATAATTTGTAATGTCTTGACAAAAATATTCTGTCTTGCACTTGCTCTAGGCTTGCACTATTGTTTTGTTACTGTGTGAGACCAAGCCTTGTGTTACCGTGTCTTGTCAACAGCACATGAGCCAGTTTGCTACAGCAGGAAAATGATCCTGCAGCAACAGGAAATGTGAATTATTATTGGGTTATAATTAATGGGTATTTTTGTAAAGGTTGATCATTTTTTAAAAGGGAAAATCAAGAATGAAATTTCAAAGTGGAATTGAAAAACTTCAAAAGCTTTTCTAAACCTCAATAGACTACAAGTTCTCCTGCAGCAAAAGGGTGATCAAATTAAGATCCTACATCTGTACATCATGACGACAGGTCTAATGTCACATTGACATATGGCAGCTGACTTGACACAATTGAGGTTAGACCTTTGACTGCCATTGACAGAAAACATCAAGGACGTGTGTAAAGCTTTTGGGTGTTTTGGGCCTGAACCTGAGAGGTCAGAATTGTGTTTTGGGTCAATTGTGTCAACTTCTCTTTCTGTTTGTATAGCAAACATCATTTAGTACATTTTTGTACCTTTATTTTTATCTAGGCAACTCAGTTAAGAAAAAATCTTATTTAGAATGACAGGTTACCAGGGAACAGTGGGTTAACTGCCTTGTTCAGGGGGAGAACGATAAATGTTTACCTATTCAGCTCAGGGATTCAATCCAGCAATCTTTCGGGTAATGGCCCATCGCTCTAACCACTAGGCTACCTTAGTCATGGCTGCCCCTTAACCAAGCAATGTTGGAGAAAATGTGTGAAAACTCACTCAATTAAAACAAATATGATACAATATGTATACCAATATAATTTTCATATATCTGGAATGTTACCTGAACTTTTACAGTTGTACTGTATAGATGCTGTCCTTTTGAAATGTGTGAAAGCTACCATTTGTCTTTGCTAGCTCAGACACTTGACAGTGAGTGCTAAGCCACAAATCCATATAGTGCTGAAGAATGTAATACACTCCTAATCATCAACAACACTCATCCTTAATAAGCCAGCAATCTCCTGAGCCTTATGAGATAAGCTTTCATAACTACCAAACAATTATGGCTTTTACAAGTGCAATTCACACATGGGGATAATGAGCAAGGCAGACGGAGACAACATCAAAGCAGAGAGAGGAGAAACAAGACACCAAAATACTGTGTGGTTAGCGCACCGTTGATAGTTAGCACTGTAAGTGCAGTCAAATAGATTTGCACTGATGTGACTACTGGATAAGTGTACTTGGTCACTCAAAAGATTAGAAAGGCCCTACTACTGGCCATAAATAAAAGGGGACCCATATTATTGGCTCTCTCTTTCCCTCTCTCTCTCTCTCTCCCTCTCTCTCTCTCTCTCTCTCTCTCTCTCTCTCTCTCTCTCTCTCTCCCTCTCTTTCTTTCCCTCTCTCTTCCCCTCTCTCTCTTTCCCTCTCTCTCTCTCCCTCTCTCTTTTTCCCCCTCTCTCTCTCTCTCTCTCTCTCTCTCTCTCTCTCTCTCTCTCTCTCTCTCTCTCTCTCTCTCTCTCTCTCTCTCTCTCTCTCTCTCTCTCTCTCTCTTTCCCTCTCTCTCTTTCCCTCCCTCTCTCTCTTTCTCCCCCTCTCTCCCTTCTCTCTCTCTCTCTGAGTGTGGGTTGCATGCTGGGAGCGGAAGTGTGGCGTGGGGTGTGAGAGCAATAAAAGGGGACCCATATTATTGGCTCTCTCTTTCCCTCTCTCTCTCTCTCTCTCTCTCTCTCTCTCTCTCTCTCTCTCTCTCTCTCTCTCTCTCTCTCTCTCTCTCTCTCTCTCTCTCTCTCCCTCTCCCTCTCTTTCTTTCCCTCTCTCTTCCCCTCTCTCTCTCTCCATCTCATTCTTTCCCTCTCTCCATCTCTTTCTTTCCCTCTCTCTCTCCATCTCTTTCTTTCCCTCTCTCTCTCCTGCTCTCTCTTTCCCTGTCTCTCTCTCCCTCTCTCTCTCTCCCTCTCTCGCCCCCTCTCTCTTGCCCCTCTCTCTCTCTCTCTCTCTCTCTCTCTCTCTCTCTCTCTCTCTCTCTCTGAGTGTGGGTTGCATGCTGGGAGCGGAAGTGTGGCGTGGGGTGTGAGAGCAACACGTTTGAATTTGGTTTCAAGTTTATTTAAGTTTCGTTTGTTTGGTTGTTTGGTTTATTTTATCAAATTTTTTATTAGGTTAAAAAAAAAAAAGAAAAAAAAAACCTTGGGGTGATTTAATTAGTTTGATTGGGGCCATGGCGTCTTTCTCGGGTGAGGGGACGCCGAGGTTAACTATCAAGAATGGGTGTAAAGTTTTCTCCGATCAAGCGTGTACCGTGGAAGAAGTGCTTTTGGCAATGGGCGAGATTGTAGGGCACGAAAATGTAGCATCGGCATCCAGAATGAATAAAGCAGTGGTTGTGTTTTTAAAAGAGGAAAAGTTTGTGAACAGCCTTGTTGAACATGGAATTGTTGTTGCGGATTCCCTGGTGCAAGTGATGCCTTTGCAAGCACCTGCTACCAGGGTTACCATTTCAAACTCGCCGCCATTTATCTCAAGTGAGCAAATTCTAAAAGAACTGAGTCGCTTTGGAAAATTTGCTGGATCCATTAAAATGTTGCCGCTAGGATGTAAAAAATGCAGCATTGAAACATGTGATGTCTTTTCGAAGACAAGTATTCATGTTTTTAAATGCTTTAGATCCAAGTTCAAAGGCAGAGGTGAGTGAGTTTATTTCATCTATGCGAGTTGGTGATAATGTTGTAGGTCCGATTGTTTTGATGGACGAAGTTGTTGCTGTTAAGGATAAGGAATTTGTTCATGTTGATGAGGTTGCGAGTGTTAGCGGGTTACAGAATAACGTGCTTATGGAGAGTGAAAACAATGATGAAGAAGGGGACGATTGTGACAATTGTTCGGAGTTTTCGGAGATAGATTGTAGTCAATCTATGGAGGACGTTTATTCGGTAGAAGAATTAAATGAGTTTCTGGATTTCACTAAAGGGAAAAAGGTTGATGTTGCAAACATTTTCCCCCGATGTTAATAAGTTAAATCAGTGGCGATAGCTCAGAGGACGGTGGGCTATGAGGTCATTTCAAAACAGAAACGATTTCAGCTGAAAAAGTTTCTGACATAGGTACGTAAAACTCGAAAAGGAACCGTAAAACTGTCAGAATGGAAAAAATTAAGAAAATGGGTGTGGGAAATATCCACATTTTGGGGTTGTTTTTCTGTCACTGGGTGTTTTTGTTTTCTTCCCTCTCCCCTGCCATGCAGATTCTTAGACTAGGATCATTAAATGTGAATGGGTTGAGGGATGGAGGAAAAAGAGTTTTACTCTCTGAGTTTCTTAGGCTTAAGTATTCAGAAGTAATATTTTTACAAGAAACTCATAGTGATATAGAAAATGAAGTTAAATGAAGTTAAATGTTTGGTGGGAAGGAAAGCTTTGTTTAAGCCAAGGTTAGTGCAGGTGTAGCTGTTTTATTTTCAACTCACCTTAAAGTCAATATTTTATCAGAAATGGAAATAGGAAGAGGACGTATTTTGATGGTGAAAGCTAAAGTTGAAGAACAGATATTCGTTTTTATAAATATTTATGCTCCAAATAAAGGGTCAGATAGAATCATAATGTTTAGAAAATTAGGAGAGTTTTTAAAAAGCTATACTTTAGATGGTATGCTAATCATTGGGGGGGATTGGAATTGTTCTCTTAATTTTCTTTTAGATAGGAATCATGAGGAACCACATCCTGTATCAGTTGCTGTTTTAAAAAGTATTATATTTCAGAATGGTTTGGTAGATGTATGGAGAGACAGGAATAAAGAGATGAAGCAATATACATGGACAAAAATTTCGCAGGGAATGATAAGAGTAGCAAGACTGGACAGGTTTTATGTCAAGTGTGCTGAAAATAATAGAATAATGGGGTGTAATATTTTTCCAAGTTGTCTATCAGATCACAATTTTATTACAGTTAATATTGTTTTGACACAAGCTAGTTTTACAAGTCCGTATTGGAAATGTAATGTTGCACTGTTGAAGAAAAAGAGTTCATGTTTTGGAAGGAGTGGGGTGCTAAAAAAAAGGAATTTGATAATTTGATACAATGGTGGGAAATAGGAAAGACGCAAATAAAAATATTTTGTCAGCAGTATACATGTTTTTCAACAAGAAAAATAAAACAAAAAATGTTTGAAATAGAACAAGATATTTTACATATGACATCTGGTATGATTCAGAAATCTAATTCATCTTCACCTGGAATGTTGGGTGAAAAGAAACGGGATCTAGAAGAATTGTTGCAAGTGCGGCCAAAAGGTGCCCTGATAAGATCTCGGTTTATGTCTGTAAATGAGATAGATGCTCCCACTGCATATTTTTTTAATTTAGAAAAAGAGTCAAAGAAACAAAATGAAATGTATTGTTTAACAAGACCTGATGGACGAAAGACTTTTGATGCAAGAGAAATGAGAAAGATTGAGGTGGACTTTTATTCAAACTTGTATAGAAAAGAAGAAATGGAGAATGAATGTGTGTCACAGATACTGCAGCAGTTGCCTTCTCTCACTAAACCGTAGAGGGAGAATCTGGACGGTACTGTATCATTTGAGGAGTTAACTGATGCCGTGAAACAGATGAAGACTGGTAGAGCAATTGATGCACTATCAGTAGACTTTTTTAAAGCTGTGTGGAACTACATCGGGAAATACTTTTATGAGGTGATCCAAGAGTGTTTTAAAGAAAAATGCCTTCCCACAAGTTACCAACGGGCAGTATTAACACTATTACCTACAAAAGGTGACTTGAGTGATCTTAAAAACTGGAGGCCTGTGTCAATTCTAACAACTGATTATAAGTTAATAGCTAAAGTGTTGGCAAATAGGCTGAAAACTGTATTAGGAGATGTAATACATCAAGATCAATCCTACTGCATTCCAGAAAGAACCATTTATGACAACATTTTTATGATCAGAGACGTTTTAGATTACTCTAAACTATATGAAGTGAATGTTGGCTTTCTGTTCCTGGATCAGGAAAAAGCATTCGATAGAGTGGATCATGGATTTCTGTATGATACAATGAGTGCTTTTGGGTTTGGAGATGGTTTTATTTCTTGGATCAAACTCTTATATATGAATGCCTCGTGTATTTTAAAAATAGGTGGTGGGTTAAGTAAACCAATAAGTTAGCTTAAAGGTATAAGGCAAGGATGCCCATTGTCTGCTCAGTTATACGCTTTAGCAGTGGAACCACTCTTATGTATTTTAAGAAAAGAACTGTCTGGTCTAAATGTTGATGGAAACGGCAATGCGTTTAAGTTAACAGCATATGCAGATGATATTACTGTAATTGTGAAAGATCAAAGAGATATTGATGTTGTTATTTACAGTATCTCTTTATATGAGAGAGCATCATCTGCTAAACTGAACTGGAGTAGAATGGAAGCATTTTGGTGCAATGATAAAGATACTATCATGTCAATGCAAAACCCGTAATCCCTGGAAAGGTAAAATGGGAAAAATATGGTTTTAAGTTTTTAGGCATCTTTTTAGGTTCAGAAATATATCAAAGAAAAAACTGGGAAGGAGTTAAAGATAAAATGTGTAATAGATTATCAAAATGGAATTGGATATTACCTCAATTATCATATAGAGGGAGAGTGCTGGTTGTAAATAATCTTGCTGCCTCTATTTTATGGCATAAATTAATTGTGTTAAACCCACCAGATGAACTCATTAGGGAAATTCAAAGAGTGTTGGTAAATTTATTTTGGAATGGACAACACTGGTTAAGAGAATCAGTACTGTATCTGCAGTTAAGTGAAGGAGGCCAAGGACTGATGGACATTAAGTCCAAGGTAGCTGCGTTTAGACTACATAGTGTACAGTGACTCCTATATAATCAGCCTCAGAACTGGACAAAAATAGCTTGTGCTTTACTAAAAAGAGTGGGGCGGATGAACTTGGATAGACACCTATTTTTTATGAATTTGAAAGAAGTGGATTTTAATGGACTCTCTTCTTTTTATGCATCAGTCTTAAATGCGTGGCAAATATTTATTGTTAAGAGAGAGCTGTCTGAGGTAACCCATGAGTGGGTGCTTGAAGAGCCTTTGATTTTTAATCCTCTTTTATCTAGTGTGTTACAAGCTAAAGGTGTCTGCGCAAGCTTGGTTAAAGCAGGAATATGTCAAATCTGTCATCTTCGGTCAAGGGACAAATGGATTTCTGCAGAAAAACTGGCTTCGAAGATGGGTATTCATTCTGTTCGGACTGTTGAAAAATTATTAGTTGAGATACAGGAGTCTTTTACTATAATACCATCGCAAGCAGAAAGGGTGGAGAATGTATTCCCCAGCATCAGGGTGGGTGTAAATGTAGGAGATTGGCAAGAGGTTTATGGAAGATTACTTTCTTTTACAACACCTGAAACTGGTCTCTTTGACACTATATCTAAGAAGTCACTTTATCTTGTTTGTGTAAAATATTTTAATATAAGAAAACTGCAAGATCTTCCAGAGACCGAATGGACAAATTCTGTTGAATCAGGGGCCTCTCCAAAAGGATGTTGGAGGACATTGTATAAAAAACAATTGAGAAAAGAAGCGGAGATTTGCAATGGAGGATTTCTCATTGGATTTTAGCAACAAACCGTTATAAAGTTCATCTAAATTCTTTGCAAGGAGAAGAGTGTTTGTTTTGTGGTCTACCAGAAACAGTTTTTCATATATTTATTGGCTGTACCAGGCTATTAAGAATTCTTGATGTGTTAAAAGACTTGAGCCATAATTTTGGTTTTATTTATTTATTTATATTTTTATTTATTTTTTGGACCCATATATAGCGCCTCGAATAAAAGTAAAATTGTTTTCATTAATGTTTTATTCGGTAAGGCAAAAATGGCAATTTGGCTGACGAAAGAGAAAAATGAAGTTTAATAGTGATACTGATCTTTTGAACATGTTCAGAGCTCTGGTTAAAAGTAGACTGGTTATGGAGTATAAGTATTATGAATTGGTGAATGATACTGATTCTTTCTTCTATGTATGGGGTGTTGGAAATATTTTATGTAAACCCAATGAAGAGGGAGGATGTAATGTATTGTTGTAAAATAAGCTGATTTTAAAAATATTTGTTTAAAAAGTATTTTATTAGGATTATGTATGCATGAAGTAAGGTGCTAAAGGTGTATGTTTTTATTGTGTTAATGGATCGAAATTAAAGAGAGTCTCTCTCTCTCTCCCTCTGTCTCTTTCCCTCTCTCTCTCCCTCTCTCTCTCTCTCCCTCTCTCTTTCCCGCTCTCTCTCTCCCGCTCTCTCTTTCCCTCTCTCTCTCTCCCTCTCTCTCTCTCTCTCTCTCTCTCCTCTCTCTTTCCCACTCTCTCTCTTGCCCTCTCTCTCTCTCCCGCTCTCTCTTTCCCTCTCTCTCTTTCTCTATCTCTCTTGCACAATATAATGAATAGGGTTCCATTTGAGGCACATCCTATAGGCTAAAGACAGGCATCTGACCCTGTGCCAAAGAGATGTTTCATTAATCCACCTGTCAAATCTTCTACCTCATGTCGTAACCATATGAATTCATCCCACAGATCAAAGTGCCAAGATCAATACCGTGGTGGAAAAAGAGATGTGACAAGCACTTTGTCACACGCCACACGCTAACTGATACTGTCTAATTCCCCTTCTACAAAGGATATAGGGAATATGATATAGGGGATAGGATAATGGCGGTTGGAGTGGCGGTTGGTAGAATTAAAATAAAGTTGATGCCATTCTCACATAAAATGTGTCTCCTGCCTGCCTGCCTAGCTGTCTGCACAGATGTCATAACTCTGATATGAATTAATACAAAAGAGAGTGAGTGAGTGAGTGAGTGAGTGAGTGAGTGAGTGAGAGAGAGAGAGAGAGAGAGAGAGAGAGAGAGGGGGAAGAAAGAGAGAGAGAGGGGAGATGGAGTGGAGTGCAGAGAGAGAGAGAGAGAGAGAGAGAGAGATGTAGAGGGAGAGAGTGAGAGAGAGGGGGGAGATGGAGTGGAGTGCAGAGAGAGAGGAGAGGGAGGAGAAGGAGTGGAGTACAGAGAGAAAGGAGGAGGAGAGAGAGCGCAAGAGAGAGAGGGAGAGAAAGAGGGAAGACTTGTCTACGGCCTTGACGGCTGTCAGTGACATGTCTGCCATGTCAGCCAATGCCAAAGATGACAGGTCCTTAAAAGATACATTAGCAGCACAGTCCCTGTAGCCCCATGCAGAGAGGCAGCAGCACAGAGTCACTGTAGCCTCATGCAGAGAGGCAGCAGCACAGAGTCACTGTAGCCCCATGCAGAGAGGCAGCGGCACAGAGTCACTGTAGCCCCATGCAGAGAGGCAGCAGCACAGAGTCCCTGTAGCCCCATGCAGAGAGGCAGCAGCACAGTGTCCCTGTAGCCCCATGCAGAGAGGCAGCGGCACGGAGTCCCTGTAGCCTCATGCAGAGAGGCAGCAGCACAGAGTCCCTGTAGCCCCATGCAGAGAGGCAGCAGCACAGAGTCCCTGTAGCCCCATGCAGAGAGGCAGCAGCACAGAGTCCCTGTAGCCTCATGCAGAGAGGCAGCAGCACGGAGTCCCTGTAGCCCCATGCAGAGAGGCAGCAGCACAGAGTCCCTGTAGCCCCATGCAGAGAGGCAGCGGCACAGAGTCCCTGTAGCCCCATGCAGAGAGGCAGCAGCACAGTGTCCCTGTAGCCCCATGCAGAGAGGCAGCAGTACGGAGTCCCTGTAGCCCCATGCAGAGAGGCAGCAGCACAGTGTCCCTGTAGCCCCATGCAGAGAGGCAGCAGCACAGTGTCCCTGTAGCCCCATGCAGAGAGGCAGCAGTACGGAGTCCCTGTAGCCCCATGCAGAGAGGCAGCAGCACAGTGTCCCTGTAGCCCCATGCAGAGAGGCAGCAGCACGGAATCCCTGTAGCCCCATGCAGAGTTGCAGCAGCACAGTGTCCCTATAGCCCCATGCAGAGAGGCAGCAGCACAGTGTCCCTGTAGCCCCATGCAGAGAGGCAGCGGCACAGAGTCCCTGTAGCCCCATGCAGAGAGGCAGCAGCACAGTGTCCCTGTAGCCCCATGCAGAGAGGCAGCAGCACAGTGTCCCTGTAGCCCCATGCAGAGAGGCAGCAGTACGGAGTCCCTGTAGCCCCATGCAGAGAGGCAGCAGCACAGTGTCCCTGTAGCCCCATGCAGAGAGGCAGCAGCACGGAATCCCTGTAGCCCCATGCAGAGTTGCAGCAGCACAGTGTCCCTATAGCCCCATGCAGAGAGGCAGCAGCACAGAGTCCCTGTAGCCCCATGCAGAGAGGCAGCGGCACAGAGTCCCTGTAGCCCCCATGCAGAGAGGCAGCAGCACAGTGTCCCTGTAGCCCCATGCAGAGAGGCAGCAGTGGAGTCCCTGTAGCCCCATGCAGAGAGGCAGCAGCACAGTGTCCCTGTAGCCCCATGCAGAGAGGCAGCAGCACAGTGTCCCTGTAGCCCCATGCAGAGAGGCAGCAGCACGGAGTCCCTGTAGCCCCATGCAGAGAGGCAGCAGCACAGTGTCCCTGTAGCCCCATGCAGAGAGGCAGCAGCACAGTGTCCCTGTAGCCCCATGCAGAGTTGCAGCAGCACAGTGTCCCTATAGCCCCATGCAGAGAGGCAGCAGCACAGTGTCCTTGTAGCCCCATGCAGAGAGGCAGCAGCACAGTGTCCCTGTAGCCCCATGCAGAGAGGCAGCAGCACAGTGTCCCTGTAGCCTCATGCAGAGAGGCAGCAGCACAGTGTCCCTGTAGCCCCATGCAGAGAGGCAGCAGCACACTGCTTATAGAGATATGTGACGCACTCTTATCAGGAAGCAGAACCTACACTGGGATAAGGATCAGTTCTGTCATTTTTTGCTTATCTGTTCATGTTAGATACTGGAGGGATATCTTTTACCGAGACGTATGTTTCCATGCTTAATCCTGTATATAGTTGTGGTTCATCATGTCTCAGTCTTGTAACAACTTTATTAGACACCCTAGTTTTGTGCCATGTACAGTATCGGTAACACCAAGCATCTATCTGCATTAATAAAGTGTTGACATTCGTTGGTTTACATTTCAAATCAAGGGAGAGGGAGAAAGGGAGGGAGAAAGAGAGGGAGGGAGAGGGAGAAAGAGAGGGAAAGAGAGAGAGGAAGAGAGGAAGAGAGAGAGAGAGGCAGAGAGAGAGAGGCAGAGAGAGAGAGAGAGAGAGAGAGAGAGAGAGAGAGAGAGAGAGAGAGAGAGAGAGAGAGAGAGAGAGAGAGAGAGAGAGGGAGATGAAGGGTCATTGTTGTTGACTTGGGACGTGCAGAGCAGAGCAGCACAGAGCAGTTCAGAACAGAGCAGAACAGAACAGAGCAGCACAGAGCAGAGCAGAACAGAGCAGTGCAGAACAGAGCAGCACAGAGCAGTGTAGAACAGAGCAGCACAGAGCAGTGCAGAACAGAGCAGCACAGAGCAGAACAGTGCAGAACAGAGCAGCACAGAGCAGTGCAGAACAGAGCAGCACAGAGCAGAACAGAGCAGAGCAGAACAGAGCAGTGCAGCACAGAGCAGTGCAGAGCAGAGCAGAGCAGTGCAGAGCAGAACAGGATAGAGCAGAGCAGAGCAGTGCAGAGCAGAACAGGACAGAGCAGGACAGAACAGAGCAGTGCAGCACAGAGCAGTGCAGCGCAGAGCAGTGCAGAGCAGAGCAGAGCAGTGCAGAGCAGAGCAGAGCAGAGCAGAGCAGTGCAGAGCAGAACAGAGCAGGACAGAACAGAGCAGAGCAGAACAGAGCAGTGCAGCACAGAGCAGAACAGGGCAGAGCAGTGCAGAGCAGTGCAGAGCAGAACAGGACAGAGCAGGACAGAACAGAGCAGAGCAGAGCAGTGAAAGCCTGGCACTACACTGCACTGCTTTGTCCTTCTCCTACTCGACATCCGTTCATTTGTCTATAGACTCTAGCTTAGTAGACTGTCACTGAAACTCAACTAGGCATAAAATAGCATACCTCATTGTACTGTTTGGTTTCAAGATCAGGGGGAGTTTTCTGTGGGTTTTCTGTGGTACAGCAAATATATGATCTCTTACTCTATCCCTCTCTCTCTAAAAATGATTTTAGTTCATTTCTTTCTCTATCCCTCTCTCTCTATTTCAGTTCATTTGCCCCTACTGCCCCCTATTGATGTTTGAACATAGTGTCGCTTGTACCTGGCTTCTAAAAAAAACAAACCACGCAGATGAGAAATATATCGGCCATCACTGAAAGCATGTCAAACCAATACAGATGGAACTCTCCAGGGCATATAGGTAACTGTATACGCACACAGTATATCCAACACTGACGCCGACACACGCATCCTCATCTGTTTTCATACCACTTCGGCTTTAATGAGTAAATGTGTTAGTAATTGTGTGTAATCTCCTCAACCCATGGCTCTCTCTCGCCAGTAGCTAGCATTAATTTGAGGTGCATTGACAGCCAGTGTAGTCTCTTGTCAGCCACATGAATTAATGAGAAAGAAGTCTCGGTGGGAACGTTCGTAGTATAAAATAAATCATTTGGCGAGAGCTGTGTGGACGCATCATGCTTCAGAAGAATGTACGTGGTTAATTAAGCAACACTGGTGATAATTGTTGTTTCTCACAGTTATACTGTACACCTTCTGTTCAAAATACAGTGAAGCTACTGCCGAGGTCAGACAGGGGAGGAACCAAATGAACAACAGACAACACGTACACAATAATTGTAATGGTCAAAACAACAACTATAATGAGTCACCACATTCAACAAGTAGACTGATGAATATACAGTAATGGTATAATTCAGCTGCAGTATAAAAGATCCAAAGTTGAACAATACTCGAAAACCCAGTTCTGATTCTGTTTGTCAATATTTATATTATCTCTTTCAGCACTCTTAAACAGCTTTGTTAAATCTTGTTTGACTCCAACACCATAATTAAGTTTACTGATGACCCGACGGTGGTAGAACTGATTACCGTCAATGAGAAAGCCTGTAGGGAGGTCAGAGACCTGGCAGTGTGGTGCCAGGACAACAACCTCTCCCTCAACGTCCGTAAGTCAAAGGAGGTGATCGTGGACAACAGGAAACGGAGGGCTGAGCCCTCCCCCATTCACATCAACAGGGCTGTAGTGGAGCGGATCGAGAGCTTCAAGTTCCCCTGTGTCCACATCACTAAGGATCTATCATGGTCCTAACACACCAACACAGTCATTAAGAGGGCATGACAATGTCTATTCCCCCTCAGGAGGGTGAAAAGATTTGGCATGGGTTCTCAGCTCCTCAAAACGTTCTACAGCTGCACCATCGAGAACATCTTGACTGGCTGCATCACCACTTGGTATGGCAACAGCTTGGCATCCGACCGCAAGGCGCTACAGAGGGAAGTGTGCACGGCCCAATACATCTCTGGGACCGAGCTCCCAGCCATCCAGGACCTCTATACCAGGCGGTGTCAGAGGAAGGCAAAAAAAAAGACTAGCCACCCAAGCCAAAGACTGTTCTCTCTGCTATCACATGGCAAGCTGTACCAATGCAGGAACTCTGGAATCAACAGGATCCTGAACAGCTTCTACCCCCAAGCCATGAGACTTCAAAAAAACACTGCTAAATAGCTCATCAAATGGCTACCTGGACTACCTGCATTGAGGCTTTTTTGCACTAACTCTCTTGCACTGACTCTATGCACACACATTAGACTCTACCCACACACTCACACCTACTGACACTGAAACCCCAACACACACTACATATGCCCACACACACATAAAATGCACACACATGGCGCCACACACACACTCACACAAACACACACACTCACCCGCTGCTGCTACTGTCTATTATCTATCCTGTTGCCTAGTCACTTTACCCCTACATATATGTACAGTACATAGCTACTTAAATTACCTCGTACCCCTGCACATCGATTCAGTACTGGTATTCCCTGTACAGTGCATTAGGAAAGTATTCAGACCCCTTGACTTTTTGCCACATGTTGTTACGTTACAGCCTTATTCTTCTCTTTTTTTTATTCCCTCATCACTCTACACACAAGCTTGGCGCACTTCTCTGCAGATTCTCTCAAACTCTGTCAGGTTGGATGGGGAGCGTCGCTGCATAGCTATTTTCAGGTCTCTTCAGAGATCGATCGGGTTCACGTCCAGGCTCTGGCTGGGCCACTCAAGGACATTCCGAGACTTGTCCCGAAGCAACTTCTGCATTGTCTTGGCTGTGTGCTTAGTGTTGTTGTCCTGTTGGAAGGTGAACCTTCGCTCCTTGACCAAGGCCCTTCTCCCACGATTGCCGGGCAGACAGCTCTAGGAAGAGTTTTGGTGGTCCCAAACTTCTTCCATTTAAGAATGATGGAGGCCACTGTGTACTTGGGGACCTTCAATGCTGCAGACATTTGTTGGTACCTTTCCCCAAATCTGTGCCTCTACACAGTCCTGTCTCGGAGCTTAACGAACAATTCCTTTGACCTCATGGCTTGGTTTTTGCTCTGACATACACTGTCAACTGTGGGAACTTATATAGACAGAGGTGTCTTTCCATATCATGTCCAATCAATAGAATTTACCACAGGTGGACTCCAATCAAGTTGTAGAAACATCTCAAGGATGATAAATGGAAATAGGATGCACCTGAGCTCAATTTCGAGTCCATAACAAAGGGTCCGAATACTTACAGTTGAAGTCGGAAGTTTACATACACCTTAGCCAAATACATTTAAACTCAGTTTTTCACAAATTCTGACATTTAATCCACGTAAAAAAATTGGATTAGGATCACAACTTTATTTTAAGAATGTGAAATGTCAGAATAATAGTAGAGAGAAATATTTATTTCAGCTTTTATTTCTTTCATCACATTCCCAGTGGGTCAGAAGTTTGCATACACTCAATTAGTATTTGGTAGCATTGCTTTTAAATTGTTTAACTTGGATCAAATGTTTTGGGTAGCCTTCCACAAGCTTCCCACAGTTAGTTGGGTGAATTTTGGCCCATTCCTCCTGACAGAGCTGGTGTAACTGAGTCAGGTTTGAAAGGCTTCATTGCTCGCACACACTTTTTCAAAAAATGTGTTCTGCTCACAGATTTTCTATAGGATTGAGGTCAGGGCTTTGTGATGGCCACTCCAATACCTTGACTTTGTTGTCCTTAAGCCATTTTGCTACTACTTTGGAAGTATGCTTGGGGTCATTGTCCATTTGGAAGACCCATTTGCGACCAAGCTTTAACTTCCTGACTGATGTCTTGAGTTGTTGCTTCAATATATCCACATAATTTCCCTTCCTCATGATGCCATCTATTTTGTGAAGTGCACCAGTCACTCCTGCAGCAAAGCACCCCCACAACATGATGCTGCCACCCCCCGTGCTTCACGTTTGAGATGGTGTTCTTCGGCTTGCAAGCCTCCCCCTTTTTCCTCCAAACATAACGATGGTCATTATATTTTTGTTTCATCAGACCAGAGGACATTTCTCCAAAAGGTACAATCTTTGTCCCCATGTGCAGTTGCAAACCATAGTCTGGCTTTTTTTTGGTGGTTTTGGAGCAGTGGCTTCTTCCTTGCTGAGTGGCCTTTCAGGTTATGTCGATATAGGACTCTTTTTACTGTGGATATAGATACTTTTTTACCTGTTTCCTCCAGCATCTTCTCAAGGTCCTTTGCTGTTGTTCTGGGATTGATTTGCACCTTTCGCACCAAAGTACATTCAGGAGTTTTTAAATTGCTCACAATGATGAACCAGACTTGTGGAGGTCTACACTTTGTTTCTGAGGTCTTGATTTCTTTTGATTTTCCCATGATGTCAAGCAAAGAGGCACTGTTTGAAGGTAGGCCTTGAAATACATCCACAGATACTCCTCCAATTGACTCAAATTATGTCAGTTAGCCTATCAGAAGCTTCTAAAGCCATGACATCATTTTCTGTAATTTTCCAAGCTGTTTAAAGGCACAGTCATGTTTTTTTTGTTGCAAGCATTTCCCAAAAACTTTTTTGCTTTGTTATTATGGGGTATTGTGTGTAGATTGATGAAGAAAACAAATATGTTAATCAATTTTAGAATAAGGCTGTAACGTTACAAAATGTGAAAAAAGTCAAGGGGTCTGAATACTTTCCGAATGCTCTGTATATAGCCATGTTATTTTCTGTACTTTTTTTCTCTGAATAACTACTCCAAATAGCTCATATGGGTCTTCGGGCACCAATGTTGTACTGCACTGTCAGTTGACTAACCGTACTCCATCTGTTGCTCTGCACATTTTGTGTCAGCCTCCTTTGCCCTTTTTCATCAAAGACCTGTTTTCAACCACTAGCCCTCTTTTGGCTGGATGTCCTTTGGCTGGTGGACCATTCTTGATACGAACAGGAAACTGTTAAGTGTGAAAAAGCCAGCAGCATTGCAGTTCTTGACACACTCAAACCGTTGTGCCTGGTATCTACTACATACCCTGTTCAAAGGCACTTAAATCTTTTGTCTTTCCCATTCACCCTCTGGCGGAATAATTGTCTGAATACTCTTAGCCTGACAGTTGAGTTAGAGTGGTGTTTAAACCCTGGATATTAGCTAATTAACAGCTCACATAGCACAAGGGACCATTCCTTCCCCTTAACGGAGATATGGCAAGAAAACTACACGAAGACATTGTGTTTTTTTTCTGTTTGAGTATGGCCATGGTGTGACCTGAGCAGCAATCTGTGGTGTGCTGAGTCCTTGGGCTAAAGAGAGCTAGCCTAGCGCTGAGGAAAATAAAAGGTCAGTAGCCTTTTCATGCAGTCAAATGGCCAAGTCGCCCTCTAGTGGCTTCATGGGTGGAACATTATTAATATTTTTCAGAATTTCATTATTAATAAACATTTTGTATATTTTTTTAACTGCTGAAAATCTGGTGTTTCTATGTCAAACGGTGTTGTTAAATTCTGTGATGTATATATCTGACATAGTATAAGTGTCTTCATTTTTAAGACCATAACCATGTGTGTGGGGTGTATACTTTTGTTTCAAAGTAGATTTGTTTAAAACTACCAAGAAAAACCCTGTGTGACCCTGATTTAGCCCACTGCAGTAAAAGGTTATTAAATATCAACTGGCTGTGGTCCAGCTAGCTGAATGAAATCGCATTACAAAATGAGAATTTTATTCCTCTGCCTCAGATGAGGCCCGATGGCCACTTTAATAGGAAGAGCAGAGAAGCAGTTATTAGAGTGGTTCTGTCAGCCCTATAGGCACCGGAGAGGAGAGGAGAGGAGAGGAGAGGAGAAGAGAGGAGAGGAGAGGAGAGGAGAGGAGAGTGCAGTCAATTCCTCTTCAGACACATCCTCTGTTTTAAAATGAGTGGCATTGTCACGACTTCCGCCGAAGTCGGTCCCTCTCCTTGTTCGGGTGGCCTTCGGCGGTCGACGTCAACGGTCTTCTAGCTAGCGCCGATCCACTTTTCAATTTCTGTTTGTTTTGTCTTCATTATACACACCTGGTTTCTATTCCCATAATTACCTGTTCCTTATTTAAACCCTCTGGTTCCCCCATGGTTTTGTGCGTGTTTGTTCTATGTTAGATGGTCTGTATTTGTGAGCTTGATTTTTACTACATTTTGGTAGTTTGTATTTTGAGTAAAATATACGTGATTACTCATCTCCGTTGTCCTGCGCCTGACTCTGCTTACCTCCTACACTAGACACATGACAGAAACACACACCTGGAATGGAGTCAGCAGGAGCACACAGCCCTCCTTTACTTGTCGAGGAGCACGTCCAGCAGCACGCGACCATGTTGCAACATCTCGGCACAGCCATGGATCGCGTGCTGCAAACAATAGAGCGATGGGAGAGAAGAGGTCTGCCAGCGCTTCCACCATCACCTCAACAACCCACCCCGCTGTCCACCCCTCCTTCACCTGGTCCCAGTGGGATAAGACTCGTGCTCCCGAGGGAATATGATGGGACGGCTGCTGGGTGCCAGGGGTTCCTACTCCAGCTGGAGCTCTTCCTGGCGACCGTCCACCCGGCTCCTTCGGGACGCAAGAGCGTGTCCGCCCTTGTCTCCTGTCTATCAGGGAAAGCCCTGGAGTGCGCCAACGCTGTATGGGTAGGGGGCGAAACGGCGTTGGACAACTATGAGGTGAACGCCTATTTCACCTATGGCAGGGGACGAGGAGCGCACTGGACTTTGCATTGGACTTCCGAACCCTGGCTGCCGGAGCGGGATGGAATGACAGGGCCCTGATCGACCATTACCGGTGCAGTTTGCACGAGGACGTCCCTCAGGAACTGGCCTGCAGGGATACCACCCTTACGTTTGACCAGCTGGTGGACCTGTCCATCCGGCTGGATAACCTGCTGGCCACCCGCGGACGTCAGGGTCCATCAGTTCCATCCCCCAGCACCTCCGCTCCGATCCCCATGGAGCTGGGAGGTGCTGAGCTTAGGGTGACCGGAGGAGGGGTCATTCCCTGCACCATCTGTGGTCAGGGGGGGTTCCTCAGGGAGTCGAGGCAACAGGCAGGGCACTGTCGTGTCACCCCAGGTGAGTAGGCAACAGAACCTCCTCTTGCTCACATGTTTGTGTTTATTGAATTTCCAGAGTTTTCCCCGCATTCCCAGCTGGGCCTACCCTGGTTGGGCTATCATGACCCCAATATTTCGTGGCAACAGAGGGCTCTCAAGGGATGGTCATGAAAGTGCTCGGGGAGGTGTGTAGGTGTTTCCATCGGTGCGACTATTGTGGAAAGTCCAGACCAGGTCTTCACCATGCACATCCCCTCTGAATATGCCGATTTGGCTCTCGCTTTCTGTAAGAAGAAGGAGACTCAATTACCACCCCATCGACGGGGGATTGTGCGATAAATCTCCTGGTAGACCCACTCCACTTACCAGGAGTCACGTGTACCCTCTGTCACAGGAGGAGACGGCGGCTTTGGAAACATATGTCTCTGAATCCCTGGGACAGGGATACATTCGGTACACCACTTCACCTGCCTCCTCAAGTTTATTTTTTGTGAAGAAGAAGGATGGAGGTCTGCACCCGTGTAGAGTGACCGCATTTCAGCCGTGCGTAATTGGCCGACTCCCACCACAGTAAAGGAAGTGCAGCGGTTCTTAGGGTTTGCCAGCTACTACCGGAGGTTTATCCGGGGCTTTGGTCAGGTAGCAACTCTGCTGACAGGTTTTCACCCCAAGAGTAACGGGCAGGTGGAGAGAGTTAACCAGGATGTGGGTAGGTTTCTGCGGTCATATTGCCAGGACTGTCACGACTTCCGCCGAAGTCGGTCCCTCTCCTTGTTCGGGCGGCGTTCAGCGGTCGACGTCAACGGTCTTCTAGCTTCCGCCGATCCACTTTTCAATTTCTGTTTGTTTTGTCTTCATTATACACACCTGGTTTCTATTCCCATAATTACATGTTCCTTATTTAAACCCTCTGGTTCCCCCATGGTTTTGTGCGTGTTTGTTCTATGTTAGATGGTCTGTATTTGTGAGCTTGATTTTTACTACATTTGGTAGTTTGTATTTTGAGTAAAATATACGTGATTACTCATCTCTGTTGTCCTGCGCCTGACTCTGCTTACCTGCTACACTAGACACCTGACAGGCATTCAAAAAATGAAGTGTTCAGAAATTCCTTTTTCATCAGTGTGTATTAATGAGTGGCATTAGAAGCCTAGAGAAACAGAGAAAATAGAAGAATAAAAGGATACTTG
Organism: Brachymystax lenok tsinlingensis; assembly: GCA_030435695.1. Taxonomy (NCBI): domain Eukaryota; kingdom Metazoa; phylum Chordata; class Actinopteri; order Salmoniformes; family Salmonidae; genus Brachymystax; species Brachymystax lenok. The sequence goes on from CM059786.1 coordinate 32,876,054, forward strand.
TGATGAAGTGACCTCGTCAATGTGTGACGGAAAAGTAGTGGTCCTTAGTTACAGTTACCATGACGCAACTTAATTACAGTATCAAACTTTGGCAATGTATTTCACATGCGTTTTATTCCTGTCGCAATGTCATTTTTGTGCTGAGGTGTTTATATTAAGAGTCATACAAAAATGAGGCACACATTCTTTTTGAAAGCATCATTCAGTCTAAGTGAGCAGTATATGTATCAATTTACCTACAGTGATACAAAAACCTGTCAAGGAAAAAAATTACCAGTAATCCAGTAATACGAACACAATACGGTGTCTTTCTTATTCTAAAAACACGTATCCAATTTATGGTATTGCCAGAAATGTAACATGAGTTTGAATTTATGCAGTGGTCTCTCAGAAGCCACATTGGGATGTAATTCTATCCACAAAAGCGTTTAACCAAATCCCCATTTATTCAGTAGGTTTAGGATAGGTTTCAGAGTGAGGCCAATGTAAACCCATTGCTCATGCCAAAGCTTAAAGCAGACAAAGATGGCCTTACTGTTAACAAAGTACAGTTGCTCATTGCTCATCACTTGAAAGCAGGATTTTCAATCGACTTTTGAGTGTCAGAATTAAATCAAAAGAGTAAAAAATTACTGAACTGTTACTCGTCAACATCTGTTAAAATCCCTAGTTGCTATGTCAACTTGGATGCAAGATAACATGCAGAAAATGTCCATGGATGCGTCCCAAATGGCATCCTATTCATCATATAATGCACTACTTGTGACCAGAGCCATGGTCACAAGTAGTGCACTACAAAGGCAATAGGGTGCCATTTAGGACGCACTCCATGTGTCAGCAAGAACAACCCAAAGTACATTAGTTCAATAAAACCCGACCGTGGCCCAACCATCTGGACTAGAAGCTAACTTCACTTTTTTTCCTTTGTTTAATTTGAAATTGATTCAATATGCTACAGTAATAAAGCCCTCTGCTATCTGAAACCCAGAGGTGTAAAGTTGAGTGATTTATAGTCTGCTCTGCCATAGCTAGCGCTAGTGTATAATAGCTACTGGGTTAATTGTTAAGGTGTACCGCCACGAGGATCAATCATGCACAGCTGTAATAACGACTTTCTAAAGTTCTGTCAAGCCTGCCTACCCTGCCCTGCAGGGAGAAAGAGAGACTGGTTCCATCCAAAATGGCACCCTATTCCCTATGTGGTCCACTTCTCCTGACCAGAGCCGATAGTATGATATGGCTGCTAGCGAATAGGGTGCCATTTGGACCCAGCAGTCCGGGACCAGGCCTAATGTTTTTATGTCCTCCTGTAAGATGAAGGGCGTGTTTGTGTGTTCGGATTTTATTTATGATCTGAAGGAGGTAGTTTGTTAATCATGGTGATGAGACTGGAGGAGTGCTCTAGAGGAAGGGAGTGAATGAAGAAGTTAGGGAGGGAGGGAGATCAGTACATGTGCTAAATCAACCGTTCAGTGACCTTAGAAGTGTGTGCACCTTGCTAAGAGTAGAAGTTACAAATGAGGAGCGAAAGCTGGGAGGAGATGGGAGGAGATTGGCTAAGGGAGAGAATAGAGATGAGAGAAGAGGGAGGAGAGAGGAGAGAGGAGGGAGGTTACAATGCTCTGCTTTCACTCTCTCACAGGGTTTCAGATCTTTCAGCTCATTTGGAGAAATTCAAACTCACTGAAGCCTGGGGCACAGATTCCCAGTGATCACACTTGAAAGTCTTTGGTCACTTTGTTCACAAAGTGAGCTAGCATAAAAGTCCAAAAAGTTGAGACCAAAAAGTCTCAAGGTCGAGCTACAGACAGCTCTGACGTTTTTATCTTAACCCCGAACAAACCATTGGGAAATATTTTTGGTCAACATCTCACTTGAGTGGAAGATACGTAGCTATTGACAGTGAAACACTTTCTAATCTGACGGTTCAGACTGTAAGACCTGCTTTGATATTCCTCATTGATTTGGAAAAAAGGTTGTCAATATGTGTGTGTGGGGGAAAGAGAGAAATGGAGAGAGAGAGAGAGAGAGAGAGAGAGGAAGAGAGAGAGAGAGAGAGGCAGAGAGAGAGAGAGAGAGAGAGAGAGAGAGAGAGAGAGAGAGAGAGAGAGAGAGAGAGAGAGAGAGAGAGAGAGAGAGAGAGGGAAAAAGAGAGAGGGAAAAAGAGGAGGAAAGAGGGAAAAAGAAAGGGGGAAAGAGATAGCGGGAAAGAGAGGGAGGGAAAGAGAGAGAGAGGGAAAGAGAGAGAGGGGGAAAGAGAGAGAGGGGGAAAGAGAGAGAGAGGGAAAGAGAGAGAGAGGGAAAGAGAGCGAGTGAAAGAGAGAGAGGGAAAGTGAGAGTGGGAAAGAGAAAGAGGGAGAGAGAGAGAGAGAGAGAGAGGGGCCACTTCCACTCTGAGAAAATTATCCAATCTGAACTTCACTCAAAATTGCAATCTAATTTCATGTTAAGTGAAGCAGTGGACAGCCACTAGTAGTAGTTTTGTTGGGTATCTGTACTTTACTTTTCATATTTTTGACAACTTTTACTTTTACTTCACTATATTCCTAAAGAAAATATCGTACGTTTTACTCCATATATTTTCCCTGACACCCAAAAGTACTAGTTACATTTTGAATACTTAGCAAAACAGGAAAATGGTCGAATTCATGCACTTATCAAGAGAACACCCCTAGCATCTCTACTGCCTCTGATCTGACAGACTCACTAAACGCAAATGCTTTGTTTGTACAGTAAATTATGTCTGATTGTAGGAGTTTGCCCCTGGCTATCCGTAAATAAGAAAAACAGAAAATGGTGCCGGCTGGTTTGCTTAATATAAGGAATTTGAAATAATTTATACTTTTATTAAGTACATTTTAGCAATTACATTTACTTTTGACAATTAAGTATATTTAAAACCAAATACTTGTAGACTTTTACTCAAGTAGTATTTTACTGGATGACTTTTACTTTTACTTGAGTCATTTTCTATTAAGGTATCTTTACTTTTTCTCAAGTATGGCACTTGAGTACTTTGTCCACCACTGGCCCTAACCCACAAATCATGTGAATTGGCATATATAGCATTAGTATTCACAGCAATGTTGAAGGCATCGCTTCATCCATCCATGCTGTAGTTGCACCCAAAAGATCCCACAATCTTAAAGGTTTACTGTTTTTATCTCTTTTCCTTAGTGCAGAGAACAGAGAAGGAAGCAATGTTCTTACATCGGTGGCTAATTATGTTGATGTAGGGTTCCAGAGACGCGCTCTGCCTTGTTAAACTGATAATTGCTCTCAGAGTTCTTATCAAATCACAAGCCCCTGAGAAAACAAAATTATCTCCTGTTTTCTTTCGTTCAGTAGTTCAGTAGTTCAGAGGTGAGACGCAAAAAATATCTCATTCTTCCATGGAGGTAATCAGTTCTATCTCAATAACTGCACGTCTTACAATGTTTTAGTTAGATTGTGTATTTCAATTGAATTCAGCACATAGAATGTATATTCTCTCAATATAATGTACACTTTTGTTTTTGCTGTCCAGATCATCTTTTCAGCCTTATTAGATTGTTGAAGAGCTGCAAGAGGGTTCCACAAACTGTCATATTGGCAGTTAAACACCCTCATCAGGACTCTGGAGACAGGATATCCATTTGTCCTCAGGTTTTTTGACTGGGAAATCATAAAATTGAGAATAAGAGACAATAATCATTTAAACTGTCCCATATCCACACTGCTAGTAGTAGCATAATAGTATGGTACAAAGAGAGCTAAACATATAACTATGTCAAAAGTTTTACAGCACCTACTCATTCAAGAGGTTTTCTTTATTTTTACTATTTTCTACGTTACTATTTTCTAGAATAAAAGTGAAGACATAAAAACTATAAAATAACACTTATGGAATCATGTAGTAACCAAAAAAAAGTGTTAAACAAATATATTTTCTATTTGAGATTCTTCAGATAGCCACCCTTTGCCTTGATGACAGCTTTGCACACTTGGCTTGGTTCGTGGTGAGCAGTATGTCCTGCGCCGCAGACTCTTTAAAGTAGAACTCTTCATACAAATTGAGGTAAGTGATTGATGTTTGGTCGTACGAAACAGTGGCGGAAACATTATGAAAAAACAAAAGTTCAGATCCGTGAAAAAAATTCTATAAATAGTAGAATTGGTCAGGAGCCTGTCAAAAAGGTCGCTGAAGATTCCAGTGCCATTCCACTCAACATTATGTATGTATGCGGAACATAGAGATAGATAGAGGACTCTTGTGCCAAAAAACCTTGTTTTAGGATGGGCAGTGCCATTGAGGAACTTCACCATTTTGAAGTAGTCAACTGGGTGGGACTTCCTATGGGTTAAGGAAGGGTCGCATAATTCCATCCAGGTCATCAGGAGGGATCAGCCAGTGACTTATACGTGTGAGTAAACATTACATAACTGCAGGTAGCAGTAATTCACCACCCTTGGCTTTATGCCTGTTCAAATAACACACTCCAGGTGGCAGTGTGCACCCTTTCAGTTTGTTTACCAACTCATGGAACTAGTAGAATAAGAAAATGGACTACTTCAAAATGGAGATGGCCTCAATGGTGCTGCCTTGCTCTCACAGATGCCATATTGGGACAGATGCAACATATTGGCAGCAAGCCTACCACTAACAGAAACACTCATTTGTTTTCGTCGAAGTTGGAAATGTGGAGTTTGCTGAATTTATGTAGCTCTGGGCCTGCCAGAACAAAGATTAATTGGATGGATCCAGAATGTCTTCTACTACATATAGCTATCTACAGTGAGACCAAAGCCATTATCACCCAATCATCTTCACCAAGTCTGGGTTCTTGTATTATTAAAGTTTATAGCCCAAGTGAGTGAAACACAATGCCAGAGTACTGGTGAGTGAAACACATTGCCAGAGTACTGGTGAGTGAAACACATTGCCAGTGGACTGGTGAGTGAAACACATTGCCAATGGACTGGTGAGTGAAACACATTGCCAGTGGACTGGAGAGTGAAACACATTGCCAGTGGACTGGTGAGTGAAACACATTGCCAGAGTACTGGTGAGTGAACCACAATGCCAGAGTACTGGTGAGTGAACCACATTGCCAGTGGACTGGTGAGTGAAACACATTGCCAGTGGACTGGTGAGTGAAACACATTGCCAGTGGACTGGTGAGTGAAACACATTGCCAGTGGACTGGTGAGTGAACCACATTGCCAGTGGACGGGTGAGTGAAACACATTGCCTGTGGACTGGTGAGTGAAACACATTGCCAGTGGACTGGTGAGTGAAACAAATTGTCAGAGTACTGGTGAGTGAACCACATTGCCAGTGGACTGGTGAGTGAACCACATTGCCAGTGGACTGGTGAGTGAAACACATTGCCAGTAGACTGGTGAGTGAACCACATTGCCAGAGTACTGGTGAGTGAACCACATTGCCAGTGGACTGGTGAGTGAAACACATTGCCAGTGGACTGGTGAGTTAACCACATTGCCAGAGTACTGGTGAGTGAACCACATTGCCAGTGGACTGGTGAGTGAACCACATTGCCAGTGGACTGGTGAGTGAAACACATTGCCAGTGGACTGGTGAGTGAAACACATTGCCAGTGGACTGGTGAGTGAAACACATTGCCAGTGGACTGGAGAGTGAAACACATTGCCAGAGTACTGGTGAGTGAAACACACTGCCAGTGGACTGGTGAGTGAAACACATTGCCAGTGGACTGGTGAGTGAACCACATTGCCAGTGGACTGGTGAGTGAACCACATTGCCAGTGGACTGGTGAGTGAAACACATTGCCAGTGGACTGGTGAGTGAAACACATTGCCAGAGTACTGGTGAGTGAAACACACTGCCAGTGGACTGGTGAGTGAACCACATTGCCAGTGGACTGGTGAGTGAACCACATTGCCAGTGGACTGGTGAGTGAACCACATTGCCAGTGGACTGGTGACTGAAACACATTGCCAGTGGACTGGTGAGTGAACCACATTGCCAGTGGACTGGTGAGTGAACCACATTGCCAGTGGACTGGTGAGTGAAACACATTGCCAGTGGCCTGGTGAGTTAACCACATTGCCAGTGGACTGGTGAGTGAAACACATTGTCAGTGGACTGGTGAGTGAAACACATTGCCAGTGGACTGGTGAGTGAAACACATTGTCAGTGGACTGGTGAGTGAAACACATTGCCAGTGGACTGGTGAGTGAAACACATTGCCAGTGGACTGGTGAGTGAAACACGTTGCCTGTGGACTGGTGAGTGAAACACATTGCCAGTGGACTGGTGACTGAAACACATTGCCAGTGGACTGGTGAGTGAAACACATTGCCAGAGTACTGGTGAGTGAACCACAATGCCAGAGTACTGGTGAGTGAACCACATTGCCAGTGGACTGGTGAGTGAAACACATTGCCAGTGGACTGGTGAGTGAAACACATTGCCAGTGGACTGGTGAGTGAAACACATTGCCAGTGGACTGGTGAGTGAACCACATTGCCAGTGGACGGGTGAGTGAAACACATTGCCAGTGGACTGGTGAGTGAAACACATTGCCAGTGGACTGGTGAGTGAAACACATTGCCAGTGGACTGGTGAGTGAAACACATTGCCAGTGGACTGGTGAGTGAACCACATTGCCAGAGTACTGGCTAGTGAACCACATTGCCAGTGGACTGGTGAGTGAAACACATTGCCAGTGGACTGGTGAGTGAAACACTTTGCCAGTGGACTGGTGAGTGAAACACATTGCCAGTGGACTGGTGAGTGTCTGTCAGGATGGAACATTGACCAATTTGATTAAACAAATAAGGAGTGAGAAAATACTGGTATGTACACTGCTTGTGTTCTGCACATTCACCGTCTGCATCAGTTTATTATTTTGACAAAACTGTGGACATTGTCAATATGAGCTCTGGCTCCGATGGTCTTGTGTTCAATCCCAATGCTTGCCTGTTAGGTACTCGTTTTAAATTGTTTTTGTTTTAAGCCTATCCCAAACCTTAACTCTTAACTTAACTATTTATGGACATCTGATTCTGCAGTGAGACTGAGAGAGATTATTGCTATATGATTCCTTTGATAACAACAGTGTGTGTGTGTGTGTGTGTGTGTGTGTGTGTGTGTGTGTGTGTGTGTGTGTGTGTGTGTGTGTGTGTGTGTGTGTGTGTGTGTGTGTGTGTGTGTGTGTGTGTCTGTGATTTCAATCGTCCTTGACTGGTGTTCACACACTTCCATTGTGTGTGAACTTGTGGTGTAGGGGATGACTTCCGTTTTAATGGCTCCTAACCAATTTTATGTGTCTCAGATTCATTCAGACACACACACGAACACACACTCAAAGCACATACACATATATGCAGGCACAAACACACAAACGCACGCAAACACATACACAAATGAATTGAAACACACAGACACTCACACACACACCACTAGCTACTCTCACAATCCAGGATCCCAGTAAAGTCAACAGAGACTGTTTGACATCAGATCGTCAATCAGCAGAAGCAAGGCATCTGACCATAAGGCGCTACAGAGGGTATTGCGTACGGCCCAGTATATCACTTTTGCCAAGCTCCCTGCAAACCAGGACCTATATAATAGGCGGTGTCAGAGGAAAGCCCATAAAATTGTCAGAGACTCCAGTCACCCAAGTCTGTTTTCTCTGCTACCACACGGCAAGCGGTACCGGAGCGCCAAGTCTAGGACCAAAAGGCTCCTTAACAGCTTCTACCCCCAAGCCATAAGACTGCTGAACGATTAATCAAATGGCCATCCAGACTATTACATTAACCCCCCCACCCTGCTGCTACTCGCTGTTTATTATCTATGCATGGTTACTTCACCCCTTCCTACATGTACAAATTACCTCGACTAACTTGTACCCCCGCACACTGATTTGGTACCTGTACCCCCTGTATATAGCCTCGTTATTGTTATGTTATTGTGTTACTTTTCATTATTATTTACTTTAGTTTATTTGGTAAATATTTTCTCAACTCTTCTTGAACTGCATTGTTGGTTAAGGGCTTGTAAGTAAGCATTTCACGGTAAGGTCTACACCTGTTGTATTCGGCGCCTGTGACAAATAAAGTTTGATTTGATTTGAGATTCTGTCCCTTGGCCTGGTTCTAAATGAAATGAACCTGTGTCTTACTCAAAGAAACTATTGTCTGGTAAAAAGTGACACCAAAGACATTACTCTTCCCTCACAGAATTCTGAACCGTAGGCAGTGTCTGTCCATGGGTGGTGTGTGTGTGTGTGTGCATGAGTGTGTGCATCAGGGTCAGAGATGGATGCTCACTGTCTGCTGTATAGAAGGATCCACCTGCTGCTCATCATCCTGGCCCGTTCAGAACATCTGAAATAATGTAATCTCTCTCGTCAAGGAAATAGCCCATAAAACTGTCCCCTTTATTTCTGTCTGTAATTACACAAGTTTCCTTTTGAGATTTTGCAGTTATACATCTTTTTGAAATGTCCCACTAGATTATTTAGCTTGAGGCTTTTGTGTAAGGAATGAGAAATAATCTTACCGTAATTACTGTAGTATGAAGGAAATTCAAATGGAGATGAAAATTACCAGTGTGCTGACAGGAAAAGAACAAATGGGTTGTGTCCCAAACGGCACAGTATTTTCTATAAGTGTCCATAGCTCTGGTCAAAAGTATTGCACAATATAAAAAAGGGGGTGCCATTTGGGATGCATCCAGTACACGGCTACTATATTCTACGAGGGTTTTAAAAAACAAAACTATTATAGAACTCTAATGAACAGTGGATATTGGGACCTGGAGCTCTCTAAGTCATGAATGTCTCTTATATTACAAGTAGTAGATTCAGGAACCTTGTGAAGATCAAGGAAAGTTGGGTCCCAAATGACACCCTATTCTCTACACAGTGCACTACTTTTGACCAGAGCTATGGGCACTATAGTGCACTAAAACATTATATAGGGAACAAGGTATCATTTGGTGTCATTTGGGACACATCCGATGCATGGAGATGTGTTTCATATTAAGTAAGCCTGTGGTAAAGGACAGGTTATTTTTGGAACACTGAGAAGGTATTTCAGTCACAACATGCTGTTCAAGGTGGAGGTTGATGCATGCCTGCCTGTCTTGTCATTAGTCTTTGTAACACACACACTGGCACACGCACACACACATAAGCACGGGCACACACATATGGGTACACACACACACAGACACACGCATGTACACACACACACACACACATGTACAGGCACATAAACACAGGCACACTTAATATGCATGCACACGCAACCACACATAAGCACAGGCACACACACAAGCACATGATGACTTTTTGTCACTTCCTGCCTTCCTGCTTCCAGGACTTCAGTAACATCACTGGTTGCAACATGTACAGTATGTACCAACGTGACAAATGGAAAATACTGGCTAATACATCAATGAGATGAATCATTCTAGACAGCCAGTGGGGCAGGATCTACCACCATTACTGCCAAATGATCGAAGCCAGCTAAGCCAGTGACGATAGCTCCCTGACAGCTGATTGGAGGCTCTAGGTGAGAGGTGGAATCTCAGGTCAGAGGTCAGGTATAGTCAGAGGTCTTTCTTTGTTTTCTGACAAATCTTTCAAAGTGTTGGACTGCCAGAGGGGTGGGGGTTTGCCCTTTTGGAATTAACTATTGCATTGGTTCCATTGCACCAGGCAAGCTCAATGATTACTCAAGTATTTGAATAACAACTAAATACTACTTGAACCCAGGGCCTGATCAAGTTTATGCATACTGTGGTCAACCTTATCAGTTTTACCGAGCCCATCCAGTTAGGACCTTTCTCGGGCCCAGGTTGACAGCGCCAGGGGCCTGTGGAGAGGAAGTTGACACAAACAATTTAACCAGCTCATGTCAAACACGCTGAGATCCTGAGGTCAGACCAGTAAAGTAGATGACACACAGAGTGTCTGGGACTGGTCTGCTAATGTCCTGATATAAAGGATCAAGACAACACAGTGCTTTGATATCACTAACGTGCAGTCATTGATTATTGCCTGGAGCAGACTGATATGAGCCTCTTATTAAATGTATTCCAGAGAAACAGCCTCTGACTGAATTTTACCCCCATCATAACACGTCAAAGCTTCCAAATACATGTGTTATGAGATTTTAACTTTGTGGTTTAACTATTAGATCAACAACAGGCAGTGATTATATGAATGTAAAACCCAATATTTGGGGGGAGAGTCAGCGTGTTGTTGTTGTTGTGTGTGTTTGTGTGCACCACCAGGTCTGCATTGTGAGCAGTGTAATTGAGTCCGAAGGGAACAGCATCATGTTCTGATTAAAAGGAATGGAAAATGAGGAATCCAAATACCAGATGCAACTCAAAACAGTTCTTGGGTTTTGAAGTCTATATCCAGTCCATAATGATTGTAAATAAACGTTCATATGTTTGATAAACTTTGTTCTATCATGTTTCATTTGCATCTTGGTTGTGAATCATTCCTTCCCTATTCGTCTAATTCTGACACGCACATTCCAATGCTCTTGTTTGTCAAAACTCCAGTTTTTATGCTGTTTCAGAATCTCTCTCTGTGTGTGTGTGCGAGCGTTTGCATCATGTTGTCACCTGCAGCGTTTGCTATGACTGTACATTCTAATTAGGCTACTCTGTTCTTTCGTGTTCTTTCTTTATGGATTAACTTCATTGTTTGTGTTAAAGAGAAGCTGAAGACATTTTATTCATGATTTGTTTGGGAATTGAAGTACCCATGTCATCAGGCTTCTATAAGAGCCTCATATTTTATTGATGCAGGCCTCTCACATGAAATATCATGGACAATAAAGGCCCTTAATGTTTGTGGGGAGAATGAGACTGGATTCAAGCAACATGTTAATTATTAATGGTGTTGTTGGGGTTAAACTCTTTATCTGTGACAGTCAGTGATGTATACACTTCCCTTTGGGCTTGAGAAGAACACCCATTGTCTTTGCATTTCAACTATAACGATGGCAAATTGTGATTATACTATAAAATATTAATAAGGTGGAATGTATAAATGAATATTAATGGGTGTGTATAATTGGGTCTTTTCTGTTTGTGAAATGCCAGAGGAAGGCAGATCATTAAGGTAATGAGTCAATGGTAATTTCTCTGGTGGCTGGCCAGACAAGCAGAATGTCAGGAGTGAAGATGAATAATCAGCAGAGCGAGCTGTTAATATGTGCAATGTAGTGTCATAATTACAGCCAAGTGAAGCTCCTGACCTGTGAAATACAACATGAGGTCAATGTATAGAATGTGAGGGAATGAATATGCAACGATGCAATGCAAAAATGCATCCTAATGAATACATTCCTCTCTCTATCTCCCTTCTCTCTCTCTCTCTGTCCCTCTCTCGCTCTCTGTCTGTCTGTCTGGCTGTCTGGCTGTGTGTCTGTGTCTATCTCTCTCTCCTTTCTCTCTCTCTCTCTCTCTCTCTCTCTCTCTCTCTCTCTCTCTCTCTCTCTCTCTCTCTCTCTCTCTCTCTCCTGTCACACACACACTATTTCTCTCCTCTCTTTCTCTTTTCCTTCTCTTCATCCCTCCTCTCTCTATTCCCCTGTTTTTCTCTCCCTCCTGTAATAGCAGATGATGCAGTGTCCTCTTTCCTCTCCCTGCTAGCTGTCCTGTCCCTCCACCTGATGCCAGTGACAGACCATGTCTGGCACAGTGAGTCTGAGAAGTTACTGCTAGCTGCTGGCTGCTGACATGTGACTGGGGGTGCCTCCCAAATGTCACCCTATTCCCAATGAAGTGCACTACTTTTAACCAGAACCATATGGGCCCTGGTCAATAGGGCTTGATTCAATAGTAGTACTCTACATAGGAAATAGGGGGCTAGGGGGCAATTTGGGACACACATGGGTCTTCCTGGTTCTCTTTACTCAGCTGTCCAGACTCCTTCTGGAGTAACACTTTCCCAATCCGCTGCACTGATAGGGCATGTCCACAACTTTTAATAAGCCAGTCCATCCCGTCTGGTAATGAGCTGGGAAATGAGCTGAGTGTGTGTGTGTGTGTGTGTGTGTGTGTGTGTGTGTGTGTGTGTGTGTGTGTGTGTGTGTGTGTGTGTGTGTGTGTGTGTGTGTGTGTGTGTGTGTGTGTGTGTGTGTGTGTGTGTGTGTGTGTGTGTGTGTTTGTGTGTTCCTCCGTGCGTGCTTGTGCCTGCGTGCTTGTGTGTCTGTATCTCTGTGCATATGTGTGCATGTTTGTCTGTGATTCCAATTGTCCTTGACTGGTGTTCACACACTTCCATTGTGTGTGAACTTGCGGTG